>CAWUFW010000666.1:0-1347500 GCA_963921515.1 Calotriton arnoldi
ACGATGGCGGGCGGAAGCACTACCGCCGTGCTGGCGGATGCAAAACCACCAGTTACCGCCGGCACGCAGCAGTCCACACGCCCGCCCAATTACGATGCGAAAAGCAGGCCAAACACCGCCGGCAAGCCAGCAACACCGTCCGCCATCAAAGTGCGCCCGTACACGTAGCGGCGCAGCCCAACTGACACACACCGTCCGACGAAACACGTCCCGCCCGGCGCATAAATTACGATGCCGCAAACAAACGGCTCCCACGGCCAAGAGATACCGTACGTGAAAGAGAGGCGGTAACACGGACGCAGAGCACGGACAACGAAGAAGCGGCACCCCAAGCATGAATCCAGCACTGCAGGCCCTTCCCATGCTTCTGCTGATGCACCACCAAGGACGCAACGTACCGCGGAGACGCAGGTAGGCACACACACAACAAGTGCACGCAAACAGCGCACACAGTGCAAGGGCGGAAAAAGAGGACAACCCCCCACCAGCGCGTGTACACAACACATCCACCATTGCATCCACATATGACACACAGGCCAAATCCTAACATCGCGGAACACATGTGTACACACCACCTGGGACTAGGAACCAACCACCCCGTCACGGCCCCAAAGCGCCGATGACGCCGCCACACATGCGCACAACGCAGAGGCCAACCGCAGCGCCATGCATGCGTCGCACACAGACACAGGGACACAACCAAGCAGCACACACACCAGCCCCACCCCGAACGCACATGACACGTGACAGGCCTGCCACAGACATGTCCCCAACGCCCAATTCACGGACAACACCCAACGCCACACAACCGACGCACACATGTCAGTGAAGTCACGCAACAGCAGGACACACCCCAGTGTAACAAACATGGCGAAGCACACAGCGGCGGCAACACCAACTAGGAGAAGCAGGGCTCCTTCGGGAAGAGGAACGCCAGTACCACACTGAAAAACCCATACCACCCTGCACATATGAACAAGACACATGAAACGGAACACCAAAGAGCCCGGTGACCGACAACAGGTGGCCCAAGAATTACATCCACACACAAGGCCCAACGCAGAGCGGGAAAGGCAGGCTGCCGCCCACACAAGGGAGAGCAGACAGCACTGAATGACCTTCCATTCCAACACCGAAACCACAGCCCTACGACAGAAGCCGGTGAATACAGCCATTGTCCAAGAATAGACCAACACAGGCATGCCGAGGAGACCGACCACACGGCAGATAGCGCATATCACAGAAGCACACAACGGACGGGGAAGAAAGAAGAAAACACTCCCCCATGTCGGCCACATGCAAGTTAATTGGAAGGAGTCACACAGCACTGACCTTGAACTGTCTGAGAAGCATGTGGGAAGAGGGCCCGTGTCCTCCAAACAAGCCAACAGAACACAAGTCCTGTCTCCCCACGACTACACAGAGCTCACAGCAACCCCGGAGTGTGCACATTGCAGACTGCACACACAGCCGGAGCACGCCACCACAACGCACCACTGCGAAATGGCAACCGCAACACACCTACCCAACTACGCCGAACAGCTCAAGCTGTACCAAACCAGCACGATACATACATTGGGATGCGATCTCCTGTCCCTGCTGAACGTAAGTTACCGACTGACTTACCGCATCACATTGTTCAGCTGCGTCATGCCCGTCTTCTACTGTCGGAGGTGTCCCTACCAGCATCCCGTCGAGATATGCCTCTCCAACCCGGCATGTCTGAAGGCGGACCTGCTACCACTACTCCTCCCTCTGGACGCACACGACAGGGCCTGCTCTGCCTATGGGGGCATGGCGTATGTGGCCAACATCGCACGCGCACTGAAATGGAACCACTGTGCCTCCACACGACGGATCATCGAGAACAGCTACATCGAATGTCACCCAGCATGCCCCATCATGGTCCTCCAAGGGACAACCTACGAACAACACCTTGACAGCCACCATCCGCTTCATTGGCTGGCAAACATGTACACCACCAATGACATAGAAGCCCTGCTGGACGGCATCGCATACCTGACAACCTGTAAATACGTCGGACCACAACGCAGGTTCCCCGAGTGACCTATGAAGTCCAACCCCGCACCCATGCTCAGCTTCCGCACGGACTGGCCAGTCACCACCACAACAGCCATACCAAACGACCGGCAACTGTAACCACACCATCAACGACATCGCCATGACATCGGATATGACCGGGACATGCACACTGTTCCCCATCACATCCAGGAACACCGCATGCATCGTGGGAGGCAGTGGCATGGGCTCTGTGCATCGCACCCACATGGACGGAACTGCACGAACAACCAGGACACGACATGGATCCAGCGCACATGGACACACACACCGCTCAGTGGACATGAATAGGTCGCCTGGAGTCTGTGGGTGCTGCACCCCTCCCACCCCCGCCCCGGGAATCCCATACCAGGACCTTTGCATGGACGACAAGTGCATACAACAACAACACGACCCCAGTGACTGTGACATGTCCAGTAACCACCACAGTGCAACAACAAGTGGCACGCCGCTGCATGCACGCAAGCACATGCCCTGATGTCATCTCACATGCACGCGTGCATGAGGAACAACCGCAGCAAACCTGTCACATGGAACTGAGATGGACTGTGCCCATGATGCCGAGCGGTCTGGTAGGCTACATGTATACCGTCTGTGTCAAAGTCCGCAGCTCCGCAGCTATACGTAAATGTACATTAGCACAGCCTTGGCCAAGCAGATGTAACCCCACACCCTATCCCATTTGTAATCATGCTCAGTATATCCTCAATATGTATTCCGCTGCCAGTAGTGTCCACTATACTGCATCACAGAGGACAGAAGACTCAATATAATGTTTGAAACCAGAACTGTCTCCGCTGACTCATTTCACAAGTACGAATGAGAGAGGATGAGAGTATGTGAAGTACACGGCAGTCGTGACATGACCATGTAGTCCACTGGTATTGGATGTCAACGCAAATGAGTAGCACTACTGTGGAAGACACACATGTGTCGTGTGAAGTCGTATGGACGCAGTGCTCAGGTGGGTGGGTGCGACGGGTAGATGCGCACATGCCAAGTTGGAGCACGCCGTGTTGGGAGGGCTCATGAACAGTACACCACCGCTTCCCTGGGCATTGTGAGAGGACACCTGTCGGGGGAGTGAACACGTGTGTGCACAGCAGCCGGGCACACGTACAAAGCGGTACCAGGCGCACCTCAGCCCACCCTCTGTGGACGAGCTGGATCCTGTTGTGCGCCCGCCATGCCCCTTGACAAGGCACACACAGCCCCAGTCGACCAGGTGTAACCCCAACATAGTCAATCCGCACAGGCGATACAGGGCACGGGATGGCAGTGGAGCATGGTGTGTGAGAGGTCTCCTCGCGCTCCTCCTGGTCATATCACGCAGGCAATAGAACCTCAACGTCCAGCATGGCAAAAAGTCAAATGGAAGTGTAGGGGGACGCACCACAGCACGAGCAGCACTGACGTCACGGGAGGTGGCTCGCACCATCCCATCCATTGCCCATCATACCAACCACGACACATGCCATTGCGACTAAGTGCAAGCGCGTGCGCCACCACCCCTGAGCCCTCCCCAGAGAGGCCAAAGAGTGAATGTGTGGGCCATCAGCCACAGACGGACGCGGCATGGCCGCAAGGGCAGCCACAGCCACTGGGTGTCGCAGGTGGCGGATCCGGAAGGCAAAGACTGTGATGCATAGTCCATGCAGGCCGGGTCTCCATTTGGGGCACCACGCAGGTGGACGGCGTCCCGCCACACATCATACCCTGAGACAGCCCACTCGTGCAACTGGACCCACACATACACTCCTTGCCCTCTCTGGTGCAAGCTTGGGGCTGCCTGTGCAAGCGCTAGCCTCGCAGGTGAGCATGCATATTGGGGGGCGAGGGGAGGACATGAGGGCTGGGGCGAAGATGACTGTATCACTGTCAGTTAGTACAAGGGATGACCCAGATGTGGAAAGGAAGAGACGTGTCCCGTGTGTACTGCAACTAGTCGCCAATCCAACTACCCCCCATGTCCGGAATGTAAGCCCGCACCTAGGCCCGCCCATCCGCCACATCGAACATACCACCAGCACGACAACCTTCCCATTCGAAACACTGACTGGGGGTGGCGACCAGTGAACAATCATGTGTAGCCTACCCACGCGTACATGTGGGCCCTCCATGATCCATGTCACCTGCGGCAAAGTCATGACATGCGCAATGAGGGAAGTGAGGAGAGCTGTCCGCCCCACGCGCAGAAGGTGCATCAGCTCCACAGACCCAGCAGCGAGTCCAGCAGGGGTCACATGTGCAGTGGCAGCTGTGCCTGGTGTGAAGGCACATGCATATAGACAGCACATCGACCAATGTGTAGTCTGCCCACATCCACAGTCCATCATCATGCGGACATAGGAATTGAACACAGGGCAACACATCTTAGCTGGTGCACCCACCGTGACCAACAATGCGCAATCATCGACGTACCCGCCCTGTGCATGGCCCCCCCAACGGAGGCACATCCAGTGCCACCATCCCACACACACAAGCCTTCCACGGAACATGCTGTGTCCAATGGTCAGTACAGAGTCAGCGCCCATCTGGTGGATCCTGAACAGGAGACACATGCACACACATGCCAGCTCCCACTATGTACGACTGCCACCTGGCACGTGCAATGTAACCTCTCACCTGTGACGTGTGACTGCAAGCACACAGCCGTCTTGGCATGGGGCTGTCAATGTGGACACCAGTCAATGTATCGGGAGCTGTGATCCGTACAGTGCTGTACATAGGGTGCAGTGCTGACACCTACTACTGTCTCATATCCCCTCGTGCCACAGGTCCCACTTGTATTGGCCGCTCAGCCCGTGCCCACATCGTCGTCGTCGTGTGCCATACTCATCCAGCCTCGGAAGCAGTACCATGCTCAGCAGACACTCATGTTGCCGTGGCGTTGCCGCTTGACGAATATGCAGTCAGTCCCCATCAGCACGCCCCACAAGTCATTGGGGCCTAGATCCCCATGTGCATGCACATGGCAGTGGTATGTCTCACTTGCCATTGCCATTGTTGGGAGACCTGTGTAAGTGTATTGTGGCCGTGCCGTCCCAGCTTGACAGCTGGGCTGTGGCTCATGTGCTTGCTCAGTCATGTCAGTGATGTGTATGCGAAATTGCTATGTGCCGTGTTGCTTTGACATGTGTCCTCTGCCATTTAACCCAGGCGGAGACCGAACATTGACCGCCCATACCAATTGCTGGCGGACATGGACGATACAGAGGTAATCAGGAAGTTTCGGCTGGACAGGCCAACTCTGCATCGACTGTGTGCCATGTTAGAGCCCCATCTCCGTCCCCGCAGGGTGTATCCGACTGCTGTCACCCCCACAGCTAAGGTGATGGCCGCCATGCATTTCTTCGCCACTGGGTCATTCCAGCACACAGTGGGCAGTGGAGGAGGGATGTCCCAGCCCATGTTCAGCAAGGTGCTGAGGGATGTACTGGCAGCCATGATGCTGTACCGGAACAGGTACATCAGATTCCCCAGGGCTCGTGAATTGGCGGCAGTGAAGGGTGCATTCTATGCCCTTGGCAGAATCCCACACGTCGTGGGAGCCATTGACTGCACTCATGTTGGCCTTGTTCCACCACAGGCCACTGAGCACCTGTACCGCAACAGGAAGCACACGCACTCCCTGAATGTGCAAGTGGTGTGCCTTGCGGACATGGTGATCACCCACGTGTGTGCAAAGTTTCCAGGCTCGGCCCATGACGCACACATAATGCGCAACAGCATCTTGCCACGACTGATGGCCAATCTGCAACAGGATCGTGGCTGTATTGTCGGTGAGTATGTGGAGTGGTGTAGCGTGCTGGTTGTGCGATGCTGTCCCCTGTCCAGTTGGAATAGCAACGGTTCTCTGTGTCCCTCACACCCAGGTGACTCTGCGTATCCGAATGGGGCATGGCTGCTCAGTCCATTGAGGAATCCTCGCACCCCAGCAGACGATCGATACAATGAGGCACATGGGAGGACCAGACGTGTGGTCGAGCGTACCTTTGGCCTCCTCAAGTCCAGGTTCAGGTGCCTGGACCGCACCGGGGTGCACTGGCGTACTCCCCACAGAAGGTGTGCCAGATAGTGGTGGCGTGCTGCATGCTGCACAATCTGGCCATTCGGAAGCAGATCCCCCTCATTGTGGATGACGGAGATCAACCAGGGCCCCAGCCCGCAGACCAGGACAGCTCGAGTGAGGTGGACAGCGGAGAGGAGGAAGCTGGGAATGTGCGCCAGCAGCTCATCGCCCGCTACTTCACTTGACGGTGAGTGTCCATGTACGACGGATGATGTGTCTGTATCTATGCAGGTGTGTGTGTGCTGTGTCAGGGTGGCCGTATGTTCACTGCGTGCAGTGTGTCAACGCTCCATGGCCAGGGTAGTATGCCACTGTTGGTGGCTGTGGCATTGTGCCCTATTGCTCTGTGCGATGTGTGTACATTGCTTGTAGTTGTTGACATGTACTGTGTGATGGGTGTGTGACACACTCATTGAATGTGCTCCTGTTCTGTCTCCCACCCCTAGGTCCCTACAGGCCCTCCGGATTCCATTTCCATGCCACGCATCAGGTGCCTTTCCGCCCAAGGTGGCCGTTGTATTCCGTACAATAAAGACACAGGGCACAAACAGCAGTTAGTGAAAAAGGTGCATTTATTACAAACTGTGACATGTGATTGTGTGTAAGGTGATGACAAAAGTGGTGCGTGCAGTGACAATGAGCTGTCGGTCATGGCTGCGTGATGATCAGGGTGTACCCACTGGTTCTATGTCCATAGTCCAACACACACATGCCATCCAGATGGCTGTGTGGAGTGGGATCGTAGAGCAAGTCAATGCAGTGGCTGGTCAAGGAAGGCTGGCGGAAGGCTGGCTGGCTGCCTCACTTGCGACTGGAGCGTGCGAAGTCCTCCCGGGAGATCTGTTTCCTCTTCGGACGGCCCCTTCCACGTTTGGGAGGGGGTGTGTGGTGGCGACCTGCTGGTGGTGGGTGAGGTGTGCTCACTGGCTGTGGACGCAGGGGAAGTGGACACTGCTGCCCGAGCCTGCGCCCTAGCAGGTGGTGGCGGAGGTGGTGTTGCTGGCCTTGCCTGTGACCCCACCGCCACCACCAGCTGGCCCATGAGGTCCACGAGTTGGTCCATACGGGACACGAATTGGCCCATATGGGCGTCCATGGACCTCAGCACCCCCAGCACCTCCCGCGTGTCAGTAGCAGACCTGGCCCATTGTCCTTGGGCCTCTTCATAGGCCCCAAGGACTCTGTCCATTTGAGGCAGGGCATGGCTCCCAGGGGAGGCTGGCGTTTCCCTGACCCTGCTCCTCCTACCAGTCCTGCTGCCACCGGCCTGCCCACTAGCCACATTGCTCACCACGGTCCTCGCTGTGGCTCCCAGGGTGGATCCAGTCGGCCGGGCCACCACCTGCGCTGGGGCTGGTGCCAGCGAAGACGTGGTGGTGGTGGAGGCGGTGGTGGTCGGTGCGGCGATGGTGGCGGCTGCGGCAGTGGTAGTGGCCGCAATGACCGTGGGTGTGGCCGCAACGACAGTGGCAGCAGGGGACTGGGACTGTTCAGCATCCCTGGATGATGGGTTGGTGGGTAGGAGGGGTCCTGGGGAGCGGCTGGGCCCTGCCACGCCAGATGGGCCAGCTTGGTGGTCCGTGTCCGAAGAGGTGGACAGATCCTCCAGATCCGTGTGTCCTCGTTGGGGGCTTGTAGGCTGGCTGTGCTGGCTGCTGTCTCCATCCCCAGCGTCCAGCAGTTCGTCACCTGTGGAGAGAATGAGATTTGTTATTGTGTTGCACCTGGCGAAGTATGTATTAGTCGTCTGACATTGGCAGTTCGTGCAATCTCGTACATGGGTTTCCCGGAGGCGAGTGTGTGGCTGTGGCATCTGTAGGTGTGTGTGCTAGGCAATGGGACTGTGTGCTGTGCACATGTGGCATGGGACGGATTGGCCATGCCGATGGGTGTGTTGCTTTGCCCCTACTCATTGTGACTCTGGTGTATGCGGGCTCCTGGCCCATCCTGGGTCTGGTTTGTACTTTGCTTTTGGAGTTCAAATGGAACGCTTAGGAACGCATATGGCAACATGGGGGCCATGCCCCAGATTCGCATTTGGGAGGGTATATGCTTTTGGGGTACATGCTGTGAGCCATGGGTGCCGAACGTGACATGTGTTGTGGCAGCATGACAGTGCATGGTCTGAGGTGTGTGCATGCCTGACATGCCCTGCATATTTGCTGTCTGTTGTGGTTACTGGACATGGCATTGGACGCATCGTTATGAGTGAGTGATAGTTGTGTGCCAGCCAACGTATTGCAGTTGTCCCATCTCCTTGGTGTGCGTGCTGCCCTGTGCCATGTGCATCACTGCAGTGCTCGGGGGTGTGGCCCATGTTGTGTGTTGTTGCTCACAGTGTGTCGTGCGCTTAATTGACTTCTGGCACATGGTTGGTCATGGGCATGTGTCTTAGCGTGACTGCTGTATGTGTGGCAGCTGTGCGGATGACATGCCTTTCATGAGACTGGGGCTGACGGATGGGATGGATGGTATGTTGTATGTGCATGGTGTGTCTGTGTGTTTGATGGGTTCAGTGGTGTTCGTGTGCATTTCTGTTGTTCCGCTCTGTTGCGTCTAGTGTTGTTTGTCTTACATAGGCGTAGTTGTGGGGTGTGTGGTTGACAGGCAGTAGGGGCTACATGGACAGGACTTCAATCGTGTTTCGGTTGTGTGTGATGAGTTGCACAGTGGCTGCCGTGTGGGACTATATTCAGTGTGGCTTGTGCATGCAGACGTGGCTCCTTGGGTGTTGCTATGTCTGTGATGGGTCATGTGGGGTGTGAGTCTGCTGTTCATGTCCGTGTGCACATTGTTCACTTGTTCGTGATGGTGGGCGGTGCTGCGTGTTCGTGTGCTACGTGACATGTCCCATGTGTTGGTGGTGTTATGGTCCTCATGCCTCCAGTAATCCAGCCCTGTCCAGTTTCCCACCTGCAAGTTGTTCGTGCGTGCACTGTACTGGATGCCACATGGCTCTTAGCGGGGGTGCTCCATGTTGCAGGTCTGTGGGGGTGGGGGGTGTAGTGGGTCGTGGGGGTGGCTGTACACCCACTGACACCGATTGCTGTGGACCGTGATGTCTGCCTTTCGGCTGTCGTTGTGCACTGCGGTGGCTGACACGTGGGTGTGGGGTGTGGGGATGCTCCTCCTTGCTGTGCTGTGGGACTGGGGCCTGGTGTGTGTTGTACTTGGGCTGTCCCCCTCCGACCCACTGCACTTTGTGTTCCTGCCACTTACCTGTTACTTGTCGGTTGGTGCAGCTGTGCCTGACACATGGGTGTGGGGAGTGCTCCACCTTGCTGGTCTGTGGGAGTGGGGGCCTGGTGGGTGTTGTACTTCAGCTGTCCCCCTCCGACCCACTGCACTTTGTGTTCCTGCCACTTACCTGTTACTTGTCAGTTGGTGCAGCTGTGGCGGACACATGGGTGTGGTGGGTGCTCGTTGTGGCGCTTCTGGCATATTTGTGGACCTGTTGGTGGTTACGTGGCTGGCTTAGTGTACACATGTCCCCACGCATCTTACAGTTGTTCGGTTTGGCCTGTGTGTGGTAGTGTCTGTTGCATGTGCGTGTGATGTGTTGTGTATTGTGTGCTGGACATGGGGGTGTTTGTCCCTGGGAGCTGTGGCATGGTGGTTGCGCATGTGTGTACATAGCGGTGTGCTGGTATACATTAGTTTGTACTTACCAGCCTCCACTCCCCTGCTAATCCGGCGAGGATCTCCGGATGGATTACGACTCGCACCTTCTCCTCCCACGCTTTGAAGGTCTTAAAGAGCGCGGGATTCCCTCCGCCAGTGACGGCAGCCAGCTCTCTGTTTTTGCCCTCCTTCTTCTTGACCAGGCTCTTTACGTCATTCCAACGTTTGTTTATCTCGGTTCTGTTCCTGGGCAGGGTCCCGACTGCATTGACCTGGTCTACGATCCGGGTCCACATTCTGTTTCTGGTGGCTAGTGGTGTGTGCTGGACCATGTTCCCATAGATTTGTGGGTACACCTTGATGATCTCGTCAACCATGACCGTCAGCTCCATGGGCGTGAACTTGGGCATCCTTTGTGGTGCCATGGTGTTTGTGGTGGTGGTGCGGTGTGTGTTGTGTAATGTGCAGGGGGTTTGTGGTGCCGGTGTTTGGTGGTGGTGGTGGTGGTTGTGATGTGTGCGTTTCTGTGGTGTGCTGCTGTCCTTGCTGTGTCACTGTGTCCTCTCCTCTCCTCTCTGGTTTGCAATGTAGCAAGGGGTTGTGGTCTGTGGGAGTGCTGCTTTTGTACTCACCTATGTGGGTGTGTCCTCATGGTCTGTTGTTTTCAGGTGTGTTGTGTCTGGGGTTCTGGCCTTTGTATTTTTTGTTTGTCCGGGGGGTGTTTTCGGGATGTGTACTGTGCTTGTGTATTTGTGCGTGCTTTGCTGTGTGGACTTGTTGGCCATGTTGTGTGCTATTGGTTTTGTGTGCGGATGGTTTCTGTGCAGGTACGTGGGCGCCATGGCTTCTGCCGTGTCGATTCTCATCGGCGTTGTTTGCGCTGGCGGGCGGTATTTTTGTTGTTTTTCCGCGCTCATGGCGGTGCGATCGTAATTTCACGTGCGGTGTGTCGGCCGTGTGGGCGGGCGGTTTTGTGTTGTCGTGCGTGTTTCCGTCCGTGGCGGGCGGTTTGACTCCGACTCGGACGATGGCGGGCGGTATTTTGTATGATTTTTCCGCCGATGGCGGTTTTCAGTTTGTGTACTCATAATGGCGTGGTCGGTGTTCAGGCGGTGTGTGCGGGCGGATTTTTGCCGCTTCCATGCCTGGCGGATTTTTTTACGCCGGGTATCGTAATGTGCCCCTTAAATATCTGTTTCGAAGCCGAAAATCAATCTGTCTTTCTCAAACCTTCAAACATTCAGTTAAGTATGTGATTATTAGGCCTGGGTGAAATATAAATTATGCTGGGTAATTTGTGTAGTTTCAGGAATTTCGTATTACACTTGTTACATAAATTTTTTTACATTACACAATTATGCCAAATCGTAATTATACGCCATTTGCAGTAAAAATGTACTGCGAATGTGCCATTCATGGTAAAAAATTTACCAAAAAGGCACAGAAACAACAGAACGTGAGCAGCTGTTAGTTTTTAAACTATATTTTAGTGCAAAATGCATCCTTACGACAAAAGTTGGCACGAGAATGCATTTCGCACGCAAATATAGCACCAAATGACGGATTTGCATTTCGAGTAATTGAGCATAATATCATGGAATTTTGCCAAATTTCATGTAATTAAACAAAAGCAAATTACACAAATTTAGCAAACCTTTAATGATTATGTGAACAAGCAGTATATCACCAGAATGTAAGACAAGTGTAACACACTATTGCATTTTATAGAGGGACCCCCAGCACATGAAGGAAAGCGGGAGACTCCCCCATCGTTCCACCTCTGATTTATACAATTCCAGGATTTTCTCCAGGCTTTCTATGAATAACAAAGCCCTATTCTTTGTGATGTATATGCCTAGATATCGAAATCCCTCAGATCACCACACCAGGGGGTGACGCCAGGTTGCGCCCCCCAGCCCCCTGGAGAGTGGAAGCATGACTGACTTGTGCCAATAAATCCTCAGCCCTGAAAAGGAGCCAAACACCTCCAGAATCTAAAGCACTTTGGGCTCTGAGTTGTCCGGATCCGCCAAGTATAACAGGATATCATTTGCTTAGAATGATATGACATCCTCCCAGTCCTAGTCCCATCTCAATCCGCACAACAGGGCATCTGATCTCAGCCAGCAGGCCAACAGCTCAATCGCCAGTGTGTACAGAAAAGGGAAAAGCGGGCACCCCTGCCTGGTGCCCCTACACAGAAGGAACTCGCTGGAGAAGGCCACATTTACCCAGTCCTGAGCCACCGGGTCTTTGTACAGCAGGGCCACCCAGGACATAAACCTTTCACCTAACCCCTTTCTCTGCAACATAGCCATGAGATAGGGTTGCTCAAGGGAGTCAAACACTTTTTTGGCATATAAAGAAAGGAGGAGCACCGACTTTGCCAGCCGGTTGCAACACAACAGACAACCAGCCAGCTGGTTAAGCTTATGTCTGGTCGCCCTATAAGACATGAAGCTCGATTGGTCAGGGGGCACCAATGTGTCAATCACCTGCACTAGTCAATTGGCTAGGACCTTCGCCAAAATCTTTGTCTCCAACTTAAGGAGGGAGATGGGGCTATAGAAAGCGCAGTCCCCTCTAGGCTTTCCCGGTTTGTGTATCACCACTATCGTCACCCCATGAAGGTCTTTGGGTAAACAGCCCTCCTGGCGTGCTCTAATAAGCATTGATTGGAGACGGTCTGTTAATTGTGACTTTGCCAATTCGAAGAGCTTAGGGGGAACCCATTGGGACCCAGGGACCTCCTACTCTTCGTCTGACCTATGGACTTGGCCAATTCCCTCTCAGACAATTCTGCATCAAGGGTATCACCCATGTCCCCCTGAAGCCAAGGTGCTGGTATGTCCCCTATAAACCTTCCAAGTTCACTCAGCTGCAATACCCCCGGGCCCAGTAGAGGTCTTCCAAATGTGTTGCAAAGGCCTGTGCTATAGCCCTTGGGTGTCCGCCCTCACCCCTCCTTCCCCCTCAATAGCCTTCACCTAGCTCTGGTCTTCTTCTTTTTTGGGCAGCCAGGCTAGCAACTTGCCCTATTTGTTCCCAATCTCATATAGCCTACCTTGCATTGCCCTATACATCACCCTCGCCTCTTGATGGAGAAGGTAGCGCAACTCCTCCCCCCCCCAATTCTGCCTGCAAGGCCCAGACATGTAATCACCCTCCCACTGATCCAGCTATCTTTCATGTTCCCCAATATTTCTATCCCTCTCCTTGCATTTGCGGATATGTGCTCTAGGAGGCGGCTTCCCAAGACTGCTTTGTAAGCTTCCCATAGTGTGAACTCTGAGTCTACTATCCCTTTATTTTCCTTGAAGTTTTGGGTCGTGGCCTCCACCAATCAGTCCGGTCCCAGGGGTTTAATTTCCATTCCCCCCTTGATTTCTGAATATCTGTCAGCAGGACTGTTGGCAGTGGTTAGTGGTCGGATAAACACTGCTCTACGATATCAGAGTGCCCGAAACAGCTCAACTGGCATTGTGATGTCAATACGTAGTCCAGCCTAGACATGGAGCGTGACTGGATAGAATTATATGTGTATTGGGGGAACCCCGGATGCTTCTCCCACCACAGGTCGACCAAACCCATAGGGACATATTTACAATGGGATTGCATCACCGGAATGTCACTTTACTTTTTATGACGTTCCGGTGGTGCAATGCGCTGCACCATATTTACATAGTGGCTTTGTGTGGCTTAATGCCGCTTTGTAAATATTGTACCCTTTCACGCAGTTTTCTGCAAGAAAGGGGCGTTCAATGGGTGTTGCCGTGGACCTTCCTGAACATAAACAATCATTAAATAATGGCGATTTGCTACTTCTATGTGTGCTGCAGAATACAAAATGCATAGAAGTAGCAAATCGACATTATTGATTGTTTATGTGCAGGAAGGGACGCCTTCCTGCACATTCCTGGACTAGACCCTAAGGGTGAGGCCCAGAGTCATCAGGTGGTGTGTTGCCATAGTCTTCGGTGTTTGGCCAGGGCCAGTGTCCAACCATCTCTTCAGTGCTTCTGTAAAGCTCTTTCTCCTTAACCCTCCCCTCTCCCCGCTGAACCTCCTTGCTCTGCGGATGTAGAACTACCCACCCCCCAATGTCCGAGGTGTCTGTCTCCCCCACCCCAGCAAAATTACACGTCATCTGGCAAGTCTCTCCTGGTAAATACCAATGGGGGCGTGCCTGGTGCCTCTCACAGTGTCCATCATACCGCCAGAAGCCGGTGTCGCGTCCCACATGGGCCAGTTTAACTGGCCCCATCCAGCCCTCACAGTCAGAATGGAGACTCATATTATCATGTCAGCAGTCATCGGGGTGACCGTCAGGGGGGCGTGCCTTGCACAGCCAAGAAGGCGGATGCACTCTTGCGAGGCTCCGCTACAACACCCCATTTATCCACCAAGAATCATGATTTTCGCCAACCATAGGTGGCCTAAACTAAAACGGCTGCATTCCCAGCATTGGCATGCACCGGTGGAGCTGCCCCATTCATGCCTACGATGCTGCGGCTGCTGGTGGTGTCCCGGGACAAGGTCGCCCTACTGCTGCTGCTGCTGGAACTAGGTGCCTGGAGCTGCTGTGTCGACAGAGCCCTGCGCCGCTGCTAGCTGCTAGTGCTTGAGGGGTGCATGCTGAAGACCGTCAGATCGGTCCCGCTGCGGGCTGTCGTTCGGACCGCCAAGATCTAAATCAGGCCCAAAGTCTTTTGCCATTTCTGAAGCAAAGTCTTTAAGCATAGGACTAGCACAGTACCATTCACGCTGAGCTATAAAATGCCAAAATCCTTTTACCACTCCAGGCACAGTATTACATCTTTGGATTGGTATAACACTATCCAAGCCAACCTAGAATGAATAAAAGCATCCCCTGACCAGTGTTCCGCTATCATTATAGCTCTTTGGAGAGGTTTAGATTTTTCCGGCCACAAGGGAGCACCCAGTATAAGACAAAACAATACCCTTTCAGGCCTAGAGTGCTGCATAAATTAGGTAAAAAAGAGGTAGAGAACTCTGGGTATTTCTCAAGTTTAGATGGAGCGCAGCTCATGTATAGAGTACCCTACAACACCAGTGAGACTCTGAATCTGCTCACCTCAAATGTATGTTTTTCTAATAAAGTTTTTAAGCATAGAATTAGCACTGCTGAATGTAATTACACTAAATGTGGCAGGAAGCTAGATTTTGGTCCGCAGATTGTACTTTTTGTGATTTGTTGCAAATCTGTTCAGTAGTTTTTGAGAAATTAAGGTTCACAAATATTTATATATCTGGACGGGCAGATTTGAGGGATCCCTTGAACCCAATTTTAAAAAATAGAGCGTTTTTATTGGCCCAGGGAGCTTTTTCCCCTTGGGCCATCTTGCCCAGTCAGTGACATTAGCGTTTTGAACTAAAAGAAACATAGAAATTCACCAGTTATAGTAAGCAGAGCTAATTATAACTGTGCCCCGCCATGCACTGCTTATGACCTCACGTAATACATCACTCATGACATGTTCTATTACATCATTTATGACATCACTGATGACATCTCAAATGACATAACTGATGACATCACAGATGGCACTGGTGCACGTGCTGCGCGAACACTCTCTCAAGAGGGTGTTCCCTCATTTGCACAGGGGAAAACATACATGCAAAAGAGGGAATCTCTTTACCTTTGCTCCTGCACCATATTATGGACGCGGGCGCAAAGGCAAAGAAGCTGTCAGGAGGTGCACTGATTGTGCACCACAAAAAGGTGGCGCACTGCCAGTGCGCCCCCTGATGACAGCCAACTCCTCAGACATCCCCTTGCAGGCGAGTGCAGTCTTTCACTGCACCCACCTGCAAGGTCGATCTGTCTCTTAAAAGTGTGGGCGGGTGGGTTGCCGCCTGCACAGTGAAACACGGAACATATTTGAAGCAGCCACTCCGTATTTCACTTAATAGTGCTGCCCATGGGCCCACAAGTTCGTAGCTGCCCTAAGGGCAGCGTATTCAATATAATAGGGTGCACTTTCCCTGTTTGCGCATGGTGCACCTGTTTGACAGTGCACCCTATATGTAATAGGTCCCCTGGTGGCATAAGAGCAGTGGATAGGATGAAGAGCAAAAGTGTTCTCCTGGGTCATTGCCTGATAAATAGTAATGGGTGAAGACTCCTGGGCCATGATGTGTATATCCCTTTGCGGCCGAATGAGGGTCACTAAGTGATGTTACTTGTGCAGCAACTAACTGTCATCATAGGAGAGAGGCAAGCTGCTTTTAAATTGAAATGTGACATCAGCAAGCCATACAAACATTGATAAAGGCAAGGATGCCGAAATGCGTCTGTTTGGGCTAATAAATCTATACTTGGAACCCACTGAGTGCTCCGCCTTTGGTGAATAATTTAAATACGCGTTGCCACACGCGCTACGGAGGCACCCATTCACGAACAGTTCGACAGCAGTCAGTGGCAATTTGGTGAATCTTATTTTTGCAGTCTGTCAGAACCGCCGCAACCCCAATAGTGAGCCACCCCCGCCAACTGGATTGGGACATTACAAAATGGACAGGCACTTGGATCACGATGACGAGCGTCTGCGGGTAGGTGGTAAAGGAAAGGGGAACACGCGGCCGAATAAGGGTCACTAAGTGATGTTACTTGTGCAGCAACTAAGTGTCATCATAATTTTTAATGTTTGCCCAAAACCATTGTGGAGAAACACCTACCTAAGGTAATAGAATATCGGGGGCAACAAAGCGCATTGTTTTCAACTATATGCAAAGATGGCAGAGACTAATATAGACTATTCATTGTGAACTAATAGTCCTTCTTCAATGATTTCACCCAATAGGAGAGAGGCAAGCTGC
Source organism: Calotriton arnoldi (assembly GCA_963921515.1). Taxonomy (NCBI): domain Eukaryota; kingdom Metazoa; phylum Chordata; class Amphibia; order Caudata; family Salamandridae; genus Calotriton; species Calotriton arnoldi. The sequence continues at coordinate 16,613 of CAWUFW010000666.1, forward strand.
TTTTAAATTGAAATGTGACATCAGCAAGCCATACAAACATTGATAAAGGCAAGGATGCCGAAATGCGTCTGTTTGGGCTAATAAAACTATACTTGGAACCGCTGAGTGCTCCGCCTTTGGTGAATAATTTAAATACGCATTGCTACACGCGCAACGGAGTCACCCATTCACGAAGAGTTCAACAGCAGCCAGTTGCAATTTGGTGAATCATATATATATATATATATATATATATATATATATATATATATACATACACATACACAGTACTGGTCAAGACGGGATTTCCATCTGATCAAAGTTTGAGTCGAATCCCAGAACATTCCAAAAACACGGCTTGTACTGAGAACTAGGATCAGGCGTATTTTTGTAGCAAGTGTAATGTGTTATCCCAACTATTGAGGTTCACGTATTTCTCTTTTTTTTATGTAATTGTCTCTCAAATACCTTATTCCTTATGAGACAGAAAGTCAGAAAATAACAGAGATACCTGGCTATCAATGAAACACCCAGATCACTTTCGGTTCCAAAAGCAACCATAAAACACTAGAAGAATGAAGTAATCGCTGCTCTAGCCACTATATTCTGTCCTTAACCAATAATCTTTAAATCGTTCCAAATAACTATTCCAAATTGTTAAACTTAACTTAACTCAAGATGTCCTCCAGACCAAGTGCCTATCCAATTGTGAGAAATTATACCGAATTCTTCAACTTCTTCTCAACAAATTTCTAAATAAGGAACTCAGGGAACAAAACTGCAACTCCATAGATCACTTTTAATATTTCATGGATAACGACTGGTCCTATAATTTGGCTAACATTCTTCCATGAAGATGTCATCCCGGAAATTCACCACTATGCTGATGATACTCAATCATACATACAAATTATATTAAATCTCCACAGTACATCTGCACTCTAAAGCATTGTTTAGCTAATCTTTGCACGTGTATTTCAATGAACTTCCTAAAGTTAAAAAGAAAAAAATTACCCTCATTAAATGACTAGTCAAAAATCCAAATTTAACATGCAATAGCTGTCTGAGTTCTGCACTTACTTACAGCTGCAGTGACAGTTTTGCCCCCATCCTGGATGATGAAACTATGGGGCATATTAGCAAGACCGGCGATAAAATTATCGCCGTTTTAGCGGCAGGAAACTGCCGCTAAAAAGGCGATAATGGGCTTGCTAATATGCGTTATAGAATTCCAATAGAAGCCCAGGTTAGATGTGCAGGACATCTAACCTGGGCTTCTATTGGAATTCCATAACGTATATTAGCAAGCCCATTATCGCCGTTTTAGCGGCAGTTTCCTGCCGCTAAAAAGGCGATAATTTTATCGCCGGTCTTGCTAATATGCCCCTAAATCATTAGTCCTGCGGATCGACAGCCTTCGATCCTCGAACTCACAAATAGTGCACACTGCTAAGGGCGTAAGGCCCTCACTCCATTTGGCAACTATCGTAAACCTCTCCTGCATCTTAAGAACGTCTGCACAGTTGTGCAGGCCAGTGCCTTATGTTGTTGTAACTATGACAACTACATTCTCTCAGACATTTCTAGTTCTTCTTCAGTGCCTATCACAGCAATTCTACATTCAGTTGTCAGCCTGCTCTCCGGGAATCAGAAAGTATGGCCACATCACACCAGTACTAAAATATGTTGATTGTCTCTCTATAGACCTAAGAATAAAATTCAAGCTGAGATGCATCACTTTTAGGGCCATTCACAACCAGCACCCAGAAGACATCAAAGCTGCAGGTAAAATCTCTTGCAGAAATAAGAACTTGAGAAGTCTTGATAAATTTCGATTCGAAACCAATAAATTCAGCTCGATTCATTTAGAACTCACTGCCAATTGTCCTCAGATGCTCAAACGACCTCCTCCAATTTCCCAAAAGATGGAAGACCCACCTGTCTAAGTCCTATTTGGTCTAGACATTTTCACCTACAAGAGTATGCACTTTTTTTGCACTTACACTTTTTGCACCATGATATTGCAACTTCTGAATGGATTAGTAAAGTCCCTTTAGACGCCTGGTCCTGGGTACAGTTCTGTGGTGACCATCAGATTAACGTCTCCCAGTTATCCCTTGAATATAGGTGTTGCCATTGCGTTCTTTACTGTGTATGTACGACTCTTTCACCTACCTCACGATAACCTTTCCAAATCTTTTAATTACCTTTCACTTTTTCTGTTCTCTACATCTTGAGCCCCTTCTTTTGTGCCTCATTCTGGGTCAACTCATTCTAGCCCTATTACTGCTGTAATACTCTCAGATGCTCTTTACTTTAGATATCAGTCCTTTCTTTCGATCTTCCTTGTCTTTCGTGTCTGATATCACCCCCCTCACCTTGTATCGTATCCCCCTCGTCTTTTCACTAGCCTCAAATCTTTGTGTATTTGTCACTCCCAATCCGCGACCCTATGCCTCTCCCCAATGATTACATCTTCAAAACTCCACCATCGCTCAACATATTAATCTCTTGTGACGTTCACTCATGATTTATGCAGAGACAGCTGTTGAATTGTTTATGTTTTTTACTATGAAAATGTACTTGTTATACTTTCATGCTAGTTCTTTGCAAGGATTTTGCCTTGGGCCCCATGCTGTTCTGATTTACAGAGGGACCAGACCTATCTGGTTTACTTGCACGTTATAAAAACGTGGAATACATAAAAATGTGAAATAAATAAATGCATTTTTGTTTTTTCATCCTCAGGAGAGATTAGTTTGAGACGAAAATGTATGTTGGGAAATGTTTGTGTCACTAACGCTGGAGCTGTGCTGGCAACATTCGCTGAATAACTTCAAAAGCTGATGGGGGGAAAAAAAACTGAGCAAGTATCAGATATGAAATTTGTATCCAAGGTCACACCTCACGTATAGCTCTCATGCAGGCGACCCCCTCCCCCATCATAATTTCCCTAAAACCTGTAATTTTCATGACAATTACACAAATAACCCATCAAAAGTCATGCAATTTCGCTCAGGCATGCTTAGAACACAAATTCAGCTGTGGTCGCAATTTTTCTTAACTTTGAGGGAAAAGTTTATTATGGACAACAATTCAGAGCACCATTACAAATGAGACACCCCAATCCTCAGTTCTGCATACCAAAACCGAATCACTGTCAACTAAAATTATCTCAAATGTGCGGATTCGTCTCTCTGAGAAAGTGCCTGTCATTCCCAGGCAGACTAGCCAAGGCTCCTGCGTTCATTACAGTCAGTAATCTGGGTACCGCTGACAGGTACTGGAGGAGGAAACCATCTGTTATAAGGTTCTATAGGCTGTACACACCCAGCAACATTAGGCATGCATTTGCTGTGCTTCAATTTGCAGCTTTCATCTTGAGTAATGTATATGAAATAGAACGTCTTTTATTCAGTTAGGCTAAAGATGTGTCTGCACAGGGCTTACCAAATATTAGGAAAAGGCTACCTGTATAATAATATTCAGGAAAACATTTGAAACCTAGAAAAATCAGAATGTGGTACACAATCAAGTGCAGAACTGATCACGTGACCTCTTTGTGCAGTCCACTCAGGAATTAACTACTTCTTGGAAATGAATGTGATAATAAGTATATTTTTAATGTCGATATTCTTGACATTCTTTAAATAACTGCGTAGTTTAATGTGATGGATAAACTTAGACGTGAGGGAGACCTGGTAAAAAATAAAACATGTCATATTTCTCCTAGGTAAAATATGGCATGTTCTTTTTATTTAAAAAAAAAGATTTTTTTTAAACTTTGGAAAGTCAACTATGCATCACATTTTATTTCAGTGTGACATAACAGAGATTGCATCAAATGCTAATTGCAAAGTCTCATGAAATATGTGCTTGTGATTTGGACATCGTACAGCAAGCGCAAACACCTGGGCAGAGATCCCTGGAGGGGTTAAAAGGGATGGCAGAGAAGTTTACAAAGTCATCTCAGGAGGAGTGAACAAGTAAATAACTAAAGATTGGTTGCCTAGAAATTTAAACTATCTATGGATCACTGGACATCTGTTATTGGCAATGGAAGCTATGAATACAGAACACGAATATTTCCAAAGAAATAACAGAACAAGTTATTTTTAGAGAACTAATTGCTCTATAATTTATTCAAATTTTTTTTTAGGCCTTATGCAGGGAGAACATCTACTAATGTTTGTGAGTGTTTGTTTACTAATCTTTCAGATAATATAGGAAATAGAAAATACCGCTGTGTAAAACTCAACTTAATGATCAGGTATTTTTTTATTCCGTACAGTGTTAATTATTGGTTGAAAGGTCAGGGATTGGTACTTATTTAAAGTCCAAGAGAACCTATTCTTTCAAAATGGCTAATATGGCCCTCACTAATATGGCCCTCAAGCAGGGCTTAATTTGAGCTGGTGGCTTCCAGTGGGGGCAACCGGCACTTATTTTTAGGGCTGGGACTTATTTTTCCACATTAGATATTTACCGATGTAAACACACCCAGCGTAAAGACAGAGAAAGAGAAAGACAGGAAAACCGTCATTATAAAAATCTCACTCTAAGGTATAAAAATAGAGTCAAATTTAATGAACAACATGACACCAAAATGACAGAAACTCAATAAGGTGAAGCAGAGATGTAAACCTTTAAATATTTATGTGAAAATTGCTGAAAAATCAGAAAGCACCAATAGTAGTTAATGGTCACAGTGAACCATGACCTAGACACAGTTTGAGGTCAACTGAAGAAAATCCTTTATCCACGCAGAACAAACCTAACCATTGGAACTGCTGGTCAGATACTTTTCATGGTTTCTCCCCTGAAGCTCTAGAGCACTGGAGCAAAACTTTTGAAAAAAGCTCCCTAATGTCTTTTGGTGTCCAAACAATGACTGAAGTGCACTTCTAAGACCCCCAGGACCTCAGGGGGGACACTTAGAGACTCTCAGGGTGTCAAAAGCAAAGTCCAATCCAGGTCCAGTTGCCACTGGTCAGCTGGGATTCTTCGCAGGAATGTCATCTTCAGCTTGTTATGTTCCTAGAGCCATGCAGGGGTTCAGCTTTATGATCCTTGGAGATCTTTCTGCCTTTGGATTTCAAGTGGAAGGGTGCCCAACCTGCTCAGGCCTTTCTCATAAGTCCCAGACGACAAGTGCAGCAAGTTCAGTCTACCTGGTATCCTTTCACAAGTCCAGCAGAGTTCTGTGGAAGGCTGGGTGAGTGTCCAGCGTGGTAGGGTTCACCAGCCTATAGGTGGGGGACACCAAAAGACTCTTGTAGTTCCTCTCTGCCCAACGTAGTAAAGGTTTCCAGCTCTTCACCTACATACTTTTGCAGTAGTTCGTGTTTGCTTTACAGCAAACAGGCCCAAAATGCCAAGTGTCAGAGCATTTTCAAGATGGTGGAAGTCTTCAGCCACACTAAACTTGGGCTCTGTGAGCTGTGGAAATATTGGAGATGTCTAGTGTCTTTCCACAACTAGCACCAAAATCCAGATTGAAGCACACATTGTTCCTACAACAAGCCCAGAGACACAAGTCTGATAGGACAAAAGCAGGGCACTTCATCACCAGACAGGCGATACACAAGAATTTTCAAGGTATCCTGTTCTCTCCCTTTTAAGTGTGCCCCAGTCTTAGATGTAGGTCAACAACCTGTTAAGCAGGATTTGACAGTGTGCTGTCACAGCCCACTGCCCCACTCTGCATATTCTCTAGAGTTCAGAGGAGTCGTGTCTGCACTTCCAGGCTTGCCTATTGTTTGCTCCTGGGAGGCATTTCTCACCTCTTTTACACTTATTCCCGGATGAGAACAGGCTGAGAGAAACTGGAGAGTTAATTAGCATCCAGGAACGTTAGGCAGGGGAAAGGGGAGCTTTCTAAAAGCCACTTTTTCTTAATATTTATTAAAATCTGATTTCATCACTGAATTGGATTTTTAACAGTCAATAAAAATAGTGGCTGCTAGTCCCATTCCCAAGATTCAGTATTAGTATTTTATTCTGTACTCTGATTTTCTACATAGGACAGCTATCCCTGCCACTGTGAAAATGTATTTTAGGGACTTGTCACTCTATGGCAGTGGTCTTCAAACTTTTTAATGTCACAACCGCCCCCGTGAAATAAAAACCATCACAATATTATTATTTCACAATTATTATTACATTGGCAATGTTTAAATATGTCTAGACTCATTTATACATTGTAGTTAAGTTCTGTTAGCATTTGAAAAATGCAATCAAATACATGTAAAAGTATCCACAGTGTGATCATTAGAAATGGGGTTGGGGAGTTTGAAGAATATTTGGAGTCCCTTCCCTTTTGACACCTCCCAGCCAGGATAAAAATGACAAAAGATGTTAGTGATGGCCCATTTCAAAACGGCTTACTGCAGCTCATTTTTTTCCTCTGAAAACAAAGCACTGATATCACCATAATGCTTTGTTCGGTCAGAGTCTGGCACTCCACCGCCTCCGGGATCACTTGAGACACCCTAGGGGGGCCCACCCCCCAGTTTGAAGACCCCTGCTCTATGGAGATGGTAACATTATTTTCTACATGTACCATTTTAAATATGATAAGCTACAAGGCCTACATGAGGAAGTCTTACTAATATTTTAAAGGGAGGTTTTTGCCTGTCAAAAAATGGTTGTTTTAGGAGGGCTTGGGTATAAACTGCAGCAGTCCAGCTAAAGCGGTAAGCCTTAATCCATGTTTTCTTGTGACACTAGTGGATGGCACAATATGTGCTGCAGTTCAGAGATGACATTTAACTTTCCTTGCCATAGGTGCAGTTTCAATACCAATATACTATGGTTTTATAGCAGAGTTAACTTTGTCAATCAGGGATTTGCCAAGTTCTACGTGTTTTAGGGTTGAGAGCACATGCACTGAGCACTGGCATGCAGTGCCCCAATGTGCAGAGTCTAAAAGTCAGCAATACAATTCTTCAAAAAAATGGAGGTGACCCCGCAAAAGGGGTATATTCTCACAACCTGTGCACGGGAATGTAACATAAAGATATGGGGAGAGGACCAAGACAATGCATTACAAATGTCTCATAATGTGGCTCTCTTGAAAGCCACCCAGGATGGTGAAATCCACCTGGGTAAACTGACCTGTACAGATACTGGTAAGGCAATCCCACCAAATCATAGGCTTTAGAAACAGCAAAATCTATGTATTGATTAAATGTAGCAGTGTCTGTGCCCCTACTCTGTCCTGTCAAGCCACAAATTGCGGAAAAAATAGTTTTGTGAATGGAGCAGGCCTATTTGAATAAATGGACAAAGCTCTGTGTACATTCAGGATATATAAATAATCCTCAGATTTCGAGGAGGGAGAGAGAAAAATTCTGGAAGCATTATATTTTGGGGTCAGTGAAAACCAGAATGAATTTTCAGGACAAGGCCTTAAGATTATCTTATTTGGAAAAATCAAAAAAGGGCTCTTCACACTGCAGAGCCTAACCTCTCATACTCTTTTGCCTCAACAAATAGCAGCCAAAAAGGAACTTTGGCCAATAGAAATGTTAAATCTACTATTTAAAGGGTTTCAGACAGAGAACTTTGCAACCCTTGAAAAACGAAAACAAGAATCCAAGAAGGGTAAAAATCAACTCTTGAGAAGGCAAAAACCACACCAACAATGATAGGAAGATTCATCTCCCCAAATGCCTTAATCTCTGCCCACTGGCCCCTTAAAAGTTACACTGCTAAATTAAGATGATGTGAGAAGTCTTCTAGGAGTGCAGCAGCAAGATTCAATATTTCATCAATGTTTAGCGTAGACTTTCCAAAGAACAGCCCTGTGCCTATAAATCAATGCCTAAAGTTTCAGGCACCTAATCGAAGATGACTGAGAGCATCTACCAAAATAGCAGGAGCTTATAATATGGAAAGAATGTTGGGAAAGACCAATGAAGGTTGTATTGGCACCTGCACTAGCATTGGTTACCAGGGACACCTGAGCCAACAGGGTCCTACTAGAAGAATTTGTACATGGTCATCAAGAACCTTCTCAACACTCTGGATATCAACAGTAATTTATGGAAAGCATTGAGATGGACCTGATGCCATGACAGAGCTAGGCAGCCACCCCCAAGACCTTGGTGATGGAATGAGAGAACAATAGTTGGGAAGAAGGGTGCTGCTCTCCAAAGCAAATGAATCCAGCCAGTACTGATGATTCAAGTCGCAATTTTCTGAAGCAGAATAGGGCACAAGCTCAACATCAATGAGAATGGAAAGAAATAACACAGATGGATTGCAGGCCCATTCTCACATCCCGGCAGATAAACTGCTCTCAGAGAATGAAGATTAGACTCTTGCCATCACATCTTGCTGGCTAGACATGATAAAAGGGGACTCTTTGATCTTCCTTGGCAATTCATATAATAACAGCGTACCTGATTGTCCATATCCAAACAAACATATGACCATGAAGCCCAGCCTGAATATTCAATAGAGTTTGACAGAGGGTTGCCAACTCCCTCAAGTTGAAAGAATTTCATTTCGCTTACAGGAATGGCAAATCATGTTTCTAGATGCCCCCAGGATTGCTTCCCAGCCCGGCTGCTGGCATGTGTAGTATGAATCATGGGCATTGGGAGGGAAAGGCACCCTTCATCCAAATTGTCTGGAATCATTCTCCACTGGAGAGACTGACAGATCTATGGAGGCAATGGCAACAGGGCCTGATAATTCTGGAATAATGGACTGCAAAAGCCAGGAGGTCCTAGGGAAAAAATGAAGATGAATTCAAGGCAAAAGAGCCATCACTAAGAAGGCAGCCTTTTTCCAATTGATTATAAACCTGTTGGACTGGACCATCTGGCAAATCTGCTGCACATCTTTGGTGCCCCTGAAGGAAGAGGTGGCAGAATTTATCCATTAATCCAAATATGGAAAGACTTTTGTGTCCATAGAATGGAGCTTCTCACCGAAAGAGCATGGACTTTGTGAACACCCTTGGGCCAGATGTCCGTCCTAATGACAACAATGGCAACGAATAATGATGGTCTATGATGCAGAAATGTAGAAATGCTACTGATTCTGGGAGATTTGGACAATTTAAATACATGTCTTTTAAGTCTAAGTGGAGAGTCCTTCCTTTCTGAAAAGAATATGAGGGATGTAAGTATTGACTACTTTCAGGTCCAGAACTCCTTTGCCTGCCTCTATACCAAAAACAATATAGAATAGCATCCTTGATTCCATTCTTTGGAACCTGTTTGTCTGTAGCCTTCAATATCAGATTTTGAATGATGAAGAGCTAGCCACAAAGATGTGATTGAAGAGCAGTTGTGGAAAGGGAGAACTCAAGAGGAGGCTCTGTGAATTGAATTTGGTAGCCTTCTCAAACTGTCTATAAAATGCAGGCACCTGATATTGAAGAATCTCCAACTGCTGAGAAAAGTTTGATGGCAACCTCTCACCGGACACTCTTCTGAGTGAGGTTTATTGAACTTGGCCCTGTCTGCAGGGTCATCCTCAGACCCAGACTTTCTGCCTTTCTCCTCCTGTTTTCTGAATCCATTTTCTGATCCTCTACAGTTTTGATGAATTAATTTTTGTTGGCCTTAGGATTCTGCACACTTTATCACACTAATCAGTGCTATTGTGCATGTGCTCTCTCCTTAAAACATAGTAGAATTGGCTTACACCAAATTGGCACATTCATTTAATTAGCCTATAAGTCCCTAGTAAAGTGGTACTGCTGGTATCCAAGGCCTGTAAATTAAATGCCACTAGTGGAACTGCAGCACTGATTGTGCCACCCACTTAAGTAGCCCTTTAAACATGTCTCAGGCCTGCCATTTTAGCCTCTGTGTGCAATTATAAATTGCTTTTCGACCTGCCAAAATAAACCTTTTACCGGGCTTATACCTACCTTTTTAATAAATCAGCCCTAGGGTAGGCCCTGAACAGCCCAGAGGGAAGGATGCAGTGTATTTAAAAAGAAGGACATGTACTTTTGAGTGTTCCATGTCCCAGTAGTGAACAACTCCTAATGTTGTTTTTCACTATGGTAAGGCCTACCTCTCCCATAGGAAAGCATGGGAGTTACTTTATTACGCTAACCAAGCTGTAACTTCCAATTGGAAATAGGTAGACAAGCCGAGTTTGGTGTCTAAAGAATTGTAATTAAACTTTAATTGTAATGTCAGATTTTTAATCACAATTCTGAAAATTCTGAAAATGCTTCACCTTGGCGGCGCAACGCATCCTTGATGCAGTACTCCACAACTCTTCGCAGCCAAGATTTAAGGTACTCTTGTTCAGTGGCCTAGCTGGGTCCCTTTAGCCAGCCCGCTTGTGACTTTGTGGCCTGAACATGTGACTTTGCCCCTGTCTAGCATGACCAGATATCCACAGTTGGCGCTTTCTGCTTTTTGGCGCTATATTCACTGAAAACTTTAAAGTTGCATATCTCCGGTTCTTCTGATTGAATTTTTGTCATTGTGGTCTTGATTTATTTATTAAAATTTGCTCAATGTTTATCAATTTGTGTGGGAGTTTGCTTGTGTTGTGTTTTTACTTTATTACTGTTTGAAGTGCTGCATAAATACTTAACACATTGCTTCTAAGCTAAGCCTGACTGCTCTGTGCCAAGTTACCAGAGGGTTGAGCACAGGTTAATTTGGGGTTTGCTTGTGCCTCACCATGACAAGGATTGTGGTTCCTGCTAGGGTAGTGTTTCAGCCCCCTTAACCAGTGACCCAATTTATCACAAGGTTCCAGTGGAAAGTTGTGCCTTTGAGGGAGTAGAGAAGGAACTAGAGGTTTATTGGAGCCTGATTTTTATAAAAGTACAAACCCCTGACCTGGGCCCCTTTCTCGAAAAGGCTTGTTCTGAGTTCTAAACTGCTTATAGGTCTTACAGCACTCTTCATCTTCTAGTCAGCTGCAGGCTTCTTGATCATTTCCTCTAAATGAGAGCCAAATAACTATGCTCCTGTGAAAGGTAAATGCACTAATAAAGATTTCTGTGAATTGTCCACCCTCCAGAAATTCATCAAGAGCTGGCAACATATCTACCAATGACAAGCTTGATCCTGCTGCAGATGAATCAGGGAGTCAAAAGAAATATCTGAGAGACCTCACTTGTTGCTCCATCAGTGAGTTGATCAAAGCAAAGTTATTTCCCTCTTGCAGTGTCCACCATTGACTGAAAGTTTCTAAGGAGGGTTTGAAACACGTAATTAGCATTTGTCTTTGCATAAATGGAAAATTTGAACCATATGTTCTCTTTACAGCAACCGCTGACTTCATATCCATCAAGTTAGTAGGAGCAGTGTGTTCTGATATTATGGATGCCTAGGAAGACTGGGAGTCCATCACAGAGTCTACTTTTATTTCTGGTGGAAATTCCTAAATAAATCCCTCTAATTGATATTGCCTGTCCAGAAATCTAGGAAAAATAAGTTTTAGTTTTTCATCTTCTTTCCATAATCTAGACAAAACTCTCTGAACCGGTTGGTGAAGTGAGAGCTTCTTCAGCTCTTTCCGTTGATATTACTGGAAGAAATCATCTTCCCCTTTATCAAGCACTAGCTTGGGAACGGTCAAGTTCTTTCTGATATGTTTCAGGACTTTATCCAGATCTGTGAAATGAATATTTTCCCCCTTGTATCCACATTGTCGGTTTCTCAAGCTACAAAACCAAGCAGTACTTCAAAGTCTTGAAAATCTGTCACCATTGGAAGAACAAGCAGAGGCAGTGGGCATGGGCTAGAGAGTCAGCACATTTTTAGTTCTCACAATCACCCTCTGTTCAGAGGCGAGAGGAGAAGTGATATGAGCTAAGAAAAGTCAGTGGACCAAAAATAGAAAACTCAAACTCCTATGGTAGGACCCTGATTCCACATTAGACATGACCCGCGCATACTATGAACAGAGCATTGGCTCGTGCACAGTTGCTCTGAGACTGACAGAAACAGAAATCAGAGACCACTGGTACAGGTTCTGATGTTATAGATAACACAACTGGAGCAGCGTAATTTGGGCTCCACCCTTTCACGTCATGACTATGCCATACATACGTGCATGAAGTACCATATATCTGTATGCTTCAATATCATTGATGTAAAGTGATGCACTTGACCAAAATATTAAACATGTATTTACTGTATAATCCAGATATTTACATGATCATGCATACTAATGTTTTACTTATAGTGTCACCAAATTGCAGTTCTCATATGTATCTGTATTTGTGTGGTTTGAGTGATTTTGTTAACTTTTATATATTCACGTACTCGTTTAAATAGTATCCTGCATTTTTTTAATAACTGTATGTGTATCCATAATCCTGCATTTAAATGTGTATTGAAGTGTTCTGTTATGTTAACTTGACCAAAGGCCTTAAGCATTAGGACTCGAATGTTTAACCTTCAACAGAAAATTTGCTCGGGTTGCAATATTTTCTTCTTCATTGCAAGTTTGTTCATATGATCTCATTGTTAGTGAAAGGCACATCGTGTATGACACCCAGTGAGGATCGGGAGGAAATCTTTTGACAAGGAGGAGAGGCGCTAATGAACAAAGGGAGGACCCTTATACATGCATATCTAGAGATGGGAGAAACCCAAGGACGTTTTGATGTGCAGACCAGGTGATGGGAGTATCGAATAAGATTGCCGAGTTTTACTGTGAGAAGGTGGAATAGCACTGTGACACATGATGTGGGATTCCCGAATGTTCTGTGGAGTTTCAATTGGTGGTCACACTTTAGATTTAGGCAGATTCATTTTAGACTCAGAGGGATACAGACCTCTTTGCTATATTTCTTTTGTATGGCTTTATCCTATTCAATACTTTTGATCTTGGAGAACTTCTACAGACGGTCTAGAATGCTGACACCTTCCTGCTTTACTGGATCTAATTAGGGATTCCCAATTAATACTACTTAGTTTTGGCTTAGTTTAGGTAATTTAGATTTACTCATGTATAGGCAAGAGGACCGAAAATCATAAACTGATCACCAGATTTTGTTCTTATTTTCTGCATTGCTATTAGTGAATTCCTTGTATGTTTTATGCTCTTGATATTAAACTTTGTTAGATGATTTGGACTGCCAGTAGTGATTCTGTATTTTTACAATATATTCTTGAGACCAGTATACATCAGTTTGGCTTTGAATTTGTAATAAGCCTACATTTAATCTCATTTACTAACTTTTGGGTCCTCGCTGTGTGGCCAAATGGTCTACACTGTAAATTGAACCCTTGGATGATGTTAATTCTTCTTTATTTCTCAGGCATCTGAAAAGATCCAGCGCGAGGAAATTTGGATATTTAGCTCAGTGCTTTGGCAGATGGAAGCAAAACGAGGATGGTTAGATCCTGGAATAGGGAGTTAGAATACTTTGGGGCTGATTAGGATGTTGGTCGGAGTTTCCTCAAACCGACATTCCTGCGGGTTCGAGACCGACCGACCTCGGGTCGGTGGTCCGAAACCGCAATTATGATGTTACCGCACATGGTGCGGTCGCAGACTCCCATTTCCCTGTGGGAGCTTGTTCGGCTGTCGGAAACCGGCCACAGCACAAGCTCCATTGAGAAATAGGAGTCACTGTACATCCTTGCACCATGTGGCAGGCACCTCACAGTGCAGGGATTTACAGGGGGGCACCATAGGTGCCCCCTCGGCCCCCAACAGAAGGCCACGGAGAGAGGGGGGCCTAGCTACGGGCCCCCACAGTCACTTTCCGACTGGCTTTTCATGTCAGAAAGCCCAACATGGAAAGCCTGTCGGAAACCGACATCATAATCCCGACAGCGGAAACACCGTCTGCACGGGATTATGTTTGGTTTCTGACTGGCCGATGGGCTCCTTAAGCCCATCGGAAGCCAGCCGGAACGACCAGACGGTTTGAATTCCAGCCACTATAATCCTAATACCACGGTCAGAAGGAGGCTTTCCGACCGACACCCTAATGAGGGCCTTTGTGTTAGAGTAGTTCCGATCCAATTTCAGGCCTGGAGCCCATGATTCAGTTTGGAAGATCGGCGGAGTTCAGCAGTTCGAGAAAGAGTTGTACCAGCGGAGGTGTGAGTATTAATAGGGTTGCATGTTCTAATGACTCACGCTTAGCTTGCGGTGTTTATGGAGATTGCGTGATGTTTGGCGGAGATGTTTTGTATGTTGTGTAAATGTGCTGCTTAACCTGGAGGAATTGAAGTTGTTATTGTGTGTGATGTGGCCTAAGATCCTGCAATTAGATTAAAAAGTGTAGAAGACACTGTATTGTAATTGTCTGCTAAAGTTTTGTGGTGCCTGTTGTGAGATGTTGTCGACAGCACGATTGAGATAGGACATATATCTTTGTGTGTGAAAGTGAGGTGTGATTAGTGTGGTGGACACTTTGCACAGTGGAAAACTGTACTAATCAGGGTGTTTCCCCACAGACTAAGGTTTCATTTGTGTGTGTCTGAGTAGGGCAGAAAGTGTTATTCCGAACCATTTCTTGTATGCTTGAATAATGTTGATTTCTTTAGTGGAGCAGGCAAAGTTATTTGTTGCAATTGCTTTGTATTTGTTTTGCATGCGTATTACTGAGGAGAGTTCACGCGCAAAAATTGTAAAGGAGGGTGAACTGCTGCAAGGAGTGAGATTGACGTAACGGTGTGCCGCACTGAGATTGGTAGGTTGGTGTGAAGCCACGCTGTTATGGGTTGTCTACGTCATAGAGTGTCGCGCTGGTATTGGTCATTGACTCTAAAATGAGAATTGTGGGTAAACCATTATTTTCTGCTCTGAAACGAAATTCTACCTGTGATTGCTGACGCTTGCTAGAAAAGGAAATGTTTTAAAGTTAAACAAGATTTTTTGAGGGGAGATGTGACAACAGCTTTTAGGGAGGGAGACGAGGCACCACCTGAAGTTACTTCAGGTCATTATATGGCTATAAATGTAGGGTTTCACACATGTATTTGGCTTAAACAATGGCCGTTCACGGACAAAATATAGCCTCCTAAAATATCGAGACATAAACATCAAGTCAAAAATCTCGTCATTCTATACTCATAATGGTAAATGCAAAAATATAGGGGGAAAATATTGTTGTCACTAATATTGATGTATTAAATATTGTTTTTAAAATATATATACATTTAAATTGTAAATATGAAATATATTAAATAATAACATGAATATAATAAAAACAAAATATATTTAATGTTTATTTATTATTAAACTAATAATTTTAATTTATATTGTATTTAAAAAAAAAAATATGTATATATATATATATATATATATATATATATATATATATATATATATATATCCATAACCATGTTTTGCTCCTTCCGTTCTCCCTCGCCCTGCGGTAGTTGGAGCGCTATGGCCGGCGGAGCGTGCCGGACATCATATCATACAATTACCAAGAAAGTAAGCGCTCACTCAGGGGATATGTCTTCCAACAGTTGTTTTATTCCAGTTATGCGTTATGACTGCTCCGCAGTCTTGATCACACACCGGATTGAATCCAGACCACACAATACATACAGGGATTACGAAATAGAGAAGGGGCAAACGTGAAATTACTTCTCATATGTCAGTGCAAATGGCATCCATTTTGAAGTGACTTAATATACATTTAATGCTTATAATTTTGCCTGTATATCCTCACAATGCGTTCTTAATACAAATGTGTAAATAAATATAGATGTTCAACGTATATATAGCCCACAAAAGTGTCCCTGCCAAGTTGCACAATTCTAATGACGTAATGGAACAAACTTCATTGTCGCAGTCTTTTGTAAGTAACGCCTTTCCACCATGGATTAGTGGTAGGTACGGGTGTAATAAATCGATGTCATAGTCACAGAAGTATCCTAAGTGAATACCCGTTATATTCAATGATTGCCCAGTAGACATTTCGTAAGCAATTACCCACCATATGATGGTACAGTGCTGGTCGCAAAGTTCCCGATAAACTTTTTTCTTACTTCGTATCTATGATGACATGCATTGTTACTGTTATTTCCATATCTGGTTGGGCATAAACGACAAAGGGGGGGGATTTACTAAGCTTTTGCACCGTGTTTGCGTCACAAAAGTGACGCAAAACAATGCAAAATCTTTTTTTTCTAATTTACTTTCCAGCGCTAAACTTGTTTAGCGCTGGAAATAACGTAAAAGTAATGCGAAGCAGCACATTGTACTGCTTCTCGTTACTTTGCGCCATGGGGGCGTACCAAGGGTGGTGCATGGGTGTTCCAATGCAACCACCCAAGGTTTCTCACGCTAAACCCAAATTTACTGAAAACAGTCGATTTAGCGTGAGAAAACTGCGCCCTTTTTAACTTGGCGCAAGGAAGGAGAAATGCTTTCCTTTCTCCTTCCTTTTCCGACCTTACATGCGTGCTGCACTGTGCAGCACGCATACAAAGTAGCCCAGGGAAGACATGGCTTGGCAGTTCGGGCTGGACTGTTCCCATGAGGCACAGGGTCAAGACTGATTTGCATATAGCTGTGTCTGAACTGGGGTGGCGAAGTGAGCTAAAGAACGATGATGGATTCAACCCAGATCTGTGACTGGGGTGAGTGTCTGAAAAGTTACAGCGATCCGTCCATCATCTTCTTGTGTTTGCTTTGTTTGCCCTAAGTTGGCAGGGTATGCCCAGACGTGGGTCCCTTGCTCACTTTGCCACTGGATTCAAGCTAGCCTGGCTGAAGAGGGGTGCTACCCCGAAACCAGTCCCAGGATGCTTGTTTCCAGTCCAGGGAAGACATGGCTTGGCAGTTCGGGCTGGACTGTTCCCATGAGGCACAGGGTCAAGACTGATTTGCATATAGCTGTGTCTGAACTGGGGTGGCGAAGTAAGCTAAAGAACGATGATGGATTCAACCCAAATCTGTGACTGGGGGTGAGTGTCTGAAAAGTTTCAGCGCTCCTTCCATCATCTCCTTGTGTTTGCTTTGTTCGCCCTAAGTTGGCAGGGTATGCCCAGACGTGGGTCCCTTGCTCACTTTGCCACTGGATTCAAGCTAGTCTGGCTGATGAGGGCTGTTAGCCCGAAACCGGTCCCAGGATGCTTGTTTCAAGTCCAGGGAAGACATGGCTTGCCAGTTCCGGCTGGACTGTTCCCATGAGGCACAGGGTCAAGACTGATTTGCATATAGCTGTGTCTGAACTGAGGTGGTGAAGTGAGCTAAAGTACGAAGATGGACTCAACCCAGATCTGTGACTGGGGGTGAGTGTCTGAAACGTTTCAGCCCTCCATCCATCATCTTCTTGTGTTTGCCTTATTACAATATTCTCATTCTCATTTATAAAGGGTTTTGGTAGTGAGGAGGCGTATTTTCTCCCCCGAAGTTTAACTAATATTTAATAGAATAGAATAGAACTTTCGAACAATAACATCTAGTACCTGATTTGTGTTTTTTCACCCAATATACTTCAGCGATACTGATGAGAACGTGCTGAAATCAGAGCATGCAAAGTATCTACATACCGGAGGCAGTAGGAACCTCCAAATCATTGGAGGGGGAGTGTCTCCAGCTTCTCAGCTAGTAGCTTTATCCACATTTTTATTGAACATACCTATTTCTGATTTTACTACAACACCAGACAAGAACATGGAAGAGGAGACAGAAAGAAGGGCAACTGCCCAAAGCCTTTTTGCCCGAGCCCCTAATAAATGTCAACAAACCAGAGAAACAACTGTGAAAGACAACCTGTAGAATGGTACAAATGCTGAAGGTTTTGTGGACGGACCTGAATACCTTGTTGAGTATAGTAGCTCCAAGTGATTTGTGGACAGCATGCAAAATAGCCACAGAATGGCCCGAAAAAGAGCTGGTAAGAGATCAATTGACTAACGGTTCGTCACCCACAGTAATGAGAAAGTATAACCAGGTGATGATGTGGTTGAAATCTAAGGTATCGCCCCAAGATATTGACTGGGTCAAGATTGACAGGACGACCCAAGAACCCAAAGAGTCGATTCATGCATACTATGAGAGATTGTTGCAGCCATTTAAACAGTACAATGGGATGGAGATGCTGGAGTCCAAGGATATGGGACATTTTGTGTCCAGGTTTGTGACAGGACTGAGGTCTGAGATTAGCATGATAATTCAGCAGCACTTGATTTGTTGGCAGAATAAGTCAGTTGATGAGATGTTGGGATATGCAAAGTACTGTAATGAGGAAATAGAGATGAGGCAGAAGAAATTGAAGGATAAATTGCTGCTGGCACAAATGAAGGCTGCTCAGAGAGGAGATCAGAGTCAGCCATTTGCAATCAATGTTCCTCCTATGCAAAGAGTGTATTAGCAGGGAGCTCCTGGGATGCAAGGTGGAGGAGGATTCCAGCCACAAGGTAGAGGTCGTGGTGTCCCAATTAACCCGAGTTCTCGGATTGGTGTAGCTACCTTGAAGAAGCCCAACCCTTGTCACTATTGCAATAATTTGGGGCATTGTAAGTAAGAATGTCATCTTAATCCTGCTAATCAGGGTCAAAATTCATGGTTTGCACAGCTTCAGAATAACAACTCTGCGCAATAACACAATTTGCAGAGACTAAGGTCGTAAAATTTTAATGTGCCCCAAGCCCCTGTGATGCAAGTTCCACAACCCAAGATGCCACAGCAATCTGCCAATGACCCTAGATTTACTTCCAGCCAACTTCCAAATATCAATCAGAATACTTTCCAGAATAACAAACCTTACCAGCAGTATCCTTTGTTTGATATGGTTGGCAATTATGGCTTTGATCAGTCCGCCTCACGGTATCTGAGGAGGGAGGAAGATTGCGTGCTTAGCGCAGTCTTGGCGGTAGACCATAGAGGTCCATTTATAGATGGTAGGGTAAATGGCCACCCATATCATTTCTGGTTGATACTGGCGCTACCCACTCTACTGTTAGAACAGTGGAGGTTCCAAACCTACCCCTCTTGGGAAAGAGAATCAAAGTTGTAGGAGCTGCAAATAAACAAATGACAAACCCCATAACCGAGAAGGTACCTTTGACAATAGGGAATTTTAGGACAATCATCAATTTGTGGTATGCGATTCAAGTCCTGTTATTTTGTTGGGATGGGATCTGTTGTGCAGGCTGAATTGCACCATTTATTGCACCCCAAAGGGTGTGTAGTTCTAAACTCATGATGAAGATGTTGCTTTCAAACTGGCTAATCAAACCTCAGCAGTTGAGCTGTTCTCTATAATGACAAGTGAAGAACTACCCCTGGATCTCAGAGATATGGTGAGGTCGTAAGTTTGGGATTTCTCAGGGCAGGATTTTGGACTCATCAAAGGAGTTGGGCTGATCTGTATGCAGATGAAGCCTAATGTTGAGTACCCAAGAACCCAGCAATAAAATTTGACCCCTAAAACTATTGCTGGAATTACTTCGGTACACGAGACAATGATCCAACAAGGTATTTTGAAGGAGATTAAGGGGAGCCCATGTAATTTGCCCATTATGGG
The DNA here is from genome assembly GCA_963921515.1 of Calotriton arnoldi. Taxonomy (NCBI): domain Eukaryota; kingdom Metazoa; phylum Chordata; class Amphibia; order Caudata; family Salamandridae; genus Calotriton; species Calotriton arnoldi. The sequence continues at coordinate 36,033 of CAWUFW010000666.1, forward strand.
CTTACATAAGCCTAGCAGAAAGTACAGCATACTTCAGGGCCTCCAAAAGATAAACAATATTGTGGTTCCCTGTTGTCCCGTGGTACCGAACCTAGCTGTGATTTTGTTTAAAAAAACATGTGAGGCTGACTGGTTTACTGTTACTGAACTTTGCCAGGCCTTCTTCTCTATACCCTTGCATGGGGACAGTCAGTTTCTTCTTTGCATTTCGGTTCATGTTTTGGCTTGGTGCCGAGTCCCACAAGGGTATATGGAGAGTCTGTACATTTTCAACCAGATTCTTAAAAAGAATCTGGAGTCCTTGGATATGGTTGTATGATAGAGGCACACATGGCTAAACCACATGAGCCTCTACCACGTGGCTAAGGTTGCCACTACTCTGACCCCCTCCCCCCGCCCTAAGCTACAAACCCCCTACCTGCCCCCCGTCCTGAGGCCCAAAACCTTCCCTGACTCCCTCCCACCCGAGCTGTCCCTAAAACTACCCCAACCCCTTCCACTGCTCTAAGACCTAAAACCCTAACCCCTAATTAAAAAAACTACCCCGACCCCCCCCTTAGCCCTAAAACCTACCCCGCCCGCCCCTAAGCCCTAAAAACTACAATGACTACCCATTCCCCTCCCCCTGCCCTGAGGCCTAAAACCCTGCCCCTTGACATATACTACCCCGACCCCACACTTTCCCTAAAACTACCCGACCCCCCGCCCTTAGGTCTAACACCCTAACCCCTAATTAAATAAACTACCCAACCCCCCAAGCCCTAAAAACTACCTGACCCCCCATCCCTAAAAACAACCCGACCCCTCAGCCCTGAAAACTATCCCGACCCCCAGCCCTGAAAACTACTACTCCGACCCCCTCAGCCCTGAAAACTACCCTGACCACCCCCAGCCCTGAAAACTACCCCAACCCATACAAACTACCCCTCACTCCCCCAAAACCCATCACCAGACCCACTTACCCCACCGCGTCCACCGCTTCCTCGTATGAGGTCTTCTTGCTTCCGAGTGCTGCCGAGCAGCAGCCAGCAGCTAGACTGCTCACTGCTTAACCACGCATATGCGTGGTTAAGGCAAGTGTGGTAGCGCTTGCGTAGGGGGAACATGTGTGGCTGAGGCCGCGGTGTTCTGACTGTTCCCCCTTGGTTATGCCCTGTAACTCTGTCCTGATGCAGTATATCGACAACCTGTTGGTTGAATCAAATACTCAAGAAGCTTGCAAGACTGATACTATTGCTCTATTGAACCACTTGGCTGAGAATGGACATAAGGTGTCCCCCAATAAGTTACAATACTTTTTGAGAGAAATCTTGTATCTCGGTCATCACATTAGGAAGGGAGTCAGGAAGTTGTCCCAGGAAAGAATCTTTGTGATTCTTCAAATGAAGTCACCAACAACACAGAAAGAAGTCAGGATGTACTTGGGAATGGTGGGCTACTGTTGTCAGTGGATACCCAACTTTTCCCTAGTGGCCCAGCCTTTACAGAGGCTGACACTCAAGGATGTGTCAGATCCGGTACTCTGGGATAATGATTGTTTGCTTGCCTTCCTAGAGTTGAGAGAAAGTCTCTGCCATGCCCTGGCACTGGGAATGCCAGATTGCAACAAACGTTTTTGCTTTTCTGCAATGAGAGTGAGGGCTGCACTCTCTCAGTGCTTACACAGATGAATGGAAGTGCCGTAGACCTGTCGCTTATTTCTTTCCTACCTTGATCCAGTAGCTGCAGCGTTGCCTGGGTGTCTCAAATACGTGGCTGCTGCTGGTGTCAGCACTGAGAGGTGTGAAGGCATTGTTAAGGGTAATCCTCTAACTGTGTATGTGCCCCAGTCCGTGGAGATCCTGTTGACACGTACTCGCACTCAACACTTGACAAACAGCCGCTTGACCCGGTATGAGCAGAGGTGTGCTGTTTGAAGCCCTGCCACCTTGTTGCCTCCTCCCGAGGGTGACATCGATGATGGTGAAGTGAAGCATGACTGTCTCAATATTACTGAACTGTGCACCAAGATGAGCCACTGCCTGAATCTGATTTTGCCTTGTTCTGAGATGTCTTGTGCTTGCGAGACCATGGAGGAAATGTAAGAGCTGCCTAAGCAGTCTGTACAGTTTCAGAAGTACTGGAAGCTTTTTGGCTCCAATGAGTATTTCCTGAACAAGTGGCTGAGTTAATTGCTCTTACAAGCGCATGCTGTGTCTCAGACCTGCAGAGAGAGACCATTTTCAATGATAGTCATTATGGCTTTGGTGTTGTTCACAATTTCAGACAGTTATAGTCCCAAACGGGGGTTTAGGACATCTTCAGCGTCTCCTATCTGGAACGGAGAGCAAGTGGAAAAGCTTCTTGAGGCATAGAGTTGGCAACAGATTTTATGACGAGGTCGCAAAGTATTGTGCTCATAATGCTTGCACTTTTAACTGGTAGTACACTAGTGAAGGAACAGATGAGACCAACTACAACCTATTGTTAACAACTGCTGATATATAGGAGGAGGTCAAGAGGCTTCAGTCAGAAGTGTCAAAGGCAAAACAGCAAAGCTGGATTAAGACAGATTGTGTCAGGAGGGATGAGGATGATATTTGGGTTTCAGGAGATGGAAGACCTGTGTTGCCTATTAGTCTATTGCCACAGATGTCCAGGCATTATCACAGTCCTACTCATGTAGGGAGAAATGTCATGGTTAAGGTTTTTAGACAGACGTGGTTTAATCCTAGGTTTAGATCGATGGCTGAAGCATTGTGTCACAGATGTCTAATTTGTCAACAGAACAATGTAGGGGCATGGGGGCAAGATGGCGGGTGACTAACTGTGGCCGTTCCTTCAGTCTCCCTTGATGGATCCGTGAATCGGCAATCGACTGCACAGCCTGGGTGCAACAGACGGCTCGACGAGTAGCTGGTGGCAGGAAGCGCTGGAGATCACGCTAACGCTTACCGCTACCGTGATTGCTAGCTACGCGAGGCTGCACAACCGGATTTTTTGGAGGCGGCAGTGGAAGCTACGGAATTCCCTGATCCCTCGGATGGCCTCAAGAGGCGGAAAAGCCACGAGAAGGCGCATTTCCGTGGCCCCTGGGAGTGGTGGAAATAATGCTGGCGGTATTCAACAGCAGGAGAATAGCGGGACCCTACCTGATCCCAAGCAACACAGAGGAGTTGGCAAGACAAAGCGGGATATCAAGAAGACAGTTGCTGCCAGACCCAATGCACAGGTAGAGGGGGGGCCTGCACAACCAACTGTTGCTTCAATGTTTGCTAGCATGGTAGGGGGCGCAGAGAAAGGACATACACCACAAGAGGATGGGGAGGATAAGACCATAACGGAGGAGGCCGGAGAGGATAACAAGGATGAGAATGGGGAGGAAAAGGGGAATCCTGTGAATGGGGCAGATGAGAACCCAATACTCCCACACAATGCAATGGATAAACGTTCTGGAAATGAAGCAGGACTTGGAAATTTGATTCAATCGACACCCAAGGTACAAGGGACATATGCTAACGAAGCCAACCAGGGGGGGGAACAGTGAGGGGGAAAATCCGAGCAGCATTCCCAGGTGCGGGAATGTCTAGAAGTCTAAGGGCTCAGGCATGCGCTTTCTCATCAGAATTACAGGGGGAAAAATGTTACTCGCTGACGGATGAATCCGAGGTATCGGAACAAGATGACTCCCCCTCAAGTGGTGAGGCTCTATCGGAGGACAGTACCAGCTCTTCAACACAATCAACGCAGAGGAAAAAAACAACGAATAAAAAGAAAAGCAGAAAGGAAAGCATAAAAAAAGTACCAGTAAACAACTTAAGTGGGACGATTCGGATGCACAGATATGGCCCCAGAAGGAGGGAGGAGACGAGCCGGATAGAAATGGAGAGCCCTCCCTGATGACAATCTTAGCATCAATCAATTAAGTCCAGGAAGAAAACAGAAATGAGGGACGCAGAGCGAGGATCGCAGCAAAAAAAGTCCAAACAGGGATTCGCAAGCTAAATAAAACCTGCGGGGAAATTGTGGAACGCCTGGCTACTGTAGAGACGCGGACAGAAGCACTGGAAGTGGAATCTCTAAAAATACAAGGCAAGGGGCAAAGTGCGGCTATGATGGATGTCATGATCAAACTAGACGACTATGAAAATTGTCAAAGAAGAGATAATCTGCACGTCTTAGGGATCCCAGAGGGTCTGAAAGGGAACGACTCCAGAAGCTACATGGTAAAAAATGTCAAGGATGCATTTCCTGAGCTAACAAACTGGCACTGGGATACGGAAATACAAAGGGCACACTGCTTTCCCTTATTTATGAAAAAACAGCCACAAGGCATAAACGAAAAACCCAGGGCAATGTTGGTTTTTCTTGGAAACTTTTTACTGCGGCAACTAGTATTCGACAAGGCCCGGCCCAATGCTCCAAAAGTTAGCAATGGGGTCTCATTCTTTGTCAGACATGACTTTGCGCATGCTACAGTGGAAAGACGTTGGCGTTTAAGACAATTGTTTTCCCCCTTTCAAAAACTTGGAGCCAAGGTTTTCTTACAGAACCCATCCAGACTTAAGATCATATTTAGAGGAACAACTTGCAGCTTTACATCCGAAGTGCAAGCACAAGAGTACCTGGAAGAAATTAAGAAGAAAGAAGAAGGGAAAGGACCTCCCAAATAAAGGGGGGGGAGGATGGACATATCGCAAATCTCAGAATAAGTTGGCTATGAAAACAGGCTGAGCAGTTAGGATGATAGGAGGTAGGGAGATGAGGGGTTGAGGGGGACGGGAGGGCAGAGCCTCAGCCGCGCATTTATGCTAGGGGGTTGGGGGGAGGGGAGAGTGGGGGAAGGGGTACGGTGGTTTACACTAGGGGTGGTGTTGGTGTACAAAGGGATGTATTGGTTTGGTTAGAAGTGCTGGGTCAAGTGGCAGATGGGAATTATGCATACAATTCGAGTATAATAAAAGGGGGTAAACAAGTGAAACTAAGAGAATGGGGAGACTAGGAATAGTTACATTGAACATTTGTGGTTTAAATGATGTTAAAAAGAGGCAGATAGTGTCACAAGGATTACGCTTACTACAGGCAGACATCGTCTGCCTGCAAGAAACCCACTTAGATGGTACACAAAAAGATCTGCTGAAATACCTTTGCTATACTATAGTTGGGGCAACGACACAGGGAACCCGCACAAGGGGGGTCGCGATTTTAGCTAGGAAAATATCAATTCACTTTTCAAAATTTCGCACAGACAGCCTAGGACGCTGGGTGATGCAGGTGGGAGAGCCCCGGAGCTTCCCAAGTTCACGTTATGTTCTATATATGACAGTAATGTGGATGACCCATCTTTATTGGAGTGGTTGACCAATGAATTAGTGCACTGGCCATTGCCGATAATATTGTGCGGAGATTTTAATATAAATCTTGCTGCCAATTGGGGACAAGACCAAAAGTATACGGGAAGGAAACCAAAGGTTTATCAAGCGTTATGTAACCTATGTCAGGTGTATGGACTGTGTGATGTCTGGTCGTTAAAGAGGCCTGCGGAACATGGGTTTAATTATTACTCAGCCCCACATCAGAAGCATGTCAGGTTGGACTATTTTTTTGTTTCATCTACACTATTGGGCAAAACTAACATTGACTGACTCCCTAGAGTCTTATCAGATCATAGTCCACTGGTGTTACAATTAGAGGGGGGAGGACCTGTCGAGAAAGCCCCTGCTTGGACCTTCGAGAGCGCCCTATTGCTCGATGAAGACTATGTGGGACATATAAAAGGGTGGTTTCCTGATTTTTTACTAAGAAACATGGGCACGGCCTCACTGGGAACAGTCTGGGACACATTAAAAGCAGGAGTGAGGGGAGAGACAACACAATACTCATTTATGAAAAGGAAAAAAGAGAAAAATCAGAGGAGTTTAAGTTTGCAGGAGCTAGCCCAGGCAGAAGAAAGATTGGTTGTGGCTTTAAGGCAAAACCAGGGAGCGAAAGAAGCGCAAGAGAAAGTGGCCCTTGTAAAGGCAGCAATCCAAGGAGTCCATTAGGAAAAGCATTAGATAAAGTAACAGCGCACCGGGAAGAATTGTATGAATGTGGGGAAAAGGTGGGACATCTGCTAGCCGTAAGAACAAGGCAAGAGGTGGTATGCAGTGAAATTCTGTCAATAAGAGATCCTGTCCTAGGGTTGGTGATGGAGGCAAGAGAAATACGGGCGGCTTTTTTTTTTATTTTACCAGATGCTTTACACTGAGGATGTAGGGGAACGGGGGGACAACCTGAGGATCAAATAAACCAATACCTAGACGTTTTTGTGACGGAGGCTTTGACACAGGAGGAAAGCATGACCTTAGATTCCCAAATCTCTTGGGATGAAATCATAGAGGAAATGTCAAATCTACCCAGAGGTAAAGCGGCAGGGCCAGACTTAGTTCCCACAGAATTCTATAAAATCTTTGGAGAAGTCCTGAAAGAAATCTTGACATCTGTGTTCTCGCAGACTTCAGAAGGAGTGGGACCACCAAAATCCTGGGCGTTGGCAAAAATAATATTTTTTCCAAAGAAAGAAAAACCAATCCAGGAATTGGGTTCCTATCGCCCTATAACACTAATCAATGGGGATGTTAAAATGTATTCTAAAATATTTGCCACACGGCTCTCACGGATAATTCATAGAATGGTGTTCGAGGGGCAGCATGGTTTTATTCCCGGCAAGGGGACAATTGAGCACATCCGAAGGGTTATCACCCTGTTTGATGTAAGCCAGGTGGCAGGAGATCCTATTGCAGCAATTGTTCTAGATGCCGAAAAAGCTTTTGATAGGGTCTCCTGGCCATTCCTCTGGGCTACGATGCAAAAGAAAGGGATAGGGACAAGATTTATTAGAGTAGTGAAAGCTTTATATAACAACCCGGAAGTCAGAGTGCTTATAAATGGGGAAATGACAGAGCCTTTGAAAATCACGAGGGAGCACGACAGGGGTGTCCTTGCTCACCGCTCCTATTCGCATTGTATATAGACCCCTTTTTAAATCAACTAGAAGCGGCCCGAACAGGCTATTGGGGTGATAGAAGAAGAAGCACGAAAGTTTGGTGCACTCTCAGGGTATGCCCTGAACCAGGAAAAGACCCAGATAGTTGTTAATGAATCTATCTCCTTTAATGATAATCGGGTTGTTAAAAGAGCAAAATATTTAGGGGTCAAGATTTGGACAAGGTAGTGAAGGATAATCTGGGGACTTGCGCGGAGGAAACCAGGAAAGCGCTAAAAAAGATGGATCACTTACATTTAACCCTTATTGGCAGAAGCAACATAATTAAAATGATTTTCTTTCCAAAATTGTTATATTTTTTTAAGGCAATACCTCTCGCTTTTTCAAATTTTTGGTTTAGGCAATTCGAGAACATCTTTGCACAATTTATTTGGGCCTATTCAAGGCCAAGGAGAGCATATAAATTCTTATCACTGCCTAGGGAGCAGGGAGGTCTCGCCCTCCCCAACCTAAAGTTTTGCTGGTGGGCGGTCTCACTTACATAATTTACCACACTCCTGAGAACTGATAATAGCAGGGCGCAATCCAGATATCCTACCCCATGGGAACTAGTGATTGGCTCTGATGCCTGGGGTTGCCTGTGGCATCAGCTAAGTTACAGATATTATAAAAGGGTCCGGTTTAAGACATTAAACACAGCCTATAGAATATGGGGGGACGTACAGCGTCTCACGGGTTAGGGAGGCTGAACTATTATACACCGCTGCGGCGGAACAGAAACCTGCCAGATATTTTTAACTACTTACATTTTAAGATCTGGTTCGATGCTGGAATCAAACAACTAGGCTGTTTTTACTCCCACAGTGGTATTAAATTGTTTGCAGAACTGTCGGCAAAATTTGGCCTCATCTACAGGGAGTTTTTTAAGTATCTGCAAATCAGAGATTTTTTACAGAAAAATGGGGGCGGGGAAGCTAATTTCGGGAGGAATGAATTGGTGGTTAAAGCAAATTTGCCCACGCCCTCTAGGATTGGAACTGTTTATAAGTTGCTGAATGTGCACTCCAAAGATGATATGGAAAGCTGTTCCAATAAGTGGCAAGAAAGGCTAGAGATCACGGGGCCCACTTTTCAAAAGATCTTTTTAAGTACACAGTCAACCTTAATATCTGCTAATCTCCAAGCTCAATTCTACAAGACCTGCTTCGGGCTTTATTATACCCCAAATAGGATCGCAAAATGGAGTAATGGGAAGGGAGTACACTGCCCACGATGTGCACTTTATAAGGCAGATATGGTACATATATTTGCGACCTGTAGAGAGCTTGGCCCCCTGGTTAGTGAGATTAAGGGATTTCTCAGTGATAAATTACAGCTTCAGGTTGAGCTGGACCCCCCATTAATATTGCTTGGAATGTCTAGGTTAAGTGAAAAAGAAGGAGGTGCCTTTTTAGTTATTGCAATGGCGGTATATAGGCTATGTATAGCATCAGCCTGGCTTGACTCAGCAACCCTTCAAGACAGCAATGGGTGGCTCGACTACTGGCTGTATATAATCTGGAGAAATCTATATACAGGCGAAAGGGATAGGGTAAAGAAAAGGGGAATGGAAATATGGAAGCCCGTATCTGACTGGATCGAACAATTGGACTGCTAAGGGGGCAAAGAGATTGCCATAGTATGTAAATACATTATCTGCATGTTGTACTCTGCACTAAGCACTTTTTTTTTGTTTTCTCCCTGTCGCCATTTTAAATATCTATGCTGCTATGTACTAGTCATAGTCATATAGCGCTTATTCGGTGTCGTGAAAAAAACATCCATAAAAGCAGTTACACAAATATAGCCATAGCTCAATTACATTTCATTTCCAGAAATAAAAAGTACAATTCAAAACACTTAAAAAAGCCATCGATTCGGGTTCTTAAAAGTCTCTACCAGCAATATATTCCATTTATTAGATCTGCAAATATGGCCCCTAACCTTTAAAGGTACAAATATACCATGTTTCCCGTGTTAAGTTCCAGTATTAGTTAATCTTGTGGCACTTACTAACTAGGCCCGTAAGGTATGTGTACCCTTTAACTTGTTCTAGGTATTAGTTAAAATCAGACTTTTTCTGACATAGAAAGCGGCCCATAAAAATGAGGACAATCTACAACAGATTTCAAGAGAAGGCAGAGATTGTAGCTGCAAGTAAGCAGGGCGACATTGTGTGAGGCCTAACTGGCTTATAATGGGTAAAATGTACCGCTTCCTTTGTCGAGAGTAAAATTTACACAAAAGAACCAGGTGCATGGTGTTTTGGGGCATCCTGCTGTCGCAGGGGCAATTTGTCAATTTTTTTGACCAATCGTTCATAGTGGGAAAAGTGCATAATCGGTGGAATATATCTAACCTTAAACGTGTAAGGACAAATCTGTGCCGCTGATTTAAAACAGATTTAAGATATGGCTGCATATTAAAAGTAGTTAAAATCAATTGATTATTTAAAACGGTAGGTTTTGGGAGTTCGGATATCAGGTCAAGGTTCTCCAGATGTGCCATAGCTTCCCTTTTCAGAGATTTTCTGCTGATTGTCGCCAGCAACTCTGGGTTATCAAAATATTCTGAGTGGTCCATATCATGGAAAAACCGTTTGACATACACCAACCATGGAATGGACAGATATGAGGATAGTTTAAGACAATCAGCTATTATCAATCTATTCAGGTCTGTATACTCTGATGTCCAAATTTTATGCCAGAGTAAAATAGGTTCAAGTTTAATTACATTTGTAAGGAGGGGTGCACCAAGTTCAGAATGTAATACATGTACTGAGGTACTTTTGGGAGTTGCCAGTAGATATCTAAAAATTCGTTTTCTACTGTTTGCAGCTCTATACATGTCTTATGTCCCCATATGCCAGCCCCGTAAAGTGCTTTGCTAGTGCATTTTGCTTTATAGATCTTCATCATTATATCTGGCGGGTTGGTTCCCAAACGCCTTGCAAAGCATCTCAGTGCCCAGCAAGCTTTAGTAAAAAGGCTCTTTCTATTTTCAATGGCCTTCCTCCACACCCCCTCCTTATCGAACAGGACTCCAAGATAAGAGAAGGTACCCGTAAAATCAATTTTAGTTCCATTTATTACTATAGTTCTACATTTAGTGTTATTTTTGCCACATTTCATGATAAATGTCTTGGATTGGTTAACATGGAGTCCCAGTTTCTTCATGTTATCCACAAAATTATTAAGCAGTGACTGCAGAGCCAGTGGGGTGCGGGCCATAAGAACAGCGTCATCAGCGTAGAGGAGGGCCGGGACTGGGCGGGTACCGATTTGCGGAAGATCTTTTACTGCTGCAACAAGTTCCTCCCCAACACTGTTTATATATAAAGAAAACAGGAAGGGGGCCAGGACACACCCCTGTCTCACTCCTCTCTCTATGCTGAAGGTTTCGGTGCATTCTCCGTTTACGCCAAATCTTACCTTGGCTCTGCACCCTGTATACAAGTCTCTTAGAAAACCAATAATTGGCATTTCCACCCCCATATCTTTCAGTTTTAGCCATAGTTTATCGTGTATCACGCAATCGAAAGCCGATGAAAGATCGACAAAGGCTAAGTAGATCTGTCCCTTTTTGGTCTTAACATATTTGCCGATAAGCAGGCTTAAATTTAGACTCTGCTCTACTGTCGCAATCCCGGGGCGAAATGCCATTTTGTAGATCTGACAGTTTACCATGCAGTTCCGCCCAATGTTGCAATCTGTCCAAGATTATCCGTTCCGCTACCTTTGCTAGGGAGTCAATTAAGGAGATTGGCCTATAGCAAGCTGGATTTAGGCGGTCTCCTTTTTTATATATGAGGACTGCTATGTACTAAATTTGAGGACTCGTAAAGTATAAATGAATAGATTTGCACATTATTGCACCTGGCACTTTAAGCATCCTAAATGTACAAAGAGAGTGTTTTTTAAGGCTTATGCACCACCACTGGATTTGAAGTATGTATTGAAGTTAATGTGGGTATGGGGAAGGGGGGGGGTGCTGGAGATAAAAGGGGGGAGAGAAAGTTGTTTTCTTTGTCTCTTCCTCAATAAAAAAAAAGAACAATGTAGGGAAAAGAACCTCAGCAACACTGAGCCACATAAGAAGATCACGTGGTCCTTTCAACAGGAAGCAGTTGGATTTCATTGAGATGCCTGCATGCAATGGTTTCAGGCATTTCCTGGTTGTAGTGCGCATCTTTTCACGCTGGGTTGAGGCATACCCGACCAGAAGGAATGACAGTGTCATAGCAGCAAAGTTTCTTTTGAGGGAGTTGATACCTAGATTTGGCTCCCTGACTTCTCTGGAATCGGACCGGGGAACACAATTAAATGATGAAATGTTGAGAATGTTGTGTGCAGCTTTACAAGTTGAACAGAGACAGCATTGTAGCTATAGAAATGAGGCTTCAGGTCTAGTGGAGCAGGTCAATGGAACATTGAAATTCAGGCCTGCAAATGTGTGTGCTTCTACGCCTCTGAAGTGGACCGATGCTTTGCCTCTTGTGTTGATGAGTGTGTAAAGATGGGTCATGGACAAAAGGTTGAAGAGTAAAGTCTTTATTCAGGAGCAAGCAGGTACCTGTCACAACAGCGACAGCCCCACACCAACTGACTCTATCCTCCTATTCTAGAATCCTGCTATGTAATATGCTTCCAGTTACCATGACACTGGAAGCATCATAGCAAGGATGTCACATCTTCTCTCTTTACTTTGAACCAAAGAACTAAACAATATTATTATACATTAATTGCATTATAGTGAAAAGAGTGAACATGGTGCGAAATTGGACACAAAATAGAGATAAAATGTATATAATTGCACAATTAACATAAGTCACCCTACCTCCCTCTTGTACACTATTTAGAATTACATGACATAACTTCTATACTTTACAGGTAAGTTCACTTCTCTCCCCACATGTGTTCTTTTAATGCCACTACAAGAAGGTTGTGCAGCACTTACAGTGGTACTTCCTCTATGGGAAGTAGGATGTGGAGAAGCGGAATGAACCTTCTCAATTTCGGTAACATCATCCCACATCCAATTCATGGATGATGATTTGTTTTCCTTACCAGAAGCTGAATAGATGTGATCTTTATCACATTTTGCCATCCTACTGTGATGCCATATTTTATTATCACTTAATTTGGCTGATTTAGAATAAGTGTATAGGACTTTCAGAGGTGCAAAATATCTGCTTTCCCCTTTTTTCACCTTTGTACCAAGCTTTATTTTAACCAAATCTCCAACTTTCAGATCCGCCTCCTTAGTGCAATGTTTTTTTTCAAAATTGATTCTGTAGCATTCATGTATTTTGCGTAGGTTAGAGCGGACAACAGCAGGTGACCATTTTCCACACACACTTTTACAATTCCACGCCACATTGTCTTTCATAAAGGGTTCTCTGCCCCTTAAAATTCTGAATGGACTGTAACTCGTACACGTGGGAGTAATTCTGTACGCCCAAATAGTACTAAACAATTCTTTTTCCCAATCTTTTCCAGCACTCAGAGAAGCTTGTATACTCCCCATAATCACCCTGTTGAAGCGCTCAACTATGCCATTACCGGCTGGATGATATACAGGGGTCTTTCTCTCACTAATGCCATTCCTTTTTAAAAACTTTAGAAATTTTTCTGACGTAAATTGTGGGCCATTATCACTGAGGATGTTTTTTGGTATACCTTCTTGTATAAACAATTTTTCCAAAAAATGTATGCCTTCTTTTGAATCGTAGTTTTCAGTAATCTCAATTTCAGGCTATTTGGAGTAGTTGTCAACGACAACAAGGATATGTTTAGCAATATCCTGATCATCCACGATAGGACCCAGCCAATCAATACTTAGATCTTCCCAAGGATGGTCTGGGATATGTCTGATGCCAATACTAGGTTTAAATACATGCTGGCTTTTGTCAGAGTTTTTGCAAATGGAACATTGTTTTACAAAATTTTCAGAATCTTTATCAATCCCGGGCCACCAGTAAAACATTTTTACTTTATTTTTGAGTTTAACGATCCCTAGATGGCCTTCGTGGTTGATTTCTAAAATTCTGGAACGTAAATTCAAAGGAGCAACAATTCTTTCACCTCTACATAGGTAGTTACTATTATCAATGGACAATTCTTCTTTAATTTCCCACATTGCTCTAAGGTCACCTTGCAGATCACATTTGTTAGGCCAACCACTGATTACATACTTAGCAGCATCCATTAAAGTTTTGTCGTGTTCATATTCCGTGTCCCATTCTTTTTAGTAATAGCATTGGCAGAGTCATACACAATGGCTACATTAAAGTCATCCCAATCGGATCACTCAGTATTTTGTGCAGGTAATGGAGATCTGCTGAGAAAATCAGCCACTTGGTTCCTTTTCCCTGGTAAGTATTCAACTTCATAATTGAATTCTAATAACTTTAAACTCATTCTTGCTAGTCTGGGAGTAGCTTTGAGTATGCCCTCAGATGTTAATACTTTTAGTAAGGGTTTGTGATCAGTGCGCAGTGTGAATTTTGTCCCCCAAACTATGGGGGTCATTAGGATGTCGGGCGGTTCGCCCCGCCGGGCCGGCGGTAGCCACCGCCGGCCTGGCGGTGGCGAACCGCCCGACATCCACACCAGAAATACCCCCCGCCATATTAGGATGGCTGGGGGGTCCGCGGAGGACAGAAAGACCGTCCGCCGCATTTCCGCCGGTCGACACGTCGACCGGGCGGAAAACACCTTTAATATGGTGGCGGTGTCTGCAAGACACCGCCATCCATATTAAGATGTATGCGGAGAGCAGCCTTTCCATGGCGGCGTTGCCGCCATGGAAAGGCATACAGTGTTTGCTTTTGGGGGCCCGTTGCGGGCCCCCAGGGTGTTGAGGGGGTGGGGGGTGCACATGGGGGGTACTTTGCATGCACAAGGTGGCAGGCACCGCGCGGTGCCTGTCACCTTGTGCATGCAAATGCACAACGTGCATTTCCAGCATTGTGGCGGGCGGTGCTGTGAGCACCGCCCGCCACAATGCTGGGAATGGGGGATGCCACCGGCACGGTGGTGGTGGCATCCAAATTGCAGGTGCCGGACCTCCGCACCCCTGGCGGACGGTCCCACATTCCGTTACGGTGGCGGGCGGACTTTGTCCGCCCGCCATCGTAATGGACCCCAAACTGTCTAAACTTCTCCATTGCCCAGACAGTAGCTAACATCTCCTTCTCAATAACTGAGAATTTCTCCTCAGCAAGAGATAGAGAACGAGATGCAAAAGCAATTGTTACTTCTACACCTACTTCATTAATCTGAGACAAAACTGCTCCAAGTCCCTTTCCGCTGGCATCTGTAGTAATGATACTGTGGGCAAGACTATCGAATGCCTGTAACGGGAAAGCAGACACTAATTCATTTCTAATCATGTCAAAATCTTTCTGAAGTTCTGTATTCCAGTAAAACTCTTGTCTCACTTTGAGTAATTGTCTAAGGTTATATGTTTTAGTAGCAAAATTCTGTACGTATTTAGAGTAAAACTCCGCTAGACCAAGGAAAGATCTTATATCATCTTTAGATTTTGGAACAGGAGCGTTGGTGATGGCAGTGATCAATTTTTTCTTTGGAGAAATTCCATCACCACCTACTTCGTGTCCTAAATAAGTAACTGATTTCAATCCAAACTTACATTTTTTTAGCTCAGCAGTTAGTCCCTTCTTGGCTAGAATGCCTAACACCATAGTGAGTCTATCGTCATGTTCTTACTTGTCACGTCCCATAATCAGAATATCATCTTGAAAATATGTCACCCCCTTTTGATTTTTGAAAAGTTTGTGCATTAACCTTTGAAAAACCGCAGCCGCCAAGGCTAAGCCGAACGGCATTCTAATAAAGCGGTAGCATCCAAAGGGTGTTATGAAGGCAGGTAGATTTTTGCTAGACTCGTGTAGTTGGATTTGGTGATATGCAGAGGTTAAATCTATTGTAGAAAACCATTTGATGCCTTTGGATTGAGCTAAAAGTTCATCTATTCTTGGTAAGGGGAATTTGTCAACAAGGATGTTCTTATTTAAGTCCCTCAAATCAATACATAGGCGCAAACGGCCATCCGGTTTGCGTGCTACGACCAATGGGGCCAACCATTCCGCACTTTCTACCGGTTCAATTATGCCCTTCTTTTCTAATGCATCAAGGTCTGCCATGACACCTTCTCTGATGCTAATGGGGATGTTCCTAGGTTTGTGACTTACGGGAACTGCATTGTCCTTTAACACTATTTTGTGTGTGAACCCTTCTAATTTCCCAACTTCACCTGAGAAGACTGTGGGGAATTGCTTGACAATGTTGTCAACAAATTGCTTGTCACCTTCATCCAATAGCATTACCCGATCTTCATTTTTAGGATTGAGGATAATTCCTAGAGCTCTCTGGTCAACCCAACCTAAAACTGAGGGTCCTTTTTCAGCTACATATAACTTGCCTAATGTTTTTCTGTCCTTAAATTGGAAGGTCTCTTCAATAAATCCAACCATGGGAATTTTTCTCCTGTGAAAGTCACAGGCTGTATGTCGGGTGGTTCTAAATTTTTGTTTAATGTCTTAGCAAATAAGTTTTCCCACACAGTGCGTTGAATGATGGTGTAGGGAGAGCCCGAATCGGGTACAATTTGTAAGAGTACACCTCCAATTATTATGTCACATACGGGTTTCTTTTTAGATTTAACATGTACATTTAAAATCACACTCTCAGGATCACACTCATCTTCAATGCATAATATGCCATCATCACTAGAGGAGTCAGTGTTGTTGTCACCTTCTATAATTTTCTCGTCAACGCATCCAACAACTTTTTTATTACCTCTACTTAATCTTCTCCTGCAAACCTTTGTAAAATGGCCAAATTTTCCGCAGTAAGTGCATTTGGCTCTCAAGGCAGGACACTTCTTGTCATTAGCAAAATGACCATTGTAACCACATCTATAACAAACAAAACCTTTGTTATCTACTTCACATTTGCTAGAAGATGTATATTTCTTACTTGAATCTGCGACGGCACGTTTATCATTTTTTTTTGTATCTGTTTTGCAGTGAGAGATTTTACTGACAACCAGTCCCTCTTCATTGTTTTTCAAAGCCACTTTAGCACACCTTTTAGACATCTCTGCTTTTTTTATAATGGCGAAAATTTCATTTAACGGTGAATCCCCACACACCCATAACTTTTCCTGAATAGAGGAATTGTTGGAGTGCATGACGAGTTGATCTCTTATAAAACTATCATGTAAGGTGCCAAATTCACAGTTTATAGCCAATTTTTTTAAGGAGGAAACATAGTCTTCAACAGACTCAGATTTGTTTTGTTTCCTCACACATACATTGGGATGATAATGAGTGTCTAAATCTTCAAGAGCTTCTAAAAAAACATTAGCATTTTCTGTGGGTCTTACCTTCTTTTCCATCTGATAATAAACTCTAGAACCTTCTGGGCCTAAACTATGCAACAACATTTTTTTCTTTCTAGATGGTGTAAATTCATCTTTGTTTTCCTCCTCTAAAGCAGATATATAATTTAAGAAATAGTCTTTCCAGTCAGACCACTTAAGAAGTGGTTCACCTGGAGAGGTAAAAACGGTACTGGTGGAACTAACCCACACCCTTGAGATGCCATTTATATAAGGTACTATGTAATGAAAATATAATCCCAAGTAAAAATTATGTACTATACTGTATACTAAAATTCTAATAGTGACCAGCCGTAGAAAGTATATTATCCAAATTAAATTAAATAATAGCGTGTAAAATGAGTCAAGTAGGAAGTCTTGTAAAATTGGAGGTCCCACGATGTCCTGTCAGCTAGTCCTTCTTATGTCGCGTAGAAGAAGGAAGGCTTTATTTTCTTCGAGTGAAGAACATACGGCTAGTTGCTAAGGAACAGCCAAGCGTCAAAATGCCCGCCACGCAGGGTCACGTTGCGTGACCTTACGTGAGGACGTGCGTAGATCAGGAGTGCACAGCTCACGTCACAGGGCGGCTCAGGGCAGCATTCGGATGAGGACGATTCGCAGCTCGAATGATGCCTCCGTCAAAGTTCGTGAAGAATGGAATCTGGTATCCTTTTTTTTTTAAAGATGCGGAGAGACCAAAGATTCCTCCAACAGTTTTCTTTGAGGTACGAGTCCACTTTCTTTGAACGTACCATAAAACTGTAATCCACGCAAAGTTTACAGTCAGCTGACTTTGAAGTACCCAAGGCAGTCAATCCATCAGGTGTTCTTCTCACAAGGGAAAAATAATTTACTTCAAAAGTCCGCAATTAAATAGTATCGACCTCCTCGGCGAGGTGTAAACTTGACAGCGTTTCAAGGTAATTAGAAACTGCGTATTTCCACTGAAGGTCTCCTCAATTGAAGTGAAGTGGGTAGTCTCACGATTCACCAGACAGATCGTGAAATCCAAAATGTACTCCAAATCTTCTGTAAATATAATGAGTGCCTTCCTCTGCTTGCTCCTAGTCCTGGCCATCCATCGTCGCCAAAATGTAAAGATGGGTCATGGACAAAAGGTTGAAGAGTAAAGTCTTTATTCAGGAGCAAGCAGGTACCTGTCACAACAGCGACAGCCCCACACCAACTGACTCTATCCTCCTATTCTAGAATCCTGCTATGTAATATGCTTCCAGTTACCATGACACTGGAAGCATCATAGCAAGGATGTCACAGAGTGTATGCAGCATACCTGATCAGAGGACAGGATTTTCCCCCATGAGATCATCATGGGCAGAGCTATGAGACTGTCATCTGTACCTGCAAATGCACTTGTTAACATTACCGATTACATGATACTTGATTACTGCAAATGACTGGCTGACGTGGTGCGTTCTGTGTCTCATCTCATTGAAGGCACAACAGCTCTGCCTCATCAGAAGCAGTGCCATGACCTTAGTCCCGATGACTGGGTTTTGGTAACGAAACATGTACAAAATAGTTGTCTGGAGCCCCGCTGGTGTGGTCCTTTCCAGGTGATTCTGAACAACTTCTGTGAAGTGCGGGTGTCTCCCCAATTGGGTGTAGCTGCCCACACTCACTGAGTTCCGTGTCTCCTTGATAATGTAACAGCACCTCTCCCATAAGTGGCGGTGGTGGTTGAGAGATCATGTGAGCAGGGTAGTCAAGCTGTGGGGGACCAACAAGAGCCTAAAGCAGCACTTGTTTGGCCTCAGGGGGGTCTAGAGGAGTCGATAGCTGTTGCAGAAGCGGGATAGTCTCATCCTGTAGTGATGACTGAGTCCAACTCAGTCCCAGGCGAAGGGCCTAGTACTGTAGAACCAAGAGTGGTAGCAGAAGAACATTGGCTGAGAAGGCAGGAGAGAGGGAGACTGAACCCGCAAGAAGGTGGGCTCCAGACTATTCCGGAGGACACTGAGGATCCTGATCTGAGTGACCGAGTAGGTGAAGGGATTGCACTCAGAAGACCAAAATGAGCTAGAGTACCCTGTTGGAGGTACTCATCTTCTGAATGGACTTACTTTGCCACAAATTACAGAGAAAGAGAGTTCTTGGAATTTTGGGATAACAGTGCCCAATCCAACTGAACCTCCTTGAACTGAACATTTTGTTTGAACTGCAATTTGAACTTGCTTTGCCTTCAAATAGACTGAGACATTTCATTCTGGATGTGATTATCAGTGACTTTGAACTGTGCATTTATTAGAGACATACATGTAGATTTGGTAGGAGAAGAGTACCGAGGCCCGAGGCAGCTGAAGGAGTTTAAGGTTGTCCGTTAGAAGGCCACATACTAGGGCTAAGGAAGGTTCATAAAGACCTTGTACATAATCTTATTGCATATTATTTGGACTTTGGTTTTGTTATTTGAACAGGTGGAAATCAACAGAGAAGATTCTGCTGCTGCTAAGTTCCACCCAATGGTTCGGTTTCAGAGAAAATAATGGAAGACAATCCTAATATTAGTAGATATAGGTACATATTAGCAGCCACATTAATAGTTGTAGTTGTAGTACTAATCATTTTGCTTTTCGGATTATATCCATCTACATCTAATTTAGTAGAGACTAAGGGCCTGATATAGATCTACGCAGACTGGTTACTCCATTACAACGGTGGCGGATATCCCATCTGACGAAATATAAATCCCATAGGATACAATGGGATTTATATTTCGGCGGATGGAATATCCGTCATTGTTGTGACGGCGTAACCCGTCCGCTGAGATCTAAATCAGGCTTCTAGTCTGCCATCATTTCCAAATCCTCACACCCAAGAGATAATAGCTTGTATTCCTTAGATGAGACAGAGTTGCACGTAGATACATCTCGAGGCAATTATACTACAAATGCTTATTTCGAACTGCTTTATGAGTATATTGACACCACGGATGCCAGGGATTGCTATGTTTGTATGCAATTGCCTGCATCAGCTGCGGAGGGTATCACTTATCACCATATTCCTTTGACTTATGGTGTTACCGGTATTATTTTGAGGAGCCTTATGTATGAAGGGAACATTTTGAATATTACTTTTCCAATCAGAATTTAGTTTTTTCAGAAGTCCCCATACTTGAGCACCTAAGTTGTCTCATTGATCCCAATGCTAAGTTTCTTGGAATTAATAAAAGATTCAATAAACCTGTCATGACAATAGACACTGCCTATGCTCACAGACATAATTTGATGTGCCATCTGACAGAGGTTGAGAAGACATTTTTACATTTGGTTGAAGACAGGAGGATAAATTTGGAATCTAGGTCAAAAACAGACAAGAACATTAAGAATGAACATAAGTGGACCAAGGAGGAAATAGAGCATTTATTGGCAGGAAATCAAGCAGCATTGGCACTAGATTGGAAACATAAAGGGAAATCATGTATATTTGGGCAGAGATCTTCATTTGACAATCATTATGTGGGAAAAAGTGAGTGCGACCATATATTTGAAGATAGGAGACATTTTAATGTATTTTTGGTGGGTGATGATCCTGTTATTCCTGGAGTCTACTATATTTTTGGAGGCCATGCTTATTTGATGTTGCCCAGAGGTTGGTATGGTATTTGCTACCTAGGTGTAGCTATTCCAAAGATTTATCATGTGGAACATCTCAATGACCCTGTGATGAAACAGAATTCCGGGCCTAAGCGAGGTGTCAGAGCTGGAGAAGCAGTGGGAGATAATTTTGGTGCGGTGATCCCACCTGTGGGTGTGATTTTGAATGATAGTAAGATTAGAAAGTTGTCCACTATAGTGGATAAGTTGGCTACTAGTACAGCAGGAGCTTTATTAGTTATAGAATACAGAAATGTGGCTATCAGTTCCATGGTTTTGCAAAACCATCTTGAGTTAGGCATCCTGCTTGCAAAAGAGGGTGGAGTCTGTCGGACATTAAAGGTCCAGCAATGCTGCACCCACATTCCTGACAAGGGTAAGAATTTGAAGAAGTTTATCAAGAATATTTCTGACTTGCACAAGGATTTGCAGGAGTTGGAAGCAACAGATGCTTGAGAAGTCATTGGGAGTGGATTTGCTGCAGTAGGCAAATAGTTTGGAAACCTGGGAAGTGGAATTTTGGGTGCTATCTTGAAAACTCTGGTGATAATTTGTCTTTGTGTAATATTCCTATTTGTGATCTGTGTGGGATATAAGTGCATGAAAGTCAAACGGGGAGTGAAGAGGAAGAGAGCAGATGTAGAGCTAGAGGACAGTCAGAGTAAATATTATGATGACATGAAAATTCTGGAAGAATCTAGGTGGAAAGTACTGAAGACCACAAGGTTTTAAATGGTCCATCTGATAAGATTTAAATCTTAAATTGTGATGGCTTGATTCGCCATCAGAGGGGAGACTGGAGCAGCGTAATTTTGGCTCCACCCTTTCACATCATGAATATGCTATATATATGTGCATGTAGTATCCTACATTTGTGTGCTTTCATTATCATTAATGTAAAGTGGTGCACTTGAATGAGATACTGAAGGTGCATTTACTGTATAATCCAGATATCTACATGCGTGTGCATACTAATGTTTTACTTATAGTGTCACCAAACTCAGCTGAGGCCGGTGCAGGTAAGAGCGGTGGGGTGGGGTGGGGGAGTCAAAATATGAAAATGAGGGAGAATAATAAAAAATAAAAAACACTTATCTTGTGCGGGCCGCATTGTCGACTCAGCAAAGCAGCGAGTGCAGGGTAAGTGTTTTTCTTTTTTTTTATTTTATTCTCCCTCGTCGTCGTATGTCGACTCCCTCCCCAATGCTATGCAATACTCTTGATCTTGGAGACTTTCTACAGAAGTTCTACCATCCTCACACCTTCCTAATTTACTGGATCTAATTAGGGTTTCCCAATTAATACTACTTAGTTTAGGCTTAGTTTAGGTAATTTAGATTTACTGATGTACAGGCAAGGACTGAAAATCATATACTGATCACCAGATTTTGTTCCTTATTTTCTGCAGTGTTATCACTGAATTACTTTTATGTTTTATGCTCTTGAGATAAACTTTCGTAAGACGATTTGGATTGCTAGTAGCGAATCTGTATTTTTACAATATATTCTTCAGACTTGTATATAACATTTTTATCTTTGAATTTGTAATAAACCTACATTTAATCTCATTTACCGACTTTTGGATCCTCACTGTTTGGCCAAATGGGCTACACTGTAAATTGAACTCTTGGATGATGTTAACTCCTCTTTATTTCTCAGGCATCCACAAGGATCCATTGCAAGGGAATTTGGATGTTTGGCTCAGTGCTTGGGCACAACCATTGCAATAATGCTAATAACGTTTACATTACAAAGTACATAGGAAATCATATGCTTAAATATTTGCTAGCAGTAAGCATACAGCATACTTTGTCAAACAGAAAACCAGGAAATGTTGTGATTGGCTTCGCACTTTGGGTTCTGATTATGGGAGAGAAGCTTAGTTCAGGCACCAGGTCAAAGTTGCCCATCTTTAGTATTTGGTAGTTATTTACCTAGTGGCGGCTCCTCTGCTATGGCAGAGGAGCGTTGCCCCACTGCTTTTAAGCAGTGGGAAGCAGAAACATAAAATGATAATAACTTTGCGTTATTACCATTTTCTGCTGCTTCCTGCTGCTTTGCGGGCGGGTGGGTGGGTGGCCGTGCGGGGCTGCTCTGCTCTTGGAGCAGGATAGGGGCAGAGTGGTTTGCCTACTCCAAAGTGCACATGACCTCTCGGGTGCCCAAACCAGTCGTGCGCACTTCCCCCATTCTCCATGCAGGCTGCATTATAGCCTGCATGGAGAACATGCCCAGGCCCCCATTTCCTGGTTGAGCGTCGAACCAGGACGCTCAAAACCAATCACAACGCTTTATTGCAGTGTTGTGATTGGTCAGGGGAGCCTGGGTGCTTACCAACCACAACATTGTATTGCAGCGTTGTGATTGGTCAGTGGGGCCTGCTTCCTGTTCCTTGATGTGCAAGAGGAGAGCAGGAGCAGAGATGCAGGACCCAGCCGGCAGCAAGGTAAGTTTCTATTTTTTTTTAAATATATTTTCACCATGCTTGACCCCCCCCCCCTCTCCCCCCCCGCGATTCCCCCTTGCCCACCCCGCCACCTGCAAACCATACCGGCCACCACTGTATTTACCTAGGGTATGTAAAAACTGTATATTAATCAAGACAGAGCTCATCTTATACGGAACGTCCATAGGAAGATGGATTAGGAAGTCATGGTGTGTGTGTGTGTGTGTATGTGTTTTTGTCTGTCTCGTAATGAGGGCAGTTCCTGCTAGGAAAATGCCGCTAAGCAACTTTTCGAAGCCACGTGGAAACAAACACAAACTCACCTGGCATTAATTCATGTGTTTGTCATTTCATGTGTTTTTTTGTGTAAATGAAAAACTTGATATCTTCTACGTGCTAAATTAGCCTGCACAATACGAGCTCTGTAGATACCTGCAGATAAAACCACTCCACCTATTATGCTCACATTTACCAAGCTGAATGTTTACTCTCATCCTTCCAGTTTAAAGACTGTCACAATTCTAACAAGCCACTGCAGTTTTTTTGTTAACTTCGCCACAGTTGTGTGTTTAGTATGGAGATTGAATAGAAGAAAGGAAGACGTTTTAAGCAAAAGTGACCTTGGAGTCCATCAGGATAATTTGTTTTCTGCAGTAAATGAAATGAATATCACTTTCAAAGTCCTGGAGTGAAGGTACATGAAAGCAGCTTCAAGCAGTGACAAAGTAAGTGACTCAGGACTGGAGGAAATATTCGCCCACTGAGACAGTCCACTGAAGCTGAGGTAAAGCTGAAGATTTTGCAAGAATGGCAGTAGAGGCACATCAATTGTACACCTTGAGGCTTCAGAAGGCCTATCAGAGCCCCCAGTGTGAAGGCTGGCAGAAGCTTCAAAGGTGCAACACATGCTCTCAGGTGGTGGAGAACAGAAAGCTTGGGAAACACGCTGCATGCAAATGATCATAAAAGCAGAATGCATTGTACAAGACATTTAGCAAACAAATGGATGTTTCTTAAAATATAACTTTCTTCACAACACAACCACATATAACTTTAAACGTTGATGGTGAAAATGAAGTAACTATTTACGGTACTAGGAAAAAAATTAACATGCAGTGATGTCAGGAATATCTGAGCATCTAAAGAGGAAGGAAGCAGCGGAGTAACAATACCTGAGGGTGGCTCCCTGCAACATAGGTTGAGGGGGAACCCACCCCCTCACCGTACTCATATTACACTGAATGCTCTGTCGCACTATGTATCTGTCACCTCACTGCCCAGTCTCTAGAATATCTTAGACTTTTTTGAAAACTATACCTTAAAGATAATTAATCAATGTAAAGACAGCCTAGAATTTTTGATCTAAGTCAATTTTCCATTACACATTCTTACACCATAACAGCCTTGCACTGCTTCCTAAGCCTGCCTGATCAAAGAAGTGACCTACACAAAGCATCACATTCACAACCCTGAGATCTGCGTAGGTATACTGATATAATGACTGTGTACTACGGCCCAGATTTATGAAACCTTTGCGGTATTGTTGAGTTGCGCAAGGCAACGAAAGGACAATGCAAATTTTTGAGTAATATTTACAAACCCACACAAGAGGCACTTTGTTCCACCTTGTGTGGCTTTTAAAAAAAAAAAATAATAAAAATGTAAGAGAGCAAAAATAAATACAATATAGTTTTTTAAAATAAGCAAGGATTTGTGTAATAATACATTGTACATAGACAAACCGGTTACTTTTATCAGAGCTTTATGTGCAAAAAGGCGTATCAAAGCGCAATAATGATTAGCCCATCAGTTCAGAGCTAGAATACCAAATCACATTCCATAATGAATTAAAGTGCATTATATAAAAAGTGCATTTTGTGCGTTCAAAGTGCAATGTGCGAAGTGCAAAGATGGTTCAAAAATATAATTCAATGACATTTACTCCAGCTCATATACCACTCAGACTACAATTCACATATATAGAAAAAGAAACAAGCCTTCCATAATAGGATTATTAGCTTTCTATATGCTCCAAATGTTGCCATTTAGCAGTAAATCTCTTCAAACCCCCCACCTTAGTGTATGCCTCTTCAAATGTCATAGTAGTATCATTTTAGCCTTCCAGCCCTGTACTGATGGAATAAGGCAGGGTCTCCAATTCTGTCAAATAAAGGACTGTGCAAGTGTCAGTGCAATAGATACAAAATACTGTCCTCCCTTATTTAACTGCTGGCTTCTTTAGAGACCATGACTAACACTAAACTTGCCTCTGGAAGTATTGTGGACTGGAGAGCCTGACTAATGACCTCAAATAATTCCAGCCAAAATTTGGTAAGTTGCAGGCAAGAAAAAACACATATGGAGCCAACCTCCTGCACCTTGCTGATGACACCAGAAGCAGTTATCAGAAACAAATGGATATATTTTATGGAGAGTCACTGGGGTATAATACGCCATCCAGCAAGATAAAAGGGACATTCTTTTGTAGTTTGCAGCTCGTAGGGATTTACATCCGATCTCTGAAATCGAGTGCCAGTCACTTTCCGATAAATTGCATTGTATTTTTTCAAGAACCCTGGACAGAAATCTACTGATATCAACTTTCGAGGACTAGTTCCAAAGCAGTCTGTACTAGTTTCCTATCCCTGTCAACTCACTGTTTTCCAGTGCACGGCTGAAAGTGTGCTGCCCTTTACTATCACCCTGGATATTGGCTGCCAAAACATGGACTATCCGTCCAAAACTCAAGAAGAAAAACTTGCACTGTTCCTCAGTCCTGGAGAGAAGCTAATCTCAAGAAATGCATTTACCCCGTAAAAGAAAATCCCCAAAGTTTTTAAAACCGATCGAGTTCCAAAACCTGATCTCCCTGTCTGATAGCAAAAATTCTATGAACTTACCCTCCTGGAGCTGTAAAAAAGAACAATCAAAATAAAACTGATATGATTAACTGAGGGCACTCATCCATCCTCTGAAATCCAGGAGCAGCTTGCATCTGGTCTTTTTGGGTAGCTTTGCTGTTTTATTAAAAGCTGGTAAACTTATTCCAGATTCCTGAGCCATTTTAATGAAAAGGAAATCATTTAGTACCCTGCTCCCATCTAAGTACCTTGCTAAAATCCATTAAGGCTGTCTGGTAGTAGCTCTGCATATGGGAAAGTACCAATCCATCCTGTGATTTCTCTAATGTAGCACATTCAATTTCATCCTCGGTGTCTTTTTATTCCAGATAAAACTCCTTATTGATGAATCTAGCTCCTGAAAAAGCCATTAGGAATTTTGATTGGTATGTTGGAAAAATGAAATAAAAACAATGGTAAAAATGACATTTTGATCATTGTGACTCGTCCAAATATGGTCAATTGGAGCAGAGACCATCTCTCAAATAGCCCATTAATTTTTCTAAGCCTTGTCTCATAGGGGGTGATTAGGATGGCGGGCGGACTTGGTAATGGGACCGCCCGCCTGCCATGCGGCTGTCCCGCCACCCAAATTATGATGCGACCGCCACCGCGGCGGTCGCATCTGGCATTTTAACATTGCGGCGCGTGCTGCTGGCTGCAGCACCCGCCGCAATAGGAAAATGCCATGTTGTGCATTTCCATGCACAACGTGGCAGGCACCGCGCGGTGCCTGCCACCTTGTGCATGGACATGTAGGGGGGTACCATAGGCACCCCCCAAGTGCACCCACCCACCCCCCCGGGGGCCCGCAACGGGCCTCCAAAGCAAATCCCCGAAAGCCTTTCCATGGCGGCATTGCCGCCATGGAAAGGCCTTGAAATCACAGCATCCTAATATGGCTGGTGGTGCCTGCTAGGCACCGCCACCATATTTGGGCCCCTGCTCCGCCCGGCCAGCAATCGTAACGATTGCCGACCGGCGGAAAAGCGGCAGACGCACTTTGCGTCCGCCGCGATACCCACTGCCATCGTAATATGGCAGTGGGAAATTCACGTTACGCCATCGTAATGACCCCCATAGTTCGGATGAAACAAATGAGTAAAATTATTTGTGACAAATATCCCAAGATACCTTATGGGGATTTGCAACCTTGCTTGGGGCTGAAATGAGACTGGGAGATCTGCAGCTGCCACATTAAAAAGCAGGACTTCTGTTTTACTTTGATTTATCTTATAGCCACCAATGCCTGTGAATTCCTCTATCCTCTACATAGCTCCCTTTATGTTGAACTAATCTGGCTGCAAATAGAGAATAATGTTGTCTGCAAAAAGCTTAAGCCTGGCAATCCCCTCTATTGGTGCCCTAGTACCTCCTTTACGTAATTTTTCCACAAAGGGCTCAATAAAAAATGTAAAACAATTGAGGAAAGAGGGCACCCTTGTCGTGCACCTCTCTTTATTAAAATGGTGCCGGTCATCCTAGAATTTACAATTGCTTTGCCCTGTGCACCCTGGTATAAGTTCACCAGCTTTGAGGTGAAATGAGAGGGGAATCCGAAATTTTGCAGGCAAAAAATAGGGCATCCCAGTTCATGAGATCAAATGCTTTTTCAGCACATTTATTTGATTAGTTGAAAAATATTCTATTGCACGTGTTAAAAACTGGTTGTTTGCTGACATAAGACGGCCTGCAACAAATCTGCACTGACCTTTATGGATTAACAGTTGTGCAGCCAGCATTATTCAAGTTGCCCAAACTTTCATCTGAAGTTTGTGGTTGTATGACAGAGGCACGCATGGCTAAACCACACATGCCTCAACCATGTAGCCCGAACCACGAATGCATCTCAACCATGCATTCCTTTACCACGTATGCCTTTACCACGTAATTTCATTGTAAAAGCATGAGTGGTAAGGGGGTATGCATGGTTACAATCGCCACTACCCCGACCCCCCTCCCCGCCCAAAGCCCTAAAATTCCATCCCCCTACCTCCTGCCCCACCCTGAGGCCTATAACCTGCCCTGCCGTTAAAACTACCCCTTCCACTTGAAATGTCACGAAGAAAATCCCGACCATGTAACGACTGATTGTATAGTTGCTTATTATACTGCATCTTTTTTCTTTTACACAATACAATGTATACTATTAAGATCTGTATATGACGTATGTTTCATTCTCAATAAAAAAATTTTTTTTTAAAACCTACCCCTTCCCCTCCCCCTTCCCAGAGGCCTAAAACCCTGCCCCCTACCATAAACGACCTCAACCCCAGCCCCCGCCCTGAGCCCTAAAACCTACCCCTGCATGTCCATAAAACTACCCCAACCTCTTCCACTGGCCTGAGGCCCAAACCCCTGCCCCCAACTAAAAAAACGACCCCAACCCCCATGCCATGATCCCTAAAACTGCCACACTCCTAAAATCTCCCCCCAAACCCAGCCCCAGCCCTCAAAACAACACCGACCCCCGCCCTGAGCCCTCTAAAACCATGCCCCCTTCCTAAAAGTACCCGAACACTCCCTCCCTGAGCCGTAAAAGCGACCCTACCCCTACAAAGTACCCCCCAAACCCGACCCCAGCCCAACTTACCTGTCAATGTCCAGAACTTCCTGTTCCGACGCTTCCTCTTCTTCTCTCCGCCCATCCTGAACACTAAACCGCTATCTGCCTTAACCATGTACATGTGTGCTTCAGGCAGATGTGTGGTTCAGGCAAGCATGGGAACACTTGCGGGGAAACGGCACGCGTGGCTCTGCCCGCATTGTTTCGGCCTTTCCCCGAAGTTTGTATTCTGTATTTAAGAGGCTATTGGTTCTGTATGAGTTCACATTCTTCAGATTCTTGCCTCTCTTAGGGAGGCTTACAATAGTCATTTCTTTAAAAGAGGAATGTATTTCGCCACCCTCTTTAATATAGTCAAAAAGCTCAACTAAAAAGGGCCCAAGTTCTCTGTGAAATTTTAAAATACATTCTGAGGGAAATCCATCATTCCCACTTGCCTTAGCATTAGGCATTCTTTGAAGTGCCTCATAAATTTCATTAGGCGTGATTATATCCAGCATTGCCTGAGATAGAGAATTCGGCAGAAAGAGCTGGATGGGTCATACTATTGTTCTATAGTAGGTAGGTAGGTCGCTCCCCCACCACACAGCTCCGCCTGTGTTGTCCTGCCCGCTGCTGCTGCTGGTAAGTTCGCCCCTCTGCTTGTTGCCTCTGTGCCCGTTTTGCCTTCTGTTCCCCTCGCTGCCCCTGACTCTGTGCCCGTTTTGCCTTCTGTTCCCTTCGCTGCCCCTGTATTTTGGTGTCCATTTTGCCTTCTGTTCCCCTCGCTGCCCCTGTATCTCTGTGTCCATTTTGCCTTCTGTTCCCCTCGCTGCCCCTGTATTTCTGTGTCCATTTTGCCTTCTGTTCCCCTCGCTGCCCCTGTATTTCTGTGTCCTTTTTGCCTTCTGTTCCCCTCGCTGCACCTGTATCTCTGTGTCCATTTTGCCTTCTGTTCCCCTCGCTGCCCCTGTATTTCTGTGTCCATTTTGCCTTCTGTTCCCCTCGCTGCCCCTGTATTTCTGTGTCCATTTTGCCTTCTGTACCCCTCGTTGCCCCTCTCCGCTCCCGCTCCAGCCGCTACGTCCCCTGCGGCCCCGCCCCCTGACTGACCATTCGCTGCCCCTGCCTCCCGCCTCCCAGCTGCTCCTCCCTCCCACCTCCCCATATATGGCGGCCGCTGCGCGGTGAGGAGAGCGACCCTTGACCTTGCCCGGTAGGTCGCTCCCCCACCACACAGCTCCGCCTGTGTTGTCCTGCCCGCTGCTGCTGCTGGTAAGTTCGCCCCTCTGCTTGTTGCCTCTGTGCCCGTTTTCCCTTCTGTTCCCCTCGCTGCCCCTGACTCTGTGCCCATTTTACCTTCTGTTCCCCTCGCTGCCCCTGTATTTCTGTGTCCATTTTGCCTTCTGTTCCCCGTGCTGCCCCTGTATCTCTGTGTCCATTTTGCCTTCTGTTCCCCTCGCTGCCCCTGTATTTCTGTGTCCATTTTGCCTTCTGTTCCCCTCGCTGCCCCTGTATTTCTGTGTCCTTTTGCCTTCTGTTCCCCTCGCTGCCCCTGTATCTCTGTGTCCATTTTGCCTTCTGTTCCCCTCGCTGCCCCTGTATTTCTGTGTCCATTTTGCCTTCTGTTCCCCTCGCTGCCCCTGTATTTCTGTGTCCATTTTGCCTTCTGTACCCCTCGTTGCCCCTCTCCGCTCCCGCTCCAGCCGCTACGTCCCCTGCGGCCCCGCCCCCTGACTGACCATTCGCTGCCCCTGCCTCCCGCCTCCCAGCTGCTCCTCCCTCCCACCTCCCCATATATGGCGGCCGCTGCGCGGCCGCACCAAAGGCGCGCCTAAGCCAAGCCCGTCTGCGCCCATCCGCGCCTGGACCGCACCCAGTGCCAGAACCCCATGTCCTCGCGCCCCCCGCTCCTGCCTCGACGACCGACGCCGATACGATGCCACCACACTCCACGCTCTCAACCCCGGACGGACACACAACTGCTTCAAGGCCGCCCCGAAACGCACTCATGGTCCCTTCACCTGCCGGAACTGCAGCTACACCAGCCTCAGAGCCGCCGAAGCGCCCGCCAAGAAGGACCTCAACCACCTCCGATGCATCCTACTGAACACCCGCTCCGCACGCAAACACGCCGTCGAGCTCTGGGACCTGCTCGACACATCATCACCAGACGTCGCCTTCCTGACAGAGACCTGGATGAACGACTCCTCCGCACCCGACATCGCCATAGCCATCCCAGACGGCTATAAGATCACCCGCAGAGACCGCATCAACGGAGTAGGAGGAGGAATCGCCATCGTCCACAAGAACACCATCAGGGTCTCGACCAGCACCGACGACATTCTCTGCATCGCCGAACACATGCACTTCCAGATCCACACGGACCCCAACACCACCCTTAGAGGCACCCTCGTCTACAGACCCCCTGGACCCCGACCCCAGTTCAGCGACTTCATCGCCGACTTCATCAGCACGCACGACCTGACCTCTACCGACTACATCCTCCTCGGAGACCTGAACTTTCACCTGGAGAACAACAACGACAGCAACTCCACCACCCTGATCGACAACCTCGCCAACCTCGACTGAGACAGCTCATCACAACACCGACCCATTCCGCCGGCCACACGCTCGACTCCATCTTCTCCTCAAGCTCCCACGTCTCCTACAGCCACACCACCGAACTCCTCTGGACCGACCACCGCTGCATCCATTTCACCTTCCAGAAACCCACCACACACCACCGCACCCAACAGATAACACGCCGCTGCTGGAGCAAAGTCACCGAAGACCAACTACGGGCAAACCTCGCTCTCAGCCCACCCACCGACCCATCCAACACCGAAGACGCTGCCTGCAACCTCAGACGATGGATAGACGACTGCGCCAACACCCTCGCCCCACTGAAAAAACCCACCTACAGTGACACCACCAAAAGAGCCAGCTGGTTCACCCCGGAACTCCTAGCTTCCAAGCGTACTTGCCGGAAACTAGAGAAGAAATGGCACAGTGAAAAGACACCGGACAGCCACGCAGCCCACAAAGATGCCATCCGTAACCACCACCACCTCATCAGGTCCGGCAAGAGGATCTCCATCAAAGACCGCCTCGACAACAATGCACACAACAGCAAGGAGCTCTTCAACATCGTGAAGGAACTCTCCAACCCCAGCTCCAACACCAACGACATCCCGCCGTCGCAAGCCCTATGCGATTCACTCGCCACCTTCTTCCACCGCAAGGTCGCCGACATCCACGACAGCTTCAACACCCAGACAGCCCCAACTGAGACCGATGCACCAGACCCGCCGCACACCATCGACCACGACCCCTTGCCAGCCTGGGCCAGCGTGAACATCGATGACACCATCAAGACCATGAGCACGATACACTCCAGCTCCCCGTCAGACCCTTTCCCGCACCACATCTTCAACAAAGCCAGCAGCTCCATCGCACCCCACCTGCGCAACGTCATCAATCTCTCCTTCGAGACCGCGACCTTCCCAGAGAGCTGGAAACACGCCGAGATCAACGCCCTACTCAAAAAACCCAAGGCGGACCCGAGAGACCTCAAGAACTTCCGGCCCATCTCCCTGCTTCCGTTCCCAGCCAAGGTCATCGAGAAGATCGTCAACAGACAGCTAACCCGATACCTCGAATAAAACAGCATTCTGGACCCATCCCAGTCAGGGTTCCGCAGCAACCACAGCACTGAGACTGCCCTCATCGCCGCCACCGACGACATCAGGACCCTGCTGGACAACGGTGAGACCGCAGCCCTCATCCTGCTGGACCTCTCCGCCGCCTTCGACACTGTCTGCCACCGCACTCTACGCGCACGCCTCCACGACGCAGGGATCCGAGACAAGGCCCTGGAATGGACCACCTCCTTCATCGCCGGCAGAACCCAGAGAGTCCGCCTCCCACCATTCCGATCCGAAGCCTCCAAGATCATCTGCGGCATACCCCAGGGATCATCCCTCAGCCCGACACTGTTCAACATCTACATGGCCCCGCTCGCACGCATCGCCAGACAGCACGACCTCAACATAATCTCCTACGCCGACGACACTCAACTGATCCTCTCCCTCACCAAGGACCCCCTCGCCGCCAAATCCAACCTCCACGAAGGAATGAAGGCCATCGCCGATTGGATGAAGAGCAGCCGACTAAAGCTGAACATGGACAAGACGGAGGTCCTCATCCTCGGCTCCAACCCCTCAGCCTGGGACGACTCCTGGTGGCCAACGACACTGGGGGCAGCCCCGACACCCACCGACCACGCACGCAACCTGGGAGTCATCCTCGACTCAACGCTCTCCATTGCCAAGCAAGTCAACGCAGTCTCCTTCTCCTGCTTCAACACCCTCCGCATGCTTCGCAAGATCTACAGGTGGATCCCGACAGATACAAGAAGAACAGTCACCCAGGCCCTCGTCAGTAGCAGACTCGACTATGGGAACGCCCTCTACGCGGGAGCCCCAGCCAAGCTCATCAAGCGACTGCAACCCATACAAAACGCCTCCGCACACCTGATCCTCGACGTACCACGCCACAGCCACTTCACCCCCCACCTGAGGAACCTGCACTGGCTCCCCGTCGACAGGAGAATCTCCTTCAAACTCCTCATCCACGCACACAAGGCACTCCACAAGACCGGCCCAGCCTACCTCAACAGACGACTCTTCTTCTACGTCCCCAACCGCCAGCTCCGCTCCGTCGACCTCTCCCTCGTCACCGTCCCTCGCATTCGAAGAACAACCACCGGCAGCAGATCCTTCTCCCACCTCGCCGCCAAGACCTGGAACACCCTTCCACTCAGCCTACGACAGACCCAAGACCTGCTGACCTTCAGGAGGCTACTCAAGACCTGGCTGTTCGACCAGTAGCGGCACCCCCCCCCCTTTTTTTTCCCCAGCGCCTTGAGACCCTCGCGGGTA
The DNA here is from genome assembly GCA_963921515.1 of Calotriton arnoldi. NCBI lineage: Eukaryota > Metazoa > Chordata > Amphibia > Caudata > Salamandridae > Calotriton > Calotriton arnoldi. The sequence continues at coordinate 68,895 of CAWUFW010000666.1, forward strand.
AGTAGTGCGCTCTACAAATTCTGTGATTGATTGATTGATTATACTAGCCATGGAAACTGTATACTACATTTGGTAAATATCCCTGTAATGCTGAAGAAATACTTGAGCAACTTCCTCCTGTTCTACTGCTCTCCTACAGGTGGTAGGGTTCTCAATGGATTTTATTTTAGCCTTCTCATTTTTAATTCAGGTACACCAGGCTAGGAACTTGCTTATATGTTGATTTTCTGGAAAAGCATTAGAATTATTTATTTTCGACAGCGTAAACAAATCTCTTCGATTTTGTTTTGCCATAGCTAGTCGCCCGGCACTGGGCTCTATCCCAACAGCCCCCTTGTTTGCTTTTGTGGCGTTATCTACTGCTAACTGTGGTCGTATTATTTGGTGTGCACATTCTCTAGCTTGATTCGCTTTAAAGACGATGACTCTCCCTCTCACTGTGGCCTTAAATGCATCCCATACTGCAAATAGGGAGGCCGTATTCCTGTTGATAATAAAAAACTCTGTAATGCTGCCTCTCATCTTGGCTACACACCCTGAATTCGACAACAGAGATCATTTGAGCTGCCTCCTCAGCCTATCTCTACTGGATGATCCGAGGTCCACCACAATGGAGAACACCGAGTGATCAGAGAAGACATTGCCCCAAGTATCCGTCTGCACCATGTTGATTGCCAGGAAAACTAAAAAATATCTAGGCAGGAAGCAGTTCTAAATCTGTGTGAGAAGCAAGTATTGTGCAAAGCCTGGGTGATCTTCTCGCCAAGGATCGACCAGCTTACAGCTCGCTTTAAGTACATCAATAATTTTTTTAGTTTTCGGTTTCAGGTCCTGAATGTAATTAATATCTCCCCTCCAAATAACGGGCGCACTGCCCCAAAACTATATCATGGATCTGAGAAAGTGAGTCTATTTCATCGTTGACAGGACCGTAATAACTGACTACATTTAAACGCATCCCCTTCACAGCAACTTTCACCCATAGCCATCTACCTCGAGGATCTCTAATCACCTCTTCGACATCCCAATCAATGCCTCGACCCAAATAAATCCTACCGCCCTTACTGCAGCTTGAGCAGATGCAAACAATTCCTGAGAGTATTTATGGGGAATATGAATCTTCGGAGTATTGTTCTTGAGGAGGATCTCCTGTAAAAAAATAAAATAACTTCAGGTGAAAGAGATGAGAGCCACCTCATTAAACTCCCGTATTTACGCTTAATAATAATGCCATTAGCATTACAAGAAAGAATCCTAACCTTCAACATCTCAAGAGAAATAGATTATACCATCTCCTTTCATAGGCACCTCTGCACCCACCGTTGCTAAGGAGCCTGCCGCAGCTCTATCTCAACATTGGCGAGATACTTTAACCAAGCCCTGTAAGCTATCTATTAACTTTTTATCCACATCCCAACAATGCCAGCTTTTCCACCGCAACCACCCTCCTTCCTGCCCATCGTATTTCTGCTCTTATTTTTCTATGCAAGTGCTCTCCACCACTTTCAACACACCCACCCTCTGGAACCCCTGTGACCCCATGGCCAGCTCCCCTTCCCTGCCGGGAGGGGGGGAATTATCTGACTTACCCCCCTTCCACTCATGGTATATTGTGACTGGGAATGACACTTAAGACCTACTCTTCAGTGACGGCCGTCACTCCTCCACTTGTCTAAATAAAGCACTGTTTTAGGCCTTGAAACAAGACTAGCGCAGCAACAGTGAACATTCTAGCTTTTATACGCATGATTTCAGACATACATAAAACCACTTATTCTCATAAATCATTTATCATGATCTAATTGCTGCAGAAGTTTGTTTGCCTGCTTCATCAAACCCAAAATGTGAAACTGTCCCTTCAGAAGAACTTTCAGTTTTGATTGTTGCATCATAGCCGCCTGAACGCAATGTTTCTTAAAAATTTCAAGCATATATTTGAACTCCAGATGGCACAGAGCGGCTATTGCTGACCTATCAGAAAAAATAATAAATCAGATCTTGTCTGGTGTCTGGAATCCCTTTTGCTCAATGTCAGGCCATAAAATTGATTCTTTTATACAAAAGTTTCCAAAGTTGACCAAAAAGGTATGAGGATATTTAGCATTTACTGGCTGATGAAATGGACTGCGATAAGTCCTCATGATCGAGTATTGATCTGTGCTGGGGGTACAACCTGGGAAGACATAGCTTTGGATTAAGTCAGAGACAAATTTTATGGGATCTTGTCCCGCCTCCTGCCCTTCTGGGATGCCTGGAAGCGTAAATTTGAGCACCTAGGGCAGTTCTCGAACTCATCAAGCAACATCTGAATTTCCGACATCTCCTGCCAATGCTTCACATGAATTGATTCAAAATTTCCTAGGCATCTTCTAAAGGGGATATTCGCTTTTCTGCTTGCAGAAGTCTTTGATTTAGTTGCAGAATATTGTCATTAATGGTCCCAAGCTGGAGGTGGACCTCCCAGTGAGCCTTCTCTTGTGCATTTTTCATCCTCTTTATTTCCTCTAAGATCACTTAGAGAGTCTCTCCCAGCTGAATGTCATTGACTGGAATTTCCACGGCGGCTCCTCCTATTTCATTCTACTCTGAACTCATTCATGAGCTTGAGAGGTCTGATAAATGATGGCTGTCTGAGATGCTAACCTTTCTTTTAACGTGTTCACCACTTGTGACAACTGGGGTGCTTGATCTCTGATTGGAGCCAGGGGAGCCAGAGCAGACAGCTCAGTCGTTTCTGCCCACACATCCACAGGCATTATTGGTACCCTGCCAACCCCTGCTGATAATTTCGTCCCCTTAGACCCAAACAGTGGGTATGTCAGTTTCTCACTGGGCCTCGGGTTTGGCAATGTATTTGGTGCCAATGTATGGCTATCACCCAGAAAATTATCCTGTATCTGCACAGGGCTGTGCCCTGCACAAAGAGTTGCCCCCTGCACTTGGGGAGTTTTGGGAGAAGGCGCTAACTTATTAATGGCCATCCCTGCAGTCAAGCCCCCTGACTGATGTTCAGCTGAGCATCTGATAGTATCTCCTGAGACAATACTGCGCACTAGATCTGGCAAAACCCCATCTGTCGTGCTGAAATTTGCGACTGGGCTACCTTCGCCTCTCTCTTCTTCCATATTTGTAAAACCAGTTTGCTCAGCCTGGTTTTTTCAGGCTTTCTCCACGTTGGCCGTTTTTGAGACTGATGTGTTTTTTTGTGCACAAGAAGAAAGTTTGGAAACCTTTGATTATCATTTCCTTCAGAGCCCCAGCTGTACCTGTCAGAACAAGTATTCAACTGTGTCAGATTGGATTTCTGAAACATTCCCCCAAAGGTCGCAACACCTTCAAAAAAATTACAAACCACTATTCTGCGTTGGGACTTAGAAATTTTTTAACAAATAAATCTCTAAAGCGCCAGCTGGACAAACCTGATTCAAGTAACTGGACTTCAGTTCCACAACGATTTCAGCAGCAGCCTGTTCAGGGAGGATTTTTCTTCTCAAACAGTGATAAAGTCCATTTCTGTGTTAGGATTTAGAAGAAATTTCAAAGTTTTTCTTCACAAAAGGAACAAAGGGCCATATGTATCATTCCTAGGTTTTGCGATTCTCAAATAGCGATTTTTTGCGAATCGCTATTTGAGATTCGCAAAACGAGATGTATGTAGGATTTGCTAAAAAGTTTGCGAATCCTACATATTCCTTATTTGCGAATCGCAAATTGCGATACACAATTAAGGAAAGCCTCCCCATTCATTCCTATGGGCCTAGAGGCCCATAGGAATGAATGGGAAGACATTCTCAATTTGCGATTAGCAATTAGAGAATCGCAAATTGAGAATGCAATTTCAAGGTTGCAAGGGTGTCAAAAGGACACCCTGTTGCACCCTGAAATAAGCATGGATGCACATGTGGCGCACATACATGCCCTAAGGGCATGTATGTGCGCCACATTACACTTTGAAAAATGCAAAAATGTGCATTTTTCCAAAAAATCGCATATTACCACCAACTTAAAGTTGGTGGTAATTTGCGATTCCTTAAGGCCAATTTGCACTTTTTTGGTGCTTCTTACATTGCATTTAAGGAATCGCAATTTGCGATTCCTTAAATGCATTTGCAAAATAGGGAATCGCAATTTTTGCGATTCCTTATTTTGCGAGGCAGTTTGTCATTCATACATACCACTCACCCAAATTGCGATCGCAAACGCTGAAATTCTGCGAATTTCAGAGTTTGCGATCGCAATTTCGTTTCATACATATGGCCCAAAGTCCCTTTCTGAAGTGGGACTTATAAACATTTTTAAACTGTTTTAAATTTCAGACTTTCACCTGGATGAATCCACTTGTTGTATCCTACCAGGGCTCCATCACGGTGGCCTCAAATCACAACTAGGTCCCAATATACTGCATTCACAATTATAATTGGTGTTTTGCTGTTTTTGGCACTATTTTACTTAACTGTTTATAAATTCATATCTCTGGTTCTGTTTACTGATTTTTTGTCATTTTGGTGTCAGTTTACTTATTACATTTTTATCTCTTTTTAGAAATTAGAGTGGGATTTTTATTGTGTTGTGTCTTTGAATTTGTAACTGTTTTCTTTACATGTATTTGCTTTACACATTTTCTTTATATTAAGCCTGTCTGCTCTGTGCCATAGATACCCTGGGTTGACCTCTGGTTTAAATTACTGAAACCTATTACTGAGCCTAACAGATTAGTGGTTTTATTACTTGTGGTGAACTACCATCCACTCCAAATTTTAATTCACTTTCTTACAGTAACGAACTTTCTGCACTGGAGGAATTGGGAACCCCACAGGTAATATTACAATTTTAAACATCCATTGTCGTTTGTTTGAAAATATGAGAATGTTTATTACCAGGGAAGTAAAGATGTCTAGACATTGTAGAATATACCTTTGGCACAATAAGGACAGCAAATGTTTGAAAATTCAATTAATACTGGCACTAAGGGGTGGGAAAAGATTAAAAATAATTGAAGCAGGAAGAATTTATAAGCGTATCATAAAAGAGAAAGAGGAAAATTGGCAAGAACACCAGTGGTGTCAGGATTCTGCCATGCTGCCACTAGGTGTCTCTTAGGGCCCTTTGCTGGCCTGCCTTATACACTTCAAAATTTAACATATTTAGTTTCTCCTCACTTTCCAGTGCATTTTTCTGTCCCACTTCCCAGATGCATTATGATCCTTGTAGCCCTTTCTCTCTCCAAACCCTGGCCCTGGGCACTCCCTGGTGGTGCTCTATTCTCTCTCTTGAATGATGGATTCCACAGTCTTTCTGACCTTTTTATATCTACCTTCTGGACTTTTCACTCTCTGTAATATGTTCCTGGCTTTCTTGTTACAACACCACTTGAAGCCATGGTCTAGCATATAGATTTTCAAAAGCAATGTCTGACAAAAGACTTCACCTAACCCTCCATGCAAGCTAGGAGCAGAGAACAATCCTCTGCCTCATTGATACCAGCAGATAAAGCTGGAAATTCATTCACCTTCTATCTAAGATAGCAATGCCCTCTCTCATTAGAGCTGTCTGCCCGGTTAAGTTCGACAAGAAGAGGTCAATGATTAAGGACCTGGGGAAGCTCTAAATCACCCCTAGCCAAAGGATAGAGCTTCCACATAAATCGCTGAACTATAGATCTAGACTGAGATCACTGGAACCTTAAGATTTGAAAGTCTATGGAACTGCAGGAACCATTCTCCACTAATTCTTGACTACTTCATCCTTGTGAGACAATTGGAGGTTAGACAATGAACAGGAGAAAACTGGCTACATCTTTGAGAGTATATTTCCCCCTTGGACGAGGGAAGACCAGGGAACCGCAAATCTTTGTCATAATCGGGTATGACCAGGATAAAGAAACAGAAGGAGAAGAAACTCGTAAAAAGAAGCATTCAGGGACTACAGGAGAATCTTTACAAGGGAGTAAAGCATCCCCTCTATCTGTTACATGCATGAGAAAGAGCCTTCGCCGTAACCTTAAGAGAGCTCCTTGACATTGAGGGTGAATGACCAGATCTTTGGGACCTTTTCCTAACCTCAGCCTCATACTCCCTCCTGGGAGAACACAGAGGTAAAGAGTAATGCTCCTTCTGCAAATGTTTCCCCTTATTTGTCATTAATGGTCAGGAGCTAAAATGAGGAAGGAGCAGCAATCAACCCAAAGTCACAATGTTATGCAAAAAGGGCTACAAAAGTCACTATAATTGGGAATTAGAAGAGCTCCTAGAAAATGATGACATTCTCATAATTCCTGCTTCTTAAATCCTTATATCACGTATTTATTCTTTTTACATATTGTTTTCCACCTTAAAAGGGTACATCACTAAATGCCATCAAACATGTTTTAGGACCCATGCCCCACTTTTGGCAGGTAATAGGTGATGGAAACGTTTTTAACACAATGTAAGCGCTTTCCTGATAACTAATAATGTATATTCTTATCATTTCTTTGTAATTGAATGGCACATGGCCATCGCGCAGCAACTTGGAAATATTAACTTTTCTCAATGTGGACCAAGGCACTGCCATGAAGAAATACTATACAGCGAGCTTCTGCTTTTACCTCCTAGCAAATACACGTCCTACTCATATTCACACCAGACATGCACACACTTTAAGTGTGCTTACTGCATATCTCCCATTGACTTTCACCAGGAGGATCGCATTCTAAGCAAGTCAGCTATCATATCTCACCACGCTTGGTGCTATCCAAGTGATACTGGCAGGCTGGGGTTTTAAGTGGGCTGCCGAACTGCTCCAGCCCATCATCTAAAACAAGATAACTTTTACATAGGCTACAGCACTATATATATTCCTTAACGTACCACACAAACATAAAGGTGGTCCCTTGCACCATCCAGAATGAGATAGTCTAATTTGAAGGTAAATAAAAAATAAAGGGAAGAACTCCAGCAGCACTCCAAACAGAGCTTGAAAGGAGACCAAAGACATGGCCATCAAAGAAAAAAGGAAGCAGAGAGGGTGGTGTATGATTTATAATGAATACCAAGGGTACAGAGCAAAGATTGCCCACCTTTTACACGTCACAAATGTCACTGACATTTAAGAAGCACACAGTATCTAAGTGCACTTAGCACATGATTCATGTATGGTCTAACAAAATAATGTAAGTGTTGCACTTGACATATATTAAAAGGTGCCTTCACTGTAGGATTAGAGAACTTACTTACACAAACGTTTTACTTGAATTAGTGTGATTAATTAAGAATCATCTTCATTTAGTAGAAAATGTATTCACCGTAGAGATGAAAGGTGACTTTCTAAATGTGTGTGCTACTTCACGTGAAAACATATAACAAATTGACACTATGATTAAACACTTTCTTGCATATGGAGAATGTTATTTTGCTCGAAACGACAATCCATTTTAGTAATGTGTGTATTAATATTCCAAATATTTGATTTAAATGCAGTTCTTAATCATAGTTATTATTGACTATTATGATGATTTATGTGGACACGCAAATTAAAATGCACACCATTGAAGTTTGTGCTAAACTTAATATGAGTAGGCCTGTATTTTACCATGCTGCATAAAGCTGATTTTATTTTTCTGCTAACTTGACATATCTTGCAGTTATTCACATGCATTGTTAGTTTAGAATAGATACATTACTGTACTAGAGATAGGGGGAACAGGAGCCTGAGAAAAGGACCTTGACGTATTGGACACGAAGAAACAGAGCACTAACTGAATGAACTATTGTCCAAAGGCACTAACTGAATGAACTATTGTCCAAAGATTGCAACCTATGTGTGTTTGGGAGAAAGATGTCATTCCCATGTCCAGTGTGGGACAAACTGGAAATGTTGCAGTCTGCAACGTGATGTTTAGTGGATTTTGATAGACACCTGATGGTGTGATCGAGGGGGGTGCCACCCAGTGGACTTTATACGTTATAATATACTGTTCCCTTTGGGCTCGACTTTGTTCAGATCCCTTTCCGACTTTGATCAATACTGATCAGATTCCTACAGACACCTTTCATTGATTCCCTCCTTCCCTGAGACATTGATGGCTTAATGGACTTTGAGAGGTTTTATGCCCCATGCTTTTCCTGATTTTTGCTTAAGTGCGGCTTAGGCTGACACACACACTTGACCCATAAAAGACTCATAACTGAGCTTCTGAGATGCTAATGCTTTGCTAATTTGATTTCTTTTGTCCTGACCTGACTTACTTTTTGGAGTTTCTTTGATTACTAGAACCATTTTCCTCAAACCATCCACTGGACTCTGAATTCTAGATTGCTAATCTATAGGAGAGAAAAGCTTAGATTATTCTATGGGCATAACATTTTAATGTTGTTCTGCACAGCAGTTACAGAACTTCTTGTCTGTCTAATACTAATTCGCCTTAATTCCTGTCGGAGTCTGGGAATACCTGTTGTCATTTTGTGTCTTTACAGCATGGTGTTGAGAGTTGTTTATTTGAATTTAATTATTAACTTGTAATAAACCTTTTAGAACTTGGCTCATTGTGTAGCCAAATGGGTTGCACTGTTATTTGACATTTGATTGACTGTTGATGCTAACTCCCATCACCTCTCAGATGGATAGAAAGGTCCATCATAGGACCAATGGTAAGCAAGTGGGCCAAGAAAATGCTGGATCACTGGCTTCCTCCATAGAGGAAGAAATTAAAGGAAGAGACTTGGATAAGGAGTGCAGGGCTCTAAAGAGGCACCCTAGCTCAGTTCAGTAAGGAATGAGATGAGGGAGGAGATGACGAGATAATAGTAATTATCTCTTAAAATTATCTTAAAATTCTCGTTGAACAGAATCATACAAGCAGATCATCCTTAAAAATTCATTTTAAAATCTTACAAGTTAAACATTAACTCCAAAATCACTTGAATGGTCTAATTTTGAAACATTTATTTTAATTCTGCAACAAAATATGTTCTGTATCAATTATGTAAATCCATCTTTTTGAAGCAGCTCCATGCAGCCTTTAATAAAGAACTTCAAAAAAGACAGATGGCTTGTTTCACAAAGCCATATTATGCTACTTAATTTCTTTTAGTATTAAATGTGTCTGGAGCTATGTCTGCTAAGACATTTGCAAATTGTGGCCTTGCAAGATACAACCATTTTCTCTCGTCATATTACCCAACAGTCGAGTAATACTGCACAAAAGCAAATTCTACACATGAAGTGGGGAGTGGATGGATCAAGATGCAGTTTACCATGTGAGTGCATAGAAATGTTTCAGATTGTAAGCCTACACAAACTACTCTCTAACCCTTTCCCAACTTTTAAATTGTCATAGATTCACACCAGTCAGGGGCTGGAGGAGATCCCTTGCAAGGGTGAAATCGGGTCGCAAATATTCCCACACTTCACAAGGGGGTAGTGGTAGGGGTTTCTCCATGGGAGGAACAAAAAAAGGAAAATAAAAAATGCAATTTCACAGTGGAACTATCTTTGGCAGTGTAAAAGTGTGCTATGTGTATGTTAGACCTGTCAGCCTTAGGGTGGTCGTCCCCCAAACTTTTTGTCTTCTCCCCTCCCATTTTGCTGAATTTGTTTTTGCTGTCCTTAGGACTCTGTGCACTTTACCCAGCCCTGGCCCGTGCAGGTAAGAGCAGTGGGACTGGGTTGGGAGGGGGGGGGGGGTGGATTTGACAGACGGCCACAAGGGAAAATTAAATAAATAATTAATTTCCCCTCATCGTCGTCTGTCGAAATCCCCCCCCACCCGGCCCCACCACTCTTACCTGCACGGGCCTCGGCTGACTTTACCACTGCTGATCAGTGCTAAAGTGCTTGTGCTTACTCCCTGAAACATGGTAGCATTAACATTGGCTCACACCTGATTGGCATATCTAATTTACTTGTGAGACACTAGTAAAGTGGTGTATCATATACCCAGGGCTGGTAAATAACATTTTACTAGTGGACCTGCAGCACTTATTGTGCCACCTACTTAAGTAGCCCCTTTAAAATATGCCCCAGGCCTGCCATTGCAGTCTGTGTGCCGTTTCAAAATTGCCAATTTCCAAATGCCCAAAAATTCTTACCAGGCCTAAAACTCCCTTTTTAATACATATAAATCATCCCTAAGGTAGGCCCTAAACATCCCATAGGGCAGGGTGCAGCCCATTTAACAAGTTGGACATGCACTTTTAAGTTTAACATATCCTGGTAGTGGAAAACACACAAATTCATATTTCACTACTGTGGGGCCTGCCTCTCCCATAGGATAACACTGGGTTACCTTATTACATTTAATAAGTAATACATTTTGTTTGGGAGCAAGTACAAATGCCATGTTTGGTATCTAGTTGTCATTTAAAATCCTCTTTACTATTAAAGTTGGATTTTACGTCACATTTCTTAAAATGCCACTTTTAGAAAGTTGGCATCTTCTTGTCCTAACCATTTGGTGCCTTCAACCTGTTCCTGGTTCACATGGCTAGGTGTAGTTGGCAGTTGGTCTTTGTGTATTCCTCCCAGACAGCCACAAAATAAGGGGACTGTGTGTTGGCAGGATTGGCGAAACCTGGTAGGATGGGGTGCGAAGCTGTGCAAAGCCCCACTTGCACTTTAACGACACCGCCTCAGCTCACACACAACAAACTTCACACTAACCTTTTGTGACTCCAGGCATCCCTGGACCAGTGCAGGGAGGCAGGACATTCTAGACACTTCTCTGGGGTGGAAAACCCAAGAAGTTTCTTTCACTTCAAAGATAGCATCAGGTATGAAATTCGGGCCCTCAGATCCACTATTCAGTTCACGTCTGGACCTGCAGAAGGATTCTCAGAGGACTGCCCTACTGCCTGTTGTGTACTTCAGAGGACTGCCCTACTGCACCAAGAGGGTTTCACCGCTGCCTGAAACATACCCTTGCCCTCAGAGGACATCCTTGCTGCTTGAGACCTGCTTCTCTGCTGGAACCCAAAACTTCCAAATGACTCAAATGGCTAGTTAGCTGGCCTCCTGATCCAAGCCTCAGGGACAGAAAAGGCTCCAACTATCTTTATTCCACACCTGAACTGAGTGAGTCCTGGACCTTCAAGCAGTTCCCCTCCAGCCTTGGACCCTTAGAAGTGGTTCTAAATGTGCCCACATAGTCCAAATCCAAAATGTGGGACTAAGAATATTTTCAGGCAAAAAATGCCCTGAGAACCGAGAGGACACCAGGACCTACCTCCTCGCCGATCCACCCAAGGTGCACCGCCTGACAGCTGACTTTGAGGTAGCTTCCTCCATGTTCTTCTCTGCAGCAGCAAATCCTGTTCAGTGGCTGCTGTCCAGAAGGGTATCTGTCCTCATGGAGCCCTCGTTGGCTACATCCTGCAGCTTGGTCCTGCTGAAGATTTTCAACTTCAAAAAAGAGGCTAAGTCCGAATGTAGACATCTTTACTTCGACTTCGTCCTGTGGCTCCCTGATGACGATGCTTTCTCAGACATCGCGGGCTGCCTTGCCTCACTGAACTTTACCTTCTCAATCATTTTTCATGAAAAAGTCAGAAAATAAGCAGAGACCAGGCCCAATCTAATTTATGAATCCGAAACGCACTCCATCGCATCCGGCCATAACTTTCGACTTCACCCTGTTCTTGTGCCACTAGATGTCCTTGATTATCACTTCGATCTTTTAAGCACTATTTTTCACTTTAAGCTTTAAAAATTCATAACTCTACTGATTGGATTATGTCGTTTTGGTCTCAAATAGTTTATTATAATTAAGTCTATTTTCTAAATTAATGTGGGACTTTACGTGTGTTGTGTTTTCACTTTATTACTGCATAAATAATTTACACATTGCCTTTAAGGTAATCCTGACTGCTTTTTTGCCAAGCTACCAGAGGGCTAAGCACATATTAATTGAGTGACTTTTTGTGGTTCACCCTGACAAGGATTGCAGCTGTTGCTTGCGAAGGGCACACACCCCCCTCAACCAACAATCCAATTTCTCACAGCGTACAATACAACATTGGTGAAATAGCAATGTGAAAGGAGTTGCATTATTTCCCTAGCAGGGCATACTAATGTTACGCTTTGTGATTTTGCCAAAACTTGCAAATCTATGCATGTGGAGAATCCAACCATAGTTTTAAAGTTGATTGATTTCTAAAATGGAGCACTGCATAGTCTTGGTTGAACGCTCTTTGAAGCTGTGAGATGGCTTTATAGATTTTTTTTGGCATAATTCCAATTTTTGGTGGGATCATATTGGGCATCACAATTCAGATTCTGCATGCCCGCATAGATAATAAGTAGAGCACACCACTCTCTCTCATGCAATGTGTCGGCAAGAAACCAAGTAAATGTAACTTTGAGAAGTTATTCATTTGAAGCTTTAGCACCACCATGGCATATGGGCACTGGTATTTTGTTTCACTTTTTCTTTTTCCTTAGTTCGATTATTTGGGTTTAAGGCGGAACTATTGTAATTTCAACAGAACATCTGCCAGTGTTTGGTAAAACCCTAGTAAGTGACTTGGTTTTCCTGCCAGTTTCGTGAAGATATGTTTCTTCCCTCCTACTTTACCACTGGTTTTGATTTTTTCTGAGATCAAAGCGTCAACTAAGTTAACATTGGACTCTGGAGTCTCAAACAATATTTGTTCACGAAACTGAATACACCTTTGTTCTATTAAACACGACACAAGCAACACAGTCTCTTTTTTTATTATCACTTTGGACGTTATTCACACTAATGTGTTTCTTGGCATGTCATACATCACTCAAGCACCAGTTTTCAGTTTCGGTAGCACTCTTGCCTTTCCTCTAAATTGATTCACCTTGCTATATGATATTTGTCCAATGATTGCAAACAAATTAATGAGTTCTGTAGTTACTGTTGTTTTCAACCATTTTGGTATTATGTGCATATAGATATTGGACGATCCTACACCTGTTGTTTTGTGTTTTGACAATAGTCTTCTTATCTGCATTTAAAATGATCCTTGCAGAATTAGGACCTTATGTTCTAAAGTGTGTTTTCTTTTTTCCTTTTGATTCGGAAACAGAAGGATGTATGAAAGAGCTGTTTCTCTCCTCTTTGCAAGTTTCAAAATCATGTATCAATAGTTTGCAACCTTGACTGCATTCTCAAGCACTGAAAAGTTGACCACTCTCAAGGTGGGAAAGATGTCCCTGTGGGATAGCTTTGCCTTTTTTTAATCTCGCTAGATGTCTTACAGGTTGAAGCAAGCATGGTACAGACAGTAACAAAATCTAAATAATAGGAATATATTAAAATAATTCTTTAAAGGTCCAGGATAAAAATTAGGAACAACTGAAATAACAGTAAAGCAAGTTTTTAAACGTGTGCGATTGAACCTATTATATGGGGAGCATATCAAAGGGTTAATATGGGATTCTGCTGAATTCTTTGGGATTGCAAAATTGTTCAGAAATTCTTATACATTTTCCTTTGTGTTCTTTGGCAAGCCTGAAACGTAGGTCATACTAGAAGTGGACCTTGCTGTCCAGTACATAGGGGATTGGCCAGCTGCAAGAAGTGAGCACAAGACTCATGCAGTAAAAACCGGTCACAGGTGGTGTCAAAATCAGGTTCTGTGTGCGCAGATCAGCTTGGCAGGTGCCCTTTCTGAAGAAGAATTCCTAATGTGAAAAACAAACAGTCAGGGTTAGCAGTTGTAGCACCTTATAATGGAAATTCAATCCTTGAACCCTTAATGTCATTTTCCGAGCACTTAGTTCACAATGGTTGAATTACTGAATGATGGTTCTTCAGGGTGAAGTTCTTTTGAGCAACCATTGTTTACCGACATGTTGGAAACATGCTGGAAACAGGACCAGTGCAGTTGATCCTTGTCTTCTGGAGCCTTCAGTGATTGATTTAAAAAGCAATCACATTTCAGAGCAACATTCTATCAAAGGAGGCGCACTCAATCGTCTACCACAAAAATTGTTATAAGCTGCATAGACCACTCAACTGTTCGTAAGATTTTAAACCAGATGAAAAGGTCTGGCATTCAGGTAAACAACCTTGACCCCGCATCCCTCACCCCGCATGTTGTTACAACGCGGTCGTTACAACGACCGCGTTGTAACAACGCAATACCATTACCCCGCAAGTCATAGCAACGACTTGCGGAAGGGGGGAGAAGGTGTTGGATTTAAAATCCAACACCTTCCCTACTGTCCGCACAGACTGGAGTTGGAATAGTAAATTATACTATTCCAACATCCAGCTGCCCCCTCCGCAAGTCGTTGTTATGACTTGCGGGGTAATGGTATTGCGTTGTTACAACGCGGTCGTTGTAACGACCGCGTTGTAACAACATGCGGGGTAACGGGATGCGGGGTAAAGAGGCATATTCCTGGAATTCCACTTATACCCTAAGGACAAAGTAGTTAACGTCAAATGCAGTCACAGCATCAGTCATAGAACCATAAGGGAGTCGCCCTTGGCCTTCAAGGGTTTCCATTTTGAAATAGATACTCATTGCCCTACCTCTATTCTAGAGGGCCTGGACATTACAATTGCTAGACTCTGCTCTTTGGGGTTTCCCAGAATGTTGTCTACAATATTCATGGGGCTAGAATTTTGGGAATAATCAGTCTGACTTTTTTTGCAGTTGTGTATGGAAATTGACAGGCAAGAACCATTTAAGCTGGCAATGAGATGGCAAGGTACAATAAATATCCATGAGTGTGGCATCAATCTTCTGCACCTCAGAAATTCTCTAGATCAATAAGTGGCTAAGTGATTGCATTGGTGCAAGATAATTTGGAAGTGTATCTTGTCTTCTCAGATTGAGAAACAAAAATGATTAAAGAATATCATTATTCTTTAGTTTTCCATCTTCCCAAGCCACAATCTAGAGGTCGCATAAAGAATGAACGTCTTCCATTCTGTCTAAAATATTTCTTTGTTTAGTCTTCAGCCTGCTATGAGTCATAGAAATGAGTTTCTTTGATGTTTTAACTTGGAGCTCTCAAACTTTTTATTCCTTCTTCCTATACAGAAAAGCACTCTTTTGGGGTTAAGGGACAGATGCACTTTAATACTGGTAGCAAACAATTGGTTTCAATTTACGACCAGTGTTGAATTTTATGAAGCGACCTATGTATTAATGGGTCGATTAAAAAAAATGTCAATCAAAGTGGGTCGTAATCCTACCCACCTCATTAATATTCATGTGCTAGGTTACCAATTGTGACTCACAACGATTAATGGACATCACAGGGATAGTAGCAGGCTAGTGTTGCAGACCACCACATTGGTGATCACCTTTCAATAACGTAAACCTTTTAAAAAAATATGAACCCCTTTTCCTTAAAGGAAATAGCGCTTTGATTAAAGAGGAAAGTTTACTTTCTTAATTTGTTTGAGAGTTGGCATGGTGCCATGGACCACTCCCTATTCTACAACAAACTTTTTTTTTTAACATTCAGGAGGGAAAGGCATCCCAAGGAGACTCAATTGTTTTGCAAAAGGTAAACTATTCCAATTCAGGAGTTGATAATTTTTCAATGCTTTGTGACCAGCTTTCAGCTGAAAAACATCGATACATCAAATAATGATTCAGTATTTGAAAGGGACAGCTAGAACATGCACCTTCCAAATATCTAACTGGTATCCAATTGTGATACCGTTTTAGGAATCTGTAAACCCTAAAATGGGATTTGTACATTAAAAATCAATGTTTGTGGTCTCAAACTCTGATTTGGAGTGTTTGCAGCTGCAAAACTGGAAATGACATCTGGCCCTATATCTTGTAATTGCACATGATTCGAAGTTAGCTGTAATAAGAGGTAGTTTAATTTCCAATGCACATGTATGAATATATCTGCAGATAGTTGCCTGTACAGGTGATTCTCTGGGTAGCTGTAATTCCTTCGATATAAGACACATAGTGATTTATTGTACCCATTTAACCGTGGCAAAGCCAGTGATTATTTCATTAGCCACTGTTCAGGATTTTTCCCATTTTCATAATTACTACTCAGGATTCCCTCAAGTCTCTCAGTCAAATTTCATGATCGCTCCAGTCTGTAATTTGCGACTTTGACTGTCCTTTCCAATATGAATGTTTAGTAAATGCATAATTGTACCAAGGTGATTTCAATTAAACATCTCACATCCAATTCACAAAACGTTTTATATGAGTAGTTGATTCCTACTTGTGTCTTAGATATGAGTTGCCCCTGCATTTTTAGGACTGATTCACAAAGTATTTTTGAGTAGTTGAGTCTTACTCCAGTCTTAGGTGTAACTCTCTAATTAATTTCAAAGACTAAAGACCTGATTTAGAGTTCAACGGATGGGTACTCCATCATGACCTTAGCGGATCTCACGTTCACCAAATTCTAAGTACATTAGGATATAATACACTTGTAATAAGTCAGATGGGATATACGTAACATTTGTGACAGAGTACCCATCTGCCGCACTCTAAATCAAGCCCTAAGTAGTGCTCTCAATGAAACAGGTGTTGAGATTCAAGCAGAGTCCTTTAAAAGTAGGTCTCCTATGCAACCGTGTATTTATTTACCAGGCACCAGGGTTGAATACAGCGGGAAACAGGTTGCGCTACTCATTAGTACAGACCATGGTCAGACAGATCTCAAAGACAAATACTGTGTTTAGTGGGATATCAAAGCCTAGGGAGAAATTATTTGCTAGAAGCTCTTCCTGTTTTATTCACCTTCGCAATTGGGCAAAGGATATGCTCTTGAGGACAGACTTAGAAACAAGACCTTGTTGAAATACTCACATTCTCCATTATGATTCTTTGATAGAATGAGGGACCCATTTTGCATCATGACTAGCCGTGCTTCTATGGTGGCTTTCCCAGAAGGATGAGGGTTTCATTGAACAACTAAACATACACATCGCACACATACAATTTGCCCATCACTTTAAAAATAATCAAATCTCTCTGACATTCTCCCACTGAGTTTTCCTGAGCCTGCGACACGCTGAGGGTTATTCATTCACTTAAACTCCTTGCCGTAGTCAAAGAATCCTGCATTACCACCCAGATATTGAGACTTGTGTGAACCATAGAGTTGGTACCCAAGCATATCTTCTCACGCTTCTCCTTCAATCAATGCCTGTCTGTGGATGCTAACTTTTGGGATCATTTGAACACATTAAGTGAAGGAAATGGTGATGGTATAATAGAAAAGAAAAGGTGACAATTTTGCTATCCAAGTTCAGGGGCAGCTATGCAATGTGTTAAGAAGTTTAATGTAACCCCCTTTTGTCAATAAAGTGAACACAGGTGAACACTGCTCATATTAGAGTGGTAGATAGCCAATATTAAACACACTGCTTCTGTCCTACATTCCTTATATTAGTTGGGTTTCCTCTAGTACAAGTCGGTTGCCACAAAACCATGGTATGGTACATACAACAATGGTGTTGAGGGTCCTTGAGATTCAGTATGGCTCACTTGTAGTCTAGGACACACTCCCAATGTGTGCTATATCTAGCAGTGAAGCAGGTAAGTGTTTTAAGGTATTTACAGGGACCAGATGATCCAACAGGAAGAGTGGACATCCCCAGGATGCACTGAATTGTACAGCCCTACTATTTAAACCCAAACAAGAGTTCACATGTTAGAGTGCCTATCAAGTAGTCTATTATTTGTGCTGTCCGGTTCATCATACGCAACTATAGCACTTTGTGGGATTGGCAATATAGAAATTGGTCAGAATCCCAAACATTGAGTCCTGCCATATTCAGCATTGTAGAAAGGTAAATACCCCTCCACCGTAACACAAATATCAGACCATAATGCAGACATGTAAAGTAATTAGCTGATAAGATTAATAAGAAGGCAAAGGTAAAATAAAAGTGCTCCTTCAGATTGATTAAGCTTTATTCACAGCGGTGGATTGACCATTAACTTATCTAGCCTGTTGCCTAACCAGCCAAAACATTTCAGCGTCAATGGGTGGTTTGTTCCTGATAAAGGGGCATCTCATTATGTGTGAGCACACCCCACTCTCTCAAAACCCATCTATAGTTCCCTCAGGTGAAAGAATACAGGCGAGCTTTATTAGCTTCCCAAAATCAACCATTTCAACAAATACTGGCCACTCATCATGTAACCACTACGTACATTTCTTCAGTTTGCAGGGCTACATATTGAGTTTAAGTGCAACTGCTGCATTTAAAAATGCATGGAAATTAGTAGCATGAATTCAGAAAAAAATTGCATTGGCACTTTAACAGTGGGTATAAATGTATTTTTAGTTCTGGGTTTGACAGCACAGCCGTCAAACTGACCTACTGCTATTAATATACATAGAGTTGGCTTTGGGTCCACCTCTTTCAACCAAGGCTTTCTTTGGCCAGTCACTTAACTCCATTGGCTTGAGACTTTTTCAATCACGTCTTGGCTCTGCTCAGTGTAGTACTGATCCCTCACCTAATGCTATTGGCTGTTTGGCAGTATCCTTCTGTCTCGACTTGAGTGCTTGATTTGAGGGGCTATTTTATAACACTAGGGGCCACATGTATCATTATTTCAAACAGAGACTACCTAATTGCGATTCTCTGCGAATCACAATTAGGTGATCGCTATATGAATGTATGAAACTCCATGAGTTTCATTTAGCGTTTCCTAATGGGTAGGAAATCGACCTACCTCATTAATATTAATGAGACAGGTCACAATTTGCGACCCATTAGGAATCGCTAAACTCACAGGGATGGTGGCCTGCTTGGGTCAGCAGACCACCATGTCTGTGATTGCTTTTAAATAAAGCAATCATTGTTTTAAATTCAGCCCGTTTTCCTTAAAGGAAACAGGTTGCGTTTAAAAAAGAAAAAAGAAAAGTTTTCATTTCATTTTTCAACAGCAGGCAGTGGTCCGTGGGAGCACTGCCTGCTCTTAAAAAACATTTTTACGAACATTCACAAAGGGGAAGGGGTCCCTTATGGACTCCTTCCCACTTGCGAATGGGTTACCACCTACTTGAAGTAGGTGGTAAAATGTGAATGTTTTGCGACCGCATTTCTGCCGCAAAACATTCCTACATTGCGCTGCGATTCGGTATTAGGAAGGGACACCTTCATGTTACCAAATCGCAAATTGGAATTCATACATATCAAAATGCATTTTACTGGTCGCAAACGTCCCGATTCTGTGAATCGACCCGTTTGCAACCGGTAAAATGCATGAGACAGGTGGCCCTAGCTGTCTTTGGCAGCTATGGCTGACTCCCTCTTGGGTGCCTTGTTCTAACGTGCTAACACTGCATGTGTTAGCACATTAAACCCAGACCTATTGGCTTTGCTAATGGTTGTTTTGTTCCAGACAAACTGGGCAGAGAGCCCTTCGCAAAGACACATTGGGTATGATTGTGTGACTGCACCACGGTGTTGCAGCGGCAACCACCTAGGGCTGCTGGTGTCATCCTAGCCTGCCCCTGATTGCAAACAGCTCCAGTATCAGTTATCTTGCATGTCTGACCTCACACAATAGTCAACTGCACTTACAATTTGCTTTTGTGTCCACGCATGGATGCACCCCATAGTCCAATAATAGGACAGCGTTAAACGCTCCTAGGCACATCACTGCCTTCAGCCTTCTGTATTGATCCTAAAATAAATGTGTGTGATAATGCCTTGAGCTATGGACACTGCAGATAACATTTCAAAAGTTGCAATGCAAATGTGGTGTCACATGCAGAGAACTGCTTGGGGGCGGGGGGGGGGGGTAATATGAAAGTGGTGCCATGGCATGATAAGGAGCCACAACACGGTGTGTGTGTCCGTGGGGCTAATGTGCACAACATTATCCTGTAAACGAGATCTCATCTCTGGATCCAAGGATGATTAGTGGAGTTTTGGAGCATTATTATAAATAAATGATTTGATAATGGTGAAATCCGGGTCATTAAATGATTGCTTGAAGGCATGACTTTCTTAATTATCAAGCTCAAAAATGATTTAAAGAAAGTGCAAGCGGATAATGTTGCAGCCTTATTATAATAAATATAATTGGATCTCGCATGCTGGCAACCGACAAGAAAAAAACAGGGCCTGCTCCTGCGCTCAGTCGGAATGAGCATGTCTCACACCTGCAGAGCGAGAGCAGCAGGCTGATTGCAATGCCACCAGCACAGCATCTCAAATGTTTAGAAGACAGATTGAGCTGGATGTTGCCTGAACTTCTTTAATGGGGTCAAAGTTTATTTGACAATATTCATTTCTAAGTCTCATTATTTTGCTTGACTAGATAAAGGTTGGAAACATATCAAACACAGCAGCTCCTGATATTTAGCCACAGATGTGTAAACAAGCTAAGCATCATGACACACCGATGGTATAAAAAGAACAATAGGGAGCACATCAGGGGGGCTAGGGAGCATGCGCCAGATGAAGTGAAACTGATTTAACTTGTGGTGGTGGGGGTGAGGAGGCGTTTAATATACATTCGTTGCCAAAAGCAACTACTTTTTTCCACGTCATGCAATGTAAACGATTAAAATCCTGATTCCATGATGAACGCTACTACACTAAATGTTGTTTATCTTATTTTGTAGAATCTGTTCCTGAATGATTATACCAGAAGCGCAAAATAAGAAGAATAAAGACTTGGGTGTTTTGAGTGTGTTCATGTGTGTGTGTGTGTTCGCGTGTGTGGGTGTGTGTGTGTGTGTTTGTGCACATATGCGTGTGTGCTCGCATGTATGTGAGTAAAATTCCCATGCGTAATATTCTCTCTGCATTCGTAACATGCTTTATGTGCTTAACATGGCACTGCTTGCACATAGCTTAACGCATGCCTCATTTACATGAGAAAAAGGGCCTGATCAGGGAGAGGCCAAGGGCAGGCAATACAAATGTGATTTGCAGTCACAGAGGAGTGATACAGCGTTTCCTGGGCCGGCTTTCTTACCATTTTTCCTCCGATGGACCTTTAATTTTCCACCTGAGAGGTTATGGGAGTTATCATTTACATCAATCAGTTTCAATTAACAGTGCAACCCATTGGGCTACACAATAAGCACCAGGAATCAGTAGCTAGAGTGAAGAAGGTTTATTACAAATTAAGAATCAAGTTAAGATACACGACTCACCATCATGCTGTAAAGATACAGAATAACAACGGGAAGGCCTAACCTCCTAAAGAAGTTTAGGCGGACTAAAATCAAGCAGACAAGGAGTTCAGTCACAGCAATACATGCATGTGGTGCAGCGGCCAGGGCAGCTGACTTCGGAGCACAGGGCTCACGGTTCGATCCCTGGCTCCGGCGGCAGCTCAACACCATGTGACTCTGGGCAATAGCTCACTTAATTTCCACGACGGCCCCCAGTACCTTGAGACCCGTAAGGGTGAGTAGTTTGCGCTTTACAAATACGGATTTAGATTTAGATTTGTACAAAAGATTAACAAAAGAATTTGATGCTCAGAGAAGAGTCTCAGGTTTTCGCATGGGTAAATCTAAATCAACTAAAATAAAGTCCAAGCTAAAAGGATGGTTCTAAAGTCTAAAGGATCTAAAAATTCAGGGAATTAATTAAAGGAAATTAGATCTAGGCAGAAACATAAGAAGGAAGGTGTCAGCAGTTCAGAAGCTCGGTCAAGAGTCTTCTTGGATCAGGGCCGTAAGTGTTAGCCTAAGCCACACTCAGCAAAGAGTCACGGAGCATAGAGGTCTGAACCTCTCAAGTCCAAAGGAAAAAAGTGTTCTAAGGGTCTGGAAAGGTTTTAAAGGGAATCTGAAGGGATCTGCTCTCCAACAGTGTGAACACTAAGTTATAAAATACAAGAGTCTTCTTGGGCAACATCCCTTTGCACACATCATCGGGGTCTATTGTCTCCCTCAACTTCTCATGTTGTAGACTGTAACATTCACAAAGTATCTCACACTGGAAATGGGAACGACATCGCCTTCTCACACACACGGCAGGTTGTAACATTGCTGACTAGGCCTTTCAGTTAATGTCCTGGCTCTCCATATTCTTTCACCAAGGTCTTCTTCTAAGGCTGTTTCTCTCTATCACTAGTACAGTTATGTATCTATTCTTCAACTAACAATGCATGTGCATACCTGCAAGAAATGTCAGGTTAGCAGAAAATGGGAAACAATATTTTATGCAGCAGGTTAATCAGGCCTACTAAAGACAACTCAATAGCTCACATTTAATATGTGTATGCACATTTAAACACAAATGAATATGAATGGTCAGTACATTAGATTCATATTATGTAGGGCATACAGTAAAATCTTAAATGCATATATGTCAGTATGTCAAAGAACTATATTTTAATGCAATACATATGAAACATTAGTGTTCACATTTCATAATCCTAATTCGTTTCCAATGTAAATGAGATTTTATAACATGAGGATGGTTCCGCTTCTACTCAAACATCTGTAAGTAAATGTCAATTAATGCATTTAAGACACACATCATGTAAATGGAATTCATTTGTATAGTGAGTACACTAAGTAAGGATAGTTTACGCATCAAGACTTCAGTAAATTTATCAATTGGTATGGTTAAGGCACACAATATGAGTACGATCACTAATCCTACAGTCAATCACATTAAAAATAATGTCAAGTGCACTAATTATTTCAATATTGTTAGACCAAACAAGAAACGTGCTAACTTCACATTCATGTCATGTATCTGCTATGAAACTGTGACGTATTTGTGACGTGTACAGGATGGGCAAAGTTGTGCTTCACCAATTCCCCCTCTGATGGCACATCAAGCCATCACATCAATGTCAAATCAGATGGATGAATCACAATTTGGTTGTTTTTCATCATCTGTCTCCTGGAATACTCCAGAAATTTCATTTGATCATAAAATTTGCTCTGTCTGTCTTCTAGTTCTACATCTGCTCTTTTTCTCTTTACTCATTTCTTCATTTGTGCACGTGTGTATCCCTTATTGATTACAAACAAGTATAATCCACATAGAGCAAATATCACTAAAGGTTTAAAAAAACTTTCAACTTTCAACATCCGGCAGACTCGGCCCTCTTTTGCGAGAATGAGGTCCAATCCAAGTTGATTCTGCAAATCATCAATCTTACGGCAACCATTTCAGTATCTATAGCTAGAAATCCTCTTGCTGTACTAGTGGATAGCTTATCAACTACAGTAGAAAGCTTTCAAATCTTGTGTGAGTTGAGTATCACTCCTACAGATGGTATCAGAGCCAGAAATGTCACCTACAATTTCACTAGCACTAGCACCTCTTTTTGTTCTCACATGTTGGTCCCTTGTTAAATCATCAAGTTGTCCCACATGATAAATCTTTGGGAAAACTATCCCCATGTAACATGTTCAATACCATCTCTTGGGTGAACTGTAAAATACATTTTTCCCACAAATGTGATAAACTCCAGGAAAAACGGAATCTGCTCCATTTATGTATAATCCCCAATTTTATAGTTAGGTCAGCTTTTCCATAGGAAATGCCTTTTTGATTTTGCTAATAATTTTGGTGCTGTTTGACGAATATTCACAAAACTTTCCAAAAAAGTGCTCTTTTGCCAAGTTTGTGCATGGAAAGTTTCAGGGTGATCCATCAAGCGGGGGCCGAGAAAAAGGGATGGCCCCAAAATGAAAACTTCCCATTCATTTTCCATAGACCTTTTTAAACAGCGCTATCACAAAAACTGCTGAGGAGAATTACACCAAATTTGCCAGGAAGCTAGATCTTGGTCCAGAAAGCGTGCTTTATGAGATTTGGTGTAAACCCGTTCAGTATTTTTTAAAGTTTGACGCTGCAAAAATAATTCTATATATCTGGACAATTCAAAAATAGAGCCTTCTTATTGGCCCAGGGGGCTTTTTCACCCTTAAGTCTTCTTGCTCCCACAGGAGCGAAGCTCCCCTAGGATCCCGTGGGAGCATCGATCTGATTGACTTACAACAAAATCTTTTAAAAAGTTGCAGCAGCCATTACAGGACTATAGGAACTTAGGGCCATATGTAGGTGGGCTAATACCGGTCGGTAACGGCCGAAAATCGGTAAATTTCCCGTTACCGACCGGTATTTAGCCCTTTGCGATGTAGGAGGCCGGATTTAAGGAATCGGTAATTTACCGAATCGTTATTTTAAGGAATCGGTAAATTACCGATTCCTTAAATCCTATGTAGGGAGCACTCAAGTGAGTGCATTTTTGGTTTAAGGATTCGTTATTTACCACCAACTACAAGTTGGTGCTAAATACTGAATACCTTTTAAAAAGCAATTTTGTGCTTTTTAAAAGTGCCATGTGGCAGACATACATGCCCTTAGGGCATGTATGTGCGCCACATGTGCACACATGCACGATTCAGGGTGCAACAGGGTGTCAATTTGACACCCTGCCACCCTTGAATATGCTCCTCCTATTACCGATTCGGTATTTACCGAATCGGTAATAGTGAGTGGCTTCCCATTCATTCCTATGGGCCTCCAGGCCCATAGGAATGAATGGGAAGGTATTCCTTATTACCGATTCGGTAAATACTGAATAGGTAATAACGAATATGACCAAATCGGTAAAATTTACCGAATGTTTACCTACATTCTATTTACCGATTCTTAAATACCGAATCGGTAAAATTCGGTATTTAGGAATCGGTAAATAGAAATTACCTACATATGGCCCTTAGTCCCTGGTCCTGAATATAGTTTAGAAAAAGGATATAAAAGGACAGGGTAGGGATATCATGCCCCATAGGCCTTGTGAATGGGTTTCCTATGGGACCTCAACTGGGGCTAAAGGATCACAGCATTTTTAGCAAAAAAGAAATGCCGTCAGCGTTTTAATTATTATTAAATTATACCCCTGAGGTGGGCCATGGACCGAGGATTTTTTGTTTATATTTTTGGGGAGGCCCCCTCTTTGAACCACTTAGGACCCCAGGGACCCCGTCCTTCCTGAGCCACAAATGGTCCCAGGGGACCCAATCTCCAGGGGCCAAATTGATAAAGAATGGGGGAATGCGGCACCCCTCCGAAAGCCTCTGTTAGGCCCCTGGACCACATCCCCGGGGGCCAAAATAAAGCAAAATGGGGAGGTGGGCCATGCACCCCCCTGCGGTGGTATCTGTCTTGGGAAGCCCACAACCCAGACACTGTGGTTCAATGCCCGGGGGAGTGTGGGCATACCTTGCCCACACTCTCTCAGGCAGGGAACTCCACTTTGCTCTCGCCAGGCTGGAGCAGGTAAAAACATCTGCTTCCACCAAGCGGGAGCAGAGAAAAGGTGCTGGCTCCCGCCAGCACATGTTATGGTGCTGGCAGGGCAGCGCACTTGGGCCACGGGAGACATGGAGCTCCCCCCATGATCTCCAAGTAATGTTTTGTGGGTGCCCTGGGTGGGCACCTAGGCACTCACCATTTGCAGTATTGGCCCTGGAAGATGGGGTCCCCTGGGCCCTCTAGGCTCAGGGAGGGGTGCCACGCTCACCCTCCCCTTAACTTTAAAAGAAAGGCCCCGATGATAGGGTCCCTGAAGTCCTTGTGCCACAGGTAGGGAGCTGGGGAATGGGGTCTCCAGGGCAACTAGTGGGTCAAGGCGGAAGGCCGCGAGCCTCCTTCCCCTTTTTAAAAAAAACAGCCCCAAGGGATGGAGTCCCTGGAATCTGAAAAGATTCTGGGGGGGACACACGCCCCGTACTTTATAATGATAATACATGGGTGTCCCGGGAGGGGACCGGGACACCACAGTACATTTTTGTTTAAAAAAGTGAATAATAAATGAGCAGCAGGAGTCGCTCATTTATCATTCACTGCTCCTTTGAAGGAACGCCCCATAACACTCCCCCATAATGCTCGGCAAGGGTTTCATTTTTTATATTTGTTTTAGCTTGGTGGTGCCCTTAAAAGAGGGAGGGGCACCACCAAGCCATTTTTTAAATGTTGTTGGGGGCTGTAAGTGGCCCAGCAGCCCTGCAGCACCATTATTAAAAAAAACAGTAAGTCTCCTCAGTCAATAAATCCATGACCCCAGGTGAACTTACCATATTTTTAAAGCACTCCTAGCAGGAGCTCTATGCTCTTCATCTGGAGTGCAAGGCCTTCTTGTGGTAATTTCCATGAATGCATGTTCTGGGTCGAAAATGGGAAAAGAAAGACTCCAAGACATGTTTGTTTTTTTCTTTTTTTTAAAAACAATATGTCTCTAGCTCATTATTTTGGCATTTTTCACCCACAAAATGTAATATTATAAACTATGAAAAAAGAAAGAGTAACAGTCAATTCAATTCAATAAAATCTTTATTCGATCTCTTTAAGAACCGATCATAAAAGCACAGATTCAATCAATGGTTTATCAAGCACCCCGTTGGATAACAAGTTAAAAAAGCTCAAGTGGAATAGGTATACTTAAAATACATTAAGAAGTTTTTCAAAGGTCATTTAAAATCAATTAAAATCATGTGGTTCTTTGTTTGCCATATAGAGCGGGGCCAGGTGTACATATAATTATAGGTTCAAACAATTATGCCATCTCTCCACTTCACACCTTTCTCTTTTTCATACAGGCCCACAGGAAGGTGGCTACTGAAAAATAGACAAATGAGTCAGGTAGAGATTTTAGGAAATAGAGTGCCACCCGACATTTACTGAAATTGTAGCGCCTTAAAATTGGAAAAATGAAGGCTTCTCTTTCTATCTTGTAAAACTCACAGAACAATACTAGATGTAGGTCGGATTGAGGAGCACAGCTTCAAGTCTGAGTGTTTAAATTTTGTCTCAGGGTACCCTAACATCAAAGGGACAATGTTCAGGCAAAATCTCAGTAGTATGTATCTATGCTGCGCTATTGTGGTGCGTGCTAGGTAGAAATATCCTCCCTTTAATCTGGGGAGGATCTGATCATAAGCAAGGGCCGCCATGGTTCCTTTAGCTGCGGACATATTTGGCCCGCCGCAAATATATCTCAATTAATTTTTGTTTTGAGATCCTCCTGCATGCCGTTTGGTCCTTGAATAGTTCTCCCAACCCAATTCTTCTTAATTCTGACTCCACATACCTAAGCCATCTGATCTTATTATAATGTTCCAATTTCAGACAATCTTTAATTGTATTTTGTGTTAGATTGACTGTGGTCCTACGCCATACAGAGAACCATAAAAGAATTGGCGCTAGTCTAATGGTGTCTACCATGTAAGGTAACACTAATTCAAGGTGTAAGATATAGTTTGAGAAAGAAGGACGTAGGGACACTCGGGATTTTAAAAAGCTGTCTTCCAGTATTTGGAGTTGGTCAATGTGCGCCATGCCGCAGACTCCCGCTCCATAAGTAACTGCTGCCTTTGTCTTGGCCTGATAAATATTTTTAATTGGGTCCCGGGGACTGGCGCCTAACTTTTTGGAGAATACCTTGATAGCATTCAGACTTCTTTCCATTCCTAGCACTCTTGCTGCTCCCAGATTTGCCCAAGTTTGGTTTTATCAAATAATAATCCCAAATATGGAAAGGACTCTACCACTTCTATTTTTTTTGTAAACAAGATGGAAATGGGGGGATTTTGCACCTTTTCCAGTTCCTGCTATGATGATGAAAGATTTTGTTTCGTTCACTTTAAGGTCCAGTGAGGCCATAAATGATGCGTATGATGTTATAAGACTTTGAAGAGCTAACCCCGTTCTTGCGATTAGCACCGCATCGTCAGCATAAGCTACTATTGGTAGAGGGGTGTTGTCAAACGAGGGCACATCCAGGGATGAGCCCGAAAGGGCTGCCTCGACCCCGTTTGTATAGATGGAAAAAAGGAACGGGGCGAGGACACATCCCTGCCTAACTCCTCTAGTGATCTTAAATGAGCGGGTACATTCCCCATTTATGCCATAGCAGTGGCATTGGCGTAGAGTTGGCGAATAAAGTTGGTTAGAGGGGATCAATGCCCATCTCCTCCATCAGAAGCCAGAGCTTCTGGTGGGTCACGCAGTCAAATGCCACTGTCAGGTCCATGAAGGCCATGTAGATTTTCCCGCCTTTCGCTCTCGTGTATTTATCTATGCAGAGTGATAGGTTTAGGCATTGGTCTGTAGTGCCTTTGACCCTCTGGAAACCATACAGTGCCTTCATCAGGAACTTATTTTCTTGAGCACACTCCTCCAGCCTGGCTGGGAGGAGCTGGCCCATGAGTTTGGCGGTTGTGTCCAATAGGGAGATGGGCCTGTAGTTCTTTTGGGCTGCCCCTGTCCCCTTTTCTGTATATTGGGAGTATGACACTATGCTTCCAAGATGGTGGAGGCCCTTCTACCGCTATGCTGTTAAAGACGTTAGTTAGTAACGGGGCCCATAGGTCGTAGTTATCCTGAAAGAGGTCAATCGGCACCCCGTCGGGCCCAGGAGCCTTCCCAGGAACACAGGCCACCAACCCACTTCTGATCTCTGAAAGTGAAAAAATCAAGCTGCCCTGCAGTGCGGGGTCTATATCGGAGTTGGACATCGCAGTAGACGTGTTAGAGGCAAAGATAAGTTCGAAGTGTTCCACCCATGATTCTTCCCCAACATGTGAGTCCAGGGACGGGTCCTTCAGATCTTTAAAGTGAGGCGCGTTTATTACTCTCCAGAAATCTCTACTATTGCCTGACCTAGCTGCTTGCTCGAGACCGTCCCAGGCTTCCTCCCTCATATCCTTCTCTCTTTTCCTTCTGGTGGTTTTATAATCACTACGTAGCGATCTTATTTGTGCTGGTTTTCTGGTATGAATTTTAGGTGCATTTACGAGTGCTTTTCTTGCTTTGGAGCAAGGGGAATCAAACCAGCGGCTAGATGATGAGCTACTTGCCGGTTTATAGCGGGTAATAGCCACTTTTACTTCCGCTAAGAGGTCTCCAAACTGTGATACAAGTAATGATGCGCAGGTCTCTTGAGCCAAACAATTGAAAATGTCGCCCAATATATTCGCTATGATCACAGGGCCCAGCTTTCGTTTCTCAACTTGAGCCCACTTTAGTTGGTACCTGTTTTTCCTAGATAAGGAGATGTTTGCTACTTTCTGTTGCTGTTTCACTTCCTTATGGGGAGGCCTAGATGAATAATTCGGATGGCATGGTCACTATAAGCTGTAAATAGGTTGTCTACATGGGACACCTTTTCACTAGAAAGTGTAGGAACTAGAATAAAATCGATGGTGAACTCATAGTTGATCCGCCTACATGTTTTCCCAGTGTGGCCTGCATTCATGTTGTTAGCTATTTCCATGTTCCTAAGGTATAGGGTCCTGTTTAGACTATCCCCATATTCGTTGTGGGGAAAGTGAAGGACTGGATTGCCCTGAAGATCTTCCAGCCCGCAAACCAGCTCCTCATTATACTTACAGAGGTGTATATTAAAGTCGCCCACCCTAATGATGTTATGTGCACCCTTTTTGATGAACGGGGTAAGTTTGTCTATCTCGCTATTTAGATCAGCTACCACTAGCTTCATGTTTCCACCAAATTCATTGTTGTAATAATTAATTTAAAGCAAGGTTCCTTCGCTGGTAGTCTCTATCAAAAGTAAGTGCAAATGGGTGTTCGCGGTATCAACCATCCTTTCATTTATTGGGAGGGTGTTAGAAATGAAAGTTAAGAGCCCCCCCTTTGCTCTGCCTGATCCTGATGGCACTGCTGCTGTGTGGAAGGAGCGATACCCAGTGACAAAAACAGGCTCCTTGGCCCATGTTTTTTAGAAACAGATGATATCCTGTGTTTGCCAGAGTTTGTTCCACTTCCACTGTTCATTGCCTAACTTGGATGTAATGCCAGCCACATTCCAGGATGCTAAATTAATAAAATTTCTGCGAGCCTCGCTCTGAATAAGAGAGTTTTCAGGGCTCTCCTGTTTAGCAAGCACTGGTTTAACTGGTATAACCACTCCCTCATCAGCAATAGGAACGGCTGGGGTTAGTCAATCACAGACTTTCATGACTGGGAGGACAGCATATCGATTATCCAACCTCAGCCCTGGGGTACTAATAGTTCCCACCCCGTAAATCAATGGGGGACCTAACCGTGCCCGGGCCCTCTGTTCGTTTCCATAGATGCCTCCCTGAGAGTAAAAGTGCTCCAACGCTAGGGGAATAATCTGGGTGCCCTTAGAGGGGATTTTGTAAAGCTGGCTTAAAAGTGTTTGGACCACCAGCGCGTTATTAAAGTTTATCACCACACAGTCACCCGCAATAGATTTAGTAGTGCTGCCCAGCCACCCCACTCTCCTGGCCTTAATGATTTGATTTGACAGCGGACAGCCCCTCCCCCGAGTCAATTAGATGGCATGAAAGCCAGTGTAGGCATTTGTCCATTAGTTGCGTAGTTGATTGGGGCTGATTTTCCCAGAGAGGTGGTACATTTGCCAAAACCAGTACTAATGGGGAGGCCGCTGGTGGGAGGTGTAAAACCTGTTGGGAGTAATATTTCAGTCCCACCATAGGGCTGCCTGATCTACTTGACGGCCGAGGATCAGTCCTTGCGCCCCCCAATACTGGAATCGCCAAGTGATTCGAGTTTCTTGGCCCAGGTGGTAATGAGGTTGGGTCTTCTGCTAACATGATGGAATGAGCATTAGCTGGAGGTAGCGATGTACGCGACCGTGTGGCAGGTATGGTTGTAGTGCAGAGGTTAGCAGGAGGGGCCAAACCTGAGTTAATATAAGAGAGAGGTTGATTACTTTCTGCGGGTTGACGTGCAAACCCAGGGCACATGGGTTCTGAGGGGCGCTCAGTGGTTGCTCTCTGAGCCTCTATACAGGATAATCTTTCTTCAATCTGGGTTAATTTTGCTAGGATAGGGTCCAGTAAAGTGGCCATCATTTTTTCTACTCCTTTCCACCAAGCGTCATCGAATATCCATGGAATGGGGGGCGTGTCTGAAGTAGTCAGGGTCGGGGGTGTGCTGTGACAGATACTGTCGGAGCCATGTTATTAGCCCCCTTTGATTTTGTGACTCGAGTAGTTCTTGTGGGCTTTAGCTTCAAGGCCCCGGAGACCCTAAGTCTTTTCGCTGACGTGTCATTTGTGAGTTCTGGGTGGGGGCAATGATTGGGCTCCTTGATGGATATGTCGACGAGGGCTGAAGCAACAGGGAAAATTCCCAAACTTGTAGGTGATGACGGTTGCAAAGGCTGAGCTGAGATGGTGACATCATTTGGCTCCCCAGGGGAGGTCCTCAGTGGAAGAGGTTCCAGTGATAAACGCCTCTCAGTTAACTCAATTTTGTGCGTAAGTACGCTTGCTGCTCTAGACAAAAATGCATCGAGTGTGACTACAGTCCCACCACCCACTTTCTCACTGTGTCCTTTCTGCTTCACCATCTCTCAATATAAAGCTGTAAACAGTCAGACAGTACTGCAGGGGGCAACTCAATAAATATAAGAACAGTACCTTGTGCGAGTGCCAGATGTTAGAGGAGGGCCCAGCCCAGTCTCCTCTGGGCTCCGACGGGCGTGGATGGGCCTGCCCTTGGCCTGGGGCTTAGCCTGGGTGCTTCTCCATGCGCAGCCCGCACCGCGGGCCGGTGTCAGCGTTTTATGCGCGTTCGAGCACAAGGGAGGTCAGGAGTTGTGGTCCCCAGCTACATGTGTCGCAGCTTTTCCCTTTCCGGGATGAAAAGTGCCCCAGCATCCAGGAGGAACAGCCACCAGCAGGTGAGAACATGGCTACAGTAGCCGCGGGCCGCCGGCGTCAGAATTTTATGCGCGTTCGAGCACAAGGGAGGACGGGAGTTGTGGTCCCCAGCGGTGTGTGTCGCGGCTTTTCCCTTTCCGGGATGAAAAGTGCCCCACCGTCCAGGAGGAACAGCCACCAGCAGGTAAGAACGCGGCTACAGTTGCCGCGGGCCAGCGTCAGCGTTTTATGCACGTTCGAGTGCAAGGGAGGTCGGGAGTTGTGGTCCCCAGCGGCGCGTGTTGTGGCTTTTCCCTTTCCGGGATGAAAAGTGTCCCAGTGTCCAGGAGGAACAGCCACCAGCAGGTGAGAACGCAGCTACCAGAGTCACAGTCATGTTTTTTATTAAAACTTTACTAAACTTTTTTATTATAATCAATATTACTAAACACTGCATTGTGTGAATTATTGATAAAGCCAATAGGCTCTCTTTTTATATTTTGGTTTTTCTAAGGCCATGCATAGTGTAGGGTTGGCTGTTCACAAGCGAAGCCCTGCTGCCAACACTACGCAATGCACAGGAAGTTGGCTATCTGTAGCCAACCCCCACTGCACAAGACTAAAGGCCAGGAGCAGCGGGGTTAGCTGCCTGCGAGGATGAGCTGAAAGGCCAGCGGCCAACCTCCTGCCACGCACAGCCGAAGGCCATTCACAGTGGGGTTGGCTGCCCGCGAGTTGTGAGAAGCAATGTCTGGCCATGGATGGTTGGATGCAGGGCCTGGCCATGCGCGAAGATAGGTTGGCTTTCTATATGGTAATAAAAAACCTTGAAATTTACTGAAAAGACGAAAGGTTAAAGTGACGTTATAGTTAGGTGAAACTTTCGGTGAAATTATAACATTTTAAACTCAATAAACCACTTAAATGTACCAGTTATAGTTATCTCTAGTAACTATTACTCACACCCTTGCCAATCACAGCTAATAACTCCACATATTACATCACTCATGACATGTTCTATAACATCATTGATAACATGACTGTAACATTTGAAATTACATCATTAAGGAGAAGACTGTGAATGGCAAAGGTGTAAGCTATGGTTACCTTAGGGCAAACAAGTTATAGTTACTAAAGGTAACTATAATTGGTGGATTTCAGTGTTTTTTTAGTTTAAAATGTTACGTTGTCACTCAAATTTTCACCTATTCTTAACTATTCTGTGGATGTGTATATATACACACACATGCATGCACACACACACACACATACATATATATATATATCATTGAATTAAACGTATCTTCACAAAACATTCTGTCAAGGGGCAGCCAAGAGAAAGAGAGGTGGGTCCCAAAATATTGATTTACAATGTTAATTCCCATCAGAAACTTTGCTGTACTTTACAGAAAATGGCTGAAGAAACTACACCAAATTTGGAAAAAGTTAGATCTTTACTCTGAAACAGTGCTTCTTGCAATGTGGTGCAAATTTATTTAGCTGTTTTTGAAAAATTAATGTTTAAAGATTTGCTCATGTAGGGCCCCCTGATTGGATGAGGTAGATTGTTCCTTTGCTGACCGTTTTGGTTCTGCAGGACAGATCCTGATCTGGCTATCCTGATTGGCTATCCGCAACTGGGAAAAACATGTTACAACCGCCATTACAGGACTCGGACTCGGGCCCCATGTCCTAAATTGTTTTAGAAATAATGTGTAGGAGGGCTAGATAGGGCCACTCTGACCCCCTCGCATTTGTGGGAGACCCAAAGGGACCCTCCCCTGACTCCCATAGGGGACAATTTGAAAAATAAAAAACTTTTTATCTACGGATTCTGCAGTAGTCCTCATGGACCTAGTTCAGCATTCACACCAGATACACAGTTCAAGCTTTTGTTTTTATCTTTTTTCAACACCGAATTATAACATCACTTTTATCAGTGAATTTCAAGTGTTTTTTTAACATAAGCTAAAATATTATTACCATACCTAAGTATAACATCACTTTAACCTGTCTTTACAGTCTTTAAAGAAAGAAAAGTATCTGGTAAGAACACGGGCCCCACTGAAGGGGAAGAATTGTGCACTACAACACCCAGCATTCTAAAGTAAATTGACTCACCTGAGAGTGCAAAGCGTAAATACGTGTTGAGTGCTCCTGTGCCTGCCAGCTTTCCCTATGAATAAGAAGCGGAAGCTTCGAAACGCGTCAGGGTGAAGAGTTGAATTGATTGAAATGCCAGTACCGGTTTTGCCAAATAAAATTCAGTTGAATTATCCTCTGTGGAGTGGCGTCTTCGCATCAGGGCATCCTGGGTTTCATATATATATATATATATATATATATATATATATATATATATATATATATAGTTCAGCATTCACACCAGATACACAGTTCAAGCTTCTGTTTTTATCTTTTTTCAACACCGAAATATAACATCACTTTTATCAGTGAATTTCAACTGTTTTTTTTAACATAAGCTAAAATATTATTACCATACCTAAGTATAACATCACTTTAACCTGTCTTTACAGTGAATCTATGTACCTATACATATATATATATATATATATATATATATATATATATATATATATATATATATATATTACCTACAGGCGGTTGCCTGTAGGTAGTTATAGTTACGACCTAGTTTCCATAGGAAATGCGTTTTTTGGCTTGCTTATAACATTGGTTTCGTTTGACAAATCTTCACAAAAGTTTCCCAAAAAGTGCCGTTCTGTGTATAGTTGCGCAAGGTAAGCTTCGGGGTGATGCGTCAAACAGGGGCTGAGAAAAAGGGGACTGAAAAAAAGTGTGTTTCTCATATTAATTCCCATAGAGATTTTAGATACGACTACAGCCCGAACCACTAAACGGAAATACACCAAATTTGGTAGAAAGGTAGATCTTGGTCCAGAAAGCAGCCTTTTTGTAATTTGGTGTAACTCCGTTCAGTAGTTTTTGAGATATTATTGGAAGAACAAATTTGTATATCTAGGGATACAAATCCTTCGTGGATCCATCACGGCGCTTCGCAAACTCACTCGCCAACTGGAATGTAGTGATTGGCTGACTGCAACCTTAGTAGAAAGTTGCTCCCGCCATTTTTTGACATCTGGGAACGGACCCCGGCAAAAAACATAAAGATGAACTACAGTAGAAGGGGGCACTGTAGAGGTACCCTGACTGCCTTGTTGCAATATAGGGTTCTGTGAGGGACCCCTGACGGAGAAGAAATTGCCCAGAAACATATTTTTTTCCATGTGCAAGGATTCGCAAACCTGTCGCGACACTCAGTGCTCCCCCATGTAATTTCTCAAGGAATTGTGAATTCTTCCAAAATAAAAAAAATATGCACTCAGACACTCACTCAGACGCCCATGCACACACTCACAGATCCACTCAGACACTAATGCATCCACTCACAGACCCACTGACGCACCAATTCACAGACCCACTCAGACACTTGCGCACCCAGTCACAGATTCACTCAGACACTTATGCCTCTGCTAACAGAACCACTAAGACAGTGGCGCACCCACTCAGACACTGACTACCCACTCACAGACCCACTCAGACACTTATGCACCCACTCAAAAATCCACTTAGACACTCACACATCACTCACAGGCCCACTCAGACACTCATGCTCACACTCACAGACCCATTCAGACACTCATGCATCCACTCACAGACCCACTCAGACATTCATGCACACACTCACAGACCCACTCAGACAGTTATGCACACACTCACAAACCCACTTAGACACTCATGCACCCACTCACAGACCCAATGAGACATTCATGCACCCACTCCCAGACGCACACAGACACTCACAGACCCACTCATAGATGCACATAGACACTCACAGATCCACTCACAGGCCCACACTGACACTCCCACACCCATTCACAGACCCACACAGACTGCCAGATACTCACTCACTCATCTATACACTCACTGAAACACCAACAGAGATATCAAGATGTATTCACAAGATTACAAACATACATATAACATATAATTTTTCTTTCTTAAACCTATTTTTTTTCTTTGAATTTTTAAACAATTTTGGGTTTTTGGGTGTTTTTTTGGTGTTTTAAAAAAAATCTGTAAAACATAGTCCTTGAGATCAAAGTGCACAAAATGTGTGCAACAAATATTACAAAAGAAAAAAATACTTACACTTGTGAGTGTTTCAAATTTCAACCAGAGCAGGGATTGACTGCTCACCCATCCTCAAAAATGTTCTTACATTTTAAAGAAAATTGTCCCAGCTTTGCAAACTCTGGAACAGCTGCTGGTACGTCAGAGGACATTTGAGGAGCTGAAGAGGTGCCTGGACGTGCGTCGTCTGCTGCAGGTGTTGCTTGCTACCTCCTCTCATGCTCTTTCAATCATGCATAAGGTTTTTATTGTGAATGGTCTTTAGGTGCTTCAACATGCTTGAAGTACCACAAGAGTACATCTTTTCAGTCCCTCTTGAAAGTATGTTTTGACAAAGATTACACTTCACCTTCTTGACAACTACTTTTTTTCTCCTGATGGGATGCAAAAAAATTGCCACGCAATGCTCTCCTTCTTTGGTCTTGATTCCTTCTCTGATGTAGAGCTTTCATGGTCCTCTGGGTGATTCTCGGGAGCAGTTGCATTTTGTTTCCAAGTAAACCAAACTAAAACACCAAAGCCAGAACAACAATTATTACTAAGGATGGAGGAGTGTGAAAAATCACAGCCGTTCCTAAAGACTGCAAAAAAATGGGAAGGACCTTCCTGTATTAGTGATTGAAAATTGTTTCAACCAGTCAAATCCATTTGTTTCTGTGTAGCACGGAATTCTCAATGAAACTGTATTTAAAAGAGTTTTAAAAAGTTTTTTCCCGATAATTTTAACTGTTTTATTACTTTAGTAGTAAACCACTTCCCTTAAGCAATACCTTCAAAGTGTCTATATATATTTTTAAGTTCTGCCCATAAACAGGCTGGAGTCGCGACTTTCCCGCAGCACCGGAAATACCTGGTGGCATGGGTTGCGACGGATCTTCCATTCCCCCAAAAAAACCTCAATAATACAAATCCTTTCTCTAAGAGGAGGACCAGGCTGTAGTTTAGGGGAGCCAAGGGCACAGAATTGTAAAGAGGCACACTGAACTTGCATAGCTACCAAGTATTTATAATGCTAATGTGTGACATTTCCATTGTTTCAGTGTACTTATGAGTAATATTCCACAACAAAATGTGTGACAATTCGAAAGACCTCTTATAATGTGTGAAAATAATAAGTTGCATATTCACTGTGCTTTCAGTCGTAGGTTCGGACCTCATAGCACTATAAGTACACAAGTCGGTAACCACCTCCCCTAGCCCCCTTCCCTGCCAACTAGGATTCTATTCCTTTACTATCTTGTTACACTCACAGACACCCGCAGTGCTTGCCTTAATCAAATAGGTTTCATAACTCAAACAAATGTGTTTCCTGACAATTACTTTAACCTGCATTTATCTTACATTTTAAGTGTGGCATGGGCCTTTACATTATATGCTGTAGGTGAAAACAACCATAAATAGCAACAGGAATAAATATTTTTTGTCCTTCCAGCTATGTCTTTAGCTCCCGCTCCCCTGGCCTGGCCCTGCTCCACAGCAGCACTCAAGTTTCTCGAGTGATCACCTGTGCTGGACTCACCTGTGATAATCTGAAGTTGCTGCCAGATTAAGCCTGCAGAGTGGGTGTGTGAGTACTTGTATGGGACTGTGAATGGGTATGTGAGTGGTTGTGCGGATGTGTGAGTTGGTGTATGGGACGTTGTATGGGGGTGTGAGTGGGTGAGTGAGTGGTTCTGTGGATGATGTCATCAGTGAGGTCATCATTGATGTAATTTGAGATGTCATCAGTGATGTCACTGTTCATGTCATCAGCGAAGTAATATGTGAGGTCATAAGCAGTGCATTGTGGGGGCGTAAGTTATAGTTAGCTCAGGTAACTATAACTGCTGAATTCGAATAGTTTTGTACGGGTGAAATCTGAGCCTATAACGTCCCTGTAACCTTTGGTTTTTCATTTCATTTCTAAGGTTTTTTTTAAATTCTATTTCCTAACTATAATATCCCTATAGCCTTTGGTTTCTCAGTATATATATATATATATATATATATATATATATATATATATATATATATATATATATATATATATATTATCTACTGGCGGTCGCCAGTAGATAGTTATAGTTAGAACCTATTTTCCATAGGAAATCCGCGACATTCTATTTGAAATAACTCTCTTGCCGGTTGACGTATCTTCGCAAAATTTTCAAACTTTGTGGGGCGCTCCGGTCCGCTCCTACCCTGAAAGTCTCGGGGTGATTCGTCAAGCGGGGGCCGAGAAAAAGGGGGTCCCAAAACGCGTTTTCCCCATTCATTTTTCATAGGAAACTTTAGACACGGCTACAGCCCGAACTGCTGAACGGAATTACACCAAATTTGGCAAAGAGGTAGTTCTTAGTTCAGAAAGAACCCTTTTTGTTAAATGGTGTAAATCCGTTCAGTAGTTGCTGAGAAAATCAAAAGTAAAAGTACATATATATCTATGGGCACGGAGGATCCGCGCACCCTGAGCGCACCCTGCGCGCACCGTCCCGATCACGAGCTGCATGTTAATTGGCTGTCAGCTGGCTGTCAACATTCCGATTCAGGAAATGTTGGCAGCCATTTTGTCCTCGGTAGAACCGAGGGACAGAAACAAGTGCGCAAAGCGCACAAAGGGGGCAGGGTAGAAACACCCTGACCCCCTAGGTCTGCTCAGGGGTCCCATAAGGACCCCCTGGGCAGAAAAAGCATTTTTTTTTTTAAATCGGCAGGATGCGCTCAGGGTGCGCGGATCCTGCCGATAAAAATAAAAAATCGAAGCGCGCTCTCCCGTGCTTCGATTGTATTTTGCCCCGGGTGGCCCAAGTCCCGGGGGCATGGTGAGGGGTTAAATTTATGTATGGGGGCCTCAAAGGGCCCCCAAGCCCGGGGACCGCCACCCCCAGGGCTTTCATTTTAAAATGGTGCGGGAGGGCACTCGGCCCTCCCGCAGCCCCGGGACCACCACCTCCCCAGGGCTTCTTTTTTTTTTTTTTTAAATTCCTGTGTGGGAGGGCTTGAGCCCCCACACTCCCCGAGACCGCCACCTCCCGGGGCACTAAGAAATGTAAAATGTGGGTCCGTTTTGGACCCCCGAAGCCCGGGGACCACCACCTCCCGGGGCTGTGCAATTTAAGGGAGGGGGCCGCGCGGCCCCCTCCTGGAGCCCTTGATGGCCCTGGGGACCGCCACCCCCAGGGCCGGCTCCTGCAGTGTCCCGGGGTGCCTACCCCGGGACACTGCTGTTTGCAATGACAGGACGGGAGCCTCGCGGCTCCCGTCCTGTCATTGCAAACTGCTTTGGATTTTGGAAGAGAGGCAGGAAACCTGCTCTCTCTTCCAATATCTAAAGCAAATTGCTTTTCCACACGGGGAGCTGCATGTCAGCAGCTCCCCATGTGGAAAAGCAATGCCGGCTCTCGAAGGACGCGGGAGCCGGCGGGACCGTGGGGGCATTGGGGCTCCCCTCACGGTCTCCATTATTATGTATAGGCCCCGGGGGATGGGGTCCCCGGGGAGAATATAAATTAGTGGTAGGAGCTATCAAAAATTTTACGGAGAAATAAGGAGTCGCGCACCCAGCGCGCCCGGGCACGTATTTGACGTCACGCGGGGCCTGCCACCGCGCAAGCGTCGCGTATGGTAATTCGTATGTGTCGCGTATAAGCCGGAGCAGGAATCGCGTACCGGTCGCTTAGGAAACGCGTACACACGCAATATACGTATGTTACGGGTCTAGAAACACGCACCCGTCGCATACCATACGCGGATCCTTTACGACTTCCTTAAATAGGTGGCTGGGGTACGCGTATGCGCCGCGATCGGTACGCTTTCGGTGTGCGATTCCAAAAAAACATTTTTTTAAAAATTAAACAATACAAATATCTTAAAATAAAAATATAACAGAAAAAAATTATACTATATTTTACTTTTTAATTTATTAATTTTTTTTTTTGCAAAATACACAAAAATATACAATATTGTTTAATAAATAATATATTTACAAATAAATATAAAAAACTAAAGAAATTCAGTACAAGAAACATAACTATAACTATTATGACACTTAAAAATTAGCTTTTGAAAAACCTTTGAAATTCACTGAAAAAACCATAGGTTTCAGACACGTTATAGTTAGAAATTAGCATTTAAAAAACCTTTGAAATTCACTGAAAAAACCATAGGTTTTAGGGACAGTTATAGTTAGTTGGACATTTCACTCGTACAAAACCCGTGAAATTCCCCTGTTATAGTTAGTTCAGCTAACTATAACTCGCGCCCCGCAATGCACTGCTGATGACGTCACATATTACATCACTCATGACATGGTCAGTGACATCACTGATGACATCACTGATGACATCTCAAATGACATCATTCATGTGATATTTTCATGCATCTTCTCACACCCTAATATAACTTTTGATACACCCACTCTAAGTTACAGACTGCCATTCTCAAAACCATAGACACTCCAACACCAAAAACTACATACCCACTCACTGATTCTTAGGTCTACACACACATCCACTCACTCACCTGTACAGTCACTCATACTTACAGTCACTCAGTACAGGACTATCATATGCACTCATACACCTATATAAACACTCACACACCGCCACTCATCCATAGAGGTACTCACACACCTAGTCAGTCATGCAAAAAATTAATCACACACCCATTTACTCACCTATACAGTTATACACACACCAGGTCAGTTACTCATACAAATATACTAGCACATTCTTACGCTCTTATACAATAACTGATACAAGCACACACGAATTCATACAGCCACTCTCACAATCACACACTCTCACGTATAGCCTTTTAAATACTCTAACACACATATATACTACCTTTCACATATGTAGTTACTCACACATGTACCACTGGGACATACATTCACTCACTAACACACTCTTACACACACTTACCCACCCATACAGTCTATCACAGATGCACTCTTGAAACCATCCACCCAGTGAATCACCCACTCACACATCTATGCACAGTCGCACACACCCCATCCACACAAACACTCAGGCACCCATACAGATACTCAGACAACAAATCTATAACTCTTATAGACACTCATGTAGCTATTCACAAACCCATGCAGCCACTTACACAGCAACAGACAGACGGATACAGACATTGACACAGTTTAGTCAGTAACCCATGCATTCAGTAAGACACCTTTAATCACTCACTTATAGAATTAGTCACGCACCTACTAAATCATCCATACAGACACTTATACACCCACTCATTCTTCAATACGCCTTTCCCTATATATATAAAAAATATTTAAACTTTATAGAAACACACAGTCACTGGATGATGTCATCAGTGATGTCATTTGAGATGTCATCAGTGATGTCATCAGTGATGTCACTGACCATGTCATGAGTGATGTAATATGTGACGTCATCAGCAGTGCATTGCGGGGGCGAGTTATAGTTAGCTGAACTAACTATAACAGGGGAATTTCACGGGTTTTGTACGAGTGAAATGTCCAACTAACTATAACTGTCCCTAAAACCTATGGTTTTTTCAGTGAATATATATATATATATATATATATATATATATATATATATATATATATATATATATATATATATATATATATATATATATATATATATTAAAGTCCTCCAAGCAGGGTTTTTTCGGGATCGAGCCCGTTGTCAGCTGGTGCGTGCCGCCAGTAAGCCCAAACCCGGCAATTCATTCTCCATGAAGATTCCAAATAAACGCACACTCAGAGATCAGGTAACAGTTTGGCAGCTATTTAATGCTCGTTACGCGTTTCGACCGTAGTCTTGATCACACGAACAGAAAAGCATTTCTGGCATGTTTAAATAAAGTAAAAAAACACCCACAATTGTGAAAGTCGACAAGGGACTACAATTCAGATAACCATCGGCATCATAGTAAAATGGCAGACATCTTGTAATGGGCAAATTATAAATGTAAGTACTAATATACATACACATGTATGCACCAGTTTAACATACCTTCATTACATATTTATTCTCAAACCATAGTGATGAGTTAAAATATACAAATATATTGCACCACTTAATGACAACTATTATATAGTAAAACGCCCATTTTGACGCTATCGTAACTCTAGTGACCACAATATGGCTGACATATTTAGCAGACAGTACGAATTCGGTCTAGTGCCAAATCCCTGTGAATCATGGTCTACTTGACTCTCCCTAATGGGATCACCACCTCCTCTAGGTAACTAGCCTCTCATCTCCACGTTCATTGAATATGTATGCTGTTTGCAATATACTACTTGTCTGTATGTATTTGCTCCGTATAAGATGTTATATTTATCTATCTCTTATTTGGGTTCTTTTTTTCACAGGAAGAAAGGAGGGGACCCACCGTTTCGATGGTCACTACACGGGTTCCCTTTCCTTTTCTTCCCCGGGCTCGGATGTCACTGAATCCAGATAAGGGATTTTTATGTTAATATGTTAATAGTAAATTCTGGAGAAACAAGGAAAAATGAAATAATTTTTGAATTTTATTAGTTTATATAAGGAGCACTTCTATTTTATTTTTTAGTACTAATTTTTAGTATCACCTTTATTCACGAGCATTTTATTAATTACATTTTTTTTGATAATGACTTGGATATTACATAGAAAGGCAACGATTATCATGTGTAGTATTAACTGAATATTAATTCATGATGGACATACTCACGACTATATATACACTTAAACTCTAGGTATACAAAAACACCACCATAGAAGAATGGGGCACTTGACCGTATTGAGTTATCTAAATGAGGTAGTGATCGTATCAGGGAAGTAAAGTGTACCTTGATTTGCAGAGATTTGGCACTAGACCGAATTAATATATATGCAGAAAAATGCCAGACATATGGTTGCCACTAGAGCTATGTAAGCGCCAACTTGGGCATATATAACAGTTGACATCATTTCTAGTAATATGAGTAAAAATTTAACTTATCGTATTGTTTGGTGAATATGAAATGAAGTTATGTTTCTTTGATACGGGCGCATAAAGTTACCTAGAGGAGGTGGTGATCCCATTAGGGAGAGTCAAGTAGACCATGATTCACAGGGATTTGGCACTAGACCGAATTTGTACTGTCTGCTAAATATGTCAGCCATATTGTGGTCACTAGAGTTACGATAGCGCCAAAATGGGCGTTTTATTATATAATAGTTGTCATTAAGTGGTGCAATATATTTGTATATTTTAACTCATCACTATGGTTTGAGAATAAATATGTAATGAAGGTATGTTAAACTGGTGCATACATGTGTATGTATATTAGTACTTACATTTATAATTTGCCCATTACAAGATGTCTGCCATTTTACTATGATGCCGATGGTTATCTGAATTGTAGTCCCTTGTCGACTTTCACAATTGTGGGTGTTTTTTTACTTTATTTAAACATGCCAGAAATGCTTTTCTGTTCGTGTGATCAAGACTACGGTCGAAACGCGTAACGAGCATTAAATAGCTGCCAAACTGTTACCTGATCTCTGAGTGTGCGTTTATTTGGAATCTTCGTGGAGATATATATATATATATATATATATATATATATATATATATATATATATATATATATGAGTTTACGACTCCTTTCTCCTTCAAGAAAAGCAATCCAGCACTCCAGAGGGATACTTATCGATTTTATTTGCTTTTCAAGTGATGATATCCACGCGTTTCGGCTGTTACACACAGCCTTGTTCACGACACAGAATGCCATTACTTTTTGCTTTAAATACAAATAATCTATGTGACATAGACTAACATAAACAAAGGACAATTCCCATTCCATCCCCAGGCAGTACTCTCAGGTAAATACGGGCGCCATTCTGGAACATGTTTTTGTTTTGCATATTACTTCGTAATTTCCTAATGCCTGTGCATAATTTCATCATTACAATTGAAACCATCAATTCCAAAATATTAGATGAATTATAAACGACAGATTTATATATATGCAAATAAAAAAGAAAGTTCCCTTTTTAAATTCAAAGTGCATCAATGCTTTTCGTTCCTTAGCTGCCTATTTACATTTCTATATGTACCCCTATATTTCCGCCTTCCTTTTCTAAAGTGCTTAGTGCTCTTTGGTATTTTTTATTTTTTTCGTTATAATTTTTTTAATTTTTTAAAGTGCAAGTGCTAATACTAGTGCAATTTTTATATATTTAGAGTGCTTAGTGATAAAGTGCTATTTGTCCATTGTCCTTCACCTAACTTTCTGTAAAGAAAAGACTTTCCTGAATGTGCAAACTCTACTGCAGTCATTATTACAGGCATGTAAATAGATCTTCATCGATATTCAATCCATTTGGCTCTTTGCTGTCAAATTCAAGGATATAATACGTTTCCAATTTCCGCAGTTCTTCCTCTCTATTACCACCCCTCCACTTCTTTGGGATCTCTGCTATACAACTATAGCGCATCATGTTTGGGTCACTCTGGTGATTCTTCTCAAAGTGCCTGGCTACAGGATAACTTCTGTCTCTATTGATTATTGCCCTCCTATGTTGTAAAATTCTTTTATGGGCTGGTAATGTTGTGCTCCCTATATATACCTTCTCACAGGGG
This sequence comes from Calotriton arnoldi, assembly GCA_963921515.1. NCBI lineage: Eukaryota > Metazoa > Chordata > Amphibia > Caudata > Salamandridae > Calotriton > Calotriton arnoldi. The sequence continues at coordinate 113,205 of CAWUFW010000666.1, forward strand.
CATTTTAAAATATATACAACAAAGTTCAATTTGCAATTTAAACATCCTCTTATTTTTATAGTTTTGTTAAAAACAGTGTTCAGTTCTGTAAGGTTTTCCCCATTTTGGCACGCCTTGCATTTTAGACATCTTCTTAAACCCTCTCTCTGGTGTAACCAAGATTGGATACCCGTATTTTCTTGATACTCACTCCTAACTATGTGATCTCTCAGGGATTTTGATTTCCTAAAAGTTATTTCTGGATATTTTTTCACTTTGGGGCCTACAACGGGGTCTCCTTTGATAAGGTGCCAATGCTTTTTGAAAATAGATCTCACTTCTCCATGCTTTGTATTGTAGGTAGTTATAAACCTCTGTGTGTTTGTTTCTTCTCTACTCTTTCTCTCAGATTTCAGAGGTTCAAACAACACTTTCTCTCTACTCAAATGTTTTGCTTTTTCAGATGCTGTCTCAAGAGTTCTTGGGGAATACCCTCTTTGGATGAACCTACTTGTCATTTCTTTCTCCGCTTCCTTGTACTCCTGCTGAGTACTGCATGTTCTTCTTGCTCTATAAAACTCACTGAAAGGTATACTCCGGATGAGTGGTGTTGGGTGAAAGCTTTCTGCGTGCAGAATTATATTTCCTGCTGTAGGCTTACGGAAAATCGTTATTTCCAGTTTTTCCCCTGTTAGACCTGGCATATCTTGGCGTGATTTCCCGTGACTTTTTGCCTCTACCTCCTTTGCTTTTAGATGCTTTGGGTACTTTGCCACTGCTGATCAGTGTCAAAGTACAAGTGTTCCCTGTGTAAAGTGTAATGGCAATTGGTTGGCCATGATTGGTATGTTTGCCTTACTAGTAAAGTCCCTAGTGATGTGCACTGTGTGTGCCAGGGCTAGTAATGCAAAGGTGCACGGAGAAGGGAACTCAGGCCTGCAGTGTAGGGCCTGCGCGCAGTTGCTAAGTTAGCATGTTGTCCTGACAAGTGCAACCACTGGTCAGGCCTTACTTTCCCTTTTGCGTACACAGTGGACACCCCTGTGGTAGATCCCAGGTAACCCCTGGGCAGGGTGCTGTGTAGGTAAAAGGCAGGACATATACTGAGGTGTGTGTTATGTCCTGACAGTGAAAAACACTCCATTTAGTTTTTCACTGGTGAAAGGCCATCCTGCCCATAGGACAGAATGGGGGAGGCTGGGTATTGTGTTTGTTAGCCTAGTTTCCCATAAGTTTAAAATGGAGAGGTGAAGTTTAGTATGTATGAACTCACAGTGTCATAACACACCTTTCTATGAAAGTGGTTTTGTCACTGTGTGTTCAGAAACCACTCTTTTAGAAAGTGTCTGAGTTTTGTGCTTTAAGTATTTCTGTGTGTCTCTGCTGAATGTGGATTGACTGTCTGGATCTGAGAGGGGAGAGGAGCTGGGGGAGGTCTTGACCCAGGGAGGGGTTGAGATGGCACCAGGCTGACCTGCATCTGGAGAGTATGCGAGGAGAAACCCCGGGAGGTGAAGAGGCCTGGGTTGCGGCTATAAAACAATTGACCCATCTCCTGCTGAGTGATTAAGGATCCAGACCCACAGTATCAAAGGGAGAAAGATGACACTGGGAGGGAGACACCCAGAACTGATTTAGGCAGGGGTCAGGGACCCCTAAGCACAACGAACTTCAAAGACATTTAGGGGTATAACTATGACAGCTGAAGCCGCTGAACGTTGGAATAGAAATGGATTGAGACTGAAAAGGCTTGGACCCATTTCGTGGTCAAGAGGAACCTCTGCTAAGGAAGGAACAACTGAAGAGACTGCTGGGAAGGACCAACCCTTGCTTCGTGATCTGGGGCTGGTCTGCAGTTTGCTGTTTCAACCAAGGAAGAGGCTGTTGGGACTGTGCTGTGTGCGCTGGGTCCCCCTGCTTGAAGAAGCCTGTGCTTTGTGCTGTGTCTTGTTACCCCAAGGGCCCGAGGTGAGCTGGCTCCCTGTTTGGAAACACAGGAACATAAAAGTTTCTGGAGAAGTTTCAAGTGACGCGGTGGGCGCGTGTTGAGGCAGCTTGAGACCCTCGGAAGGTGTGCCCTGTGATCTTGGACACACGGAGGAGAAGTGAGACTCGGACGCGCTGTGTGTGTGTTGTGGTGCACAGGAGGCGTTGGTGAAGAGCGCCTGGTCAACGTGTGCATCGAAAGTGAAGGGAGTCTCGGACGCGCTGGGTGCGTGTCGTGGTGCACCGCAGGCGTTGGTGAAGAGCGCCTGGTCGGCGTGTGCATCGGAGGTGAAGTGAGACTTGGACGCACAGGGTGCGTGTCGTGGTGCACCGCAGGCGCTGGTGAAGAGCGCCTGATCAGCGGGTGTATCGGAGGTGAAGGGGGTCTCGGACGCGCAGGGTGCGTGTCATGGTGCACAGGAGGCATTGGCGAGGAGCGCCTGGTCAACGTGTGCATCGGAAATGCAGTGAGTCTCGGAGACGCAGGGTGCGTGTCGGGGTGCACCGGAGGTGCTGGTGAAGAGCGCCTGGTCATCGAGTGCACCGGAGGAGAAGTGAGGCTCGGACACGGTGAGCATGTTGGGGTGCGGCCGAAGGCGTTGGTGAAGAGCGCCTGGATATCGGGGCACCGGAGTTGGAGTAAATCTCAGTGAAGCAGTGTGCGTGCTTTGGTGCAACCTGGGACTGTGGAGGTGATCGGCTGATCATCGTGTGCACCGGAAGAAAGTGAGTCTCTGCAGCGCGGTGTGCGTGTCTTGGTGCCAACTGAGACCGCAGGAAGGAGTGCCTGGTGAACGTGCACTCGGAGTCGACGTGAAGTCCCATCAGCGTTGTGTGTGTGGCTTCGTGCCAGAGGAGACCCGGAGGGTGCTGTGGTGAACGTGCACCCGGAGTAATGTAATCTCAGGGGCGTGGGGTACGTGTGCCCTGCGGCCGCCTGAGACCTTCCTAACAGTCGCGGCCCAGACCGGCAGCCCCGGAGGAGCTGAGCTGCCAGGCCGAGCCGCTGAGGCCCATTGAGAAAGTTCTGCACGGAAGGCCTAGTTCACTGAAGGAGGAGAGGAGAGTGGGGTCGCACCCCCAGGTAACGTGGATCACTGCCTGGGTGGGGTGCGGGCTCGGAGGGACACTCTCTCGGGCTCTCAGTCCTTCTGGTGACGTGAGCCTTTGCTTCGGCTCAGATTGGGGCCCGTACTGGCCAAAGGAGTGGCAGTACTGGGGCCTGAGTGAGAAGCTGTACTTTATGTCATCGTTGATACGTGTGGGGGGCAACTGTTATCGAAGAGGCTGACTGTCGTAATACACATTGCCAATATTGCTGCTAACGAACTGCCGGACTGTCTTATGACGCCTGACATTATTTCTGCATAACGAAGTACACGATTGTAGCGCTACGCATTGCATTATTTCTCCCTTGCAAAGTACAGGATTGTAGCGGCCCGCATTGCATTATTTCTTCATTGCAAAGTACATGATTGTAACTACATATTGAATTATTCCTTAATTGCAAAGTACATGATTGTAGCGGTGCGCATTGCATTATTTCTTCATTGCAAAGTGCGTGATTGGGGTGTGACGCATTGCATTATTCCTTCATTGCGCAGTACATGACTGTAGCGGTACACATTGCATTATTTCTCCCATTGCAGGTAGCGGGTGTATTGTTACGCATTGTATTATTATTCCTTTGCTCAGCACAGGATTGTATCGTTACGCAGTGCACTATTGTTTGTCCATTGCAACGTGTGTGATTCTAGCATTACGACCAGCATAGCATTTTGAAAGCGGTGGTTGGGATTTGAATCTACCAGCCAGCCGGAACGAATATTACCCTTTATTATATGTTGGCTTTTGTATCGTGTGGTCTGATCGTATATCTTTTTGTATAAAGTTTATACTCGTTTTTATCAAACTCGTGTGGAGTCCATTTGTGATGTCACCAGTGGGTTGCTGTGGGTGTGGTTGCACATACTGTACACTCGTGCCTTGGAGATAGGCCTGGCTGCTCGTGCCAAGCTACTAAGGGGGTGAGCAGGCTATCTCAAACGGTGTCCTTACTTGGCCTAACGTTGAGTGAGGAGTCCCGGGTCTCGGATTTGTGACAGTGGCGCGTGACTGGGACTGCGGATTCCAACATCCCCCCTTACCATTATTCTTACATCCAAAAAATCTATGGAGGTCTTAGTGTAATTCCCCACAAATGTTAATTTCAGATCATTATTATTAAGGTCATTAATGAACAAATCTATGCTTGCTTCCGTGCCCTGCCACAGCACGAAAACATAATCTATGAACCTTAACCAAACTAAAGCATTTGTTGTCCAATGTTACAGCTGCGGCCCTCCGAGCACCTGCTCCTCCCACTAGTCAAGATGTAAATTCACTTAACTGGGGGCGAAGCAGGTGCCCATAGCCAACCCTTGCTCCTCCTGGAACATCTAATTTCCAAACTTAAAAATGTTTTTAGTTAAGCACCATTCCATCATTTCAATAAGCATTCTGTTATGATTAGCAAATCTCATTGGTTTTGTTCTTAAAAAATGCTCGGTTGCCCTCACTTCATCAACATGTCGTATACTGGTATACAGTGTGGCAATATCAATGGTCAATAATACCATGTTTTGGTCCCATCTCACATCATATATATGCTTTAAAAAATCTGATGAATCTCTTATATGGGACGGGAGTGTTCTCACAATTGGATTTACAAAATAGTCAATGTACTTGGAGACATTATCAAATAGGCTATTGCATGACGAGATTATGGGTCTCCCTGTCGGATTAATAATATTCTTATGGACTTTCGGTATCGTGTAAAACACTGGGATGATCAGATTCTCTTGTTTTACAAATTTGTACCCGTCCCAGCTCAAAAGTTCTTGGTTTCTTCACTCGTTCAGCCTTTCAAAGAATTGTTCCTTTACTTTTTCATACTCTGATATCTCTATTCGTTTGTAGCATTCCCTATTGTTTAATTGACTCAATGCTTCATTGTCCCCATAAAACAACGTTACCTTCCTTGTCAGAGGGTTTCACTAATACGTCTCGCTCTTTTTGAATTCTACTTATTACACGATGGATTTGGACCTCTTTAGGGTCTGTTCTTCTTCTTTGTGTCCCCATATTGTGATATAATTTCCGTAGGTCCATTGTCACTTGAGATGTCATCAGTGATGTCGGGCCCGATTCACAAAAGTAATCTGAGACAAAATCCTAAACTTACTACTTTTGGTATTCACAGAAGGCATTTAGTAGTAGTAAAGTTAGGATTCCTAACTTTACTACTACTAAACTGAGACAAAATCCTAACTTTACGACTTTCGGTATTTACAAAAGGGATTTAGTACTAGTAAAGTTAGGAATCCTAACTTTACTACTACTAAATGCCTTCTGTGAATACCAAAAGTAGTAAGTTTAGGATTTTGTCTCAGATTAGTTCTGTGAATCGGCCGCGTCATCAGTGATGTCACTGACCATGTCATGAGTGATGTAATATGTGACGTCATCAGCAGTGCATTGCGGGGGCACGAGTTATAGTTAGCTCAACTAACTATAACGGCCGAATTTCTCTGGTTTTGTACGAGTGAAATGTCCAACTAACTATAACATCCCTGAAACCTGTGGTTTTTTCAGTGAATTTCTAAGGTTTTTTAAATGCTAATTTCTAACTATAACGTCCCTGAAACCTATGTTTTTTTCAGTGAATATATATATACACACATATCCCTACACATGTACTCACTAGCTCAGCATGACTGCCAGCATTTACATTCACTCTGGTTTGCTAATAGAATTAAATTCTGCCAAATTACATCCTACAAAGCTAGGCAGAAAGTAATGGAAAGGCTCAGTGAACCTTGCTGCAATTTTTCTTATGACGTTTTAGCGACCATATATTTGCCTTTCTGTAAATTTTGCCGATGGCACGATCCTCTGCTGCCAACAACAACAGCAACTGGACCCCGGGCAGCTGACTCTGCGAACAGCCTGTACCTGTAACAGGAGCATGCCTTTGCATCTGAAGTTTGCCGTTTTACTTTACACAGTGAGGTCTCACAGCTCTGAGTGGTGAAAATGCAGCACGCGGAAAGTAACTGGAGCCCATTGAGGGAACACACTTGCGGTTGTGTAGATGACAGTGGCTGGGCACAGCCCTTTCCACGCTCTCCCTTGGGGCAGCATTACAACTGCTTGTTTCTTGGGACTGCATTCACTGTATCTGCTCCTTGTGCTTTATGGCTAGACAAGGCGCTTCAAAGCACTAGAGGCCTGATTCATTCCCCAATAGCAGGTCGCTCTCTCTGAAAGGACCCTGGCACTCCGTTCAGCACAAATATGACCTTCTCCCCAGGTTTATCTATCAGTGTATTCTTCTGATCCCCCTCTTCACATCTCTTTTCTACTTTAATGCATGGAGCCCTCGGCGGAGCAGTAACTGGGTCCTGAAGACTGTTGACATGGGGTTGGGGCTCGCTGGAGGTTTGGAGGGCCTGGATGCAGTGTCACATCTTGGCTGGACGGAGAGTGGCCGGGCTTGGCCACGGGTTCCCTTCGTTACACTCATGGGGCCTCTATTCAAGTAATGGGTCACGTCTCTGCAACGGATTGAGTCCAATGGGGAATGTGGACCACTTGCATACATTTGTATATAAATATCTGACTGCTTTCTCTTTTGGCTTATGGTAAAGCTGCTCAAAGAACAACTGTCCTGCTCTGTGTGTCATACTAGATTAAAGCACAATGTTTGATTACTCTGACTTTTAAAATGTGAAATTATGTCAATTTTTGTTTTCTTTGTGGTGTATGAGTGAAAAAGAGCTACAGCCATCTTGTAGACCCAACGTGAGTTATGTGTTTTTTTTTTGTGTGTGGGAAGTTTGGGTTGGTTACCCAAATACACTTATGATAACTTCTGACTTATGCTGTCTCATATCTCCTTCGTCAAACATTGTGAAGAATTTTAGGGAACGCTAGGGCCGCAGCTGAGACTTCACTTACAGTACTTGCCTGTTTGAAAAAATGCCAAATTTGTTATTTTGCTCATAGCTTCCCCGAAATAATTGTGAGATCACCAACTTGATGAGTGAGTTATTACCCGGTGAGTCCTCACTTCCAAAGGTTGTGCAAGCCCAAATGAGTTGGCACGTGAACTTTATTGTTCTAAGAAATATGATTTAGTGCTCCAGTTTGGGAAACTTGCATTGTCCAACATTCTCTTTCCTGAGATGTTTCCCCTCCTTAAAAACTGCATTGACTTTTATTTCAAAATGGGTTTTTCCAATAAAGATCCCAGGACCACCTGATAAATTCTATATTTTAAGGATTACAATACACTGAATTAGTTCTGTTCGATTGAACTTATGTAAATTTATCTTCTTATGTGAATATCTTGAGAATGTGACATAGTTCAAACCCTCCTGGGGCCATGCTGGACACCTCTGTGCTACATCTAGATATTGTGCCATTTCTTGCCTCGTCTCCCAATCTAAAACCCTGGAAGACTCCGTTATTCCGTACATGTCTTATTCTCTCGTTGTAGTGTGGGATCCATTCTTCCCACTCTGCCATGCTTGCAGCTTCTCTACTTCAGCTCAGCACAAAGAGCATGCCTGAAAAGATGTGTTTCCCATGTCCTATTGACCCCTCCCACCTCTGAGCCTTTATCTATATTCTTCCCTCACTGTACTGTAGTCTTTTTCTCTGCTCACATTTCTACCCTCCTCTTTTCCTGCAGATTCAAACTTCTGAACCTAAGCACTCTCTGTGCTTTTCTTTCCATTGACCCCACATTTTTACACACTTGCTTTAATGTCCTGAATGCCCACAGCCCACTGCTTTGTCCTCTGTTATACTCGCTTCAACCTTTCGGCTAGGTTTTTGTTATGCAAATACCACATACATACATCCTCAAATATGTGTGCTGCTCCTTTCAAATATGCTTATTTAAGAGATGCAAGCTTTCAATCCCCCCCTCCAAACTAGCCAACCTGTCCCTCTCGCCCTGTTGCCTCTACCTCTCAACCTGTACTCTTTCCTTCTGCCCCTCTCGCCCTGTTGCCTCTACCTCTCCACCTGTACTCTTTCCTCCTGCCCCTCTCGCCCTGTTGCCTCTACCTCTCTACCTCTCAACCTCTACTCTTTCCTTCTGTGCCTCATCTTGTTTCTGCTCCATCGATGTGCTCGCTTCTCTCCTCTGGAATCCTTGCCCTCTCGACAGTCATCTTTCTTCCATCTCAGTATCCCTCGGTAAGCATATCTCTTTATGCTTCCTCCTGCTGTATTTCGTGACTCTGCTTTTGTAGTTTCTGTTGTGCTCTGCTCTGTGTTTCCTTTTTAGAATTAAAGTACGTTAAAAATGAAAAGAGCAAGTAAATTTTCCTGCTTACGGAGTCACAGGGTTCTGTCTCAGGTTAGCCTCTGTAATGAAGCCTGGGGCATGTAATGACCACAGCAATACCAAATTGCACAGAGTTTTGAAGAAATCAAAAAAAATGGAACAAGGGATAAGAACTGCACAAAAAAGGGTCGAGAGAGCAGGAGTTATGGGGAGGACTGACGCCAGTGTATAGGTAGAAGTACTTGTGTATAGAAGGGGGTTGATCTACTAGACTATAGGTAGGGGGTAGATGTATTAGGATATAGGGAGGACATACAGGGAAAAACATAGTTCATGGAGAAGGGGATGGGGAACCGGGCTGAGTATAGAAAGACAGTTTATGAGAGTAAGAAAGAAAAGAAGGGAGGAATAGACAGGAACATTGGAAGTATGTGGCGGAGAGGAACAAATTATGCAGCAGTTTACGAAATTATGCAGCAAGGAAAGAAATGATATGGCATAATGCGGCACATTATGTGATTGTTTTATCTCATTTTTACAAGCTAACATTATGCGGTGAAAGGTTTAACTTCATTACTACCAGTTTGATATTCAAATACAGCAATAAGCAAAAGAAAGGTGTGACCAGTAAACATTTGCGAAGGATTTTCCACTGCACATCAAAGTGTATCGCTGCGTTTTTCGTAGCTTAGACCCATTTGAACTGCCTAAAGCTTAATTCATGCAAGACTGAGGTCCTTCTATTTGGAAAGGATACTAGCTTTTGGACCCCAGGCTGGTGGCCAGACTCGATGGGCTCTCTCCCCACGTCTTCAAAAAAGGCAAAAAATCTAGGGGTAGTTGTGGACGAGAGACTAACCTTCGGGGATCAGGTCAATGCAGTAGCATCTTCAACCACTTACGTGCTTAGAACAGTGAGGAAGGTAATGCCATTCCTACCCCCGAGTAGTCGACAAACAGTGGTCACAGCCTTGGTGTTATCCAGGCTGGACTATTGTAATAGCTTGTATTTGAATATCCAACAGAAAAGTCTGAACAAACTACAGCTGCTGCAAAATGCAGCAGCAAGACTTCTGACGGGTACACCCAAATTCTCACCCATCTCCAATGGATTAAGGAATCTCCACTGGCTTCCAATACGGAATCGAGTGCGTTTTAAATCCCTATGCATGGTCTTCAAAGCCCTTCATGGCAAAGGCCCAGACTACCTGAACCAGCTGTTCCACTGGTACATTCCGAACAGAGCACTTCGCTCGACAGGTGCCAAGCTGGTTTCGGTTCCACTCAGAAGGACTGCTTTGTGGGGGGGCAGAAGCTTTGCTGTTAGCGCAGCGAAGGCCTGGAACGCCCTGCCTTTTTACCTCAGAGATGCTACGGATCTCTTAAATTTTAGGAAGGGCCTAAAGACCTGGCTCTTTTCTGAATAACTCCTCCCTTCTTGTTTTCTGCCTCAGGATGCATTTGCTAGCGCCAGGACACCCATGGGTAATCGCTGCGCTTTATAAAAGTTATTAACATAACATTTGAGCTAGAAACAAAAATTGACATACAAGTGGCGGAAGCAGGATGTGACATAAAGGTTAGAGCTGCCGACTTTGGTCATGGGGAACCTGGTTCCAGTATTGGCGTTGGCTTAACATCCTGTGATTTTGGGCAAATCACTTAATCTCCCTGTGCCTACCAAAAAATGAATGTATCCTTGTGTAACATAACTGTTGCACATGTAAAGCGCTTCAATAACTTCGAGTCGAGTTCGCGCTATATAAAACTGCAAAAAAAATAGCATGCTAACGCTGTCAGAATATCTCAACCCCATTGATGGCAGAATGTTACTATTACAACAGGTAGAGATGGAGGAGAAAGCGTCGCTGTTTGGAGTAGGGGGCCTGCCTTCATCTGGTTTCTGCTCCCTGTTTGCAGTGGAAGGCCCCTCGTCCAATCTTCTAATGTTTCGTCACTTCCGCTCTGTAGTCTTCAGCCAGATGAAAGTGTTTTGTGTGCTGGACCTTGGGCCTGGAAGCCCGTTTCCTCCCACTGTTGACAGGGCGCTATTTAAAACACAGCTGTTGGAGGGCGCAGTGCCCCATCGCCTGTGGAGAGTAAAGCAGGCAAGAGGTCGTTGCTTTGAAGCGAGTTCCATATAAGTGCAAACAGTTGTTTAATTGGCTAACAGAACAGAGGAAGAAGCACAAAGCTCGCAGGTAAATGCTGACAGGCAGCTGAGGGTGCTGGCAGCCCTTCCGAGTGACAGCCAGCTGCGGGCTGCGAGTGACGTCTTTGACCGGAAGCGGCTGAGCATCTTGTGATAAAAATAGTCGGGAGTAATACTGATGCCGAGGTCATAATTGGCAGAGTGAGGAAGAGGCTGTGAGCGGCTCCAGATAATGAAGAGGATTTTAAGAGGAAGCGGAGGAGAGTAAAATGTCTTACTTTTGTCGATAAGCAGGGTGTATAGACAGGGCACAAGTCCTATAAAAAGAAGTGGGGGACTGACCAAGTTAGGCAGTATGCAAGTGACATCATGACGCGTGCCAACACAGCACATGACGTCACAACGCGTGACATGCCACATGGCATCACAGGAAGTGACCTCACTGGAAGACTCTGCATTAGGATGAGTAGCGCAATAAAAGAAATAAAATAGTGCTATTTATATTGTTATTTGTGTAAATACTGGGACAGACCATCCCATCTGACATTCTTACAGTGCGTTCACTTATATACAGCATACATGCCAACATTTTAGAAGAGCAAAGTGGGAGATTAAAGAAAATAAATTGGGAGAATGGGGCCTTGAATCGGGTTACTGTCATGTATGGGCTTAGCAAGTGTGCTGCTGCAGGGTCGGACATTTGAAACTCAAATGCACGTTTTTTTCTTACCTTTCAGAAGCATGGAGTGCAATGGCAAGCAGAAAGAGGGTGATGCAAGTGTTGTGCACTGGCCTGCAGGAGCAGGTTGCTGGCAGTGCATACACCACGTTACACAATACCAAGCCCGGTCAGCTGAAACCCCCGAGTAATCGGGTTTTTGCTTGAAGGAATCGGCAGGCGGGAGACTAGCCATGAAATCGGTAGTCTTCCACCTGAATCGGGAGGGTTGGCATTTCTGATACAGGGACTGAAAAAAGAAAAAAGCATGCATCTCTTAAGTATCTGTGAAGAGATAACAAGCTGTGTGCTTTTGTTTCCTCTCCTGTGCATTTGCATTTAATTGAGAGGTTCCAGGCCGCCTCCCGTCTGATACTCAATCAAAAGGAGGCCTGATGGCCCCTTAACTTCTGCCTTTATCTTTGGCACAGCTGGAGGTGTAAAAAAATCCCCACGTTGCTGCTGAGAAAGAAAAGCAGACAACGTGTAGGAGCTGCTGAACGTGTCCCGGTGTCTGAAAATTACACTGGGACAAGTTCAACATATTTCTGTGGGGCCCAACTTCTTCGCAGGGGGACGGCGTCCACCCTGTGAAAATAGTCGGTGGACGCCGTGTACCCACGTTTACCCCCGACTCGTGCCCTGTGTATAGATTCAAAAGTAAAAATAGTTCGTTTTTTAGATAGAGCCTGTTGCTGCAGTGCCACGGGGTGTTACCACTGTAACTTATATGTGTTCCCGTTGCCCTTCCTGAACTCTGCTTTTTAACTTTCTCAAGAGGGTGAAAGGCTGCTGCACCCAGATCTTTGCTGCAGGTGCATTCACCCCTCCGCTGTCCTTGCGAAGCAATTCGTCAAGGATCTAGGAAGGAGGCAGCCTAAAATAAAGAAATAAGTACCCACATTACCTCCTCGTGCGATTTTCACCCCTAATTAATGACAAAGTGAGGTCGGCGAGCCTCACGGACGCACCCAGTTATTTTCTCAAAAAGTAGAAAAAGACCCTCCCCCCTCGCGACCTCCTGTTTTAGTTTTTTTTTTCCTGCGGTTTTTATATAGCACAAACTCGACCCGAAGGTATTGGAGTGGTTTACATGAGCACCAGTTATGCTACACAAGGACACATTCATTTTTGGTAGGCACAGGGAGATTAAGTGATTTGCCCAGAATCACAGTATAGCGGAGGGAAGGCTCGAACCTGGTTCCCCAGCTCCAAGGTCGGCACCTTTGGCCCTTAGGCATAGTATACAGTTGGCCTGTCTCTAGCAGGACCGGAGGGAGGGGTTTAATTAACTATGTTGAAAATGTGCTGGAAATAATGCAGTTAACAATAAGTAATTGAAGCATTGGTAGATACAGCCGAATACTGAATGGATACAGGTGAGATGTAAGGGGAAGCAGCAGGAATTTACCTTGCATAAAATGCAGCGCCACTGAATGGCAGAGTACCAGTGTCCGATTGGTTGTTATTGACTGGTTTACGCCTGGTGAACTGATCAGCATGTACTTGTAAAAGGTAAGAATGAAAAAGGTGAACAGGGAGGGCACAGCATGCAACTTATAAAAACGAGACTATGCACAAAGGCAGAAAAAACGGGACTGGAGGCAAACTCGAGTGCAAGGTTTTGTGCTGTAGATATAGTACTGAATATTACTTAATATGTCGACAAAATGAGTGTATAAGCCCAAAGGTTTTCTTAGAAGCTGGCCACCGGTGCTGACAAACACCAAAGCAGCCAAATATCAGAGCTGCCTCATGTTGATGCCACCTCTTGACTCTCTCTTCCACCACTCGACGCTTCCTGTGTATCTGCTGTTGCCGGTTCTTACTTTATCCCAGCTTTTTCCCTTTGTCACTGTTCTCCTACCTTGAAGTCTGGTAATGGTGATCTGCCCTAAAGCGCTCACACATCCGAAAGGCCACTCTAAAGCACCATAGGGAAATGAGGTGACATAAAAAGAAAGGAGCTGCAGACAAAGGGTGAGGAGACACGAAAGAGCCAGTGGAGACGGGGGAAAAAAGAAGGACCAGGGGGAGAGGCACTTTTGGTTGAAGAAGAGGAGAGCCCCTTCAAAAAGCAGAAATGGCAAATATGCCACAGTCCTCCACGCACTTCCAAGCTCGCAACCCCTCCTTAAAAGGTCACCACTAAAGTTGCCAAGTGGAGTTTTATGCCATCCTTAATTTGTGTCAATGGTTGCAGGTGATTAGCGCCAGCACTCATTGGGTACCGCATCTCATTTTTCATCCCCTAACATATTGACATATGAAAGCAGTCTTCTGTAATACAGTGAAAGATTGTGATTTTATGGAACAGGTAAATGTTAGCTTTTTTCCTTAAGATTGGATAGTCGGTGGCCTTTAGCAAGTCTGTTCTAGGTGTCTTAGGGAATTCTCCACTGTAGAGGATTTGCACAAGCAGTCCAAAAGAGGCCGTCCTGAAGGAGGCAGGATGTCAGTGCTGCACCGTGGGTTGATTTTGGACATGTGGAGGTTGATTGTATGTTGTCTCGGTAGACAGGTTTGTGTGAGGCAATAGATGGAGAGCGCTTTTGGTGTCTTAGAGGCTAGCCAGAATGATGTTGGTTGTTCTCTTGATTTGGTGGTGGGTGATGGCCATGAAAGAGTTTTTTGACATTTTTGCAGACATGTATCAGTGTCTTTGGGTATGCTATTGATCATCTCATGACTTAGTCCAATTTGCACCAAATAGAGTTCATTTGATGAAAGCTAAGCAGAGATAATATGTTAAATCATAGCTTGTTGAGCAGGCAAGGGTTCCATGGCTCCATTCAGGTGAGGTCAAAGCTACAAATGTCAGTGAGGCGAGTTACTGTTCCCGTTGGTAACTCCTCTAGAACTGCTGGTAGCTGTGAAGTTAAATGGAAGGAAATCAGTGCCAGGAGTTTGTTACTTGACCCGGAAGGCCCGTCTCGAGGAAGACATGGGGATGTGGAAGTCGCTGTCACACAAGGCCAGGCAGGGTGGAGGCATAGTTTCCAAGAGGATTGATATTTTGGAACTGCATGGAGGAAATACTGTTTGCACAAGCCCAGGGGACTTACATAAAGCATTGCGTCTTCTCACCTACGGTTCTGGAGTACCTGCAATGCAAAGACCGAGTAATTGAACCATGCTCATAATGCTGGTGCTGTGGGGAAGGGCAGATAGGTGCCTTTGGAAGTGTGACCGCATTCCCTACTGCTCATGGCAGGCATTCTGTTAGGGGCACGCCAAAGTGTTACCCATACTAGAATCCTGAAACTCACACTAGGTAACTAATTACGGGGTTAGTAGAATGGAATGCATTTTTAATAGAGCATAAAAATACCCAGTAAATTTGAGGAAGGCAGAGAAACCTGTTAAAGTATATGTGCGCAGAACTCTTACTTCACGAAGCAAATTTGCCAAAACGTGGGTGAAAGCAAAGAAAGACTTGAAAAGTGAAGGGTTAGGGAGGCCGCCTTTTCCATCGCCACTGGTGATGTGCATGCAGCCTTTCACACGCGCACCACACACGGATTTGCTTTTAATTACATCCCAAACCCCAAATGATCCTCTTACAAAGCCTGTCACAGAGTCATGCAACCCGAGGCATGAAAAGCCTCACACGGGGCTTGCGCAAAACACGCTCGCGTTGCATGAAATAAATCCCCACTCACAACGTTTTTTTAAAATTATTATTATTAATAGAGAGCCTTGTGTAGAGCGTTTATATTGTCAGATGTTGCCAGGATCTGCCAGCTGTTTTGTTAGAAAAGCTACTGTAACCCAATTCTATAACGCTGTGTCTTCCTCCCCCAGAAGGCTGGTGGACGCGGCGGTGGTCGGCAAAGACAAGGTTGTGTGCTGCTTCATGAAAGAAAACATGGATTGGTGCCTGGCTGTCTGGAGGGGCTGGAGCGCCGGGGAGTTGAAACGGGCCTATCAGGTTCTATAATCACATCCTTACCTTTACAGACAAAAACACATTGACCGATTTCTGAACAGTGAATGCCCGCACTTCGTTTTATTTTTTTTGGCCGGATTCATGCACCCAGCACGAATTCGGCCGATTTAAAAACAAAAATGCTTTTTTTGGCCCTGGGGGTCCTTGTGGGACCCCCTGAGCAGGCCTAGGGGGTCAGGGTGTTTCTACCCTGCCCCCTTTTCTTCTTTTTTATCATTTTTTTAACTGTTTTCTTGTGACTTGGTTACTGAGTCACAAGATGGCTGCCAACACATTCTGGTTTGGAGTGTTGGCAGCCAATCAGAATGAAGCTCGTGCTCGGGAGGGTTCGCGAATCCTCCTCGGTGCTCATATAAATACATTTTTATTTTTTTAATTTCTCAGCAACTACTGAGCGGATTTACACCATTTTAAAAAAAGCACGCTTTCTGGACCAAGACCTACCTTTTTGCCAAATTTGGTGTAATTCCGTTCAGCAGTTCGGGCTGTAGCTTTGTCTAAAGTTCCTATGGAAATTAACATGGGGAAAACGTGTTTTGGGACCCCCCTTTTTTCTCGGCCCCCGCTTGACAAATCACCTCGAAACTTTCAAGACAGGAGCTGACCTGAGCGAACCATTAGTTTTGAAAATTTCGTGAAGATTCGTCAAACGGCGCCAAAGATATTGGCAAAAGAAAAACCACTTTTTGAATAGAAACAAGGCCCTAACTATAACTACCTACTGGCGACCGCTAGTAGGTAATATATATATATATCTATATATATATATATCCTTTTATTCACGAGTACCTCTGCCTCCAATGGCGGAGGACTCATGGCGAGGTCGCGAATGTCCATAATCCAAACAATCCGTTGTTAATAAACAAATGATGCTGAGACCAATTCCTTTTAGCGTGGTTATATTATTCCATGTAGCAAAACGCCCGACGTGTTTCGGAGCAGCCGCTCCTTGGTCACGGGTCAAGAAACGTTTGTATTCACCAATTACTTATAGTGCACAAAATGTCAATATAAAGGTAGGACTACTATTTCATTAGATATCAAAATGAGAATGGATCACTTGACCTGAGTAACCAGGGTTTTATGAAATTCGTGCAGGGTACCGATAAAAACCCTCATTCACGTACAAAAGTCGGAAAAGCGGTATATCTTGATTATCCGCCCTGCTCTTAAAAATGTGACAGCATCATCATAGGGTTAGTTTTTGTATGCTTCCTCCATCCGGGAGGAAAACCACTGGTTATTGCAGTAGTGATCAAAGAAAGGTGAAAGTGTTTTTAGTGAAGTGAATCTCAAAATGTTAAAAACTCGTAGACCCCGATTTGTAAAATGTAATCAATCTGGGTTTGAGATATATTAAAATCCGTGTCGTGCGTGGGAAGACTAGTTAGTGGTCTAACGCACTGTGAGTGTCCATAAAAAGGTCGACATGTGTCAGCCCCAGTGATTGCCCTTGTGGGTCAAGTGGGCTTTCTTCAGGACCTAAAAAAGGAAAAGTGGTGGAGACCTTATTTTGTATGGGTCTCTATGTATCAGGGTGTATTGACCCGATTCTCATGCGGTCAAGTAGTACCTGTTCAGAGTAAAGGAGGAAACAAAAAGAAAAAGATGCAAGTATCATTTAGCGCATTTTCTCAAAAAATGGCGTGCTGTCTTTTCTCAGAAGAAATAATGATAAAGAAGAACATTAAAAATAACTTTAAAAATGGCAATTCTTTCTCTCCTGCGTGAAATTCTGGCAAACTTTTTAAGAAACATTTTTTCTCTTTTGTCTCCCATACATTGCTCAATATGGAAATATATTACCATATATTTGTCTTTAAACTCCTGAGGTGTCATGTTAAGATTGACAAGAAAAAAATTGGGTTAGTCTAATAGTTCTGCACCTTATTCTTGGTGATAGTATGGACCCCGATGTCATATGTGCAGTATACCTATAGTTGCGAGTGTTCCTCAGAGAAAGCGACTTGGTAGGCGGTCTGTTGTAATTACTGTTGTTATACTAATGTGTGTTAAAGAAAGGTTAACTGAAGTTGTGGTAGAAACAATCTTATAGCAGTGTTTTTAATAGATGACCGCAGCTTATTCTCATCAGACCTTTCGATAAATATTAGTATATCATGCGCTAGCTGTTTATTAAATAAATGCTAATGACTAGATTTGAATTATGTATTATCAAACAGCTCTAAAACGGCATGGTTTCATAACTTGAGTCTTAAATTGTGGATTTCAACGGGCAACCAGGGAGCTTGTTACCTGCTAGGGACAACAGTATAAAGCAATTTAGATTCTGTTGAGTAAAATACGTTACGGTTTTACAGCTTTCCGTCCTCGTGGCTCCTTCTCAATACCTGCTGTGCAGTGTAGTACGACTTGTGCTGACACTTCCTCTGGTTGCCTGGATGTGTTTGGCTTCCGGCTTGTGATGTTTTATACAGCCGGGATAGAAATAAAGGAAAGACTAATTCCATTGTTAAAGAGGAATGTCGACTTGTGCTGACACTTCCTCTGGTTGCCTGGATGTGTTTGGCTTCTGGCTTGTGATGTTTTATACAGCCGGGGATAGAAATAAAGGAAAGACTAATTCCATTGTTAATGAGGGAATGTCAATAAATGGTTATAGCGGTCTAGCAAGTTGGTTCAGAAGTGTTTTTATAAATAAAAATAGATAGTAAAGAATAAATTCTAATTGGAAGGTTTTTCTTATTGCAATAAATACCTGCTGCCCAGTGTAAAAATGCCTTGTGTTGACTCTACCTTAATGTATTTATTCGGCTCTGGTTTAAAAAAGGGGAGGGCGAGATTTCGGCTTCTGATATATTGAAAAGAGCCGGTTTTGATGTTTAATACATCGTAAAACGGCAGCCATTTTGGAGGGGTCAATTCGTATACATTATTTACTTCAAAACATAATACCTCAGTACATTTTATTCATACCAGCCATATTACGTGTGAGTTGTTTCACTAACCAAAATTGCCCATATCTCTGTCACAGCCGATTAGCAATAATTTCGTCAATCGCAAAATTGTTTTCCCAATCCTGCCCTAGTGGGCTTATGAAAACAACAATTAATACCACAAAATTACTTCAATTCTACCCAAGTGGGCAAATTAAAACAGCAATTTAAAACAGCAATTAATCATAGCAGTTCACTCCAATTCCGCCTCAGTGGGCCTTCAAATAAACTCTACACATAGAACTAAATGTCCAAACTGCCGCCCAAATATTGTAGCTCTTTTGCATTCTTCTTCATTACATGTTGATATCTCCGTCTCCTACAGAATTAAAAAACAAGTGCAAGATCGTCAATGATCAACCTATTACCATTAAAAATGTGCACTATATGTAATAGGTGAATACAAACGTTTCTTGACCCGTGACCAAGGAGCGGCTGCTCCGAAACGCGTCGGGCGTTTTTGCTACATGGAATAAAATAATCACGCTTAAAGGGATTGGGCTCGGCATATAGATATATATATATATATATATATATATATATATATATATATATATATATATATATATATATATATATATATATATTCACTGAAAAACCATAGGTTTTAGGGACAGTTATAGTTAGTTGGACATTGCACTCGTACAAAACCCGTGAAATTCCCCGTTATAGTTAGTTCAGCTAACTATAACTCGCGCCCCGCAATGCACTGCTGATGACGTCACATATTACATCACTCATGACATGGTCAGTGACATCACTGATGACAACTAACTATAACTGTCCCTAAAACCTATGGTTTTTTCAGTGAATTTGTAAGGTTTTTTAAATGCTAATTTCTAACTATAACGTGCCTGAAACCTATGGTTTTTTCAGTGAATTTCAAAGGTTTTTTAAATGCTAATTCCTAACTATAACATGTCTGAAACCTATGGTTTTTTTCAGTGAATTTCAAAGGTTTTGTAAATGACAATTTTTAAATGTATTAATTGTTATATTTATTTTTTTGATACTGATTTACTACATTTTTTTTAACTATTTATTTTTTTGATATTTTATTTTTTAAATTACATTGTAATTACATTATACATTACATTACAAAATATACTTTCTCAGAATGAATTACTTTAGTTTAAATACTTTGCAAATAGGCAATAGACTTTTAAGTACAGTTGTTACAGTTGTTGCAATGGGCAACACAATTTCAAACACAATGCAACATTGAGCTCAATGTGAATTTCTAGTTAAATGCAATTAGTTACTTTATGGATCACTTTTTCTAACCACAGGACTGGATCCTAGATTCAGTCCTGGGACATCTCCTGTAAACAGTTGAGTAAAAGCGTTTTGGTTACAGTAGTGATTTTTATGGAATATTATTGTATTTTAAAAGTTGACACAGAAACTTTTTCACATAGAATCACCAATGTTATCCTATGGGAGGAAATTCACTTAGCAAGTCAGTACTGTTATCGTTACTTTTTCTTACTCAGTGGTGGATCCTGGATCCAGCACTGGTGCATCTCCTGTAAACAGTTGAAAGAATGCGTTTAAGTCATAGAGGCGATTTTTAAGGAATATTTGTAGTTTGTGAAAATCGACACTTTGAAACTTTTCTGCTGAAAACCAGACAATGGATTCCTATGGAAGGAAATACAAGTTACTGGTAAGTACGGTTAGAATTACTTTTCAGGGTCAGTGCTGGGCTAAAAGATGCAGCACTGGGTTCTCTCCTGATAACAGGTGAGTAATTCGGAATTCGTAGTTCGGCTGATTTTAGAGGAATATTATAATGTTCCAAAACTCCACACTTAGAAGAATTTCCAAGTGAAACCAGTCAATGTTAGCCTATGGAAGGAAATTCAAGTTACTGGTAAGTACGGCTAAAATTACTTTTCAGGATCAGTACTGGGCTCAAAGATGCAGCACTGAGGTCTCTCCTGATAACAGGTGAGTAAATCGGAATTCGTAGTTCGGCTGATTTTAGAGGAATATTTGCACAAAGGTGAAGGAAGGGGGTGGGGCCTGAGGTGACATGTCTGCAAACATTAAGTTGGAGAATTAATTCCTCCTCAATCCCGAGGGTCCCTAGGGGCCAACTAGCCCACCCTGTACCTCCAGTATGCGCCAGAGAGCTGCGTTGCAGAGAGGTGTTCAGAGGCCACGCCCCTTTTTACAACACTCTGCAACGCAGCTCCGTGGTGCTTTCTGGACATACCTGGTGGGCTAGTTGGCCTCAGGGACCCTCAGGATTGAAGGGGATTTAATTCCCCATCTTAAAACGCGCCACGGGGCCTGTTTGCACACATGTCACCTCAAGCCCCGCCCCCTCCCTTCACTACTGTGCAAACGCGCCCCGTGGCGTGTTTTAAGTTGGGGGATTAAGTCCCCTTGAATCCTGAGGGTCCCTGGAGTCCAACTAGCCCACCATCTACCTCCAAAAAGCGCCACAGAGCTGCGTTGCAGAGAGGTGTAAAGGGGCATGGCCTCTGTACACCTCTCTGCAATGCAGCCCCTGGTGCATACTGGAGGTTCCTGGTGGGCTAGTTGGCCCCCAGGACCCCCAGTATTCAAGGGGAATTCGTTCCCCATCTGCAAACGCGCCAGGGGGCGCGTTTGCAGAGAGCTGCAAGGAGGGGGTGTGGCCTCCGGCGTGATGCCGGTCTTTTGTTGTTTTTTTTTTAAAGAAGGGGGGCTGTGTGGCCCCCCTCCTTTTTCTAATTTATTGGCCCTGGGGACCCCATCCCCCAGGGCCTGCCCCCTAATATTTTGTTTAAAAAAATAAAAAAATTGGAAAGGGGCCGCGTGGCCCCCTCCCTGGCCTTAATCGTCCCCGGGACCCCATCCCCCGGGGCATGGCCTTCTTTTTTATTAAAAACTTATGGAGGGGGCTGCGCTGCCCCTCCACAGGCCACTTATGGCCCCGGGACCCCATCCCCGGGGCCGGCCTTTGTATTTTTTTTTTAAAATTAAATTTTGGGGAGGGGGCCGCGTGGCCCCCTCCAGGGCCACTTGTAGCCCCGGGACCCCATCCCCCGGGGCTGGCCTCTCCGTTGGGGACCGTGGGGGTCCTCCACAATCCCCACGGTCCCGCCGGCTCCCCGCGTCCTCGGGTGCCGGCATTGCTTTTCCACATGGTGAGCTGCTAAGATGCAGCTCCCCGTGTGGAAAGCAATTGTCTTTGGTTTTGGAAGAGAGAGCAGGTTTCCTGCTCTCTTCCAAAACCAAAGCAGTTTGCTATGGCAGGGCGGGAGCCGCGAGGCTCCCGCCCTGCCATAGCAAACTACAGTGTCCCGGGGTGAGCACCCTGGGACACTGCAGGAGCCGGCCCTGGGGAGTGGTGGTCCCCAGGGCCATCACAGGCTCCAGGAGGGAGCCACGCGGCCCCCTCCCAACTTCTTCAAAGCCCCGGGAGGTGGTGGTCCTCGGGGCTCTGGGGGTCCGTAACGGACCCCCATATTTAAATATTTAGTGCCCCGGGAAGGTGGCGGTCCCCGGGGCGTGTGGGGGGGCTGGACCCCCCCCCACACAGGTACTTTAATTTTTTTTAAAAAGAAGCCCCGGGGGTGGCGGTCCCCGGGGCTGCGGGAGGGCTCTCGGCCCTCCCGCACCATTATTTTTTTAAAGCCCGGGGGGGTGGTGGCCCCCCACACATAAAAATCAAAAACCCCACATGCCCCCGGGACTTGGCCCACCCGGGGGCCAAATAGCATCGAAGCACGCTCTTCGATTTTTTTTTTTATCGGCAGGATCCGCGCACCCAGCGCGTTTTTGCCGATCTTTTAAAAAAAAAAAAAAAATTGGGGGTCCCTGGGGGTCCTTCTGGGACCCCCTGAGCAGGCCTAGGGAGTCAGGGTGTTTCTACCCTGCCCCCTTTTTGCGTTTTGTGCGATTGTTTTACTGCTTTCTTGTTCCTCGGAACAAGATGGCTGCCAACACTTCCTGATTTGGAGTGTTGACAGCCAATTAGCATGCAGCTCGTGATCGGGAGGGTACGCGGACCCTACTCGGCCATAGATATATATGTGACTTTACTTTTGATTTTCTCAGGAACTACTGAACGGATTTCACCATTTAAGCAAAAGGCATGACACTGAACCAAGGGCTACCTACTTGCCAAATTTGGTGTAATTCCGTTCAGCAGTTCGGGCTGTAGCTGTGACTAAAGGTTCCTATGGAAAATTGCATGGGGAAAACACGTTTTGGGACCCCCTTTTTTCTCGGCCCCCGCTTGACGAATCACCCCGAGACTTTCAGGATAGGAGCGGACCGGAGCGCCCCAACAAGTTTGAAAATTTCGCGAAGATTCGTCAACCGGCGCCAAAGTTATTTCAAATAGAAAGTTGCGGATTTCCTATGGAAAATAGGTCCTAACTATAACTATCTACTGGCGACCGCCAGTAGATAATATATATATTCACTGAAAAAACCATAGGTTTCAGGCACGTTATAGTTAGAAATTGGCATTTAAAAAAACCTTTGAAATTCACTGAAAAAACCATAGGTTTCAGGCACGTTATAGTTAGAAATTAGCATTTAAAAAACCTTAGAAATTCACTGAAAAAACCATAGGTTTCAGGGACGTTATAGTTAGTTGGACATTTCACTCATACAAAACTATAGAAATTCCACCGTTATTGTTCGTTCAGCTAACTATAACTCGCGCCCCCGCAATGCACTGCTGAATAGAGGATTTAGTAGGTGTGTGACTGACTGTTTAAGTGAATGATTAAATGTATCTTACTGAATACATGGGTTAGTGTCTAAAGTGTGTGAATGTCTGTATCACTCTGTCTGTTGATGTGTAAGCTGCTGCATCGGTTGGTCAGTAGCTACATGAATACCTATATGGGTTATTGATTAGTTGCCTGCGTATTTGTCTAGGAGACTGAGTGTGTGTGTGGTTGGGTGGGGGGTGTGTGACTCTGTGCATAGATGTGTGAGTGGTTGATTGACAGGTTGTATGAGTTTAAGAGTGCATGTGGAAACAGTTGTATGGGTGGGTAAGTGTGTGTATGGGCGTCTTGGTGAGTGAATCGATGTCTCAGTCCACATGTCCAGCTAAGTACATATATAAAAGGCAGTGTATGTGAGAGCTGGTGTATAGAAATGACTATACGTGAGAGTCAGTGATTGTGAGAGTGGCTGTATGTATGAGTGTATACTTGTATTAGTGATTATATAAGAGACTAAGTATGTGTTACCATCTGTCTGAATAAATGAGGTGGTGTGTGTGTATAACTGTGAGGGGAGTAAATGGAACTGTGATTGATTCTTTGCATGAGTGACTAGGATGAGTACATAACTGACTAGGATGAGTGCTGGTGTGTCAATGTCTATATAGGTGTATGAGTGCATTTGATAGTGTTCTATTGATCAGTGACTGCATGTATGAGTGATTGTATGGGTGAATGGGTAGATGTGTGTGTAGACCTAGGAATCACTGAGTGGGTATGTAGTAACTGGTATTAGTGTGTCAATGGTATCGAAAATGGTAGTCTGTATTTTACAGTGAGTGTATCAAAGGTTATATTAGTGTGTGAGGAGGTGCATCAGATTGTCACATGGATGATGTCATCAGTGATGTCATCAGTGATGTCATTTGAGATGTCATCAGTGATGTCATCAGTGATGTCACTGACCATGTCATGAATGATGTAATATGTGACGTCATCAGCAGTGCATTGTGGGGCGCGAGTTATAGTTAGCTGAACTAACTATAACGGTGGAATTTCTATGGTTTTGTATGGGTGAAATGTCCAACTAACTATAACGTGCCTGAAACCTATGGTTTTTTCAATGAATTTCAAAGGTTTTTTAAATGCCAATTTCTAACTATAACGTGCCTGAAACCTATGGTTTTTCAGTGAATTTCAAAGGTTTTTTAAAAACTAATTTCTATCTATAACGTCCCTGAAACCTATGGTTTTTTCAGTGAATTTCAATGTTTTTTTAATGCTAACTTCTAATTATAATGTTCATTTAACCTATAGTTTTTTCCGACACCCAAGAAGGACACAACACCCACTGCCACAACCCTCAGGACCTCCCCCGTACCACCCCTCTCCCTACTGTAATTTTTTTTATTTGTTATTTAAACTATATAATGTCTTCTTGTTTTTTAAATATTAAACAACTACATACAGTATGAAAGGGAGCCCAGCCCAGAGCCACATCTGAAGACCAACACATGTCATAGACCTACTGATCAAGCAGCTCCGACACCCAAGAACGCCACAACACCCACCACCACCCCCAAGACCCCCTCTACCACCGAGGCAGCGCAGAACAAGACAGCGAACTTTCCGAAAATGGCATGGCCCCTCAGCCACACAATAGCTGAATATTGGGACAGGTGTGAACAAACTATATGTGAAGGAAGCAATTCACCCATGTTTAACAATGCACACAATGCAAAGTGTAGCGGTGATGTGCTGAACACATCTCAGTGTGCAGAACACTCACCTCTCCATGTGCACAAATACTACTGGTGCTTGTAGTGTTGTGGACAGTGGACCCAACCATGTTACGTCAAACACTAGGGAAGATCTCAGTCATGTAGCTGTGTCGTCCCCCCCTGTAAGCATAAGCATAACCGGAGTGGGCTGGTCCGACGTACGCCACTTCAGCGTAGGAGTGTGAATAAATAGGCCGGAGCTCTGGGCGTGGTTCACTTGTGGGAAGGCCAAAGCGTCTGCCAGGGTGGCGCCCCTCACCCTGCCACGAGGCTGCCGACGTGACCGCCAGCCTCCTCAGCCGATCGCTGGCTTCCGCCACACAGGCCCCCAGCGGCACAGCACCGCGGACTTATGTCTGTACAAACTACTGCCTTCGATATACACTGAGGACAGCAAGGCTCACAATTCAGATTGAGTCGCGATTGCAGATGATGCAGTCCAGTAGGCAACAGACATTGCTCAAGTCAACAACACGTGCCTGTGGGCCCTTCCTCACCGCTGCCTCCTGCCTCCACTGCGGTGAGTAGGGCTCACAAGTCAGATGGAGTCGAGATTGCAGATGACGCAGTCCAGTAGGCAACAGACATTGCTCAAGTCAACAACACGTGCCTGTGGGCCCTTCCTCACCGCTGCCTCCTGCCTCCACTGCGGTGAGTAGGGCTCACAAGTCAGAGCGACTCGCGATTGCAGATGATGCAGTCCAGTAGGCAACAGACATTGCTACCAGTGCGGCCAGCCCGGACCACGCATCATTGCTGACTACACACACGCTAAGTGCTTCAAGTACCACTACCTCTGTGCAGCTCAAGTCAACACCACGTGGCTGTGGGCCCTTGATGACCGCTGCCTCCGGCCTACAATGCGGTTAGCAGGGCTAACAATTCAAGATTAGTGCCGATACAAATTGTGTAAGAGAGTATAATCGGTTAAGAAGACTGTATGCTCCCAATCTGTGCAGCTCAAGTCAACGTCACATGGCTGTGGGCCTTTGCTGACCGCTGCCTCCGGCCTACACTGTGGAAGACTGGTGACATGTGGTGCCACTAACCCTGTTCAACACAAGCCGGCGACACATGGTGCCACTAACCCTGTTCAACACAAGCCGCGACACGTGGTGCCACTAACCCTGTTCAACACAAGCCGGCGACACGTGGTGCCACTAACCCTGTTCAACACAAGCCGATCCCACATGTGGAACTGTGTCCTGAGTCCTGAATGGCAGTGACCCCAAGTCCGTGGCAGCGACCACAGCACCAGACTCCCTTCGATCAGTGAGGCATATTTCCATATGCAAGGCCGGCGACACGTGGTGCCACTAACCCTGTTCAACACAAGCCGATCCCAATGTGGAACTGTGTCCTGACTCCTGAATGGCAGTGACCCCAACTTCGTGGCAGCGACCACAGCACCAGACTCCCTTCGATTAGTGAGGCGTATTTGCATATGGAAGGCCGGCGACACGTGGTGCCACTGAACCTGAACTACGCAGGCCGGTGGGGCCACCAACCTATGCACTGTGGGCCCTTGCTCACCGCTACCTCTGGCCTACACTGCGGTCAGCAGGGCTCACAATTCAGATACAGTCGCGATTGCAGATGACGCAGTCCAGTAGGCAAGAGACATTGCTCCCAGTTCGGCCCGTCCGCACCAAGCAGCATCACAGGCTCATACATTCTCAATGCTTTTGGTGCCACTAACTGTGCACCTCAACTCAATGCCACGTGACTATGGGCCCTTCCTGACCGCTACCTCTGGCCTACACTGCGGTCATCAGGGCTCACAATTAAAATGAAGTCTTGATTCATTAATTACAGAGTCCAGTAGGCAAGTAACTATCACAGGCCTAAAACCTACATAATATCCTTTTAGTATCCTTGCTTCAAGAACTTTTTTATATCAGTTATAGCTTTAGTACAATCACCAAATTCATCTTCAAGTGCAAACGAACACTCATTAGCAGTCTACACTGCGGGCAGCAGAGCTCGCAATTCGAATTTTGGACACGTGGTGCCACTAACCCTGTTCATCACAAGCCACGACACGTGGTGCCACTAACCCTGTTCAACACAAGCCGGCGACACGTGGTGCCACTAACCCTGTTCAACACAAGCCGATCCCACATGTGGAACTGTGTCCTGACTCCTGAATGGCAGTGACCCCAACTTCGTGGCAGCGACCACAGCACCAGACTCCCTTCGATTAGTGAGGCGTATTTGCATATGGAAGGCCGGCGACACGTGGTGCCACTGAACCTGAACTACGCAGGCCGGTGGGGCCACCAACCTATGCACGTGGCTGTGGGCCCTTGCTCACCGCTACCTCTGGCCTACACTGTGGTCAGCAGGGCTCACAATTCAGATTCAGTCGCAATTGCAGATGACGCAGTCCAGTAGGCAAGAGACATTGCTCCCAGTGTGGCCCGTCCGCACCAAGCAGCATCACAGGCTCATACATTCTCAATGCTTTTGGTGCCACTAACTGTGCACCTCAACTCACTCTCACCTCAACCCTTAAATTTAGTTTATCCTCTATATGTACGTAAACGGAAAAATAAAGTTTGGAAAAAAAATAATAATAATAATTTCAATAAAGTTTTTGGTTGTTACTTAAGTGCTGTGTGACTCTTTCTCGTTCTTATTACTGTTATTTGGTGGTGTCCACCATGGTGTTAAATTTTGGGGCAGTTATCGCGGGAATACTGGTGATGTCTGCAGTTTGCACCAGCTTCTGAATAGTGTGTTAGATTTATCTCAACTTTAGTTGCATTAAAGTGCTGATAATGAGATGCAGAGTAGGCGTTCCCGTGCAAAAACACACAAGGTGCACCTTTGCAATTTATTCTAAATACTAAAATCCTGTATTGAATTGCACTGTGGTAGTGGGTGCATTTACAGTGTACACACAAAATCAATGAAGAAATCTCATTGTATTTATATTGATTGGGAATAGTGGGTCAGGTGCTGAATCTTGACGGGATACACTGCCCAGTTCGTTTATTTTTCTGTACACGAAAAACCACATCACAACTTTCACAACAAAAGGCAAAAACTGCGATGCGAAACAAATTCCGGCGATAAGCCGCGTTAGCACCAGGGATTTTACACCTGCTTTCTGCTGGTGTTAAGCAGGACGACTACCTGCAGCATGAAAGGAAACACAGCCAAGAGCCACACCGAATCACCCACAGGTGCCATAGAGTCAATGAGCATGATACACGGATACCCATGAGGGCCACAACACTCATCGCAACAACCCCAGGACCGCCAACGCCCCGAACCCGCATCTGAGCAAGTGTGTCCATGTGGTCATTGTGTTAGCATGATGGGCACGGGCCCTGCAACATCACAGTGTGCTGTCTTCAGCGGACGTTACCATGTCACCTCAGCGTTGGCAGTGAGCCTGGACATGTAGCTACGCACGCATCCTCCTGCATGCACAAGCGGCGTGTGCTGGTCCGGCGTCGTGCTGGAGGTAGTGTTTTAGAGTTTACGAAAATGCAGTGGTGTTTGGGTAGTGTAAGGGGTCATGCTGAGAGTAGTGTTTTAGGGTTTAGGGTAGTGCAGTGGTGTTTGTGTAGTGTAGGGGGTTGTGCTGGGGTAGTCTTTTAGGGTTTAGGGTAGAACAGTGGTGTTTGGGTAGTGTAGGGGGTCATGCTGGGGGTAGTGTTTTAGGGTTTAGGGTAGAGCAGTGGTGTTTGTGTAGTGTAGGGGGTCATGTTGGGAGTAGTGTTTTAGGGTTTAGGGTAGTCTAGTGGTGTTTGGGTAGTGTAGGGGGTCGTGCTGGGGATAGTGTTTTAGGATTTAGGGTACTGCAGTGGTGTTTGCGTTGTGTAGGGGCTCCTGCTAGGGGTAGTGTTTTAGGGTTTATGACAATGCAGTGGTGTTTGGGTGGAGTAGGGGTTGTTCTGGGGTAGTATTTTAGGGTTTAGGGTAGTGCAGTGGTGTTTGGGTAGGGGGTCGTGCTGGGGGTAGATTTAGGATTTAGGGTAGTGCAGTGGTGTTTGGGTAGTGTAGGGGATCGTGCTGGGGTAGTGTTTTAGAGTTTACGACAGTGCAGTGGTGTTTGGGTAGTCTTTGGGTAGTGTAGGGGATCGTACCGACAGACTGACTCACAGAGCTCCGAGCCGACGGACGGGCTTCTAAAGGCATAGCCGCGACCTGGTGATATGAAGAGAGGCAGCGTGAAAGGCATATCTCACACAGACACAGATGCCAGTGTTGCCTCGCAGAGGTAAAACTACGAACCCGATGGCTTCTACACGGAGAGATGCGAGCTGAGGGAGTAAATCACAAAATGGCTGCCAACACTTCCTGGTTTCAACCATTCACAGCCAATAAGCCGCAAGCTGGTGCTTGTAACCCCTCAGCCAATCACATGTCAGAATTCTCAAATATCGATATCTGTAAAATTTGATATTTCTCAAAACTACTGAACGGATTTACACCATTTAAACAAAAGCGTGCTTTCTGGACCATCACCTTTCTCCCTGCCAAAGTTGGCGTAATTCCGTTCAGCAGTTTCACCTGTAGTCTTCTGTAAAGTTTCGTATGGAAATTGCATGGAGAAAACACGTTTTAGGACCCTCTTTTTCTCAGCCCCTCCTACACCATTCACCCCCAAACTTTCAACATAAGAGCTAATCAAAAAAGAGAAACTTTTTGGATAATTTCATAAAGATTCGTCAAACGACACGAAAGTTACAAGCACATAGAAGGCTCCAGAAGGAGGGCCGCGCAACCCCCTCCCAACATGAGTGAAGACCCGGGGCTGCGCGGACCCCAGCGCACCCCGCAACCCCTGCGAGCCCCTGCTATTATTTTTTAAGAAATACCCCCAGAACCTAGCCCACCCAAGGGCCTCATTAAAATGAAACGCGAGAACCCGCGACCACAGCGCAAATTTTTGCTGATGTTTTATTTTTTTAAATGATGTTTTGGGACCCCCTGAGCAGGCCTAGGGGGTCAGGTTTTTCTACCCTGCCCCCTTCTCTTGTTTTATACCTTTGTTTCTCCGTTTTTGGGTGGCTCGCTTCTACCAAGCCACAAGATGGCTACCAACACTTCCTGGTTTGGACTACTAGCAGCCAATCACAGTGAAGCTCGCGCACGCGACTTAGGCTCCGCCCAGATATCAAAACTTTTATTTTTCTAATTTCTCAGCAACTACTGAACGGATATACACCATATTTAAAAAGGTCGCTTTCTGACCCAAGCACTACCTTTCTGCCAAATATGGAGTAATTCCGTTCAGTAGTTTCGGCTGTAGCCTTGCACAAAGTTTCCTATGGGAAATTGATTTTTGACTCTTATTTTTAAATTTCTCAAAAACTACTGAACGGATTTACACCATTTAAAAAAAATCGCTTTCTGAACCAAGCTCTACCTTTTTGCCAAATTTGGGGTAATTCCGTTCAGCAGTTCGGGCTGTAGCTCGTCGCAAAATTTCCTATGAAATTAACATGGAGAAAACGAGTTTTGGGACCCCCTTTTTCTGAGCCCCGCTTGACGAATCACCCCAAACTTTCAGGATAGGAGCTGACCTGGATAGACCTTTCTTTTGGAGAATTTCAGGAAGATTCGTCAAACGACGCCA
The DNA here is from genome assembly GCA_963921515.1 of Calotriton arnoldi. Lineage (NCBI taxonomy): Eukaryota > Metazoa > Chordata > Amphibia > Caudata > Salamandridae > Calotriton > Calotriton arnoldi. The sequence continues at coordinate 143,333 of CAWUFW010000666.1, forward strand.
AAGTTATTAGCAAATCAAAAATGCTTTTCCTATGGAAACTAGGTTCTAACTATAACTACCTACTGGCGACCGCCAGTAGGTATATATATATATATATATATATATATATATATATATATATATATATATATATATATATATATATATATATATATATATATCCATCAAAAACCTGTAATAGCGGCCAGTAATAGTATCCTAGCTCGTAAATCACAGAGCCGCCACTCGAATTTGTTATTCAGGGTATCTTTAATCCACACTTGGCAACAAAAAACAACCCAACGCGTTTCGGAGTTTCCTCACTCCTTGGGCACGGGTTAGGTGTATGCATCATTTCCGTTCTATTTAAAGAAACAGTTTGTGCGTTTCATAGTAATGAAAATAAACAAAATACTTCTCGTTGTTTGTTAACACATTTTTCAATAAAGAATATATTGAAATGGCAATACATATCGACATCCTCATTCTAATCAGCATTATGTTGGAAGCAGATTAATTACATTTATCAATTCGTCTTGAGTAGCATGATTGAGAAAAACATCATAATTTCTCTGCAGCTTCAGTTAATAACTCACATTTCACAAGGCATCAGTTTTTTTAAAAATAATCGCATGAAATCAATGCGCAATGTAGACGATTCCCTAATTAGAACCACTGTGACACACAAAAAGCGCTGAAATCAACCCTTTCAAATTTGTATAGTCAGCGCTCCGAATAGTGCCGTTTGTTAATAAAGTTATGTGAGTTTGAAATGTAAAAAGTGCATAAGCGCAAAGTAAACCGTTAAGTCCAAGTGGGCAATACATGAACGTAATTTAAATGCTTTACGGATTCTATTGTATCCAAATTCTAATAACCGGATAACTAATAATCAAGCCATAACACAGCTAATAACCAATTCTGCCCCAGTGGGCTTATCCAGTCCAATGTTACAACATAGATCAACCATGTGTCAACCAACGCATGCTGATGTATTTTAAAGATATTGTAGCTCGTCTGCCTTTCCATAATCTCCAATCTGAAACAAACCAACAAAGAAAATATTAATTAAAACCACAGTTTGCAACACACACATAAGTTAAAAAAGGCATAAACCTATACAGAGGGAAACAAGGTATTAACGCAGAATTTCAGCATTAGCCTAGATGTGCTGCCAATTCTTCATCCATATTTAATCCATTAGGATGGAGGGTATTAAATTTTATTATCATCTTGGACTCTAACCTCCTCAGTTCGATTATTCGATCTCCTCCTCTTTCACGTTTGGGAACGGTATCAAGCACAACAAATTTCAGTAAATTGCAATTTTGAGTATGATGTGATTTGAAGTGTTGCGCCATAGGATAATGCTTGTCATTATTACGGATGGTGCGCATATGTTCCAATATGCGTTCCTTTGCCCTGTGAATTGTACTGCCTATTTATCAGACAATGACAGAGGAGGAGATCAAATAATCAAACTGAGGAGGTTAGAGTCCAAGATGATAATAAAATGTAATACCCTCCAAGTGTGCTCCTGGCAATCTGGCTGACCCATGACTTACTGCTCGATAAACGGATACCTACATAATCAAAATCTGGCACTCTCTCGAGATTCACACACTCTAATCTATGACCCATCTGAAGTGCCTACGTGGATGTATTGCCCTGAACTTTGTTTTAGTAGTATTTATGGCCAAACCCTGATTAGTGCAAAACAAGCTGCAAGCTGGATTTAGGGCCAAGACCTCGACTATTGACCAGATCTTTAGATTACAGTTGATCCATTGGAAAATCGTGGTCCTAGAGGGTGGCAGCCTCTATGTCACATTTGTGGATCTTAAATCCGCATTTGATATGGTGCGGCGAGATCAGCTATGGGACATACTTCATGATATGGGTTTACCTGATTACCTTTCCCATCAGCTGAAACGCCTGCACCAAGATAATTATGCAAGAATTAGATTTGGCAAAAAGGCGAGTTGACAGCTCCCTTCCCCGTAGAGAAAGGGGTGAGACAGGGATGTGTCCTTGCCCCGACCCTGTTCTCCCTCTTCTTAAATGGTTTAATTGAAACCTTATTAGCAGGGAAAGATATAGACGCACCGAGGTTGGCAAATCGTAAAATTCCAGCACTTATGTTCGCGGACGACACGCTGCTACTCTCTAAGTCACCCATGGGTATGCAGCGTTTACTTGAAGTATTTAGTGCCTTTTGTAGGAAGAGGGATTGGAGATAAATCTTCAAAAAACCAAATATATGGTTTTCCATGCCAACACTATTAATTGTCCACATCCCCAACTGGATGGCAAGGCTTTAGAGAGGGTGCCCGTATTTGATTATTTAGGGCTCACACTCAATGATAAGATGAACTGGGGACCACAAGTTAAGAAAGCTAACCTCAAATTGACTCAGTCCGCAGGTGGCATTTTAAAAATATATAAAAATTGCTCCCAGAAGGTGATAGGCCCACCAGCAGAAATATATAAAACACAGGCTAGGGGAGCCACGCTATATGGGGCAGAACTCTGGGGCTATTGTTCGGCAAATATGCTATCCATGACAGAGAACTTATTTTTAAGGCAATTGCTGAGCCTCCCCATGAGCACTCCGCTAACACCCCTTAGGATGGACTTGGGGATTGGTCCCATAGCAGATGTTGTTGCCTTCCGACCACTCTTATATTGGCGTCGTCTCTGGAGTATACCAGAGCTGGCCAATTATAGGGAGGAGCTAAAGGATGTCATGTCCCTCTTGGGAGCGGGGAACCTACCTTTGTTGGCTTATATAAGGAATTCTTGCCAGGCATTGGGGAGGGTAGACATGTGGTTAACTCCTGAAGAGACTTGCCCCTCTACCCCCAAAAAGGCTCTACTCGCTTCCTACAGGGAACGCAAAATGGTCCAATTATATCAGAGTATTAATCCCAGTAGTCTGACCTCAAAATTTTTAGAGGTCAAACAGCAATACAAGCTTGAGCTGGTATTGGACAGTATTCAACCACTGCTTGCGAAGAAACTGTTCCTACAATTTAGACATGGGGTGCTCCCGCTTCGAGCACTCACTAATAAATGGCAGGGAATGTCTAAATTAGACTGCCCTGGGTGTGACATAGTTGACGAAACAGATCTCCACGCAGTCCTTTTTTGCCCCGCCTATAAAAGGCCAAGGTCTAAATGGGTTCTTCAGCTCTGCAGAAACCTGGGAATCAGACACCATACTGAGGCTTACAGACTCCTCAAACACGAAACAGATCCGTTAATCGTGTTTGCCATCTCCAGGTTTTTATATTCGATGTGGTGTATCCGTAGGGCCATTTTAAAGAAAAAGAACTTAGAAGAACCTCAATAGAGTGTGTACTAAATAGGTGGCTATTTTAAGGGGGAATATCCCCTAGCCCGAAATTTGTTTTACATATTTTCTTCCTCCCTGGGTCGCTTGTTCACCTACCTCTCTTTTAAAAATGTTTTATATATTCTTAATGTTCTTTACTTACTTTTTAATCCCTTCGGGTTATCAGTCAATAGCTGCTTTTAAATATATAAATTGATGACAGTAACATTGCAATTGTTTGCAACATGATGTAAGACACTTTTTTATTGCTGGGATGATTGTTGTACTATTCCTCTAGCAAGTATTGACAAGGGGGCGTCTAGTCATTGCTGGCTATTGTTGATTTTTAAACCCCGTACAAGTGATGATACTTTTTAACAAAATATTTATTACTTTTTCTCTCTTTTTATATATGTTTTTGAATACATGTATTTGTAATATTTTATGTGCTTTTAGGGCTGTAAGGCCGAAATAAAGCTTTTTGACTGACTGACTGACAAAACAATTTAAACTGAGATAATAGGGTTACTAAACCTTTTGGGGTATTGGACACTAGCAGAGTTTCGTCCGCAAATGGTAGAGCCGGAGTTTTAATTCCCCCAAAACAGGTGAATCATTATTACAATTCAATAGGAAGTCAACACACTCGTTTATGAAAAGAAGGAATAGGGTTGGGGCGAGTAGACTTCCTTGCCTTACTCCCTTGGCCATCTCACTTGTCCAATAGAGGATATCAGGCCGGGTCTGATGGCTTAGTGAACTAATGCATCCACTGTTGGGGTCTGTGTTTGACCTCATGGTCCCAGGTTCAAATCCTGGTGGGTCCACGCAGCCTTTCATCCTTCTGAGGTCAATAAAATGAGTACTATTAAGTGTGATAACAATAAATGTCTGTTATACAGCACCAAGATACCCTTGGGTGAACATGTGGTTTACAAATACAAATGTTATGTTAATAGAGGGGGTGGAAGTCCTAAATGTCTTAAAGTGTATATCTGGATGGATGGAGCCACGAGAGTCTTACGCGAGCGCCAAAAATAGAGCGTTCTGATTGGTCCAGGAGGCTTTTTTCCCATGGCCCATCTCACTCCCGCAGGAGTCAGACTCCTGCCGGGGCAAGCTCTCTGATTGTCTGCCAGCAACATGAAAAAAATATTCCTGGCAGCCATTACAGGACTCAGTGACTTAGTCCCCTGTCCTGAAGTTGCAAAACAAAAAAATTATATAAGAGGGCAGTGTAGGGATACCCTGTTCCCATGGGGAGACCCAGAAGGACCCCGGGGCCAAAATTGAAAACAAATAGCTATTTTTGCCGTGATCCAGCAGGATTAAAAAAATGAAAATGGTGGCATAGGACCACATTCTTTAATGAAGGGGAGGGGTGTGCTACCTTCCTGAGCCTTTAATGACCCCGGGAACCCTATCCTCCTGGGGCTGGTTTACTTGCTGTGTCCCGGGGAGTACACCCCTGTGACACAATTGATTTCCCTGCCTTCATGGAAATGAGCAGGGAAACTTGTGCTTGCTCCTGTCTGGAGGGAGCATTTTCAAATATGTCGCCAAACAGCAGCAAATGCACAGTCTATTTCCAATGGCTGGTAGCAGACTTGTATTCTGTTTTTCTTCCCGCACTGATGCAGCAGGGAAATAAAACAAGATATTGATACCACCCGGAGGGAGCAGTCATGTGGGGAGTCAGCTGGGGCTGCGGGAGCTCTGTGTGCATAGCCCAACATGTGTATGGTGGGTGCCCTGGGTGTACACCAGAGCACCCACCTATAGTAAAGGCAGGTCCCAGGCTTGGGGAGGGGCCTGCATGTTCATCCTCCTCCTTAAAAAATATGGTCCTGGGGGATGCGGTCCCCAAGGCCTAATGAGGCTTGGGGAGGGGGCCAAGTGGCCCCTCTACTTTAAAAAAATATGGCCCTGTGGGATGAGTCCCCATGGCCTAATAAGGCTCAGGGAGGGGGCCTAGCAGCTCCTGTCCCTTCCCCTTTTAAATAAGGCACGGCCCCGGGGAATGAGGTCCCTGGGGCCTAATTAGGACTCATGGGGAGCTGCGCACACCCGCTCAATTTTATAAATACTCAGCCCCGGGAAATGGGGTCCAGGGATCTAATGAGGCTTGGGGAGGGGTTGAATTCCCACTCACCATTTTTATTCAATTGAGCCCTGGGGATGGGATCCCTGGGGCCAGATATTGCTCAGGGAGGGCCCCCTCCCCTTTTAAAGAGCAACGGTCCCAGGGGATGGGGTCCCCAGGGCCTATAAAGGTTCAAGTAGGGAGAGTTATCAGACCCTTTTCCGTTTTTATTGTATTCGGACAAGGGGGATATGTTCGCCAGGGCCTGGTAAGGCTTGGGGAGGGGCTGCACACCCTCCTCCCCTGTTTAATTGCATTGGGTCCCAGGGAACTATAACTGTTGGATATATATATATATATTGGCAGCAGAGGATCGTGCCATCGGCAGAATTTACCGAAAGGCAAATATATGGTCGCTAAAACGTCATAAGAAAAATTGCAGCAAGGTTCACTGAGCCTTTCCATTACTTTCTGCCTAGCTTTGTAGGATGTAATTTGGCAGAATTTAATTCTATTAGCAAACCGAAGTGCATGTAAATGCTGGCAGTCATGCTGAGCTAGTGAGTGCATGCGTAGGGATACGTGTGTATATATACTGGGCGTTTTGGTTACATATATATATATACATTGGGCCGCGCTACCAACAAAGGAGCTACCGCTTGGCAACAAGCTATTTACCGAATCGAGAGGATTATCGGTGGCGGGCCCCCCAGCGCCAAGGACGACGGGCAGTGAAGCCCCTGCAGCCACAAGAAAGGTAGGCGAACTCGGGTCGGAGGACGCGACGGGCGACCTACCTAGTGGAGTGTAAGGGGGCGGCCATTGCATAAAGGTTCAGCTGGGTTGGAGGTGTGCTGAATACAGATTGAGCGAGCAGCTCACTGCAGTCAAACTTGCTCCGTAGTATTCAAAAGAAACGAGACACCAGCTTGAAGGTACTACCATGTCAGCCGACGCGCTGTTAGAGAGAGAGCGGCGGCGGCCGATATGTTCAATGACAACCGAGCTCCAGAACAAAACTCACTCTCCCATAATGCACCAGCAGGGTCCCGGAGTTCCGGATTTAGAGATAAGCTGAAACTACTTGAGAAACTCAGCAAAGCTGAACAAAGTAAGTGGTGGGAAGCTAAATCATTACAGCGCTATCTAGATGTAGGGAGAGTGCCACGAGGCCTGCGAATCCTGTTAGCCCCCAGCTATGAGAATCCCGACAAAAACATGATGAGTGAGTGGGCTGAGACCAATTTGGAATCCTCACGTAGACTCATAATTATATTAGTTAAATATGCTGAAAAAGACCGGGAGAAGCTACAGGAAGAAATTGAAAAACTAAATGAAGAGCTGAGCACAATGGGGCAAAATGACGAATTATCCAAACTGAAGGAGGAAATGACCAAGAGAATCAAAAAAGAAGAAGACAAAATAAGAGAACGAAAGGCATATAAATTTCATCGCGACCGTATGGACTATGAGAGCGGGAGAATATTCACATTTGCAAAAAAATATGACAGATTGAAGGTTTCAAAATATGGAGAGGCACAGCAAGACACTAGGGCAAACCAGGCAAATCCGATGATATGCCCAGAAGGAGCATCCAGCTCTGACCTCAGCTCGGCTTTGGAGAGCGAGACAGAAATGGATGCCCGCCTCCAAAGAATGAAAAAAGTACCAGCAAAAATCTCCCTAGCAGAAGAAGTGGATTTTTATGCCGCGATTGTCGAGACACCCTGCGTCCAAGAAAACCACTCAACAAGCAAACAGAAATCGAACCACCAAACGTAGGGAAAGGAGGCAGGCAAGACGAAAAAGAGCAGCCAAGACAATTTCAGAAGAGACAATCAAAGCGCAATTGGAGACGCTAACTCAGACTGAATCTACAATCAATCAAACCGTTATCAATCTGACTAATGTGGATCTCAACAAAGCCGAACTGCAATTGTTACAACTTGGGTTATCTTACTGCCCTGTGAGCTCCTTCAGGTATGCGGCAACACGGTGTGACATTTTCAAAAGTATTAGAAAACTAAAGTTAAAAAAATACTTTTTGCAACAAAAACAAGAGTCAGACAAAGATAAATCAGAGGCAACCAATGACCAAGCAACCAGCACCTTTCCATCAAATCTAAATACCAATGATATGCCAACCTTGCATACAATGATAGAACTGGCTCAAGAAAGCAACACTAGTGATTTTTCAAGTGGTAACGCAGAAAATAGAGCAACACAAAAAGACCCACTACGCCTTTCAAACCTCCTTCTACATTTAACCCAATTACCATCAGAGACTCTATTGATATATTCAACGAACATGTAACTTCCAGCATCAAAAAACGTAACCATAAAATAAACAACCAAGCTAGACGTAAAACTAACAAAAGAGAGGTTCAATATTACAACCTTATGTCGAAGTTGAAGAAGAACAAAGACATCGTTATCCGTAATTCGGATAAAGGGGGAAACATAGTCCTTTGGAATAAAGTGGATTACATTGAAGAAGCCACAAACCAGCTGAAAGACAAAGAATGCTACCACCGGAGTGACCAACAAACACTTAAAACCATGTACAGTGACTTTAGGATGAAATTGGTGGCTTGGAAAAATGGGGGATTACTGTCTCTGGAAGAATACAAATATCTAAAGAATGACAATCCGGTAACCCCCATAATGTAATTCATACCTAAGGTACACAAAAATCCAATGAGACCCCCTGGGAGGCCCATCATTTCAGCTCGCAACAGCCTCCTAGAAAAGACGTCCCAATATGTAGATTTGTTTTTGCAGGATTATGTGCAACATCTACCCTCATATTTAAGGGACACGGGGGATTTTTGGCAAAACTACAAACAGTCAATTGGCAAGACAATTATCTGCTTATCACCCTTGATGTTACATCTTTGTATACATCTATCAAACATCAAGATGGACTGAGGGCTTTACGTCACTATCTACCAACTAGGGCACTGGAATTTGAATTACACAGCACAATGTTAATGAATATGGTTGAGTTTTGCTTAAAGAACAACTTTTTCATGTTTCAAAATGTCTTATACCAACAGCAACGTGGGGTAGCTATGGGGGCCAGCTTCTACCCCAGCTATGCTTGTCTTCACATGGGCTGGTGGGAGGAGCTGGTCCTCCACAACCAGTTTAGAGCGTATATAACTAACAACATCAAGACATGGGTAAGGTTTATTGATGACCTTTTTATCATATGGCAGGGCACCAAAGAGGTAGCAGAGAAATTTGTTGAGAAGTTGAATGACAACAATTTAAACCTACAGTTTACGGCATCGATCAGCTCTGTAACCGTCAATTTTCTTGATGTACAAGTGTATGTGAAGGATGGTCAGTTGCAAACCAAATTACACAGAAAAGCCACCGCAGGGAACTCAGTACTACATGCCAGCAGCGCTCACCCGAAGCATTTAATACAAAGTATACCCTTTGGGGAGATGCTGCAGCTGAAACGCATTTGTAGTAGTAGTGAGGATTTGAGGGAAGCCCAAACTGCTAGCAAAAATAGATTTTTGGCTAGGGGCTACTCCTCTCAGTGCATCAACAAGGCCATCCTTAGAAGTAATGCAATGAATCAAGATACCCTATTGAACAAGGGGGCCCAAACTAAGGTGACTGAAGAAGACAAGACAGGAACTTTTAGGTTTATTCTCAGCTACAACAAACAGAGTAAAACCATTAAAAAGATCATAGATAAGAATTGGCCTTCAATCTTAGGGGACCCTTTGATAGGCCATTTACTGCCAAAAAAGCGGCAATCACATACAGCAGGGCACCCTCCATGAGGGACTCCTTAGTGCATAATGACCCTGGAGGCTTTACAAATACTACGTGGCTGAGTCAACGCAGAGGTTTCTTTAAGTGCAAGACATGTAAGGCTTGCCTACATGGGGTCAATACTACAACTTATAAGACATCCTTTGGAGAACAAGAACATTTGATCACTAAATCCTTGACATGCAAAACAGACCATGTGGTCTATGTGCTGGAGTGCCCTTGTAACCTTAGATATGTTGGCAGTACTATACTGCAGGGACACAAAAGGGTACTCCAGCACATAAGGGCGATCAAAAACCGAGACCCCACCTACCCAGTGGCCTGTCATTTTGGTGAGAAACATGACGCGGTTTTGTACAAGTGAAATGTCCAACTAACTATAACGTCCCTGAAACCTGTGGTTTTTTCAGTGAATTTCAAAGGTTTTTTAAATGCTAATTTCTAACTATAATGTCCCTGAAACCTATGGGTTTTTCAGTGAATTTCAAAGGTTTTTTAAATGCTAATTTCTAACTATAACGTCCCTGAAACCTGTGGTTTTTTCAGTGAAATTCAAAGGTTTTTTAAATGCTAATTTCTAACTATGCCTACAGAGGTAGGACATGTGCAGAAAGAGGAAGAAAGGCGCAGAAAGAAGCAACAGAAATGCAGAAAGAGGCAACAGAAGTCCAGAAAGATAAAGAAAGGTGCAGAAAGAAGCAAGAGATGCGCACAAAGAACCGACAGAGGAGCAGAAAGAGGCCTTGTTGCAAAGTCATCCTGTGCCCCCAACTTTTTGTTGACGGGTACTGGTGATAACTGACTCTGACTAACCAGGCCTAGAGCCAGTGCTACGCTAAAAGACACTTAGAATACAGTGAAAACACCTACATACACTAGGGAACACTATGCATTGGGGTACCCCTGTGATTGGCATGACCTCCTCTGTAAGGCCCTAGTACATAATAGGGCAGGGGGATTAAAACTACCTCTAAGTCAGAGGTGCAGAAAGACGCTTCTTTAAGTAGTAGTCACATTTACAGAGTGATGGACAAAGGGTGCTGGGCCTCTGACCAGCTCTCAGGAATTCCGCTGCATAGGACTTAGACGAGGTACCAAGAGGGCTTCTTGGCCCCCAAAGTCCCTCCGGAGTAAATTGGACTTCATCCCCCATCCCGTAGTCTGCCAGGAGGCGCGTTAGCAGAGTGTTGGAGAAAGGGGGCATGTCCTCCTTAGACATCTTAGCAATCCCACTGTGTGGGATTTACTGCAGGTAACAAGAGGGTAGTTGGCCCCCAAGGACATCCTTGATGGCCAACTACCCCTTCTATTACCTCCAGTAAGTCCCAGAGAGCAGGATTGCTAAGTTCTCATAGCAGGCCACGTCCCCTTTGCCCACCACTCTGCAAACGCGCTCCCTGGCACGCTCTTGGATGGGGATTGAAGTCCCCTTCGCTGCTGGGGGTCCTTTAGGGGCCAACTAGCCTACGTCTTACCTCCAGTAAGCCCCACACAGTGGGATTGCTGAGAGGTGGACAAAGGCCACGCCCCCTTTCCCCACCACTCTGCAAACATGCCTCCTGGCACGTTCTAAGTTGGGGTATTAAGTCCCCTTCATTCCTGATGGTCCCTGGGGGCCAACTAGCCCACCAGGTACCTCCAGTATGCGCCACAGAGCTGCGTTGCAGAGAGGTGGTCAGAGGCCATGCCCCCTTTCTACACCACTCTGCAAACGCAGCTCCTGGCGTACTGCTGCTCGGGGGATGAAGTCCACTTGTGTCCTGAGGTCCTCAGGACACAAGAGGACCTCTTCGCCCCACCACCAGTGCGCCAAGAGGCCCTGGGTACCCCATCCCCCAGAGCCTGACCCCTTCTTAATCAACATTTTTAAAAAAATCGGGAAGGGGCCCGCGTGGCCCCTCCCGAGGCCAATTTAGGCCCCGGGACCTCATCCCCTGGGGCATGGCCAGAATTTTATTTATTTTATCATTTATATTTGGAGGGGGCCGCGTGGCCCCATCCTAAGGCCAATTATGGCCCCGGGGACCCCATCCCCCGGGGCTGGCCTTTCCTTATTTTTTTTTTTTTTTATAATTATTGGGGAGGGGGGCCGTGTGGCCCCCCTCCCAGGCCACTTCTGGTCCCGGGGACCCCATCCCCCGGGGCCTGGCCTCTGTGATTGGGACCGTGGGGGAGCCCCAATGCCCCCACGGTCCCGCCGGCTCCCTGCCTCCTGCGGGAGCCGGCATTGCTTTGAGCAAGGGGAGCTGCTGACATGCAGCTCCCTTGCTCAAAAGCAATCCTGATTTGCTTCATTGAAGCGAGAGCAGGTTTTCCTGCTCTCGCTTCAATGAAGCTAGCAGAGTTTGCTATGGCAGGGCGGGAGCCGTGCTCCCGCCCTGCCATAGCAAACAGCAATTTCCCGGGGTGGGCACCCGGGACATTGCAGGAGCCGGCCCTGGGGGTGGTCGTCCCCAGGGCCATCAAGGGCTCCAGGAGGGGGCCACACGGCCCCCTCCATCCATTTGCATAGCCCCGGGGAGGTGGTGGTCCCCGGGGCAGTGTGGGAGGGGCAGGAGCCCCCACTTTTATTTTTAATTTCAGCCTGGTGAGGTGGCGGTCCCCGGGGCTCGGGGGCCCGCGAGGCCCCCTTCCTTTTACATTTGAATGCCCCGGGAAGGTGGCGGTCCCTGGGGATGCGGGGGGCCACGTGCCCCCGCATTCAAATTAATAAACCCCGGGGAGGTGGCGGTCCCTGATTATCCCCGGGACCTGTCCCACCCGGGGGCTTTTTGAAAACAAAGCGCGGGAGCCTACGCTTCATTTTTTTATTATTTTCTCAGCAGGATTCGCGACCACAACGCGAATTCTGCTGTTTTTAAAAAAATGCTTTTTTGGTCCTTGTGGGACCCCTGAGCAGGCCTAGGGGTCAGGGTGTTTCTACCCTGCCCCCTTTTCTTGTTTTTCAACCTTTTTCCACTCTTTTCTTGTGACTCGGTTACCGAGTCACAAGATGGCTGCCAACACTTCCTGGTTTGGAGTGTTGGCAGCCAATCAGAGTGAAGCTCGTGCCCGGGAGGGTTCGCGAACCCTCCTCGGTGCTCAGATATCGATATTTTTCTTTTTGAATTTCACAGGAACTACTGAACGGATTTACACCATTTAAAAAAGGGCACACTCTAAACCAAAACCTACCTTTTTGCCAAATTTGATGTAATTCCGTTCAGCGGGTCAGGCTGTAGCCTGTGAAGTTTCCTATGGAAAATAACATGGAGAAAACGCGCTTTGGGACCCCCTTTTTTCTTGGCCCCGCTTGACGAATCACCCCGAAACTTTCAACACACAAACTGAGCGGTCCGGCCCTATTTTTTAGAAAATTTCACGAAGATTCGTCAAACGGCGCCAAAGATATTGGCAAATCAAAAAACGATTTTCCTATGGAAACTAGGTCCTAACTATAACTACATACTGGCGACCGCCAGTAGGTAATATATATATATATATATATATATATATATATATATAAATATATATATATATATATATATATATAAGACTGTTTGTTGGTGAACATTATATTTACGCAGTAAAGAGCTGGTCATATGGGTCTCAGTTGCCCTTATCTTTGATGGTAACTAGTGCCATAGTTTGCCAGTTTGCACAGAGAAATTATGTGCCACCAATTAGTTTTTCTAATCGTGTAGGTTCCTGCTTTGGATGTATTTGGTTTTTCTTGATTTCTTTCTGAATGAATACTGGGCCATTGCCATTTAGTGCCTTGTGGGTAATACAAAGCAGTTAGAAAGTGGATCTTCTGACTGGTATGTTAGCTTTCACAAGATCCTGGAATTTAGTCATTAGCATGTCTTGGAAAGGTAACAAGGGTGGTGTCACCCTTTCATTGGAGCTTTTGTTATAAGTGAGTTGGGCAGTTTGTTTTCTTTTATGTTGTATGATTCCAGCATGTCTGCTTTCGACTATTTAATGAGTTTCCAGTTTATTACAAAAGTCCTGGGGGTTCGGATGGGTTCCTTGGAAGCTTTTTGGGTTGGTAAATTCAGATACTAGTTTAAAAAGCTCTTTATTGTGGCATTTAGCATGCTTTTGTATTAGGTTCCTTAATTTTTTTATTAATGTCTTGTACATTCTAATATGTATTTGTAGGTGTATTTTGTTTTGTGGGCTGTTAGAGTGTGACAATTATTTTTAAATTTTGCATTCATCCAAGGGGCTTTTTTCTTTTGCACTGTCTTGATGTTTTCAGTGAGATTAGTATATCATAAACTGCATGGAGCCATCCATAGAGTTTCTCTATTTAATCTATTGTCTCCAAATCAATGTTTCTGGCAAGTTAGGTTTCTAGGCCCTCCTTGTTCAACTTATTCCAGGTTGTGTAGGTGGTTGTGGGTTGGTTGAGTGTAGCTGAAGTTTGTTGTGGAATCTTGTGTTGGAAATCAACCAGGTGGTGCGCTAAACATTTCACAGGAGTGGCCCTTTGAAATATGACTAATTCTGTGTTGCCTAACATGACATATAAGGTGTGTTATGGAATGTGAGTGGAGTTGAGAATGAGTTGTTGTAGTTTGTGGGACTCTAGACGTGTAAGAATTGTCTGGGGTGAGGCATATTTGATTTGTGGAACCAGATGTTCAGGACATCAAGGATGCATAGGTTTGAATATTTGGTAAACAGGTTTGATACTGTTCCTAGGAAAGTGTCTGGAAATGTTCCATTGCTAGCCTGTCAAAGAGGAGAAAGCTGTGGGGAAAATGTTGGTAGAGGATTTCATCTGACAAGGAGGGCTTCACAACCCTATATAGAAACATCCTTCACTTTGATGAGGGTTGATGTTTCCTTAAATATGATTTCCAATCCTCCTTCTTTACCTGTGCAGATGTGCGTAATGGTTTGATATCCTAGTGGAATAGCTTCATGTAATACAGGTGCCATGTCTTCCCCCAGCCATTTTTCTGTTAGAAGAGTAAGTTTACATTGATAACCATCACTACATCGATTACCACTGCTTCAAAAATATATTATATAAAATGTTTTACAAGTACATTGAAGTCAATAGATTGTCCTAAATGAAATTACATATTTAAAGAAAAATGAAACAGTGATATCTATAACGGAGAAGGCTAGGAACCAAAAGCAGACCTGAAATGTTTGCTGTGCTTGCCACCATACTGCATAGAATGGGCTACCAAAACCAGCAAGCCTGACCACTGCAGGGTTCTCTCCCCAAGGATTTTTCAAAAAATGGGTAAAATGGTGCAGTTAAAAACAAATTTTTCATCTTAATCTGCCCTTGTTCACAACTCCTTCCTAGTCACTTTCATTTTGCTCTCCCATTCCAATCACTTGTCTCCTTTCTATAACCATATCTCTATGACACATCAATTCCTCCTTTCTGCTGCTCACTTCTTCTTACCATTACCCACTTCTACCTGCTTGTTCTTATTTCCATCTTCTTTTCCCCTGTCTATTTCCTCTCCACATCTCCTTTCCTGTGCTTCCCTCACTTTCTTCTCTCATTTCCTACTCTGTCATCCTCTTTTGATCGCCTCTTCTCTTTCATTCTTGCTTTTCCTTTGTTTTCACATTTCTCACTATCTTCCCTTCTCTCTTCATCTTACTCCGCTCTCCTCCCTTATAGACCCCTGTCTCGCTCTATCTCCTCTGTCTCCCTTCCCTTTTTTATTAATTCACTGTTTGGTAACTTGTGAAGTGTGACATATCAAACTTCTGAATGTATAGCTACTGTCAGCCACAGCTGAGTTTAAGGTCCCATATTTGTACAATTTCAGTGCTGACAGTTCATTGTGGATGTTTTGGTTCCCCAAATATTTACACGTGTACAGATTGTGCAAACAGATTGTGCAGATAATGGACTGTATTAACATATAATTTAAGGTACACAGACCAATGAGTGCACGCCATTTTTATTGCCCTGGTTTTGACTCAATTAGCCAAATAAAAGATACATTTGGATCTTGTTAGGGTTTTTCGAGCCTTTCAAAATGAGTTTTCGAATGGGATTTATTTAGATGAATAATCAATCAATCAATCAATCAAATCAGTCTTTATTTCGATCCTTTTGATCATAAAAGACACAAATATTATTAACGATAAAAAATTATGACTAATAAATCTGACTAAATTAATACAATATTATGGCACAGCAGCCAAATGGGAAAAACTATCATTGTGAAAATATATACTATGCATATTTAAAACTCAATCGTATACAACATTAAAAATTGTTGAAAATTTATAAAAAACAATAAAACACATCTGTGTAAATTCTCATCTTTAGCTACCATTTAGATACAGCTTCCATTTCATCATGGGACATAATCCTAAACACTATGCAGACAAATCCCAATAGACATTATACATAATTCCTTTGGACAATAATCACGGTGCTTTAAAAACAAGAGTGCCATTCATTAAGTCTTGTTTCTTCAGATTGTTCGATCGAATGGCCCACATCCAGCTCAAGAATTTAGCCATGGCTATCACTACATGCTCTTGCGTATTGGTTATCAATATTCGAAGAGTCATGGCGCTTGATCTGGTATCTATATTAGAGCACAGGGGCTTAAGCCATTTGTCTCTGGGAGACTTGTACGCTGAACAGACAAATAATATGTGAGGAATTGACTCAACCTGCTCTAGACAGGATACACATTTATTGTCTGATGTACTAAGCCATTTTTGTGTAAATGTTTTAACTGGGAGTGTGCCTACCCTAAACTGGTGGTACAACTTTCTATCGCAGGGTTTAGATATAAAATCCCAGTATTCCTCAAACTTGGTATCATATTTATGCTCCATGAATATACCTGACAGAGAAGAATTCTTAAGAGATGTCACATCATTTATTCTGGCCTTGTTCCAATAAGCTTCCTTGAAAACGTGTTTGGAAGGAAAGGAACTACCTACTGGATCCTCCCATAAGTGACTGAACCCCATATTCACCAGAGTACGCCTTAGATTTTGCAACCAAGGGATTTTGCATGATAAGTAGGCTTCTCTAACATCTTTTAATGCATTTGCGTAAATTGACAGCTCCGGAGTTGACCAGAGCCTTCTCCAGAATGCTATGGGCCTATATCGAGCTATCTCCTCGATTGTACAACAACCTAGGTCTAAATAAAGGGGCTTCAAAGGAGTGGATTGCGGAAGACCAGCAAGGGCTCTCAAAACTTTATTCTGGGCTATGGATATAGGTGTCACATTGTCAAAACCCCAGAGCTCTGCACCATATAGAATTGAGGCCCTAACCTTGGTGTTATATACCTTTAATGCTGGCCCTACCGGCTTTGTCTGAGAGAGCCTCTGTTCTTTTGATAGCACTCCAGTAAGTTGTACGTGCTTGAGGGCCAATAAATCAATCTGGGGTTTCCAATTTAACTTCCTGCCCAGAGTGACCCCCAAATACGTAAACACATCTGTTTGTTCCAGTTGAACCTTGTTCATGAAGACTCTCCCTTTTGTCGCTTTGTACCTGTGCAAAACCATGAATTTTGTTTTATCCACATTAATCACCAACTCATTGTCACTACAAAAGTCCTCAAATCTGCTCAGTGCACGATGCAGCCCTTTTTGAGTTTTTGATATAATTAGGGTATCGTCTGCAAACATAAGTAGGGGTACCTTCATGCCAGCTAATGTGGGGGCGTCTGTGGGATATGAAGAAAAGTAGTCCACAACCCTGTTTATAAATAACGAAAACAGGGTTGGAGCCAAGACGCACCCTTGGCGGACCCCTTTAGATACTAAAAACCTGTCCGTGACGTTACCCTGAGAACCCCAGCGTACCTGGGCAAAACTGGACTCATGCAGTTTAACAACTAGGGAAAGTAAATCTAATGGCATCCCTAAGTCCTTTAGGGCCCCCATAACTTATTTCGAGGAACCAAATCAAATGCGGATTTAAGATCAATAAAGGCAGCGTAAATTGTTTCTCCTGCAATAATTGCAACTCGGCAATAAATTAATATAAACCTAAAAACCTGGTCGATTGTGCTAACATGTGGGCGGAAGCCAGCCTGTAAAGGGGACAAAATATCATTGTCTAAAATCCAAATTTGGATTCTACTCAACACTAGCTTGGCCATGATCTTTTGTATAGAATCTATCAAGCTAATTGGCCGATAATTACTAGGACTAGAGCGGTCCCCCTTTTGTAAATTGGAAGTATTTCCGCACCACGCCAAGATTCTGGGATGGCAGCTCCACTGGCTATCGCATTAACAAGTATATGAATGTACGTGAGCCAGTTGTCTTTATCATATAGATGAATAATGATTTTAAACTATTAGGGGCCGATTCACAGAACTAATCTGAGACAAAATCCTAAACTTAGTTTAGGATTTTGTCTCAGATTAGTTCTGTGAATCGGCCCCACAGTTTCTATGGTTTATTTAGCTGAAATCACCAAATGCACTTTCAATTATGTGAATACCAATTCAAAAGGCAGCAGAAGCGAGAAACCTGCCGCCACATCAATTATGAAGTATTGCATTTACTTTAAAAAAAAACTTATCTCTGTTTATCGAGTATCAAATATTGCTCTGCATGTCTCCCCAAATCGTCCTGCATGAATTCCATTAATAACCGATAAAGGCTACTGATACTGCAATCCGCTGATCTACCAAGCACATCCATCACTGGAAATCTCTCCCCACATACACCATCCCTAAAGCATTTAGGAAGAAAATCTCTAAATTGAAGAAATTAAGAAAATCCCCTTTATCAACAGAAAATGTATCTTGCAATTCCCCAAAAGATTTCATCTGTTTGGCTGTAAAAAAATCTCCAATTTTCTGAACTCCACATCCTGCCCATTTACTGCAATAACTATCTCGAAAAATATCTGGAAGAATCTGAGCATTCCATAATGGTGTATAATAGTTACAACGTCCAAGTCCTAATTTACGCTTTACCAGAACCCATAGCTTAAAAGTGGTGCTGATTGTTTTGAATTTGACTTTTTAAAAATAGCTAGGCTCCACTATCCTCAAAAAGAGGCAAGTGCAGCGTTTCCCCAGATTAAGTTATAAATTGGCGTAAGGACTTCCCAGGACCACATAGAGCTTCACATTTTGAAATGGCATTTTTTAAATATGAGGAACCAGGAAGGATAGCCTTGTTACCGTCCTGTTTGCTCAGTCCTTCATGTGCTGCTAATATTTCCTGCTATGCTACGGGATGATTTATAGAGCTCATGGCGACCAGAAGGCATCCCAGCGCCAGAAGGAGAGGTATGCACAGCAAAAACAGCGATCGGACAGGATCAGAACACCTAGATGGTCAGACTAAAAAAGCCAGGTTTTAATGGCTTTGCGAAAACATAGTTCGAAGTCCAAACACCTAAGGGCCAAGGGGAGAGAGTTCACAAGCTTTGCAACCTTACAGCTAAAAAAGTCCTCCTCTTCTGGCTCTTCTAACTGAGGGGACAGAGACCAAGTGCAGATTCGAAGGGCAAAGTTCTCTATTAGACACATAACGGGTGACAAGATGGTGATGTATAGGAGGTCCCTTCCCATGGAGAACTCTATGGGCAATGCACAAAGATGTGAATTCAATTATTTTAGCAATGGGAGGCCAATGCAACTCCCTCAGCCCCTGCTGGGCTGATTGAGATCTGGGAATACCCAAGAACATATGTGCGGCCGCATTTTTTACCACCTGAAGTTTACGGATGGTAACATTGGGGGCGCCTAAGAATAGAGAGCTGCTGTAGTCCAGTCGAGAAAGAATCAAAGCCTGGACTGCCACTCGCCTTGAAGCCTGAGGAAGGAGTGGCAGAATCTTGCACAGCATCCACAGCAAAACAAAACAACTATTGGATAATATAGTGGCCTGAGTTACCATTGTCAAGGATTCATCAATCCACATTTCCAGACTTTTTAGAATTGCTTTGTTCACAGGGGAGAGGGTCCCATGCAAGGAAACTAATCCAGGTCGTACTGAAGGGGGAACGAATTTCCAAGGATCAATGCAGGAATACTAATCATACAGGAGAGCCCCTGTCTTGATACCAGATCTCACTTTCCACCAGGAGCAGAGGCAATGTTCCCTCTAATTATTTTTTTCTCTGTGTGGCAGTGACCTTTTTGTGTGTGCATGTTTCTTGGTTGTTTGTGCAACTGAGTGATACCAGCAAACATGATACTAAGTTCTAATGGGACTAGAAGTCACACATCTCCATACATTTAAAAATGGTTTAAGAGATTATTTGAAAGCACATTTCCCTTCTAAATTGTCTAAAAGCAAGACCTTCAGAAATTGTTCTCAAAGAGAGCCATGAATTGATTTAATTCTTTAAATTCTGGGACTAAACTACCAAGAAGTAGAAACATTGCAACCCATGAATAACCATACACATGGTATATGGGTCAATGGGGTCCAGTCAGAAGCAGAGATATCACAACCCAAGTAATCATAGACACCACAGTAGTGGTTCTATGAGGTGCATACCTGAGCAGAGATGAGGCAACCTGGGGGCAGCCGCAGACAATGTGGGTTTATGCTGTAAAAAGATGCCAAAAAGGCACAACTCACTTGAGTGGGTGCTACTGGCGAACCAATTAGAGGAGGGGGTTAAAATGTAGTCTTGGGGAGGAAAATAGAGATTAGAATTAAGAGAAGAGTTTATGCAGAAGTGGGTAAGGAAGAAGGAAAAGGGAAGATAAATGGAGGGAGCACCTGGACAAATGTCCTATGTGGCCCTGACAGGCCCAAACAGGGGAAATGGCACAAGAAAACCCCCTTAAACTCATAACCTTTTACCAAGATACCACAGGATGAGAGGTTAAACAGTGAAGCACGGGGGATTCACTGCTGGGTGATTCACTTGACCTGCAGCTTTTAGTCTATGAAAGCATTGGAAAGGAGGCATTTGGAGCACAGCGGTTGAGGTTGGGGTCATCTTCAGGATTATGTGGGACCCAAGAAAGACATATTTTGGGGGCACCTGTTTGGAACAAACTTCCATTTTATTGCCCATTTTCTGCTACTTCAAGCCTGAATGGTGCCAAATAATACTGAATTATGGTTAAACTTTCAGCAACAAGGTCACATACAAGCAGTTGACATATGACTTGCCCCCGTTCCAAAATTCTTCAGATGACACCAAGTAGAGACAGACAGAGTAGGATGTAGAGGTAGTCCTAGAAGAGGAAAAAAGGTTGAGATAGAGAAATAGACTGAAGTGAAAGAAAGTGAAGGTTTATTGTCTCTTAGGGCCCCTTGGAAGGCAGGGGGCTGGTTAATTGCCCACTTTGCCCATGCCTTAAAACATCTCTGGATGAGGAGAGATAAACTGCCAAAGTCAGATACAAATGGGTGGAAAGGCAATAGTTAGAGTCACAAAAGGGCATGTTTATTGAAAAGTCACAAGAGAAGTCCAATATCTCCAAGTCTTAGCTACACAAAGGGTTCTGTTTCTCCCAAATCAGGCTGTACTTTCTGTGAAATTAAAATGAGGCAACACAGCATAAAGAAATACAAAATGCAAACTTGGGTTCACACCATGTATTTTGTGTCTGTTCAGTATGTATTAAGAAGGGACCTTGTATGCCAACTGCTCCAAGAGCCACCTTTGTAATCTGAACACAGGTGTATTTGTCAATTTGAGGCAAAATAAGACTTCAATTCCCAGAATGTATTAAAGGAGAGCCCAGGACAGGAGACATGGCTTGCTGCCAAAAATGAGGACCTGGCAACTCCTCTTCCATTTATATTCGTTTCCAAATGTTCCTGTGATCTGTAAAACAACAGGACTCAGACATGCATATTTTTGCAGACCATAGTATTTTAGCTTAAATTTCACTTGACACTTAGTTGTATTTATACAAAAACAAATTAGTTGAAACTTGAATAAAAGTGTTTAAAAGTGGAGTAAGTTTAAATAAAAGCATTGGATTCACCTAGCAACAGAGAGCCCCAGCATGAAATTGTATATTTAGACTCCATTTGGGACAGCACCTTTCAAATGCATACATACAATTGCCATTTGTGCCTGACCTCTTCCACACCCACACAATAAAATAAATGTACATGTGCTTAACGTTTAATAAATGGTGTTCTTTATATGTCTTATAACGGAACAGTAAAGAAATATTCATGCCCTCCGTCCTAGCCACCCTTCGCTCAATCATGACTTCACTTCAAAGATCTTTGTATCAAATGTACAATACCTGTCTGTCTCTTTGCAGGAAAGTAGTTGAGGATTTGGACTTTCTTATTTTATTGATTTTATTGCTTTACTATGCTAAAGTGAAGAGATTTATATTGTATTATTGGAAGCTCATTCAACAGCCAGGCACTTAAACACTATGTAAAGGTGTTAAATAGCATCTTTTTACAGACCCACATTTTTCTATTTAGTATGGTTTTATCTTAGATATAGTACGTCTAGTGGTGGCCGGTAATTTTACCAGGGAGAGGGGCAGGGTGTGCACACACATACACCTCACTCACACCCAATTCATTCACACGCAAACACTCACACCCATTCACAACACTCACTAACACAAAGACATACATTGATACATGCACGCCTGCACGCACCAAACAACAAAAACCATAAAATTGACCTCAACACCATCTCTCTGACAGGGACCTCATTGGCTGACCTTAGCTGCCAATGAGGGGAGACAGCAGTCCCAATTTCTTCACAGAGTGGAATGAAGTCAGTGAGACTGCTGACCCCACCCCACTTTGTGATGAGGTGTCACTGATTGACACTCAGCCCTGGGCACTTCAGGGCCTAAACCAAAGTCCCAAGGTCCGAGGCAATTGGTGACGCTCCCCTTCGTCACCAGGGGAGGGCCTGAGAAACTTTGCCAGACTGAGGAGGTCACGCCCACAGTGCTGTGAAATCCTCAGCAAAGTTCAGCTCAGGCAGCAAGGAGGCTGCACATTTAGGCTGCACATTATGTCTAGCTCCTGGCTGCCTGACCAGAAGAGTGTCTGGTTCAACCTGACAGACACTCTTCTTGCCTGGAAAAAGGTGGGGGACGTGGCTCCTCAACCCGGATGGGCGTGCTGCTTGCTTTCACACTGACAATGTGCATAAATCCTAAGCAATTTTGTTGCAGTTTCAGAAACATTGTGTCCCTTCTTTTTCCTCTAGCATCTACGAGCTGTGGTGGGGAGAGAGAGCAACATATTACACAATCAGAGTAAGGAGGTGGGGCAAACTAATAGACAACTTGCCTTGGGCAGTGACAATGAGGGATGTTCCTGCTGTGTTTCTTTTGTTTGTAATGTCCCTTCACACTTCCCCTTTAGTAACAGCTCTTAAAGAGCTGTACTCCTGTCAGCAGGACGCCCCTTGGTTTTGAGCACTCCATACGCCCCCTGAACGGTGAAAATCAATCACCCAGTACGCGGCTGCTCAGGCGCCAAGTTTAGCGGTAACCTAGAGCTGAGGACATACTGATTCCATAGTGCTGGGTGAAATTTCCGCCTGACACGCGAAACACGCGAAACACAAGCAATCTGCCCTTTTGCCTCGTCCCCTGGTGAAGGAAATACCTGCAGTGCTGCCTACATTTCTGGTTTTGTGGTGCAATGGTGAAGCTTTGCAGCAGCTGCATCTCATTGCACCTTTGTGGAGAAGAACAAGGGAATTTCGCTTGCCATTATGGTTCATTTCACTGGTTCTTCAGGGTTCTCGTTGTTCCTGCTTTTTTATTTTCTTCCATTTCTGTGATGTTTCTTAATGGTTCCTCATTGGGCCAGGTGCTGTCCTCTGATATTGGTCACCTAAGAGTCCAGGTGAGGCTTGCTGGCCAATAAAAAGCATTGTGCAAGGACGTAAAATCACATTTAGACTCTCACTACTCGGAGTAAGGACATACCGTGCTTCAGACCTCACTATATTGAGAGTAAAAAGGCCTGCTAGTACTACTCACCGAGAACAAAGGTAGGCAGGGCTGCAGCATCAGCAGCTGCAACAAGCTTTGGAGTTACCTTGCGAATTTACTAAGACAAGTATTCCTGGGAATGCATCAAAATGCTACACCTTTCCAGGTGAAATATGTTTATTTCTTCTTGTTATTTCCTCTATTTTATTTCCTCTTTCTAAGCTCATAGGAAGAGGAAAATGCCTCTGGGATTGCTTTTGTGCTGAAAGGTGTCTGTCCTGCACCAAAACAATCCTGTCTGTAATGCAGGCATCCTTGCACCATGGCACAAGGGTGCCTGTGTTGGCTCTTGGCAGAAACAAGTGTGCCGGCACAAAGGAAGAGCAGGAAAGCATATTACGTTAGTAATTATGGTGCATTCCTGCTCTCTCCATTCGACTCAGTGCAACAAGTTATCTTGCTGCGTTGTGCTGCATCAAATGTTACGAAATCTGGGCCTAAGGATCTAGACAGTGGCACCACCAAGCTAGTAAGGCATTCGTTGAGTAGTGCTTGGGGTTTGCAGCAAAAGACAGAATGGTACAAAGCTAGCCAGCTGTGACAATCCCACTGCAACAGAATGCTGTAGACATAAATGCATTGCATAGGAACTCTTCCATTGCTGAATCAACTCCCACCTAGAGTGCTCTCACTGGTGCTGGGCCTGCATCACCCTTCTCTGTGAAATCCCCGGCATGGGATCACTTAACCTTTGACCACAACCAACCGAACATAGCAATTGTCTCAACTTGCTGTATACCTGTCAATAGAGGGTAGGTAGGTTCTCATTTAAGGATATCAGGTCACTTGCATTCCAGGAGAAACACTGTAAAACTGTCAAGGTGGAAAGACACAAATGCAGTTCCAAGGACACAAGCACTGTAATTTCTTACAGGCACTCCCGCAACAACACACAACCACCACCACAAGTGCAAAGTAAAGCCAGCTTGAGGTACCCAACTATGCCTGAAAATTTGGCACTTCAGGTGCCTTTAGACAGGAATCTCCAGCTGGTTATGCACAATCACTGCCAGGATGTTGGCTGAAACCTTTTGCTGTTTTCTTTTGTTGAGAATGCAGGTTTCATGTCTATCATTGCTTTCTTTACACCGAGCTGAACAGACCAAGTAGGCAGTACTTTTGCAGGATGTGATACTAGACCTTTACCATCTGGTAGTGAGTGCAGTATAATCAGCACTCAGCACTGTGGAACAGGACTGTGTGCACTTGACCATGGACAAGTGTACAAGTCCACAGGGCATTGACTATATGGCTGTCATAGTGCACTTGGTATGCATTGCTGCCGGTGCATCCTGTTCAATCTCCCACTGCATCAGCTCCCAACGGCAAGCTACACTTTGACTTCAGAGATTTGATGGCCTCAGACACAAGGCTCCAGGTGTGAAAGTTAAGGTGAATAGTGTGGTGTGTGAGTGGCTGCTGTCACATTCTTACAGGTGTGCTTTGTGATGGCTCACAATGTAAACAATGTTATTTCCTCTCTGAACCAAGCTAAGATTCCTTACCTAGTGTCTGGAGTGTAATGGCCCACCTTCCATCCATGTCTATGCCTTGTGTATGCAAGAAAAGAAGAGAAAAGTGTGACAAGATGTGTTGCAAAATACATTATTTTGAGTTCTGATAATGGGGGAGAAATAGTGCTGCTTCATGCCCAAAACATATGGCCAGGGAGGCGCCAATGTACCAGGTTTGACCAATCTCCCAACAATCCGCCCCACCCGCCTGGCACCCGCCCTTCAATGACCAAGCCTGAGACCAACTTTTGGAGTTGAGATCGTAAGATCTCAGGACGTATTTATTTGCACACACAAACAACATTTATTCAATTACCATGTAAAATAAAAACATTGCACAGTAACCACATTATTTACATATTGCTTACAAGTGGAGTTGGAAGTGGGCATCCAGGTGATCTGTCACGGCAAGCAAGGTGCTTCAGGCAGCAAGTGGGAACAAAGAGACCCATTTGCTGATGCGTGGCCCCTTTTAAGGGCGGGCCCTCGCACCGCCAAAGGGACCTCTCGCCCCATATGTACAGAATCCTTCTGGTGCTGACCTCAGTAGTCCAAGGGAGAACGCTACCGAACTGTTCGGCCTTCGGCGCCCCCACAATAGGGATCGGCTCTCCTGAGTTGGGAGAGCCTCTTCAAAACTGCTATTTATGTGCTGTATTGCTCAAAAAGAAACCTTCATAGCAAAACGTGTCAATAGAAAGAAGGCAGCTCTTGCAAAGTTTGGCAAATCCCAGAGGTAATTTTAAATCGCCACACTTAAACAGAATCTAGCAGTTAACACAGTTTGTGAAGGCACTTGCAGTTGTCCCTCGAGAGCTCTGGTTGGCAGATAGGAGGTGTGATCTTGTCTGAAATCATCCTACCAAAGTCTTCAGGTTGATGGAGCTTCAGTATAGATCTTTCACCTGGTGATGCAGGTGATTTTATTTGGTGTGAGAAGTAATACTTATTTGCCTGAAACCAGATAGTGCATTTTGTTACCCATTGTGGATGATTTGTTGACATTGGAATTATCTCTGGCAGGATTAGGGAGGGCCCAGACTTTAAAAAGCTAAAGAGAAATGACACCTCCAGTGGAGGAAATTTCCCAATTAGGCATAATATCGTAAAGATAATCTGCAACGGTGAAAAGATTTTTCAGAAGAAACAAAGCAAAATAAGAAGGTTTGCACTAGTAAACAGTTTCCAGCAAATGAAGCACACAACTTCAGTTGTAAGTATTTTCACTCTCCTGCAGGATAATTTATAACTTTATAAGCGAGAGTTGATTTAATAATAGTTGAACTAGGCCTCTGTAGTAACATATCACAACTCCCCGCGAATAACCCAGATATTATGGGAATTTGCCTTAAGGGATGCATGGCTAATATCATTGACGTCTATAATGTTTATGTGAGAGGTACCATAGGGGGCAGACCTTCAGCGACTATTATATCGCTGCAGGAGCTTTTGACCAAGAGAAATTATTTTCCTTCCCTAATAATAGCAGGGGACTTTAACACAACCTTCGAACCGTTAGATAGAGACGTGATGCCAGAAGTCTTAGACGAAGAAAAGAAGTGGAAGGTCCCTCCTCTGGACCTGAAACCTGTTAAAAGGTGGACTCAAATAGTGCTACAAATCAAAGCTATGACTCTTGAGTTCGGTCTCAGGGCAGCTAATAGTAGGACTAAATCAGACAAGTCCGGGGCTAACACCTTTAATAGATCGGGAGGCCAAAGCTGTATTGATTACATCTTGTTGGACTTAAAGATATGGCACAAGGTAAAAGATATGGTGGTTGGTGAAACATTAGAGAGTGATCATAACCCTCTTTGCCTATCAATGCTACCATTGTGGAGTACTTCAACAGTTTTACCAGAGACTCAGGGGCTGGTAACCAAAAATATTTGTCCTTCCAGCGATAGGCGCCATCTCAAATGGCACAAGCTAGCCACTGATCAGGACAAATTAAGGGGCATACAGAGTGACCTAGTGACCTTTACAGATGAAGCTGCAGCATTGGAGGCAGCAGAAGAAGGAAGGTTGGAAGTACCAAGTTTCCACCGCCGCTTCTTCAATCGATTGGGCCATCACTTCACAGTCACAAAGCATACTAAGGTTCTGAGGTCTTCTAAGAATAGGAAACAGACATGGTACAATAAGGCTTGCAGATACACTAGAATGCTATTACTACATGCAGTTAAAGCTAAAGACCTAGAGGGGAAAAGAAATGCCAGCATAGCCTACAAGTTGGAACTGCAGAAAGCCAAGAGGGACTGGGACGAAGATAGATGGCAGTCCCTTAAGGACGCATACCGATCCAGAGACAGTAAAAAATTCTGGTCATTGATGGTGCGGAGCGACAAGACAGGACATGCTGAACCAGATAATCATATCCCCTCCTCTGCTTGGCATACCTATTTTTCCAACTTGTATATTGATTGTGAAGTGCCCCTGTCACCTAAATTGCCACCTAGAAGGAACTCCGAAATTAATAGGGTCCTTTTTCTAAGCAAGATATCTCGGCCGCAATCAGTACTATCGTCCCATCTAAAAGCACCGGCCCCTGATGGGATACCAGGTGACCTTTTCCTTTGGGATATCCCCGGTTGGACGCAATACATGTATTTATTATTCAATGATATAGCTGATGGTGCCCCCATCCCAGATTCCTGGAAAGGAGCAGAAGTTGTAACAGTATTTAAAAAAGGCAACAAGTCATCTCCCGCAACTATAGGCCAATTAGCCTTTTTGATGCAATACAGAAGGTTTTCAGTAGGGCTCTGTTGGGCAAAATACAGGAATGGGCTAATGGTAATGACATTTTGTCCCCATTCCAAGCAGGGTTTAGAAAGAAAACAGGGGCCATAGATCAAGTGTTCCGGTTTCTTCTCCTCTGCTGGAAAACAGTGATAATTGGGAAAGGCAGCTTGTATGTAGCCTTCATAGACCTCAAGACGGCATTTGACCTAGTACCCAGGCAGAATTTGTGGCAAACTCTTAGAGATTTAGGCCTGTCAGAGGAAATTGTAGCTCAACTTATTCACCTGCACGAAGAAAATATTGCTAGGGTTCGTTGGGGCTTGCAAGACCAGCTTACCGATCCAATCTCTGTTAGCAAGGGTGTCTGCCAAGGCTGTGTACTGGCCCCAACACTTTTTAAATTATTTATTTATAATGTGGTACAATTCCTCAGCGCAAAACCTGCTGATGCTCCTATGTTAGGGGGAGTAGTCACTCTGCTCTTTGCTGACGATACACTGCTTGTATCTAAAACACCTGGAGGGTTACAACAGCTACTTAACCAGTTCCAATAATTCTGTGACATTAAAGGTTTAATAATTAATGCAACTAAAACTAAATGTATAGCCCTGAACCCTCACAAATCCAATCGGGGTTGCTCCTAGGCTTGGAGGCACACAACTCGAGAGGGTCAGTGCCTTTGACTACCTAGGCTTAAAGATAGTGGATAATCTGTCATGGAAACCCCATATTAATAAGATGGTCCTGAAGCATAAACAGTTGGCTGGGGTTTTAGGGAGAGAACACCGAATATCATATACCAAACTGATTGGGCCAGCTTTGCAGGCTTATGATGCTAAAGTGACGAGATATGTGATGTATGGTGAAGAATTATGGGGTTTGGAATGCATAGAGGAGCTTAGTAGCCTAGACTCTAAATTTTTAAGAAGCCTAGGGATGCTACCCCAGAGTACTCCCTTGTTCCACTCATGTTAGACATGGGCAGATATTCTTTTGCCTCCAAAGCTAGATTGCGTCCTTTATTGCTTTGGCTGAGGGTTAAGATTAAGACGACCCCTGAACCTGCCATACGCACGTGCTTTGAAGGATGTAAAACATAGGGATACAGCCAATAAGATCAGCTGGCTGAGTGGTGTTAAGAACCTGCTTACAGCTATTGTGATGGGTGATGTATGGGAGGCCAATGATCCCACTTTGCTCCCCCAGAAATGTGATGTGAAGAAAGTCTACTGGGGGTGGGTAATTCAGGAGGAAATGAGTAGTGGGGCTCGGGAGAATCTCACTCTAGACTTCTTGGTCCACAAATTAGACCGCTCCTTGGAAGGATATCTTGACTTCATAGAACACCCGAGGGATAGAAGATTGTACATCCAGTTCAAGTTTGGCACATTGCCCCTGAACGATTTTACTTGTAAATGGTCCTGTAGGAATGGGGTTGCTCTCAGCTGTCCTGGCTGTGGACATTACCAAGAGACCCTAGCACACGTAATGTTTGCCTGTCCATCGTATGTGACGCAGAGGAAAAATTGGCTTACTCCGATTAGCAAGCTACTGGGAACTGATAATTATAGCGTTGCAATGAGGATCCTGAAGTCTGATGCCAGGCCACTGTTTGCTTGGGCGGTGGCAAAATTCTGGGGCCAAATGTGGGGCATTAGAGGCAGGGTCCAGAGGGTGAACACTAAGTAAAGCCTTAAGCAAATTTCCCAGGTTTTAGTTTTCCAAAACGTCTAATGAAGGTTTCACATGTGGTTTCACAAGATGTATTTTGTATCCTCTGTATTCTGGCGTTCTTATTATGGTTTTATGATTGTTTTATTGCACTTGATGAATTCTATACACTGATGCATTTTAATACTGTTTTATTATTCCTATATTGTATCTATTACTCTTGTTTTTATAAAATGAACCATTGGATGGTACTAGAGAGGAAAAGAAAATGCTAACAACCACTGACTGTATTAAGTGTAAACATTTTCATTGCACGATCGCGCACTTTATTCAAGGCTACCAACCGAATACTGTTGCTATCTATTTTATTGGCTTTTAATAGGTTGTTGCATAAATTGCACAGATTTTTAGATTGTCAACAGAGAATGTAGAAATGATGGAACCTGAAACATTATTGTTGCACATTTTTACGATTTTACCAGGCATTTTATTAAAACCTGTATTTTACTGTATCACTTCAGTACCATTGGCATATTGTATGCAAACTTTTATGACTTGACTTCGAAATAAAGTTATTGAAATTAAATTAAATAGTTGAACTATTTCACAAGTTTAACTGTATTTACTTTGAATTAATTTCAACGAGTGCTTTAGTTTGAACTGGTTTGTTTGGTTGGAGATCTTCAGGAAAATTTGACAGATAGTAAGAAGGACAACTAACGTTGTAAATTGCTGAGACATTTTCATATTTTATTCAGAATAGCTGAAGCTCAGACTTCTTGTCCCAGGTCACCTTTCCTACTGCAATCATCCCTAAAACCTTCCCTCCTCTTGCCACTCCAAACCTCAGGAGTTTTGATGCTGAGTAAGTGGTGTTGGAAGCTGGCCTTCTTGAAGTGCATTGATCCTGAAGATTTTGAACCTGACACACATCATATTTTAGAGATGTATGAATCTTGTTGTTGGCCGCTTCCTGAAGGATGCTACAATTGCAGACAAGTTGACTTATGCTTGCAAAATATACTCACATTTCAGCCATTCCACCACGGCACGCAAATCCTAGCAGCAAAGGCACACTGTCCCACACCACCAAATAAAGTTTGAGGTGCCCACCAGCTGGAACTCCACACTCTATATCCTGGAACAATGGCTATCTATCAGAGATTATTCTAAAGCATCACAACACTCAAGGGTTTTGGACGGCACAGCCTTGACAGCAATCCAATGGAAAATCATTTGGCTTGTGTGTAAGATATTGAGACTAGAGTGAGTGGTCTTGATATTGGGTGAAGCGAGATTCTGCCACTCACACGCATGCTGGAGTTAGGCTTGACAAACTTCCTCCTGGGTGAAATGAGATACATTGCCAGCAAGATCAAAGGCCTTGATGACACACTGATTGCTTTCTTCCAGGCTGATTCATAGAATTTTAACATCAATGGCAGTGACGACTTCTTGCTGCCCACTTTTCTGGACCCCGGCTTTGGGGACAGTGTATCTGCATTGTTCAGGTGGGTGGGTGTTGCCTCTGGTGTGCTTGCAAGCTGTTTAGAGCTAGTCTTCTTTCCAACAAAGGTCAGTTGATTCCATGCCTCAAGGAGGGCCAGCCGTTTCGGACATGGTACATGCGTCACTCAATGAACGGTGTGAAATGGGTCCTTGTGGGTTGTCAGTGGTGTACTGGAAGAATGAAAGGTAGTTGTGTCCTGCGCTAGTGTGCTTAGTGGTGGAGCCAATCCGTTGCCTGCCATCCAGCATTCAGTCACTGTGGGCTTATAATGCTGCTGGGGCATAGTGACTGACAAATGGACATTCTTATTGCCCAACACTGCAGACATACTTACCTTGCTAAAGATGATTTAGCACCTAATACATGATAATATGTGCACTTGCTCCCCTTTGAGTGGATAATGACTGTCACATTTGCTTTGCTGTTCGGAGGGCTATCATTAATGTTGAAGGACTGACTAATAAATAAACATTCTGCTCATTGCACAGCAATGTCACTTGGCTCCAGTGTGTGTAATTTCTTTCCAGATGTGGTTGGGAGCTTGCAAACCAATATTTTCATGTCTGATATGTACAAGACAGGTGCCTCCCCTGATGTCCCTAAGAAGAACACTAACCAGCTCCATGTAAGAGGCATCACCAAACGGGACGCCAACAAAAATCTTTCCTAAGAGAGACACTCACCAACTCCTTTCTCCAGATGCTTCTGAGAGGGACACCCATCAACATCTCCTTGTAGTCACCCTTGAAAGGAATACTGACCAACACCTTTCTCCAGACTCCCTGCAATGGACAGCCACCAATACCTTCTCTGAGAGGAACACCCAAACCATCCATCACCTCCGAGGCAACCTGGAGAAGGACAATGTGTTGAACTCCCACCAACACTTTGCCCGAGACATCTCTGTGAAGGACACCCATCAACACCCTCCCAGTATTTGTGATATTTCTGTCATTACATATAGCATTACTCCCACAGTATCTATCAGCATATCAAGGATCTTTTAACAACCCACTGCTTTGTTATCAATCTGCACCATATTGTCTGTGCAAAAAACAAAGGGATGTGCTCTCATCCCATCTGTTTTACCATCAGGATAGTCGAAAGCAGACCAGCAAAGTATAAGTTAAAGATAAGTAGGGTGGGGATATGTGCCAGCTTTACACTAAGCAGTGTATTAAATCTATCTAAAAGGTTAAACAACTGTGCATTATAAAATGCCTCAACCAGAAGAAGAAGTAGTTCAGGAGTACATTTTATCTAGCTACTTTAATTCACAGTAAATTCTAACTTAGCCTATCAACTGCAGGGTTGAAATCTAGATATGTATAACTTAGGGGTGCATTATAATTCTATTCTTATTCTTGACAGCTGCAGTACCCAATAAAGCATTAAAATGTGCTAGATTTCAATGTCAAACTATTTAGACATCTGTAAATTGGATATAATGAGGTAGGCAATCAAGGAAATGTTGGTACAATACTTTTACAAACATGTTCCCAACACAGTCAAACATTACAAGCCATCAATAGGCTATATGTTGGCATTTATATCTCTTTTGATATAGAGAAATAGTGGATCCAGGATGTAGGAATCATGAACTTATGAAAAGACTCTCAAAAGAGGGAGAAAACCCAAATCCCATGAGGACGCTTATGTTTTAGCTGTTTAGAACAAAAAAGAATTTGGGTCAAATGGCCTTGCAGATCTGAGGTTATTAATAATTTCACTTACCTTGGAAATGTTGCTGGACCCCATTATGGGCCTTTATAAACTCAGCTACATAGAGTTCAGTTAAATAAATCTTCCATTCCATACTTAATGTCATGGTTTCTGCTTCACTGTTGATAAATCTTGTAATCTCCTTATCGGCCAACTTCCAAAACTGCTTTATATCCTTATTGTTGATTGACTTGCCCATTATCTTGCAATGCCTGTATTGAGTCTATCATTATTCTCCTTATTAATTTTAGGTATACTCAGTGGTCATTGTGTTTTTCTAGTAACACAATAAGACTTTCTGATCCATTTTAGAGCTCTGATCACAGTCCTTCTGCTTTTTAGTTCAAAATGAAACATTGGCATACATATATTCAGAAAATGATTAATTCCCTTTGTGGCTTTTATTTTCTGTGCTTCCTTACATAGTTACGTGATCAAAAACTCAGACAATTTGAGTGTTGTTTCACCATTTATTTGACCAGTCACCAATGTTTTCCAGATGTCCCTAGTATCTGTCATAAAGCTCTAACCTTGTAGTCCGGACACAGGGAAAGGGGAATGGAAGAAGAGAGAACACAAGACACTGGATATTGCCACTCCGACTCATCACTCAGATAGGGACTGAGGTCCTGATTATGACTTAGGTGGTCTTAGCATCAGACCCCCATGGCGGCAGTCCAGAAAACGCCATCAAGCTGGCGGCAATCCTACCCGCCGTATTATGAGTGCCCTGTGGGATCTGGTGGTGTGTGGGTGGCGGAGTCATGGCAGCGGCATGCTTCAGCTTTGAAAATGAGCCAGAGGCCAACGCGGGCCTTACTACGGTGCCTCCAGCCAGTCGGGAGCACTGTTTCTTTGCATTCTGTTGTGCAAGAGAAACATTGTGCGCACCCGCCCTTAAGGCATTGGAAGGCACTACATGAGCACCAGCTACATTACACATGGGCACATTCACCCTCAAGCGATTAATGCGGCTCATTACCTGCAGCCTTTTTGCCAACTCTCGCATGGCGGTGTCCCCGTCAGGAACAGGTCAGTGGAAAGGCAGTCCTGATTGGGCTGGCGTTGAGCTGCACAGGACCCCCTCCTTGGGCCACCTCTGCTGCCACTGCAGGAGCAAAAATGTCAGCGGAGACGGCGGTCCTGAGGCGGTGTCCCCACTCACTTCCTGATCGGGCGGTCAGACCACCAGGGAAGTGGTCAGGGGGACCGCAATAAACGCAACGGTGGGACTCTTCCCACAGTCATCGTAATTAGGCCCTAAGATCTGTGGGTTATAGTGGACATGTAAAGCAAAGATGGATATTTGGTAGCTTTTTGCATCAAGGAGTAATCTACCACTTGCTGCAGAAATTATATACCGTCAGAATATCTCCTAGTCTCAGATTCTCTGTGGTTTAGTAGAGCTCTGATGTTCCTAAAACTGGAACATAAATAATGTGTTGTTCAAACATTTAATGTAATCTAATTCTATTCTCTAACAGACAACTAACATCTGTTTTCGTGAGTACATTCCAGTTGTCTGTTTTTGTTAATCTAATATACCAAACATTTGACAAAATTATATAGCTTATGCTGATACAAGTTAATCACTTCCTCGTAAAATTCACCAATGCCTTAAATACAATGCATGTGCACTGTGATTACTTCTACAGTCTTTTAAAGTCATACGATATGTTTACATACCTAAAATGGATCATATAATGTGCAATTAAATATAGTTTTATAAACCTTCAAGACAACTCAGACTCAGTACTTTGAATAATTAAATATTCTTTCCAAGCATGACTTAAATTCTTAGAATACTTCTCTGTACTCTACTTCAGGCTTCCAAACATGCTTTCAAGGAAATCCAACAATCTCCAAGGTTTTCATTAATTCTGCTAACAAGGTCCTGACTGCAGAAACAGTATCTCGAATTGCCTAGCAGGGACGCTCTGGATCACAAGGAAATGTATAACCAATAGTTTTAAAATGGTGGCCGCCATTTCCAAACAACATTAGAGTTCAGTGGACTAATGGAAAATGTAGTTTACAATCAGGTTCTAATATAAGGAGTGTCCGGCAGAGAAGCAAAGTATTTTGTCAAATGGCACCAATGTTACAGGGCCACTGCCAGCCTTTCCTTTCTCAAAATAAACTTAGTGTGAGAGAGTTTAGGGCCAGATGTATGACTGTTTTTACCGGTCGCAAATGGAGAATCGGGCTGTTTGCGACCGCTAAAACAGCTGTCAGCATGTACCAACCCTATTTTGCGAGTTGGCAACCTATTATCGACTTGCAAAATAGGGTTTGCTATTCGCTATTAGGAAGGGCGTGCCAAGGGCATCCCTTTCTAATAGCAGGTTGTAGGGGCATGTATGAAAGTTTTGCAACTGGAATACGGACGCAAAAAATTCATATTTTACCAACTCCAGGAAGGAGGTGGTAACCCATTCGCAAACAGGAATGGGTCCCCAGGGGACCCTTTACACCTTGATAATGTGAGTGCCAACATTTTTTAAACGCAGGCCGTGGTCCCACATACCACTGCCTACTCTTAAAAATTAAAAGGAAACTTTTCTTTTTTAAATGCATCCCATTTCCCTATAAGGAAAACGGCTGCATTTCAGGGGAAAAATTTGCTTTATTTGAAAAGCAATCACAGACATGGTAGTCTGCTGACCCTATCCCTGTGAGTGCAGGCCATTCTCAATGGGTCACAAATTGCGACCTACCTCATGAATATTGATGAGGCAGGTCATTTGCAACCCCATTGGGAATCACTAAATGTGTCTGAGGGGCATTTGTACATTTCACTTTGCGAGTCGCAAAAATCGCAATTAGCGACTCGCAAAATGAAATGATCATTCATCTGGACCTTAGAGTTTTGTGCTCACACTCCTGCTGCATACCAAAAGGTAATCCATGGATCCTGGCAACACAAACAGGAATACCTACAATTAAATGGGAGATGTTTCTGGAAATTTAAGAAGGGTCTCAGGGAGGGACATGCTATTACAATCACAACCCAAAAAGAGTAAGACCATTGTTATTCACAAACTATACATTTAAAGTTACTACAGCCATAAATGTATCAAAATAGGAGTAAGTGTACTCTAGTCCAAACCTGGAGTAAGTCAAGCATGACAGTTGGCCACTCGCAAGTACTGCAACACACTCACATAGAAAATAATGGAATTATGGGAATAAAATAACACCCCATATGAACCAATTTTAAATTAAATGTATTATTTCAATATTTAAACTATGTTTATTTATTTATTGTTACTGTAGAAAATATATATAATTATTTAAAATGATTTTTATTTTTACATTCAATAAACTTAATTTAAATAACATATTAAACTGAATTTTATTACAAAAATAATTAAAATTCATTAAACATATATTTTAAACAATATTTAGTACATATTAAATACAATTAAACATAGTAGTGAGGGTGGGATATTTTAAAAGTATTGTTTAACAATTATTATTTATACATTGAATAACTGTATTTAAATAAATCATGTAATGCACATTTAATTTAATACGTTAATGTGCAGTAACATTATATTTTATGAATTCGAGGTTAAAAATATTTTGTTTTAAATAATTTTCCCTATCTATTCCCTAGGGAGAACCCTGCAAACATTGTAGAGATAATAGATATGACAAAATATACAATTGAATATTTACATTTTCCTAAAGTGCAGAAGAAAGTTTAATCTTCAGGCCTGTTACAAAGAGATGTGCTTTTTGGAGAGGTCACTGGAACACCTTTCCTAGTGGTCATGGGCTATATTTTTTGATTGAGTGCACAGCTCTCAAAATGTATACATGTTACTGGTATGAGCCTATTTTGCTTAGTTTCTCTATTATGAAGGTGTTCTTGCTAATTTTAAAATGCATTATAACTCATTTCTTTATTATTACTTCAAGGTATTGTTTTCTTAAATTAAATGACGTTACTATGTAATGATTCATAAAGATATTTAAATAATGAGCATCAACAAAATGTCATCTAATTGTTATTAATTATATCTTTATATACATTATATTTATTACATCTTCTCATATCCTTGGACACCAATGTATTACTGTAATTTAAGATCATATTAAATAATGTGCCTTAAAAGTGACTCTTACCCCCACTTAACTGGGTAGTGTAAGGCGTAGATTTAACGCAAGTTAAAGCGATTATCCTAGTTCCGTGGTTTTAATTTGCTTTTAATTACTGGTGTCAGAAGAGATCGCATATCTTCATGAAATACACAGAATTGCACCAAAAATGAAGCAGTAATTGGCTGATAAATGTGGCGAGGGTACAAAGTACCATAATGCAAAGCAGTTATAATACCTCAAAACAATGAGATGACGCCTGAAATAATGATGCTATCACGTGCAGTTGTACTACACAGCCCTTTTGATGATAAATAGACGGCAATCAGGGCCCAGTGTTGTTCTGCGTACAGCTGTGAAGGTGTTTTACTGTGTACCTGAGTGCCCTGACAGACACAACTAACACACAATGAACTGATTATTGTTCTATAATGAGCTGAAATTACAGTTAATGTTGGTGTTAAAAGGTATATTGAGGAAATAAAAAGGCATTTGACTGTAAAGAATGAAACAGTAATTTACTGATGAATTTGAAGAGAATTCGATGTGCCGTAATGCCCAGCAATTAGCAAGCTTGACTGCGATGGTGCTAACAAGCTTGAAGTTTCCCTGCACAGACACCTCACTGTTTCTGTTAAATATAGTATGCCAGAGCCCCGGGTTTGCTGAATACACTTTTGAAGATACTTTACAAAGGAACTGAGTGGCCCGAGGGACACGTTTAACATTGGGTTTAAATAACATTCTGGGTTCAAATTTCAGTTAAATCGTGACATCGGAAGATAAATTTATCAAACTAAACGAAATTTGACTAAAATGAATGAAGACTATTTTAATGAGGTATATCGGGCAAGAAGATGTGGCCTAAGGGCTGGAGTGGTCGACCTCGAACCGGGTTCGAGTCTCGGCAGGGGCCCTCAACATCCTGTGATTCTGGGCAAAACACTTAGGGGCATATTCTCAAGGATTTATCGCCGATTTATCGGCAGTTTAGCGCCGCAAAAGTGGCGACAGATTTATCGCCCTATTCTCAAGCTGGTGCAAACTGCCGATATCGCCAGTTTTCCAGCGATAGCTGCCGCAAAAACATTGCCACGGATGAGAGGGACAACTAACGCTAATGATATGCAGAGTAGGCG
The DNA here is from genome assembly GCA_963921515.1 of Calotriton arnoldi. Taxonomy (NCBI): domain Eukaryota; kingdom Metazoa; phylum Chordata; class Amphibia; order Caudata; family Salamandridae; genus Calotriton; species Calotriton arnoldi. The sequence continues at coordinate 180,848 of CAWUFW010000666.1, forward strand.
TTCCCGTGCAAAAACACACGAAAACACCACTTCGCGATATTCCCAACGACCAGCCAGATCGGGCGAAGCGATCCAAAAACAGGCGATAAGGCGCGTTAGCAGCAGGGATTTAACACCCGCCTTTACTGGTGTTAAGCAGGACGACAACCTGCAACATGAAAGGGAGCCCAGCCCAGAGCCACAGCTGAAGACCAACAGATGCCATGGAGCCAATGATCATGCAGCTTGGAGACTCAAGACGGCCACAACACCCATCGCCACCACCTCCAGGACCCCCACCCCCGGCCCACCCCCCAGGACTACCACCTAGGCAGCGCAGAAGAAGACAGCTGACCTTCCGAAAGCGGCATGGTCCCTCAGCCACACAATTGCAGAATGTGGGGAGAGGTGGGAACCAAGTAGGTGTGAAGGAGGCAAGTCACCCATGAAAAAGAATGTACACAATGCCAAGTGTGGCAGTGATGTGCTGGACAGACTTCAGTATGCAGAGCACAGACATGTCCATGTGGACATATGCTGCTGGTGTTTGTAGTGTTGTGGACAGTGGACGCAACCATGTTACCTCAGGCAGTGGGGAAGACCTCGGTCATCTGGCTGTGTCGTCCCCCCCTGTAAGCGTAAGCGGAGTGGGCTGGGCCGGCGTACGCCAGTCCAGCTTAGGAGTGTGAATAAATAGGCCGGGGCTCTGGGCGTGGTTCACTTCCGGGATGGCCAACGTATCTGCCAGGGCGGCGCCCCTCACCCTGCCACGAGTCCGCCACCATGACCGCCAGCCTCCTCAGCCGATCGCTGGCTCCCGCGACACAGGCCCCCAGCGGCACAGCACCGCGGAGTTATGTGTGTGCTGACTACTGTCTGCGGCCTACACTGCGGTCAGCAGGTCCCCCAATTCAAATTGAGTCTTGATTTATTTATGGCGCAGTCCAGTAGGCAACAGACATTGCTTCCAGTGCGGCCCGCCCGGACGACGCATCATCGCAGGCTGCGCACCCGCTGAGCGCTTCAGGTGCCACCAACTCTGTGCAGCTCAAGTCATTGCCACATGGCTGTGGGCCCTTGCTGACCGCTGCCTCCAGCCTACACTGCGGTCAGCAGGGCTCACACATATCGAATCCAATCCTGACCTGCAAGGACACGCCATCCTCGCTGGCTGCACACCCGCTGAGCGCTTCAGGTGCCACTAACTCAGTGCACCACAAGTCATCGCCACGTGGCTGTGGGCCCTTTCTGACCGCTGCCTCCGGCCTACACTGCGGTCAGCAGGTCCCCCACTTCAAATTGAGTCTTGATTTATTTATGGTGCAGTCCAGTAAGCAACAGACATTGCTTCCAGTGCGGCCCGCCCGGACAACGATCATCGCAGGCTGCGCACCCGTTGAGCGCTTAAGGTGCCACCAACTCTGTGCAGCTCAAGTCATCGCCACGTGGCTGTGGGCCCTTGCTGACCGCTGCCTCCGGCCTACGCTGCGGTCAGCAGGGCTCACACATATCGAATCCAATCCTGACCTGCAAGGACACGCCATCTTCGCTGGCTGCACACCCGCTGAGCGCTTCAGGTGCCACTAACTCAGTGCACCACAAGTCATCGCCACGTGGCTGTGGGCCCTTTCTGACCGCTGCCTCCGGCCTACACTGCGGTCAGCAGGTCCCCCAATTCAAATTGAGTCTTGATTTATTTATGGCACAGTCCAGTAGGCAACAGACATTGCTTCCAGTGCGGCCCGCCCGGACGACGCATCATCGCAGGCTGCGCACCCGCTGAGCGCTTCAGGTGCCACTAACTCAGTGCACCACAAGTCATGGTCCCTTCATGATTGAGTCTTCTGTGTGTGATGTCAGAGCCGGTGCCCCTACCTCGGTGCACCACAAGTCATGGACCCTTTATGATTGAGTCTTCTGTGTGTGATGTCAGAGCTGGTGCCCCTACATCAGTGCACCACAAGTCATGGACCCTTCATGATTGAGTCTTGTGTGTGCGAAACGTGGATCACTGTTCTAGTTGTTGCCAGCACCAACCACTCCCTGAGTGCTGGCTTACACTCACCCCACACCCATCCAGCACAGGCGTCACTGGACATGTGACCCTGGTAATAAAAAGGGGCCGGGCGCACGTGCCCGTAGCCAGTTCCACTATCTATCTAAGTGTGTCCGTGTGGTCATTATGTATGCATGATGGCCCCGGGCCCTACCACATTACATTGTGCTGTGGACAGCGGACGCAACCATGTCACCTCAGGCAGTGGGTAAGACCTTGGACAAGTAGCTTTGTCGTCCCCCCCTGTAAGCGTAAGCGGAGTGGGCTGGGCCGGCGTACGCCAGTCCAGCGTAGGGGTGTGAAGAATTTGCCCGGGGCTCTGGGCGTGGTTCAGATCTGGCTTGGACAAGGAAGTAACTAATGCGTGTGTCTCTGTTGTAGTGTCGGCACCACGCGGCCCGCAATCGACAATGTTGCAATGTAGCATGCACCCGGAGGGCGGGCTCGCACAAACAGAGAAATGAAGGAGCGCAAGACCGCTCGGAGTCTTGGCTCATACATGCCAAGTGTTGTGTGTATCTGTATTGCCGCAGCATGAACCAAATGCCTTAATCGCACCGCGAGTTCAGCCGGGCATGAACTCTACATCTGTGTCCGCCCTATCGTAACCATAGGCCTGCACTCACGTGGCCGCCCACCTTCAATGGCCAACATCACAGTGTTGTTGTCAGTCTTGTGGACATGCGCAGACAGGCATGACAATGGTGTGCCGTAGGAGTGCAAGTGATGCAACCGCGCAGCGCACACAAGTAAATAGGCTCGGGGGAGGGAGGAGCAGCTGTGAGGCAACGTAACACACAGTGATGCTGCTCATTTGCCAAATGCAAGACATGTCAAACATGAATCCAAAAGTCGCACACATCCCACCCCACCCCCAACAAGCCACATCACATTTCCTGAATGCAAGCAGATGACAAACTGACATTAGGGATGAAAGCTCCTTTGTCTGAGCTATCAGGCGGAAGCACATCTGCAGCTCCAACCTCGGAATTGCATGTGCCCGGCACCCCCTGACAGATACTATAGCAGCTGATGACAACTCCCACACTACGCACAGCCAGACGAAAGACCAACGTATACACACCCCACACACAGAAGTCCTTGCTCGAAGTTATCTTGCATGGAATGGCCTTCACACTTACTCCCACACCATCCCAGGCGTACAACCGTTGCACACTAAAACAACTCATTGATCCGAGCTGTGGCATTTCATCCACAGAACTGGCGCAGGTCAGAACAGTGCCGCTTCAACCAGAGGCACTAACGCAATGGCAGAACATCCCGGACACATGCACAACCCCTGACACGTGGAACTCTACCGTGCACGTATGCTGCATTTACTGGGAGCACTGCCATTGGCAGTGCTGCGGATCAGTTACCGGCTAAGCTTCCGCCTTGCCAACGTCACCTGCGTTCAGCCTGTGTTGCATTGTCGATCGTGCATATTCGAGTGGTCCATGGATGTCTGCCTATCCAACAGGGCGGTAGCTGAACTGGATTTTGACATGTGTGTGTGCCCCCTGTTGGCCCACGACCAGGATTGTCACTGTGATACCCGTTTATGGGATGCCTTGATACTTGGCATACATGCTGGCAGCTGGACCTGGGAGATTGCACAACTCCTCATGTGCAGTGACCACATTGAACCGCTCCCCTATTGGGCTGTAGTGCTAATTGGCGAAAGGGGGTGGATGCAGCACATCTACCTGGACCTGCTAATGGATTGCCTCGCCGTCCTGTTTGATGAAGTCGACAACGACCTCATGTTGGAAATGATAGCCTACGAAGCTGCAATCGCTTTCATGGACGAGTAACTACGTACCTGCAGCCACAACAGATTGGAACCCATTGCACATGTCCCAACACCTTGTTGCATCTTGGAGATCTGGTCACATATCCCACGACAACAGTGGACATGGCTGCATTCGCCTGGACTCCGAATACGAGTGGACAACAACGCAGGTTAACACACACCTGTGAAAGGTGAGGCACTCCCCCGGAGTGGACAGCGGCGCTTGGCAACGTTCCTCATTCCGACATACTGCTGCATTGGTCTGCATGTTGTGGCACTTATCTTGCCCGTACTGACACGCATATGCTAATAAAGTCTACGCACCTTCACTTGTATTCAACTGTGATGAGTGTTGATTTGAATGACAATGTGTGTCTCACTGCCTATCTGGGTCACGGCCATACATGCGCATTGATAGCATTACCCAGGGAGTAGCTTTTTGTGGAATCACTGTTCCTACATTCATCCATACTTTCATACTTGATTGATCATAGCCATGACTCATCTGTGTGAATTAGAATGTTTTATTCGCATTCAGTGGAGTGTTGAAGCTGGACCAGTATAGGGCCATGCAAAGCCCACTTTAAATTGTTGCCCCGTGGAGGGCCAGCCAGAGTCCTTTAGGGATTGACAAGTTCATCGGAAGAGGAAGACTTCAGTCCGCAGTGTGATTGCTGTGTCATTGGTAACCAAACAGAATATGGCAGTCCATGTCGAGGTCCAAGGTGAGTGTCGCTGAGTGTATCGGGGGACAGTGGAAGGTGTTATTCCAGGGCATGATGCAGAGGGCAGAACCAAGCTGAAACAGGCCATATGGCGGAGATGAAATCTACCACTTCATTCTTAACACAAAGCCAGATTCATCATCATCTTCGTCCCCTGATGTGTCAGGTGCCTCACATGTGGGTGGTGGTGTTTAGTCTGCATCACTGTGTGGCACTGACACATCAGGGGCCGGAGGTGGAATGTCTGCTGCACTGGGTGGCACTGACACTTCAGGGGCTGGAGATATGGATGTAGTAGTAGCAGCAGCATTCGTCCGCGCCAGGCCTTGTGGCGGCAATGCCATGGCGAGGATCTGCAGGGCATGGAAGATCACAGCTACATCTCGCTGGTGTGCAGCCGTGGCAAACATTCTTTCTGCCTGCATCCGCTCCAAGCTCTCCATCATTCTCCTTATGTGTCCCAACTCCCGGCTGACATCGCTGGAGCCACTCTGACTAGACAGTTGTTCTTGGCTCAGAGTCATGACTCCAGCAATGTCAGCCATGGATTGTTGGAGAGCATGGAGCGGACAGTGGGTGTCCGTTAGGGACTGTAAGTCGTCCCTGATGGGACTTAGACACCCCGTATGGCATCTAGTTTGGCTGCCATGAGGTCAAACCCCACCGCAGCTGATCAGCCATCTTCTCCTGGCACCCTAACACATGGCGTTGGAATGCCATGTGTTGGTCGTGGGGGTCCTGGGAGACAGCTGTGGTGGTGGGTGCTTCCTGCTGTGTGGTCTGTGCAGGGGGTGGGGTCTCCTCGATGCAGCTGGGCTGCCCTGCTCCTGGAGGTGGGGTGCCGAAGCTATCCATGAGCTGTTGGAGGGCTTCGGTGTAGATGTTGGGGAGGTCCTCTTCATCATCAGTGCTGAGTTGTTGGGTCTGCTCTGCAGGAGGTGTTGATTCTCCCTCTGCAATGTGAAGGGGAGATGCAGATTGACATTGTGTTCACATGTATGTTCACGCATTGTACAAGTTTACTAACAGACTGCATGACAATGTACATTGTGACTGTTTGTGAGGAGATGCCTATTTGATGTGGGACAGTTGACATTCCTACACCATCAGGGATATGAGGTTGTACTTGTACATTATCATCTCACAGTTTCCTGCTATGCCAAATGCGAATGGCCATTTTCTACACACAAGCGGCAGCAGTTGTGTCCTCTGTTCTGTTGTGGAAGTGTTGCAGTTTGTACCACATTGTTGTCAATGTTGAGGTGCTCTGATTCTTATGTGTGTGTGCTGCATTGTGGGTGTGTTGCCCCTTCAGCTCTGATTTGGCTGGCCCTTGTCCCTTTCAGGCAATGTGCCTTTCACTTCTGTGCTTATACAGCGCTGAGATATTACAGACTTGGGCAAATTGGGCTCTTGGTCGGAGTTGTGTCTCTTTGGCATGGTTTGTCTGCAGATGTGCTATACTTAATTGTGCATGTGTGCCATTGTGCCCATCTCCCCCCGTCCCCCCAGTCCCTGGTCGCTACTCACCCTGTTGCTGTTGGCTCAGGTCATGTTGTGCAGTGTCCGGTCCCCCAACTCCTGCCACCGTCTCCCCAATGATGACTCGGGTCACCATTTCCTCCATCTCATCCAGCTCCTGGTGTGTCGCTGGACTCCCACCTCCAGTCTGCATTGCTGCTTTCAGGTTGGCTGCGAGTTTCAGCTTGGTTTTGCGCTTCACATCAGTCCAGCGCTTCTTGCAGTTGTTCACTTCCCTTCTCTTCACTCCGACTGCATTCACCTTGGCCAAGATGGACTGCCATATAGTATTTTTAGTTGCCAATGACACAGTGGTGGTGATGAACAATTGGTGGTGGTGTTCTATCACCTCCGTAATGAGGATCTGGTTTTCCTGCGTACTGAAAGGCGGGTTCCTCTTCTTCTTCTCCTTGCCCTTCCCTGACCCCGAGGTCCCTGGCTGGTCCTCCGTGGGGCTTGTGGGGTTCTGGTTGTCCTCTGTACTTGCTCCGGCTACCTCCATGGTGCTTCGCAGTTGTTTGTGTTTTGTTTGTGTTTTTTGTTGCCGCTTTTATAGTGGTTTTTCCCACCTGACTTGTGGGACTTGCAGGCCTGGCACTGCTTATCGCTGGATTTTTTATCGCAGTTGGGCCCATCGCAAGTTTTTTCACGTTAGGCTTTAGATTTTTATCGCCGTCCCGGTAATTTTATCGCGGACATTTGACGCGTTATCGGGAAACTATCGCATGTTACGGCCGTGTTGAGAATAAGACGTTAACACAGAGTTATTTTCCCGCGATAGACGGCGATGTGAAAAATTGCGTTAACCTATTTTGGCGATGATTATCGCACGTTCTTGAGAATATCCCCCTTAATCTCCCTGTGCCTAACAAAACAAGCATTTGCAATGCAATAGGTCTCCAATTTACGCGAGACCTATTGCATTGCAAATGGTTGACAACGTGGCATCACGGACAACGGGAGGGTGGGGGGAGAATGCATAGAAAACTGGTGGGAGGAGTGTTGTAGGAGAGGAGAAGGCATGGACAACGGGCGGGCGGAGGGGGGGGGAGAGGAAAAGGCACGGACAACAGGTGGGCGTTGAGGGGGTGGGAGAGGAGAAGGCACGGACCAAGCTGCCTGATGCTACGTGTGCACGAAGGAAATAGTACATGCCCCGTGTAACAACCAAGTAAAGGGGCCAGTAGCCATGGGAGGATACAAATGACGACATGGCTGTACTAAGGAGGGACTAACAAGCCTCATAATGAATCAGAAGCCAGCATTTACAAAGGACAAACACACAAGCCAATAAAAAGTAAGGGCGGGGGAGTGGGCGCAGGTCCTCTCCGTACTCATCTACCACAGGTCTTCGCAGAGCAGCGCATGCGCACTGGCTCACGCTCGACCTAAAAAAAAATGAATGTGTCTGTCTGTAACGCAACTGGTGCTCATGTAAAGCGCTCTGATACCTTCGGGTCAAGTTCCTGCTACATAAAACTCCGGGAAAAAAAAGACTCAAAGTATTATAATGCACAATTGCTGTCAAGTGGGAACGCTATATGGTTGTCAACCTGAACGTAAAGATGGCATCATGTGAAGTTGCACTACACATACCGTCTTGTGTTAAATGCAATGTTGTCTAAGCCCTGTGTTGGGGCAATACCCTTTTGAAGGAACTTTATTAAGGATCAGAAGGAGGAGAGGGGAATACATGCGAGTAGGTAGGGGATTCATCATATCCGATGAGCTGAAATTACAGCAAAAAGCTGGCCTGTTTTGATGATAAATACAGAGAGGTTGAAGCTCAGTCTTGTGAATGTACAGGGTTATGTATAATACAATATATGTATATATGGGTATTTGTAGAGCACAAAGCTTCAGGTTCGAGTCTTGGCTCAACATCCTGTGATTCAAGGAAAATCACTTAGGGCTCGTTTACGAGTCTGGCGGTCCACGGACTCCCAGGCTGGAGGGGGCGCAGCGGTGAAGGTCTACCGACCCTCCTATAAAAATTAGGGCAGTCGGACCTCCATTGCCCCGCCGCAGCCACTAAGGAACCGCCGTTCCCTGGCGGTGTTGTGGCAATTTAGAGGCAGCAATATGCTTGGCAGGACTGCTGTGGTCCAACCAAGCATATTACAAGTTTCCTCTCTGCCACGGTTTTCATGGCGGTTCCTCCGGCATGAAAACTGTGGCGGAGAGGAAACAAAAAGGGCCCTACAGGGCCGCCTTGTGCCTCTTGGGGTGCATGCAGGGGGGAACAACATGTGCCCCCCTGTGTGCATGCACCTCATTTTTAGGGCACCACTGTGGGAACAAAAACAAAAAGCCCGCCAGACACGAGAAACACTCGTAATCTGGCAGGCAGTCTGACCACGGGTTTGGCGGTGCAGCGGTGGGTCCAACCCAGTGCCACACCACCAAACTCATAATAAGGCCCTTAATCTACCCGTCCCTATGGACAACGCTTGGATACCCTCACGAGTGGTTAGCAGCGCTCTATAAATCCTAGTATTTATTTATTTATTTAAGTGAGCTACAGCACTCTGGACAATGACAGGAGCCCTGATTTAGAAGCATCATTTACGATGAAGCAGCTTCTCATGGGTGGCGAATCCTATTTGTGTAGCTGTTGTGTTTTCTCAAGAGGTGGGACTTAAGTTCCTTAATGAACTGGAAATGGATTGGGCTTTTTGTAGGTTGTTTCATAAGTTGTTACAGATTCTGTGGGCATATAAAACGCATGTCTGCAGATTTTCTCTTTTTTGCATTTTTTGTTTCCAATGTGGTAATATCCTGAATTGCTGTGTGCTGCATGCATAATAAAAAGTATTTTACTGCAAGGAATGAAACAGTATTTGTTTGACAAATGTGTAAATGTCTAAAAGCAACATAATGCATAGTGCTTTGAAGCCTGAAGGCTGTGACTCTATAAAACATAACATTATTAGCAAGATCACATGAAGTTGTGCTTCGCAATTAGGCCTGGGCGGAAAACTACGCTACGCTCGCGGAGTTTGCGGAGTTTGCGCTACTACGCAAATTGCACGTAGCACAGTGCAAAAACGCGTAGCGGGCATTTTTAGCTTGCTCGCGGTCCTCAACGTCAAGTTGGCGACCGCGAGCGAGCAAAATCAACATCCCGGCGAGACTTTTTCCTCGTTCGCGATCAGCAACATCAAGTTGCCGATCGCGAGCGTGGAAAATAAACCTCCCGGCGAGATTCTCAACGCGGGGAGGTCAGGTTTCTCATTGCGAGTGGTCGCATATGCTCGCGACCGCTCGCGATGAGAAACTACCAGTCCGCGTTGAGAAAGCTGCCGCTCGAGTACAAATCTACTCGAGCGGCAGAAAACGACCGCTTGCACTGTGCAAGATGCCATTTGCAATGATTGCACAGTGCGGACAAGCATCCGGCACTGTGCAATCAGTGCGAACAGCATTTCCCTACCGCACTACGCAGTTCGCGTAGCGTGCGTAGTGCGAAGTGCACTTCGCGTAGCTACGCGTAGCGCTACTACGCGAACTACGCCCAGGGTTATTCACAATCCCATTTGGCAATTAAGAATGGCTTGCTTTGATACCATACTTGATGTTCTTCATGAGTTCTAGGATTTTCAAATGAGGAGAAACACCCCAAATAAATGAATGAATGAATGAAAGGGCATTTATAAAGTGCTCTGATACTCCACGGAGGGTCCTGGCACTCTGCACCTCTACCAAGACACACATAGATGGGCTCATCTGTTTAGTCTTGGTTAAATAGCCATGTCTTCAGTCTATTCCAAAACTGAGAAATGTCTGTAATGCTCCGAATCTCAGAGGGCAGTTTATTCCAAGCTGACAGCCCTAAAAAGGAAAAGGATCTGCCGCCAGCCCTAGTGCACCTAATCTTAGGAGTGCTGGCTCAAAGGGCTTTTGCTGAACGAAGGCATGTAGAGGGAACATAAAAACTAATGTGTGCCCTGAAGTACTTAGCGCCCGTCTGGTTAAGGGCTCCATGGACTAAAATGAGAGTCTTGAATAAGACTCTCTTTTTTATGGGGAGAAAAATGCAATGCCCTCAAGTGTGTGGACACGTGAGCTCTCAGAGGCAAGCCCAGGAGAGTACGTGCTGTCGCATTTTGGACCATCTGCGTTTGTAGATGACATAATCAGGTAGGCCCAGATACAAGGCATTGCCATACTTCAGCCTAGATGACACCAGCATCTGTATCAGTTCACATGCAGTAAAAAAGAAAGGTCATCATCAAATTTGATGCCTAAATTCTTCACAGCATTCGCTTTACGCCCTGGAAAGGGGACTTCGACTGGACAGAAAGATCACCATGTTTGCTTGGCCTTTTCTCCAGAAAATAGCAGCTCTGTTTTTTCTGCGTTGCATTTGAGCTGATGGTATGTTAGCCACTGGAAAACCGCTGACAAGCAGGTTCTAATCTTTTTACCAGGGAACCCAGGAACGCTATCCCATGAAAACAATAGCTGGGTGTCATCAGCATGAGATTATTTTTGCTCCCAAGTCCTCTGCAAGTAGAGCAAGAGGAGTAAAGTAGATGTTGACAAAGCAGGGCTTAGAGCAGATCCCTGGGGTACTCCAACTTGCAATACACGTGGTCCAGACGAAAAAGAAGGACTCTTTGTTAAGTCGCATAGGCTGAAGTTGGAGCGGTCTAGTTTCTACTGATGATTTTCTACAATGGCTTTCCAGAAGTGCCCCGCAGACCTCACACAAGAGCACACCCAAGGTACCAAATATTTATCCTGATATCGGAGATTGCTCCAAGGAACTGTATCAATGATTTTTACAATGAAGCCTGCTGTGAGATATTGCTTAAGATTTTACTTAAGCAGTTTACTCTTAAGAAAATGTTCAGTTTAATTAGACTTCTGTCATGCATGTGACCACAAAGAGTCATGTATCAATCACCCTTTCACTGAGCCTAACCCTTTTCTTGGCAAACTTGCTTAGGCAGCAAATCATACAGTAAAAAATGAATGGTCATCAGCAATCAGGTCCTCAGCCCCATTACTATAATAGTCTTTCAACGAATCCCAGCCAACCTTTAGCCCCAATAAAGGTGACTCTTCTCATCACTGACGATCCAATAGTTAACCAACCTTCTTTTGTGGGTCAGATTTTAAATGTGTCTCTTCCGCATGTAGAGTCTAGGTTCCTAAAACCTGTCTTACTTAGCTCTCCCACCATCTACGGGCTAAGAAGTGGGGGCACATAGAGTTGTGTGTCCTAAACCAAAAAGGAGGATTCACTTAAAGAATCTGTTTCCCCACTTATCAGAGTTGCCTTAGGTCCATGATATTTACAATTGTAAGGATGTTCTGAGGAGGGTTCTTTGCTCCGTCCTAACCCTGCCTTTGACAACAGACCCTTGTGGCTTCAAGGGGCATATGTACAAGAACTTAACGCCACCGTAGCGTAAATTTTTTGACGTTACAGCGGCCTTTTTGTTATCGCCTTATTTACAAAGTGCCGCTAACTGCAGTTAGCGTCACTTTTCAGGCATAAACGTGAATTTTTAAGATCGCCATTTCTGTTAGCGGGACTTAACAAAAATGAGATGCAAGGTGGGCGTTCCCGTGCAAAAACTGCCGCTAACCCCATTTCGCGATATTTACAATGAAATTCCCATACGGCGATAACCCCCCAAAACTGCCGCTAAGATCAGTTAGAGGCAGTTTTTTAAGACCAGAAAATAGCTGGTCTTAAAATACTTGGGTACACATATTAGATGCTTGGGTGCTGGACAGCGCTGCAAGGAACATTGCTGGGCAAAACAAAAGAACAGGGATGCGCCCTATCAATAAGATACGGTGCATTCCTGGGTACCATTCATGAAAAAAATGTTCGTATTCAATGTACAGCGCTCCATGTCGCAATCAATGACAGATACATCTGGAATCCTGACATATCTGGCAGCGCTAAAGTCACACATTGCTACAGTTGTGTTGCAGGCATGACGCAACTCCAGCAATTTATGGGGCCAGCCTATGCCTATGGCACTGCGTCACCCTTACGGTTTTGACGCAGTGTTATGTTATGTTAATTTATATTTATATAGCGCCAAATCACCAACAGGTCTCTAAGCGCTAAAACAAGACCCTAAACCTGGAACCTAGCATGCCTCCTGGAGCTCGGCGTGTCTAGATGGGCTTATCCAAACGCCTGAGTGAACAGAAAGGTCTTAAGTTTCCTCCTAAACTGGAGTAAGGTGACTTCCCTGTGCAAGCTATCTGGAAGCTTGTTCCAAAGCTGGGGAATCACAACTGAAAAAGCTCGCCCCCCAGTCAAAACGTGGGCATGCCAGCAGGCTTGCCTCAGACGATCGGAGGCATCGTCCTGGCACATATTTCTTCAAGCGGTCTTTAATGTAGCCGGGTGCTGCTCCATGGAGGGCATAATGTGCAATGCACAGACCCTTAAACCTAACCCGCTGCTTGATTGGGAGCCAGTGTAGTTGTTGTAGCAGAGGTGTGGCATGTGCTCTTCTCGGGAGTTTAAAAATCAGTCTTGCTGCGTCATTCATAACCACCTGAAGTTTCCCAAATAGTTTGTCAGGTAGCCCTATATATACTGCGTTACCGTAGTCCAGGCGCGACACAATTAGGGCCGACACAACAGTCTGCATAGTGGAAAATGAAAGCAGGGGTACAAGTTTCCGGAGTTGCCTCATAAGGCCCACACAACTCCCCACTACAGCGGTCACCTGATTGTTCAGTGTTAACTTGGTGTCCAGCCTGATGCCCAGGCTCTTCACAACTGGCACCGGTGTCGGAGTAGTGCCTAGCTCTTGTGGCCAGAAGGAATTGGACCAGGGATTGGCCCCTGCAGTGACAGCAAGCACCCTAGAATTGTCGCAGTGAAATCTGAGAGTCTTCACTGCGCCAATCCTACAATGCTTTGTTGCCTGGGAACACCCACCCTGCATACATCATACCTGACGCAGGTATATGTGGCACAGGGCTTCACAAGGTCATGCATATGCCAAGATGTGTCATTTTGTAAATAAAGCGCAACATGGTGCAAGATTCATGCAGCAAGTACATCAAGAAAATGATGTACCATCAGCCTTAAAATGCCGGAAGGGGCTCAGGATTAAGCCCCCTGTCTTTTTCCCCTACGATGGCGCACAATGGCTGCCATGCGCCAACGCAGGCACCCTTGCGCATGGTGCAAGGGTGACTGTGTTGCGGTGTTGATTGATGTTGTGGCTCCATCTCTACTCGAGACGTCTGCAGGTGTGTCTGGACTAGTGGAGGGCGAGAGTGAACCAGTTGGCCTTCTTGGAGTGTTGTTTGCTTGGTCTTTTCTTGAGGGGTGCCAGGGTGCCAGTGCAGTTGGAGATCCATCGGTGGAGGTTGCGCGCTGTGGTGTTGGTGTCTGTAAGCGTTGGCGGAGTGGTGGTGCTGAGGGAGTTGACAGGAAGTTCTTTGGTGGTCTTGATCCAGCTGCGACGGGGGAGGGGCGATGATTGCGTTGGTGTACAGTGGGCGTCGTGAAGGCGTGATGTATACAATGATGGTCAGTCCAGGAGAGGTCTGTGGTGTGGCTGTAGTTGAAGTTCCCGCTGGCGGAGAAGACGGGCTCAAACATGTGTCCAGCTATGTGGGTTGGTGCGGTGACTAGCTGCTTGAGTCCGATGTAGGTGAGGTTCCCCAGGAGGGGGGTGGTGTTCTGGTCCCTGGGGTTGTCCAGGTGGAACATGAGGTCTCTGAGCAGGATGTAGTCAGTGGATGGGAGAGGCTGGGGTGCGATGAGGTCTACAATGGCATCAGTGAATGGGGTTCATGGCCCGGGGGCCTGTAGATGAAGGTTCCGTAGAGGGTGGTGTTGGGGTTGGTCCGGATCTGGAAGTGGAGGTGTTCCATGGTCGCCGTTGGGTCATTAGAGTGCGTGGTCAGTCGAAGTATGCTTTTGGAAACGATGTCAAGGCCTCCTCCTGGACGGTCGGGGTGGCGATGGCGATGCCCAGTCCGGAGCAGAGGTTGGTCAAGGAGGTCCCAGATTTCAGTGGCGTATTTGTGGAGGGACCGCATGTTGAGGAGGATGCAGTTGAGCCAGTCGGGTGCGCTGTTGGTTGGCTGGGCAGCAAGAGGCACTGGTGTGCTTATGTGGCAGGACCGCCAGCGCTGTGTGCATTTGTAGTTTTGGCAGGCGCAGGGTGCAAGGGTATTCTTCGGTGATGCTAGATGGCAGGCTGCGTGGTGTCCAGGGTTGAGGGCGAGGAGGGTGCTGATGTCGTAGCTGTGGAGTGTCCGAGAGGCAGGGTACTGGTGCTGGGAGCGGTACAGGGGCAGACGGAATGAGACGGGCTTGCCTTCGGCGCACCAGTGGCACACCCGCTGCGCATGGCCGCACCCCTTCCGCCATTAAGTACTGCTGCAGGGGGGCTGGACAGCTGGGAGGCGGGAAATGCGGGAAATGCGGGAAAGGACACTGGAGGGGGCAGCAAAAAAGAGGGACAGGAGGGCAGTCAAGCTGCAGAGCAGTGACGCTCTACCACTGGACCGCCAGCGATGAGGCGCAGGCAGGAGCCTGTGGGTCGAGGAGGGACTCGAACACCTGACCTCCGGGTCAGATGAACCAGCAGCAGAAGATGGGGACAGCAGCAGCAACCAGACGGCGCAGTGCTGTGGAAAGAGGAAGTCCACTAAGGGTTAGTCCCCTGTACACCCAAAAGCAAATTAACAGCGGAAAAGGAAAGGCAGCACCACCCGGTTGCCTCTTCCGATCTAACAGTGGCTACCAGATTCTGTGTTCCCCAGCGAGTAACGGCAGATAAGGCTGCATACCCAAGGGCGTGGGCCTGAACTGGCCCCCATGCCCCTGGCACCCACTGCCACCAATGGCCGATCTCAGCGACTTGAGCCAGTTAGTGGAGTCCCCCACCAGTCTTGTGTGGTGCCGCAGTGCAGGTATTGCTCAGGACACGGTGTGCGCACCCACAGGTGCTAGGCCTGGGCCCGACTGGTCCCCGGGCCTCCTCCACTACGCGTCCCACCTTCTCCTCACCTGGACATTGACACCGGGGCTCAATGGACTGCACTCTCTCCAAATCTATGACTCAGCCAACAGGAGCCTCAGCCAGGTGGGATTTCACAAGCCTGGGTACAGCAGTCGCAGCCAAGTCCGCTGGGGAACCTCCCGATGCAGAGCCCCCTTAGGCGTGAACTTGCAGTGCTCCCACCACACAAGTTTGGCGCAGCTCAGGGGCCTCATCCTCCACAGCATCCGGCTAGCGCAACATCCTCCGGCCTGTGATGCAGAGAGGCACGGCCCACCATTGGTAATCTCCACAGTGCACCCCGGTGTAGTGGTGGCACCTGGTATGCAATGCAGACCTCCCTACGTTGGTGCGCAGGAGCGCCTCTACCATTCACAGCTCCAAGGTGCGCCAGGTGGTCTTCTCACACAGGTCAGGAACATGTCTCCATGCGACCTGCCAGACTTCACCACCAGGTAAGGGCGATCGCTGACACCTCAATGGCTACCGCCATGGCCCAGCAACTCCACAGCACCTCTGTCTCCCACTCCAGGTCACAGACGCAGGCCCAGCGAGGCCTCCGGGCCCCGGGGACTGTCCCCACTTTCAAGGCTTTGGCTGCCATGGTGTTGCAAGAAGGGCGCTATGAAAAGTGATGCATCACTGGTTTTTCCCAGCAATGCCCCTCGTAGCCCTGAGTCTGCATTTCCTCTTCCCCTGGGACTCTGGCTTGTCATCCAGGCTGTTGGAGGGCTTGGGGGGGTTGTTGATCTGTGCTGCACTTGGCCCTGGCTGCTCCATTCTGCATTCCATTGGTTTTATTTCCTATTTTTCATTGGAGGTGGACTTATAGGCTAATTTTGCCTCTAGAGGCAAAAAAAGTCACGTTGGGCTGACTAACGTGAGATTTTTTGCCGCTAATGTGCCTTTTGTCACTTTTCTCTCGCTAACGTCAACATTTATATCGCCTTGACGCTAGTGTTAGCAGCAGTTTTCACCGCGGCTAGCTGTTACTATCGCCATGTAGTGACGTATTGTAAATACATCGCTAACAGGACGATAGTTTTTGGTGATAGGCCGTAGTTAAGAAAACTGCCGCTAACTAACGCTAATGCTAGTTAGCGGCAGTTCTTGTACATATACCCCCAAGTGCCATGCAGTTCAACTCTCCCAAGTTGAGCCCAGAGTTTTTGAGGGGTTTTTCAATTTTCAGACATCAGTATCATCTATGGCAACAGTAGTGGCACAGATGTGGAGACATTTTCTACTTCCGCAGAAATTTGAGATCCTTATGAAGAGACCAGCAATTGCCTGATACTTTCTGAACTCTGTCTGGCTGTTAGCGCTCCAAAATGTTTTAACTCCACTGAACCTTTTAACTGCCACTGTCTCCTCTCTGCCTCTCAGATGTCCTATTTCAGCCTGGCCTAGATGCATCTATCTGGCAGAAAAACCTCCAGAGAAGATATCATGTACCTCATCACCACCTTATTTATTCGCCATTCCTACAATATCTTCCTAGGGAATTTTAATGCTTCAGTAGCTACCACCACAGTAAACTGTAAACAAATCAGCATTTTAGCTTCCGGCTATCATGAACATTGAACATCATGTTGTGAATGTGAGGATGTGGCCTAACAGGCTAGGGCGGTCGATCTCAAATCTGGGGAATCGGGTTTGAGGCTTGGCAATGACACTCAACATCCTGTGATTCTGGGCAAATCACTTCGTCTCCCCGTGCCTAACAAAAAAAAAATGAAAGTGTCCTTGTGTAACGTAACTGGTGCTCATGTAAAGCGCTCTGATACCTTCGGGTCAAGTTCGTGCTATATAAGACTCCGAAAAAAAATAATAGGTTGAGAAATTGAGTTGGTGGTTGACTTGGGTGGGAGCCCTAATCAAGCTACAGCCACAATCCCTTGCAGGGTGAACCACAAAAAATCACTAAATTAACCTGTGCTTAACCCTGGCACAAAAACAGTCAGGCTTAACTTAGAGGCAATGGGTAAAGTAGTTATGCAGCACACAAACAGTAATAAATTGAAAACACAACACAAGAAAAATCCCAAACCAATTTAGAAAAATAGGGTACATTTTAATAAATTGACACCAAAATGACAAACATCCAATCAGTAAAACCCTAGTTTTGATTTTTAAAGTTTTTAGTAAAAACTAGCTTCTAAAACATTAAAGCGGCAACCACAGAAATCTAGTCATGTGAGACTGGGTCAAAGTTGAAAATTATGGCTGGCCGCAATTGAGCACGGTTCAGATCCAAAAGTGGATTGGGTCCGGTCAGAGCTGACTTTCGGACTTAGAAGAAATCCTCAGAAGAAGTGTCTTAGAAGGTAAAGTTTAGTGATGCAAGGCTGCGGTAGGTGTCTGAGGAGGGACCATCATCGTCAGATAGCCTTGTGTCGAAGGTGCGGTGAAGGTTTCTACGTTCGGACTTAGGGCCTTATTATGAGTTTGGGGGCCATGAACCACCGTACCGGTGGTGGCGGTCTGAACACAGCAAGCTCGGTGGTCCGACTACTGTATTTTAAGTTGGGCAGATTGCTATTGCACTGCCAGCACACCACCGACCGCTGGGGTTGCGGTCAGGGAAAGACAGGTGCCGTAGGGCAGTATTGAGGAGCTCTACCGCTGTCCGTATTACGAGTTGGCTTTCCGACGAGACGACTGTGGCTGTCTGACCGCCAGCTTTGAGTCAGCGGTAATGAAGAATTTGGGGTGCATACTCACCCCTCTCCTGTTCTTCCAGGCAAATTTCAACGTGGATCCCTTTCTCCAGTCCCCCCTTCAGAGTAGCATCTACACCCCGGAGAATATGACCCAGTTTGTGGCGAAGTACAGGTGAGTCATTTTTGTACCATATACCCATTTCCTAGACTGCATATATATGAGCCAAACTCTGGCAATGGGTAGGTGGTATTTTTTCACATGTATCAGACAGATGTGCATTCAACACATATTCAGTCGAAATGTTCACACAGGCATCAATAAATATGGAAAAATAATCACCACTCCACAGCCACACCGTCGGCACTGTAGTTAACTCGTAATACAATGGTCTAAAGACCGCCAGCGCTGTGGGCTAATGGCAGCCGAGGACGTGGTTTTCAGATGGTTGGGCAGCCAAACTCTTAATAAGACCCTTAGGGGCACATGCATCAAGGAATTTTGCGATCACAAACAGTGCAATTCGCAAAAATCGGTCGTTTACAATCGCAAAATGGCTTTTTCCAATGCATGAAAGTTTTGAGATTTAGGTAATCGCAATTTCTTGCGATTACCTAAATTGAGAATGCAAATAGGGAATTGCAATTTGCGATTCCCTAATGCATATGCAAGAAGCCTTTCCTAAATGCAAACTGTGCATTTAGGAAACGCTAATTAGCATCAACTTCAAGTTGATCCTAATATGTGCATACTTTGAAAAATGCACAAAACTGCATTTTTCAAAGTGCCATGTGGCGCACACATGTCCCTAGGGCATGTGTGTGCCTTACATGTGCACCTGTTTTTGTTAGGGGCGCCTCAGGGGGCCTTAGGGCCCTGGGCACCCTTGCCTTTGCATTACCTAATTTGTGATTACCAATTAGGTAATCGCAATTTAGGCAATGCAAGACCATTCCCACCTATGGGCCTTGAGGCCCATAGGAGAAAATAGAGTCGCAATAGCAAATAGCGATTCCCTAATTGCGTTTGAGATTCTTTAGGAATCGCAATTAGAGAATCACTATTTGCAGCCTGTTTTGATGCATTGGATTTTGCGATTACCAAATAGCAATTTCTTAGAAATCGCTATTTGGTAATCGCAAAATGTGACTTTCATGCATGTGCCCCTAATTCTCTGAAAGGGAAATGGAAGACGAAAACCTCCAGCGGAACGAGGCAGAGGGCTTTAGCTGAAGAGAGTTCCACAAGGCCAGATACCCCTTTAGTGAAGGACCACTGAAAAGAATTTGCTGTTGCAGAGAAGAACGTAGCAGGAGAAGCCAGGAAGTCAATCCGACTGGTGATGCACCTCGGGTGGCTAGGTGGGCAGCTTGATCCCGATCTCTTAATGGTTTTCAGAGCAGTTTTTGGCCAAAATTTTGCAAAATCCTCAGTTTTGGGATTTGGCCATCTGGATACCTTTTGCATCACAACCAAGGGACCAGGACTGGTGGGACATCTCCTGAGGGATCAGGACTCACAAACTAGCCCTTGAGTCACTCTGGAAGTCCTGGGCCAAGTGGAGATGCGGGGCTCAACAGCAGGGCTGGCCTCTGAATGTTCAAGGCAGGTTCCAGACAGTAAAGCAGTCCTTCCATGTATAGCAGCAAGCCACAGCAGCAGGCAGTCCTCGGAGAGCCCTTCTGCAGGTCCAGTAGTGAAATGAAGAGTGGGTTCAAAGATCCTGACTTTACACCCTCGTGCCCTTCTTCTGGAAGGTGGGAGAAGCTTCTAGAAAGATTCTTTTAAGAGCATGGAATTTCCTGACACCTTGACTTGGCTCCAAACTGGTACAGTGACAATGTGGGGTAATTTGCCCTAGTTTGAAGGCAGAGCACACCCTATTCAG
The DNA here is from genome assembly GCA_963921515.1 of Calotriton arnoldi. Lineage (NCBI taxonomy): Eukaryota > Metazoa > Chordata > Amphibia > Caudata > Salamandridae > Calotriton > Calotriton arnoldi. The sequence continues at coordinate 200,472 of CAWUFW010000666.1, forward strand.
TTGAAAGTGGGGTTGGAGAACCAATGATTGCCAACCTGGCGAGCCCTCATCCCATGGTGACCTACTGGAAAAATAAGTCCTTAAGGGATTTGTTGGTACATAGCTACACTGCACTGTAAAATAATACAGAGCCCTGGTTGAAGGAACAGCAGAGTTTTTTATAAGCATGGGAAGTGCAAAGCATGTCACAGTGTGAATAGAAAGACATACACATTACCGACAGTAAAAACAGCACAAATAAAGAAAGTCATTACATATATTAGTGAATTTACAATATATGTCTTACAAAGGCACTGTGGTCTACGCTATGTGGGAAGCACCATCTTCCCAGTTAAGAAAAGAGTCCTGGAGCATTTTTTAGCCATAAAAAACTGTGACCCAAATTATCCTGTAGCGAGACACTGGCATCAGATGCATGCAGGGGGCAATGACAAGTTTTTAGTTTTTGGTATTGACAGGTACCAGTGAGTCTGAGTGGTGGAGAAAGAGAGAAGAAGATGAGGATGATGGGATACATTATAATGCTCAACATTAAATTCCCTGGAGGTCTTAATTTAGACAAGGAACTTCATGTACATATTGGGCTGTAATTGAACTGAATGATTTGTATACCTCTTTCTGTTATATCTGTAATTAGGAATGGAGCAAACCCTGTGACCTCTCTGTTTGATTTACTGGCAGTTTAATTTGATTTTTAGTTATATCCTTTTTCTGTCTGTATGAATAGTAAGTGTCAAAAACCTTTTTGAGATCATTGTGTATTTGTGTAGGTATTCCCAAGTCTTTTTGCTTATTTTAAACCTGGGGCAGCACTATGTGATTTTTAGATGCATATGGATTTGTCTTTTCTTGTTGGGATACTGTAGTGGAAGAATAGGCCACTGGGGAAAGCTTTGTGTCCGATTAATTCCATGATGTATATACATTTACTGGGTACAGTTTTGCAAGAGGAGTGGCATATGAAATGTTATAACATGAGTTTGTTTATTTAATCATGCGATCATAAACCACTTGGCTATGACTTATGAACTGTGATAATTTAATGCCTTTAATGTAATGAGTCTCCATTTTCGGTGAAAAAAGCATTAGAAATCATGTACCACTGGGTATAAAAATAATTTTGAATTTCTTTGGTGCAACTGCTAATTTTCACAAACATGGGAGTACATTCCCTTTTGAGGCATCTTTTGTTTTGGTCAATCGCATATGTATATATATTTGGTTTTTCACATGTGTTTTTAGGATATTAATTAAATGTGGCATTAATATGTAGTAAGTACAACCCTTACGGTTTTTTAAATAATTTCCCCGGTATCTGAAAACATGTATTGTTTCCATATGAAGATCGTGCAGTATATCTACTATGTTCATGGTTTACTGGTTGTTTTTATGGGAGATGGTGCACTGGGCATGTGATTCTGGCCGTGAAGAAGACTAAACTCATTGGCAAATAAAATTTACTCTTTAAGACACATCCTGTAGTGCAAGCCTTCTTTGTGACACAGATCGAGTGACAGAACTTTTTTTCTTTAAGATATATATATACATATATATATATAAAAAAAGGTATCCTTTCAATCCATTTTTATTTCTTTTTAGTATTCACAAACAAAATTGCATCAGTAGGAATCTATAGTTAGGACCTATTTTCCATAGGGAGAGCATTTTTTCATTTGCCAATAACTTTGGTGCTGTTTGACGAATCCTAACGAAATTCTCAAAACGAATATGATGCTCACTAGAGCTGCTGTGTTAAAAGTTTTGTGGTGATCTCTCAAGTGGGGGACAAGAAAAAGGGGGGTCCTAAAATGTGTTTCCCCATGTTAATTCCCATAGAAACTTTAGACACTGCTACAGCCCGAACTGCTGAATGGAATTACACCAAATTTAGCAGCAAGGTAGTTGTTGGTCCAGGGAAGTGCCTTTTTATGATTTGGTGTAAATCCGTTCAGTAGTTGCGGAGTTATTAAATCCACGACCCCTCATGATCTCGTGCTTAGATCTGATTAACTGCCAACGCTTCAAACCAGGAAGTGTTGGCAGCCATCTTGAGACTCAAGTTGAGCTGAGTCCTACAAAAAAATGTAAAAAAATAAGAGAAGGGGGCAGGGCAAAAAAATGTTTTAAAAAACATTTGGGATGGGCGTGTCCAAGATGGCGCCCGAGCAGTAACTAAACAGCAGAGCTCCGCCGCTCCAGGCAGTTAAAATGGCGATTCCCGGGGGGAGCGAGGGCCCCAGTCTCGTAGCATTGGACGCGGAGGATTTGCAGAACACATCAGTGTTGCCTAAGGTCGATTGCAGTGGCCACTGTGGCTGAATCGTGCACCTAAAACCAAAGAGCGCAAGATCAGAGGCTTCACAAAATGGCGCTGCGGTGATTGCGACGGAGCCGTGCAACACCGGGAGGCCCCACATCGGATCAGAAGCTCTGAGTGAGTGCCACAACGACACGAAGGACAGCGGTACTGCCGGGAGGCGCGCTGGGAGACTGGCAGTGCCTTCCGTGGCCGCTACGAGCATGCCGGACTTAAAGCGCCCGGTGATCGGGGGAAGTTCGGACACCGAGCTGGCATCGGCGCAGCGGCGGAGGCCGACGAAGCGGTCCAGGAGGGGGGCTCCTCCATCCAGCAAGTGCTGAGTGAGGAAGGGGGAAGTGGCTGCACGGGGCCACCCGCTGCCATCTACAGGACTGAGCAAACAGCGCCGAGCACCAGCTGAAGAGGTGAGATGGGCGAGCAGCATGGCGGGACGGCGGCAGGACAGAGGCAGTGAAATTGGGCGGCAGTGAGGGGTGGCTTGGACAGTGATTTCAGGCGGTAATAGTGTGGTGCCCCTCTCTTCCACCGCACGGTGCCCCCCCAATCGGACCGTATTGTGCAGGCACGCAGCGAGCGTGCATTACTTTCTACCCCTGACACCGTCAAGCATATGAAGGAGAGGCGCGTTCAGAGAGGCCCCCAGCTTTGAACAGCAGCAAGGCAAGGAAAGGCCGCAGTCACAACCTGGGCTGCCCATCCACAGTGGAGACACCTCCCCATATGTATCTCGGCAGAGCCTAGCTAACAGAAGGGCTCGGTGGTTCATGGCAGAAGGACCATTGTGTTGACGGGGCCCTGGCAGCCTCTCACTAGGCTGGAGGGCCTCTAGACACTCGAGGCCCACTAGTGGCCGTGAAAGAGGAATCTGCACGTGTTGCGGGCTGAGGGGGCCCCCTGTGACAGCGCCTTAGCGCCAGCGGGGAGGTGACATCATACAGACGTAAAGGACCTCGGGTTCACCACGCTTGGTCTGTAGGGCCTTGCCTCATGCCATACTCCCGGGGAGCACGAGGCCTGGTCGGTGACTGCTAGGAAACTTCAATGACCAGCACCAGGTCCAAGAAGGAAACGGCCACCATCAAGGATCTTCTAGCCAGGGGCACATCTAAGAAAGCGGGAACGACCCCAACCTCCCCAAGCTCGATGGTAACAAGCACCCCAGCATCACAGGACATGAACGAGGAAGCCCCCATTACACAAGGCTTCATGGAGGCACTCTTCAGCACACTGAGGGACGATATTGCGGCCCTCCGTACAGAGGTAACTGCGGAGGTCAAGGACCTACGCCACGATATGGGGGTACTGGAGCAGAGAGTGGACACTGTGGAACGAGCTGGGGATGCCAGGAAGAGGAACTAGAAACATACCGCCGTGAACTCCTGGAACTTGGAGATCGCAACGCGGATCTCAATTTCCATCTTGAAGACTTAGAAAACAGATCCCGCAGATCAAACATTTGTATTAAGGGAGTGCCATTGCAGACGGATGCAGGGCACCTGGAAGACTACGTATTGCGCCTCTTTCGCCAGATAGTGCCGGATCTGGAGGAGAAGGAGCTTTTATTAGATCGTATTCACAGGGCAGGTCATCCCTCAGCGACCCCAGGAACCCCCCAGGACATTCTAACGTGCCTTCACAACTATAAACACAAAGAGATGATTATGGCGGCGGTGTGTGATCAGCCCCACGTCCTCTTTGAAGGCAATAAGGTCATACTCTATCAAGACTTGTCGAATATCACACTCCAGAGGCGACGAGAAATGAAACCAGTGACCGAATTCCTGAAGGAAAAAGGACTTCGATTTAAGTGGGGTCATCCATTTTGCCTGATTTTCGCGTGGCAAGGCGAGACGCGAGCAGTACGCACGCCCTTGGAAGCAGTGGACATTCTGAATATAGAGATTGACAGGGAAGCCTCGTCCTTACGTTCAACAGCTCAGCTGCCCCTCCAAAACTGAAACGAGGATGACACATTAAAAACCGCACACTACAACAACCAAGCAGGCCAACAAAAACCGAGAGCATCAAGGAGCGCTCGGCCCTCCTGCAACAAATAGCCGAGCAGCAACGATCCCCAGACAGAGAAACAGATTGATGGCACTGTGACTTGTCCTCTAATTTGTTGGCAAGGGGCTGGCTGACCCCCCACGGAACTCATACAGATTCCTACTGCGGCTTCCGGTTGCGGCGGGAGCAGAGGACTCCCCTACTATTCTTAGACTGCTGCAACGGACGGCAACAGACATGGACCCTCCATACAGAACTGCAAGTCATGCACACATTGGTGCAGTTGTTTTATTATTTGTTATTATTGATATGTTATCTACACGCTCTTATGCACAGCATACCATCATAATGTCACTCTTCACATTTGGGTATAGGTGGGTGGTTACGGGTGTGGGTCGGGTGGATAGGACCAGCGGTGACACACTCTTAAAGACATGATACGCATAGTTAGCCTTAATGTCAGAGGTCTCAATTCGCTGACTGAGAGAATAGCACGACTACGTCAGCTGAGGGCATTTCAGTGTGACCTGTGCCTGCTACAGGAGACTCATCTTCTGAAAAAAGATTGGCCCAGAATGCGCTCTAGATGGTTTGACCATCAGTTCTGGTCCTCCGGTCAAGGGAAGAAGGCGGGAGTAGTAATCCTGGTAGCTACACACTTTCAAGGGAAAATTATCTCAGTGCAATCTAACATCCCAGGACGTCTACTGTCTTTACGGGTATCCTATGCACAGCAGCCATTCATGATAGCTTCCATATATGCACCTAACGAACAACAAGAACAATTCATAATCCAGGCGCTAGGTAAAGTGCTAGCTTCTCCAGACTCACACCTTGCAATTGGGGGTGACTTTAATTTAGTAATGGATGCTGCTTTAGATAGAACTCCCTCACGACCAGGGAACGCAGGGATGTTTACTATGCAGGGAACACGATGGCTCGCAGACACCGGATTGACCTACATTTGGCGGAAGTTGCTCCCGACCTCACACTCCCACTCTTTCTTTTCTGCAGCTCACCAGTCTAATGCTAGGCTTGACTTTTTCCTTACTTCGGCCTCACTGGCCCCTAGAGTAACACAGGCCACCATAGATGTGGCATCCCTGTCAGACCACGCTCCCATCCAAATGGACTTGCACCTACCGACTTCACGTCAGAATCGTGGGTCATGGCGCCTCAACCCCAAAGTGCTATCCTATGACGCCACGAATAAAGAAGTGGGGGAAGCCATTGGGGATTATCTCGACATTAATGGTACGCCGCATACATCAATAGCAACACTCTGGGAGGCCCTTATTGCAGTTATTAGAGGCAAGTATATAGCGATCGCAGTCCGACTTAATGAAGAGCGTGCACTGAAGCACACTCACCTAGAGGGTACTGTTAAAGAATTAGAGGAGGCCCATCGGCGTACAAGCTCCCACAAAGCTAGGCGACAAATGACCATAGCGCGTAAACAGCTAAGGGCGTTGGGCGTGGATGCTGTAGAGTATGCGCTATTACAAACACAACAGAAATACTATGCAGGGGGCAACAAGACAGGGAAACTACTAGCACACAGATTGCGAACACTAATAAACACCAGGCGCGTGCAAAGCCTCAAGGACGGTAATGATGAGCTCATCACAAGGGACGAGGACATAGCGGTGGAGTTTGGGCGCTTCTACGCAGACCTCTATAGGGCTGAGGGGAAATCTTTAGAGGACTGCATCCCCTACATCACGCAGGCCCCAATAACAAAGATGCAGACCACTTGTGTCCCACTTCTGGAGAAGGACATAACTGAGAGGGAGGTGCAGGAGACTCCAACCTGAAAAGGCGCCAGGACAGGACGGGTTCATACCAGCTTTCTACAAACAATTTGCCCCCCTATTGGCCCCAATACTAACCCGACTCTACAACACATTCAGTGAGACTGGGGAACTAACCGAAACTATGCGCATGGCAACAATAACAGTGCTGCCCAAACCAGGTAAAGATCCCCAACGCTGCACTTCCTACCGTCCCATTTCACTACTAAACGTAGACGCAAAGATTTTTACAGGGATACTAGCAGCTAGGTTGGGCGGATACATGCCAGGGCTGATTGAGCTCGATCAGTCTGGCTTCATACCGAGTCGTACCTGTGGGGACAACTCCAAAAGGCTTTTTCATTTACTTGACAAGACGCGGCGCTCTCAAAAAACCAACCTTATTCCTCTCAATAGATGCGGAGAAGGCCTTTGACCGCGTCCATTGGCCATTCCTGCGAACGGTACTGGAGGCAGTGGGCATTGGCCCCAGATTCCAGCGATGGATTTGGGCGGGATATGCGGGGCCTAGAGCACTAGTTAGGGTGAACAATACACAGTCCCCGACCTTTGCTATCTCTAGGGGGACTCGACAGGGATGCCCCCTCTCACCGCTTCTATTTGCGCTCTACATTGAGCCTCTGGCTGAACGCATTTGTCACCACCCGCAGATAGAGGGAGTCTGGATGGGGGGCCAATCACACAAAATAGTCTTAAATGTCGATGACGTGTTGCTGGCTGTTACAAACCCACGCCACTCACTGCCTCCCCTCATGGAAGAACTTACAGCATTCGGGGAGGTCTCGGGATTCAAGGTGAACACCACTAAGACACAGGCACTCAACATCTCCATCCCACAGGAAGAGCAACAACACTTGAAATCAGAGTTCCCCTTTCATTGGGCACAGTAGGGAATTCCATATTTGGGTATTCAGATTTTCCCAACCATAGAGGACACATTGACCCGCTATTACTCAGAAATCCTAAAGACAGTGCAGTCTCTTATTCAATCTTGGCATGGAGGTCCTATCTCCTGGGGGGGCCGCATCGCAGCGGTCAAAATGACATTGTTGCCCAAAATCCTTTATCTTATGCAGGTGATGCCGCTGGCGCCACCTGCCACTACCTTGAAAAAACTGCAGATGGCACTCGAATCCTTCATATGGGCTGGTAAGCGGGCCCGAATGGCCAGAGAGCGGGCTTATTTACCAATGGCCAAAGGTGGCTTGGGTATCCCAAATCTGACAAAATACTACCAGGCTGCGCCACTGCGCTACATGGCCGAATGGCAACGCCCAATGACTGAGAAACATTGGTGTTTTCTAGATCAGGCAGTGGCGGGGGTCCACATCTGGAAGATCCCTTGGCTCCAACGCAGACACCGTCCACCGGGGGTCTACATTTCACAAGTACTTAGATCCACAATGGGGGTTTGGGACAGGGTGTTCTCCTCCAAGCAGCTTTCCACGCAGATTTCCCCGCTCACACCCATTATAGGGAACCCGGACTTCCAACCAGCCACGCAAGAGAAAGCATTCATACATTGGCAAGAGGCAAATTGAAATCGAATTGGGGACCTATTTGATGTGAAAGGCCTGCTAGATTTTAAAGTGATGCAGCAGGACTTTGGGCTCCCGGATTCCGAATATTGGCGCTATTTGGCGATTAGGCACTGGGTGACACGTCCCGACATTTGGCCACATGCCAGCAGGCGACTGACACTATTAGAACGTTGGCTTTTATCTAGAAAAGACGACTCCCACATTCTATCCGACATATACTCCTTCTTAAATACACAGACTACCCCTTTGCAAACGCCAGCCAGGACAAGGTGGGGGCTCGAATGTGAGCGTCGTTTCACAGACAAAGAATGGACAGACATCTTACATCGTGTGCGTACTTCCGCCACTAGTGCCTCCGGCTTGGAGACATTGTTAAAGGTGACGCACTACTGGTACTACACCCCAGCTCGTCTGGCTCAGTGGCAAAAGGGACGGGGGGACACATGCTGGAGGCATTGTGCACAGTCGGGCACACTTGATCACCTACTATGGCATTGCCCCAAGTTGCCTAGGTACTGGGAGGAGGTGCTTGCAGATATTGACCAGATGTTTGACACGGAAATACCGCGCTTCCCTAGCTATGTCCTTTTGGGACTACCCAACACACTAAATTATCCACTACACTCCAATAGGGGCAAGGCCATTACCTTAGCGTTTTGCGCAGCAAAACAAGTTTTATTGTCAAGATGGGGTACCGATAGTGTCCCAACGCACACTGACTGGCTCCATAAGCTGTGGGATTTGTTGGGGATGGAAAAATTAACATCATTGGTCAATCGTACTCTACCTAAGTTTGAAAAACAATGGCGATCCTGTATAAAACACCTTTCAGGGGTATACCAGGAGCTCATGTGCCCCATATATTTGCGTACACTGCAGATTACACCCACCACCACCACTTTAGACCTAGGAACAGAAAAAGAGTGACGACTCCTATAGATTGATATGAGCATGTAATGTTTATCTTATTTTACTGTTTTGACTCCTATTTCCCCCCCCCTCCTTCTGATCTCAGCTACCTCGCCGGCCAATGGATGTAGGTGAAGGATTTTTTAAGAAACTTTTTTTTAAATAATAAAAACCGTTACAATCCTAAAAAACATTTGGGGCGGGAGTCACGCAGGAGCCGCAGCTTGCGCTGAAAAATAAAAAAAGAGAAGTGCGGACTCCAGCACTTTTCTATTATTAAGCCCACGGGTGGGCCAGGTCCCGGGGGCATGCTGCCATTATTATTTGAAACACATGGGGAGGATCTCGCAGACCCCCGTGCTCTGGGGACCACTACCTCCCTGGGGCTTATGCATAAGTAATGGGGAGTTCTCGAGTACCACCCATGCCCAGGGGATCACCTGCTTCTCCAGGCTATTGTTTAAATTCATGCGGGGGCCAATGGGACTGTCACCTCCCCAGGGCTAAAACAAAGCAATTCGGTGGTCCTCGTGGACCACCCCATGCCCCAGGGACCACCACCTCCCCACGGCTGTTTGATGTATAATGAGGGTCCTCACGTACCCCCCTGGCCCCATGAACCACCACCTCCCTGGGGCCAAAATCAATTTTTAAAAATGAGAGGGGGGCTGCGGTCCCCCTCCCAGGCCATTCATGGTGCCAGGCCTACTCCAACAAAGGAGGGGGGCCATGCAACCCTCTCCTGGAGCCAATAATGGCCCTGGGAACCGCCTCCCCCAGGGGCCGTCTTTGGGGGAGCTTCAATGCTCCTGCCAAGCCACGGTAAATGCTCCACTTCCAGCAAGCTAGAGCATTGAAAATGCTCTCGCTTGGTGTAAGAGGAGCAGAATTGCTTTCAGACACAGGGAACTGCATGTTTAGCAAGGCCAAGAACCCCTCCTGTTACATCCAGTAAGTCCCACCCAGCAGGATTTCTGACAGCTGGTCGGAGGCCTCGCCCTCTTTTTCCACCACTCTCCAAGCGTGACTACTAGTTAAAAAACCTTAGAAATTCACTTAAGAAAACAAAGCTTACAGGGACGCTATAGTTAGGAAATAGAATTTAAAAAACCTTAGAAATTCACTGAAAAAATCAAATGTTACAGGAACTTTATAATTAGGAAATAGATTTTTTTTAAAACCTTACAAAATTACTAAAACTACCAAAGGTTACAGGGATGTTATAGTTAGGCTCATATTTCACTTGTATAAAACCACTGAAATTCAGCAGTTATAGTCACCTGAGCTAACTATAACATATGCCCCCACAATGCACTGATTATGACCTCACATATTACATCACTCATGACATGGTCAGTGACATCACTGATGACATCTCAAATGACATCACTGATGACATCATCCAGAGAACCAATCACTCACACCCTCATAAAACCCTCATAAAACCTCTTGTATGCCCACTCACACACCCACACAACCACTCACATACCCATTCACAGACCCATACAAGTACTCACACAACCACTTACTCCTCCATATAGCCACTCACACAGCCACTCACTTATACAGCCACTCACATAACCATTCACTCACCCATACAGCCACTCATACAACTAGTCACTCACGCACACAGTCACTCACACAGCCATACACTCACCCATACAGCTACTCACACACAGACTTATTTACCTATACAGCCACTCGCACACTTATACAGCCTCTCAACACAGCCACTCAGTCACCTCTTCAAGCACTCACACACTCACTCGCACACCCACACAACCACTTACATACCCATTCACACATCCATACAAGCACTCCCATATCTGCTCACTCACCCATACAGTCATTCACACAGACACTCCATCTCTAAAACAATCACTCACACACCAACTCACTTAACCAAACACTCACTCAAAGAGCCACTCACTGATCCATACAGTCACTTACACACCCAGTCACTCCCTCATACAGCCATTCAGACACCCACTCACTCACCCATACAGTCACTCACACAGCCACTCACTCACCCATATAGCCACTGACACACCCACTCAGTCACCAACATTGTTACTCACACCCCACTCACTTACCCACACAGCTACTCAGATACCTACTTATACACCCCAAAAGCTATGTATATACCCACTCACACACTCATACAGCCACTAACACACCCGCAAAACTTCTCACACTCACTCACATACCCATACAACCACTCAGATATCCACTCACACACCCATACAACAACCAGTCACACACCTTCAGACCTTGTTAGAAATCCACTCACTCATCCATACAGTCACTCATTCATGCACTCACACACCCATACAGCCTTTCACACACCCAGTCACATACTGATACAGACAGTCACACACCCACTCAGAATTCACATGTTAGAGATAGTATCACTCATTAGTAGTACAACTAGTATACTAATCTAACTTTTGTAGTAGGTTAGTACATATGTTTAACTTCCATAAACACTTACACTCACTTAATGATGTCATCAGTGATTTCATTAGTGATGTCATTTGAGATGTCATCAGTGATGCCACTGACCATGTCGTGAGTGATGTAATATGTGAATTCATAAACAGTACACTGTGGGGCCGTAAGTTATAGTTAGTTCAGCTAACTATAACTGCTGAAATTCCCAGTTTTTTTATGAGCGAAATCTTAGCCTAAATATAAAGCCCCTGTAACCTTTGTTTTTTTCAGTGAATATATATATATATATATATTTTAAACAAATTACAAAGTGGTACAAAGCATTTGGAGATGAGTTAACTAGCAGTGTTTTCAGACAGCAGCAATACTTACAAGAACGTTTCCTGTTATCATTTTAATTTTGGGATTCACCAACAGACTTGCTAATATGCTGTGCTGGACACCCTTATAGATTTCGTTGTTTACAATGCTATTGCACGCCTTAAAATTAAGTATTATGCACACATGCAATTGTTCTCTGCCCACGGATTTTACTGTTTATTGAGCACTTTTTCTATGTTTATTGATTTTCTAAGCACAAAAACAGCGTCAACATGGTGCCTTTCAGATTGAGAAAGGCTGGTAACACAGCCGAAACGCATCTCTGAAGTGATTTTCAACTGCCGGGTCGTGGCAGGCCCTACGCATTAAAGTGAAGGTGAAGTTATTAGCCCTCATGTGCGTGCTCTCTGTTCATTGCATGGGGAGTTGTTTTTGGATATATATCTATATATATATATATATATATATATATATATATATATATATATATCCTCCAAATGCACTCTCCGAACCTCCACGTCGGCGAACAGAGAGAGACAGACCCAGGAAATAGTGGCAGGTAAGATGTTTTATTGTCCTCTCACTTCGTGACGCGTTTTGAGCACCCTGTACTCTTGTTCACACCTATATATAGAAAAGGACTTTGTTCATGGCGTGTGCCCTTGCTTTGGCGAAATTTCCACCTGGGAGTGCATCCCACCTAGAGGCAACTCCTTTTGTATTTTGTACAGCGGCCTGCCTGGTCGCGGGATTGCACCACCGCGAAACACTTGCGGGTCCGCGGCTGCTTTATTGGGGCAGCTAACTGTGGAACAGGAGGTGCCTGTTATATGCAGGGGTGCCGGTGCGAACATCGGCAATCCTTTTAAAGACATTTTTGAATGTGAGTGCCGGCGGCGACCCACTTGGGTTTTACTGAACCACCAGTCCCAGGAAGCATTGCTTCAGGTGGTGCACCTGAGCGTTATTATTATGGGGATTTACTGGTGGTTGCCGCATGCCGGCACGTCACATGGTCTGCCACTGAAGAGGGCGTTGGCCCGAAACGCGTCTGGCAGGTAAACCAGAAAAGGACTTTGTTCATGGCGTGTGCCCTTGCTTTGGCGAAATTTCCACCTGGGAGTGCATCCCACCTAGAGGCAACTCCTTTTGTATTTTGTACAGCGGCCTGCCTGGTCGCGGGATTGCACCACCGCGAAACACTTGCGGGTCCGCGGCTGCTTTATTGGGGCAGCTAACTGTGGAACAGGAGGTGCCTGTTATATGCAGGGGTGCCGGTGCGAACATCGGCAATACTTTTAAAGACATTTTTGAATGTGAGTGCCAGCGGCGACCCACTTGGGTTTTACTGAACCACCAGTCCCAGGAAGCATTGCTTCAGGTGGTGCACCTGAGCGTTATTATTATGGGGATTTACTGGTGGTTGCCGCATGCCGGCACGTCACATGGTCTGCCACTGAAGAGGGCGTTGGCCCGAAACGCGTCTGGCAGGTAAACCAGAAACTGACTTTGTTCATGGCGTGTGCCCTTGCTTTGGCGAAATTTCCACCTGGGAGTGCATCCCACCTAGAGGCAACTCCTTTTGTATTTTGTACAGCGCCCTGCCTGGTCGCGGGATTGCACCACCGCGAAACACTTGCGGGTCCGCGGCTGCTTTATTGGGGCAGCTAACTGTGGAACAGGAGGTGCCTGTTATATGCAGGGTGCCGGTGCGAACATCGGCAATCCTTTTAAAGACATTTTGAATGTGAGTGCCGGCGGCGACCCACTTGGGTTTTACTGAACCACCAGTCCCAGGAAGCATTGCTTCAGGTGGTGCACCTGAGCGTTATTATTATGGGGATTTACTGGTGGTTGCCGTATGCCGGCACGTCACATGGTCTGCACTGAAGAGGGCGTTGGCCCGAAACGCGTCTGGCAGGTAAACCAGAAAAGGACTTTGTTCGTGGCGTGTGCCCTTGCTTTGGCGAAATTTCCACCTGGGAGTGCATCCCACCTAGAGGCAACTCCTTTTGTATTTTGTACAGCGGCCTGCCTGGTCGCGGGATTGCACCACCGCGAAACACTTGCGGGTCCACGGCTGCTTTATTGGGGCAGCTAACTGTGGAACAGGAGGTGCCTGTTATATGCAGGGGTGCCGGTGCGAACATCGGCAATCCTTTTAAAGACATTTTTGAATGTGAGTGCCAGCGGCGACCCACTTGGGTTTTACTGAACCACCAGTCCCAGGAAGCATTGCTTCAGGTGGTGCACCTGAGCATTATTATTATGGGGATTTACTGGTGGTTGCCGCATGCCGGCACGTCACATGGTCTGCCACTGAAGAGGGCGTTGGCCCGAAACGCGTCTGGCAGGTAAACCAGAAAAGGACTTTGTTCATGGCGTGTGCCCTTGCTTTGGCGAAATTTCCACCTGGGAGTGCATCCCACCTAGAGGCAACTCCTTTTGTATTTTGTACAGCGGCCTGCCTGGTCGCGGGATTGCACCACCGCGAAACACTTGCGGGTCCGCTGCTGCTTTATTGGGGCAGCTAACTGTGGAACAGGAGGTGCCTGTTATATGCAGGGGTGCCGGTGCGAACATCGGCAATCCTTTTAAAGACATTTTTGAATGTGAGTGCCGCCGGCGACCCACTTGGGTTTTACTGAACCACCAGTCCCAGGAAGCATTGCTTCAGGTGCTGCACCTGAGCGTTATTATTATGGGGATTTACTGGTGGTTGCCGCATGCCGGCACGTCACATGGTCTGCCACTGAAGAGGGCGTTGGCCCGAAACGCGTCTGGCAGGTAAACCAGAAAAGGACTTTGTTCATGGCGTGTGCCCTTGCTTTGGCGAAATTTCCACCTGGGAGTGCATCCCACCTAGAGGCAACTCCTTTTGTATTTTGTACAGCGGCCTGCCTGGTCGCGGGATTGCACCACCGCGAAACACTTGCGGGTCCGCGGCTGCTTTATTGGGGCAGCTAACTGTGGAACAGGAGGTGCCTGTTATATGCAGGGGTGCCGGTGCGAACATCGGCAATCCTTTTAAAGACATTTTTGAATGTGAGTGCCGGCGGCGACCCACTTGGGTTTTACTGAACCACCAGTCCCAGGAAGCATTGCTTCAGGTGGTGCACCTGAGCGTTATTATTATGGGGATTTACTGGTGGTTGCCGCATGCCGGCACGTCACATGGTCTGCCACTGAAGAGGGCGTTGGCCCGAAACGCGTCTGGCAGGTAAACCAGAAAAGGACTTTGTTCATGGCGTGTGCCCTTGCTTTGGCGAAATTTCCACCTGGGAGTGCATCCCACCTAGAGGCAACTCCTTTTGTATTTTGTACAGCGGCCTGCCTGGTCGCGGGATTGCACCACCGCGAAACACTTGCGGGTCCGCGGCTGCTTTATTGGGGCAGCTAACTGTGGAACAGGAGGTGCCTGTTATATGCAGGGGTGCCGGTGCGAACATCGGCAATCCTTTTAAAGACATTTTTGAATGTGAGTGCCGGCGGCGACCCACTTGGGTTTTACTGAACCACCAGTCCCAGGAAGCATTGCTTCAGGTGGTGCACCTGAGCGTTATTATTATGGGGATTTACTGGTGGTTGCCGCATGCCGGCACGTCACATGGTCTGCCACTGAAGAGGGCGTTGGCCCGAAACGCGTCTGGCAAGTAAACCAGAAAAGGACTTTGTTCATGGCGTGTGCCCTTGCTTTGGCGAAATTTCCACCTGGGAGTGCATCCCACCTAGAGGCAACTCCTTTTGTATTTTGTACAGCGGCCTGCCTGGTCGCGGGATTGCACCACCGCGAAACACTTGCGGGTCCACGGCTGCTTTATTGGGGCAGCTAACTGTGGAACAGGAGGTGCCTGTTATATGCAGGGGTGCCGGTGCGAACATCGGCAATCCTTTTAAAGACATTTTTGAATGTGAGTGCCGGCGGCGACCCACTTGGGTTTTACTGAACCACCAGTCCCAGGAAGCATTGCTTCAGGTGCTGCACCTGAGCGTTATTATTATGGGGATTTACTGGTGGTTGCCGCATGCCGGCACGTCACATGGTCTGCCACTGAAGAGGGCGTTGGCCCGAAACGCGTCTGGCAGGTAAACCAGAAAAGGACTTTGTTCATGGCGTGTGCCCTTGCTTTGGCGAAATTTCCACCTGGAAGTGCATCCCACCTAGAGGCAACTCCTTTTGTATTTTGTACAGCGGCCTGCCTGGTCGCGGGATTGCACCACCGCGAAACACTTGCGGGTCCGCGGCTGCTTTATTGGGGCAGCTAACTGTGGAACAGGAGGTGCCTGTTATATGCAGGGTGCCGGTGCGAACATCGGCAATCCTTTTAAAGACATTTTTGAATGTGAGTGCCGGCGGCGACCCACTTGGGTTTTACTGAACCACCAGTCCCAGGAAGCATTGCTTCAGGTGGTGCACCTGAGCATTATTATTATGGGGATTTACTGGTGGTTGCCGCATGCCGACACGTCACATGGTCTGCCACTGAAGAGGGCGTTGGCCCGAAACGCGTCTGGCAGGTAAACCAGAAAAGGACTTTGTTCATGGCGTGTGCCCTTGCTTTGGCGAAATTTCCACCTAGGAGTGCATCCCACCTAGAGGCAACTCCTTTTGTATTTTGTACAGCGGCCTGCCTGGTCACGGGATTGCACCACCGCGAAACACTTGCGGGTCCGCGGCTGCTTTATTGGGGCAGCTCACTGTGGAACAGGAGGTGCCTGTTATATGCAGGGGTGCCGGTGCGAACATCGGCAATCCTTTTAAAGACATTTTTGAATGTGAGTGCCGGCGGCGACCCACTTGGGTTTTACTGAACCACCAGTCCCAGGAAGCATTGCTTCAGGTGGTGCACCTGAGCGTTATTGTTATGGGGATTTACTGGTGGTTGCCGCATGCCGGCACGTCACATGGTCTGCCACTGAAGAGGGCGTTGGCCCGAAACGCGTCTGGCAGGTAAACCAGAAAAGGACTTTGTTCATGGCGTGTGCCCTTGCTTTGGCGAAATTTCCACCTGGGAGTGCATCCCACCTAGAGGCAACTCCTTTTGTATTATATATATATATATATATATATATATATATATATATATATATATATATATATATATATATATATATATATATATATATATTCATGTCCACAATCCTCTCATTGTATGAACACAGAGTTCACTGGTTTCTTGGCTTGTGAAGTATGATTTATTTGTTTGATTACATTATGCTTAGTGCTTTATCTGCTTAGTGCTTCAATGTCTCATATCCCACACAATGCTATGTTAATCACTCTATGTCATTTTAGCATAGAAATGCTGTGTGAGAGACTCTCCTAGGAATATGGAGAGTAAGAATTTACTGCCCATGTAGCACCGATGTGGCCCGTTATTGCTGTTTGGGAGAAAGGGCTCGGAGGTTGGAGGACAATTCTGTGCTATGTTATGGATGCCCAGAAGTATTTCTTGGAAGTTAAAAGACAGTTGAATGATACAACGAACTATGAAAGACTCAAAGAGGGTCCAACACCAACGATCATGATTGAATTCCACAAGATGCTTCAAGATTGGCATCGAGATGGGCTACTGGATGAAAATGAATTGGATTATCTCTTAATAAAACATCCTATTACACCAACTATATATGTCCTACCGAAGGTACATAAAAATTTAGAGAATTCACCAGGACGTCCCATCGTTAGCTCTTGTGGTTCCCTCCTAGAAAATACTTCAAGATTCCTTGACATTTTTCTTTTTCCATTTGTACGAAATCTACCGTCCTATATCCGGGACTCGATGGATTTTTTAAACAGAATCGCAAATATACCATGGAAAGAGGAATATACAATGGTGACCATTGACGTTGTCTCATTGTATACCTCAATCAGGCATGAAGATGGAATCAAAGCCTGTGAGTTTTTTCTCCGCTCCAGATCCCTGAGTGTTCTCCAACAGACCAATATGATTTGGGAGATTATGTATTTCTGCCTCACGAACAATATTTTCCTCTTTGACAAGAAATTTTATAAGCAGAGCAAAGGAACTGCAATGGGGACTTACTTTGCGCCCACGTACGCCAATCTAACGATGGGCATGTGGGAGGCAGAACAAATTTGGTCTGATGAGAACAAGGGAATGATCGAAAACATCGTACTTTGGGTACGCTACATAGACAATCTGTTTTTAATCTGGGAGGGGACTACAGAAAGTCTAAACATCTTTCTTGGAACTTTGAACAACAACACCTTCCAACTACAATTCACGTATAACATCAACAAGAAGGAGATAGACTACCTGGACATACACATCTATATAAAAGAACAAAGAATGTGTACAACACTATTTCGTAAGCCAACTGCTTGCAATAGCATCCTTTCAGCAAATAGTGCTCATCCCAGATGTCTGAAATGGAGTGTACCGTACGGAGAATTCCTACGGGCACGCAGGAACTGCTCCGAGGAATCAGAATTCCTCTCACAGATCGACCAGATGTATAGTAGGTTTTTGAGCAGAGTATACCCCACAGTAGTTTTGGAAAATGCTAAATCAAGAGCCCTGCAAAGGAAGAGAGAATCCCTACTATATCCAAAGAGCACCAACATTCAACAAAATGAGAATTCCGAGGAAAACAAAATAAGATATGTCACACAGTTCAACTCCTCGAGCAAGGTAATAAGAGATGCTCTACAAAATCACTGGAAGATCCTGACAAGGGATGAAGATCTGAAGAAGGTCACGTCAGACCGCCTCAACATTATGTATAAAAAGCATCCTCTCTGGGGGACATCCTGACACACAGCCACTTTCAGAGAGTAGATCACAGTGGAAGTAAAACGCAATGGCTGAGAGCAAGAGGATTTTTTAAATGTCCAAAATGCAAAGCTTGCAAATATGGTCAAAACCAACAGGAGACAAACACCCTGATGGGTGAGAAAATCAACATCAGAGAAAGAATCACATGTGAAGCAACTCATGTGGTTTATGCCCTCAAATGCGAATGAGGAAAGGAATATATCGGAAGTACTGTGAACAAGTTGAAGCTACACATATTACAACATTTAAGGGCAATTAAGAACAAAGACTTTGCATATGCAATTGCCAAACACATATGGAAAGAACATGAAGAAAACTGTGAAAATCTCAGATTTTATGGTGTTGAGCACATTCCCTGGAACATCAGAGGAGGAGATCGAGAACTGCTGTTAAGGAAAGCAGAATCCAAATGGATCATTATGAAAGGAACTGAAATACCATGGGGACTCAATGCGGTATGCAGAACTGCACAACTTTCTCTAAAAACTGTCCCCCTCACTCCCCATCCCCCTCACCCCCTGCCCCCTTTTTCATGAGATTCTCCTACAAACTCTTCACAAACTTTTAACTGTGAAAATTGTTGTCTATAAGATTGTGCCTAATGATGTTTCTACTGTATATACTTTGGTTTACAATTTATTGAGTTGTCCTTCTAGACAGTATTTGCACTTGAGTAGCGATTTTGCTTTAACATTATGGAGCAGGGGGGAATATAGACAATTACTAAAACAGTTTTAAGGAATAGGAATAGAAAGAGGTGATATTTACAGTTATTTGATAAATTGTCTAACTTCCAAATTCGGAGGGATACCATCTGTCCAGGTTTTGATATTTTGTGGTATTCTGTGTGCATATTAGTAGCAATTTTAAGAGTGCAATATTTTTAGGCATCACAGCAATAGGTACTTTACTGAGAATGTATAATATCGTACACCTGACAGTGCTTGTGATTCTTAACGTACTTTACTGTTTATAAGACATTCTTTGCGAATATCTATATATCTTACATATTTAAACGAGAAGCAATATGCACTTTAATTTGTATGATTTTATTGTTCGCATAGGACATATGACATTTCATTTCTTATACACAACTGAGGCACTTTGAACTGGATGTCAATAATTTTGCACATAAAATTGCATTTTTGCACACAATCGAGGCACTCTGAATTGGATGTTTACATATTAACATTTTTTGCACTATGCAAATGAAATTGCACTTTTGCACACAACCAATGCTATATATCGACTCATGATAAACCCCCACTGCTATCTCATCATTAGTTGGAAGGAGATAGACATTTAATCCTATATGTACTCATATATACACCCTTTCTATCCTAAAGACCTATTTTTGCACTTTGCACATGTTACCTATTTGAAGAATTTTATTTGAATTTGGACAACAACTGTTTATTATGAAGGCACAGTGCATCGTTTAATAAACCTCAGGTACTTCACCGTCATATTACAGGCATTAAATGAAGTGACTAATGTGTCAAAACATAACATTATCACACATCAAGTCTCCATCTTAAGCGTAAAAGTGCTTTTAAGCTGGCTGTATGTAACCTATGAAATGCCTAATAGGATACTGTTCCTTTAAAAACCATCAACTTTGGGATGTTTTTTGTAAAAAAGAGGGAGGGTCAAACCAACCTCTTTAAATTCACCTTGCACTTGTTATCATGTGACCCGGACGAAGGCCTCTGGCCGAAACGCGTAGGTTTTTTGTTTGTCTCTGCACTTTTGCACTTTAGAAAAGATCAAACTATGGAGAATAAATAGAAAATAAAAAAAGATCATTTTGTAACTACTACTTGCTGTGGATTCTGCTGTTATGAGTGCTGCCTTTCTGTGTCCCTCGGAGATCTTGATGAGACGGAATTGAGGGGAGATGCAGGAAACTCCTTTCCCATATATATATATATATTATCTACTGGCGGTCGCCAGTAGATAGTTATAGTTAGGACCTATTTTCCATAGGAAATCCGCGACATTCTATTTGAAATAACTCTTGCGTCGGTTGACGAATCTTCGCGAAATTTTCAAACTTTATGGCCCGCTCCGGTCCGCTCCTACCATGAAAGTCTCAGGGTGATTTGTCAAGTGGGGGCCGAGAAAAAAGCGGGGTCCCAAAACGTGTTTTCCCCATTCATTTTCCCATAGGAAACTTTAGACACGGCTACAGCCCGAACTGCTGAACGGAATTACACCAAATTTGGCAAAGAGGTAGTTCTTGGTTCAGAAAGAACCCTTTTTGTTAAATGGTGTAAATCCGTTCAGTAGTTGCGGAGAAATAAAAAAAATAAGAGTCAAAAAATCAATTTCCCATAGGAAACTTTATGCAAGGCTACAGCCCGAACTGCTGAACGGAATTACACCAAATTTGGCAAAGAGGTAGTTCTTGGTTCAAAAAGAACCCTTTTGTTAAATGGTGTAAATCCGTTCAGTAGTTGCTGAGAAAATCAAAAGTAAAAACACATATATATCTGGGCGGAGCCTAACCACACATGTCATCGTGAGATCTGATTGGCTGTCAGCACTTCATCCTGGAATTGCTGGCAGCCATCTTGGGACCAATATAAATGATAGTACCCCATTGAAATGCATTGTAGTGAATCGAAGATTTTGAGGGTTACCAAAAGGAGAACTATAAAGGGTGATAACAGACTTTAGTTACATTAGAATTCATTTGTTGATGGTACCATACTAATTTCAGGAATTGTGGTGTGTTCTAAGGTGATTTTACCCTGTGAAAAACCTTCTGCTGGGATATCATGAATCATGTTTGAGAGAAAACTATTTTCACATGCTTGTCCCATACAGTTTTGGAAGGTGCCCCAGAAGCTAAAATGAGAGCATATTTTCTGTAAATTCACATTATCTTTCTCAGTCATGTGAGAATGAAGTCTGACATTCTCAGTAAAACATGTACATCCAACAAGGGCAGAGACTGTCAGTTGATTCCTTTGTGTTCTACTGCAGCTTCCCAGAGTGTTCTAAAGAACAACTAGAGTGCTAACAGCCTTACTTATGACAAAAGTATGGCACACCTGAAGCCATCTTGATTGGAATAAACTGGTAACACTTAAAACATTTAATTTAAAAAGGAACAAAATGATGGGGTTCATCTTGTCATAGAAATTATGGTTAGTGCTCTGGAAAGAAAAATTAGGACATGTTTCAAGTGTGATCTCAAATATCTTCCTGTTATATTTCAACAGGAGCAGCCTGTCAGTTGATGCCTTTGTGTTCTACTGCAGCTTCCCAGAGTGTTCTAAAGAACAACTAGAGTGCTAACTGTCTTACTTATGACAAACGTATGGCACACCTGAAGCCATCTTGATTGGAATAAACTGGTAACACTTAAAACATTTAATTTAAAAACGAACAAAATGATGGGGTTCATTTTGTCATAGAAATTATGGTTAGTGCTGTAGAAAGAAAAATTAGGACATGTTTCAAGTGTGATCTCAAATATCTTCCTGTTATATTTCAACAGGAGCAGCCTGTCAGTTGATGCCTTTGTGTTCTACTGCAGCTTCCCAGAGTGTTCTAAAGAACAACTAGAGCGCTAACAGTCTTACTTATGACAAAAGTATGGCACACCTGAAGCCATCTTGATTGGAATAAACTGGTAACACTTAAAACATTTAATTTAAAAAGGAACAAAATGAGGGGGTTCATTTTGCCATAGAAATTATGGTTAGTGCTGTAGAAAGAAAAATTAGGACATGTTTTAAGTGAGATCTCAAATATCTTCCTGTTATATTTCAACAGGAGCAGCCTGTCAGTTGATGCCTTTGTGTTCTACTGCAGCTTCCCAGAGTGTTCTAAAGAACAACTAGAGTGCTAACAGCCTTACTTATGACAAAAGTATGGCACACCTGAAGCCATCTTGATTGGAATAAACTGGTAACACTTAAAACATTTAATTTAAAAAGGAACAAATGAGGGGGTTCATTTTGCCATAGAAATTATGGTTAGTGCTGCAAAAAGAAAATGTAGTGCATGTTTTAAGTGAGATCTCAAATCCTCTTCTATTTCATTAGAAAATTCTGACATGCAGACTGAAACAATCACTTTCAATACCAGCAGTAGACTTCCAGTTAACTCCTTGGTGAGCAGTAGCTTTACTACAGTGATCTAATGAACAACTAGAGTAATAACATTCTGAATTTATGGCAAATGTGTGACACATCTGAATGCCTTCTTGATGGAATCAAAGTAAAAAACTGAAAGTATTTCCTACTGAGGAGACTGCAGTAAATGAGGAAATTAGGAAACTTCATAACAAAGAAGTCTTCCAAGATGGCCACCAGTGAAAAAAGAGCCCAAATGTAGCACAAATATTACCCAGATGTAGCCCACATATAGCCCAATGACAAAAGTGTGCAAAACACTTTTTATTTTTAGTTTTTTGCAGTTTTATGTAGTGCAGACTGGTCAGGTATTGGAGCGTTGCATCTTAAAACATGACCCCCTACACTACAAAAACACCACTGCACTACCCTAAACCCTAAAACACTACCCCAGCACGACCCCCTACACTACACAAGCACCACTGCACTATCCTAAACCCTAAAACACTACCCCCAGCATGACCCCCTACACTACACAAACACCACTGCACTACCCTAAACCCTAAAACACTACCCCAACACCACTGCACTAACCTAAATCCTAAAACACTACCCCAGCACGACCCCCTACACTACCCAAACACCACTGCACTACCCTAAAACATGACCCCCTACAC
The DNA here is from genome assembly GCA_963921515.1 of Calotriton arnoldi. Lineage (NCBI taxonomy): Eukaryota > Metazoa > Chordata > Amphibia > Caudata > Salamandridae > Calotriton > Calotriton arnoldi. The sequence goes on from CAWUFW010000666.1 coordinate 223,394, forward strand.
TACACAAACACCACTGCACTACCCTAAACCCTAAAACACTACCCCCAGCATGACCCCCTACACTACACAAGCACCACTGCACTACCCTAAACCCTAAAACACTGCCCCCAGCACGACCCCCTATACTACACAAACACCACTGCACTACCTTAAACCCTAAAACACTACCCCCAGCACGACCCCCTACACTGCCCGAACACCACTGCACTGCCCTAAACCCTGAAACACATACCCTAGCACGACCCCCTACACTGCCCGAACACCACTGCACTGCCCTAAACCCTGAAACACCACCCCCTTCACGACCCCCTACACTGCCCGAACACCACTGCACTGCCCTAAACCCTGAAATACCACCCCCAGCATGACCCCTACACTGCCCGAACACCACTGCACTGCCCTAAACCCTGAAACACTACCCCCAGCAAGACCTCCTACACTGCCCGAACACCACTGCACTGCCCTAAACCCTGAAACATCACCCCCAGCAAGACCCCCTACACTGCCCGAACACCACTGCCCTAAACCCTGAAACACCACCCCCAGCACGACCCCCTACACTGCCCGAACACCACTGCACTGCCCTAAACCCTGAAACACCACCCCCAGCACGACCCCCTACACTGCCCGAACACCACTGCACTGCCCTAAACCCTGAAACACCACCCCCTGCATGACCCCCTACACTGCCCGAACACTACTGCACTGCCCTAAACCCTGAAACACCATCCCCAGCACGACCCCCTACACTGCACGAATACCACTGCACTGCCCTAAACCCTGAAACACTACCCCCAGCAAGACCCCCTACACTGCCCGAAAACCACTGCACTGCCCTAAACCCTGAAACACCACCCCCAGCAAGACCCCTACACTGCCCGAACACCACTGCCCTAAACCCTGAAACACCACCCCCAGCAAGACCCCCTACACTGCCCGAACACCACTGCAGTGCCCTAAACCCTGAAACACCAGCCCCAGCACGACCCCTACACTGCCCGAACACCACTGCACTGCCCTAAACCCTGAAACACCACCCCCAGCACGACCCCCTACACTGCCCGAACACCACTGCACTGCCCTAAACCCTGAAACACCACCCCCTGCACGATCCCCTACACTGCCCGAACACTACTGCACTGCCCTAAACCCTGAAACACCACCCCCTGCACGATCCCCTACACTGCCCGAACACTACTGCACTGCCCTAAACCCTGAAACACCACCCCCAGCACGACCCCTACACTGCACGAACACCACTGCACTGCCCTAAACCCCGAAACACTACCCCCAGCAAGACCCCTACACTGCCCGAACACAACTGCCCTAAACCCTGAAACACCACCCCCAGCAAGACCCCCTACACTGCCCGTACACCACTGCACTGCCCTAAACCCTGAAACACCACCCCCAGCATGACCCCCTACACTGCCCGAACACCACTGCACTGCCCTAAACCCTGAAACACCACCCCCAGCACGACCCCTACACTGCCCGAACACCACTGCACTGCCCTAAACCATGAAACACCAGCCCCAGCACGACCCCCTACACTGCCCGAACACCACTGCACTGCCCTAAACCCTGAAACACCACCCCCAGCACGACCCCCTACACTGCCCAAACACCACTGCACTGCCCTAAACCCTGAAACACCAGCCCCAGCACAACCCCGTACACTGCCCGAACACCACTGCACTGCCCTAAACCCTGAAACACCAGCCCCAGCACGACCGCCTACACTGCCCGAAAACCACTGCACTGCCCTAAACCCTGAAACACCAGCCCCAGCAAGACCCCCTACACTGCCCGAACACCACTGCACTGCCCTAAACCCTGAAACACCACCCCCAGCAAGACCTCCTACACTGCCCGAACACCACTGCACTAAAGCCTGAAACACCACCCCCAGCAAGACCACCTACACTGGCCGAACACCACTGCACTGCCCTAAACCCTGAAACACCACCCCCTGCACGACCCCCTACACTGCCCAAACACCACTGCACTGCCCTAAACCCTGAAACACCACCCCCTGCACGACCCCCTACACTGCCCGAACACCACTGCACTGCCCTAAACCCTGAAACACCACCCCTCAGCACGACACCCTACACTGCCCGAACACCACTGCACTGCCCCTAAACCCTGAAACACCACCCCCAGCACGACCCCCTACACTGCCCGAACACCACTGCACTGCCCTAAACCCTGAAACACCACCCCCTGCACGACCTCCTACACTGCCGGAACACCACTGCACTGCCCTAAACCCTGAAACACCACCCCCAGCTAGACCCCCTACACTGCCCGAACACCACTGCACTGCCCTAAACCCTGAAACATCAACCCCAGCAAGACCCCCTACACTGCCTGAACACCACTGCCCTAAACCCTGAAACACCACCCCCTACACTGCACGAACACCACTACACTGCCCTAAACCCTGAAACACCACCTCCAGCAAAACCCCCTACACTGCCTGAACACCATTGCTCTGCCCTAAATCCTGAAACACTGGCCCCAGCATGACCCCCTACACGGCCCAAACACCACTGCACTGCCCTAAACCCTGAAACACCACCCCCAGCACGACCCCTACACTGCCCGAACACCACTGCACTGCCCTAAACCCTGAAACACCAGCCCCAGCAAGACCCCCTACACTGCCCGAACACCACTGCACTGCCCTAGACTCTGAAACACCAGCCCCAGCAAGACCCCCTACACTGCCCGAACACCACTGCATTGCCCTAAACCCTGAAACACCAGCCCCAGCATGACCCCTACACTGCCCGAACACCACTGCACTGCCCTAAACCCTGAAACACCAGCCCCAGCACGACCACCTACACTGCCCGAACACCACTGCACTGCCCTAATCCCTGAAACACCAGCCACAGCACAACCCCCTACACTGCCTGAACACCACTGCACTGCCCTAAACCCTGAAACACCAGCCCCAGCACGACCCCCTACACTGCCCGAACACCACTGCACTGCCCTAAACCCTGAAACACCAACCCCTGCATGACCCCCTACACTGCCCGAACACCACTGCACTGCCCTAAACCCTGAAACACCACCCCTGCAGCACCCCCTACACTGCCCAAACACCACTGCACTGCCCTAAACCCTGAAACACCACCCCCTGCACCGCCCCCTACACTGCCCGAACACCACTGCACTGCCCTAAACCCTGAAACACCACCCCCAGCACGACCCCTTTACTGCTCGAACACCACTGCACTGCCCCAAACCCTGAAACACCACCCCCAGCATGACCCCCTACACTGCCCGAACACCACTGCCCTAAACCCTGAAACACCACCCCCTGCAAGACCCCCTACACGGCCCGAACACCACTGCACTGCCCTAAACCCTGAAACACCACCCCCTACACTGCCCGAACACCACTGCACTGCCCTAAACCCTGAAACACCACCCCCAGCACGACCCCTACACTGCCCGAACACCACTGCACTGCCCTAAACCCTAAAACACCACCCCCAGCATTACCCCCTACACTGCCCAAACACCACTGTACTGCCCTAAACCCTAGAACACTACCCCCAGCACGACCCCCTACACTACCCGAACACCACTGCACTACCCTAAACCCTAAAATACTACCCCCAGCACAACCCCTACACTACCCGAACACGACTGCACTGCCCTAAACCCTCAAACACTCCCCCAGCACGACCCCCTACACTACCCGAACACCACTGCACTGCCCTAAACCCTAAAACACTCCCCCAGCATGACCCCCTACACTACCCGAACACCACTGCACTGCCCTAAACCCTAAAACACTCCCCCAGCACGACCCCCTACACTACCCAAACACCACTGCACTACCCTAATCCCTAAAACACTACCCCCCGCATGACCCCCTACACTACCCTAAACCCTAAAACACTACCCCCGCATGACTCCCTACACTACCCAAAGACCACTGCACTACCCTAAACCCTAAAACACGACCTCCTACACTACACAAACACCACTGCACTACCCTAAACCCTAAAACACTACCCCCTACACTACACAAACACCACTGCACTACCCTAAACCCTAAAACACTACCCCAGCAGTACCCCTACACTACCCAAACACCACTGCACTAACCTAAACCCTAAAACACTACCCCCAGCAGTACCCTCTACACTACCCAAACACCACTGCACTACCCTAAATCACTACCCCCAGCACGACCCCCTACACTACCCAAACACCACTGCACTACCCTAAACCCTAAAACACTACCCCCAGCACGACCCCTACACTACCCAAACACCACTGCACTACCCTAAACCCTTAAAACACTCCCCCAGCACGACTCCCTACACTACCCAAACACCACTGCACTACCCTAAACCCTAAATCTACCCCCAGCATGACCCCCTACACTACACAAACACCACTGCACTACCCTAAACCCTAAAACACTACCCCCAGCACGACCCTCTTCACTACCTAAACACAACTGCACAATTTGTTACAGGCGTTGCAACGCAGGCCTGTGGTGCTTACTGGAAGTACCTAGTGGGCTAGTTGGGCCCCAGGGACCCTCAGGATTCAAGGTGACCTAATCCCCCAACTTAAAACGCACCACGGGGCGCGTTTGCACAGTGGTGAAGGGAGGGGGCGTGGCCTCAGGTGACATGTGCGCAAACACGCCCTGTGGTGCGTTTTAAGTTGGGGAATTAATTCCCTTTGAATCCTGAGGGACCCTGGGGGCCAACTAGCCCACCAGGTACCTTCAGTAAGCACAACAGAGTTGCGTTGCAGAGAGGTGAAAAAAGGTGCGTGGCCTCGGAACGCCTCTCTGCAACTCAGCTCTGTGGTCCTAACTGTAGGTACCTGGGGGGCTAGTTGGGCCCCAGGGACCCTCAGAATTCAAGGGGACTTAATCCCGCAACTTAAAACGCACCACGGGGTGCGTTTGCACACATGTCACCTCAGGCCCCCCTCCCTTCACCACTGTGTAAACGCGCCCTGTAGCGCGTTTTAAGAGGTAGTTTTAATCCCCCTGCCCTATTATGTACTAGGGACTTGCAGAGGAGGTCATGCTAATCACAGGGGTACCCCAACGCATAGTGTTCCCTAGTGTATGTCGGTGTTTTCACTGTATTCTAAGTGTCTTTTAGCATAGCACTGGCTCTGGTTAGTCAGAGTCAGTTACCACCAGTACCCGTCTGAAAAAGTTGTGGGCACAGGATGATTTTGCAACAAGGCCTCTTTCTGCTCCTCTGTTGGTTCTTTCTGCACATCTTTTGCTTCTTTCTGTGCGTTTTTTCTTCTTTCTTCACATGTCCTACCTCTGTAGCCATAGTTAGAAACTAGCATTTAAAAAAACCTTTGAAATTCACTTAAAAAATCATAGGTTTCAGGCACGTTATAGTTAGAAATTAGCATTTAAAAAACCTTTGAAATTCACTGAAAAAACCATAGGTTTCAGACACGTTATAGTTAGAAATTAGCATTTAAAAAACCTTTGAAATTCACTGAAAAAACCATAGGTTTTAGGGACAGTTATAGTTAGTTGGACATTTCACTCGTACAAAACCATAGAAATTCCTCCGTTATAGATCGTTCAGCTAACTATAACTCGCGCCCCCGCAATGCACTGCTGATGACGTCACATATTACATCACTCATGACATGGTCAGTGACATCACTGATGACATCACTGATGACATCTCAAATGACATCACTGATGACATCATCCATGTGATAATTTCATGCATCTTCTCACACCCTAATATAACTTTTGATACACCCACTCTAAATAACAGACTGCCATTCTCAAAACCAAAGACACTCCAACACCAAAAACTACATACCCACTCACTGATTCTTAGGTCTACACACACATCCACTCACTCACCCGTACAGTCACTCATACTTAGTCACTCAGTACAGGACTATCATATGCACTCATACACCTATATAAACACTCACACACCGCCACTCATTCATAGAGGTACTCACACACCTAGTCAGTCATGCAAAAACTTAATCACACACCCATTTGCTCACCTATACAGTTATACACACACCAGCTCACTTACTCATACAAATACTAGCACATTCTTACACTCTTATACAATCACTGATACAAGCACACACTCATCCATACAGCCACTCTCACAATCACACACTCTCACTTATAGCCATTTATATACTCCAACACACATATATACTGCCTTTCACATATGTAGTTACTCACACATGTACCACTGAGATATACATTCAATCACTAACACACCCATACACACACTCACCCACCCATACAGTCCATCACAGATGCACTCTTGAAACCATGCACCCAGTGAATCACCAACTTAGACATCTATGCACAGAGTCACACACACCCCACCCACACAAACACTCAGGCACCCATACAGATACTCAGACAATCAATCAATAACCCATGTAGACACTCATGTAGCTATTCAGAAAGCCATGCAGCCGCTTACAAACCAACAGACAGACGGATACAGACATTCACACAGTTTAGTCACTAACCCATGCATTCAGTAAGATACATTTAATCACTCACTTGTAGAGTCAGTCACTCACGTACTAAATCATCCATTCAGACACTTATACACCCACTCATTCTTCAATACGCCTTTCCCAATATATATTAAACATATTTAACTTTACAGAAACACACAGTCACTGGATGATGTCATCAGTGATGTCATCAGTGATGTCACTGACCATGTCATGAGTGATGTAATATGTGACGTCATCAGCAGTGCATTGCGGGGCGCGAGTTATAGTTAGCTGAACTAACTATAACGGGGGAATTTCTATGGTTTTGTACGAGTGAAATGTCCAACTAACTATAACTGTCCCTAAAACCTATGGTTTTTTCAGTGAATTTCAAAGGTTTTTTAAATGCTAATTTCTAACTATAACGTGTCTGAAACCTATGGTTTTTTCAGTGAATATATATATATATATATATATATATATATATATATATATACAGCAAATCAAAGTTCGCGAAGAACCCAAGCCTCTTGAGTGATGGCGGGCCGTGCCGGGTCGCGCACCCCTATTATTCCACAAAAGTGTCGTCCCTTTCCAAAGAACAACAGCGTCACAGCCCAAGCTTCTTTTTAGCGTGTATTTTAATTCGGCAACAACACCCTACGCGTTTCGGAGCGTTAGCTCCTTGCTCACGAGTAAAGGGCGTGCACTCAAACAATGTTTTTTAAATCAATCATGTGACACATCTCACGGTGAATACAGAAAACAGACTTCAATTTCAGTCTTTGAAACTATGAAACATATCGTAATGTAACCTAAACACTATTCAAGTGTTTAAAACAATAAGCATTTGTTTCAATCCTTGTCATCTTTAACAAAATTATACTTTTTGCAAGTGTGTGAGCCCCATTGACAAAATAATAACAGGGTTCGGAGCAGCCCGTCGGCTTTTCACATGCTCTTCATTGTCAGATCAATAAAGCGTGTTGTATTCAAACATAAGAGTGCTTTGCTCGAAGCTACTGGCGGACAGTTTTAACACTACAACTCACGCGCTGCAGCGCATCTCGGGTGCCCAGAAATGTATGAAGGTTCAATACTCGCCCCCGAGGGCTACCCAGTAAATAAATTCTGTAATTGTTCTTAACTCAAAGTCACAGAGAAAGATTCCTCAGGAGGATTTTGATGATCCCTCAGGGATCTCCAACCTCCTTTTGTCAGACTTAGGTGGTATTGAATTATGTAGAGGACTGATTAGGCTTGGCCCCTCTGTTATTGTGGGCTAAAATCTGGCTGACACAAGATCTAGAATTTTCAAAACACATTCTCCAGGACTGCCCGACCTTGGTTAACGCAGAAAATATTCCTTGGCTGGGATACGTAAAGCGTACCCTCAGCGACCTGGGTCTTAAGGGGCTTTTTGATGACCCATGCCATATTTCTAGCTCAGTCAGAGTCCAAATAAAGACAGCGTATCTTGATAGGGCACAGCTTAGCTGTCTCTGACAACTCAACGAATTCTCCCAAGTAACTATGAAAATGTCCCTCCTAGTCAAGAGATGCAATTTTATCTACTTTTTATATTAAATTCGCAAAACAGATTTTATCTAACTAGTCTCCTTCAGGGTACCATTCACTTTTTAGTCACATTCCCAGTCCAAGGTGGGGAACTTACCCCCATGCCCCTGCGATAATTCCTCAAGACAAGCACATTGCACTTTTTCCTTTTCTGTGTACTTAACAAAACCTTAAGATCAACTTTTTTACTCCTTCTTTTGAGGTTGCATAGTTTTAGCTCACACCAAGACAGTTTTAGGTTTTCATTATCCCTTGAATACCCTGAAGTCTGTCAACCTGTTGTAAGTTTTATAAATGGGCACTTTCTATCAGGAAGCGTTAGGGATAACTGTTGCCTTCTAACAGTTGGGCAAGGGGTTTTTATTTTTATTGATGTATCATTTGTATTGCATATGAAATTCTACATTGTGTTGTGTGCTTTTATGACTTCTAAGTTGAATAAATGAAAATAAGTATTCCATAAATTAAAGAATTAAAAATCAATTAAATAATTAATTAACAATTAATTATTAATTCTATCCTAATTAACTTCCCACCCTACACCCCTACAAACCTAACAGCCTGCAAATAACATATTATGAAAATAAATCAGTATTACATAAATTCCACAATAAATTTCAATCATAAAATGTATTAAATAATTCTTCATTATTTTTTACTAAATTAACTTCCCACCCTATACCCCTACAAAACCCAACACACCGCTATGACACTATAAATTATGATTAATAATAAATCAGATTTTTATAAACAAAATTAATACATAAAATAAATATAGCCATTAAAGCACATTCACAAAATAAAAAATAAATACTTTTAACCACTATATCAGTGAAACCGATATTAAAAACATCGATACAATTTACAACAATATTACCTAACAAAAAAATGATATTCTTGTCAATAATATATTTCTGCATCACGAAATTTGTGTGTCACAATATTTTAAATCCATATTTTGCTCAAACACCATCAATTTCTTCACCTGATATGTTGCCAAATGGATTTCTAGTAGAATAGAATATCAAAGTCAGGCTCTTGTAAATAATGTGATCTCACATTCTATCATGGCAATGTCAAACACTATTTCTACAATTCACTTTGGATTTCTTTCTTAGGGCCTCATTACAAGTCTGGCGGTCCACGGACCGCCAGACTCGCGGGGGCACGGACGTGGCAATCTTCTTACAGCCCTATTACGACCAGGGAGGTCGGGCTGCCCTGGGACCACAGCAACCGCCAGGGATCAGAGATCCCTGGTAGTGTTGTGGCGGTCTTGAGGCCGCAATATGCTTAGCACAGCCGCTGTGGCCCCACCAAGCATATTACCAGTTTTCTCACCGCCACACTTTTCATGGTGGTGCGACCGCCATGAAAAGTGTGGCATTGAGGAAACATAGGGGGCCCCACAGGGCCCCTTTGTGCTTCTGCGCCATGGGGTGCATGCGCTGGGACACAACATGTGTGCATTCACCCCAGTACCTGCAGAATTTTGACGTTCCCATTGTGGTGCCTATTTCATAGGCACTGCTGTGGGAATGCCAAAGAACCACCCGCCAGACAGGAAAACACTCCTAATCTGGCGCAGAGTTCAACCACGGGTCAAACTCATAATAAGGCCCTTAGTTTTTTTCCCAACATCTTCCTATTTTCATCCATTCTAGGGACATCATTTTCTTTATTGCATCCCCATCTGTCTCAAACTTCCTGTAGATTCCCTCCCTTGAAGGCACTGCCCATGCCTTTAACGACAATTTAGCTCCTCAGCCACCAAACCAATCCAGCCATCAACAAAGTGTACAACCCACCAACCCACTACTAATAATTATTTTCTTCTACACCTTCTGTACTTGGTTATTTATTTATTTTGTTATTGCGCCCCCTACCAGGACTTGTTTGTCTGTTTGTTTATGGTATTTTACTACTCACACCCATCAGCATTACATCCAATAGACAGTTGTTTGCCAACCTTAAAGTTCAACAACGTTGTTCAATGAATAAGCAACATTCACCTAAGCATACCTGCCCTCGCTGCTGCATTCTAACCTGTGGATGGAGCAAAAACCCTTCCTACTGGAGTTGTACTGAGGTTGATTTGCATATGGTTGGCTCCAGTTTGTAGTGGCACAATGAGAAAGTATGCATGAAACTTTGACGAAATCAAGAGTGGCATTTATTAAGAATAATGTCATTCCCTCCGACCTTAAGCTATAAAAGGGTGGCTAGACCGATTGTTATTTCTTGGGATCCTGCTCCTCTAAAAGCTTGCTTGTAATTACTGAGGTCAGCATGAGGGAAATGTCCTGCATGTGCAAGAAATAATGAGAACCAGTATTGGATGCCACTTGGCTTGCATGACTGGAACCAAACTGAGACCCTGCAAGGGCTGGTGGAGAATGAAGTTGTCACAATTAACTGCTGCAAGTGGGGAATATGTATACGTTTCCAAAACGAGAGATATGAATAAAAATCGCAGACCACATGTATATAACTGCGATTCAATTGAAATTCCACATACTTAAGAAATCTCCTACCTCACACCACAATACTGGATATCCACGGAAGTGGCAAACGAAAGGCCATAACGAGCGGCGTAACTCAAAATGAAAGGGAAACCTGAAGAATGTGTTGAAGGTCCCCTGAGACTCCTGTATCTCACTGTCATGTATAGTTCTTAGGATGAATAGGGGTCTCATGAAGATGGGCCCTCCCTGCACTGCAGGGACCTGCACTATGACCCTGGGCCTCATTCAGAGACTCAAACACACAAAAGATGATGGGGGAATGCTTGAAATAATTCTAACCTATGGCAATCGCTCAGGGTAGTTTTCCAACCCATTGTTCTTTTGCCCACCAAGCCACCTCAATATGGACCAAGCCATATGCAAATCAATCTTGACCATGCTCTAATAGGAACAGTCCAGACTGAACTGCCAGGTCAGGTCCTCCCTGAATGGGAACACAAGCAACCCAAGACCGGTTTCACCCTGATTGGGGCTCTTCAGTCAGCTGTAGCTTGAATGATGGGTTGGAATGCTACCTCGAGCAATTGTCAATGGTTAGACTTATTTCAAGCATCTCTTCCATCACCTTTTATACCTTTGCTATAATGCCCGAAGTGGCAAGGGTATACCCAGATGTGGTTTCCATGGTACCTTGCTTACTGTGCCTCGGGAACCTAGCTACACCCAACTGACAAGCCCCAATCAGGACAAAACAGTTTTTTTTCAGCAGGTTGTGTACAGCCCTGACCAAAATCTATTTTGGGATTAACAAAGTCACTCAAAGCTTGATTTATGTGGCTTTCCGGGTCTGGTGGCTCAGTGGACTAATGCATCCACTGCAGGGGCCTGTGTTCGACCTCATGGTCACAGGTTCAAATCCCGGCGGGTCCACTCAGCCTTTCATCCATCTGAGGTCGATAAAATGAGTACTATTGAGTTGGGTAACAATAAACATCTGTTATTCAGCACTAAGATACGCCAGCGCCAAGATACCCCGTTAGGGGTAAACGTGCGCTTTACAAACACACATGTTATGTTATGTTTGTAAAGAAAAAGTAAGGCAGCACATAGAACTGACTTGCATTACCTTCCGTCAGGGAGGCGGTACATCGTTGGAACATGGGCGTTCAGGGTGCTTCCACCCATTTATTTTGATTCAAACCCATATTTACTAAAGTCAGTAGTCATGGGTTTGCGATAAAATAGTGCACCTACCTGAGGCTGGCTTAATGAAAAGAAGAAGTATCCTTATTTCTCTGTGTTACTTCTTCTTTGCATGTGAGCAGCACACATACAAAGAGGAATAAGCCTCTAAGAAAGTATCCCTTCCTTCACAAAGCTAATCTGGCCATAATGGAAGCACCCTTGCATTGTGGTTTAAGGGTGCATGTGTTGCCGCTAGGCAGCCAGAAGTGAGCCATCTCTTTGAGAGAGCATTACTGCACAATTTCTTAGTACATACAGCACATTTCTGTTCTCTCCCTTTGACACAGCGCAGCACAGCAACTTCCCATGTTGTGTTGTGTTGCGTTGCGGTGCATCAAAGTTTAGTAAATCTGGACCCATGTGTTCTGCATGCCAAAATTGCATCATCAGCATAAGTGTAAGGAAAATAGAATTTATCCATAAAGCCCATAGCCCATGAAACAGGAATTACCACACATACCTCAAATTTGAGCCCAACTAGTGGCACATTTTTTTCAAACGTTTTTCCTTGTTTTTTCCCCAAACAGCTAAAAATAGTGGTATCCTTACTCAATCAGTGTGTAGGTAACATGTTGGGTTAGCTGCCCATGTGCACCTTACGCATGGTTCCAAATGTTCAGAAGGTCCCAGAATTACACCGGTACAGAAATATTTCTGAGATTTTCAAGATTTTGTTCATTTGCAACGTACTCTCGTACAAACATTCTGGACATTTTTTTATTTCAGTCCAAAGAGCTTGTTTCTTTTAGCTACACCACAAATGAGACTCAGGGCTACTTGAATCACTTAGCCCCCATGTTTACGAACACGCTGCAGTTTAGTCAACGCGACTGCACTTCTTATCACCAAGTCGAAGCTGTCTATCATTAGCTCTCTCAGCTGAAAAATATGATTTCCCCTCACATTTTCAGCAGGAAGCCATCATTTTTCTGCTGCTGTGCGTCACTTTATTACATACCATTAGAATTTAAAATATGGCACTCAGTCGAAAAAGTCAGGTCCCACGCTGGCCTTTATAAAGATATGCAATCACTTTGTGCTAGCAGAGGGAATATATGAGTTCATAAAATGATGGGGCATATTATCTAAAAAGTGCGCTAAACATCGCAAAGCGTGTTTAACGAGCACTTTTTTATCGCCGGCTATCGTCGGAATAATTTGCCATGCTGACGCTGTATTAGCGACATTTAGCGCTATGGCGATAATTATTCCAGCCATAGCGGTGTTTTCCATGAAACATCGCTGGTTTTCCAGCGATGTTTCATGGAAAACGGCGATAACCTTGCTGATACGACCCTGTGGTCGTATTAGCATAATCCACCCCCCCCATGTTAGATATGGCTAACACCTGCTAATTGCAGGTGTTAAATAAATGGCGATGACCCCGGTTAGCGCGACTTTTCACGTCGCTAACTGGGGCCATGGCCACCTTGCTAATAGGCGATAGGCCTGTTAGCGGGTGTTTCCCAGGTTTGTTTGTCGGGAACGCCCACTTTGCATGTCATTAGCGATAAATATCGCTGACATGCAAAGCGCTAAAAACACGGGCGCTAATGCCCGAAAACTGTCTCTAACTGCTGTTAGAGACAGTTTGCTGATAGGGCGATAATAATATCGCCGCTTTAGCGGCAAAAAGTGCCGCTAAAGCGGCGATAGTGCCCTTGCTAATATGCCCCGATGTTTTCAGGTGAAATAAAAGTGCAAAGTGCAAGCCAGGCATTTGACTGCCAGAGAGCTTCCCACTGTGTGTGTACAACTCGAGCATACATAAAGTAGGCAACAGTTTCACTATGAATTACTCTTAGCAATATTTATCTATGACACAATTGGCAGTCTATGAGTATATTGGCAGTCTATGAGTCTATATCAAACGCTTTTCTATAAGAGAGAAATGCTGTACTGCAAATTCAACTGCATATTTACGAACTAAACTATCATTGAAGCTATGCTAAGTACATGCAACAAACATGGCTAAAGAATTTGGGCCTGATGTCGAAAGGTATATCGTAGTTGCAACGCCGGGGACCAGCAAAACCGTTGCGAACGGAAAATACCCTTTTCCCATTAACAAAAGCTGGAAAACAGTCAGAAAAGTTTCTGTCTGCATCACAAAGTGAAGGGGAAATGAAAGCAGCCGCGGCCCGTGCAGGTAAGAGCGGTGGGGTCGGGTTGGAGGGGGATTCGACAGACGACCACGAGGGAAAACTAAATAAATAATTAATTTTCCCTCGTCGTCCTCTGTCGAAATCCCCCCACACCCGACCCAACCGCTCTTATCTGCACAGTCCGCGGCTGAATGAAAGTATGTGATTCGGAGAAAAATGAATCAATGACTTTGACCACAATTTTTGGTTGCAAACCATTTATTTCTTTATTTTATTTATAGAGCCCAACATTCATCCGATAGGATATCACGGCGCTAGAGGAGCAGGATCTCATGGTAGGGGTGAGGGGGGGTGTAGGGTGCTGCCAGTATATTCAGCATTAGGTCTTGGGGAACAGGTGGGTTTTCAGTTTCCTTCTAAATGCCATGTAGTCATCAGTGAGACGTAGATCTAGTGGTAATTTGTTCCATTGAGTAGCAGCCAGGTAGGAAAAGGTGCGACCTCCTGCCCTTGCTTTTTTTATCCGTTTTGTCTTGGCTTGCGCCTGATAGCATGACCTTAGGCACCTGGTCGGGGCATATAATTGGACTTTGTTCTGAAGAATTTTAGGACCACATTGGTGTAGGGCCGTGTGTGCCTGGCTCAAAAGTTTGAATCTAGCTCTTTGACGTACGGGCAGTCAGTGGAGCCATCTCATACATTCCGATGCTGAGCTATATCTACTTTTGTTGCACACCAATTTGGCAGCTGCATTTTGTATCACCTGCAGGCGTGCGAAGAGGTAGTCCGCCATGCCGACGAACAGTGCGTTCCCGTAATCTTGCTTACCAATGAGTAAGGCTTGTGTGATTGTTCTTCTGCATTCCAATGGAATCCAAGGAAAAAGCCTTTTTAGGAGTTTTAGAGTAGCGAAGCTTCTTCCGCACAGGGCCCGCACATGGTCCTGCATGGTTAAGGTGTTGTCAATAAGGACACCCACATTTTTTGCGGTCTGTTTGGGTACTGGAGCATCTCCCAGTGATTGGGGCCACCATGATGCATCCCAGATTAGGTTGGCTCCTCCAATGAGCACGATTTCTGATTTTTCAGCATTCAGTTTCAGACAGTGTTCAGACATCCAGGTCTCCATCTCAGAAAGGCAGTTGTTCAGTTTAATCCTGGTGTCCTCATGCCTTTCTTCGAGGGCTATCATCAGTTGTGTGTCATCCGCATAGGAGCAAATGCTGAAACCCCATTTCGCACTAATGTTTGCCAGAGATGACACATAGGCATTAAAGAGCGTGGGGTTCAGAGAGGCTCCCTGTGGGACACCATAGCTGATAGGTTTTGGGCTTGAGGAGAATGCGCCCATTTGTACAGTTTGCGTTCTATTGCTCAAGAAGGAGCTGAGCCACTGAAGGGCTTTTGCATGTATACCTTTCTCGTGCAGGGTTTTCAGCAGCAATTTATGTGAGACCGTGTCGAACGCGGCCGACAGGTCCAACAGGATCAGGGCTGCAGCCTTCCCCTGATCAATTAAGGATCTTATGTTGTCTAGGACGGCCAGGAGAGTTGCCTCTGTGCTATTGGTGGCTCTGAAGCCAGTTTGAGAAGGGTCTAGTAGTTAGTTCATTTCAAGATAGTTGGATAATTGTCTATTTACCAACTTCTCCATAACTTTAAATAGATTGGGGAGTTGGGAGATTGGCCGATAGTTGGCAGGGTTGTGAACATCTGTGCCTGCCTTTTTCAGCAGAGGGGTCACAATAGCCTGCTTCCAAGTTTCTGGGAAAACTGCGGTGTCTAGAGATTGGTTAAATAGTTGAGTGACATATGGGCATAATGCCGGTATAATCCGGGCGTAAATGAAGTGTGGGCATGGATCAAGTGGGGACCCTGATTTAACTTCCCCCATTGCCTTTGCAACCTCCTCCTCTGTGAAACGGGAACAATTTCCCAGACGGGCTAGGGCGTCGGGGTGGGGATCAAGTGTTTCCAATTGGTAATATCTAACGAGGGATTGATACTAAATGACGAATATATTTTGCTGATTTTATCAGAGAAGAATTTGCTAATCTTCTCACAGCATTCTTCTGAGGGAGGCAGGGTTTGGGACATACTGGCTGGTTTGCAGAGTTCTTTTACTATTTTATACAGCTCTTTCGGCGAGTTGCTGTTCTCATTTATTCGTTTCGCAAAGTAGGTTTTCTTGGCCTTCTTGATTGCATTGTTGTAGTTTCTCAACTCTGCCTTATATGCCCGATTGTCCGTGTCTTGCTTAGATAGTCTCCATTTGTGTTCCCTTGTTTTACACTTTCTTTTAAGTGCCCTCAGTTCAGGCGAATACCACTTCTCAGATGGTGTTCTCTTTTTGGGCTTGGGTTTTAATTTAGGCGCGCACTGATCCAGTATGTTTACGATCTCGGTTTCAAGGCTTACTGCTCCCGTGTTGACAGGGAGGGCACCTAAAGCCTGGATCGTTGAGGGAGGAGTGGAGTTGAAATGAGTCAGGAGTAACCAGCCTCCAGGCTCTCTCTGCCACTGATTGGCGCCTAGAAGAGTTTGTTGGGGTTGCCGGCAGTCTGAACGAGAAAGAGATTAGTGAGTGGTCTGTCCAGGAGAGAGGCCTAACCTCCTGTACAAGGGTAGATTCTATGTTGGAGGATAGTAGGTCCAGTGTATGCCCTGCAGTATGTGTGGGCCCCTTGACCCACTGCTTTAGTTGAAGAATCTGCATGTCATTTTCCAAATGTGTTGCCACGGGGTTGTTTGTTTTTTCAAAATGAACATTAAAGTCCCCTTTTACTAAATAGTTTTTATGATTTAGACATGCGGGGAATAATTGGGTGAGTAATTTAGCACTAAGCTCTGGTTGATATCCAGGTGGATTGTAAATTACTGCTCCCTCAAGTATTAAGAGGCCCCCTCTGGACACCTGAAATGGTAGTATTTCATGTTCTCCCAGTTGTGCCACTGTGACAGGAAGACAGGTGAAGCAGTCCTTGAACAGGATGGCAAGACCCCCTCCCTTCCGTCCCTCCTATCTTGTTTTAGTATTTTATATTCAACAGGTAAGGCGTTGGCGATATCAGGGGAATTGTTTTCGTCCAGCCAAGTTTCCGTGATAAAAACTAAGTCGGGATTCACCTCATTTATAGTGTCCCAAATCTCAAGGGAATGTTTGGGTACAGACCTGGCATTAAAATAAATGCAGTTCAGTTTGGGCTGGTCATCCGTTTCTCTATGTATCCAGTCTGACTGTGCTAGGCTTCACCATTTGCAACTAAGACAGGAGAAATGGCCCTCCGTATACCTTGGATCGGCTTTTGTACAGGACGCTTTGTTGCCTAGTGCGTTGCCTAGTGTGTGTTTGGATAGTGCCAGGAGTGAATCTCTGGAGTAGTGATGAGAGCTACTGCAATCTGGTTTGGGAGGAGCAGGGGTCCTGGCCCCTGGTCCCGGTCGGGCGCGGACTGGTGCAGACGGGCTTGCCTTAGGCTCGCCCGCTGCGCGCGTCCACTGCGTGTTAGCTGGCACATCGAACTGTAATAGGCGAGCGAGCGGCAAAACCACTCCGCCCCCACCCAAACCGGAATTACTGAGTAATTGGTTCAGGTGCTGCCCACCACGTCCTCCACACAAACTGCGATCAGCTGCGGTGGACCGGGACGGGGAAGGCAGGTAGGAATGCACTTTTGCGTGTGCTCAAGGTTAAGAGTGCTAAAATGCTAAAACAGGTAAAACTCTTAAAACTTTAAGATTCAGGGGATTGTCCAAGCGGCAGCAGCCTTACCGGGATCCACTGCGCGTCCGCTGGCACATCGGACTGAAATAGGCGAGCAAGCGGCAAAACCACTCCGCCCGTGTTAGACCTGGCATCCTTGGCGTGGGTCTCCCTTCCATTTTTTCGTAATGCCTCCACTGTTGCCGATATGTTTTTGCTGGACTAGATGCTCATGGGCACTTTGCCGCTGCTAATCAGTGCCAAAGTGCAAGTGCTCCCTATCGTGAATTGATGTATGTATTAGTGACTCCATGATTGGATGATTGGTTTACTTGTCAGTCCCTAGTACTGTGCACTGAGTGTGCCCAGGGCTTGTAAATCCAATGCTGCTGGTGGGCTTGCAGCACGGGTTGTGCCACCCACAGAAGCAGCTTGTAAAGTGTGTCTCAGGCCTGCCATTGCAGAGCCTGTGTGCAGCCTAGGGCTGCCATGTCGACTTGGTGAGTGCACCCACTTACCAGTCCCTAAACCTTCCCTTTACTGCATGTTGGTCACCCCTAAAGTAGGCCCTAGGGCAGGGTGCATTGTAAGTATAAGGTAAGACATGCCCTGGTGTGTGTGGCATGTCCTAATAGTGAATTACAGCCATTTTCGTTTTTCACTATTGCAAGGCTACCTGCTCCCCATAGGCCAGAATGGGCAGACTGACTATTACACCTTATAGTCAGAACTGACCCAGGGAACATGGTAGAAAAACGAATTTAGTATGCCTGAACTCAGGATGATAAAATACATCTTTTAGTGAAGTTGGTTTTAACATTCTGTGTTTGAAAATACCACTTTTAGAAAGTGGGTATTTTCTTGCCTAACTATCCAAGCCTGCCTCTGCTAGGTTGTGTATTCCTTGTCTGGAGATTGAGTGACAGGGGCTGGGGGCGGCTACAGGAGACAGGGTGAGTCAGCACAGGGCTGAATAGAAAGATCTGCATCCAGAGTGGAGGGAGGAGTTGCACCTGGGTCTAAATAGGGCTGTGCCTGCCTTCCACAATGCTGGCTCCACCTCCTGCCGGGCGGCTGAGCACTCTGCCCCACATTCTGAAAGGAAAGAAGGAGTCAGAAAAACAAAGTGCTCCAGGACTGACCAGAACTGGTTTTGGGCTAGGCAGAGGCCTCTCTGCCTTCAGAGAACAAAGTGAAACTGTGTATAAAAAGGGGACCCAGACCCCTAGGAAATTAGATCACTTTTGGGAACAAGAAGAAACCTTTGCTGAGGAGCGGAACCAAGAAGAAACTGAGGAGAGACTATCCCTAAGCCTGAAGTGCTGCTTGGTGGATTGGCCTGCAGTGGTTTGCCTGACTGCCAAAGAAAGGAGAAAGGAACTTTTGCTTTGCTGTGACTTTCATCAACTTGTGAAGGATCTCCAAGGGCTTGGAAGAGAGCTTGCCCCCTGACCGAAGTCCCAGGACCATTGGACTTCACCCCCTTTGTGAATTGCTGCTGGAAACTCTGTTTCAGTGGCTACAGAGGTAGGGAGCTGTGACCGACTCTCACGACCGACTCGGTGTCCTGTAAGCACCGCATCGAAGCACCGTGCCGCCCTGCAACGCACGGCCCTGGTCTCACCGACTCCGTCAACGAGCCGCTGCCTGCACCGCATCGAGGGACAACGCGTCCTGCAACGCTTCGCTACGCCGAATCGAACTGGTCTGACCGACACGGTCACTGCTGCTGAGTTCGAGTCCTGTGACCGCACCGGAGTTGGGCACCGCTCGCACGCTTTGCGACGCACCACCCGACTCGCACCGCTGTCCGGACTGATTGACGCCAGCTCCTGAATCCGGCTCCGTCGCCGCACCGCAACCTGCCAGCACCGCATCGAAGCACCATCTCGCCCTGCAACGCACGGCCCTGGTCTCACCGACTCCGTCTCGACGACGTCAACGAGCCGCTGCCTGCACCGCATCGAGGGACAACGCGTCCTGCAACGCTTCCATTTTTGCATTGCGACCGCGATGAACAGCCATCCGGCTCGCACGCCCGTGCCTGCCGCTTCAAGTAAAAGGTACTGTGACCGAGTCTGTCTACGCTGTGTTGGCCCGTCTCGACGCGGTCAGCTGGATTTGTTAGACTCTGTTTGTTCTCGACATTGCCATAGCCGGAGGAGGCTACCGACTCGCACAGAACCTTGAATTAAGCCTTTTTGATCAGAACTAAGCACTCTTGACAGTATTGTGGATTATTTTTGTCGTTTATGGTCTTGTGATAAATCTATATAAAGTATACCTATTTTTATAAATATATAACCTGTGTGGTGTCCATTTGTAGTGTTGTCACTTGATTACTGTATGTGTTCACAAATGCTTTACACACTGCCTCTGAACTAAGCCTGTCTGCTCGTGCCAAGCTACCAAGAGGATGAGCAGGGGTTCTTTCAGGAGTGTACCTACTTTCCCTGACTAGACTCAAGGGTCCCTATTTGGACAAAGGTACCTACCTCTGCCAACTAGAGACCCCCAAATCTAACATTGGTGGTCAGCGGTGAGGATTCTGGACTTGCATTTGTGACTCATGTACAGTGATTGGTGAACACTACTTAGTGAGTGCAGACCAAAACGCAACCACATACTTTTATAGCATTTTTTCTAGGATTTCCTATTTTTGCAACTGCCAAGTTTAATCACTATGGAGAAACCAGCATCAGTAGCCTCTGTTGAGTGTGATTGGGAAGAAGAGAGGCTAGAATGCTACACCCTCAAGCAGCTCAGGCATTTCTGCAAAAAGTTTAAAGTGTCCATGACCGGGCTCTCCAGGAAGGAGGACCTCCAAAAGGCGCTGAGGGCCTGGGTCGAATCAAGGAGTGCCCCTGTGGAGGGGGCTGAGAATGCAGAAGGGCAGCTGGAGGGACTATTGGGTCTAGGGGCTGGAAGACCACCTTCCCCAGTAGGTAGCAGTGTTTCTGCCAGAGGACTGTCTCCAGAGGAGTTGGAGGACAGGAAAGAGAGTAGGATGCACGAAATGGAGCTGACCAAGCTCAAGCTGACTGGGCAGTTAGAATTCGAAATGCAAACTAGGAAATTAGCCCTAGAGGAAAAGAAAATGCAGTTTGAACATGAGAAAGTTTTGAGGGAGTTGGAATTGAAGGCCAAAAGCTTAGAGATTACTCCCTCTGGTGGCAGTGTACCGCCTGCGCCTGTTGAAGCTAGGGTGTATATTCCCAAAGATGTGGTGAAGGAGTTTTTAAAATGATGACATTGGGCAGTGGTTCAAAGCCTATGAGGTAGCCATGTCTTCTCACCGGGTCCCTGAGAAGGATTGGGGAGCGGGGTTGTGGGGACGGTTCCTCAGTGAAGGGCGGGATACCTTGTTGGATTTGCCCTCTGAAGTCTATAATTCGTACAGCCACATGAAGGATGCCTTAATGACTAGGTATGGCTTGACCCCTGAGCTTTATAGGCAAAGGTTCAGGAACTGTAGTAAGATTGAAAGCAGTACCTGGGTTGAATATGTGACCTTCTTTTGCAGAGCCTTGGATGGTTGGGTAAAGGGTAGCAAAGCGACTGATTTTCAGGCGCTCTTTGATTTGATTTCATGGGAGCACTTGTCCAGTAATTGCTTTCCTGAGCTACGCCAGCACCTGATTGATAGTAAGCTGACTAACCCTAGGCAGCTTGCTGAGGAGGCGGACCGCTGGGTGAGTACCCGGGTCCACAAGGTTCACGTGGGAGACTCCGCCAAGGGTGGGCAGGGTCCCCAGCAGAAGAGTGGGTGGGACAAGGGTAAACAGAGGGAGTTCCATAAAGGGCCCCAAAGTAGACCCCAAGGGAACCAAGGGAAAGGTTCCCAGCCTCCCCTGAGAAGAAGCCAGTGGCCCTGACAGGCCCCCCTGTTCACCAGGGACCACTGGTATGTTACAAGTGTGGCGCCCCTGGCCACAAGGCAAACGATCCTCGTTGCCCTTTGCATGGAAAACCAGCACCCACTGGTGCAGTCCCCCGGCAGTTGGCTAGTGTAGCCCTGGGGGAGGAGTTGGGTGTCCAAGGTGGGGGATCCCACAGTGTTTTCCCTTGTCTCCTTAGGAGACTCTGAGATGGTCCCTAGGACCCCGCTGCCTGAGAACACTAAGAAATACAGGCAGTGGGTGACCATCAATGGCCATAGGGTGGAGGCTCTGAGAGACACAGGAGCCAGTGTGACAGCTGTCAAGTGTCACCTGGTGTCTAAGGAGCAGGTTATCCCTGATGCATTCTATCCGGTTGTTGCCGCTGACAACACAGAGAGTCACTGCAAGGTGGCTCAGGTTCCCTTTGAATGGGGGGGTCTTGGGTACTCTTCAAGTAGCTGTGAGGCCAGCCATGCCTGTTGACTGTTTGTTAGGGAACGATTTGGAGAGCTCACCTTGGGCTAAGGTGGAGCAGAGTGCGCATTTAGAAATGTTGGGCTTGCCTGATTGGGCATGTGTGACCACCCGGTCAATGGCAGCGAAAGGTGTTCAAGAGGACCTGGAGCCTGAGAGGGAGGCCCAGGTGCCTGCCGGAGAGAGAGGAGGCAGGGGGCACGGGAAACCGGCCCCCGAAGTTCCCACGGTCCAGGAGGAGGCAGACCCTGAGGGGGATGCCCTGGAGCCTACAGGGGAACAGGTAGCTGAACTGGGGGACCTACCTGAGCTGACCCATTGGCAGCAAGAAGGGGGACCCTCCAGGGAAGAGTTCTGCGAGGAGCAGAACGCATGCCCCTCTCTCGTGGGTCTGAGGCAACAGGCCACAGACCAGGCAGCAGGTGATCAGTCTGGATCACATTGGATTTACTGGGAGAATGGTCTCCTGTATTCAGAGCCTAAGGTTGCTGAGCCTGGGTCAGCCCGTGTGCTGGTGGTACCCCAGCGCTTCAGAGCCTTCCTACTGGGGTTGGCTCATGATGTACCGTTAGCGGGACATCTGGGGCAGGACAAGACCTTTGACAGGCTTGTTACCCATTTCTATTGGCCCCAGATGCGCAGGAGTGCCGCCACTCACTGCAGGACATGCCAGACTTGCCAGGCAAGTGGAAAGAGTGGGAGGAAGCACAAGGCTCCTCTCCAGCCATTCCCTGTGGTCAGCACCCCTTTGAACGGGTGGGTATTGACATTGTGGGGCCACTGGACCCCAAGACAGCCATGGGCAACAGGTTTATCCTGGTCTTGGTGGACCATGCCACCCGGTACCCTGAAGCCATCCCTCTGAGGACAGTGACGGCCCCCGTGGTGGGACGGGCACTGATGGGAATTTTCTCACGTGTGGGATTCCCTCAAGAGGTGGTGTCTGACAGAGGTACCAACTTTGTGTCCAAGTACATGAAGTCCCTGTGGCAGGAGTGCGGTGTAACTTACAAGTTCACCACTCCTTACCACCCTCAAGGAAATGGGCTGGTTGAGAGATTCAACCGGACCCTCAAGGGCATGATTATGGGTCTGGAAGAACCCATGAGGCGTAAATGGGACGTCCTCTTACCATGCCTGTTGTTTGCATACCGGGAGGTGCCACACAAGTCTCTAGGGTTCAGTCCCTTTGAGCTCCTCTATGGACACCCGGTGCGAGGACCTCTGAGTTTGGTCAAGGAAGGCTGGGAGCAATCTCCCAAGAAACCTCCCCAGGATGTATACAGTTACATGCTGGCCTTCAGGAACCAAACTAGGCGTTTCAGAGAACTTGCTGAGGCAAATCTGGAAGCCAGCCAGGAGGAGATGAAGCGGTGGTACGACCAGAATGCCACTCTGGTAGAGCTTCAGCCTGGTCAGAAAGTGTGGGTCATGGCCCCTGTGGAGCCTTGTGCGCTCCAGGACAGGTGGACCGGCCCTTTACGGTGGTGGAGCGCAAGAGTCCAGTTACCTATTTGGTGGACTTGCAGTCTCCCAGGAACCCCTTGCGGGCCCTGCATGTGAACCGCCTGAAGCCCCACTTGGAGAGGTCCCAAGTGGGCATGCTCTTAGCTACAGATGATGGAATGGAGGAGGAGACCGAGCCTCTTCCTGACCTCCTGTCAGCCCGAGAGCAAGATGGATCAGTGGAGGGAGTAAACCTCTCTACCTCCCTGACACCTGAGCAGCAGGGTGACTGTCGCCAACTGTTGGGACAGTTCCCTGACCTGTTCTCCCTGGTTCCCAGTGTCACTCATTGGTGCGTCCATGATGTGGACACTGGGGACAGTCTTCCTGTGAAGCACAAGGCTTACAGGGTGACTGACAGGGTCAGAGCCTTATCAAGGAGGAGGTCTCCAAGATGTTTGCGCTAGGGGTGATTGAGTCCTCTAACAGCCCTTGGGCCAGCCCAGTGGTCTTGGTTCCAAAGGCTGCCGCGCCTGGTGCCACACCAGAACTCCGGTTCAGTGTGGCCTACAGGGGACTCAATTCCGTCTCCAGGACTGACGCCCACCCCATCCCCAGAGCTGATGAGCTCATAGATCGGTTAGGGGCTGCGCGGTACCTCAGCACGTTTGACTTAACGTCTGGGTACTGGCAGATCGCCTTGACTGATGGGGCAAAAGAGAGGTCAGCATTCTCCACAACAGATGGGCACTACCAGTTCCGGGTGATGCCCTTTGGGATGAAGAATGCCCCTGCCACCTTTCAGAGGTTGGTCAACCAGGTGTTGGTTGGACTGGAGGATTTCAGTGCCGCCTACCTGGATGACATCGCAGTGTTCAGTGCCAGTTGGGAAGAACATCTGCGCCACCTCTGGGAAGTGTTGATGGTGCTGCGGAGGGCAGGCCTCACAATCAAGGCAAGTAAGTGCCAGATTGGGCAGGGTTCTGTGGTGTACTTGGGACACCAGGTTGGGAGCGGCCAGGTGGCGCCCTCCAACCGAAAATTGATACCATTCTGGCTTGGGAGCCCCCCAAGACCCAGACAGAGTTGAGAGCCTTCCTAGGACTCACCGGGTATTACTGGAGATTCGTCAAGGGGTATGGCAGCATTGTTGCCCCCTTGACAGAGCTGACTTCCAAGAAGCAGCTCAGGAAAGTGATTTGGACTGACGCCTGTCAGAAAGCTTTTGACACATTGAAGACTGCCATGTGCACGGCGCCTGTGCTCCAGGCACCCAACTTCTCCAATGAGTTCATTGTTCAGACGGACGCTTCAGAGCATGGTGTAGGGGCTGTTCTATCACAGATCAATGAGGAGGGCCTAGACCAACCGGTAGCCTTCATCAGTAGGAGGTTACTTCCCCGGGTA
This sequence comes from Calotriton arnoldi, assembly GCA_963921515.1. Taxonomy (NCBI): domain Eukaryota; kingdom Metazoa; phylum Chordata; class Amphibia; order Caudata; family Salamandridae; genus Calotriton; species Calotriton arnoldi. The sequence continues at coordinate 248,205 of CAWUFW010000666.1, forward strand.
CAGAGATGGAGTGCTATTGAGCGTGAGGCATTTGCTGTGGTCTGGGCACTGAAGAAGCTGAGACCATACCTGTTTGGGACTCACTTCCGGGTTCAGACAGACCACAGGCCCCTCAGATGGTTGATGCAGATGAGGGGTGAGAATCCAAAGCTGTTGAGGTGGTCCATTTCCCTACAGGGGATGGACTTTACGGTGGAACACTGCCCTGGTACAGAACACGCCAATGCTGATGGACTGTCCAGATTTTTCCGCCTTAGCGATGAGAACTCCCTAGGGGTAGGATAGTTCTCCCCACATTTCAGCTGGAGGGGACACGTGTTAGACCTGGCATCCTTGGCGTGGGTCTCCCTTCCATTTTTTCGTAATGCCTCCACTGTTGCCGATATGTTTTTGCTGGACTAGATGCTCATGGGCACTTTGCCGCTGCTAATCAGGGCCAAAGTGCAAGTGCTCCCTATCGTGAATTGATGTATGTATTAGTGACTCCATGATTGGATGATTGGTTTACTTGTCAGTCCCTAGTACCGTGCACTGAGTGTGCCCAGGGCTTGTAAATCCAATGCTGCTGGTGGGCTTGCAGCACGGGTTGTGCCACCCACAGAAGCAGCTTGTAAAGTGTGTCTCAGGCCTGCCATTGCAGAGCCTGTGTGCAGCCTAGGGCTGCCATGTCGACTTGGTGAGTGCACCCACTTACCAGTCCCTAAACCTTCCCTTTACTGCATGTTGGTCACCCCTAAAGTAGGCCCTAGGGCAGGGTGCATTGTAAGTATAAGGTAGGACATGCCCTGGTGTGTGTGGCATGTCCTAATAGTGAATTACAGCCATTTTCGTTTTTCACTATTGCAAGGCTACCTGCTCCCCATAGGCCAGAATGGGCAGACTGACTATTACACCTTATAGTCAGAACTGACCCAGGGAACATGGTAGAAAAACGAATTTAGTATGCCTGAACTCAGGATGATAAAATACATCTTTTAGTGAAGTTGGTTTTAACATTCTGTGTTTGAAAATACCACTTTTAGAAAGTGGGTATTTTCTTGCCTAACTATCCAAGCCTGCCTCTGCTAGGTTGTGTATTCCTTGTCTGGAGATTGAGTGACAGGGGCTGGGGGCGGCTACAGGAGACAGGGTGAGTCAGCACAGGGCTGAATAGAAAGATCTGCATCCAGAGTGGAGGGAGGAGTTGCACCTGGGTCTGAATAGGGCTGTGCCTGCCTTCCACAATGCTGGCTCCACCTCCTGCCGGGCGGCTGAGCACTCTGCCCCACATTCTGAAAGGAAAGAAGGAGTCAGAAAAACAAAGTGCTCCAGGACTGACCAGAACTGGTTTTGGGCTAGGCAGAGGCCTCTCTGCCTTCAGAGAACAAAGAGAAACTGTGTATAAAAAGGGGACCCAGACCTCTAGGAAATTAGATCACTTTTGGGAACAAGAAGAAACCTTTGCTGAGGAGCGGAACCAAGAAGAAACTGAGGAGAGACTATCCCTAAGCCTGAAGTACTGCTTGGGGGATTGGCCTGCAGTGGTTTGCCTGACTGCCAAAGAAAGGAGAAAGGAACTTTTGCTTTGCTGTGACTTTCATCAACTTGTGAAGGATCTCCAAGGGCTTGGAAGAGAGCTTGCCCCCTGACCGAAGTCCCAGGACCATTGGACTTCACCCCCTTTGTGAATTGCTGCTGGAAACTCTGTTTCAGTGGCTACAGAGGTAGGGAGCTGTGACCGACTCTCACGACCGACTCGGTGTCCTGTAAGCACCGCATCGAAGCACCGTCTCGCCCTGCAACGCACGGCCCTGGTCTCACCGACTCCGTCAACGAGCCGCTGCCTGCACCGCATCGAGGGACAACGCGTCCTGCAACGCTCGCTACGCCGAATCGAACTGGTCCGACCGACACAGTCACTGCTGCTGAGTTCGAGTCCTGTGACCGCACCGGAGTTGGGCACCGCTCGCACGCTTTGCGACGCACCGCCCGACTCGCACCGCTGTCCGGACTGATCGACGCCAGCTCCTGAATCCGGCTCCGTCGCCGCACCGCAACCTGCCAGCACCGCATCGAAGCACCGTCTCGCCCTGCAACGCACGGCCCTGGTCTCCCCGACTCCGTCTCGACGACATCAACGAGCCGCTGCCTGCACCGCATCGAGGGACAACGCGTCCTGCAATGCTTCCATTTTTGCATCGCGACCGCGACGAACAGCCATCCGGCTTGCACGCCCGTGCCTGCCGCTTCAAGTAAAAGGTACTGTGACCGAGTCTGTCTACGCTGTGTTGGCCCGTCTCGACGCGGTCAGCTGGATTTGTTAGACTCTGTTTGTTCTCGACATCGCCGTAGCCGGAGGAGGCTACCGACTCGCACAGAACCTTGAATTAAGCCTTTTTGATCAGAACTAAGCACTCTTGACAGTATTGTGGATTATTTTTGTCGTTTATGGTCTTGTGATAAATCTATATAAAGTATACCTATTTTTATAAATATATAACCTGTGTGGTGTCCATTTGTAGTGTTGTCACTTGATTACTGTATGTGTTCACAAATGCTTTACACACTGCCTCTGAACTAAGCCTGTCTGCTCGTGCCAAGCTACCAAGAGGGTGAGCAGGGGTTCTTTCAGGAGTGTACCTACTTTCCCTGACTAGACTCAAGGGTCCCTATTTGGACAAAGGTACCTACCTCTGCCAACTAGAGACCCCCAAATCTAACAGCCCCCCACCCAAACCGGAAGTGCTGTGTAATTGATCAGATACAGATATTTCAAATGGAATGATATCTGATTCTTAAAGGGGAAGCTGCCCCCGCAGGAGAGCTATTCCTTTGGGAACCATGATGGTGTCCTCGAGGGGGAAGGGGCTACACACAGGAAAATTTATTTTTATTTTTTTGAACATCACCTGTTCCTTTAGTGGATATGGGCTACAATAAAAGAAATGTTTCCCATTTGGGAATGCGAGTGCAGCAACGGAGGTCTATTGCCCCTTACAGGCCCTCCATCCGTGCTTTTACAGCCAATCACAGGCGGTTGCAAATTGAGATCTGCCTCATGATTATGCTCCGGGCAAGTATTTCTGAACGCCCCTGTGAATGTACAATTTCTGAAAAAACTTATTAGTACACAGGTCACTTTGCATATAGCATTCTCATTTGCAAACCAGACATTATTAAAATTTCACGTTCCTCATTTACAAATGAGAATAGTACACCAGGGCCTTAGTTGTTTTTGTGTAAACTACAATTCCACCAAAAGACGAGTTTATATGTTTTTAAATATATATTCAAGCACTTAATGTGGCAGGCATGCTTTCATGTATAAGAACAAGGAAAACAATAGACACATGAGTCCAAAGGGACTGCTATTTTACATACAATTAAACAACATAAACGTTGTTCACCACTGGTGAAAATTAAAACAATGTTTTGATTATTATTCTGTTTTATTGAACTTTATAATTTAGAGTCACATTTATTAAAAGTTGACTATTGGGATGCCAAGTAATTGCTAATAACACTGAAATTTGTCTCACTGGAAACATATTTGCAAAAGAATGATTGCGTGTGAGAAGGTTTTGCTCTTACAGTAAAATTAACGAAACCCTTTTGCTTCATGAAAAGGAGAAATTTATCTGCTATTCTCCAGATATACCTTTTGGAAGTGGACTCAAAAAATCTGAAATGAGAGTAATATGAGAATATTGAGGAAATAGTCATATATAAGTAGTATAACTAGAAAGGACTGTGTCCTCTTTTTCTAATAGGTAGTTGGATGTTTCTGTAGTATTACTTCCAATACTCACAAATGCTTTTGTGAATCAGCCCTATGTGTTCCTTTAGAGGTCATTCTCAGTGAAACTGATCTATTTTGCATTAATTTGTGTCTATTTTGAGACAATACCTTTAAATGACCTCCTGGTCAGAGACCTGCTCTCCCCCCGCAGCTCCGCTGTCAAGCGTCTCTTCTGCCTTCCTCTGCTGCCCGTGCGCCTCTCTCTGCCTTTTTCTGCCTGCTGTCTCCGTTGCTGCCTTCTGCCTGCTGTCTCCGTTGCTGCCTGCTGTCTCTGTTTCTGACCTCTGCCTTCTGCCCCGTTTTTCTGCCTCTGCCTTTTGCCCCGTTTTCTGCCTCTGCCTTTTGCCCCGTTTTTCTGCCTCTGCCTTCTGCCCCGCTTTTCTGCCTCTGCCTTTTGTCCCGTTTTCTGCCTCTGCCTTTTACCCCATTTTTCTGCCTCTGCCTTTTGCCCCGTTATCTGCCTCTGCCTTCTGCCCTGTTTTCTGCACCCTATCTGTCTTAAAATCCACTCTTTTGCTGTCTCCCCTCTGTTCGTGCCCGCCGCTGCCCCTGTGCCCTCCCGCCGCTGCTAGTTTCCCACCTCCCTTTTTCACGCCTCCCAGCTGCTCTTCCTGCCCCCCTCCCCTACTTAATGGCGGCCGCTGCAAGGGAGTGCGAGCAAGACCCCTGACCTCCTGGTCAGAGACCTGCTCTCCCCCGCAGCTCCGCTGTCAAGCGCCTCTTCTGCCTTCCTCTGCTGCCTGTGCGCCTCTCTGCCTTTTTGTGCCTGCTGTCTCCGTTGCTACCTTCTGCCTGCTGTCTCCGTTGCTGCCTTCTGCCTGCTGTCTCTGTTTCTGCCCTCTGCCTTCTGCCTTCTGCCCCATTTTCTGCACCCTATCTGTCTTAAAATCCACTCTTTTGCTGTCTCCCCTCTGTTCGTGCCCGCCGCTGCCCCTGTGCCCTCCCGCTGCTGCTGGTTTCCCACTTTCCCGCCTCCCAGCTGCGCTTCCCACCCCCCTCCCCTACTTCATGGCGGCCGCGCGCAGCGGGCATGCCGCTGGCGCGCCAAGGTGCGCCAAAGGCAAGCCTGTCTGCGCCTGTCTGCGATCCGACTGCGGCCAGCGCCAGGGACCCTGGTTAACCGGCCATCCTCTGCTACAACCCCGCCGACCTCCTCGCACTCAACCCCGGAAGAAACAACAATTGCCAGAGATCGACGCCGAACACCACCCACGGCCAGTTCTCCTGCAGACACTGCCGACAATCCTTCACCATCAACAGCCCCCTCACGACCGCTGAACCCACGCCGGACTCCCGCACCACCGAAGCTCTGACGTGCATACTCCTCAACGTGCGCTCTCTCCACAGACACGCCATGGAGATCTGGGACCTGCTCGACACCATCTCGCCAGACATCGCCTTCTTCACGAAAACATGGACCAATGCCACCTCCGCCCCCGACATCGCCACCGCCATCCCCGACGGATACAAGATCCAAAGAAAGGACCGCCCCCACCGCCCAGGAGGAGGATTTGCCATCGCACACAAGAGCTCCCTCCGACTCTCCACCTGCAGCACGAGCGACCCCCTCTCCAACACAGAGCACCTCCACTCCCAGATCCAAACCAGCCCCAGAACCACACTACGCGGGACCCGCGTCTACAGACCCCCCGGGCCTCGCACCTCTTCCACCACCACCATAACCGACCTCGTCGCACCCCACGCCATCGCCTCCACGGACTACATACTCATCGGAGACCTGAACTTCCACCTCGACAACCGCAAGGACCCCGACGCCACCACCCTCCTCGCCAACCTCACTAACCTCGGACTGAAGCAGCTCGTCACCACCCCCACCCACAAAGCCAGACACACACTTGACCCCATCTTCGCAGGTGGGACTAACATCTGCTTCAGTCACACCACGCAGCCCCTCTGGACAGACCACCACTGCATACACTTCACCTTCAACACCACCACTGCACCCACACCCGCCCCGCGACTGCCCCAGAGGAACTGGAGCAAGATCACAGAGGAACTCCTCAACGCCACCCTCCTCCACGACCCCCCACTCCGGCACGACCAACGCCAACTCCGCAGCAAAAGAACTACACCGCTGGATCTCCAGCTGCGCTGACAAGCTTGCACCCCTCCGCCACCTCGTCAATCAACACCCCGTAAAGGCAGCCTGGTTCACCACTGACCTCCAAGAAGCCAGGCGCTCCTGCAGACGCCTCGAGAAACTTTGGCGGAACAAGAAAACCACCGAAGACCAGAACAGCTATAGGAACGCCATGAATGAATCTACATAGGAAGAAGGTACCCCCTAAGAATGCTTTGAAGGTCCAAGAGTAAGGGGAAAAAACAAATATCTAAGGGGGTCATTAGGATAGCGGGCGGATCGCCACCGCCCGTATGGCGGTGGCGATCCGCCATCCATATTATCATGGGCAGCGGTGCAGGGCTTTCCATGGCGGAGACCCCGCCATGGAAAGCCAGGCGGAGTTTGCTTTCGGGGGCCCGTTGCGGGCCCCCAGGGTATTGGAGGGGTGAGGGGTGCACATGGGGGGTACCTATGGTACCCCGCTGCATTGTCATGGACATGGTGGCAGGCACCTCGCGGTGCCTGTCACCTTGTGCATGACGATGCACACAGTGCATTCCCAGCATTGTGGCGGGCGGTGCTGCACTAGTCGTGTGCCTAGAGAACCCCTGGTTTTCACCATTGTGAATGCCTGACTGGAAATTATTTGTCCTGATGAAGGTGGCAATGATCCACCGAAACGTGCGTTGACCTACACTAAGGGAGCTCGATTTACAATAAAGCTTCAGTGGATAATAAGATTGATTTAGCACAACCACTGAAACAAACAGCAAAAGGATATGATCAAGAGTTCCTGGGTTTAACACATATTGTTCTGTGTATGGATGTTTGGTATGGTTGGAATTTGTATGTTTATGGTGTATGAATGATGGATGTTAGTTCTTGGGGTTTGTATAAAATATATGAACATGCTTTAGATATTGTTTATTGTCTCATCTCTATGAGCTTGGGTCAATATATATATGTTGATGCTGCCGTTATCACATATGATTATTCTGTTGATTGTCTGTAAACAATATGAATTCATGTTTTTTATTTGAAACTATTGATCATAAATTTGTTTTTGTAAAATGCAAAAGATCAGTATGATGAATACATAAAAAAGAAAATAAATATTTTTGATATTTTTATTAATAATGAGATTGTTTGAGCTGTTTATGACATGATATGCCTGCCTTTTTGAGTCTACCATAGACCGTTTATCAAATAACTAGTGGTCAGACAAGAGTGGTTTCTTAGATATACGCCATGAATGAATACCACCAGCGCATAAAAACCACCAAGCAGACCTACATCAAGAACAAAATCCACACCAACGCCAGCAATGCAAAGGAACTCTTCAACGTCATACAGCAGTTCACCCAACCCCCGAGCGAAGCCAAGGACGTCCCTCCATCCCAGGACCTCTGCAACAAGCTCAGCTTCTACTTCCACATGAAAATCATGGCCCTCTATGACAACTTCAGCGAACAGACTCCCAACACCACCACCCTCACCACCACGACAACCGGCCGATCATCACCACCTGGAAACCTGCTACCACTGAAGACACCACGAAGACCATGAAGAACACCCACTCAGGAGCTCCGATAGACCCCTGCCCACCGCACATCTACCACAGAGCTGCCGCCGCCATAGCTCCCGATATAAGCTGGAGCAGCAACATTTCCCTTGAATCCGGCATCTTCCCCGACGAATGGAAGCAGGCAGAAGTCAAGCTCCTCCTCAAGAAACCCTCGGCCAACCCAACGGACCTGAAAAACTACTGGCCCATCTCTCTCCTTCCCTTCGCAGCCAAAGTCACCGAGAGATTCATCAACGCCCAGCTGACCACCTTCACCGAAGAGAATGCCATCCTCGACTCCTCCCAGTCTGGATTTCGCAGCAACCACAGCACCGAGACCGCCCTCCTCGCCGCCACCGATGATATCCGCATGCTACTCGACCAGGGTCACACCACGGCCCTTATCCTACTAGACCTCTCCGCAGCCTTCGACACCATCTCACATCGCACTCTCGCAGCCAGACTCCACGACGCCGGAATACGAGGAACCGCCCTCGACTGGATCCGCTCCTTCCTCTCTGGCAGAACCCAAAGGATCAGACTCCCTCCCTTCCTCTCCGAACCTACAGAGATCAACTGTGGAGTACCCCAAGGATCCTCGCTCAGCCCCATGCTTTTCAACATCTACATGGCCCCCCTCGCTGCCATCGTCAGACAGCATGGGCTCAGCATAGTATCTTACGCCGACGACACCCAGCTCATCCTCTCTCTCACGAAGACACCCGAAGACACCAGACTCAGCTTCTAAGAAGGAATGAAAGACATCGCAGCCTGGATGAGCGACAGCTGCCTAAAGCTGAACTCGAGGAAGACCGAGGCCCTCGTCCTTGGTCCCTCCCCCATGGCGTGGGACAGCACCTGGTGGCCCCCTGCTCTCGGAAACCCACCCACACCAACGGACCACACCCGGAACCTCGGCATCATCCTAGACTCCTCCCTCATCATGACCCGACGGATCAACGCCGTCGCCTCGACCTGCTTCAACTCCCTCTGCATCCTCCGAAAGACCTTCAAGTGGATCCCCCACGAATGCAGAAAGACCGTCACCCATGCACTAGTAACAAGCAGACTGGACTACGGCAACGCCCTCTACGCCAGAATCAACAAAACCCTGCTACACAAGCTCCAAACCATCCAGAACGAATCACTGACAGAATATCGACGACCACAATATCGAGGTCCCAATATATCGGGACGTAAATATCGATGTCAAGAATATCGACATCCTATCTACATCATGGTAAGTACAAAAATATCGAAACAAAAATATAGTTGTTAAAAATATCGATGTAAAAAATATAGTTTTTTTAGATAGAAAAAATAATATTAAATAAATTAAATAATACATATAACTTAAAAATAAATATTTATAATTGTTAGAAAATGTTAACAATTATAAGTAATAAATGTAATGTAAAAATAAATTAAACATACATATAGAAAATATAATATATATATTTACTTAATAATAATTAATAAATATTTGTTTTAATAAATTATAAAATATTATAAAAATATTAAAAATTATAAATACATGTATATATACATACACCTGTAACATAAAAAAATATATATATATACATTAAAATATAAAAATATTTAATAATTTTTAAAGCTACATTTTACACTACATTAATTGCAACAGTAAGGAAAGTGTTAGATAGCGGAGGTGAATAAATTACTATTCCCACTCCATCAAGTGCAACAGTAGTGTAAGTGTTGGATAGCGGAGGGGAATAATTTACTATTCCCACTCCAGCGAGTGCAACAGTAGGGAAAGTGTTGGATAGCGGAGGGAATTAATTTACTATTCCCACTCCAACAAATGCAACAAAAGGGAAAGTGTTGGATAGCAAAGGGGAAAAAATTACTATTCCCACTCCAGCGAGTGCAACAGTAGGGAAAGTGTTGGATAGCGGCGGGAATAATTTACTATTCCAACTCCAATGAGTGCAACAGTAGGGAAAGTGTTGGATAGCGGAGAGGAATAATTTACTATTCCCACTCCAATGAGTGCAACAGTAGGGAAAGTGTTGGATAGCAGAGAGGAATAATTTACTATTCCCACTCCAGTGACTGCAACAGTAGGGAAAGTGTTGGATAGCGAAGAGGAAAAAATTACTATTCCCACTCTAGCGAGTGCAACAGTAGGGAAAATGTTGGATAGCGCAGGGGTAAAAATTACTATTCCCACTCCAGAGAGTGCAACAGTTGGGAAAGTGTTGTATAGCGGAGGGGAATCATTTACTATTCCCACTCCAGCAAGTGCAACAGTAGGGAAAGTGTTAGATAGCGCAGTGGTAAAAATTACTATTCCCACTCCAGGGAGTGCAACAGTAGAGAAAGTGTTGGATAGTGGAGGTGAATAATTTACTATTCCCACTCCATCAAGTGCAACAGTAGTGAAAGTGTTGGATAGCGGAGGGGAATAATTTACTATTCTCACTCCAGCGAGTGCAACAGTAGGGAAAGTGTTGGATATCGGAGGGAATTAGTTTACTATTCCCACTCTAAGAAATGCAACAGTAGGGAAAGTGTTGGATAGCGAAGGGGAAAAAATTACTATTCCCACTTCAGCGAGTGCAACAGGTGGGAAAGTGTTGGATAGCGGACGGGAATAATTTACTATTTCCAATGCAATGAGTGCAACAGTAGGGAAAGTGTTGGATAGCGGAGAGGAATTATTTACTATTCCCACTCCAACGAGTACAACAGTAGGGAAAGTGTTGGATAGCGGAGAGGAATAATTTACTATTCCCACTCAAATGACTGCAACAGTAGGGAAAGTGTTGGATAGCGAAGAGGAAAAAATGTATATTCCCACTCCAGCGAGTGCAACAGTAGGGAAAATGTTGGATAGCGCAGGGGTAAAAATTACTATTCCCACTCCAGAAAGTGAAACAGTTGGGAAAGTGTTGGATAGCGGAGGGGAATCATTTACTATTCCCACTCCAGCAAGTGCAACAGTAGGGAAAGTGTTAGATAGCACAGTGGTAAAAATTACTATTCCCACTCCAGGGAGTGCAACAGTAGAGAAAGTGTTGGATAGCGGAGGTGAATAATTTACTATTCCCACACCAGCAAGTGCAACAGTAGGGAAAGTGTTGGATAGTGCAGGGGTAAAAATTGCTATTCCAACTCCAGAGAGTGCAACAGTAGGGAAAGTGTTGGCTAGCAGAGAGGAATAAATTACTATTCCCTCTCCAATGAGTGCAACAGTAGGGAAAGAGTTGGATAGCGGAGGGGATAAAACTTAAGATTACAGCTATTGAACTTAAATCCCCAAACAAAATAAAAACAAAACAATTACAAAAAATATTTATCAATTAATAAATTAATATTAATTCTCAACTAATAATTAATTGATTTAAAGTACATTACTTTCCATCCTCTACCCCGAAAATTCACCAAAACACACACATAAAAATATTTACACATTTTCAATAACTAATTTAACATTAAAACATTAATAACAATTATCAACAAATCATTAATTATTTTAAAAAATGTTTCTTCCCAACATTTACAACTAAAAACCCCACAACTCACACATCAAGATTATTCCACAATTAGCATATTAAATATTTTATTACTTAATTATCATTAATTTACAAATATTTAAATAATTATAAATAATTTACATCCCACCATATTCCATTATAAATCACACCAACAATGTTGTAAAACATGACACAATGAACATAATTAATTAACAATCAATTAATTAATTGATAACAATTAACAATCAAAATAAAAACAATTAATAAATTAAGTCACACAATTAACACTATAAAATAACATTAAAAAATATTATATTAAAAATATTTAAAAATGTATTAAAATTAAATTATTTCCCACCATACTCCCCTATCAACACACAACCTGCTCCTAAAAAATGACACAATTAACATAATTACCAATTAATTAATAATTATTACCAACCAATTAATATTTAATTAATAATATAAATAAATCACCACAATTAATAATAAAAATATTAAATACATAATTACTAATTATTAAAAAATATTAATTAATTAATTATAATTAAATTACTTCCCACCCTACTCCCTATTAACCCACAACCCGCTCCTAAAAAAGGACACAATTAACATAATTACCCATTAATAAATAATAATTAACAACCAATTAATAAATAATTAATAATAAATTAATTACCACAATTAACAATATAAAATACATAATTATTAATTAATAAAAAATGTTAATTAATTATAATTAAATTACTTCCCACCCTATTCCCCTATAAACCCACAACCCACTGCGGAACTAAAAAGCAAAATTTAAAATTAAAATAAAATTAGTAACTTCTAAAAATTATTAATACATTTATTATAATTAAATTACTTCCCACGCTATTCCCCTATAAACCCACAACCCGCTACGGAAATAAATCGCAAAATTTACTTAAAATAAAATTAATAACTCCTAAAAATGTAATACATATATTAAAAAACAAATGCAATACTTAAACAAAAAATATAGAACACATACATTTAAAATACATACTAAAATACATAACACTAATATAAACATCGATATTATTAACAACGATATTTTTACAAACGATATTACTAACTTCGATATTAACAAAAACGATATTTCTTACCTTAAAGTCGATATTCTGGTCCACGATATTCTTGCAGTCGATATTCTGTCATCACGATATTTGCAACTCGATATTGTTGTTATGTCGATATTTGCAACTCGATATTATGTCTGTGCATCATCCAGAACACCGCGGCCAGACTCATCCTCGGAACCCCATGACACGAGCACATGACCCCACACCTACCAGACCTCCACTGGCTCCCCATCGAGAAGAGGGTAACCTTCAAGCTACTCACCCACACCTACAAATCCCTCCACAACATCAGACCCAAATACCTCAACGAAGGAGTCTCCTTCCATGTACCCAAGGGAACCTCCGCTCCACCGACCTCGCCCTGGCAGAGACCCCACGCATCCGCAGAACCAGAGCAAGCGGTAGAGCCTTCTCCTACGTCTCAGCAAAGACCTGGAACGAGCTCCCAGTCAACATCAGACGCTCCCCCACTCTGAACACCTTCAGGAAGAGACTCAAGACTAGGCCTGGGCGGAAAACTACGCTACGCTCGCGGAGTTTGCGGAGTTTGCGCTACTATGCGCTACGCGAATTGCACGTAGCACAGTGCAAAAATGCGTAGCGTAGCGGGCATTTTTTGCTTGCTCGAGGTCCTCAACGTCAAGTTGGCGACCGCGAGCGAGCAAAATCAACATCCCGCGAGACTTTTTCCTCGTTCGCGATCAGCAACATCAAGTTGCCGATCGCGAGCGAGGAAAATAAACCTCCCGGCGAGATTCTCAACGCGGGGAGGTCAGGTTTCTCATTGCGAGTGGTCGCGTATGCTCGCGACCGCTCGCGATGAGAAACTACCAGTCCGCGTTGAGAAAGCTGCCGCTCGAGTACAAATCTACTCGAGCGGCAGAAAACGACCGCTTGCACTGTGCAAGATGCCGTTTGCAATGATTGCACAGTGCGGACAAGCATCCGGCACTGTGCAATCAGTGCGAACAGCATTTCCCTACCGCACTACGCAGTTCGCGTAGCTACGCGTAGCGTGCGTAGTGCGAAGTGCACTTCGCGTAGCTACGCGTAGCGCTACTACGCGAACTACACCCAGGGTTACTCAAGACCTGTCTGTTCGACTGACCCGGAGCTGCACCCCCCCCAGCGCCTTGAGACCCTCACAGATGAGTAGCGCGCTTTACAAACCCCTGATTGATTGATTGATTGATTGTATGAGCAATGAAAGACATTTTAGAAATGATACCCTCATACTTTTATGTAGTGGACACCAGAAGCTTCTTTTTGGAAGTGAAAGGACAGGATAATAAAGACCTTTTAGGATCCTATTCAAGAATTAAGTAGTAAATATGTGCCCATAGATTTACACCTACCCGGGAGTGCAGATTTACTACTCTTGGGCATTCACAATGCATTCCTAAAAGTATGTCTGGAAAGCTTCGTGAGGTACAAGTTTCCAGATGTGCTACTGGGAGTGCCATGTGGCATGTCTCATATGCTTCTTCTCCCACTGTGTTAATTCAGTTGTATGTAATAAAGTCGACTTTTTACTCCAAAAGTTCCTAACTACCACTTAACGCTACCAGTCCCTGAATCCTACTAACTCTTTACTACCCATTAACTCTATCCGTCACAGGACGCAAAGAAACTCTTACTATCTTTTAACGCTACTCATAACTCAACCTTAAAAAACACAGCCCTATACTTTGCCCATCTGTGAACCCTAAAAACCTCTCAAAACTCCTACACTTCACCAATCCCTTAACCCTAAAATCTCCTCACCACCCTAAATTTCCACTCATTCGTGAACCCTAACAAACCCTCACCACCCCTAAACTCTAACCATTCCTGATCCCTAAAACCCCTCACTAACCCTAAACACCACCTATCGCGGAACCCTAAAAATCCCTTTCTACAACAGAACTCGCCCATCCTGGTCTGAAAATCCCTTATCACACCTAAACATCATTCATCCCTGAACCCAAAAACGCCTCATGACCCCTTAACTCCACCCAATTTTAATCTAGTTTTGGATTTTTCTTTAAAATGATCTTTCCTTTAAAAGAGTTCCTTTAATTTTCGATTTTTTTTGTATTTCCTTAAAATTGTCTATCCTTGAAATTGGTGTTCTATGATTTGGTTTCCTCCAGTGTGGTTTCTCAGTTTTCGTTTTTCTATTAATTCACAATCATCACCTAAAAATACCTTACTATCCCTTAACGCTACTCTTCCCTGAACCTGAAAACCCCTTAATTCCCTTTTTTTCCCCTACCTTTTCCTGGGCCCTAAAAAACCCTTATTACCTCTTAAGACTACCTTCCCTGATTCCTAAAAACCCCTCATTAGCTTTTTACAATACATGTCTCTGAACCCTAAAAACCTCGAATGAACCTTTCATGCTGTCTTTCAGTGAACACTATAAATGCTTTACTACGCCTTAATGTTACCCTTCGCTGAACCCTACAAAATCATTCCTACCTCTGAACTCTAGCTGAGTCGGCGATGCGGTGAGCGCAAGGTAAGTGATTTTATTTATTTATTTATTTACTCTCCACTTTCCCGTCATATGTCGAACGACACTACCCCCCCCCCCACCCGGCCCCGCCCCACCCTGCCTCACTGCCCCACAGCATTACCTGTGCAAGCCGCCACTGGCTATTTGGACTGTAAAATAGAGCAATGATCATTGTTCAGTGGGCCCCTTGGGCCTCTGGTCCCCAGTATCACTGCCCCTGCTGCAGCATTGATAGCTATGTCCCTGCCCACTCTATGCATATTTGTATCCAAAGGTCCTCCTGAGTCTCCTTCTATCTTGGTCACCTCATTGCTGTTCAGCGCCGGGACGCCTCTTTGCTGAGGCAGCTGTCGCGCTTTATAAACCCTCTAACATAACATAACACATAGCTGCGTTGTTCAAAGTTAGACATCAAAACACAAGTCACAGAGCAAAACGCTGGGCTTGACAGCGAGAACATGTTGAGGCATAAGATTCAACTAAACTGTTGGTATAAGTGTTAGGAGAAATATGAAGCGCTGAATGTACTGGCTTGGTACAATGTGTATTTTCTGTAATAGCTTTGCTGTTTAATGGGACTAATGGCACCATTTTCCTGCATGATTTCTTGAACACAACAAAGCCTAGAGTTATCCCTTTGCTCTCAAAAGATTTATCGGATTTGTGATGAAAAGAGTAAAGTGCCTATTCACACACTCACTTTTGAGTGCACTGAGTAGTTCTCCTGCAATACTCGTTTACGCATTCTTACATGCATTTTTGAATAATACAGTCATCGCACTTTTTGCACCTTCGCGAATAGAAAATTAGATGCTTCGGGCCAATTCACTAAGACGTGTAAGAGGTCATAAACGAGTACTGCTGTAGTACTACTTCTCTTACTCATAATTGATTTTGTCAATTGGTCCTTAATAGTCAAACATGACAAAAACAATTGTGGGAAGCAATCCAGTTTTGGCTTAAATAAGACGGGACTGGGCCAGCTCAAGAGGAGAGAAAATGGTCCAAAATATACACAAAGGTTATCATTGTAATACCCATCTCACACATTTTGAATATTCCTAAAAGTTTATCACCTCCATCTGAGTAAAGGTTACACTGGTTTGGCTGTTTACACCTTCCATATTTGAAGCAGCACCTAAAATTAGCTGGCAAGCAGTGCGTTGAGCCCTAATGCAAGCAATAAAAATGGGAATTCAGCAGTACGCCAGGATACTACAAGTTTAAGGGCCTGATTTAGAGTTTGGCAGATAGCATTCTCTGTCACAAAAACAACGGAGTACCCTGTTCACCAAACCCTCGGTCTGCCTGCCTCATTTAAAGATGTGTGGACCGCCAACTTCCTCCAACAGCCCAATGGAGTAGTGCCCTAAAGAGGAAGGGCATTACATCACCCACCGTATGTATGTCCTTTCTGTGTCCATCATCGCCAGGTAAAACCTGGCAGTGAAAGACAGAAAAGAACAATAGTAACTCCCACACCCTAGGAGAAAGTGTGTGGGCATATGTTTTTCAAAAATAAACTCCTGCTTAGGAAATTTAAAAAAAAACATGTTAAAAGTTTCGTTGAGAACTGTCAAAACAGTCCACCAAACATTTTGAACCTTAACAGGAAGGGCAGTCATGGTGGTTTCTTTCAATGTGCAGAAGGTGACCGCTGGGTCAGCGGACATCTCTACATCTGAAGCATGTTAGTCCGCTGGGTCAGCGGCCATCTCTACATTTGAAGCATGTTAGTCCGCTGGGTCAGCGGCCATCTCTACATTTGAAGCATGTTAGTCCATCAGAGTCATGGAGGTGATATCCTCTGCCTTGCTGACAGAATGCACTTCATCCGCCAAACCATAAATTAGGCCCCAAATCTAAGCCAATACTTTGTGAATCAGGTCCACTGTATGCACTAGATGTTTTTTCTTTCTCTTTTTGAGCACTTCGTGGCCAGACTTTGAAGTGCTAGCTGAAGACAGGTGTCATCAAAAGGTGTGAATTGGTATGTTACCAGACACGTGTACTGTATAGCAGGATTTTTCTGTGCACATATCTTTGAACATTCCCCCTGTGCAGTCTCGCTGCCAATACCCCTATCCCTGAAAAAAATGTATAATTGACTTTACCCTGCATACCTCAACCAGAATCTCAATGAACTAGCTGCACTGCACATTTCCACACCCCATTACCTGTTCAATGACACCCTGAAAAATATCCAGCTCTCATTTTTATTACCCAAGTAGGCACTGCCATCAAACCTGGGTCGGTTTTACCATCTATTCCCTCCGAGTGTCAATGTATTCACTCTTCCACTCAAGGAATTCTAAGCACCTTAATATTGCAGTCTTGTTTCTAAGGCCTTCATGGGAGCAAATGATGACACCAAAGCATATTTTCAAAAAGCCATCGGATTCCAGCACATACACCAGATGTCTTCTGCTTTGTTGCCGTAAGTGCGCCGGGTATGTCCACACATGGGTCCCAGGCTCACTGTGACACTGGATTCAAGCTAGACTGACTGATGAGGGGTGATACCGCAAAATAGGTCGCAGGAGGCTTGTTTCTGGTCCAGGGGGGACCTGGCTTGGTAGTTCGGGCTGGACTGTTGCCACGAGGAGCAGAGTCAAGACTGATTTGCATATGGCTGGGTCTGAACTGGGGTGGCATGGTGAGCAAAAGAATGATGGAATTAACCTACATCTCTTGACTGGGGGTGAATGTTTGATTTGTTCTACATTTTGCCCATCATTTGTGTGTCTTTTGTTATCTATTTTATTAGCTTTGTACTTTCTGTCCCTGGATTGTTACAACCCATGCTAACCATTCTGCCTCTTTCACACCTGTTCCCCTTGCTAAACTTATTCTCCTATTAAAGAATGCAAATCCACCCTTTGCATTATTTGAACAAGAAACCCAGAATTTAGAGTGTAACTCCGGAACAGAAATTGCTCCTTCAAAACCTCTGGATTTATCAGCAAATTGTTCCCCACCCCTTAGACACTATGCTCACAAATATAACAACTCCCCAACCCTTACCAACAATTCTCCAAAATTGCAGTTGTTTTGTCATAGTTTAACAAACCTAACCTGTGACTGCTTTTCCCCATGCAATTACTAATTTGCCTTTGTACTATTCTTTAAAAAAACCAATGAAACATCTCATCTTCATTTTCAGAATATCCTCTTCCCTCTGGATACTTTATTTCATGGAAACCTCAGTCGTGGCCAAAGAGTGGCACATCCTCTATCGATATTTGACTTGACTTGTCAGAGCAGTGCTTAATTTGTAAAAAAATAAGTGTCAGGGCTCTCATCAGGCCACTGCAGCTTGCGCCACACATTGTCACCTTCCATACTGCGAATGATAGTATCAACACAACTACTAACAATCACACTCCTACAAGTGTGATAATTTGGACTATTTCAGGCCCCCAAACTATAATAATGGCTTGGGCGGCTGGTAATAGTCATTTTAAGTGTATATTGAATCAACAATTGAGTGTTGTTGTGGTCATCTCTAAATTAGCCAGACAGCACCACCTTGTGGCAGACTGTCACAAGCGCTGGTGTTGACAATTAAGTGCCCGTGTGGAGCACGGGAAACCACCGGCACAAATTAAGCACTGTGTCAGAGACAATACTCATTGTTAACGAGCTACACTATGGCCAGCAATTCCTACCCTTGGCCTCGTCAGCTCATCACTGGGCAGTTCACCTATTATTATTATCCAATGTTCAGTGCTGGGTCCTATCTTCTCCATGCACACTACCTCCATGACATCACACATGGCAAATAAAATGATATTGCTGGCAACATCACACATGATGTAATGAATTCCGTCATCATCACAACACTTAAAACGCTGCAGTCCAAAATAGATGTGTTTCAGAACACAATATAAATATAAAAGCCTGCAATAGTTCTGCCCATAGAGAGGTGGCCTCACATATAGAAAGTGATCATAAAATGAAAATGAAAAGATGTCTCCAAAAAGATTATAGAGAGGAACGTGTGTAGCACCGCTGACCATTACTAGATCCCTCTGACCCTTACTAAATATGTTTATACATATTATCAGGATATGAACCGCAAATACATATTCTGCATTACAGGGTGTCTTGAAAAAATGCTTCACAAGGTTCTGCAATGCCCAGCTGTTTTTGTCAAGTGCTCAGGATGTGTTATCAGGTTCTTTAAATGTGGCACAATATCTTACAAAACCGCCTATATATAACCCAACAATGTTTTTATATACCGAAGATGTGACGTAATTTCCTGTCACTTAGCATTGCTATTTTCGGTCATGATAATTATATAGGTACTGTTGTGACACTTCAGTCTTTCTTACATATAACCAGGGCCACTGGAATTATGTGATTCTCCAGCTGCAGCGTTTTTCGCATAATTATGGATCTGTCGCATTTCCACTAATCCATCATCTGCTGTATAATCTGCAAAGTTTAGCAAAAACAAAATTTATTTCTAGCTCAAACGCATCAAAATTTACTAAAAACATGGCGACATGTTTTCCTGTGCAGTGTAAGTCCCTTTGTAAAAGTTGACCAGTCATCTTTCAGTTGCTTATTTCTGTATTTGGTTGCTAACAACACATTAATGTGCTAAAAATCTTTGCCCACACAGTGTTACCATGAGTAGAAATGACAAAATAATGTAGAAATACTATCACAAAATGTGCCGCATTGTGCTGCATTATTTGCCTTTCTTGCCGCATTACTTGGTCAACCCTGCCGCATAATTTTGTCTTCCCCTGCCGCATAATTTTGTCTTCCCCTGCCGCATAATTCCAGTGGTCCTGCATATCTTCGTGAAGAACATGACTTAGCCATCAATTAAATCATGCAATACTGATTGGGATAGCTTGTGGAATGAGCAAGTCGGTGCAACATTGCTCTAATCGTTCGACTTGCAGTAAGAAAACTTTAAAAAAGGCAAGAACATCTGAAAAAAACTGGAGGCGAAGAGTTCAAATGACCTCTTCAGAGTTATAACAGACAGATGAGGCACCCCGGAAGAAGCTGAGACTAAATTCAAGTCAAGGCACTATGTTAAGATTCCTGGTAAAGATATTTCGGAATATAAGGATATTCCCTTAGTGTGAGTCATGTTCCTATCAATATATGTAAAATCTGAAAATAATGTAATTAGGTACAAAGCTGAACCCAAAGGTTCAAGAACCAGAAATTGATAAAAGTTGAAAATTAAATTGAAGAATTACCAGAGCCACGAAACCCCGAAGACGTTTGCTG
Source organism: Calotriton arnoldi (assembly GCA_963921515.1). Lineage (NCBI taxonomy): Eukaryota > Metazoa > Chordata > Amphibia > Caudata > Salamandridae > Calotriton > Calotriton arnoldi. The sequence continues at coordinate 267,989 of CAWUFW010000666.1, forward strand.
GTGGCTAGATTCTTGTAAGGAGTAAGGCGTATAAGAAGTCATCTTTGGTTTACAACCTGACATAATCTTTTCTTCCATCACAGTAAACATTACTATTACGTAAAGTAAACTATAAGGGACCAATTCTAAAACATTCTCGAAGTACTTTTTTATCCTTCACTGATACTTATGTGTGGGCGAAGTTGAAAACTCTGCAAGAAAATATATAAACTGGTTCACAAAGGTGGGATTGGTGACTATTACAAGCAGCAGCAAGTGAGTGCAATCCTATGGAATTATAATGGAGTGGTCAGGGAGTTGCAAAAAAAGTGAGGTTAAAACAAGTTATTTTTGCCTGTGCACGCATGAATAGATTCTTGCAGTGAGTTTTTCACACATCTTTGCACATGTACGCCTAAAAAGTTACACCACGGGAATTGGACTTTAAGTTCAACCATTGGCATGCTGTGACCAGCCACTTTAAGCCATTGACTTGAGATTTTTTAGGTCATCCCTGCCTACGCGGACAAAACTGAAGTGCTCATCATGGGTCTACACCCCGATGCCTGGAACGACACCTGGTGGCCCCCCCGCCCTCAGCCCCCCCCGCTCCCACGGACCACGCACGCAATTTCGGGATCATCCCGGACTCCGAACGCAAAATGGACCACCAGGTCAACGACATCACCTCCTCCTGCTACCACACCCTCCGCCTACTATGAAAGACCTTCAACTGGATCCCCCACAAACACAGGAAAACCGTCACACACGCCCTCATCAGTAGCAGACAGAACTACGGCAACGCACTCTACGCCGGAATCAACAAGAACCTCACCCGCAAACTTCAGAACGTCCAAAACCCCGCCGCCAGACTAATCCTCGAACTACCACGCCACTGCCACATAAGCCAACACCTACGGACCCGAACACTGGCTCCCCGTAGAGAAGAGAATCACCTTCAAGCTTCTCACCTACGCACACAAGGCCCTCCACAACACCGGACCCGCCAACCTAAACCCACTCCTCACGTTCCATGCCCTCCAACGTTCTCTCTGCTTGGCCCAGCTCGCCCTTGCGACGATACTTCAGACCAAGAAGACCAGAGCAGGAGGACGCTCCTTCTCCCTCCTCGCGGCCAAGGCATGGAACTCCCTTCCTCTCCACCTCCGACAGACCACATCGCTCCCTAAGTTCCTAAAGGACCTCAAAACCTGGCTCTTCGATGGGACTCAGTGACCTCCCTCCAGACTTGCTGCGGACCCCCCTCTCCACCCTTGCCCCCAGTGCCTTGAGACCCGTTCCGGGTGAGTAGTCTGCGCTTTACAAGCCCATGATTGATTGATCCCAGTGGATAACTATTCTCTCACCTAATGCAATGGGTGTTTGTACGTATCGTTGCACTGAATGCACGAGGCACTATTTTGCAACTATTGCCCTCCCTGCCCCCTGCTGCTGGCTCCCTCCCTGTGTCTTGCTCTAATGTGTTAATGCTGCATGCTTTAGCTCGTGAAACCCAGCTCGATTTTGGCGTTGCCAGTGCTTGTTTGTATTCATGGCTCTCTAGTGCATTGAGTTATGCATGTCAGTTGTTATTTCATGCTTTATGCAAAAGTAGGAGCACTGTTTTTACATGATCTTCATAAGTAGTATTATAAAAAAAAATGATAGCAAATAGACTGGAGTTGCAGAGCTATTTCGAATTTCAAGCTTGAAGCTTTGACGCTGAAGGCATATAAGGACAACCATTCCACCCACTTGGCAAATTTTTCTGAACTCTTGTTTTAATGATCTCCAGAGATTATTTTGACTAGTCTCTTCTACAAATGGAAAAACAAAAATGGCATTGACGCAAATATATGCAGCGTGTCTTTGGAGTGCACATAATTCACTTTGTCATGAATTCCCAAGAAACATTTTTAAGTAATTAATGACTTACAGTACTTAGTCTCATGTCAGGAAGCCAACACGTCAAAATAAAGGGCGAGGGCTTAGGGGATTCACTGACTTGTGAATAATGCTAACTGGCAATATTGGCTCCTAATTATTTTCGTGAATTGAAGCAGGGAGAGCTGTGGTCTCTGGCAGAAGTGACGCACGCCTCTTTCCGGTGCGTCACTTATGGCCACACTTCAGTACCTACTGCACCCGATCAGCCCTGTGCAGTTTAGGAATTTTCCCTGCTTGCCACATGTCTTAGTATCAGTGTGTAGTTACTGCTTGTGCCAATGGAAAATATACTTGAGGAGCACAAATCGCACTAAAAAGGAACCCATTTATCAATATTGAAAAGCCATCTTCTGTTCTTAACCTGTTGGCTTTTAAGGACAGCATGGGATGTGTGAATTAAGACCAAGCTACAAACAGCAGGGGCTTACTCTGGCGAGATATTTCCGGACAGGATTGACTTCTATAGAGTAGCTATTGTTTTTAGTATTCACAACGCAGTTACTTCCATTGAACATTGCATAGAGTCAGCCTTAACAACACAGGGACACCTTTACAATAAAATGTAGGAGCGCGGTGCTGCGCCAAATTTGGCAGCGCCGCACTCCCACATTTTCAAAATGCAGGGATGCACCATATTCACAAAAATATGGCGCACCGCTGTGTTTCCGCTGCTGCAAAAATCCTGCCTAGCGCCAGTTCAGGCACCCTGCCACCCATGCAGCATCAAAAAGCATTGGGTGCTGCAGTCGAATGCCCACAGCAACATCCATTGCACTCCCCTTTGCCGCAGAGGACTGTGGCGGAAAGGGGCATATTTACAAGGTGGCGGTAAGCCAAGCAAAGTGTCTTAGCACCACTTTGTAAACATGGAAAATTGTGCTGCGCCACCGGAGAGTCAAAAAAGTGATGGTCCAGTGGTGGTGAGGACTTACCCCACAGTTACTTACATAGAGCATTGCCAGGGCCACTGGAATCATACGATTGTGTTGCCGCTGCATTTTTTGCATAATTATGGATCTGCCACATTTGCCACATAACCCATCATCTTCTGCATAATCTGCAGATTTTCACACAAAAAATAGTTTCTAGCTCAAACTGTTCAAAAATACTAAAATGTTAGCAACACATGTTCCCGGGCAGTGGAAGGCCATTTGCAAAGGTTGACTGGTCACCTTTCTGTCTCTTATTGCTCTGTTTGGGTGTTAAACTGCTACTAATGAGGTGTAACCTATGCCCAGACAGTGTTAACAAGTGCACAAATGAAAAAATAATTAAGTAATACTATCAGAAAGTTTGGTGCATTTCGCCACATAATTTGCCCTTTCTTGCCACATAATTTAGTCAACCCTGCTGCATAATTTAGTCAACCCGGCCGCATAATTTGCCCATCTCCTGCCATATAATTCCAGCGGCCCGAGCATTGCATTTCGTCAGTATTACCAACACAGTTACTTCCATAGAGCAGTGCATATCGTTAATATTAACAACACAGTAACTTCCATAGAGCGCTGCATATTGTCAGTATTAAAAAAAACATTTACTGCCATAGAGCATTGCATATTGTCAGCATTAACAACACAGTTGCATTTCGTATTATTAACAACACAGTTGCTTCCATTGATGTGAGAAATTGGGTTGTTGGTTGACTGGGGTGTGAGCCCTGGTCAAGCAGCAGCCACAATCCTTGTCAGGGTGAGGCACAAGCCAACCCCAAATTAACCTGTGCTTAACCCATCTGGTAGTTTGACACAGAGGAGTTAGGATTAACCTAGAGGCAATGTGTAAAATATTTGTGCAAAACTTTAACAGTAATAGAGGGAAAACACCACACAAAAAGAGTCCCACACCAAGTTAGAAAAATAGAACTTTCTTTCAAAAATAAATCAAGAACAAAATGAAAAAAATCCAATGAGTAGAACCGGAGATATGCAATTTTAAAATTTTAGTCAAAATAACGCAAAAAGGCACATAGTGCCAACTGTGGATATCTGGTCAAGCCGGACAGGCACAAAGTCACAAGTTCAGGCTGAACAAGATGGAGTGCGGGCAGGTTACAGGGACCAAGTGAGGCCTGCTGGACAAAGTACCTTAAATCCTTGCTTGCAGAGTGCTGCGAGGATCTGCTTAGAAGATGAGATGTGCAGCCGAAGCGATTTGTCGGTTCAGAGATGCGGCGAGGTTGTGTTAAGAGGGCCTGCATAATCGTTGAGGATCACATCGATGGGGCTTGCAATGCGAAGTCCAGCGTTGAGGATGCTGCACGCAGTCATTGCAATGCATCAGTTTCGAAGAGCTGTGAGGCTGCGGAGTGGAGCCTGGCTTTGTCGTCGAGGGTGCCGCTGATGAGCGATGTGAGGGCCTGAGGAGTCGGGGCGATGCAGCGCTTCCGAAGAGCTGTGATGCAATGCGGTTCTTGGCGACAGGTCGAATCCACGCAGCAGCTATGATGCGTCGGTTTTTGCTCAGGTTTGCACCATGCAGTAGAGGGGATGCTTCAGTTTTGCTGGATCCACAGAGGCTGGCAGAGCACCTTAAGCCCACTTCCAAGGGTCCAGGACTAGGGTGGCACCACTTGGCAGGGTAGACTCACAGATGGCAGAGTACAGGTGCAGATACAAGTTTGTTGGAAGCCTGTTGTGTCACTGAGGCTTCAGATCAGGATGCAAGCCAACCAGCCCTTGGAGTCACTCCGGGTTCTGGATTCAAGAGATGCAGGTCCCGTCCTTCTCACCCAGGCAAGAGGGCAGCAGGCAGCAGGTCAGCAAAGCGGGGCAGCAATTCCTTCAGAGCAGCAGTCTTTTCAGCAGCCCGGCAGGGGGAACAGCCAATACATCACGGCTGTTACCCCGCATGCCATTACAAAGCAAGTGTTACAACGCATGCGTTGTAACAATGCATGACTATCACAACACAATTATTTACAACGCATAAGCCTTTACAAGGCATGCCTTCACAACGAATTTTGTTGTAAAGGCATGTTTGGTAAAGGACTATGCATTTCAAATGTAAGTATTAGGTAAGTATGGGTTTTGGGGTGGTATGGATAATTTTAGGGCTTAGGGTGGGTATGGGTTTTTGGGTTGCATGGGTAATTTTACGGATTAGGGTGGGTATGGGTTTTGGGGTGGCATGGGTAAATTTAGGGTTTAGGGTGGGTATGGATTTTGGGGTGGCATGGGTAATTTTAGGGTGGGTATGGGTTTTGGTGCGGCATGGAAAATTTTAGGGTTTAGGGTGGGTATGGGTTGTGGGGTGGCATGGGTAGTTTTAGGGTTTAGGGTGTGTATGGGTTCTGGAGCGCAATGGGTAATTTTAGGGTTTAGGCTGGCTATGGGTTTTGGGGTGGCAGTGGTAATTTTAGGGTTTAGGGTGGGTATGGGTTTTGGGGTGGCAAGGGTAAATTTAGGGTTTATGGTGGGTATGCGTTTTGGGGTGGCATGGGTCATTTTACGGATTAGGGTGGGTATGGGTTTTGGGGTGGCATGGTTAAATTTAGGGTGGGTATGGATTTTGGGGTGGCATCAGTAATTTTAGGGTTTAGGGTGGGTATGGGTTTTCGTGCGGCATGGGTTATTTTAGGGTTTAGAGTGGGTAAGGGTTGTGGGGTGGCATGGGTAATTTTAGGGTTTAGGGTGGGTATGGGTTCTGGAGCACAATGGGTAATTTTAGGGTTTAGGGTGGCTATGGGTTTTGGGGTGGCAAGGGTAATTTTAGGGTTTAGGGTGGGTATGGATTTTGGGGTGTCAAGGGTAAATTTAGGGTTTATGGTGGGTATGCGTTTTGGGGTGGCATGGGTAACTTTAGGGTTTAGGGTGGGTATGGGCTTTTGGGTTGCATGGGTAATTTTATGGATTAGGGTGGGTATGGGTTTTGGGATGGCATGGGTAAATTTAGGGTTTAGGGTGGGTATGGATTTTCGGGTGGCATGGGTAATTTTAGGGTTTAGGGTGGGTATGGGTTTTGGTGTGGCATGGGTAATTTTAGGGTTTAGGATGGCTATGGGTTTTGGGGTGGCATGGGTAATTTTAGGGTTTAGGGTGGCTATGGGTTTTGGGGTGGCAAGGGTAACTTTAGGGTTTAGGGTGAGTATGGGTTTTGGGGTGGCAAGGGTAAATTTAGGGTTTAGGGTGGCTATGGGTTTTGGGGTGGCAAGGCAATTTTAGGGTTTAGAGTGAGTATGGGCTTTGGGGTGGCAAGGGTAAATTTAGGGTTTATGGTGGGTATGGGTTTTGGGGTGGCATGGGTAATTTTAGGGTTTAGGGTGGGTATGGGTTTTGGGGTGGCAAGGGTAATTTTAGGGTTTAGGGTGGGTATGGGTTTTGGGGTGGCTAGTATAATTTTAGGGTTTAGGGTGGCTATTGGTTTTGGAGTGGTAAGGCTAATTTTAGGGTTATGGGTGGCTATGGGTTTTGAGGTAGCAAGGGTAATTTTAGGGTTTAGGGTGGGTATGGGTTTCGGGGTGGCATGGGTAATTTTAGGATTCAGGGTGGGTATGGGTTTGGGGATGGAAGGGTTATTTTAGGGTTTAGGGTGGGTATGGGTTTTGGGGTAGCAAGGATAATTTTAGGGTATAGGATGGGTAGGGGTTTTTGGGTGGCAAGGGTAATATTAGGGTTTAGGGTGGGTAGGGGTTTTGGGCTGGCAAGGGTAATTTTAGGGTGGGTAGGGGTTGAGGGGTTGTTGGATTTATATATATGGTTTTATATATTTCAACAGGCATCATTGTGTGTGGAATATATGAAAACATATATAAAAGTAAGTGCATTCGTGTTTTACATATATTTTTATGCATTACCATGCATGCCATTACATGAGAAATTATAAGTATTTTACAGGGAAATATAAAGCTATATTGTATACATATATAGCATTTATATTTACCTGTAAAATACTTATATTTTCAACCATAACTTCAACCACGCATATGCTTTTACAAAACATGCTTTTACAACAAAATTTGTTGTAAAGGCATGCATTGTAAATGTATATGAGCGGTTAAAGTTTGCGTTGTAATGGTAACGCGTTGTAACAACACTTGCCTTGTTACAACCGCGTGGTAAAGGCGTGCGATGTAATGGCATGCTTTGTGGGGTCATACAACTGCCCAGCAGCCTTCCTCCTGGCAGAGTATCCACAGGTCCAGAAGTGTACTGAAGAGTTGGTGTCTGAGGTCCAGTATTTATACCCAGTTGTGTCTTTGAAGTAGGGAGAATCTTTAGGAGGCATGGCTTTGAAGTGCACAGGCACCCTGCCTTCCTGTCCCTGCCTCCAGACTAACTACAAGGGATATGCAGCCCTTTGTGTGGTGACAGGACACACCCTATTCAAGTGTAAGTGGGGCTGGGCCCAGCTCCTCCCTCCCATCCTGCAAGTGATGGCCCATTCAGTCACACCTAAGCTCTCCATTGTGTGTGGCTATTTAGGAGGACTACACAAAGCCCAACGGTCAACTACACTCAGTCATGTGACCCAGCAACAGGCTGCAAGCACCAAATTCCTAAGGTAAGAATATGCCAAATTTCTAAAAGTGTCATTTTCAAAATTGTAATTTACAAATTCAACTTCACCATAAGTTAAGAGTTTCCATTGCAACCCCAGAGACACCAAATTTGAAGGGGTTTTCTGTTCCTATCTGGAAATTACACTTATAAAATGTAATAAATTAACTCCAATGCTATCGTTTGGGAGAGGTACGTCTTGCAGTAGTAAAAACCACTGTAGGAGATTTTCACTACCAGGACATGTAAAGCTTAAAGGTGCATGTCCTGCTTTTTAAGTTCATTGCCCTCTGACCTCTGGGTTGTCTAGGGCCTGCTTAAGGGGTAACATATGTATTAAAAATGAAGGTTTTGGGGCTGGCAAAAGGTTCACTTTGCCAGGTTGACATGGCATTTTAAAAGTGCATACACGCAGGCTGCAATGGCAGGCCTGAGACATGTTTAAAGTGCTGCTAAAGTGGGTGGCACAATCAGTGCTGCAGGTCCACTAGTAACATTTAATTTGCAGGACCTAGGCACAGGAAGTGCCACTTTACTAGGGGCTTACAAGTAAATTAAATATGCCAATTGGGTATAAGCCAATCTTAAAATGCTCTAAGGAGAGAGCACAAGCACCTTTGCACTGGTTAGCAGTGGTAAAATTGTGCAGCATCCTAAGCCAACAAAAAAATATTCAGCAAAATGTCGATGGCAAAGGCAAAAGATTTGGGGATGACTCTCCAGAAAGGGCCAAGTCTAACAATTGTGCATTGCTAGTGGTCAGTATGAATAACACACTTACTTCCATAAAGCATTGCACATGGTCAGTATTAACAATGCAGTTACCTCCATTGAGCATTGCACATGGCCAATCTTAACCAGTGGTTTAAATGGGCCAGGACTCACAGGTACCTAGCACCGGCACTCCTTAATTTACCAGCCATCAGTACCAGAACCTTTCTTTAGCATGGAGAGTACCGGTACCTTTATGGATGGCATGGCAGGCTCAGGTTAGGTATCTCTACCAGGGCAGGACATGTGCTGCTTTGCTTCCGAGGAGCTTGTAAGTGCACCGAGCCTCTGAAGTAGCCTTGTGCAAAGTTGCTGCTGAAGACTCTAGCAGCACTCATTAGAATTTTCCCAGACTGGAGGTGTTTGAGAGGGCTTATGTCACGCTGGCATCATGATAGGCCCTGCACAGTCGATCACACTATGCCTCACATGCCACTTGGGGGGTCGATTCCAATGTAATTCGGAAGGGCCCCAAATCAGATTCGGGTTTGCCAAATCCGATCTGGAGCCATTGTTTCCGATCGATTCGTTCCCAGTTTACAAACAACCAAGTGCGATGCCTGGAAAACATTAGAGCTAACCGAATTGGTTCCGAAAGGCATTCGGTCAGATCGAGTCTTTCCAGAGCCGATTCATACAGCTCTATGGACTCGGTTTCTGAGCGAGCGAGTACGATGACCGATTCGGACAGACTTTACAATTCTGTTTGCCCAGAAGAAACGGCTGCCGGAATCAGTCTTTGGGGGCCTGTAGCAAACCCCCCTTCACCCAGGGCCCTCCGATTCAGGCCCTTGGGGGTACCCATGGGTCCACCCTTTCCAAACAATCACAGTGTGGCAGGCACCATGGGGTGCCTTCCACAGGGTGCAAGGTTTTCCCCATCCACCCCTTTCTTCAATGGGAGCCTGTGTTCACGTTCGGAACACAGGCTCCCATTGAAGTCAATGAGAGTCCGACCAAATCGGATCCGGATGCATACGGATGCATCGTATTCGTTCTGTCGGACTCCCCTGATCTAATTCGTATGGAAATCATTTAGGAACCGATTCGGTTGGTATGCTTTCCGAACGAGATCGGAATCGGGGTCCCTAGTGTACCCTGATGAAGTGATGAATGTACTGCTCTGTGAGTAGGTCAACTTGAGAAGGATGTGAGAAAGACTGTGGATGCAGGTGCTGCTCGAAGGGGCACAAGGGAGCACTCCTCACCAGCTGGAATGTATTTGTTCATAAAATATAAATGTATCAAATGGAGTGAATGCTGTACGTGAGTGCCTGAGTGTACCAGTATTTTGTGTGCTTGCATGCGTGATGTGAGTTTGTGCATCTAGTGCGCTCTTCACTCTCATTTAAGCAGTGTAAATAACATATGTTACTATTACCCAGTATTGATGGTACTCAATTTACCAGCCTTCAATCTCGAGCCCATAACTGCTTACACTTAAGCTTACACTCAAGCCTGCCCCTACTCCCGCTCAAACTCCACAGATTATTTGGGTGAGTTCCTGCACTTATGTTTTTTCTCATTTAAAGCACTGGTCTTTACAACGTAGTTACTTTAATAAAGCAATACATGTGGAAAGTATTGACAACCCAGTTACTTCAATAGAGCAATGCACATGGGCAATATTAACAATGCAGTTTCTTCCATGGAGCATTTCATAACAGAGTGTTTTCAATAGAGCATTCCACATGGTCTGTATTATTAATACAGTTATTCCATACAGCATTGCATATGGTCAGAATTAATAACAAATTGACTTCCAGAGAGCATTGCACATGGTCAGTATTAACAGTTAACAGTGCATTCACATAAATACAGCGTTGCATGTGGTCTATAATAACAGCAAAGTTACTTCCATTGAGCACTGCACATGGTCAGTTTTAAAAACAGAGGGGCATATTATCAAGAAAGGCGTTAAAATTATCGCCGGTTTAGCGGCAGAAAACTGCGGCTAAAGCGGCGATAATGGGCTTGATAATATGCCCTGGAGAATTCCAATAGAAGCCCAGGTTCACACCAGAACATGGACTTCTATTGGAATTCTCAAGGGCATATTATCAAGCCCATTATCGCCGCTTTAGCGGCAGTTTTCTGCTGCTAAACCGGCGATAATTTTTAACGCCGTTCTTGATAATATGCCCCACAGTTAGTTCCATAGAGCACTGCACATGGTCAGTATTAAAAACACAGTTACTTCCATAGAATATTACACATGGTCAGTATTGAGAACACATTTACTTCCATAGATCATTGCATATGGTCAGTATTAACAATGCAGTTATTTACTTAGAGCATTGCAAATAATCAGTATTGACAATGCAATTACTTCCTTATAGCATTGCATGTGTTTGGTGTTAATAACACAGTTACTTCCGTGGAGCATTGCACAACGCAGTTGCTTCCACAGAGTATTGCACATGGCCAGTATTAACTACACAGTTACTTCCATAGAGCATTGCACATGGTCAGTATTATTAACACAGTTACTTCAATAGAGCAATGTATATAGGCAGTATTAACAGCGAAGTTACTTCAACAGAGTCAGTATTGCAAATGTCCAGTATTAACAATGTAGTTACTTTCATTGCGAATTATACATAATCAATATTATCATTATTTTCATAGAGAAATGTATGTGTGTATTAACACAATTACATCACCAGGTTATTAATGCAAGGTTAACTATAAGAAATTTGGGGGCATATTACCAAGGATTTGCGATAATTATCGCAAAGCGTGCTTAGCGCTGTTTTTTTTATCGCCGGCTATCGCTGGATTTCATCGCGGAGATAACGCGTTATTATCAACGCTTATCTCCAAGGCAATAAAAAATCCAGCGATAGCGGCGAAACCCAGCAATAGCGCGAGAAATCCAGCGATAAATTCACTGCGCTAATGAAAAGCTTGCTAATAGGCAGGTGAGGACTTAACCTTACAATCCACCTGCCATTGACAAGATGGTTAAGTCAAGTTTTTATCAGGTGTTAAATTCCAGCGATAATCGCGGTTAGCGCGACTTTTTTTATCGCTTCGCAGGCATTGATAATAGGGGCAAGTTGTGTTTGCGACTGTTTGCAATTGCTTTTAGTTGGGAACGCCTACTTTGCATGTCATTAGCGATAATTGTCACTGACATGCAAAGCGGCAACAAAACGGCCGCTATCGCCATTAAGCTGTCGCTAACAGCTGTTAGCGACAGCTTGCTAATAGGGTGATAAAAATATCGCCGCTTTATCTGCAAAAAGTGCTGCTAAAGTGGCGATACTGCCCTTGATAATATGCCCCTCAGTTATTTTACACCAAGGAATTCTGAGAGACCTTAAGTACAACAAAGTCAACCTTTGTCTTCTTCATGATGTCACTCAGAACCCAGAAGCAGAAAAATACACCTTTTTGATACTTACTTATAAAATGTTCTGTTGTGTATATACAGTTCATTCGCAACACCCAGCATCCTGGGTTTCTAGAGACTCGAGGGAAATTGAGGAATCTAGATGGCACTCAACTAAGCGCCATCTTCTCTGGCAGCTCTCTGTCCATGGTGAGAAGAGGAAAATATGGCAACTCTCTGCTGTTAGTGTGAGAGCATACAGTTAGGCTTTATGTTGGGAGGGCAGGGGCGGCTCCTCCGCTAAGGCGGGGGAGCGTTGCCCCACTGCTTTCAGAGCAGTGCAGAGAACAAATAAAATTATAATAAAGGGACGTTATTATCAATTTATTTTTCCTGTTCCTAGGTGTGGGGAGGGTGGGGCTGGCCGAAGGAGGGGCCAGGGAGCCGAGTGGTGAGCACACTTTTAGTGGACATGACTGTTTGGCCAGCCTTCTTGGCACGGCCAAACAGTCCTGCGCACTTTACATCTTCCCCACCAGCCAGCATTACACAGCCTGGTGGGGAACATGCCCAGGCTCCTGTCTCCATCTGAGCACCGAACCATGGCGCTAAGTCCAACCACAACGCTGCATTGCAGCGTAGTGATTGCCTTAGGGGAACCAATGTCAATACTGCATTGCAGCATTGTGATAGTCGGGGAGCCTGGGTGCTTCCTGCTGCGACGGAGGAGAGACTGAGGAGAGGCAGCGACTGGCGATGCAAAGAGAAGGTACGCTTTCTTTTTTTAATTTCTTTTTTTATTTTATTTCCGCCTCCCCCGGCACTGTTGCCTACAGGCCGACACTGTGGGACAGAGGGTCTTGTTGGAGGGTGGCAATATGGCAGGTATAGGGTTTTGTATAGAGGATGAGTAAGGTTAGGAAATACTCAGATGATGGTGTGGAGGGATGTAAGGATACCAGGTGGAAGGAGGAAGGACGAGGGATGGCAATTCAAAGATGGTGGTGCGGGATTCTGGCAGAACAGCAGACTGATTCTTTTGGTATGGTGGAAAGGTGAAGAGAAGGGAATACACTGAGTGTGGTGTGGAAGGTTAGCAGAAAAAAAGGCTGAGAGGGCTTTTTTATACTGGGGTGTTACATATTGGAGGAAATTGCAGAGTGTTTTTGATTAGGATGACAGGACGCTAGGTACTTGTTGGAAATCAGGACCTGATTGCAGTGTCCTCCCACTTTTTGCCCCATTTGCAACCCCTGGATGCTGGTTTTCTGACTCTGAGAGGGTCCTGGGCTCTGCTAGGCAGGCCCAATGCCAGTGCTATGTTGAAAACACCCACTGTTATGTTGAAACACACATATGCATTAGGGTACACCATGTGTTAGGGTACACCTATGATTGGCATGACCTACCCTATAAGTCCCTAGTATATAATAGGGCAGGGGGATAAAAACGACCTAGAAATCCCTAGTATATAATAAGGCATGGCAGTTTATAGGCCAGCAGCCCTTTCTGCACTTGCATGTGCGCACTGCTGAGTGCCTGAGGTCATTTTAAAAGCAGCCCTGTGTTGCAGCACTGCTTTTAAATGTAAATTGTGCTTAAACTCAACTTTGGTGGTAAGGGCACGTAAAAGTGATAAACTATAATATGTTGGCATTTTAGGTACCCCCAGGGTCTCCCCTAGGTGCCCCAGGGGTAGGGGTAATGTCATTATAAAATAGGTTTTATATGCCCTGGTGATAAAGAAATTGCACATTTCACTTTCCCCATTGTAGTAAAGTGCCTCCCAAAATCGACGTTGGTGCTAAGAGCACTGTGGAGTGAGGATCTACACTATTTTTGCATATTCAGGACCCTTAAAGTCTCCCCTAGGTGTACCAGGGGCATGGGTCATGTAACTATAAGCAGGGCCCTTTTAAAAGATGTTTTATATGCCCTGATGATGGAGCAATTGCACATTGCAGTTTCCCCCTCGTAGATGCCTAGCCCCATAGGATAACATAGCAATAGTTTATGAATGCATAACTATCGCTAGGAATAAAAGAAAAATACATTCAAGGACTTAGGAGAATGGTATTGATAAATCCAACAAAATGCTATTGTTGAATTTATCCTAAAATATACAGCAAATAATTTATGAGACTTTCTTGTCTGTAAACCAAAATTCAGCCTTACTGTGGTCTTCTCTAATTGGTCAGAGTTACCAGGATTAGCCAGACTGCTTTGATGAAGTGATAAGTGGCTCACCAAGAGAGAGGTTTTTCTGTTAGAGAGAGCTCTCCTACACAGGAATGCCAGCTCCATCTACCCACCAGCCCCTCTGACCCAGCCAGATGGCAGGCTCAAGGCAGGAATTTGCAGGTGGTAGGGGGAGGAGAACTGTGGAAATGAGCCATACTGGATGTTGGTTTAACTTGTTCTTGCTCCTCTGCTGAGATTTTAGCCATACTGAATTTTGGAGGAATTGTGCTTTCTGGGAAAAGATTATGGAGGAAGTGTTCATGCTTTGGGTGTAGCCCTGCACCTCGTTGGACAGGAGTGCTCTCCTGCTTGACCCCAGAGAACACTGAATAAATATGTGAGAGGAGCAGAGCCCCTCAGATCTGCTGCTTGAAACTAAAAGAAGAAGGATTGCCAAGCTGGAAACTTGATTTGCATCATCAGGTCCTTCACTCTGACTGACTGCGCCTGCTGCATTATCTGGAACTACAGCCCTTTGGATGTGCCTTGTTTCAAGAGGAATAAAGAGTGGACTCCCTGCAAGCTACAGGTTAACAGAGCTCACCTGGACCATCACCACCAAGAATCCCCTGCCTGTAGTGCATCCATGGATGATTTGTAAGGGTTTTGACCAGGTGCATTGTGGGAATTGTGGTCCCAACATTTCAAGGACCATCGTGGAGATTCTAGACCCTTGGATTGTCTTTTGGACACCTCGGACCGCAAGAGGAACTTCAGGAAGAAGTTCCAGAAGTTTCGAGCAACTTTGGAAAAAAGCTCCATAAGGGGGCTGACTCAACCGCGGGAGCCAAGCCAGCCAACTTCAACTGCGAGCCGGCCTGCCCAGCTGGTTTGCTCCGCTGAAAAGCTCCGGAGGTCCATCTTCCAGAGTTTGACCAGGAGCTCCCTAGAAATCAAGCCGGCGAACTCTCATCTGATCCGGACTGGTGAAGAGCATCGAGGGACCCAGGCAGAAAAAGCTCCAGAAACGTTTCTAAGTCCGAAGGTAAAATCTTGACCGAGGCCTACCACTAAGGGTATCCGAGCAGGCATCCATCGCGGTTGACTTGAAACTTTGGCTTTGTCCCAGTCAAGCGCGACCTGATGTCCCAGAGTGGAGCTACAGGTTTCAAAGTGCTATATAGTGCTAAATCTTAAACATTTCATATCTCTGGTTCCCTACATTGGATTTTTGTCATTTTGGTGTCATTTTAAAGATAAAAATATTTCCTTTCTTTAGAAAAGGTGCTGGATTTTTATTTTGTGTTGTGTCTTAATTATTTACTGAATTGGTGTTTTTAAATGCTTTACATACCTATCTCTTAAGCAAAACTTGCCTGCTCGCAGCCAAGCTACCAAGGGTTGAGCGTGGGAATAATTTATTGAGACCTATACTGAGCCCTAGACTTGCCAGTGGTAGATGCATAGTTACCACTACTAGTAATCCACTTTCCAACAGTACTTATTCTCTTAAAGTGGTGAGGGCAGGGGAGGTTGTTTCAGAAAGTGGATGAGAAGGGTGGCAGTACCTCTATTTCTTATGATTGATTGGGAGAGGGTGGGTGATCTCAAGGACAGTCAATGGGATTGGGTGTCAGTACAAAGGTTTTTTTATATGTGAGTGGGGAAGGGAAGTCTAATGCCAAGGGTAGTGGTCTTGGGTGGCGGACATCAGGTTATGCACGACTCTCCATTACTTCGCTACTGCTTCACTGCTCATTTGAACAGGCGAGGAAGATAATGTGGGAAATGCACAACATCAGCCAGACCCCATTTAAAAAAATATCCCCATTTCTCACATTTACAGACCTACTTTTTTTTTGTCTTCCACAGTGTGGTTCCGTGTTGCATCATAGACAACGAAAGAAATGCAGGAGCTGCCTTTGATGTCATTTAGAACCTGATTTGGAAAGCAAGTCCTTATTCACAGCTAACGATATGCAATTTTATGCTGTGTATGCCGCCATGAATGTATTTCGCTTTGAACTGCTGCAGTGGTGCAATTATGTAGGAGAGAAAGGAAACCAGAAGGATCCAGATCAAATGTGACTTCCATTACCCTCCTCCAACCTCTTGCCGCTTCTCCATACTGCAAGATCATGTGCTCTGCCAGCCTACCCCACCTCCCACAGAGCTACTATCCCTCTTTGCATGAAAGCTAATAAAAAGCATTAAAAAACAAGCATCTGCCCACCTTCACCCCACTCAGTTCCCCAAACATAAAAGATAAAAAATACCTGCTGTCCTGGCATCGTCTAACACCCTCCCACCACCCCGAGCTTTACCTTTCTTTGTCTCCTTAAGGCAAGGGTTACTCTGTCATTTAAAGAGTAGACACCGGGGCAACATCAAAGCCAATTGTTAGTAGGGAGAGATGCGCACTGACGCATTTTTTTTACTTCTAATGTCTACAATAAAACATGGATTGCTCAGCTGTGCTTTGATTTTAGGTATGTGACATTAACAGTGATGAACTATTGAAGGGGTTTATGATGTCCTACGATGGCAAAACAAGATTCACCTCAATATTCCACTTTTTAAACTAGTTTTTAAGGCTATGGTAGACTATTTCAACATAAAATTCCTCTTACAGTTAATAGTGTCGACTTTAATAGTATTTTTCGGAAAACAACTTGAACACAAAGAGAGTTATAATTACTCACAAGACGTTCTACTGTGCAGATGTTTTTTTCTATGAATGGTGCTAAAACGATTAAATATATGAGGCCTGATTTACAAACTGCACTTTTGAGTAAGTTTGCACTTTTGAGTAAGTTTGCACTTTTGAGTAAGTTTGCACTTTTGAGTAAGTTTCCTCCTTTTCTTTTGTAGTAACTTACACTTCTGTAGTAAGTCCAGCACTACCCTCTCAAAGAAACTAATGAAGGTCAGTTCTTAAAATAGAACCCCACAGGAAATAATGTTAAATTAAATTTAAATATTTGAATAATATCAATAAATATAAATGAATGTTAAAAAAATATATGAATAACATATCTATTATTTAATTATAAAATATGTAATAACCTATTTTCATTTTAAAAATAAAAAACAGTCTAACAATAAATGTTATTATTTTTAATAATTAATGGCATTTATTGTTGGATTCTTTTTATGCACAAAAGGTTATTAAATAGTTTATAATTAAATAATAAATATGTAGTATTTGTACATATTTTTAACATTCATTTATATTTATTTATATTTTTCACTATTTGATCAGGCTCTCAGAGTGCATTGGCACACAGATGTAGAATTTGCTTTAATCTATGCCTTGTGCGTTTTTTCGCCTGAATGGTGGCTACACAGTCTCAGTACTCCCGCATTCCCCTTGTGTAGGCACTGCATAACTGTATCCTGACTCTTCATACTAGTGTAGTTTGCAGCAAAATACTTGTAAAATCGTATTATGCAGTCAAACTTAGCCTGGGACTTTCAAAAGCACATAATTCTGATAGGTTCCAATGCAAAAGTGTTGCACAATGAAAACCCAACTTTGTTCATTACTTCCAGTTTTACAGTGACAAACTGGTAACCATGTTGTCTGTATGGTGTCTCTCTTGTGACCCTTTCAAGATTGTCCCTATCTCTACACAGGCTAGTCTAATTGCTATAATTTGGAAAGACATTTATGAATACCATTACTGAGACTATGAACATTCTTCTCAAAGGAATTTTGGAGAAATTGTAACAAATGTTGCATTTTATAATAAACATTGGGGCACATGCATCAAAGGTTTTTGCGATCGCAAACGGTGCGAATCGCAAAAATCGGCCGTTTGCGATCGCAAATTGGCCTTTGGAGATGCATGAAAGTGTTTCCTATGCGCAATTTAAGAATTCGCAATTAATTGCGAATTCCTAAATTACGATTGCATTTAAGGAATCGCAATTTGCGATTCCTTAAATGCAATGCTAAAGCACTTTCAAATAGCGATTTCGCTATTTGGGACCGCAAATTACAGACAAATCAAACTTGTCTGTAATTTGCAAAACCTTCGAAAAATGCTCTAAAATGCATTTTTTTAAGTTTTAGGTTACACACACACATGCCCTTGGGGCATGTGTGTGCGCAACATGGGTGCACATCACAATTTCAGGGTGCAACAGGGTGTCATTTTGACACCCTGGCACCCTTGAAATTGCATTCTCAATTTGCGATTCTCTAATTGCGAATCGCTAATTGAGAATGTCTTCCCATTCATTCCTATGGGCCTCTAGGCCCATAGGAATTAATGGGGAGGTATTCCTTAATTGCGACTCGCAATTAGCGAGTCGCAATTAAGGAATGTTTAGGAATCGCTATTTTTATAGCGATTCCTACATGCATAGGCTTTGCGATTCCTTAATTGCGATTCCTTAATAATCGCAATTAAGGAATCGCAAAAGCCTACCTTGATGCATGTGCCCCATTGTCCCTACAGGATTAAAACTCTTTAATATATATTATAACGGATTTCATACTTTGTGTTGGGGGCTTCAGAACATAATTGAAAGCATGTTTATTGTCATTATAACCTATGTTAATAAAGGAGCACTCTTTTGTTTACAGGACATTGGCCATCAGTCACCCATTCTATGTGTTCTGTAACTTAAAGGAATACTTGTATCCTTTGCATGCTAGAACACCAACCTTTGCTAAGTTATTCCCTGCAACTACCTTTTTTGCTAGTTCTTTAGGAATGGTGGCTTCCTGCATAGATTTAGCTCTGTCGTCTCATGTGAGAACTGTTTAGTGTGGTGTACTAACATTAAAGATATTATTTTCGATTAGCTCAAATTCCTGGCAGAGTAATTAATAGGTAGTAATGTTGCCACTCGCTTATACAATCTTAGGAGGAATGGAAGATGCATTAGGAATCAAACTTAAGACTTGCAAGTCACACGAGTTAACCCACGTGGATCAATATTCTGAGACCTGTATATGTGTGTTGCCTCAAAGACGTTTGGTTGCATCGACCAGATGAGCAGACTAAAAATGTCCCCTTTGGTCACCAGTCATATAGTAGCATCTTTCTGAAGATCAAATAAAAAATATGTTAATAGTTTGATGTTATTCACATGAGAACTTTGCATAAAATCGGCAAAAAAGGTCCTTATCCAGAAACAACTTTGCAATAACTGGTTCTAAAGTGCTTAGTATTGAGCCATGTAAAAGCTGAATTCTAGATGTCAGATCACTAATTCCCCTTTTCGAATATCTGTCAGGAGCCTCTAACCATTGTCAAATCCACTGAAACATATTTGTTGTAATCATATCAGCTTTGACCAATGTTGAAAATGCACAGTTTTAAGAATAGATCCGTCCCATTTATTGAAGTGTTAGCCCGCCTCTATTGGCTGAACTGTTAGCCACCCCCAAAGTTCATGTCTAGTTACCCCCTGGGCAACATCCCCATTGACATGAAAACTTCAAGTCTCTCTCCCTGGTTCTGTGCTTCTTTTCTCCTCAGCTTGGTACACACTATACAAATACGACTAGAATCATATGTACACATATGGTAATATGTATGGACAAAATCAAAATAGTCTGCTGCTCTATCCCCCACCACAGCCCACACACACAAATTACACGACTGTCAATTAACTTCCCTTGAATAACTTAGCCAAGGCCCATCAGATACTTTATAGAGATACTGCACGTAATATATGTTAATTATATGACAATATTTTAAACTCTTAAATATTAGAGTGCAGGTAAACAGTTTCATAATGATGGCAAGTTTATACGAGTTTATAATGGTTCATATTATCCACATAGTTCAACATTTCTAGGAGACAATCTAATAATAAATGTTGCCACGTTGATTCAACCTCAGGTAAAAAAGATAAAACCTCTGCAGTAAATAGTTAATGAATTTCTATTTTTCTATTCTCCTTGCACACAGTATTTCAGAATAAGTTTATATTAATAAGGGATCAATATCTCCCCAAAAGAACAAATGCCCTAAATCACTGAAACATAAGCAATTGTATTCAGAGCAATTCGCCTGTGGTTCTGTACTGTGCTGGGATGCTATCAGCCCTTGATATGTGAATTTCAGCCTTAAATCGATTGCAACAGATGAAGTAAAGTACACATTCTTGATAACACAATCCAGAGACATCCCACTGACTGTTTTAATAAGTCTTGCCACTGGCCACATAGGTACTGGAGTCAACTGGGATCCAACAAGCAAAATCAATACTTAACTGGCCTGTGCTGTGAAAGTACAAAGTACCGTGGATTTTTACAAATTCTTTTACAAAGAATGTGTAATAGTATTCAATACCACCTAAAACAATCTTTGTGCTGTAAGGTAAGGCTGCAATGTTCTGCACTTTCACAGGCTCACTGTTCATCCTGTACTGACACTGGCATACTTCTCACCCTCCATTAATAAAGGCATATATCTCGATCCCTTCATTCACATGGGCACACCTCCCACACTGCATTCAAATGGGAAACAGCTGTTATCACACAGCATTTAACACGCACTGTAGGTATATTTAACATAGTCTACATATATATATATATATATATATATATATTATCAGTCGCCAGTAGATAGTTATAGTTAGGACCTAGTTTCCATAGGAAAAGCGTTTTTTGTTTTCCCAATAACTTTGGCACCGGATGACGAATCATAGCGAAATTTTCAAAACTAGTGGGGCGCTCCGGTCAGCTCCTGTCTTGAAAGTTTCGGGGTGATTCGGCAAGCGGGGGCCGAGAAAAAAGTGGGGTCCCAAAACGTGTTTGCTCCATGTTAATTCCCATAGGAAACTTTAGACACGGCTACAGCCCGAACTGCTGAACGGAATAACACCAAATTTGGCAAAAAGGTAGTGCTTGGTTCAGAAAGCGCCCTTTTTTTAAAATGGTGTAAATCCGTTCAGTAGTTGCGGAGAAAATCAAAAAATAGAGGTCAAAAAATCAATTTCCCATAGGAAACTTTAGACACGGTTACAGCCAAAACTGCTGAACGGAATTACACCAAATTTGGCAAAAAGGTAATGCTTGGTTCAGAAAGCGCCCTTTTTTTTAAATGGTGTAGATCCGTTAGTAATTGCTGAGAAAATAAAAAAATAAAAGTTTCGATATATAGAGGCACGGAGGATCCGCGCACCCTCCCGACCACGAGCTTTATTCTAATTGGCTGTCAACACTCCAAACCAGGAAGTGTTGGCAGCCATCTTGTGACTCGGTAGAACCGAGTCACAAGAAAAGAGAAAAACAAACGCTAAAAACAAGGTAAGGGGGCAGGGTAGAAACACCCTGACCCCCTAGGCCTGCTCAGGGGGTCCCACAAGGACCCCCAGGGCCGAAAAAAGCATTTTTTTTTTTTTTAAATGGCGAAATTCGCGTAGGGCTCCCGCGCTTCATTAATATTTAGCCCCCGGGTGGGCCAGGTCCCGGGGGCATGTTCAACATAATTGCAAGGGCCCAGGGGGGCCCCCGCAGCCCCGGGGACTGCCACCCCCGGGGCTTTTCTGAAATATTTGCGGGGGCACACAGCCCTCCCGCAGCCCCGGGGACCGCCACCCCCCGGGGCTTGGTTTTTTTAATGTTGGGGGGCCTCCAAGGCCCCCCAAGCCCCGGGGACCGCCACCGCCCGGGGCTTTTGTCAAATATTTGCGGGGGGCACACAGCCCCCCCGCAGCCCCGGGGACCGCCACCCCCCAGGGCTTGTTTTTTTTAAATAATTTACCTGTGTGGGGGGCTAGAGCCTCCCCACACGCCCCGGGGACCGGCACCTCCCCGGGGCACTAAATATTTAAATATGGGGGTCCGTTACAGACCCCCAGAGCCCCGGGGACCACCACCTCCCTGGGGCTTTGAAAATGTTGGGAGGGGGGCCACCCCTCCTGGAGCCTGTGATGGCCCTGGGGACCGCCACCCCCCAGGGCCAGCTCCTGCAGTGTCCCGGGGTGCCCACCCCCGGGACACTGCTGTTTGCTATGGATTTTGGAAGAGAGAGCAGGAGACCTGCTCTCTCTTCCAAAATCTAAAGCAGATTGCTTTTCCACAAGGGGAGCTGCCTGTTAGCAGCTCCCCATGTGGAAAAGCAATGCCGGCTCCTGCAGGACGCGGGGAGCCGGCGGGACCGTGGGGGCATTGGGGCTCCCCCCACGGTCCCCAACGGATAGGGCCTGCCCCGGGGGATGGGGTCACCGGGGCAAGTAGTGGCCCTGGAGGGGGGCCACGCGGCCCCCCCTCCCCAAAATCTTTAAAAAAAAAGTCCGGCCCCGGGGGATGGGGTCCCCGGGGCAATAGAGGCCTCAGGAGGGAAGCCACGCAGCCCCCCTCCTTAAAACATTTAAAAAATGTGGCCATGCCCTGGGGGATGGGGTCCCCGGGGCCGGAATTGGCCTCTGGAGGGGGGCCACGCGGCCCCCTTCCCGTTCATTTTTTTTTTTTTTTATAAAAAAAGGGGTCAGTCCCTCGGGGATGGGGTCCCCAGGGCCCAAAAAAGGAAAAAAGAATGGGGGCCACACAGCCACCCTTCTAAAAAATAAAAAAATAAAAAAGACGCGATCGTGCCTCAGGCCCCGCCCCCTCCCTTCACCACTCTGCAAACGCGCCCTGTGGCGCGTTTTAAATTGGGGCATTAATTCCCCTTGAATACTGGGGGTCGCTGGGGGCCAACTAGCCCACCAGGTACCTCCAGTGCACGCCACAGGGCTGCGTTGCAGAGAGGTGGTCTGAGGCCACGCCCCTTTTTACACCTCTGTGCAACGCAGCTGTGTGGCGCTTACTGGAGGTACCTAGTGGGCTAGTTGGACCCCAGGGACCCTCAGGATTCAAGGGGACTTAATCTCCCAACTGAAAACGGCCACAGGGCTTGTTTGCACACATGTCACCTCAGGCCCCCCCCTCCCTTCACCACTGTGCAAACGCGCCCCGGGGCGCGTTTTAAGAGGAAGTTTTAATCCCCCTGCCCTATTATGTACTAGGGCCTTACAGAGGAGGTCATGCTAATGACAGGGGTACCCCAACGCATAGTGTTCCCTAGTGTATGTAGGTGTTTTCACTGTATTCTAAGTGTCTTTTAGCATAGCACTGGCTCTAGGCCTTGTTAGTCCGAGTCAGTTACCACCAGTACCCGTCTGAAAAAGTTGTGGGCACAGGATGATTTTGCAACAAGGCCTCTTTCTGCTCCTCTGTTGGTTCTTTCTGCAGATGTCTTGCTTCTTCCTGCTCTTTTCTTCGTCTTTGTGGACTTCTGTTGCTTCTTTCTGCATTTCTTTTGCTTCTTTCTGTGCGTTTTTCTTCTTTCTTCACATGTCCTACCTCTGTAGGCATAGTTAGAAACTAGCATTTAAAAAAACCTTTGAAATTCACTTAAAATACCATAGGTTTCAGGCACGTTATAGTTAGAAATTAGCATTTAAAAAACCTTTGAAATTCACTGAAAAAACCATAGGTTTCAAACACGTTATAGTTAGAAATTAGCATTTAAAAAACCTTTGAAATTCACTGAAAAAACCATAGGTTTCTGGCACGTTATAGTTAGAAATTAGCATTTAAAAAACCTTAGAAATTCACTGAAAAAACCATAGGTTTTAGGGACAGTTATAGTTAGTTGGACATTTCACTCGTACAAAACCATAGAAATTCCCCCGTTATAGTTAGTTCAGCTAACTATAACTCGCGCCCCCGCAATGCACTGCTGATGACGTCACATATTACATCACTCATGACATGGTCAGTGACATCACTGATGACATCTCAAATGACATCACTGATGACATCACTGATGACATCATCCATGTGATAATTTGATGCATCTTCTCACACCCTAACATAACCTTTGATACACCCACTCTAAATTACAGACTGCCATTCTCAAAACCATAGACACTCCAACACCAATAACTACATACCCACTCACTGATTCTTAGGTCTACACACACATCCACTTACTCACCCGTACAGTCACTCATACTTACGGTCACTCAGTACAGGACTATCATATGCACTCATACACCTACATAGACACTCACACACCACCACTGATCCATAGAGGTACTCACACACCTAGTCAGTCATGCAAATAATTAATCACACTGCCATTTACTCACCTACACAGTTATACACACCAGCTCACTTACTCATACAAATACTAGCACATTCTTACGCTCTTATACAATCACTGATACAAGTACACACTCATCCATACAGCCACTCTCACAATCACACACTCTCACTTATAGCCATTTATATACTCCAACACATATATACTGCCTTTCACATATGTAGTTACTCACACATGTACCACTGAGATATACATTCACTCACTAACACACCCATACACACACTCACCCACCCATACAGTCCATTACAGATGTACTCTTGAAACCATGCACCCAGTGAATCACCCACTCACACATCTATGCACAGAGTCACACACACCCCACCCACACAAACACTCAGGCACCCATACAGATACTCAGACAACCAATCAATAACCCATGCAGCCGCTTACACACCAACAGACAGACGGATACAGACATTCACACAGTTTAGTCACTAACCCATGCATTCAGTAAGATACGTTTAATCACTCACTTATAGAGTCAGTCACGCACCTACTAAATCATCCATTCAGACACTTATACACCCACTCATTCTTCAATACGCCTTTCCCTATATATATTAAACATATTTAAACTTTACAGAAACACACAGTCACTGGATGATGTCATCAGTGATGTCATTTGAGATGTCATCAGTGATGTCACTGACCATGTCATGAGTGATGTAATATGTGACGTCATCAGCAGTGCATTGCGGGGCGCGAGTTATAGTTAGCTGAACTAACTATAACGGGGGAATTTCTATGGTTTTGTACGAGTGAAATGTCCAACTAACTATAACTGTCCCTAAAACCTATGGTTTTTTCAGTGAATTTCTAAGGTTTTTTAAATGCTAATTTCTAACTATAACGTGCCTGAAACCTATGGTTTTTTCAGTGAATTTCAAAGGTTTTTTAAATGCTAATTTCTAACTATAACGTGTCTGAAACCTATGGTTTTTTCAGTGAATTTCAAAGGTTTTTTAAATGCTAAGTTCTAACTATAACGTGCCTGAAACCTATGGTTTTTTAAGTGAATATATATATATATATATATATATATATATATATATATATATATATATATATATTATTCAACAAATGCCAATGGCTTAGGAAGGCACACACAGCTCGCCTGCCTGCTGGCATACCATTCTCCACTCGCCTCGATTACCAGGTAATTATCTGTTTAGCCAACGCGTTTCAAGGCTCTCTGCCTCTTCTTCTATATATATATGTAGAAACACAATTCCGATTCACCACCAAGGCAGCTCGGAGGAGACAGGTATGGACCACAAAGAGTCTTTTGACAAATGCAGTGCTTTATTCCAGTATAAAATCCATCACACAGCAACCAGTCAGATGGAGGCAAGTGCCTAGCATGACGCGTTTCGACCGTGTTGCTATGGTCTTGATCACATCTAAAGAACCTGGCAAGAAATACTGATTGAAACAACCGCAATTTTAACATCCCCAGGAAACAATGGGAAGTGATCCAATTTCTCAAAGAAGACAATACCCTGGAGATCAAACCCTCCGGTAAAGGGGGGAACATTGTCATCTTTAATAAACAGCATTACCATAAGGAAGCCATGAGACAACTAAACGACAGAGAATGCTATGTATCTATTAAGAGAGCGGATTATCTGGAATGTATAAAAAATTACCATCAACATTTACTGGTTTGGAGTGACGAGGGAATGTTGGATCAGGATGAATATCTGTTCCTGCATTGTGAATCACCTGTCCTCCCTAACTTTTATCACCTTCCCAAAATTCATAAAGACTTGGCCAACCCCCCGGGGAGACCGATCATGGCCTCTATCAATAGTCTTTTAGAAAATACGTCAATATATATTGACTATTTTTTGGCACCCTTGGTTAGAGATTTGCCCTCCTACATACGGGACACTCAGGATTTTCTGAGAATCATCGAGGGCATCACATGGGAACCAGATATGCTTCTTGTCACTCTGGACATTACTTGCTTATACACATGCATCAATCACCATGATGGTGTCGCAGCTGTCAAGTGGTTCCTTAATAAGAGAACTTTAAAATTCCAAAAGCACAATCTTATGCTCAAACTTATGATTAATTTCTGCCTAGAAAACAATATTTTTACTTTTGCATGGCAATTGTACAGACAGCTACGCGGGACCGCAATGGCAACGTGCTTCGCCCCCAGCTACGCGAACCTTTTCGTGGGCTGGTGGGAGAAGCACGTGGCCTGGGGGGAGCCCCATGATCAATGGATTGACAAAGTGACGTTGTGGTCCAGATATATAGATGATCTTTTTTTCATTTGGCGGGGTAGTCGCTCCTCGGCTGAGGAGTATATTGCCTCGTTAAATGTTAATGATCTAAATCTACGATTTACAGGTCATATTAGTGAAACTAAAGTAAACTACTTAGACCTAGAGATTTATGTGGAGGATGACACCTTACGGACCAGACTGTATAGAAAGCCCTCGGCAGGCAATTCTGTCCTGCACGCTGGGAGCTATCATCCGAGAAGCCTGATCAAGAATATCCCTTACGGGGAGCTCTTGCGTCTTAAACGCAATTGCACTACAAAGTCAGATTTTGATCAAGCTAAAGATCTAGCATTAGAGAGATTTAAAAACAGAGGTTATCCTAATGCGGAGCTTAGCCAGGCAGAGGCCAGAGTAGCAAAAGTTAACAGGCCTGATTTACTGATAGCCAAAACATCTAAGAAAATGAACCAGGATGACCCAGCCAGGATGATCACGAATTTTAATGAGAAATCTGGAAAGATTGTGCAGATCTTTAAAAAGAACTGGCACATCCTCCAAACAGACAATGTCTTGAGAAACAAACTTCAAACACGCCCACAGATAACATACCGACGGTGTCAATCCTTAAGTGACCATTTAATCCAAAGTCACTATGACGCTGTCCCTGCTATCAGAAGGAACGAGGCAGGCTTTTATCCCTGCATGCAGTGCAAGGCCTGCAAATATAGTTGCAAAGTTACCAACTACAAAGATAGACCAGGGGACCCTAGGCCTACTAGAAAGATAAAACAACTCCTAAACTGCACTGTATATTGTCTAGAGTGTCCTTGCCCTAAACGCTATATAGGGAGCATGATACACCCAACTAAGAAGCGCATTCTCGAGCACATGCGCGCAATCACTAAAAGAGATGTAACTTACCCTGTGGCTCTCCATTTTGAGACTTTCCATCAGAGCAATCGTGATCTCCTGAAATGTTATTGTATCGACCAATTACAGAAGAACGAAAGGGGAGGGGATAGAGTCAGGAAGTTGCACACTTTGGAGTCAAGATATATTATTGACCTCCAAACGAAAGCTCCCCTAGCATTGAATAACAATGAGGAGATGTGGGTTCACCTAGGATGAGAGGAAATATTCCACACTGTCTTTTCCAGTAAATGAGTTATAATAGTTAATTAATACTGAAGACAGTGTTAGAATCTGAACCGCATAATACCTCCAGTGACACGATTGCCCATTCAGGGCCTAATAACACAAATATACTGGAGATATCTTTGACGAAATGTATAGATACATACAATTACAATAAGTAATACACTTTTAGTAATTTCATATACATTGAAAAGTTTTGGAGATCAAACTGATATTCGCTTTTTAAGTGTTTGTCTAGGAATGACAATTCTCCCGAAATACTTTGGTTTGGTTCTATTCTAAAGCCACTTTGTTTTTTAAACTAGCTACTTTGCACATTTATACACACTGGTGGATTCACGATAGATTGTTATATTTAAAGTCATGTTACAAGATGGCCGCCATGAATTCATGTAACCAACTTTGATTCAGCCCATATTCACTTTCTTTGTACGTACTGCACGTGACGCATTGATTTAAATGTTTCCGTGTTGGCACAGTAAAACTGACATCGAGGAAGGCGCAAGCCGAAACGCGCCTGTCAGTTCAGGGAGTCTGCACATTAAAGCACTTTGTTTAAGTTGAACTTCTGTGTGTGCTCTCCGTTTTTGGTGCTTGGAAGAGGGCCGCCATTGTGTTCGTATGCGTTGCGGCTCACCACCGGGGCGAAGACGGAGCGGCGGCGGTGAACCTCTGTTTCTCTCTCTCTATATATATATATATATTCAGGAAAAAAACAAAGGTTACAGAGACGTTATAGTTAGGCTCAGGTTTTACTCGCACAAAACCAGTGAAATTCAGCACCTCTAGTTAGCTGGGGTAACTATAACTCTCTCACCCGCAATGCACTGCTCATGACCTCACATATTACATCGCTCATGACATGGTCAGTGACATCACTGATGACATCACACATGACATCTCAAATGACATCACTGATGACATAATTCGGTGACTGTGAGTGTTTTAAAACAGTTTATGAGTGTTAATTATATATACCAAGGTGGATGTACGAGTGCCTGCATTTATGATTCAGTGGGTGTGTGACTGTATAAGTTTAGTTTAGTTTAGTTTAAGCATTTGTAGAGCGCATGGTTACTCCACCGGTGTGTCCCCGCGCTGAGAAGCTCAATATGAGAGAAGGGGCGTGTGAGACAAGCGGACTACAGTGATAGAGGTACTACGACCCCTATGACCCATCGGACTTCACATATAACCATGTTTTCAGTTGCCTACGAAATCTTTTTTCACATGGCTCTAATCGGAGTTCAATAGGCAAACTGTTCCACATTTTTGCTGCCTTATATCTAAAAGAGCGCTCGCCCATTCTGGCTCTGAATATTCTAGGCACCGTAGCCAATGCCAGCTCTGAAGATCTTAGACTGCGGCCAGGGGTGTACTTGGTTATTAGTGGTTGGAGATACTTCGGGCCTTTATTTAGTAAAATACGGTGGCAATAGCACATTGCCTTGAAGGACACTCTTTTATCCACTGGTAGCCAATGCAAAGCTTTCAGTGCTTTCTTAGTGTTAGACCTTCTAGGGAGGCTAAGTACCAACCGTGCGGCCGCATTTTGGACCCTCTGTAGTTTTGCTAAACCTTGTTTGGTAGCTCCAAGGTACAGTACATTACCGTAGTCTAATTGGGAGGTAATGACTGCATGTACTATAGTCTTCCTGGAGTTAGCTGGTAGGAGGTTCAGGATTTTACGCAGGACCCTCATAGCACCATAGCATTTGCCAGCCACTTTACGTATTTGGGAGTCAAAAGTAAGTTCGGAATCCATCCAGACTCCGAGATTCTTGACTACGGGCTTAGGGGTAGGGAATTGGCCTAGGGATTCAGGCCACCAGGCGGATGAAGCCATATAGATGGGGTTTTGCCAACCACCAACACTTCAGTTTTGCTCCCATTTAATTTGAGGCAGTGATTTGACATCCAGTTCGCGACCTTATCTAGGCACTCTGCAAATCAGATGGGGGCCTGATTATTCTCCTGTGATAGCATCACGATTACCTGTGTATCATCAGCATAGGAGACGATCGATACTTTATGTTTCTCCACTAGTTCTGCAAGCGGCCCCACATATAGGTTGAACAGGGTGGGGCTCAAAATGCGGCCCTGTGGCACACCCTGTGCCAAAGGAAAGCTTTCCGATACAGAGGACTGCTGCCTGACTTGGAAACTTTGTGCTGAGAGAAACGATTTCATCCAGCCAAGAGCACTATGCCTAATGCCACAGTTCTCTAGCCTATGCAGAAGTATTTTATGGGAGACAGTATCAAACGCCGCACTTAGGTCAAGCAGGATTAGT
The DNA here is from genome assembly GCA_963921515.1 of Calotriton arnoldi. Classification (NCBI taxonomy): domain Eukaryota; kingdom Metazoa; phylum Chordata; class Amphibia; order Caudata; family Salamandridae; genus Calotriton; species Calotriton arnoldi. The sequence goes on from CAWUFW010000666.1 coordinate 297,499, forward strand.
GCGGCTAAGTGTGTGATTAGGTGTCTCAGTGTATGCATGGATGAGGGACTGGTTGTGTGAATGTCTGTATCAGTCAGTCAGTTGGTGTCAAATCGGCTGCATGTGTGTGTGAGTGGGTGAGTGAGTGGCTGTATGGGTGAGTGATTAGTTGTTTGAGTACCTGTATGGGTGTCTAAGTGTTAGTGTGGGTGGGTGATGGGGGTGTGACTCCCTGTATGTATGAGTGAGAGGGTGAGTCAGTGGCTGTTTTGGATTATGATTGCATGTGTGAGGGGCTGTATGGTTGAGTGAGTGTGTGTATGGCTATATGGGTGAGTTAGTGGATGTGTCAGTGGCATATGGGTGAATAACCGGATATGTGAAAGGCAGTATACGTGAGTAATGAACTATATAAGTGACTGTATGGGTGAGTGAGTATGTGTTAGTATCTGTATGAGTAAGTAAGTGGGTGTGTGTGTGTAACTGTATGGGTGAGTAAGTGGCTGTGTGATTGACTGTATGGGTGAGTGAGTAGGTGTGTGAATAGCTCTATGGGTGACTGACTCACTGTGTGAGTGGCTGTATGGGTGTATGCGTGGATATGTCAGTGGATGTATTAGTGAGTGAGTGTATAAGTGGCTGTATAGATGAGTGAGTGGATGTGTGCGTAGATTTATAAATCAGTGAGTGGGTGTGCAAGTACTGGTATGGGTCAATGAATGGGTTTGTGAATGGTTGTGTGGAAGTGGGTGTATAAAAGGTTCTATGGGGTGTGAGTGGGTGCGTTAGTCATTTTCTGGATGATATCATCAGTGATGTCATTTGAGATGTCATTAGTGATGTCATCAGTGATGTCACTGACCATGTCATGAGTGTAATAGGTGAGGTCTTAAGCAGTGCATTGCGAGAGCGCGAGTTATAGTTAGCTCACCTAACTATAACTGCTGAATTGCACTGGTTTTGTGTGAGTGAAACCTGAGAGTAATTATAACGTCCCTGTAACCTTTGGTTTTTTCAGTGAATTTCTAAGGTTTTTTTAAATGCTAATTCCTCACTATAACGGCCTTGTAACCTTTGGTTTTGTCAGTGACTTTTTATGTTTTTTTAAGTAGTTATCGCATTTGCAAAGTGGTGGCGAAAGGGGGCTGGGCCTCTGACGAGCTCTCAGGAATCCCGCTGGGTTGGACTTACAGGAGTTACCAGGAGGGCTTCTTGGCCCGCAAGGTCCCTCAGGAGTAAAGTGGTCTTCATCCCCCAACCAGTAGTGCACCTGGAGGTGCGTTAGTGTTGGAGAAAGGGAGTATGGCCTCTGGAGGTAACAGGAGGGGTTGTTTTTCCCCAAGGACCTTCCGGAGGCAAGGGGACTTCATCCCCCAAACAACAGCACACCAGGAGGTGCGTTTGCGGAGTGGTGGAGAAGTGGGCGGGGCATCCACCGAGTTGCCGGGCTTTTTTTAAAATTACTTTTTCTTTTTAGGGAAGGGGGCTGCGTGGGGACCGCATCTTCCAGGGCCATGCCTTTTAGGAATGGGGAGGGCACCCCCCTCCTCGGGCCAATTTTGGCCCCGGGGGACTCCTTCCCCGGTTCCCGGTCTTTTTTTTTTGTTTACTTTTTTTATTTAATATATATATATATATAAATATGTGTAGATATTTATATACACACATATATAACATATATATATATATATATTTATTTATGTCTGTGTGTGTGTGTGTGTATATGTATATCAACTGAAAGAAAAAATGTTGAAGTAACATTATAGTTAGGTAAAATGTTCAGTGACAAACAAACATTTGAAACTTTAAAAACCATAGAAATTCACCAGTTATAATGATAATAATTCCACATTTGTAAAGCGTGAACTTATCACCCCTAAGGGTATCCAGGCGCTAGGAGGCCATCGGGGAGATTAAGTGAGATATTGCCCGGAGTCGCATGATGCTGAGCTGCCGCCAGCGATCAAACCAAGAGCCCCACTCTCCAGAGTCAGCCGCTCTGGCCACTGCGCCATACCTCAGTTATCTCAAGTAACTATGACTTGTGCCCTAAGGTAACTATAACTTGAGCCCCCACCATTCACTGTTTTCTCATCTATAATTTAATTTCAAATGTTGCAGTGATATTATCAAGGATGTCATAGAAGATTTCATGTAATGTGTGGGGTAATTAGCAGTGCATGGCGAGGGCGCGAGTTATAGTTACCTTAGGGCACTGTTTACATCATATTAAAGGTACTCCCTAGAAAGAGTGTCATCTTTCTTCTATTTGGGGTAACAGTTCAGTTCCTCCAATTCCTGGAATAAATACAAGGAAACATGCTGCATATATATGACGGGCTTAATTGAGGGTGTGTTTAGGTTCACATCATAACTTGATAATAAACCAATTGCGGAAATGCTAATTATTTATAAAAGTAAATGCATATCAGCAGCTGCGTATGGGGGCGGTCTGTGGAGTTATGTTAATATAGCTATTTTGCAAATCCAGCAGAATTATTTTATGCGGCGTTTGCTCGCAGTCCCAAAATCTATTTATACTTACATAATACACAAAGAATTGGGAATGACCTTAATTGAGGATGTTTTATATTGGAAGCCTATTCTTTTATGGCATGCTATTTGGAGTAAAGCAGAGATCACATTAAACAAAGCTATTATCATTAATTGTTTGTATCTCGAAATGTTTTTAAAAATTCCATGGTTGTATCAGATCAGTTGGCTCTGAGTATGCTTAATGATTCTGCTCTACTAGAAAAAACAGATTCAATAACCCAGTTTTCAAAAGAAGAATTAAAATTGGTGTTTGTTAGTATCAGAGATGATCTTAGGAGTTCGAAAGAATTATTTAAAACATCTGCCAGGGATTATTTACCTGTGTCTCAGCTAGATGATTGTTTGAAATATACGTAATTGTTTGACTTATTTGATACTGTACTCAACATGGTTGTTTTTCCTAAAAGAGGACAGTGGTGTAAGGAACTGTAAGTTCTGTGTGATGGGAAATGTAAGCAAACAACTTCTCTCTTTACTCTTTTCTGCTCATTTTATACGATTTTAAGGGAGCATTTTTAAAACCAGTATTTATCAATAAGAATCTTGTGAATTTTAGAATGGCTTTTTTATGTTTACGCAAACTGCAACATATGCAAGTATGTTCAGCTGCAAAGTCGTTTGTCTTAGGGGCACTACAAGGAAGAAAGCAACTGAATAAATTAGATTGTCTGAATTATGAATTTGTGTTGTAACTATTTTTAATAAAGACCATATGGTATTCTGCTAAATTTGTCATTTTTAATGATGTTATGTATTGATGTACCTTTATGGTATATTTTGAATATGAACTGAAGAAAGTATTTTCATTGATTGATTAATCACTTTTTGGTTTATTTTCTTTTTTCCGGGTGTACCTGTTGGACCCGGGACACCCACTGGTTTTTTTTTATATAAGGGGCTGTGGGGGAAGACCCAGGGCTCCCATGATCCTTCCAGGTCCCTGCAAGTGGCCCTATTTTACGGGGCAGCGCAGAAGCCAGTATTTTTTTATCTACGTTGTGCCACCTGGGGCACCCCACACCACTGTTATTTTTGGGAGCTGTGCGGGGATCACCAGGGCCCCCATGGCTCCACTGGTAGTTTCTTTTATTTTGTTATAATGTGACATGCCCACGCAGGGCATGTCCACAATTTCTGCTGGCATTTTGTTATAAATACTGTTTCCCTGTGCCCACCTGGGGCACGTAACAGCAGGTCTCTTGTTGGGGGCTGTGGGGGGAGGCACAGAACCCCTGCAGCCCCACCTGCTCCCCTGCTTGAACCCATTGCAGGTGCAGCAGGATCTACCATTGCTCCAACCCTGAGGGAGGAGTCTTCTTTTGCTCCCGCGAGGTGGGAGCAATCAAAGCATTCCCCTTACAGAGATCAGGGCTGTTTGTTCTCCCACCAGGCGAGAGCAGCTTTGCGCTCCTGCCCAGGGGAGAACTTTTCAATTTCCATGCCTGCCCCTGTTGGCAGGGAAATATACAGTGTCCCTGGGGGTTGGGGACCCCAAGACACTGTCACAGAGCCGGCCATAGGGGATGGGGTCCCCGGTACCATTGAATGGCTCAGGGAACGGGGCTACGTGACCCCCTCCCTTTATTTTAAAAGACCGTCCCAGGAGATGGGGCCTCAGGGGACTCTGGCAGCTTGGGGAGGGGGTCACGCACCCCCTTCTAAAATACACCTGATGCCTCCGCTCTGGCCCACCAATTGGGGTGTTAAATGTGTTTTTTTTAAAGATACTGCTGCAGATTTATGGATCCTCTGCAAATTCTCAGCAAAATAATAAATAAAAATTTTGGCCCCACAAAGGGACCCCAGCATCTAGCCTAGGGGCTCAGGGACCTCTACCCTGTCCCCATATCTTTATTTGTGTTTTGTTTAGGACTCAGGGCCTAGTCTCAAGTCCTAAGAAGGCTGCCACCACTTCCTAGTTGAGGTGCTGGCAGCCAATCAGATCTCAGGATGAGATCTATCGACTAAATGGATCCTCAGCAATGTGACATATATAAAGTTTTTAAACTTCAATTTTGCCAAAACTACTGAACGGAGTTACACCAAAATACAAAAAGCACTCTTTCTGGACCAAGATCTAGCTTTCTGTCAAATTTGGTGTAAATCCGCTCTCTGGTTTGGGGTGTAGCTGTGTCTAAAGTTCCTATGGAAATTTGAATTGGAAAAATGAATTTTGGGACCACTTTTTTCCTCAGCCCCCCACACTATGGATCACCCCAAAAGTTTCTATGTTCTGTAGGTCCAACACTCAGGATACTCATTCACTGAATCTGCCCTACACAGCACCATGCTCCTTACACACCACCCTTGGTAGACAAAAATATCACAGCTTGACCCCAAGGCAATAGAACTCTTTCTAAGATGAGAAGAGAAAAGAACACTCAAGCCCTGCTTCAATGGAAGCATACTTTAATCCCCAACAACTTTGAAAATGGCTGAGGAACCTAGTATTCCTTCACTCAAAATGCTGGTTGTGCCTGCACTGGAAGACCTGTCAGGTATCCCCTATGTGCATTTGTTTCCCTTATTCCAAAAGGCCCCCCTCCAATTCTCCAATGTGATCACAAGCACCATATCTTATCAAGTGACAGAATTATATTCTCCTGGAGATCACCCGATCATCTTTGAGTGCCCTGCAAGTTCATTCATGCGTGCCACTTTGCAACATCTACCTAACACTAATGTGAGGCTGAAGGAAGGAGCACAGGTGACTTGACTTCTCCTGTGGACTTCTGCCTCTTTGCATATGGAGGTGGACATGGGAAAGGGCAACCTGGGCACTTCCTGACTGCTCTTTTGCTTCTTTTCCCACTCCTATAGCCCTGGTCTGGCCTGCCCACCCCTAACACTTCTGTGAGGCTGGGGAGAGGAGTGCAGGTCACTGTGCTTTTCCTTCTAGCTCCTGCCCCTTCGCATGTGGTGATGGAGAGAGACGTGGGACACCCAGACACTTCCAAGCTACTTCTTCAACCTCACAAGTACAAGCCCTCATGGTCTCATTCTGGTCTACCTTCTGGGACTGCAGTGCACAACTCCCGCTTATTTGCATGCAAACCATGGAGAATGGCCACACTGGCTCTGCCTGAGCCCCAACAGCTGCAGTGATGTCCTTTTCAACCCCTTTAATGAGCACATAGCTCTGACTCAACTCGAGAAGGGGGTGGGGCAACAGGAAGATGTGGCTATGTTAGCTGAGGGGAAATCCTCTCAGCCACAGGTATTGTTGCATTTTCAAGGGCGTCCCCTTGTTCACTGCACCACATCACTATGCTATGTTAGGCAAAGGAAAACTCCTCAAGAGCCAATAGAGTGCAACAAGCTGTAGTAAGGAGGATTTGTAGAATTCTCCTGAAGAAGGATCACCGTGTACAGAGCCAAAGCCCCACACTAAGTTGTACTGTAAGCTCTAATCACATAAGGTCACAAAACAGTTGTGTGATCAAAATAGAACTAAAAACCGACTGTGAAATACTAGTATAACACTCTGCAAAATACTTATGGCCTGATTCTCGAAGGGACTTACATGTCGTACTGTTACTTGTGGCGCACTCGTGGCGGAGTTTCCACACTTGGAACTGAATCCCTGCACTCAGGGCAGAATCTCTGCACTGCAGTTCTCAGTACGGAGATTCAACCCTGAGTGTGAAGATTCCACCCCAAGTGTTCAGACTCTGCCACAAGCACAAAGACTCCGCACTTGTAACTTTTCTAAACGCATGTCCCTTTGTGAATCGGGCCCTAGGTTTAGAAAATAAGGCCCGATTCACAAAGATAAACTGAACGAAAGTCTAACTTTACGGCTTTCTGTATTCAAAAAGGGCAATTACAAGTAGTAAAGTTAGATTTTTGTCTCAGTTAAACTTAAGTTTTGGACTTTTGGTCTCTGTTAAACTTAAGACCAAAACTTATGTTTAACTAAGACAAAAGTCTAACTTTACTGCTCGGAAGGGCATTTACAAGTAGTAAAGTTAGACTTTTGTCTCAGTTAAACTTAGGTTTTGGTCTCAGTTAAACTTAAGACCAAAACTTAGGTTAAATTGAAACAAAAGTCTAACTTTACTACTCGTAAATGCCCTTTGTGAATACCGAAAGTTGTAAAGTTAGACTTTTGTCTCAGTTTACCTTTGTGAATCGGGCCCTAAGTCTATATGTTACATCTCAAAAATGATTAATTGTATCCCACAACTTATTATAGGATATTTTATAGTGCTACTTTCAATACCTTTCCTGTAATGTTTGGTCTGTGCTAAAAGTCAAGCCCGGGGAGGCTTGGCATGGTGACCTGAAGAAAATGAAGTGACCACATTGAATTGTGGGGATCAGCAAAAGACAGCATACATTCTGGAGGTCGGGGAGGAAATCTGATGCTCAAAATGCCTACGGGCTGAACATGCATTAACCAATTTTTAAATACGTGATTGGCACATTTTGTTTCTCAAAGCAACATATGCTGGGCAGGACATTTAAGCTCAATTCATAAAGTTATTTGCGCATGTAAATCAGACTTAAACGGTCATAGAGCATCATTCATGAGTGCTAATTGCTCTAATTTCAATTCATAAAAGTTAGATTAGCCCTGGCAAATTGATTAATTAAAGCAAAGATTTTAATGCGGGTAAGTCCATGCACAGTGGTCGGAGGTGTGCACGTAGTGAGTGCAAAAGGGCGGGAATATCATGCAAGTTTGCTAACACTCACATACAGACAGATTTTGGGGCTACACACTTCTGTATAATTTTTTCCCACAGTGCTTAATTGGACCCAGTGGTTGCTAGTGGGACCCATCTGCACTCATTTTTGGGACAGGTACTAATTTTTCTGCATCTACATCAGACATTTACCAAGAGCAAGAGAGGTAAAACACACAAAGCGGAAAGGCAGAGGAAGGGAAAATGGAACAACCGTCACAAAGGGAGAAAGCAGGAGCCTGCAAAAGTGAAACACAGGGGCAGCAGTGTCTGGTAGTGGATTAAAGAGGCATTTATTAGCGTCGGCCGAGGGCTTCTGAGCAGAGCTTTGGGCACCGGCACTCGTTCTTTTATAAATTAAGCACTGCTTTCCCCCCACAGAAAAGGCCAGAGACATACTTAATTCAAGTGCTGGAGAAAATCCTTTTCCCTATAGAGTTGGGGAGGGGCATACACCCCTCCATATTGGTGGAGGTGCAGCAAAAGGGAGTTCACAAGGAAAAGGTTTTCATCATGGTGGGAGAAAATGTAGCAAATATGTTTGCAATGGCTCTGCAAATTTTCCTATGCATAAATATATATGTGTATACTTCACAAATAGAATTCACAAAACGTTTTCCATGGCGGCACCTGGAAGTAACTGTCAGAGATTTTCAGACATAAACTGGAAATCTTTTCTAAATTTCTTAAGGTCAGAAAGGAGCATTTATGAGAGGTCAGAACCTTGTTGGTGCAGATTTCCGACTTTTTGTGCCCATTCTCTGTTACATCTTATTCTTTTTTTCTAGTCTATGGTGAGGAACTTATAAAGCACAACCCATGCTGAAGCTTCTTGGCACTAAGATCACACAGACACAGAGCTAGATAGTAAAGTAAATATTAAAACAAGCATTGATAATGCTAATAGATCTGGCTTTTGACTGAAAATGCCTCTTCTGTCAAGGATGGGTTTAGAATTCAATAAATCATCATGAATGCACTTTGTCAGTCATCTAAGTGCTCACATCGATTCATCCACCTACTGACTCATGCTTGATTTCATCTACTTACACAACCGCAATAAACTCACCCACAAACTTAACAACATATGCTGGATAAGTTAAAAAGATAAAAGTGCAGCTGGAGGCCATCTTGCACAGCACTGTACATGGGGTTTCATTGTTGCAACATGCATAGCTATCACTTGAGCTGTAAAAAGTGGAAATTTGTTCCAGGAGTGATCCATCCCAGTGTAATGGATAATATTCAATTGGATCCAGATGTCCAAATGGGAAACCTCTATTCCATTAAGACAAGGTACTTAAAATGGGTGAAGGAAAGAGCTGGATAACTAAATCATCTTGCTTTGTTATATTTCTGAAATTGATAAGTAGGTCCAAGTAACCAAAAGATTTTTTATTATTTTTCTGATAGTCCAGAATGATTCTTCCAGAGCAAGGCAGAGAAACAGACAGCATGTGTATCGCCCCTTCTCGATGCGCAGGCATAGGACTTTCTCAAGGCTGATAATGTAAAGTATATTCGTAACATTGGATACAAAAAAGAGAACCCATAGGTGATCATGTCATTAGCCAAAGGAATAGTGTAGAGTGAAGTGGCGTAGAGTGGAGTGGCATAGAGTGGAGTGGATTACAGTGGAATACTGTAGAGTGGAGTGGCGTAGACTGGAGTGATGTACAGCGACGTAGCTGCAAGTGAGGTAAAATGAAAGAGAGTGGATACAGAGAGTCAGCTACTGGAGAGGTGAGAGACCGAAAAGAAATGCACTGGTGCAGCAAGTGCAGTGGCTCCTGGCCCAGTGAACCCTGACAATGCCTTAACAGTAGTCAAAGGGGCAATTTCCTTGCTTGCACCAGGCCCCATGGCATCCTTGCTACTCTAACACAGGACAAATGAGAAAAGGCTTTACAAAGGGTAAGACAGTTTAAAGTGTTGGAAGAGTATACATGACTGAGTTGTAGGAGAGTTTAGAAGGTGTAGATAGCTGCAGGAAAGGAGAGTTGAGTTGAGGAGATTGTACAAAGAGCTGCATGAGAGGTGAAATTGTAGAGTGAGAGTACGAAAAGACACGGTGGAGCTGCAGGACAGGTGAATTGGAGGTAAAAGCAAATATGGTGTGTGCTAGAAGAAACTGGTTTGAAAGTTGAGTTACAAGTGGAGAGTAGGTCAGTGAAGAGAGATTTGCTTGAACAAAATTGCTTGGCAGAGTGGGATCTGGTGGAGTAGATATTCAATCATGGTTCTGTGCTCTGAGTTAGTGCACTCAGCTTTACCTGACCTAAATAAACACGATCCTGGCACAAGTAGTTTTTGAGCTCTGTTCTGCAGCCTGCAGAAGATGCGGAAAACCTGAAGCAATTATAAAAAGATTTTATGTGATGTGTTGTGTTAGGAATGTTTGAAAGGTATTTTTGTGAACACTATAGCTACCTTTGCTTGATTCGTATCTGGACATGGCAACTCACCTTGACATGCCATGGGGATGGGTGGCATTGAAATTACATAGGGATTGTGTTGTACAAACTGCAATGCCCTTCCTTGACAGAGCAAGACTATTCCTGTCTCAGCCTCTGAAGGTTGTCTCAGGCGATAAGGCCACCAGTGACCTCCAAGGGTGCCCAAGGAGATGATGAATCTGTCTGTGGAAGGTTTTTGTGGTAATTGTTACATGTTTCCTGGTGGGGGTGCTTTTTGACAACTGGAGGAAGTTGTATACCTGACTGCTATATTGGTTGATATTAATCACTGAAGGATTTTCAATGGAAACTAATAGTTTTAATTGCACTGGAGTAATCAGAGTAATTTCAGTAACTGCTCATTACACCTGTGATGCGAAATTACCGAAATTAAGCGATGAGTAATTAAGTGAATTTCTAAGGTTTTTCAAATTCTAATTCCTAACTATAACGTCCCTGTAACCTTTGGTTTTTAAGTGAATTTCTATACCTTATTTTAACTAGTAGTCTCATTTGCAGAGTGGTGGAGAAATGGGGCGTGGCCTCCAAAGACCTTGCAGAAATCCTGCTGTGTGAGACTTGCTGAAGGTAACTGGAGGGGTTCCTGGCCCCCAAGGAACCCTCAGCATCCAAGGGGACTTCCTCCACCAACCAGTAGTGCGCCAGGAGGCACATTTGCAGAATGGTTTATAAAGGGGGCAGGGCCTCCAATGACCTCTCAGCAATTTTGCTTTGTGGGACTTACTGGAGGTAACAGGAGGGTAATCGGCCGCAAGGACCCTCAGCAGCCAAGGGGATGTCATCCCCCAACCAGTTGCGCACCAGAAGGCGCGTTTGCAGAGTGGTGGAGAAAGGGGACATGGCCTCTGACAACCTCTCAGCAATCCCACTATGGGGGACTTACTGGAGGTAACAGGAGGGGTTGTTGGCCCCTAAGAACCCTCAGCAGCCAAGGGGACTTCATCCCCCAACCACTTATGCGCCAGGAGGTGCGTTTGGTGGAGAAAGGGGGGCAGGGTTTCCTCCTGTGACTTGCCGGTTCAGCCTACTTTTACATTTATTTGTTTGATTACGGAAGAAGGGCTGCATTGCCCCCTTCCCTGGGCCGATTTTGGCCCGGGGACTCCATCCCCTGGGGCCAGGCCTTTCTGAATGGAGGAGGGGGGCCCCCCTCCCGGCCGAATTCAACCTCAGGGATCCATCACCAGAGGCCCGGCTTTTTTTTACATCTTTTTTTATTTAGGAGGGGGACTGCGTGGCCACCCTTACTGGGCCGATTTTGGCCCCGGGGACCCCATTCCCCAGGGCCCAGCCTTTTCAAAAAATGTTTATAACTTTTAGGGGAGTGGGACATGAGGCCCCCCTCCCCGTGCCAAATTTGGCCCCGGGATCCGATCCCCCAGGCCCCAGCCACTTAGACATGGGTGAAGGGGACTGCGTGGTCCCCTCCCCAGGCCGAATTTGGCCAATGGACCCCATCCCGCGGGGCCTGCCCTTCTTAAAGTGGGTGCCTCCAAGGCTCCCACTCTCCATTGGGACCGCAGGGGAGCCTGAAGGCCCCCCCAGTCCCTTCCAGCTTCCCGCCTCTTGAGGGAGCTGGCATTGCTTTCACAGACAGGGAGCTGTTAAACATGCAGCTCCCTCTCTGTGAAAGCAATTCTGCTCCGCTTCCAGGAAGCGTGAGCATTTTTAATGATTTCACTTGCTGGAAACAGAGTGTTAGCTGTGGCATGGCAGGAGTGGTAAAGCTCCCGCCAAGCCACAGCAAACAGATATATCCCAGGGGTGGGCACTCCGGGACGTAGAAGCAATTGGCCCTGGGAGGTGGTGGCCCCTAGGGCCACCTATTCTCCATGAGGGGGGCCGCGCAGTCCCCTCCTTTCTTGATGTTGGACCTGCTCCGGGGAGGTGCCGGTCCCCGGGGTCGAGAACGGGCCAGGAAGGGGTTCGCGTGGCTCCCCTCCCATCTTTACAAAAACAAGTTTTCTCCAGGGAGGTGGTGGTCTCCAGGGCCAGGGGGGTCCGAGAGGCTCCCCCATAACAAACAATTAGTCCTGGGGAGGTGGTGTTCCCCCCAAGAGGCCCATCCATTTTGGTTTTCACATGTTGCCCTGCGGAGGGTGTGGTCCCCGGGCCGGGGGGTTTGAGATGCTCCCCCATTTTTAAATAAATAAGACCCGGGTAGATGGAGGTCCCCAGGACATTAATAAACCCCAGAAGAGGGGGGCCCATGTGCCCCCCCTTCTTTACTATGCAATGCCCCAGGGACCAGGTCCAACCAGGGGCCAATTCCATGCATCGTGGAATAAGGAAATAAATACAACCAACTATCTTGTTCTAATATTGCCTAAGAAGAGGCCACCTTTTTTGACCCTGTTGTGTTAAGATTGAAAACCAAAGTAAAAACAAAATAAGTGTAAATGTATGGCAACCAAAAGGTGTGTTTTTAATTTTATGCATCTACAGACTGTTATTTGAACCTGTTCATTTTCAATAGCAATAACCATTTCTGTAAATGAAATGTTCACCAACAGCAGCCAGAAATGAAACACAAAAGCAAAGAAGGCATGCTGAATTATTTGGTTTTATGTTCGTGTCACTGTGGGAAGAGTTGCTGTAACAAAGGCGAGGAAACTTCAGACAGCAGTCAAAATGTTAGAGTTGTACCATGCGCAGTAATTTTTGTGACTTGCATTTTTTAGTAGAAATTTCTTTGTTCAACCACAGTATGTGCTTTTTGGATGCCACAGATCCTTGTGCATTCATAGCATACGTTTAACAACATAAGTTTAACAAGTCTTGTACAACCATAACACTCAAGGACAAGTGCTTTGTATTTCGGCTTCGCATATACTTAAGAGGAATCTCACCATGAAATCTGATGTGTGAATTTCTCCAGCATTGGTCATGCTACTATACAGATGGGCTGAGCATTCTCTTACTTATGCTCAATGCAAAGTACAGAACATTGATTTCAGTAGGCACCAACCTCAGGTTCAGGAATGTTACACAACAACTTGCACGTCATCTGGTAATGTTATTGCATTCCAGAAAGAGACTTGAATCACAGGGAGACACCACTAAATTGTGCAGAATTTGTGTTTAGATCTCATTTAATTTTCATTCAATAGTTAATAAATGCTTAAATTTGGCATAGAGAACAGTCTGATAGATTTATGTTGACAGTCCCTTCTCTGCAAAAAAAGGAAGGAGCTCTAGCAGGATACATATATAAGAAACTTGAAAAGAGACCAACTTTTTATTTGTAACCTCAGGCGGGGCGACTCACCTAATGTAATTCCATCATTGATTCCATCATTTTAAATCATGTAAAATATATCAATTGAATTTATAAAGGCATTGCTGTACCAAAATCAAAGAGGACACTGACTGCAAAGTCGCTTTCTTATTCAAGACATTTACCTAATGAAAAAGTCTTTTATCAGTTTCCAAAACAAATAGTGAGTCACAACACATTGACTGATACTACAATCTATCAATTAATTATACAAACTTGTATCAGGAGTGAAAAACAAAGTAATAGCTTAGATTAGGTGAACAAGGTATCCGCAATGACAGATAACCTGCCCTTCTTTATGCAACAATAGAAAAACCGTCTTCAGGTACCAACACTGATTCATCCTAGACCAGCTGACACATAGCTCAAATTAATTGCATCCAACATTGATATTTTTGGTCTAAGCCCCAATGGGTTTTATGTATATCGTTCTTTTGAATGAATGTTGTTGGTCCTAGATAGTGAAAGTCATTGCGTTTCGGCCATCAATTATAGCCTCATCAGGACAGTGCAGGACAGGAATCACCCAAGCTACCACTGGTTCTAACCAGGATACGGAGCTTTCCGGGATGAAAACTCCAAATTCTAATTCGAAATCCGGGTCAATTTTCAGTTAATATATCTATGGAACCCCATACAGCACAAAACAGCTCTGCAGTAGTAAGCAAAAAATGTTATTACAAAAGGTAGCAGGGATTTTTAGAGGCAGGGTAAGGGAGTTTTGTTGGTAGGTAGCAGAGCAGTATGTGGGTCTCAATATAGAAAAAAGAAAACAAAAGAAAAACAGCAAAATAGGCCATTCATCCCTAAAGAAAATTGCAAGTTAATACGCCCTGATGAGTACATGAACAACACATTTTTCATGCAAAGAAAGCTCCTACTAATTAAGGTCCTGATTATGAGAAGGCCGGTTTTTGGTGTGTAGCTACTGAAGGTCAGAAATCCCCTATTCCAGTCGAGATCCCTGCTTCAAAACCCGTCAATTACAAGTTTGCATATAAAAAACATATATATTGAATTGATTTAAATAGAATTAATATTTTAAGAAAAGACGTTTACATTTATTTTTAAATTTAAAACAGTTAATATATATTTTATCATAAGATTTTATTTATTTTATATTTAGATCTTCTTTTAGCATAAGAGTAAATTTATATATTATATATATATATATATATATATATATATATATATATATATTTATATTTATAATTTATTTACTTTTTAAAGTCAAAATTAATGTTAGGGAGAGATAGGTATTAATAAGCAAAAACGTGATTTTATTTTACTAAAAATAATATGTGTTTGTTGGTATTCTCTTAGGAAAAATATTTGAAATATTCCATGATCCAAATGAGAAAATAACTATTTTCATAACCTACTAGTCTCATATATACAGGTGTCAGTTTGCAGTAATCTATGCAGACTCATTGCAGTCCATATTTGTATTCTGTGGCAATATTATGTTTTAACCCAACACACTTCAGAATCACGTGTGAAATGGTGGTTTGGATCACTGAATTAAAATCTGAAGAATGAGAATTCAAATCCTGATGTTGCCTTTCTTTTGTGTCTGCTTAGAAACCGTTTCAATCTCATTGCATTTAAAAAAATATATTTAATACATTAAAAGTCAATAGTTTTATTCTGAAAGAGCATGTCCACATTTATTATCATGAGGAGAAGAGAATGTGAAGAAAAAAGCATAGATTTTTTATTTGGAAGCAATAATCTTTGGTGGCATTCTCTCAAAAAATATCTATTTGAAGATACCTTGCCAAAATAACAATAAATCACACTTTCTTTCTTTCTCTCCTCTTTAGTTCCTATTATCCATGACTGTAGGAGCCAGCTTGGAGGAACGTATGGATCCTAAAGAAATTCATGTGAGAAACTGGCTTGTTAGTGAAGGAGGGTGTGAGCCTGTGTCAAGCAACTGCCACACTCAGGCTGAACCACAAAAGTCACTAAATGAACCTGTGCTTAACCCTCTGGTAGCTTGGCACAAAAGCAGTCAGGCTTAATTTAGAGGCAACGTGTAAAGTATTTATGCAGAACGCAAACAGTAATAAACTGAAAACACAACACAAGAAAACTACCATGCCTATTTGGAAGAAAAGACTAAGAGTACAATTTAATAAATTATTTGACACCAAAATGACAAAAATCCAATCAGTAGAACTGGAGTTATGAAATTTCAAACATTTAAGGTAAGTATTCCACCTAAAAGCACAAGGTGTCACTCGAGACCAAGTCATAAGTTTAGGCTGAATGCGATTAAGCACGGCCCAGATACAGGGATCAGGTTAGTACCACTGAAAAAGTTACCTTCCAAAGTCCAGCACGAAACATTCTGTCCTCGGTGCATAAGGCCGCGAGGAGCATGGACAGCGTCGTGGATGGTCATCGCTGTAGCCTGAAGAGCAGACCTGGCGTTGTGGATGGGTGTCGCTGTAGCACAAAGCTCCTGTCAGGCGTCACAGGTGGTCATTTGCTGGAGATTCACTTTGGCGGTCACCGTGGGCTGTCAATGCTGTAGCACAAAATGCAGATCTCATGTTGCCGTTCATCGCTGGCTGTCACTGTAGCGTGAAAAGTCGAGTTCACTGGACCTTCGTATTGGCGGTAAGTGTGAAGAAAAAATCTTGGCATGAACTGGCCCGTTTACGGGCATGAAGAGCCCAAAGCTTCAGGATTTCTCCCTTTCTTCTGGGAGGAGCTCCACTGATGCCACACCAAAGGTCCAGGACCTGAGGGGCACCTCTTGGGGATCAGGACCTCACTCCAGCAGAGGCCAGCTGGGCTCAAGAAGGTCCAGGGTTCAAGTCCCTTGTTGAAATTGCCTTATGTCTACTTAAAGGTCTGTTCAAGGAATTTCAAAGATTTATTTAGTAAATGAAACACAGAAGCTTTTACTTGCACCACCATATTTAAGGTAGTGTTAACTGGAGAACAGCATGAATAAGGAAAACATTTTTGTACTGAAGATCTAACAGTGTTCAGATTCCACAGTTGCCATGCTCCTCTCTCTGACTAAATGTCTTGAAAACAGAAGGTGTTTCAAAGATATTTCTGATGAACAAGCAGCAGTACTTGTTATATTACAACATTATTTTACAATAACATCTTAACACTGACTGTTAATAGAAGACAACTATGTTTAATAAAAAAGATAGATTTGTTTTCATTGAAAAACTAAAATATTTGCTGTGTTTCTTTATGGAAATATTTATTAGAAATAAACCCCAAAAAGGAAAAAAAACTTTTCTCTCTCTCTGTCTTCTTTACCTCCAATGCTAACTGCATTTTAGTCTCAACTTGCAGTCACCAATAAAGCCTCATTGAGTTTCACACATGGGTTGTATGTCACAACTGTGTTTTCATGCAAATCAAGACATAGTCACTCATGACATAGGAGTTAGGCCTCTGACTCTATTTCTTAAAGTGAAGAGTTAATGTCCTGCTGTTCACATTGTCTGGTATGTGCTTAAAAGTCCAAATGTAATATTTGTCCTTTCCCTATTAAAACAATATATCCCCTGTTATTGTCCATGCTCGAAGAGTATAATTAATGAAAACATAATATTTATTTTTATTAAACATCAAAGAAATTTGTTTGCATTTCCTCAGAAAATATTTATCTTAAATGCATCATCACCCAAATGAGAAAAAGGAGTCTTCCACTTTCTCTTCTTCACCTTGAACAACTCAATGTATTTAGCTGTCACATTGTGGTTACCTAAGGAGCCTTAGAGAGTTACGTTTTTTAATTGTATGTCATTGCTATTTTTTCCAGCTCAATAGATATTCACCGGGGAAATAGGCCATCATTACGAGTCAGACAGATCGGAATTACAGCATGAAATCATATTCTGTCTGATTATGCGTGGGTTGGTTTTTTCAAACCTGCCTTTTCTGGGTTTTGGAGAACCAGACCTGGTTTTACCATGCAGTAACTCCTCACAGTACAATTGCATGCTGCAGCAGTCAAACCTCATGCCTTTGTGGTTAAGGTATCTGACGTTCAGCGTGAAGGATTAAGCTTCAGGTCCTTCTGTTGTATTCATTTAAAGGTTAGTTCAAATTGAGATTGTTAGTAGGGTTTCACAAATTAGTGAAAAGTTGTTAGTATTAATTTGTAATCATATGTCCACATTTAGTATTATTCTTCATAAGAAAGGATTGTGATCAATATTCATTTTTTGGGCAATCAAATTTGTTTCGGGTTTTCTCAGGATTTTTGTATTTGAAATATACCATGCATGACATAAGAAGATAACAATCTCGCTCTCTCCACCATCCTTCCTCAATGTGTTAGAGCTGTAACTCCCTTTTATCATATGGATCCTGTGGAAACTGAAAAACAAACGTTTTTCGTTTTTCCTGTTGTCTGATTTCAAGATCCCAGCAACCATGATTCAAAGTGTTCTCATGTCCACCTCTCCCATGTCAGTTGGGAAGGCAATATACCAAGGGAAAAATCCTTGAGACATGGAAAAGTATTCTTGTCCGCATAATTTGTCCTGACAACCTCTGCTAAGATTTGATCCAAATCCAAAATGGCAGCTGCTTGTCAACACTTTGGCACCGAATGATTCTTAGCCCATTGTCTAAGTAATCATTTCTTCACAAAAGCATTCACAAGTTAAATCAAACACCCATCTTCAATGTGCCAGAACTGTTCTCCTTTCTAAAACAAGTCTGAGAAACTGAACAAAGTCTGCTGCTTCAACACTAATTTTATATGCAAAATTAGGGAAAGGGTTTGGTGTTGATATGTGTGCCCTCTACTATGGCAACATGAAATGAGTCCACAAACCTAAAACGACAACTGTAAAAACCAATAGTACAGGATGCACGATGCACAGTGGCGACAGATAGCCCAATCACCATGTTTGCCCACAAAAGCATTAAGCGGATTGGGCAATGCCAATATACTTATAAATATATAGCAATTCATCGATTTTCAAAGATCAAAATACAACAATGTGGAGGCTTTATTAAAGTGTAATGGATGTTAAATTTGCAACAACTATTGGTATTCAATCAATGATAGCATTTAACAAATGATACCACTTCTCCTACAACATATGTTGTCTTCATTTACAGCTTTGAAAAGTGTTTCGGTCACTACTGATAGGTTGCCTACCAATATATTCTAACTCATAATGAAGTATTCAAAAAATATCTAATGAAATTGTTGTTGACTGTTTTATAACATTGCCACAGGGCAGTACTGTACCTTCTCATTGAGTTCATCTGTTATTGGAAGCATGTTATGACCTAAACATAGAGGGGAAAGCAAGACAACAAGAACATCAAAAGCCCACAAGCTATTAGTCAAAGCAGTGATTTCAAATATAAAAACTTTCTTTTGTGCTGTACGAGATGTAAGGTCACAAAATCACAAAACATTCTAAAGTCAGTGAGGCATCAAGAAAGTAATGAAAAATACATCAACTCTGCTGGAGGAAATGCATCTTATAATAAAGTAACTGGATGAGTTTGCATAGCATTGTTCTTTCCAATTGTAGAGGCTTAGGGCCTTAGTCACAAAGAAATCAGTACATCATTTACATAGATTTACAACTATGAGGAAGTGCAGATTTATTACTTTCTGGAATTCACAAACAAAATCAAAGAACTGTGACCCTCTCTTTGAGAGCATTGTAAAACTGATGAGTGGTGATACTCCTTTTGTGAGTGAAATCCACACTGAAGATTGAAACTCTCTTAAAGCTCCTTCTGAGCATCCATAACCAGTGGTGATGAGAAGGTTCAAAATTCACAATATGACTCCTGGTCGCTAAGAGGGGGCTCACAACTCGTGCTCCATTTCTCATGCATTGTGTAGCAGGTGGAGGAAAGTACCTTTTGGTGCAATGTTTGCTGGTATCCTTTTAAATGGTGCACGTAACCACTAAAATGCCCATCAATCTTCTATATTTAAATTAAGCTCAAGCACACGGTTAGCATTCTTGATAATAGTGAAAAGCATGGGAAATACACAAAAAATAGGTATTCAAATATATCAATGATCAGAATGATATGAAACTCTGTTATCTACTGTAGCACAAAATATGTGACAATATATGAGATAAAAAGTTCACCAACATGATGTGCTTCCTTATTGTGTACTACTGGTGCTTATTTTCCCCATATGGCCAACAAACAAAAATATATTTTGTGCTAAGTGAAACATAAAAGGTCTGGTATACAAAGGTAGCATTCACATTACTAACTAACTTCCATTGCATGGTTCTTACAACAATAACCACTAATGGCAGTCAAGTCAAGTCAAGAAAGCTTTATTCGACTATGCAAGTCATAAAATCATTGAAATTAGAAGAAAATAAAACAATAATTACAAGAATTTAAGATCTGGATTAAACAGTTGTGCAAATAAGCAATTAAGACCGTCATTATATTACACATAAGATGGTAAAAACAAGATTAAAAAAGACACATTGTTAAAATAACCCACATAAAACAATCATTAGCCCATCGGCAAGGGTAGAAGAGCCCGCAGTGCCACGTAAGCTCAATCCTATGCGCTAGAGAGACATGCCGTCCTGCGCTTTATCCTTCCTTGATTTGTTTAGAACGTATAATCCACATCCACCTCAAAAATTTTGCCACCAGAATTGCATACCTGGGAGATGGATCAGTGCAAAGGACACGCAGGGCTATGACATGTGATCTTGTGCCCAGGTTCTTACATAGCTGAACCAACCAAACCTTCCGTGGGCTAGCGTACGCAGGGCAGATAAAGAGCACGTGTGCAAATGATTCTACCTGTGTGGTGCATAGGTGACATTTGTTATCCCTAGTAACGGACCATTTAGATGTAAAACACTTCAGTGGGAGAGATCCTGTTCTAAACTGAAAATAAAGTTTCCGATCCAGAGGCTTCTCAATAATGTCCCAATACGGCTCAAGGCCAGGGCATGGCTTAATCTGAAGAAAAAGCACCGAAAGAGAGGTCGTATCATGGCGCCTAAACTCATCATGCACCACCATTTCCCAATAAACGTCTTTGAGACAATTTTTTGTTGGGAACGTTTCGGTGGAGGGTGAATCCCACAGGTGTTGCAGGCCCATTTTATTTAGCAAACTTCTCAGTTCGCACAGCCAACTAATTTTATGGAAGTGGTCCGTGTTTACGTTATCCCTTAGGCCCTGTGTGAACACGGCCAATTCCTTTGTACACCAGATTCTACGCCAGAATAGTATTGGGCGTAGTTTGGCCAGGTCCTTCAGGGCTTTTCTTCCTAGATCATTCCTTAGAGGGAGCATGGGTGTACTTTGTGGCATACTAGTAATTGCGCTGAAATACGCGTTCTCTGCTATTGTAAGCTGGGCCAGGTTTCCAAAACCCCACAGCTCAGCCCCGTAGAGAGAGCTGAGCTCACCACTTTGCTGTTGTAAATTTGGAGTACCGGACTTAGGGGTTTAGTAAAAGAGGTTTTAAATTCTTTCCTAAGGGCTCCAGCTAGCTGCCTGTGCTTTAATGTCATGGCTTCAATGTGTGGCTTCCACCTCATGCCCTTTTGCAGTTTGATGCCAAGATAAATAAAAGCATCAACCTGCTCCAGGGGTAGCCCATCCATCATCATTCTCCCTTTGAACGATCTATGCTGATTAAATGCCATAAACTTGGTCTTAGCGGAATTAATTTTAAGACCCCTCAGAAGACAAAACTCTTCAAATCACTGGAGGGCACGCTGCAATCCTCCTGGCGATTTCGAAATTATCAGCGTGTCGTCCGCGAACATTAAAATGGGAATTTTTCTACCAGCTAGGACAGGAGCATCAGTGTTAATAGCATCAAGAAAATTTGCGACTCCATTAATAAAAAGGGAGAACAATGTGGGAGCCAGCACACAACCTTGGCAGTCACCCTCTAACTACTCTGTGGTCCAGTTGTAGAACTACAATCTTTGTCATGAACTTTGTAGTTTTTAAAATGAAATATTGATCCTCATAAAAGATACATCTCTTTCAATGTAGAAGTTTTGCCTGTCCCAGAAACCATAGGTGTTGTCTACCAATCAATCTTCTTTAGTCATAGCTCTTCATTGATTTATGGAAATATCACCCTGATAATCCTGGGCAAACGTATTTGGTCTGAACCTGAACCAACAACATTTATGTGACATTCAGAGTTTAACAGACATCCTGAACTTCTTGGTGCATGCTTCAAGTTCTGTAAATACAAAGGTGAAAAGTTCAGGAGCTCTGGCTAAACCACAGGAAATAAATAGTTACTTGAAGGGCTAATGGCTTTCAACTACCGTTTCAGTTTATCTCAGTAAGCAGCCACAAAATGATTGTTTGTTTTTAGTTTTAGCAGTAAATGTATCTGTAAAACAATTTTCCACTACAAATATCTGTATGTAGTGACCTTTTATCACTGTCTAGCGACCAAGGCTCATGTTTTTCACGCTGGTCTGTCTTTTTTAGAAAATAGAACTTGCGATCTTGTATAGTTGCATTTCACATTTAACAAAAAATGGGTTTCTCAATCCCAACATTGATGGTTCTGTGAGCTCAAAATCACTGAAGATGCTGGAAATGACAATAAGCTTCCATTAGAGCATTACCTATTGTGTGAATGTGTCCAAGGATAACCCCACCACTTTACAGCTAAATATTAGGATTGTGATTTAAGGCTTAGCATTTAATGCACTATGGAAGGGATCGGTATGCTGCACTTTTGAAACTAATGCAAACAATAAAAAAAACAAGAGAAATTTAAATACTGAAAATACTAGATCCATAGTCAATAAGAGAATGGGTAGGAAAGTGGTTAGTTTCAGGTGCTAAGGTACCAGCTATTTGCTGATACTTAGGGGGTTATTAGGATGGCGGGCGGACTTTAGTCTGCCCGCCACCCTAGCGGTGCTGGGACCGGCCACCATACGTGCGGCGGTCCCGCACCGCCAATTAGGATGCGACCGCCACCCTGGCGGTCGCATTCCGCATTTGTGACATTGCGGCGAGTGCTGCTGTAAACAGCACCTGCCACAATGCCAAAGAGGTATGTTGTGCATTGCCATGCACAACGTGGCAGGCACCGCGCGGTGCCTGGCACCTTGTGCATGGCAATGAAGGGGGGTACCATAGGTACCCCCCAAGTGCAGCCCCCCACACCCCCCACCCCACCGGGGGCCCGCAACGGGTTCCCGAAGCAATTCCCCGCCAGCCTTCGCCGCCATGGAAAGGCCTGTGAAACCCAGCATCCTAATATGGATGGCGGTGCCTAAGGCCCCAGTCCGCCCGGCCGGCAATTGGAACGATTGGCGACCGGCGGAAAAGCAGCGGACGCACTTTGCGTCCGCTGCGATACCCCCGCCATTGTAATATGGCAGGGGGTAAATCAGGTGGGGATGGCGGGCGGATCGCCACCGCCACCTGCCTCACACTAAGGGGGTGATTAGGATGGCGGGCGGATCGCCACCGCAGGTTCGGCGGTGGTGATCCGCCCGCCATCCTAATCACCCCTTAGTGTGAGGCTGAAAAATTTGCTTGGTTAATATATGTTATGTTTAATCATGCCTCAGGTTACAGATGATCAGATTTGCATAACCTGAGAGATAGCTCTCCTATGATACAGCTCTACCGAGTCCTGATCTTATAACTTCTTTATCATGTGCAAGATCGCTCTGTTATCTGAGGCCTGGACTTATACATTCTATATAGGCCTCTACATGAGGCCTGAAACTGTCACTGTGTGTAGTCTAAAAAGTAACTC
Source organism: Calotriton arnoldi (assembly GCA_963921515.1). Lineage (NCBI taxonomy): Eukaryota > Metazoa > Chordata > Amphibia > Caudata > Salamandridae > Calotriton > Calotriton arnoldi. Next base: position 320,230 of record CAWUFW010000666.1, read on the forward strand.
TATTGCCTACACCTTCTTCTATTCTTTTTTGTAACTTAGAGATAACAGCCAGCTACATTCTTTGTAATGTACTTTACAGATCTGCTGTGAGCACTGACGGGCAAATTTATCATGGTTTTGCATCGCCCTTACGCGACGCTAGGGGGCGCAAGGGCGACGCAAAACCTACGTGAGATTTATCAAGCCACGCAATGCCACCTTGCATGGCCCTGAGTGGCATGATAAATCTAGAGTAACGCAAGGCAGCGCAAATTGCTGCCTTGCTTCACTCTGCCTCATGGAGGCATTCCATGAGTGGAGCTTGGGTGTTCCCACGCATCCACCCATGGATTCTGGCGCATTCCTAGATTTACCAACACTGATAAACCTAGGACTGCGTCAAAATGCTGCGCCTCACTATAGGAGGCATGACGAGAAATATCTTTATTTTGCCTCGTTCTTTCCTCTTTCCACATGTGCTGTATTCTGCAGCACACAAAGGAAGAGGAAAATGCCTCTAAGGATTGGTTTGGTGCAGGAAGGTACTTATTCCTGCACAAAAATAATCCTGCCTGCAGTGCAGGCACCCTTGCACCATATTGTGTTGGCACATTGTGCGTCAGCGCAAGGTAAGGACAGAAATGCATCATGTTAAATTCCTGCCCTTTCCCTTTCTCGCAGCGCATCGTAGCAAGGTGAATTATTGCACTACATGAATTAATGATAAATCTGCCCCTAAGGCTATAAGGATTGTGAAAAGCTAAGATTAAGCGCTGCCTAAAAACGAATACTCGTAAGATCTGTGGGATTTGAAGGATAGCTTACTTGTGCAAGGTCTCTATTCTTGGCTGTCCTGCATTTTTACCTGACTTTAAAGGGACAGAGCCAGTATGCACACCCTCTTTAGTCTTAATATTGCATACATCATTGGTACTCGTTTTAGCAAGCTACTAAGAATACACGACTGCATAATGCTTGATGTACATGCAACTGACACTAGAACGGTCAAGCACAGTTGCATTCCGATCATAAATCACATGAGATTACACAGTTGCATAGTTGAATGATAATTATGTCATCAGCTTCCAAATTATGAACTGCTTAGGCACCACTGCCTGTGATCTTGGTCCAGAAAGCATGCTTTTTGTGATATGCTGGAGAGCTGCAGCCTGTAGCTGATGAGAGCTCCATGAAGCTGTATACTATCTCCACGAGGTCTTATTGAATTTAGATTTGATGCTGTTGAAAACCTCAGGGGAACAGCTGAATCATCAGCCCAGCAGCAACACCCCTTGGAAGGATTGGCTTGGCAGGCTTGTACCAGTGTTTTGGACGTCTCTGGGGACAAACACCTTCTAAGGTACATTTCTTGGGGGACCTTCAGACCACAGAGAAGGACTCTAGTACCACAGGAACAGCACTTGCGGGTCAGGACTCATTCCAGCAGAAACCACCAGCAGGGCCCAGATTAAGCCCAGTTGGAACTGGTCAGCTGAAAGTTTTCAGAAAGGCCTCTTGAAGCTTGTTGTGTCCTGGTAGTCTCAACAGGAGGTACAGCTGTTTAGCCTGATGACCATTGAAGTAGACTTCTTTTTCCTGGTTACAAGAGTGAGTAGATCCAGTCCTTCAGGGCTTTTCACAGGTCTGAGACACCAGGTTCAGTACTCTTCTGCTCTTCTTTGGGTGCAGCAATGTTTTGAGGCGGGTACTAGGGATGCCACATTTATACGTGACATCAAATTGTGGGTGGAGGTAACTCCTGTCTCCGCCCTCACCAATGGAATAAATGTTCCCAGGGGTTACCCTAGCCACTTTTGTAGCTTTTCCTGTGTGCCCTACTACAAATATTGCCCAAGTGCCCCTCTCTACCTAAATCAAAGATGGTGAAACCCTTCTCCTCTTGTGCAGAGCCTCTGTGCCCACCCAAGATGTGAGACCAGGGAAATGATCAACCCTCTGTGGTCACTTCAAAACAGTTCTGGGGGCAGATCCCTCCCTACTGGAATGGTGTCTGATTGATAGGGGTAACAAAGGAGGATGCCTATCTAAGTGAATTGAGTACCTAGGTACTGCCCGAATGGTCATCCTCCCAGAGGAGCAGAAAACACCTCCCAGGACTTTGTCTCTGCTCTAGGAGCAGTTTTCACATCTCATTCAGGGCTTAATCAGTCACAAGGCTGCAGCTGGAGACTGAAGCAAACTAGCCTCCAGCGGGTTTAGGCAGGGAAAAGGGTTTATTTTGACAGGTCAAACTGCAGTTTTAAAAATGCTTCAGTCTAGCTTCAATGGTAGGCCTGAAGAATTGTATGTTTGCACTGCCACACACCACCCCTACATACCTTTACTAAATGCTTATTGCATGGTGCTGGGGTGATTTTCCAGGCAACAACAGTAAAATCGCATGTGAATTTACTGTTGCCCTAGTACCAAACAACTCCAAATCAGCGCCTTTCTAACTTTCGTTACCTCCTCGGTCCAATCTGAATGTTCTCAGGGAGTGCACACAGGACATGTCAACCAAGCAAACAAAACTCATGTGCATATAGTTGGCCTCTTGCATGTATGTAATTTACCTGTATGACTGATGCAAAGATGAAAAGTTGATTCTTTTTTTGTGGCATCGAACAAGAACTTTGACGCCAATGGGACCAGGTTGCAGACAAAACTACTACAGATTATATATGCCTAGTGACAAACATTAACTGCAAACACAACTAGAGGTAAGATGTTGTCTAAAACTCAATGTCATAGCTATGTTTAGACAGTGTGTAATCAAATTCAGATACATTTTGAAGATAGAGAAGGCAAAAAGCAATCTCTGTCTTTCTGCTAATAGTAAGTTGGTCTCTTATCGAATAGCCCACTACTAGGAAGCTGTATAAATTTGAATTTGGATGCAAGTAACACAAAACAATATTGGTGGCTCCAACGGCCAATATATATTAACTCAGGAATGTAGATATCCCGATATACCCCTTGATTCACCAAGGGCCTTCACTTAGGCAGAAGTGAGAATTGCCCTATCATTGGTACAACCCCTCTTTCTTGTGAGGTCATCACTTGATTATTCAGCTCAGCTGTGTTCAGCTTCTTCAAATCCTGAAGGTAGTGGCTCTTTACATTTGACAGAAATGGAGTAGGGGGAATTACAGATTGTTTGATATCAGGGTGGATGATAGAAATGTGGGCAATCACTTACCATTTGTTTGCCTAGCTTATGATCATGTTCTCCTTAGCATTATAAGAGGTGTATATATTAATATACTTCTCTGGTGACAAAAGCAATGATTTAATATAACCTCTCATGGAGTCAGGCTAACGATTTCTTTATCATGGTGTTTTACTTATGGCTGAGCCAAAACTGTTAACATACTTCTCCCCCATTGGACCTCCTCCCCTGTGTGAATTTAAAAAAAAAAAAATATGTTTTTTAAACACAGCCCCATTTAATTAAAGGGGCTGTATCTAAAAAATGTTTTTTACTTTATTTAAATGAGATCATAGATATGATGGCCAGCTGACCCCAGTAGGCCACCCTCCCTGTGATGGCATCCAATCGGAGTAAGTCGAAAAATGCACCTATCTCATTAATATTCCTGAGGGAGGTCGATTGTGACCCACTCCGGACGGGAATTTTGTGTACCAATCTATTAGTACATAGTTCAGTTCTCAAAATACCACATTGGTGGCACAAATACTGGTTGTAATCTATTATGGGCTCAATAACGACAACAGAATTAAGGCTTAGATATTGGAGCATTTATTCCATCTACAGAAACCTTGATGCAGTGTAATATTGACTACTGACTTGGCCATTGTGGATGCGAAAGGTTTTGCCTCTTAACCCGCCTCACAGCGCCGTACATGGATGACATTATTTGTTAAGTATAAGATTATTTCAAACCTGCAAAGTGCTTACCTTCATTGAAGAGATAAGGGTGTACTCTGGCAAAATACATCAGGAATGGTGATTGACAATTAGACTTTTTGACTATTTATCAACATAATTGCTGTAAAAATGAGGCATGGATCTCTCTTTTAACTTTACTTGTCACTTTTGCACTTTAATGGACTTGATTGTCTAAATAAAGTATTTCTTTCTGTTCGGAATTGTGAAACATTGCTGGACATTGGCCAATGTTTATTACTGTAGGCCAGATTACATAAATTGCACAAAGGCAGGTACACATTTGCACCTAATGTCAATTTGAAAAAACTGCTTTTTTTCACCACTGAATAGGTTCGAATTTTAGTACAAAGTGTCATTGGAATCATTGCAATCTATGTATTCTGGTACGGAAAATAATTTAGGAGTGTTCTTACTAGAGAGAGTAAAGGAAATTTTGCGGGTACTGCGAAAAGCTACAGCGTTTGCCTATAAAAACATTTTATAGCCAAGCAAGTAATATGATTTGAAAGCTACTACAGTTGTGTCTTCTTTTAGGGGATAAAGTACAAAAGAGAGAATGGTAAACCTTTTATCTGGCTGGAAAGCAGAAGAAACCATGCTGTATTCATTCTGCATATTAAAATTGTTTTCATAGTATGCTTTGAATGCCTAAGCTTTCAGAAACAGAGATGCGTGAAAGAAGCTTTCACTCTTTTTGACGATACTTGAAATTATAGTAAATTTCTTTGCACTTAAGGAGAGGAAATCATAGTATTTAGACAAGGTTGTTTTGACATTTACAGAGGTGTATTCAGAGAAATGCAGTGTCTGAGTACTAGTATTAGCACAAAATCACTCTATAAGGTTTGCCAACATTGAAAGAAATGCAGGGCATTACTCAGCTATGAGAAGCTTGTGAGCATAGGCCAGATGTATGATGGTGTAAGTCGCTTTGCAAAATATGCAAATGTTGTTTGCGACTCACAAAATGTGAATTGCAAACCCACATGAATGAAGCCGATTCAAGCTATTTTGTCCTTCACAAACAACTGTGGTCAATCTCAAATAGGTAATAGCCGTAGCAGCAATTGCTGATGGCATCACATACAGCACTAGAGGGTAGCAAAGAGGCACAGTAATGGAAATAGGAGTTCAGACAAACAAAGCAGACAACATGAAAATGTCATAGAAAGGATACATGTGAGAAACTGGATTGTTGGTTGAGGGGGGTGTGAGCCCTTCTCAAGCTAAAGCCACAATACTTGTCAGTATGAACCACAAGAAGTCACTAAATTAACCTGTGCTGATAGTTTGGCACAGAAGCAGTCAAGGTTAATGTGTAAAGCATTTATGCAGCACACAAACAGTAATAAAGTGAAAACATGACACACAAAAATCCCACACTGATTTAGTAAAATGTAATAATTATTTGACACCAAAATGACAAAAATCCAATCAGTAAAACCTGAGATATGCAGTTTCAAAGATTTAATGTACAGATAGCGCCTAAAAGCACAAAGCGTCCCTTGGGGTTATCTGGTCGTGCTAGACCGGGTGAAAGTCAAAAGTTCAGACCATCCACGATGGAGTGTGGGCCAGATTAAGGGACCAGGTTAGTCCAGCTGAAAAAGTTATCTTCAAAGTCAAGCATGAGGAGGTCCATTCACGGTGGAGGAGGCCGCGAGGAGCACAGAGAGCTTCGTGGATGGTCGTTGCTGTAGTGCAAAGAGCAGGCAGGGCATTGTGGACAGCTGTCGCTGTAGCACGAAGATCCTGTCTGGCATCAAGGATGGTCGTTGCTGGAGATTCGTGTTGCCGATCACCATGGGCTGTCGATTGCTTTAGCACGAAGGTCAGATTTTGCATTGCCGGTTGTCACAGGCAGTCGCTGTAGCACGAATAGTCGGGTGGCAAGATTTTGGCACGAACTGGCATGTTTGTGGTCCCAAAGAATCCAAAACTTCAGGATTTCTTCAAGGAGAGCTCAACACCAAGGGTCCATAACCTGGGAGGCACCTCTTGGGGATCAAGAACTTACTGCAGCTGAAGCCAGCAGGGCTCAGGCAGGTCCAGTTGCAGGTCCAGCGCATCAGGTTCAGCTGGGCTGTTGCAGGGAGGCCAGTGGAGCTTGTTGTGTCCCTGTAGCTCAGAACAGGTCAGTCAGGTGACCCTTGGAGTCACTTTAGCCTGGGTTGAAGGGTGCAGGTCCAGTCTTCCTTCTCAGACAGCAGGGCAGGGCTCAGGCAGGTACAGGCAGGTCCGGTGCAGCGGGTCAGCTATGTAGTCCTTCTGTAGTATCCACTGGTCCAGGAGTGTACTGGACAGTTGGTCTGAGGGTCCCCATTTTATACCTGGTTCCCACTTTGAAGTGATAGAAACTTCTGGAGTCTTCCCCCTATAGAAGTGTCTAGAATTTCCTTCCTCCCTGTCCTCGCTGTCCTGATCCCAGTCTGTCTGAAGGCACAATAGACTAGTGTGAAGCCCTATGTGTGTGAGCTAAGGCAGTGTCGTTAAAGTGCAATTGTGACAGGTGACTGCCCCGCCCTTCTCATAAAGTCATAATGGCCCATCCTGCCAACACTCAGATCCAGACCCTATAATATGTGGCTGGCTGGGAGGAATACACAAAGGCCATCTACCAACTACACCTAGGCATGTGACTGAGGATACAGGCTGCAGGCATAAAATGGTTAGGGCAAGTAAATGCCAACTTCCTAAATGTATATAAATGTGAACAATGTCAAACGCTCACCAACAGTACAGAGATCTGGGCCTAAATCCTAGGATCGGTGCCCACCATGCCACCGGAGTCAGGCTATCCTGGCTGATGAGGGGTGATACCCTGAAACCGGTCGTAGGATCTAGTTTCTAGTCTGGGGAGGACCTGGCCCGGGAGTTTGGGTTGGACTGTTCCCATGGGGAGCAGGGTCAAAACTTATTTGCATATTGCTAGGTCCAAACCGGAACGGCGTGGTGATCAAAAAAACAATGAATTTAGGCCCAGATCTCTGTACTGGGGGAGAATATTTGACATTGTCCAGCATTCCGCCCATCAATTGTCTTTTTGCATTTGTCACCCTAAGTGGGATGGGTATGCCCAGGCAAGGGTCAGCTGGACTGTTTCCATAGGGAGCAGAGTCAAGACTGAGTAGCATATGGCTGGGTCTAAACTGGAATGGCGTGGTGTGCAAAAAATGATGCATAACTATTAATTTAGACTTGAGTTACGTATGGATTCCAACAACATACATATTTATACATCCTAATGGTGTACTCTCAGATCATCATCACCACTGAGTATTTGCACATTTGGGAAATGTGTTGTGTCATAATATTTGTAATTGTTTTCTTCATATGCTGTGACTCTGGATGCGTTTTGGAAAGTTAATGAGTGTTTCCAATTTGTGTGGCATAGAATCTAAAAGCAGACAAAACACCTATGATTAGGCCTACTGGGATACTAACATAGATCCAATGCCAATGGAGTGGTTCTCCTGTTCTTGATACTGATACTCACTATTGAGACCAGTGTAGAAGTCAGAATAAACAAGACTGGGGGCCTTGAGTCACAAAGGTAATTAACACTTTTGACTAAGCTTATACTTTGAAGTAAGTTTACTACTTTCGGGATACACAAACGCCAAGTGAAAACTTAATACAAAAGTGTAAGTTACATTTCTCCACCCCCTAAAGTATTGCAATTGGCTTATACTTGTGTGGATGGGTGATGTCCCTCCTTGTCCTCTCCCTTTTCCTCCCTAAACCCATCTGATTCCTCCCATTTCCCATCCCTTTTGTAGTAATTCTGCCCCTTCTTAAGTCACTGGACAGTGCATTGGTACATATACCACAATCTTTTATTAAAGGCGTTAAAGATTTTTCCCCAGTGGTCGTATGGACCTTTGTTGGTTTGACTTGGGTTGACTTGAAGTGCTGTAAGGGAGCCGACATCAACAATACATTTCTGGCTTGTGAAGCCAATGTGGCTCAACAATAAGGACCAGAAATCACCAAATGTGGCTGAATGGAATTTTTTTAGGACACTAATCAATCCAGTAAATAAGCAGAAACAAAATAAGTTTAAGAGATACAACATTGCAGCAGGCAAGCTGAAATTTCTCAGTAGATTGAGCCATAATAAGATGAGATACAGGATAGTAACAGCTACAATCATAATGATACAAATTAAAGTAAATAGATGCTCCATAAAGAAACTTCCCTCCTATTCTAAACCTAGATCGACTATAGGACCATCTATCCAGTATTTCTATTTAGAGAGCTTAGAAGGTGTCACCATGATAGAGACTTCTGTTGAAATCGTATAAAAGGAAATAAGTGCTGAGCCTAAAGCTTCACACTTACAGGAAAAGGTAAGCAGTGAGTCTGTCCCTTTCCAAGTCTAAAGGGAATCAGCCCTCTAACTGTGGCAGCAGCAATTAAAATAACAGGAGATTCAGAAACATCCTTATCTCCTTTCACACCACCAGGAGGAGCATCTGCAACCTCCCTTAAGTTTCCCATCGAAACTGGAACTGTAATCTGCAACCTTGAATGTCAGATCTCAGTATTGATACTCTAATTCAAACAATACACCTTTCTCTAACGAACGAGAAGCATGATACTGCACATGCAAAAGAAGAAAATAATATAATGGCATGGCTAAATGCATTTCAATTGAGGCCTGTAGTAAGGATAAGTTAATTCAGCAGTTAATATTAACTTTGAATACATGGTTACACATATGCAAGTATAACGTTTGGAATAAAGGCAAGCCATTCATAAAAGAGGACATGATTACATGTTTCAACTTAACATTGTGCACTCGTATATAAACCTCTAATCCCTATGATGATTGCATTTCATTAATACATTTAACGTTAAAGACGTTAAGACACACAGTTAATATAATGACATATCTGAATGTATAATTGCATAATCGTGAGATATGAAGAGCAGTAGCGGTTGGTAGGGGACATTGGTGGGGAAGGTGGGGGGTGTGTTAGGAAATAAATAAAAAAGCATATTTACCTGCTGGTCGCCGTCGCCACCCGCTGCTTCTCCTCAGCAAGAACAGGAAGCACCCAGGCTTCCAGACTCCCCTAGCCAAACACGACGCTGCTAAAAGCAGTGTTGTGATTGGTCTGAGCGCCGTGGTTCGGCGCTCAGAGAGGGAGTTGATGCCTGGGCATGTCCTCCACCCAGGCTGTAATACAGCCTAGGTGGAGAACATGCAAAGTGCGCATGACTGTTTGGCCGGCCCGAGACAGCCGGCAAAACAGTCATGGGCACTTTAGGTGCAGCAGCAGCCACTCCTCCTCCCTATGACGCAAGGGGGCCAGCCCCGCCCTAACCTGGCGGCAACTGCAATACTAAAAATAAAATGATAATAACGTTCCGTTATTATCATTTTATTTTTTCCTTTGCACTGCTTGAAAGCAGTGGGGTGATGCTCCTCTGCCTTACTGGAGGTGCCGCCGCTAATAAAGAGCCAAGCCTTAATTACTCTGCTCCACAGGTCACTGTGTACCTCCCATATTTATCACTAAAACTTATACTTAGGTGTACGAAGACTCCGCAGTCAGTTTATAGAATTCTACACATAAATATAGGTAGGACGGAAGCGTAAACAACTCTGCATGTAATTTGTGAATCTAAATTTGCAATAAGTTTTGTTGTTCTAAAAAAACATACTACAAATTGCAGTTTCTGAATCAGGCCTAATAATTTTTTATATTATTTGTAGAAATAATTGGATTAATTATTGTGGAATTACGGTCTTTCATTTAGTGATATTACATATCTGCGAGGGCTTTGTTTGCATCTATATTTTGTGATAAGGGCAACCTGGGAAGGTTTTTTTTCTTCGCACGCCATTGTTATCTTGGGACATTATGATACCAAACCTATCATGGGAGCAGAGGATTATTAGAGATCTAAGGTGGGCACACAAAAACAACACAAGCACATGTGTTGACAGGCCTGGCTTCAATGTGTTATCGAGCCTAGAAAAGTCTTCAACTCAGCAATGAGATATCTAAGATGATCTGTATGCTGCCTGTCATATACTTTCTGTTTCTTAAGCAGTCCACAAAAAATAGTCTGAAAATTCTCTCCCACTTCTGCTCCACTCCCTTCACCATCCGCTTCTTTTAGGCTCCTAACATCCTCAGATGTTGCATGATAAAATTACAGGTGGCCATTAATAAAGGTGTGTGTTGCATTATGGGCTTGGCCATTTATATTATGCATGTGGTTCTCACCTGGGACCATATCAGGAACAGGTGTCTCAGCACACAGTTAAGCACCTCTTTAAAGAACCATTGTGTATACCCATGGTTCTTTATTAAATGAGATGAGTACTTTACTCCCATAATTGTCTTTATCTTGGATGTCTATCTTGGCTGTCTCATCACTTACGTTGTTTTTCAGGGAAGCAGATTTTACTTCAGTCCTCATTACATAAATAAATATGCACCATTGCAATAATGGAGAAACATATATGGATCCATTAAAAAAAAAAACAATATCTGTTGCACCTAAGTCATTTTACATGTGTACTACAGTTTCCAACAACGATAAAGCCTGAAAATTAAGCAACCGATTTTTCACTGTTTGTGCTGCTTTTTTCATCATAGGAAATAGTGGAACGGATTAAACTCATAGTGAAAAATATATATATGGGATCATTTAGAAGTGCCCCATTTGCCCCCCTTTTTGTTTTACTGCCCTATTTAGAGTCCATCCACCACAGGACAACCAGGTCACAGTGGTGGTCATCACTAATTTTCCAGCTAAGGTTTGCCATACGAGGCTTGGTGGTCCTGTGCAGAGAAAAGAAGCAGTATCTCCAACCCACAGGGAAAAACCTCCTTGTGCAGCAGAGACATTGTATCTTTTAGGAAATAATCTCCAGCGATGCAAGTTTGATTTCCAAAAACAAAAAAGAATGCAATGTACAGCCAGAATACACAGCACCCAATCAGCTTCCTGCTGTCCAGTCAGTACATCGCCACACTAGAAGGCGGGGATCTCCACTGACCTGGTGGGTGGACAGACCTCCCACCGGGGTCTAAATGAAACTGACGGTACATATCAGACCCTGCAAGATCACAGCACATACTAAGCAATTTTGCAGGAAATACCTAGATCTACTCAAGACTGAAGATAGCTGCAGACAAATTAGACAGGGCTCGTTAATGCTACAAAGCAAGAACTAAAGATTTGCAATATGTTGAAACGATTTACCATTAGAAGGCGTGAAAGAAGTAATCAATAAGTATAGAGACCTTCCCCAATATGAAATGTACATTTCAGATGCTAATGAAAGCTGTCTTATAAAAACTCAATCAAGAAAGCTGGGTATTATATATAATGTTCATGAAGGAGCATGCAAAGAATCCTGCCCAAGAAGACTTTTAGGCAGGGGGGATTCAATGCTACAGTAATATAAAAGGAAGGAGAATAGTTATTTATTAGTAAGCGTCAAACCGGAAATGCATTGATTAATTACAGATTTTGTTGCAGCTGGGGTTTAGACAGTTGTCAGCACCAAACCAAAAATAAATATACATTTTACTATAGCTCACTGTCGAGGTTGTTACAGGTTGATACAGGTTGTTAAAGGCCCTGAACCTGAGTTCGTCGAGGGCCTATAATGAGGAAGAGGGCCTTTAACAACTGGTATAGCCCAAAGCAGAAGGGCTATAAGGCTATTAGAACATTCCACCCACTGAGGTTAAAATGTTCTAAATTAGAAAGGGAGAAACAGAAAGACAAACTTTGGAATATTGGAGTAGAAAGCTTATACCAGCCATTAAAAGCCCAGAGCTACTCCATTGTCTTTAGTGGAGTTCTCCACATTCCAATGTTCTAATATAGCCTTATAGCCCACCGTAGCGGGCTATACCGGCTATTAAAGGCCCGCTCCAGCGTTAAAGGCCCGAGCCGAAGGCGAGGTACTTTAACAAGGGAGCGGGACTTTAATAGCCGGTATAGCCCAGCTACGAAGGGCTATAAGGCTATTAGAACATTCTGCCACTAGAGGGCAGAATGTTCTAACAAATAAAACAAAGGCCTCTTGGAGTTCGAGGGGGTTTAAATCCCCTCGGGCTCCGAGAGGCCTTTTTGAAAACAACATAGGAATGTTGCTTTGCGGGCCTTTACCGGCCCGTAGAAGCACGGAGCACTCCATTGTCTTCAATGGAGTGCTCCACATTCCAATGTTCTAATCATCTTTATGAGGTCAATATTAACAAATGGGAGCTTTCTTTACAGACAGTGAGATAGCCATAATGTTTTCTTTTTGTCCTCATTTACCTCAGGCTTGTACCCCAAAGATCTTGTTCTTGTTTTGCACCCTTTTTAGTCCATGCCATGCAGGAACAGTGTTTGGTGTTCCCATTGCGGTTCCTGTTTTTAGAAGCATTGCCGTGGGAACACCAAAAAAAGCCCCCCCTGAAAGGATGAAACACCTAATCTGGCAGGTGGTCCGACTGCGGCTTTGGTGGTGCATAGATTTTTCAGAAAGCAGTTTCAATCTAATTGCTACTTCTTACAAACTCCTCGGAATTACTACACTTTATTTCCTTGATTAGGTTTCTTGCTTGGTCCGATTTTGTTTTCCAAGTTAGCAGCTTCCCGCAACTCTCCCTATATTCAAAATGAGCTATTCTACTGGCTTCCCACCTCCTCCTAATTCTATATTCCAATACAGCAGCCAACATTTCTGTTTTGGCTTGTACAAGCATCTGAAGAGTCAATTTTTCCTCCACCTTCCTTAATTCAAACTCCAGATTGTTAACCTCCTCATTGTTGGCTTTCCTCTTAAAGGATAGTATGCTAGTAATTTTCTCCCTCAAAAACGCTTATAAAGAATCCCATATCATACCCGAGGCCGAACCTAGATTGATTTGAAAAAACTCCTCTGAGCGGAGCACATTCACAGCCTCCTTATCTAGCAATATCGTGCGGTCTAATGTCCATCTCCTTAATTCAGCCCTAATAACTGGTTTAAACTCAAGTAGTACTGCCGAATGGTCTGACATATGCGCACCCAAATGCTCAATCTTCTGGACCTGTTCCCTTATACTCTGATCTATTAGAAAATAGTTGAATCTGATTAGTGGCCATATTTTTTATTGTTGAAGGTATAACCTCATCTTAGCCCAGCCCTCTTCCTTCATATGTCACTAAACCCCATCTGCCTCATCATATTTTTAATTAATGATAACATTTTTGGGGATGCCATCGATCTATTTTTGGATGACCTACCTAATACATTATCCAGGGCTATGTTAAAATCTACTGCCATTATAACGGGCGAGGAAAAATCCAATAGATTTGAGAACATTTCCCTTAGAGGCTCCGTATCATCTAAAATAGGGCCATAGTACCCCACCAAAGTATCGTATTGATCATATACTGTCGGCTTAGAGATAACCTATCTTCCTGCTTTGTCCATGATGCTTTCTTTGATGGACACATTTGGATGTTTCTTTATCAGAATTGCCACCCCCTTTGTTCTGACATTCTGATTAGTAGAAACCACTTGCCAAGCCCACCTTCTAGATTGAAACAGTTCTGCTCACTCTTACCTGATCAGGTGAGTCTCTTACAGGATAATGATATGTGCACAAGAGTCCCTCAAATACTGGAGCAATCTTTCTCGCCTCCCTTTTACTTGCAGACAATTTATGTTCCAAGATAATATTTTATAGGGGCTACTATATCTCTGTCTTCCATCCCCATCTAAGGCAAGGATTGTATGACATCTATGGGGCATGTCAAATACTGAGGCCCCTGAGGACATTTTTTTCCCAAATGGTCCCCTCCTTGTGTCCTTTCCTCTACCCCATCCCCTCTGCCACCCCTCTCTTGTAGAACCTTCTCTGACTTCTCCATGGCCTAATGCCTTTTGGATACATCGCGCCCAGAGTGCAAAATATATATCAAACATAGAAACTTAGAAATTTCCAAGAAACTACAAAACCAAAACTTAGAAGAGGAGGGATAGAGAGAGTGAGAAAGTAAGAAAGAAAATCTGTCCAGTTATCATCAGCTACAATTAATTCAATATTTCCAATCAGCCCTCCTTAGTCTTTGCTGCCACTGTTCTTTCTGATGGCATCATTCAAGTCGTCGACCTCCATATACCTTCTAAAATTATACATTTTATTATTATGCATGACTCTAAGAGTGGCAGGGAGTTTTAGCTGAGCAGTGGCCCCTAATTTTCCTAATGAGTCTAACCTCTTTTCCAACTCCCACTGCCTATTTAAGGTAATCTGCGAACTGTCCGATCTAGTCTCAAAAGGAACCCATTCCACTTTCAACGATTTCATTTTAAGGGCATTAAAGAGATCTTTCTCCTTTATAGCATATGTGTGGAAATTTACTAGGATCTTTCTGGGCTTACATCTATTTGTGTTCTTTCTTGAGGGGTCGCATTGTAGCCTTTGAATATCTTTGAAAATGTCTTGCTTTGACTCCTCTATTTGACTCCTCTATTTGAACCCCAGCATTTAATTAGCTTCACCACATATGCTTTCAAATCACCACCCTCTGTCCCTTATGGGACATTCAATATCCTTAGGTCGTTTCTTCTCAGATTGTTTCCCAAGGCCTCTAGTTTCCCTTGACACTCCATTTCACTAACCTTCAGGAGGCGGATTTCATCCTTGTTTGTCTCCACTGAGGCTTTCAGTTCTTTCACGGTATGCTTGAGAATAATGGTCCTATTGACTAGTGAGCCTAATTTCTTCTCCAGATTTTCACATGCCCCTCGTATCACTTTCTGATTCATTTCAGAGACCTCAAACCTATTTCTAATTGCTGTAGTAAGAGAATGTATCATAGATTATACTACAGTGCTCTCAGATCCCTCTGTTGTGGGCACATCATCTGTCCCCCTGGAAACCTAAGTGCAAATTGGGGATTTCTCAGTGGGTAACTCATCACTAGATGGCAAAGGTTTCCCTGCCGCCACTAAGACCTGCTGTTTCGATGCAATTTGCCTCTCCAATCTCCTCTTTCTCTAGGACTTGGTACCTGTTGAAACTAGTCAGATTTGCGATCCCACTGGTTGCCATGTTAACTAAACTGAGGTTCTGCCCTGGGCCCCCGAAACTCGCTGGCTGATCTGATATCTTCCCAAGAACTACTCTCTCTTACCCTCTTATTGACTTGCTAAGAATAAGTGTCTTGGGCAGTATTTTAAAATAAGTTCGAAGTGAGGGGGTGATCTTTGCTTTTTGTACTTTTTCTCCAATCCTAGTGGGTCTACCCTTTCCTAAATTGAGCTTTTCAGTGGGAACAGTATTTTTTACATGACTGTAACCATAGGGAGGCTTTGCACAGGACTGACTCTCCCTCATTCTCAATCTCTGTAGTTTTACCAAGTAGTGACTCTGTCAATTTGTGAGACTACCTTTGGTATTTCTTTACAGGTACTCTTTAAAGCGTATCTAGCCTTCTTTCGCTGAACTATCCCACTATCCCTCTGGTCCGCGTTCTTAATGTTCACACCAGTTTCTTCGTTAGCCCCTTGCCTCCTTACCCTTCACCTTCTTCTCCTCTGCTCAGCCTGGATACCTTCGGGAGATGACCGGTTACTGCCTTTCGCTCGGCTATGTGAACTGCTGCACCTTTGCGAGTGATGCTGCTGCCTCTGCCTCCTTTTCCCCAGAAGGAGATCCTTGCTGAAGCCCTCTGTGTAGCTCTCGCACTTCTCTCGACTAACGCTTCACATTGGACTTGTGACCCACTGTGTCTGCCGTGGTTGCACCCGAAGCAGGCGTCGAGCCGGGTGGCGTTCTAAGGACTGCATGCTGTACTTGGTATGTAACAAAAACGATCCCTCACTGCCAACTGTATTGACAGATTAATTTCTTTCCTCTCCTCTCCTCCAGTAAACCTTTACCGTTGCACAGTTACAAACAGGTGCATCTCCGTTGCAGAGCAATCCACAACCTGCCGCTAGCCAGCCACCATGTTCTCCCTCAGATGGCCACAATATTTGTGTCTTATATTAAACCACAATGCCTCTCTGTTCAGGCTGGTCTATCTCCTGCAGAGAGAGATTCTCTCACCTGATGGACACTAAACAGAGAACTACTCGAAAAGTAAGTGTTTATGGGGTATATTCACAAGAACGTGCGATAAACATCGCCAAAATAGCTTACCCCAACTTCTCACATCGCAGTCCATCGCAGGAAAATAACGCTGTGTCAACGTGTCATTCACAACACGGCGATACCGTGCGATATTCGCACGACAACGCGGCAAATGTCCGCGAAACAACTACCGCAACGGGGATAAAAATCCAAACCCTAACGCGGAAAAAGTTGCGATGCACCCAATGGCGATGAAACAACCGTGATAACCAGCAGGAGGCCAGCAATACCCACGCGCCAGCGTGAAGAGGCGCCATAAAAGGACCCAAAAAATACACCAACAAGTAAACGAACTGCGTAGCACCATGGAAGCACCTGGACCGAGTGCCGAGGCCAACTCGAACCCCACAAACACAACGGAGGACCAGCCCGGAACCCCGTGGTCGGGGAAGGGCAAGGAGAAGAGGAATACGGGTTTCCAGACTGCAGGAAAACCTGATCCACCGCACGGTGTGGACAGAACACCACCAACAACTGTCCGTCACCACCACTGTGTCATTGGCAAGACAAATGGAAACATGGCAGTCCAACGAGATGACTGCGTAGGACTGAACTAGCTGTGGGCACATCACCCATGAACAACATACTTGCAACCCCCCCAACGTAGCCCCACGTCCATGTAGGAAATCGGTCTGTGTGTAAAGATTTCAAAGTCGGTAGCAGGCCTAAAGGTGTGTCCACCATCACATGTGACAACAGTACCTACCGTCGCATACCTACCCACACCCACCTGGGCGGACACAGACTGTCCAGAACAAACACAGTGACCCACATGCCAAGAAGTCGGACCCCATACCCACTTTGGTGACGTCACGGAGCTGCACAGGTCTACCAGCAACTATCCCATACCACCAAGTCTGGCGCACAGAGGTGGACCTGCCAATAGGGACTCACCCCTAAATGAAATGCATCATCCAATCCCACCCTGTGTACGGACAATGCCCAATGAGGCACACGAATTGCCATCCTACACAACACCAATCACAGTTGAACACAAGTGTGGCAGCGTAGACTTTATTAGCATGTGCGTGTAAGTACGGGCAAGACAAGGGCCACAACATGCAGACCAAAGCATCAGACAATCACAGGCAGCAACAAGGTTTTGGGACCTGTGCCATGGGTTACCATCAGTCGTGGCTGCTGGAACATCGTTAGTCGTCCATGAAAGCGAGCGCAGCTTCCTGTGCAATCAGTTTCAGGAGTACGTCGTTGTCCAGCTCAAGGAACACGAGGGCGAGCCAATCCATCAACTGTCCGGACAGATGTACTCCGTCCACGCCGTCTCACCAATCCGCAAAACAGCCCAATAGAGGGGCGCCTCAATGTGGTCACTGCACACGAGGAATCGTGCAAATGTCCAGCTGCCAGCACATATGCCAAACATCCAGGCATCCCATGAACGGAAATCCCGGTTACACTCCTGGTCGTGGGCCAACAGGGGGCGCACACACAAGTCATAATCCAGTTCAGCTACCGTTGCATTGGATAGGCCGATATCCATGGGCCACTCGAATATGCATGTTCGACAGTGGAACCAGGGCTGGACGCAGGTGACGTACGCAAGACGGAAGCTCAGACGGTAACTGATGCGCAACACTGCAAGTGGCAGGGCCCCAACATTTGCAGCATTCGGGCACGGTACAGTCCCAAGTGACTGGCATTGTGCATGTGCCCGTGATGTTCGGCCATTGCGGTGGTGGCACTCGTAGAACCGCCACTCCACTGACCTGCGGCCGTGATGTGGATGAAAAGCCACAGCTCGGAGCAATGAGTCATATGTGTGTGCGACGTCAGGACGTATGTGCAGTTGAGTACGTGAGTGTGAAGGCCATTCCATGCAGGAGTACCCCGGGCAAGGGCCTCTGTGTGTGGGGTGTGGATACGTTGGTCCTTCATCATCGCTGTGTGAAGTGTGGGAGTCGTCTTCAACTGCTATGATATCTCTCCCAGGGGGTGTCTGCCGCATGCTGTATCCAAGGTCGGAGGTGCAGATGCCCGTCCTCTCCTGTGTGGTGACTAAGGAGCATTCATCCCTAATGTCAGTCTGACTACTGCTTGCAATGTGGAAATGTGATGTGGTTTGCAAGCTGCAATTGAGGCTAGGCCTTAGGCCCATGGTGCACCAAGAACGATACACATGGCAGTTGGCATGCATGAGCCAAGAGCCCGAGCGGACTGGCGCACCTTGTACATTGACAAAATAATTGGATGGGGCATCATCATGCCCCAGACCGACTGCACAGCTACGTAGTGCCACTTTGGCAACAATTCATATTTTCCTTCATTATTAATCCCTTTTTAACAATATATTCCATCCTTTTTGTACTTTTCCTTTTGTTCAACCTTTTCTTAAATCCACACGCGGGATATTGTGCCATTTTCAAGTTTCTCATGTTGAAGCTGTGCCCATCCGGACCTCTTGCTAAAACATGACAAATGCAGGAGTTCGTCCAAAGCAGCGTTTATTTAAAAACCCAATGCATTTCAGGCTGCAAGTGCCCTTCGTCAGGGGACACTATAAATAACAATAAAACAAATATCCATTACCATAATGACCATTAATCAACATGTTGCATCATCACCGTAAATCAATATTGAGTTTAACCAATATTACATCTCAACTCGTCCTCAATTCCTGTGGTGAACCCCTTCATAAGCAATGTAAATAATGCCCCTCTGTTTTCATGGCAAAACGATCTACCTATCAAACAAATTCTATTTGACCCTTACATCCCTGTATTCCGCCAAACAAACATCCACCCCTACCTTTGTGCCAATGTGAATCTAGGTCACATCCTTTTGCACCCCATTACTCATTTTCCCCTCAACATTCACACTATATTCACCTACTGCATTAATTGAACACAGATCCCCGTGGGCCCCTTGCCTTTCACCGCTTCTCACTGTGCGCTCATTATCTATCTCCATACATTCATCATACGCCCTCCTACTCCCCTTACATCTCCAATCCCCATTAATGTTGCTCAGTCCGCTCCATCTCTAGTGATTTACTTGTTATTGCTCAACTGTCACTACCTAACTTCAAACAATCCCCTATTTCTGTATAATTCTTATCCCCCCATACCTACTCGTAACTTCCATCCATTCAATTATTCACGTCTCACAACACTCAAAGCAAACACTCCCCTTTCATCCCTCAGCCACAATCAACAATCCAACAATTTCACATACCTGCTTCAGACATTCAAGCTAGTACATCGCCATCTCCGTTTCAGTGAATGTTTGTTAAACCCTTAGTTCCACCCTTCTTTACCCACAACCTCCCTGGCCCAACCCTCCTGATTGGCCCACGCTAAACTTTTTCCCGCCATGAAAACGATAGCAACGTTGCTTTCAAATTCAATAAACTACATTGCCCATAATGCAGTATACTAAAACGTTGAAGCATGTTCTGCATTTTCGAGTTCCTCCTACACCCTTTAAAAGCAATTGGTGTCGTGACAAAACATCATTGAATCATGCTGATTATTAACTGAATATGAATTGTTTTAAAGTCCTTTCCATCTCGTTTAAACACCACTTCTTTCTCGAACCCAGATGTAGCTCCGTTCGTGTGGATAGTTGCAATGTTCTCTATTTCTCCATTTCTCCTTTTAGACCTGGCGGGTGCTACCCAATTTAGGGCAATTTGTAATAAATGTTCAATAGAAGTAGTAGGGTGCACACCTTGTACATTCCCACGTGCGCGTGCGCCCTCCGGTTGCATGCAACATTGCAACATTGCACATCGCGGCCAGTGTTGCGCAGACACTGCGACAGGGGCACAGGCATATGTACATTTCCTGCCCAACACAGCACAGGACCACGCCCAGAGCCCGGAGATGATACTTCACACCCCTACGCTGGACGTGCGTACCCAAGCCCAGCCCACTCCGTATACGTATAAAGGGTGGGACGACAGAGCTACATGACCAGATCTTCCACAATGCCCGAGGGGACAATGCTGCGCCCGCCTGCCATGTCACGTGATGCAATCATGAAGGGACCATGACTTGCAGGGCACAGAGTAGTACTGCGTGTGGCATGGCCCGCGCGACACGGGACGGTGACTTTTGTTGCACTGGGTTAGTGGCACCCGGAGCACGTCGGCCGGCACGGGCATACCGCCACGGGTCGGTGACTTACGGGGCACTGAGGTAGGGCCACCTGATTTGCTGAGCGGGTGTGCAGCCTGCGTTGATGATGTGTGCACTGTTATGGACTCTCCCATTCTGAAATCAAGGCCCAGATCCAGGTGTGTGACCTAGTGGCCCGCGGGGCGGGTCCGCGTGATGTGGAGTCTGCCAAGGTCGCGTGTCCCAGACTCGGAGCATGCACCGGCACGTGGTTGGAGACACACTGCTGGCGGAAGGTGAGCAGTAAGGCCTGGGTGCGCAGGGGCGGCTGTCTCTCGCCCTCTCATCCTTTCACTGTCTCTCTCTCCCTCTCTGTCTCTCTCCCCCTCTCTCTCTCTTTCCCTCTCTCTCTCTCTCCCTTTCTTTCTTTCTCTCTCTCTCTGTCCTTTGATGAGCGCATGACACACTTTCTCATCTCGGATTTTGTCTTGCTGGCTGTGGCTTCCAGATTATCCAGAGTGGATCCGCAAGGACTAATCCAATTTGTTGTTTTGTGTTGTGTATTGATAAAGTTATGGGAATTTCACAGTTGAATGTTTGATTCTCCTCGTTCTGACCACCCATGTGTGTTTGTTGTTGTATGTGTGCGACATCAGGGTCTTTCTCATCTCGTGGTTTTGTGAAGTTGCTGTGGGATATCTTTGTCTGGGGTGGGTGGGCAGGGGGAGGGCCTCGGGATGTGGGGGGGTCCTGGGGGTGGTGGGTGTTGTGGGCCTCTGGGGTCTCCGAGCTGCATGGGCAGTGGCTCCATGGCATCTGTTGTTCTTCAGGTGTGGCTGTGGGCTGGGCTCCCTTTTGTGGTGCAGGTAGTCGTCCTGCTTAACACCAGCAGAAAGCAGGTGTAAAATCCCTGCTGCTAGCGCGGCTTATCGCCTGTTTTTGGTTTGCATCGTGGATCTGGCTGTTCGTTGTGAATGTCGCGATGTGGTGTTTTTGTGTGTTTTTGCACGGACATGCCTATTCTGCATCTCATTAGCGTTAGCTGACGGTGTCGACCGTGGCGATGTTTTTTGCAGCAGCTATCACGGGTTATGTGGTGATGTAGGCAGTTAGCACCAGCTTGCAAAAGGGGTGGTAATTCTATCGCCACTTTTGCTGCGCTAAAGTGCCGCTAATTCGGGGATAAGTGCTTGTGAATATGCCCCTATGTCTTTTTTAAAGAGATTGTATCACAATATATGAAGAACCATTAAGACGGCAGGCAAAGGTATGCTCTGAGAGCAATATTACGTGTGAAATAGCATTTTTCGCGGCAGGGAAATAAAACGAAATATAAATTTAAAAAATAGACCAATTTTGAGATACAAGGATTCAAAAGATTACTTGTGGTCGAGATGCACTCTAATGGTCAATTTTCTGATGAAAATATCACTAACTATCCAGAAAGCTAAAATTAATATTCAATTACAAGAAATGTATTGGGCTGAAACACAAAGTAAAACAAAACAAACTGAAACCGCACCTAGTGTGACAAGAGAGCAAAAGCCTTTGCTCTGCAGGCCAGTCCAAAAAATGTAAGGCAAAGGTAATTAGATATTTAATATTAAGACTACTCACCTTAAAATCTTGTTTTAATCTGATCATAATTAGGTAGTGGTCTACAGTAAACTAGATACTGATAAAAGCATTACAAAAGCACAAGGGTGGTTTAAAAATGCCTAAGTAAGATTAAACTTGAAATCCTTACCAAGAGAACATTGAAATAAAATGCATAAACAAATCAAAGATGCCCTTAGCTTATTGATGAACAGAAACGTCTGTGTTGCAAATGGCTTGATTAATGGACATCCAAAATAATTGCAGGAGACTAATGCTCTAGTATCTGTAGAAGCTGTGTAATAGTGGTCTCACCCAAAATGCTACTATCTTAAGTCTGAGAAAAAATTGATCAATCTGTGTCTTACCAAACTATAAAACTGATTATAAAATATATGCTTCCAAAATTGACATAAAGGGTTTGTTGCTTGACCTTCATCTTTTTAGTTTGTTGGGCAGGACTAGTAAAATTTCCATCACCCCACCATCAAACAATTGAAATAGCGGCCTTGCTGTAACACAAAGGTATATCAAGTCCAACCATGGAATTCCTACAGCCTCCCATCACCATGTACCTTCTAATAAGTGCACACATTTACAATAGAACAGATACACACATGGATGCTGCCCAGAGCTAGAGGGGAGGACCCAATGATGAAGCGAGACACCTTAAGTAGGTGAGGGTTCATCATATAGTGTGATCTCACAGACACACTTAAACACAGTTGAGGTAGGCACAACCACCGAGATGGGACATGTGTTATTTCTTTTATGGGTTACCATTTACTGTTCATTCCTGAGTTGAAACCTTAAACCTTTTCCAAAAGTCATTAATGTTAGAGATTTGTGTGATAATAGAAATAACAATAGAAACAGAGGCCATGTCAATGAGTATGAATTACGGTACTCAGCAAGTAAAGTCTCTCTAATGTATAGCAGAAAGTATTTAAGTCTTGCCAGACAAAGGTGTGTAAGCTCTGCTGAATTCTATAGTCCATTATGCTGAAGATGCCCTGTAGGGGCTGTGTGTTTTAGTATGAGTCAATAGAATTCAAAAGAGCCTGATTGTGGACCGTAGGTCTGGCATGGACCCTGTGGCCCAGAGACCCTTGTAGCTTTGAGGAAGAGCTTTGGTGGGAGTGGGGCCTCAGTGTATCACGCACGTCCTTCCTTCCTGCAGCATGGATCACCTGATTTTAGGCAGTGGGTCTGGGTGGATCACGGTGCCGAAAGACCTTTGAGCATTAGCCCTGGTGGAGGTGGGAACTCAGCGCAGATAGAACCTTTTCCCTTCTCTCGGCATGGGATATGGGCTGTATTGGGCCTAGAGGTAGAGTGGGCCTGTCTGGGCGTGTCAGATCCCAGAAGAGGTTGGACTGGGCTGCCCCTCTTGGCTCTGGTCTTTGATTTTGTGGACCTATTCATTCTGTGGATATATTCAAACTATCCTACAGTGCTACATAATGTGTTCAGCGCAATGGGGAAAAGGAAAGCCCTGCTGCCCCTTGGTAAGGGATGTCTTATGTCTAACTCTATCGCTAACTTCTTAACGAATACAATGCGTAATATTGAACATGGAATTGACGTGTTGCAGAGCAATTAAATAGTGAAAAAGGGCCAAACCTGTCAACACAAGGGCCTGTCACCAGTATAACCTGCAGCAATCACAATTTGGCCAAAACATCGCATTAGGGTAGACCTATAAGTAGCGTAAAAAGGGTTAAACCTTGTGTCTCTGATCTTAGTGAAAGACGATAACCTAGGTTCCAGGTCCAGTTTCTATTCTCTGGGCACACCACCCCAGCTAAGAAGTAAAAGGGAGCCAAAGGCGTACTACATGGTAAAGGGAAACAAGCCCAGTGCTCCCCACACACTCAGACTTCTCATAATTATAAGACCCTTGCTAGTGGAGAGAAAGTTCAGAAAGATTTCACCCTCATTTGCTCTATGTTGAAGAAACTAGAAGATTGATTGGTGTATGTTAAGGAAACTGTCTCAACGTGACCGGGTGCAATTGAAAATCTCTTTATGGGCCAAAGGCAAGTACAAGCCGTATGACTAGTCCATCTAATAAAGATGTATCAACACCAATACAGGAGGATTGGTTGTCATATAAACAAGGCCCTGTTATCCCAGCAGTTATTGATAAGGAAAAGTATTTTCCCCTGTACTGTCAATTCTGCCTGTGTACCACCTGTTCAGGGAAAAAATACTGCCAGTTTCTCATGCCCATCACATATAGCTAACCAGTGTGTGTTGCTACTCCCATCTGAAGCTACTCCTTGCACCATAATAAGTAAGGGTGTTCCATCCCTTGACCTGACCAGGTAGAAAGACGTGCCCAACAGTCTCCAAAGTAACCTATTGGTTAAGCCGCATTTTATTGAATTCAAGACTATGTGCCTCTGCTCAAGGAACATCGCTCACTGGGACCAAATCAAAACGCAAAAAGATGTAAACAAATATTTAAAATACTTTGTTTTTATTTGCCTGCAAGAAACCTGATGTAGTAGTGCCAACTCACTAACGGGGTATGAATCATTCACTGCGTCGGCATATAAATGGGTGCCTAAATGTAGGCTACCTTGTGGTCTTGCAATCCTATGTCGATCCTCCATGATTTGCAAAACGGAGAGATTAACTTCATATAAATCATGGATCTCAGGGATTTCAACTAAATCCCCAAAGAAATGCTAGAAAAATCTGCACATGTTTAGCATATACCTGAACCCTGAGAAAAAATATCTACGAGCTAAGGCAGACTACCTCAACTCCTATCTTCATGAAACCATTATGGCCAATCAACATTCTGAATTAATCATAACAGGTGACTTTCTTTTGGTATCTGTTTATCTATTGCAACAGCTTAGAATCTACAAGGCGGATGGTCATTTCTCCCTTGCTTTCTCACCTGCAATGGGGCAACACAATAGTGGATACACTGGTTGAATTCCTGCACTCACTTGCTCTTGGTGGAATGGCCGTCATAGCCAGGACCAACTGGCATCATTTACACATATTACCACCAAGCAAGAAGCTGCACTAGATTATATGTTTCTATCTCTGCCACTATTCACTCAGCTGCTGGAGTTTCAAACTGACCCTCGATTGTAAAGCGACCACTTCCCACAGACCCAATGTCGCTGGATTCAAGGTTACAAGCTCAACCATGGCAATATAATAGGCGAGAGAAGGATGGCTCCTAGAATAGATTGAATAAACTGGTTCTTGGACATAGAAAAACAGTTATTCATGTAGAGGCCAGCATTTAGGGACGAGTGTTCTAACTACTTCTGTATGATTGCAGCGGACAATGAGCCCTTCAATCTGAACATGGGACACAGATATGTATGACATCCGTCTGGCGCTAAGTGGATAAAAACACAAACAGAGTAATCATCAACAAACCCGGTAAACCGCATGGATTCATGGTATACCATTAGCTTGGGTAATGAAAAAAGAAAGGTCACTAAATGGGCCAGGTCACTCACCACAGCAAGGATAGATATGGAAAAATGACAGGCTGAGCTTGCCTGGATGTGGAAACACTTATAAAAAATTTGTCTGGGAGACAAAACAAGCAACACTCGAGAGGACATGGACTCTGGAGATAGGTGAACTCCCTCACTGCCTCAACCCAGCCCCCGAGGCACACTCAATTTGGCAGCCTTACATGGGAGAAATATGTATCTAGTCTATATACAACCAAGACAGCAGCCCCAGATTCAACTTCGGCTGTCTCTAGAGAAAGTCCCGCAGTGAGGCATCCACTTAGCGCTCCACCACTTCTCAGCTGTACCAAGATTACACCCTTAGCCATTGAGAAAATAATCACAAAAGGGAGAAGCAAAGGAGCCCCAAGGCCCAGTGCCCTGCTCACTGTAATCTTTAAATCTGAGCCGCCCTTCTGGAGTAATGCAATGAGCAGTGTCTTCAGCAACATTGTACTAACTAGCGAGGTACAACCATCAGGATTGGGGGCTTTTATAGTCCCCATATACAAAAAAAGGAAGCAGGATTGACCCAGAGAATTACAGGCTGATGGCCTTGGTTGATGTGGACGCTAACCTTTTCGCCTCATTGATTCTGAACTATCTACAGGAATGGGCCATGCGGGCAAATATAATTCCCTGGTTCCTGAAGGATTTTTAAAAAAATGTCTGAACTGTCGATAACATAATGGCCCGTGCCGTCCTAGTCCATAAGATCATCAGCAATAAAGGATCCTTAGATGCATGCGTCATTGATTACAAAAAAGCATTTGACGGGATCGACAGGGCTAGGTTATGACAGAACCTGAGCATCTGGGGCCTTCCCACAAAAATATTAAATCCCATAATAGCTTTATACTCCAATAACTGGGTTCAAGTCAAATAAGCAAAGAGGGAACCTTGTCTAAGAGAATTTGCATTGATAAAGGGGTAAAACAGTGCGGCGTTGCTGGCTCCAATTCTCTTCAATTTATACTCCACCAATATGGAATCAGCTCTAAAAAAACTAAATCTTGCATGCCGAGGCTTAACGGCCAAGCCCTAAATATGATGCAATCTGTAGACGTTACAGTATTATCAAATTTCTCTGCAATTGGACTCTTATCTTCCTTAACAACTCATGTGCTTACTGCAAGAGAAATGAATTAGAAATAAATCCAGAGAAAACAAAAATTGTCACGTTTACAAGGACTCGCAAGTGTAATGACTGGTTATGGAAACTAGGAGAGCATATGATCAATACGAACAATTCTTATAAATATGTCGGAATCGAATTACCCTACAAAAACGAGTCTCAGGCACAGTGGCTAGTCTTTGCAAAATAGCGAATAACATCACAGGCCCTTCCTTCTTGCCATTACTGCAAGTGATCAAAGCTACATTTTTACCATGTCTGAGCTATGGTCTTGAAGCATTCACAGATAAATTTGGGGACTGGTTAAATATGAATCAATCCAAACTTTTTCGCCAGCTCTTTAGACTCCCAAATTCCATGAGAGATCCCCAGATAAGACTGGAATTCAGCCTCACAGAACATACACAGGCACAGAGAGATGTCTTATTGAAGTTTTGGTTTAAATCAAAGTTGGCCGAAGTTGGGAGTCTCAAATTCCATCTGGGAAAAGAGCTGTTCTATTCGCTGATATCTCCCTGGCAAGTGGTGGTTTGGAGGATCTTGGAATAACTTGAACTGAACCATCCACTGGATTTGAACATAGTGTATGGGGCCTTTAACTTGCTTCTATGAAAGGCTGTAAAGAAGCTGTCAGCAAATAAGGACCTTGTGACCCTCCAATCGAAAGCTTACAACCGACACACATTTGCTTCCTACACTGAGCTTAAACAACAAGAACAGGTCTACATGTCAATCCCCTTATCACGCAACTACAAACTAAAGTTCATATGACTATGGATGGGTCTCTTTGATGTAGGAGAAGTGGCTCATAGTTGGAAGTACCAGCGGGTTGCTGCCAGTTCTGCTTTTTTCCAAAGGGAACCATGACCCATGTATTGTGTACCTGCCCCAGCTTCGAGTGGGAAAGACGTTATTGGCTGAAACCAATATTCAGAGAACTCAGCATCCGGGTCTGCCAGGAGGCCATTAATCACTACTTCCAGGGCAAGGATAGCAGACTCACCATAAGCTTTGTGAGTTTATGGACAGTGTTGTCGTGATTAGATTGTCAGAGAGCCATGAAAGAAATGACTTGGTCATCATAAATATTAATCACTACGTAGGCACTACACACTTTACATCTGGTCATCTGTGTTCCAACTCCTTCTTGAGATGAAGCATTGTGGGTTCCTGCTGGAAATGTTAAAAGAAACACTGGTGTTCAACATTTTATCAAGAATCGATTGATCTTAGCATACTTTTTTATAGATTTAATATAGCGATTTTGGTTATATAGATTTAATATTTAAACAATGAAACACCCATTCGGCATCTTCATGCCATATCTTGTTACTTTTTTAACTGGAAAGACATCTAGTGAACCTGAATGTGGATCTCCCGTGAGTTGGGTCTTGCCCAGCTCTCACGCTACTCTAGGTGGATGAATGCGTACTTATCGATAGGACACTACTTAGACTTCAGAAATTGCTCCATAAATTAAAAAAAATTATGACACATCTAGAGCTAACATTGAATCAATTAAACACCCATATATTAATTTATGGCACAAAGAGCAACAGAAATAAGCATTTTGTGGTAAATAGGGCTACAATTACACCTTTGTCAACCGTTCCATATTTTGTGGTACTATTTGATGACACTTGCACCTGGAAGCCGCTAGGATGTACTACGGCAGCAAGTTTTGCTACAAGTGTGAAGACAGTTTTTAAGTTTGCAATAATCTAGACTTTAAAGCTCTTAAAGAACTAGTGGGGGTCTATAAAGCAAAACGTTTTTCAATTGCAACATATGGTTCTGGGCTTTGGGGATTCAAGGTTTACACAACCATTCAGAGAATTGAGAATGGGTGCCTCAGAAAACTCTTGACAAATTCCCATAGCACTGCTACCCATATAACTCATGCACAATTGGGACTTTGTTATGTTTCAAATCATTTAAAACTCATACCTTCATTTCTAGCTGTCCATTTGGACTAGCCAGAAACTAGCTTCAAACGTAGGATATCGCTGGATTGTATGTAACTTGACAAGGCGATGAAGATTCATTGACTGGCTTAAATATAAAGTGTTAGCTATAGTCTGGATATACCAGAACTACACACCAACCCAGCCGCTCTTCTACCTTTGAGTAAACAAACATTAAAGGATCACTTCTGAGCATAGAGTAGGTACAATTGGGATTGGACTGAAAGTGTTAAACACTTGGTATTACACCATAGTTCTCTAAAATGTAGTCCAGGTATCAAATTATTTTTTACATAATCACCACAGGGTTTTAACTACCAGATTGAGACTGAGCACATTCCACTTTATGGTCGCATTCCCTGAACCAGTTTCACATGCTATTAGTCTGACTGTGAATGAATTAATGAATGAAGCATTTCTATAGTGCACGGCTACTCAAGAGAGTGTCCCGGCGCTTTTAGGTATGCAAAAGGTGAGTAGACACGAGTTCGTTGCCCATACTCTCCTTAGAGTCTGAATAAGAATGTTTTCAGCTCCTTTTTGAATTTCACTTCTTCAGGAATCTGTCTAAAATGATCCAGCAGGTTATTCTACACACAAATTAGCTGCTTTAACAGAGAAGGAAGTGTTTTTCCTTGCAGTCTACCTTACATTTTATGTTTGTTTTTACAAATTCTACACACACATGAGGAACCTATTTTATTACCACTTGTGAGGGAGGCTAATTTTAGACACTGCAGGCAGGCCATGCTGTATGGATAATCGCTGCCTTCAATTAATATTTGCTTGGCAGTTGTTCACTATATCCAGTGTGCAATTAAATTGCAACATTTTAGGGACATTCGGCTGTTCCCAGCCTGCTGCACTTGATACATTTTAGCCCTAATACGATAGATGTGTGATGATTTTAATATGCGTAATAATTATTATCTGTTTTTAATCTATGTATGAGGTGGATTTTTAATATCAAATTGGATGTCTTTGTTGTATCTTTTTTATTCTTTGTTTTTACAAGCTGTGGAATGTTGACATTACGTTTATTTTATCTCTGTTTGTGCCTTTTATAGCCTGTTTATGGCCGAATAAAAAATGTAATTTAATTAAACTGATAAAGTCAGCATAATAAGGAATGACAAAAACACTTAAAAAAGATTGTCACAATTGTCATCTGCATCATTTTCATCATCTGTGTTAACGACAAAGACTCAAGCAAATCAAATGCAATGTCATTGTTAAGTTGATGTACCACGCATACTCCTAGTCAAATTCCAAGTATTTATTTAAGTACAGCTTACAGACCACCAGCCCAGAAAACAGATCAGTAATAACTGCCCTTCTAATTCAAACCTAAACATCAGCACCAGGACAAGTCATTGTGTAGTCATTGATGACCACTGGAATGACACAGTCACCCAGCAACCATGACATAGATAGAACTCCATTACAAAGGTCCTGACACTGGAGACAGGCACAGGGCTTAGAACAGAACACATCTCCCCCCCATGCAATACAGCAAAATAAAATAAAATAAAAGAACAAGAGAACAGTAACAATGAAAAAACACAACAATGGAAGCATTAAGCTCACTTACCAGAAGGAATGATACATCACAAAAATGAACCGCAA
The DNA here is from genome assembly GCA_963921515.1 of Calotriton arnoldi. Classification (NCBI taxonomy): domain Eukaryota; kingdom Metazoa; phylum Chordata; class Amphibia; order Caudata; family Salamandridae; genus Calotriton; species Calotriton arnoldi. Next base: position 350,156 of record CAWUFW010000666.1, read on the forward strand.
TATTTCTGTTACCATTAATCCACTCACGTCATAACATAATCACTATGCCACAATGGTCGAGATCTCAATCTCTTAGTGAATTTTTCTTCCACCAAATCCTGACTGCATACAACAGGTCGACTCACAGTGGAACTCCCATCAGCAGAAATCTTGTCAGGGTTAGGAAAATTGTCATTACACTTTGCCAGTCTTGACATGCTCCACATATCCACAGAGTCTAGAACCACATTTCTCCCCAACTCTGAGATTATAAACAGACCCATGAACTTGGAGCGCCCTTTCTTGGGGAACCCTGGTCTCCTGATCAGTACTCTCTCCCCCACGCACCAACACCTATATTGGGCACATTTCTTCTTATCAACCCGGGACTTGTACCTTTCCTGGTGGGACACTCTCTTAGCCATAAGATCACCATTCTTCTCCACCAAACTCAATCTTAACCACGCTGGACTCAATTTGTCGTGCGCCTTCCTGCCTCTCAAAACAGAAAAAGGAGAGACAGACGTCACACAGTTGGGTGTGCTACGATGAGCCCACCACTCCTCCCTGAGCATGCATTTCAAAGAAGCCTTGGTTTGTCGTGCCCTCTGAGCACAACTCTTCACCAATTTGTTCATGCTCTCCGCCAAACCATTAGATTGCGAAGAATATAGAGCAGTCTTATAATGTACAATGGAAAATTCACTGAGAAAAAAACACATTTCTTGTGACACAAATTGCACCCCATTGTCTGTGACCAGACATTTAGGGTATACCCTCCCTGGAAAATTCCTCAGAGAAACTCAATCACCGTCCTGGTGTTAACTTGGGACACACAATTTGTGACAACCCATTTTGAGGTATAATCACCCAACAATAAAACATAATGCTCGTCAGAAGCCAAAAGATCAAAGTGTCCTGCAATGTCCAGTCCTAGCTTTGACCAAGGATCCACAGAGATCTCTACATGAGACAGGGGAACAGCGTGTGTTTTCTTACTCTTGTCATTGTTGGCACATTCCCAGCAATCTTTCACAACCTCTCCAACTTAGCGATCCATTCCAGGCCACCAATACCATTCCCGAACTCTTGCCTTAGTTAAGTTTCTTCCCAGGTGCCCTTCATGAGCCAAATTGATAAGCTTGTTCTTCAAGTCATCAGGTGGTATCACCCTATTCCCCCTTAAGAGTCTCTTTTCCATAATGCACAATTCATCCTAAACATTCAGGAAACCCTTTAAGGATTCTGGTACATCTTTATCCTCCAGCCAACCCTCAACAACAAAATCTTTCAGCATGTCCAAACTTTTGTCTACTTGGCAAGCCACAGACCACTCATCAGCATTAACTGCAGATTCACAAACCCATGCAACCAAAGACCTCGACTTCCTGACCACCTTGATCTAAAGGTAATCTCAATAAACAATCTGCAGCAACGTTCTTAGGACCAGGCACATACTCAACACAAAAATTGAACTCAGTCAACCCTTCCATCCATCTCTTGATGTGAGGAGATAAATTCACAACATCTCTGCATGAAAATATTTGACACAATGGCCGGTGATCTGATCACGATTGGAATTCCCCACAAGAAGAATTTGAAATGTCGGATGGCCCAGTACACAGCTAGTGCTTCTTGCTCAATCACTGAGTATCGTTCCTCTGCCCCCCTAAGAGAACGAGAAGCAAAAACCACCACTTTAGGTACACCATCCACAACCTGAGAAAGGACAGCTCCCAACCCTCGCATGCTAGCATCCGTTGATAGTACAGTCTTCTTGCACACATCAAAGTGCCCAAGAGTGGGCAATTTAGAAATAATCTCCTTGGTGCTCTTAAAAGCACTGGTACACTCATCTGATCACACAAATTTTGATTTTTTTTAACAGTAACCTCAATGGTAAAGACAATTCAGCAAAATTATGGATAAACTTTTAACAAAATTCAGGCATTCCCAAGAAAGAACGCACATGGTCTCTATTTTCTGGTGTGGGTGCTTCCACAATGCTTTCAGCCAATTCCAACTTAGGACGTATCCCCTCTCCCGAAATTGTGTGACCAAGATAATTCACTGAAGTCACTCGAAATCTGCACTTCTCCTTCTTCAACACTAGACCAGCTTCCTGCAACCTATGTAGAACTTCCCACAATTGCTTATCATGATCATGTTGATCCTTGCTATGCAGTCCTGAAAAATCAGTACCTTGTGCACCCCTTCTAAAATCTTCTTCATGACCCTTTGGAAGCAAGTGGCCGCAGAGGCTAATCCAAAAGGCATTCGAATTAACCTATAAGCACCAAGATGTCACAAATGATGTGAGGTGCCTGGAATCCAGGTGGAAAGACACTTGATTGTAGGCAGAAGACAAGTCTATGACACTAAAGAATGTAGCATCTTTAATCAAAGCTAGCGTCTCTGATATATTTGGTAGTGGCTGTCTGTCCACCCAAATGTGTCTGTTGAGCCCCCTCAGGTCCACACACATCCTAATTTCTTTACCTCCATCCTTAGGTGCCAAAACAATTGGAGCCAACCATTCTGAACATTCAATCTCCTCAATTACACCTGCCTCCAAATGTTTCTTTAACTCTCGCTCTAAGGGTTCCATCAAAAGATGTGGTACTCTCCTTACTTTGCTTACAAAAGGTTGAGCATTGTGTTTCAAAACAATCCTATGCTCAAAATTTCTCAGCAAGCCAAACTTATTGCTAAATACTTTAGGAAACTGTGAATGAATCTCCTCAGGTAACTGTCCTGTAGAAAGTAACAAACCTTTTGGCCGACCATTAGGATTGAGTGTTATGCTTAATCTCTCTGGTGCCTCCACCCTAAAAAATTGTCTTTTGGCAACATAAATGTTCCCTACCCTTTCTCTCTCTGAAAACTGTATTTTCGTCACTACGTATCAAAGTACATCAATTTTAACGCTTCCATAACCAACAGGGTTAATATCAGGTGGAGATAGTTCAATTTTATCCTTGCCAAACACCGCCTCCCAATTTTTATCACCAGCCATAGTGTAAACTGACAACTGCTCTCCTTCAACAACAATTTCACATTCAGGCATCTCTAACTTATCACCGTCCACCACACCGTCATCCCTTACACTCAAAACTATTTTTTTTTCCTTCCTCCACACAATGTACAGTTTGACCCTTGACACCAACACTGCAGCACACCCTTGCATAGTGCCCCCTCTTACCACACTTATTACAAGTAGCCAACCTTGCATAACAACCAGGACTATTAGACAAGTGCCCTTCACTGCCACATCTAAAACACTTTATTCCACTACCACCACGTCCAGAATTAACATTTCCCTCACTGACAACCTTCTTACTCAATTCACCTGTACATTGTCTTTCAGGCTCACCCACTTTACCACCATATTTCTTAATTTCGTGGGCCACACTCTCTTCAGGTATGTTGTCCTTACCCTTCTCATCTCTCATCTCACGTGCCCACATATTGCTATTTTCCATTCCTTCCACAATGGCTATAGTCTCCTTTAAATCTGGGTTCTTTGAAAGACATTTTTGTTGAATCTTTATATCATTAGTGCACCTAACAATTTGATCCCTCACTAAGGAATCTGTGAGCTGTTCAAAATCATTAGTGCGTGCAAGCGTCTTCAGTGTTGCTACGTAGCTCCCTATCTTCTCATGTTTCCCTTGTATCCTTGTAAAGAATTTATGTGGCTCAAGCACCACATTTATTTTTGACTCAAAATGTTTTTCTAACATCTTGACAGACATGTCGAAAACGTTATCTGGCTCACCTTAACCACGCCCTACAGGAATTTCATCCAAACCTTCATACACATCTTTCCCTTCAAAACCTACATTATGCAGTAGAACAGCCTGCTTCCTTACAGCAGAAAACTTCTCCCCACCAATGGTAAGCAAATAAGAATCAAACAATAATTCCCATCTCTTCACTGGTAAAACTGGGTCACCCTTATCAGAAAGAAACTGTGGTGGTTGAGATATGCTAGAAGATGCCATGATAAAGAACAAGACTAGAATCCTAACAGGGGTTCAAGTACTGCATCACACAAAACACAAACTAAACACAAAAACAATACCACATAAAAAAAATGATGATACCCCTATACAATGTATGCAAAATTAAATAAGATAATTATATACAGTCACAGAAAAAGTGGTGCTCACAAGGTTACACACAAAGCATATTGAAAAGGGGATTAACAGTGTAAACAAAAAACAGTGGCTGAGGAGAAATTATACATAAAGACTGTTACAACATAATACACACACAAAAAGTAGCACAAAATGCTTCCTCTTCAGTAGAAGCCACAGATAGGCGTCGGCTTTCAAGATGCATGTATGCTCGTAGTTCCGGGCCGTTGGATTTACTTTGGATTCCTTCCTGTTTGGCACATTTTGAGCCCGTATTGGAGTTTTCATAAGGGATGTGATTGGGTCTCAGTCCCTTGTTGACAATATAACTATGGCCAGAGTATTTTGGACTCATTTTCAACCTATGGAACGAACGATTTGGCAATAATTACTGCCGCATGAGATTGACCTACATTGAATTTTTTGGAACAAATCTTATTGTTGGATGCTCTGCCAAATTATTGTTTGTCCTGATGATGACCATACCATTTTAGTTTGGTCGAAACGCTGTCGATGCCTATCTGCAAAATATACAGCAGACTCACTAGCGAAAAAAATGGAAAAGTGCAGGCAGAGATTTTCACCTCTGCTAGATAGTATTTCTCCCTTTTTTTTCTCTTTTCACACTCATTCTCAGACGTACGCCTGAAAGCTTTTCCAGATCCACATTTCCAGGCATACTTCTTGGACGTGTCCTTTTATGAAGGCTCCTATTCCCCCATCCTACACAAGGTAAGTACTAAATATGATGCCACTACAAGTGGCTACCTCTGTCTACTCACAACTGCGCTGCTTTGTGCCAGTTGACATACACTAGGTAAGATCACAAAATGGATTGGTGTTTTAGCAGTGCACTATGCACAGCCTCATGAAACTATACTGACTATGTGGACCATCGTCCCTTGTATTTTCATACAGATGTGTGCTTGAATGTGAACCTGTGTTCCCACTTTGAAAACCTGAGTGTTGATATTGACATATCCACCCACAAGACCATCAATAACGTTGGTTATGGCCCTTTGTTGATACCGGTCCTCATTATGGGTGTCCCTGGTATCCTGTCCAATAGCTCTGCTACTCTGAAGTTACCAATATCAGGAGTCCAGGATACTCCAAGGGATGAGTTCCCAGGGAATTATAAGTGGGACCCTGAAGGTCATTTTAGAAATTAAGAATTATAAAGGTAATTGGAAGTATGAAATCAGATTCCAACATGTGAGAAAGGCATGTTTGCAAAAGGTAAAGGACAGGAGAGGGAAGACATATTATTCACTTAGTCTGCTCTGTTTCTCTGCATGGAGGCGGGGGGTGGAATAGTGAGAGATGTCACTATGTACCAGCAGAGCTGCATCAGGATTAAGTAAGGAATATTTCAAGAGTCTACCTAAACGCATAACGTATCTCCTGGAATTCATGTGTGCAAAAGGTTTGTGTGATAAGAGATGGGGTGAAGGGACAAAATTCCCAGAATGTTGTCAATAGGCAAATATGCTGATGAGAAGTGTACTGATCCTGCAAGTCCAATCACAATTACTAAGGGAGTGTGTGAGTGTGGTGGAAATGGGTGGTTTCCCACTCTGATATGATTATGTATTATAGGCCCAAACCCATTGGAACTAATTTTGGGTTTATTATATGGAATATGCACTGTGAGTAAAATGAGGGCTTAATTTGTGCAGCTGATGAGCATTGGCGCTTATTTTCGTGGTCGCATTCTGCCAGAGTCACAGTTCCTGTAGAGGAGACGTAGAGCATGAAATAGAAAGCTGTAGTCAAGTTATAGTGTCTGGGGACAGTGTATCCTGGTCTTGGTACCCTCACACACCCCAAAGGATGTCATGCTTCATCATTGGGCAGTGCTCCTCTTCGGGCCAGTGCTGCAATGCCCTACGGGTGCCCTGATGGGTCACTTTGTCGGAGATCTTTTTAGAGATAAAGCCGTAAAGGTGCCTGCGGGTCTGAGTGGCAGTGGTGCCCTATTGTGAGGTTAAAAGATGGCTGGAGGAGTAGCTAGAGAGTTTAATAGAGAATAACCCCTCTGTCATCAGTAAAAAAAAACAAAAGCTTGTGCTGCTTGAGGGTGATGATGGCCCTCGGTAGCTAGACAGATGACATACCCCTAATAGGTATGTTGAAGGTCAACATGTTTTGCACAGTGAATGGTCTCAGGGGGAGATCCCAAGCGCTTCTTCAGGACCAAGGTAAACGTGCAGTGAGTGCTAGTGTAGTGTAGTGGCCTCTCAAATAGACGTACTTCCACTAATAAGGAGAATAATCTGGAATGACAAAAGCAGACAAAATGAAGAGAGTAAATATGTGGGACCCTATTAGAAGGGTAACATTAAAAAGGGGGCCAGGGTCCCCCATTGGTCAACCATGTGCTAGTGGTATCTATCAACTACTGCTATTGTACAGTAAGTGATTCCAGTCGTGGGCTATAGAAATATAGTATAGAGCTCAAAAGACGAACAAACAGATATGCGTGAAATGGGTTCGTTTAAAAACCATGGCGTGGTGTCGAAATAATGACATGGACAGACAAACATATAGAATATCAAGATCAGTCATAGATCAAGGCCTTATGAAAATACTATTCACACAAACAAATCCTTGGGTCTGAACTTTACAAAACTAAGTACGTAAAGTGACTGACTAGAGTCTCACATAGTTCCTTAGTGGGAGAAATCCCTTTCAGGACGAATACCCTCACCCACTAGAGGTGGCATGCTTCATCATCTGGGTATCTCCTCTTAGTGGAAAAACCTAGTCCCACTAAGGGCTACAACCTCTTCACTGAGAAGAGGGAGCTCAGGGATGTTTTGATTGAGCCTACCCTATGGAGGATATACTAAATCCCACAGATGAGAGATGCTCTAAGAGAAGTGGTGAGAACGCAGCGCAAAATAAATCTAACTAGTGAGGTAGTGAAGTTAAAACTGCCTAGCCAGGAACAAAAAAAAAAAAATTTAATAGCTTGCTTCTACTGACAGGATTAAAAAGACAGTGCAAGAAACAGTATGGATTTAAACTGCTCTGTGTATAAAAAAAGGTCTACATGTTTCAGCCCTAAATAATCCAAGAGGTATCAGGGCTTTTGTCAGGACCTAAAGAAGATTGCTGCTGCCAGTGACAAAAAGTGTATAAATAATAATGATATCAAACCAGTTATCCCTTCAATTCAGTTTTTCAGATATTACTGGTTGTACCTGTACAAGTGAGACAAAAAATGGGAGAAAACAAACAGAAACTTTCATCAATCAGTCACTTTTGTGGTAATTTTAGTTTTGTGCGTAAAGAAGAAGCATCTCCTTTAGATTATATACACGCAATTTTGCGTTTTGTGGTAGTTACTGATTTCACTCACCCAAATTTCTTGGACAAGCGGCCACACCTCAACCTGGCGACAGCTCAGGGAAGGAGGCCCCGCTCTGTAAGAAAGGATGTTGTTGTGTCAAACATACCTATCATTATGTTGACACTACTCCTATCTACAATTTCGTGTGTAGGTCAGGAAAGCACAACAAGAACCAAATAGTGTTACCTAACACTCTGAAATATATGTACAGGGTGTGTTGTAGCAAAATCTCGGTACTAAACTGATAGTAGAGTCTGCCACGTTGGTCAATGTAATCATTTCAAAGCAGGACACAATGTTAGATTGCGTGAAAATATCATAGGCCAACTCTGGTACAGTGAAAAAGGATGGTGACTACTATACTGTTGAGTCCCATGGTAACCCTTCATCCTCCTTGTCGTAACCATGACATTATACTTTTAACATCTCGTATCTCTTACGTAAAAAAACCTCCTGGTTTATACACCTCTTTTGCTAGACATCTCTCCCAAGGCCTTCTTTTGAGACTGGCTGTGCCTTTTGGTATTTCTATTTCCATGCCCAGCAATCCGTTAATACACGGAACCCATCGAAACAAAAGGCTTTTGATTATTTCTATTCCTACCCTCAGTCTTGGTATGCACACTTTATGTTCATCTTCCACGAATCAACTATCATATTCCAAAATGGCCCACTATTTTTTCCACATTTCTTTTGACCCAGACTAGTTTTACAGAGTGGTATCCACTCCAACATGGCGTCCCCTTTTCCTTGCCTCCGGGTCGTGCCCACGTGACTCCTACATCTAACAGGAGTCACGGACACACCCCCACGCTGGCCGCCTCGTTACCGCACAAATACAGTGGGAGCTGCATTGTACACTTTACCGAGGCGGCAAGAGGTCGGGTAGGTTGTCAGGTCTCCAATCCCTGTGAGAACTGTAAGTACAGTCTTTGCCTATCCTTTGGCCCTCACGGACGGCTGCACCTTAAGCAATATGCTCTGTCTATACCTAATACTATGACTCCTCATACAGATCGAGGATTCTCTCAGCCGCACCTCATGGGGCAATTGTCCCGATTTATTTAGGTAAGCGAACGCTATGCATAACATTTGCCTGTTATCACAGTGACCTGAGGTCTTGCCATCAATGGTTTCACCTTGAATAGCTGTATGTTTTTTTGCATCTAGATCGCACTACCATATTACTGATGGAGCAAGGACTCGGACACGAGACTTCCTCGAAAGCAATCCCCTCGATTTAACTCACTAACGAATTACTAACGACATGTCTCGTAATTAATAATATCCATTTTACACTATACGCGGGATAAGAATGAAGCTTGCCTATGTGTTTACTAACTGCAAATAACACAGACGTAGGACTGGAACGCATTTAACATGGGATCTTTACTGCGCATGCGTCTGCTGCATCTACGTAGTATGACGTGCTTTCGCTTGGAGGGAAATTCTGGCGCTTGCGAAAAGAGCTATAAAATGGCCGCTTGAAAGCTCACATGCATGGCACCTGCCTTATTGAAATTAGAAATGGATTTATAACTAACGCAAATGCAGAGAGAGAAATAACAAATGGTATGGGTTAGAGTAGAAATTGGAGGTATACAGTGAAACCATTTATTTTTGAGAATAACATTTTCCCATTTCGACTTTATTATTAGTGCGTATTTTGGCCTGTTAAAGTTGTCCTAGTCGAGCAAACCAATATGGCGCGACGCATGCGCCCTGATACGGAAGCCTGGGAGATGACTAAGGATTTGACACAAGTCCAAGGTCGGCGGAGATGTGCCCTGGGAACATGAGGGTGAAGAGTTCATATGAAGGAACTTATTCAAGATATCAGTTACAAATGTATTTAATAAAGTTTAAAGATGTATGGGAAAGGAAGGGCGGAATAAAGTTTGATGGGAGGAGTTTGGAAACAATGGTTAAAAGAAAATAAATGAAGTATAAGTGTGGTGTGATGATCATCCCCCCTCGCCTGTCCAATCAGAAGTTAGTATTCTGTAAAAATGAAACATTAATGGGTGGTGCATGCCTATGGAAGGGTATAATTGAAGTAGTTTAGTTTAGTAAGAGGGAGAAGAGAAGAGAGGAGAATATTGAGAGCTTTGCAGCAGCTGGAGCAGGAGCGGAACTTAGTTTAGCGTGTTGGGAGCGGAAGCTGCAGAAACAATTCAGAGCTTGGGATGCTGTCAGTGCTGGGGTGGTGCTGATGCTCTGAAAATGCTGATGAAGAAATCGAATGCAGAACCATCTACTTAACTTGGGTGGGTTAGAGGAATTGCGGAAGAACCACGAGTAGGAAGAGAGTGTCAGAGAGGGGTGCGACGTAGCCGTCGGTAATTAGAGAGGTGAAGTATCCTGCCCTGATTTCCTGTCCTGAAGCCTTTGTCTCCTGATCTGTCCTGGGAGGCCCTTACCAGCCCTTTGGCCAGAGGGTTGGTCTTCACACCATACTTGGTAACTATGAAATTCATCGTTTGATAAATGCTCTTCTGTCTCTATCCTCTTCTTTCTAAGCATAGTTATTGTGTGGATCTGAATTGATAAGAGTTTATCTGAGATATTTTGAATTGGCACTCCCACGAATGAGGGTGTTTGTACTGAAACGCTTTGAGATGGTTCAAAACCCCTAACTTTTAGATAAAGATTTTAAAGCTTATTGAGTCTGTCATTATTTTATATCTATTAAGGAATGCATAAAAAGTTATGTCAATTATCGCCATCAACTAGTTTTACCTAACTGGTCCATTGAACAGAGGAAAGAACTGTTTGATCAGCAGAAGGTTTAGTTAAAGAAGTAATAACTAGATCCTGAGGTATGAGCAACATATAAAACTAATAAACTCCAGTGGTTTACTTGGAGCGCAGCGGAAACGAGTTGTATGGGCCCAAGTGAGTATATGGTAGTAGAGTATCTGTTGTTAGTAGACCGCTGGATCATTACCATCTGATTTACTCCATGGTAGTATTTTCATAAGGCCTTGATCTATGACTGATCTTGATATTCTATATGTTTGTCTGTCCATGTCTTTATTTCGACACCTCGCCATGGTTTTTAAACAAACCCATTTCATGGACATCTGTTTGTTCGTCTTTAGAGCTCTATATAATATTTCTATAGCCCATGACTGGAACCTCTTACTGTACAATAGCAGTAGTTGATAGATACCACAAGCACATGGTTGACCAATGGGGAACCCTGGCCCCCTTTTTAATGTTACCCTTCTAATAGGGTCCCACATTTTTACTCTCGTCATTTTGTCTGCTTTTGTCGTTCCAGATTATTCTCCGTATTAGTGACACTACGTCTATTTGAGAGGCCACTACACTACACTAGCACTCACTGCACGTTTACCTTGGTCCTGAAGAATCGCATGGGATCTCCCCCTGAGACCATTCACTGAGCGAAACATGTTGACCTTCAACATGCCCATTAGGGATATGTTATCTGTCTAGCTACCGAGGGCCATCATCACCCTCAAGCAGCACAACCTTTTGATTTTTTGCTGATGACAGAGGGGTTATTCTTTATTAAACTCTATAGCTACCCCTCAAGCCATCTTTTAACTTCACACTAGGACACCACTGCCACTCAGACCCGCACGCACCTTTACGGCTTTATCTCTAAAAATATCTCCGACAAAGTGACCCTTCGGGGGACCCGTAGGGCCTTACAGCGCCGGCCCGACGAGGAGCACTGCCCAATGATGAAGCATGACATCCTTCGGGGTGTGTGAGGGTACCAAGACCAGGACACACTGTCCCCAGACACTAACTTGAGAACGACTACAGCTTTCTATTTCACGCTCTACGTCTCCTCTACAGGAACTGTGACTCTCGTAGAATACGATTCTAATTTTGAGGAGCACGAGTCACTGGACCTATATTCAGCTCCTTGTCACCCCTCCCACTTGTAGTTGCTTATTTTTGTGGAACAGGACATATTTTTCATCATCAGAATTCAGCCCAAAGCAAAAAGAGAAGGGCAGCCAACACAGAAAGGAGGACGTGACAGAAAGGGAAACAGTGACAAAAGGGAGAAAGCAGGGATGAAACAAAACTTGCAGGAGTAAGATAAAGCGATACAATGTGAATGATGAAGTAAGAGGTGTAAAATGGAATAAAGTCTTAGCATTCTGCAACCCAACATTCCGCAGAGCCGGAGGAGGGATCCTAGTAAAAACATTTGGCCTCTCCACTTTATTTTTTGCAAACTAACCACTTATGTGCAGGAGGTCATTGAATGCCCAAAAAAGCAGAGGAAGGCCAGTGCATTATTTGAGCCGGGTTTTGTAGTTGGGGCAAACACAAGGAGATGATGGACGGAGTGCTGAAACTTTTCAGACACTCACCCTCAGTCACAGATCTGGGTTGAATCCATCATCGTTCTTTAGCTCACTTCGCCACCTCAGTTCAGACCCAGCAATATGCAAATCAGTCTTGACCCTGTGCCTCATGGGAACAGTCCAGCCCGAACTGCAAAGCCAGGTCTTCCCTGAACCGGAAACAAGCATCCTGGGACCGGTTTCTGGGTAACACCCTTCATCAGCCAGGCTAGCTTGAATCCAGTGGCAAAGTGAGCAAAGGACTCACTTCTGGACATACCCTGCCAACTTAGAGTAAACAAAGCAAACACAAGGAGATGATGGACAGAGCGCTGAAACTTTTCAGACACTCACCCCCAGTCACAGATCTGGGTTGAATCCATCATCGTTCTTTTGCTTACTTCGCCACCTCAGTTCAGACCCAGGAATATGCAAATCAGTCTTGACAATGTGCCTCATGGGAACAGTCCAGCCCGAACTGCCAAGCCAGGTCTTCCCTGAACCGGAAACAAACATCCTGGGACCAGTTTCTGGGTAACACCCTTCGTCAGCCAGGCTGCTTGAATCCAGTGGCAAAGTGAGAAAGGGACCCACGTCTGGGCATACCCTGGCAACTTAGGGCGAACAAAGCAAACACAAGGAGATGATGGACGGAGCGCTGAAACCTTTCAGACACTCACCCCCAGTCACAGATCTGGGTTGAATCCATCATCGTTCTTTAGCTCACTTCGCCACCTCAGTTCAGACCCAGCAATATGCAAATCAGTCTTGACCATGTGCCTCATGGGAACAGTCCAGCTCAAACTGCCAAGCCAGGTCTTCCCTGAACCGGAAGCAAGAATCCTGGGACCGGTTCCTGGGTAACACCCTACATCAGCCAGGCTAACTTGAATCCAGTGGCAAAGTGAGCAAGGGACCCACGTCTGGGCATATCCTGCCAACTTTGGGCAAACAAAGAAAACACAAGGAGATGATGGACTGAGCGCTGAAACTTTTCAGACACTCACCCCTAGTCACAGATCTGGGTTGAAGCCATTATCGTTCTTTAGCTCACTTCGCCACCTAGGTTCAGACCCAGCAATATGCAAATCAGTCTTGACAATGTGCCTCATGGGAACAGTCCAGCCCGAACTGCCAAGCCAGGTCTTCCCTGAACCGGAAAGAAACATCCTGGGACCGGTTTCTGCGTAACACCCTTCATCAACCAGGCTAGCTTGAATCCAGTGGCAAAGTGAGCAAGGAACCCACATCTGGGCATACCCTCCCAACTTAGGGCGAACAAAGCAAACACAAGGAGATGATGGACGGAGCGCTGAAACTTTTCAGACACTCACCCCCAGTCGCAGATCTTAGTTGAATCCATCATCGTTCTTTAGCTCACTTCGCCACCTCAGTTCAGACCCAGCAATATGCAAATCAGTCTTCACCATGTGCCTCATGGGAACAGGCCAGCCCAAACTGCCAAGCCAGGTCTTCCCTGAACCGGAAACAAGCATCCTGGGACCGGTTTCTGGGTAACACCCTTCATCAGCCAGGCTAACTTGAATCCAGTGGCAAAGTGAGCAAGGGACCCACGTCTGGGCATACCCTGCCAATTTTGGGCAAACAAAGCAAACACAAGGAGATGATGGACAGAGCGCTGAAACTTTTCAGACACTCACCCCCAGTCACAGATCTGGGTTGAAACCATCATCGTTCTTTAGCTCACTTCGCCACCTCAGTTCAGACCCAGCAATATGCAAATCAGTCTTGACCCTGTGCCTCATGGGAGCAGTCCAGCCCGAACTGCCAAGCCAGGTCTTCTCTGAACCGGAAAGAAACATCCTGGGACCGGTTTCTGGGTAACACCCTACATCAGCCAGGCTAACTTGAATCCAGTGGCAAAGTGAGCAAGGGACCCACGTCTGGGCATATCCTGCCAACTTTGGGCAAACAAAGCAAACACAAGGAGATGATGGACTGAGCGCTGAAACTTTTCAGACACTCACCCCCAGTCACAGATCTGGGTTGAAGCCATTATCGTTCTTTAGCTCACTTCGCCACCTAGGTTCAGACCCAGCAATATGCAAATCAGTCTTGACAATGTGCCTCATGGGAACAGTCCAGCCCGAACTGCCAAGCCAGGTCTTTCCTGAACCGGAAACAAACATCCTGGGACCGGTTTCTGCGTAACACCCTTCATCAACCAGGCTAGCTTGAATCCAGTGGCAAAGTGAGCAAGGAACCCACATCTGGGCATACCCTCCCAACTTAGGGCGAACAAAGCAAACACAAGGAGATGATGGACGGAGCGCTGAACCTTTTCAGACACTCACCCCCAGTCGCAGATCTGGGTTGAATCCATCATCGTTCTTTAGCTCACTTCGCCACCTCAGTTCAGACCCAGCAATATGCAAATCAGTCTTGACCCTGTGCCTCATGGGAACAGTCCAGCCGGAACTGCCAAGCCAGGTCTTCCCTGAACCAGCAACAAGCATCCTGGGACCGGTTTCTGGGTAACACCCTTCATCAGCCAGGCTAGCTTGAATCCAGTGGCAAAGTGAGAAAGGGACCCACGTCTGGGCATACCCTGGCAACTTAGGGCGAACAAAGCAAATACAAGGAGATGATGGACAGAGCGCTGAAACTTTTCAGACACTCACCCCCAGTCACAGATCTGGGTTGAATCCATCATCGATCTTTAGCTCACTTCGCCACCTCAGTTCAGACCCAGCAATATGCAAATCAGTCTTGACCATGTGCCTCATGGGAAAAGGCCAGCCCAAACTGCCAAGCCAGGTCTTCCCTGAACCAGAAACAAGCATTCTGGGACCGGTTTCTGGGTAACACCCTTCATCAGCCAGGCTAACTTGAATCCAGTGGCAAAGTGAGCAAGGGACCCACGTCTGGGCATACCCTGCCAATTTTGGGCAAACAAAGCAAACACAAGGAGATGATGGACTGAGCGCTGAAACTTTTCAGACACTCACCCCCAGTCACAGATCTGGGTTGAAGCCATCATCGTTCTTTAGCTCACTTCGCCACCTCAGTTCAGACCCAGCAATATGCAAATCAGTCTTGACCCTGTGCCTCATGGGAACAGTCCAGCCCGAATTGCCAAGCCAGGTCTTCCCTGAACCGGAGAGAAACATCCTGGGACCGGTTTCTGGGTAACACCCTTCGTCAGCCAGGCTTGCTTGAATCCAGTGGCAAAGTGAGAAAGGGACCCACGTCTGGGCATACCCTGGCAACTTAGGGCGAACAAAGCAAACACAAGGAGATGATGGACGGAGCGCTGAAACTTTTCAGACACTCACCCCCAGTCACAGATCTGGGTTGAATCCATCATCGTTCTTTAGCTCACTTCGCCACCTCAGTGCAGACCCAGCAATATGCAAATCAGTCTTGACCATGTGCCTCATGGGAACAGTCCAGCTCAAACTGCCAAGCCAGGTCTTCCCTGAACCGGAAACAAGCATCCTGGGACCCGTTTCTGGGTAACACCCTACATCAGCCAGGCTAACTTGAATCCAGTGGCAAAGTGAGCAAGGGACCCACGTCTGGGCATATCCTACCAACTTTGGGCAAACAAAGCAAACACAAGGAGATGATGGACTGAGCGCTGAAACTTTTCAGACACTCACCCCCAGTCACAGATCTGGGTTGAAGCCATTATCGTTCTTTAGCTCACTTCGCCACCTAGGTTCAGACCCAGCAATATGCAAATCAGTCTTGACCCTGTGCCTCATGGGAGCAGTCCAGCCGGAACTGCCAAGCCAGGTCTTCCCTGAACCAGCAACAAGCATCCTGGGACTGGTTTCTGGGTAACACCCTTCATCAGCCAGGCTAGCTTGAATCCAGTGGCAAAGTGAGAAAGGGACCCACGTCTGGGCATACCCTGGAAACTTAGGGCGAACAAAGCAAACACAAGGAGATGATGGACGGAGCGCTGAAACTTTTCAGACACTCACCCCCAGTCACAGATCTGGATTGAATCCATCATCGTTCTTTTGCTCACTTCGCCACCTCAGTTCAGACCCAACAATATGCAAATCAGTCTTGACCCAGTGCCTCATGGGAACAGTCCAGCCCAAACTGCCAAGCCAGGTCTTCCGTGAACCAGAAATAAACATCCTGGGAACGGTTTCTGGGTAACACCCTTCATCAGCCAGGCTAGCTTGAATCCAGTGGCAAAGTGAGCAAGGGACCCACGTCTGGGCATATCTAGCCAACTTAGGGCGAACAAAGCAAACACCGGAGATGATGGACAGAGCGCTGAAACGTTTCAGACACTCACCCCCAGTCATCGTTCTTTAGCTCATTTCGCCACCTCAGTTCAGACCCAGCAATATGCAAATCAGTCTTGACCCTGTGCCTCATGGGAACAGTCCAGCCCGAACTGCCAAGCCAGGTCTTCCATGAACCGGAAACAAGCATCCTGGGACCGGTTTCTGGGTAACACCCTTCATCAGCCAGGCTAGCTTGAATCCAGTGGCAAAGTGAGAAAGGGACCCACGTCTGGGCATACCCTGGCAACTTAGGGCGAACAAAGCAAACACAAGGAGATGATGGACGGGGTGCTGAAACTTTTCAGACACTCAACCCCAGTCACAGATCTGGGTTGAATCCATCATTGTTCTTTAGCTCACTTCGCCACCTCAGTTCAGACCCAGCAATATGCACATCAGTCTTGACCCTGTGCCTCATGGGAACAGTCCAGCCGGAACTGCCAAGCCAGGTCTTCCCTGAACCGGAAACAAGCATCCTGGGACCGGCTTCTGGGTAACGCCCAGACCAATCACATCTGCTGGTTCAATCTGAAGAGAGCATTAACAGTTAGTGAGAGGACGATTATTACATTGCTACGTGGTGTCTTACATGTCCATCACCATGGCTGGGCAATCACATACAAAGTGGTACAAAAATTACATCCTCATAAGGTGAGGTGGTACATGGGCAGCAGGATAGGAGGCGTTGCACTATCATGTTTTTGCTGTTTTTGCACCATGCGCCAGTTGTGGCCATGCAAAAATTCTATTTATTGCTCCATCATATTACTTAAAATAAGCGCCAGATGGGAAATATTGAAGAATTAGTTTGTTATGAGCAGTTTTTATTTTCAAATATTTCCAGGACGTGCAAAGTTACACATTTTTCTTGTTGTGTTCCAAATGAACAATCAGTCAGATGAGAGTGAAAGCTGCGAGCACAGGTACCCTTTTAAGATGCAGTGCTGTAAGGCTGCCACCCAAACTGAGAGGGATTTTTTCCTGTTTTCAATTTAGGTGGGTGAGTGCAGTGTTGGGTTTCCTTAGCTGAATCTGTTTGCTGTGTGTGTGCCACTCCAAGCCTACACTGTGGTTTAGGAAATCTTATCTCAGTGCTTGGTGCGTCAGATTATTCTTTTGCATCCATAAGCAGATGTTCATGTTTTAAAGCTGTATTAAATCATACACTTATAAGCAGCATTATATGACTGGTGAGGGTTTATTTCTTGGCTGATTGTTTAAGCCAGTCTACACCCTCAATGATTTGTGCTTATGAGCCACTGTTACAAAATAAATGGTCACTTATTTATTCTCTTCCTATGCCCCTGGGTGCAACATATATCTTTTCCTCCAAATCTCCTTTATACTTTGGACCAGTCCATTTGAGACCTGAATATATATATATATATATATATATATATATATATATATATATATATATATATATATATATTCCATCCACATCCCTCTGCTCGAGGAAAAACGGGCTCGCACTCCCAGGTTTAGTAGTTCACGTTCTTTTAATTTTCAATTCATCAGATATCAAGGCTACACCGACGCGTTTCGTTCTCCACTGAGAACTTGATCACGGTACAAATGGTACAAATATATATAACCACCAGCTCCAGTTCCCCTCCAGTCCCTGGATACCAACACAAGGGCTCCGGTTCCAATTTAAAAGAGATTCTCTTTATTTCTCTTCGGTTTCGGTAACGCGTTTCGCCTGTGTCCACAGGCTTGCTCACACCATAAACGCCATTGCCATTCCTTCATTTAAAAAAAACACAAGTACCCGATCACGTGGTCCGCTGTTTCCATTACAATGGAAAACAGACTCCATTACATATTGTGATTGAACCAACTATTAAAAACAATGCTGTGTTGAACAATTTAAAACATTCTAAATTCATGTTTTACATTCAGAATTAGTTGCTGGAAGTTCACAATAATTTATCAAATATTTGGAGTTTTCTATTTCCTGTGCAAACAATATGCATTTAGAAGAGGTTTTGCTTTGTTCGTGCTCCATTTGTGCTGAGGATTTTAGACAAGTGTCTACTTCATCCTACAACTTGTATCAGAATACACATTACTAAAATAATTAAATGTGCATACTGGTTAAAAAATAATAATAATATACAATTTTCCCTTTATAAAATACATATTAAAATTCATACGCATTTTAAATATTTACAAAACTGAAACCTCTAAAGAAATTTTCTTTCTATTAAAAGGGTTTCATTTGACATTCTAGGGCAGATCAATTTGGATAAAGTGCCAGTGCACCATGAACAGACATCTTTGATTTTCATGATGTCAAAAAATGGGTCAATAATAATTAAAATGATGAATAAACAGACACTATAAAGTTCAATGGTCAATTTTAAAGTGCCAGTGCAATATGCAAATATAATCAATACAGTACATTAGATAACAGTGCAGTGCATAAGATAATAAAGTGCAAGTGCTATGACCACAGTTAACTCATAGATCATCATCAATTCCATCATGTTTGGACCCTTTAATATCTTGGAAAAGTGCTAGTGCATTCTAAAATAATCTCCAAAACTTCCTGCCTTTGAATCAAGAGAATGAATTATATCAATATTTCAGCATATTGACACCTTAACTCCAAATACTAAAATCATCCAATTTCTTCCAATTATTATACAGCCTTTTCTTAACACGGCAAACTTATTTTTTTAAATTTTATTGTGGATTTACGGGACTTGTTTAAAATGAGCCATCTAATTTGGATAGTGCTAGTAACTTAAGTGCACATGTAAGTCCTCGTCTGTGTTCATGCCCGACGGTATTCTGGTGTTAAATAACATTATGTATTTTGACTCCAGCTGTCGCAATTTCTTCTCTCTATTGCCTCCCCTTCTCATTTTTGGCACCTGGTCACCTGCAAAGTAAGTTAAATCTTGCAGTTTGCCCTTGTGGATCTCATTTATGTGGCGTGCCACCGGATAAGTTTTGTCGTTATTTTTGACTGCTCGCATTTGTTGGAGAATGCGAACATGGACCATGTGAATAGTGCTTCCTACATACAACTTTGGGCAGGAGCATTTTAAGATATAAACTACATGGTCACTTCGGCAGTTCAAAAAGCATCTAATCTTCCATGTGTTCACCATTAGTGGGGACAATACTGATTTGGTGTTTTGGGCGATTGTGCAGGCTCTGCACTTTTGACATTTATAAAAGCTTGGATTCGCCCTCAGCCAGTTCTCAGGTTTGATTAATTCTGGACTGATGTTCACCAACTCTTGCCTCATGGATTTGGCTCTTTTGAAGGACACCTGAGGCCTCCGTTTTACTACTGTGCCAAGCATTGGATCACTTCTTATTAGATGCCAGTGCCTACTCACACAATCTCTCACTTTTGTGTGGTAGGCACTGTATCCGGTGATCAATCTTATTTCCTCCTTGTCTTGTCTCTTGATTTCCTCTTTTCCTTCTTTGGGTTTCAATAAGACTTCTCTTTTGATACCACTGACATTTTGTAATGTTTGGCCCAGGACCTGATCTTTATAACCCCTTTCCCTAAATCTCTTGTTTAGACTGCTCTGAGCATCTTCTAATGCCTGCCTCACTGCAATTTCTTTTCATCCTGAGATGACTGGTGAGGGTTTATTTCTTGGCTGATTGTTTAAGCCAGTCTACACCCTCAATGATTCGTGCTTATGAGCCACTGTTACAAAATAAATGGTCACTTATTTATTCTCTTCCTATGCCCCTGGGTGCAACATATCTCTTTTCCTCCAAATCTCCTTTATACTTTGTACCAGTCCATTTGAGACCTGAATAGACCTGAATATGAATATATATATATATATATATATATATATATATATATATATATATATATATATATCAGCTGCAACTCCGTCAATCCCATGGAATCTTCACCACAAACGGAGCACGGACCACCAAATAGTGCAAGATTTTTATTTTTGCTCTGCAACCTCTACAGCCATGACGCGTTTCAGCCCGTCAAGGGCCTTGATCACTTGTATGTATATATATATATTAGAACTAAAGTTTCCATCGGAAAAGTTATTTTTGTTTTGCCAATAACTTTGGCGCTGCTTGACGAATTTTCATAAAATTAAAAAAAAGTCCCCTCTTTGATTCATCTGCTGCGTTGAAAATTTCGGGTGATCCGTCAAGCAGGGGGCGAGAAAAAAGGGGGGTCCTAAAACACATTTTCGCCATGTTATGTCTATGGGGATTTTTCATTTTTTGAACACGACTACAGCCCGAACTGTGGAATTACATCAAATTTGTCAGAAAGCTAGATGTTGGTCCAAAAAGCGTGCTTTTTGTGATTTGGTGTAAATCCATTGAGTGGTTTCAGAGATATTTAAGATTAAAAAATATAGATATCTGGGGACGCAAGTCCTTGCAGTGGACTTGCAGAACCTTCTAAAATGTGATTGGCTGCCAACACTTCAACCAGGAAGTGTTGGCAGCCATCTTGGGACTCGGCTTGAAGCTGAGTCCCACAAGAAAGGTAACAAGCATTGGCATAGCCAATAGGTCTCGCTTTTGGGACCTTATAAGTATTTAGTTATGCAGCACAATATCCTTGGTGCAACAACATCAACTGTTGCATGGCTAAACACTTATAAGGTCCTAAACGCGAGACCTATTGGCTATGCCAATGCTTGTTACTGTGGCTCCCTTGACAGTTATCTTTCGGTTCTGTTTGCCAGCTTTCTGATTAGAAAGCCTCTCCTCTCCGGTGGGTCAGTAGTCTTTATACTTCTCACGTTGTCGGTAGGATAGAACTTAAAGGGAACAAATTAAATTTCACAACCAAGTTCAACCAGCTAGAGGCGCCAAGTTTGGGATTCTGGAAACTCGCGCCCCTATCTTTTCTCTGACTAGATAGATGACTAGAGATTAGAAGCATTGAGTCACACCTCGCCTAGATCATGAGCCCGAATCACACTTTACCACGCAAAGACCGAGTACAAGGTGACGGCGATTGGCACGAGGACAGCTTTGCTTGCAAAACTAATTGTAATTTGGCCGCTTGAGGAGCGCGAACAGGAAGTGCCGTGTTAGCTCCGTGATGCGAAGGCCCCTGCAGGCCATGCCACACGAATAGGGCTTATCTCTACTGCGACGACAAAAAAAAGACCAAGACTAGGCTCACCAGAGGGTAGTCCTCCATTTCGGATGCAGCGTTAGGAGAATCTCTGGCAGCTATGAAACCTTCTTCGTCCTACGTGGTCCTATGTGTCCTGGCATCGCTTGCACTGAGCGTCCACGCGCGCCCTTCACCGCAGATCAAGCACCAGCAGGTGAGTGAGAAGGGTGAGAAGTAATAATACTGACTAGCTTTGTGGCTGTAAGTAACGGGAAATAGCATTACTTAGCTCACGAGTACGTGTCTTATCATCCTTAGAAAGATGATAGGCTGAGTCAGCCCCACGAGGATTCGGGGCTGAGACATGTAGTGATGTCTGTGCTGTTATATAGCAGAGTGATGGAGCTGTGTCTCTGTTGTAGTATAGCAGAGGAGATGCAGGCATGCCTGTGCTGAGGTAATGCAGTCACGTTGTGATGTGATTGAGGTGATGCAGACATGCCTGTGCTGAGGTGATGCAGGCATGCCTGTGCTGTGATAGCAGGGGTGATGCAGCCACGACAGTGCTGAATACAGAAATAGCGCTGCACTGTTGCCTCGTCGCTGTAATGCAGCAGTCCAGTCCTAGTTTGTGCTGTAATGTAGCAAAGGTGATGCGTTCTTGTCTGTCGTGTAATTTAACAGATGTGTCGCAGTCGTGTCTGAGCTGTTATGCGATAGGTGATGGCGTTGTCTCACTGAGTTGCAACACCCAGGGGTGATGTACTCTCGTCTCTGTGCTGTAATAGAGCAGAGGCAAGCCGTGCCTCTAGGCTGCAACGTAGGAGAGGTGTTGTAGTCTTGTGTCTGTCCTGTAATATGTAGTGGGAATGGGGTAGTGTCTCTTGGGGGTCTATTGATTGTGTCAGGACCTTAGGTGTTTGAGATCAATACAGCTAAAACCTCCAGAAAGCATAACAGTGACTTACTAACACACAGCAGGTCCGTGCAGCCATTTTTGTACGAATCAATGGTAGCGAAAAGGTTGCAAGAGAGGTATCGAATCCTGTGGCGTGTGGCTGATTTTATTAATTATTATTCGCGGACCGCGAACAAAGTGCTTCACATATTTATTGTCTGTAACCGAAAAGGCGGATTAATGGCAATTTATTTTTAAGTCCGTTCCGTGAGTGTGTGAGTGGCCTTGTAGTGTTTACATAATTATCCGTTCTTAGGTATTTTTTGTAATTTAAAGTTTACCGAGGTCTTTAAATCAGCAAGCTGCAGGCCAAACTTCTGCAGCTCTTGGTGCCTCCTGGTCTTCTTAAGTAGAAATGCCAACCACAGCTTGTGCCACCCAGGAGGCGGAACTTGGGTGGCACAACGGCCAGTCGCGGCCGGCAAGACGGGCGGGGGGAGTAAATCAACCCCTCACCAGGGAAAACATAGAGATAGTGGGGACCAAGGAGAGCACAGGTGTGAGCAGAGACGTTGGGAGAGACATTGGAAGACTTCAGATGGATGTTCAAATACTGTTTTCCCACAAACAGAACATGCGACCTTTATACAGCATTTTTCCCCAAGGCAATACATTCATGTTTGACACATGATTCACAAAAGATAAACATGGGCTCCTTTACAATTGTGTACATCACTTTCTGTGAAGGCTCTGACATCGGCAGAGGTCAGTGCAATAAACCAGCCATTAAAAGGGAAGCTACGTGCATGAGGCTAAGAACGGTGGCAAAGTGTGACAATAAACAATCAAAATCACTTCCTGGTATCGAACGGGCACAGGCGCAGTGAACCTCACCTGGCAAACCCAGCACTCACCAGAGACCTATAAATTCCGAAGCGCCCTTCATTAAAGTGACAGGAAGCAGGCCTGCTCACAGCTCGAGATGGGCACAGCAGAGCTCTGCGGGAGGGTAATAAAATAAACAAGAGAGGAGCGGGGGCGAGGGCGAGCGCGGCAGCCTGCTCAGCTGACCAAACGCTTGTGCGTCATGGCCTTTGCCGGCATGTGTTTACAATTATCGCGCACGATAATTGGAAACACATGTTTGCCGCGCGTACCCATCTCAAAAAGGCCAGCCACGACGCACGAGCGTTTTTGGGACTGCTTTCAAAACTCACTTACTAAAAGTCTTCGCCTCTAAGCAGCGCTTGCGCGCTACTCGAGGCTCGACCTAAAAATAAAGAAAAGGGGTCAGGGTAGGAATACCCTGAATCCTCAGATATTGTGGGGGGGGGGGGAGGGTTCCACAGGGATCCCGCCAGGGGTTAAAAGTGATTTTTATTTAAGTGGGTATTTTTATTGATTTTGCAGGGGGTGCCCATGGCACCCCCTGTGCCCCAGGGACTGCTACCTCCCAGGGCCAAACAATAAAATGAATGATGCGGGAGGCCTGCATGCCCCGCAGCCAGGGGACTGCCACATCCCCGGGGCTATGTGTAAAATTAGCACGGCAGACCCGGGGACCAAGACCTCCCCGGGGCATTCCTTACAATTTATGCAGGGGTTGCCCTGGGTCCCCCTCGCAGCCCCAGGTACCGTCACCTTCCCAGGGCTAAATGTAATTTTTATACGGGGGGACTCCAGCCCCTCCACAGGTCCGGGGACCGCCACCTTCCTGGGGCTAAATATGACATTAATGCAGAGGGCACGCACCCCCGCAGACTCAGGGGCTGCCACTACCCTGGGGCTGAAGTGAAAAAATGCAGGGGGCCCATGGGGCACCCCCACAGCCCCAGGGACCGCCACCTCCCTGGGGCAAATGTAAATAATTAAAGGGGGGACCGCCACCTCCCATGGACTGTGCCCTGCAATGGAGGGGGGGCTGCATGACCCCCCTCTTGGAGCCATAGATGGCCCTGGGGACTGCCACATCCCAGGGCCGGCTCCTGCTATGTCCCAAAATTGGCCCAGGGAAGGGGGCCCATGCAGCCCTCCTCCCAGAATAAATAAATCACCACTCTGTAAACGTGCCTCCTGGTGTACTGTTGGTTGGGGGATGAAACCCCCTTGGCTGCTGAGGGTCCTTGGGAGCCAACAAGACCTCCTGTTACCTCCAGTAAGTCCCACACGTTGGGATTTCTGAGAGGTGTTTAGAGGCCACGCCCCCTTTCTCCTCCACTCTGCAAATGCGCCTCCTGGTACACTACTTGTTTGGGGATGAAGTCCCCTTGCCTTCAGAGGGTCCTTGGGGGCCAGAAACCCCTCCTGTTATCTCCAGTAAGTCCCACACTGAGGGATTGCTCAGAGGTGGTCAGAAGCCACACCCCCTTTGATCCACCACTCTGCAATCGTGCCTTCTGGCCCACTACTAGTTGGGGGATGAAGTCCCCTTAAAGGCTGAGGGACCTTGGGGGCCAAGAAGCCCTCCTGTTACCTCCAGTAAGACCAGAACAGCAGGATTGCTGAGAGGACTTCAGAGGCCACACCCCCTTTCTCTACCACTCTGCAAATGCACCTTCTGGTGCATTGCTGATTGAGGAATGAAGTCCCATTTGCTCCAGTGGATCCTTGGGGGCCAACTACCTCTCCTGTTACCTCCTGTAAGTCCCACACGGCGGGATTGCTGAGAGGTCTTTGAAGGCCATGCCCCCTTTATCCACCACTCTGCAAACACACCTCCTGCTGCACTGCTGGTTGGGGGATGATGTCCCCTTAGTTGCTGAGGGTCCTTGGGGGCCAACTACCCCTCCTGTTACCTCCAGTAAGTCCTGCAGAGGGGGATTGCTAAGAGGTTGTCAGAGGCCACGCCCCGTTTCTCCACCACTCTGCAAATCCTCCTCCTGGTCCACTGCTGGTTGAGGGGTGACTTCCCCTTGGATGCTGAAGGTCCTTGGGGGCCAGGAACCCCTTCTGTTACCTCCAGTAAGTCCCAGACAGCAAGATTGCTGAGAGCTGGTCAGAGGCACCGCCCCCTTTCTCCACTAAGATGCAAACACAACTACTTGTTAAAAAAATCATAGAAATTCACTGAAAAAACAAAGATTACAGGGACGTTATAGTTAGGAATTAGCATTGAAAAAAACCTTCGGGCGTGGCCAGCAGCCACGGAAGATGGCCGCCATTTAGAGGAGCTGCGCTAGCCACCAGCGCCAATACCCACTAATATCCGTCATCATCCGATCCTGAGTCGGCAAAGTGAAGCAGGTCCTGTGGGAAAAGTATCTGCAGCGCTGTGCCGAGTTGTTACCCCCGGAGACGGCGTAGAGACCTGCTGTGCAGCGGAGAGCAAGCCGGAGGCGCGAGGCAAGATGGCGCCGCCCTCACGGTCCGGAGTGCCGGCCGCGTAAAAAGCTCCCGACGTGCTTCCAGCGGCTAGCGGCAAAGGAGATGGGCTGGAGCCCCGGGCCCAGGCGTCGGAGAGACAGCACACAGAAATCAACCAGGCCTGGCCCTGAGGTGGCGCGGCCGACGGTGCCAACCGCATCTCGCTCTGTGACGAGCTTGGCCAGCAGATGGGCGGAAGCGGTCCCCTGGAGACGAGCAGACGACTTGAGCCTGCGGCGTATTATCCTGGGACGGGCGCGGTCCCGGATGACGGCAGTGACGGCCCTTTGACAAGCCTAGGCCCCTAGAGCCTGCAATGTGCCCACTCAACTCGAATTTGGCCCTGGGAACGGTCAGTGCGGACCCTTTGGCGACGAGCAGCGAGGTGATTAGGGGCTGCAGCAGGGAGTTGCTCGGTCCAGCCTTGGGGCAAACAGCGCATAGCAGCGGAGCGGACCGGAGTCCCCCCTTCCCGCCCCTTCCTTGAACTTCTGTGGCCTGTTATACCATCGGACTACCCGGAGGTGCTGGGACATTCTGGAGTTGCGCCACAATACACCTGGGGCCCATGACGATCGGGTGCGCAACGCAAGGCCTCAAACGCTATACTCAGGGGGGAATCCCCCCCCGGGAGCGGGAAGGGAGCGCGTAACCAGCGCAGGTGATTCAGGAGACGGGGGACTGCCTAACCAGTACCATTTCAGACAGTGGAGGTGGCCGCATTCCACGCCCGGGCAGCGATAGCCGTGCAGGGCCCCCGCAGACAAGTTCATCATCGACGCCCTATACCTAAAGACCATGGGCCGTAACAAGGCACTGGGGCCGGGACAGACGAACCAAATAGATAAGTACACGGTTGCCCGGAGCCGAGAAGATGGCGCAGCAGGAGGAGACCCGTTGGAAGACCAGGAGGACCAGCTCCCTGACCCCTCCTTGAAAGATATGAGAGCGATCACAGACCTCAAGTGGACACTGGAACCTAAATTAGACTCTGACACGGAGGAAGTGAACCTACTTAGAGCAGATCTCCGCAAAATGGCGGACAAGGTGACCACAGCAGAGGCTGAGATCGGTGGCCTGCAGGCCAAAACCAAGCAGCTTGAGGAGCAGGTCTCGCGTCTTACGAAGAATCAATCGGACATTTATGCTAGACTCAAAGACCAAGAAGGGAGGGCCCGACGCAACAACATCCGGGTAGTGGGTGTGCCGGAGGGGATGGAAGGACAGGCGATGGATCTCTTTCTAGAGGACTTAATCCTGAACAAGCTGAAACCCAAACGCATGTCCTCTTTCTTTTCTATTGAACGGGCCCACCGAGCGCTGGGAGGTCGGCCGCACCCGGGAGCGCCCCCGCGCACGATCATAGCCCGAATACTCAACTTTCGTGATCGCGACGCCATACTACAGGCGGCACATCAACATGGGGACCTGCACCACGAAAATGCTACCATCCGTTTTTTTCCTGATTTTACGCTGCAGGTCCAGCTCCAGCGACGAACGTTCGATGCGGTCAAGTGAGCCCTGTGCGATGCCAACGTAAAATACATGATGCTCTTCCCCGCAAAACTCAAAATCCTGGACGATGGGAAATCGTACTTTTTCGACTCACCAGCGGAGGCAAGTGACTGGCTCGAAGGTTGGGGCAAGGTCGAACGTAAAGGGAGACATCCCCGTGTCCCCCCCAGAACTGCAGTCATTTCTGAGGGACAGCGGAACAGACAGGCCGGGGACGTCATAATGAACACTGAGCTTCGTGGGGGCGCCTCGTCCACCGCAAGTATCACTGCTGTGCACTGTATTCCCCTAGACTTTTGCTCCTGGGGGGTGGGTCCCTGGATAGGAATGGGCAGCTGTGGGGTGGGTTCTGCAGCTGATGGCATCCCCCGGGCTGTTGTGGATTAAATAGCGCTGTCATGCCTGTCCGGGGATCTGGGATCCTGGGGGTGGAGGACCACTTTCCTACCAAAGTCTACATAGCGAACAGCCCGACTAGGTTATTATCAAAACTTTCTCAGTGGGTTCAGTTTATCTCCTGTACCAATCATGGCGCTTCACGCTGGCGGCTGGCACACTGCCCCTCTTTTTTCCTGTTTACTATAACACAGTTCGGGCGACAGGCACTCTGTGTGTTTGGGAGGTGGGAGGTTCTTACTCACCTAGCAGGGTCGCAGGGAGGGGGATGTTGGGTATGTTGTTTATGGTTTTTGTATGTTTGTACAAGTGCTCATGACCTATTTAGTCATCCCAATGCACCGGGCTGTCCATTCTGGGGTCTGGCGGGAAGAGTGGGCTCTCGGTGGTGGGCCCTGAACCGAACGTCCTGGGGGACCACACCAACATGAGGGTATGGACCTGGAATGTAAATGGCCTAGGAAACAAGATCATGCGTACCCTGGTCCTTCAATACATCAAGAGGCACTCCCCAGATGCAGCATTACTCCAAGAAACGCACCTAAAAGGCAATACCTGTAAATCATTAGACCGTTTTGGTTACAAGTTAGTGGCCCACTCTGGCTTCTCATCGGGTGCTCGGAGTGTAGGCATCCTGGTCCGTGGCACGCTCCCTCTGACCATCCCTGCAGCAAGGACAGATGAGGCGGGGTGCATGGTGGCAGCAACATGAAAATGGGAAGGCCATACTGTTACACTCTGCTCTGTCTATGTACATAGGGTCATTCTACCCAAGTCCTTCCTGCTTGAATTGCCCCTGGGTACCCTGCTCATTGGTGGAGACACCAATGCTGTCATGTATCCAGAGCTGGATCGTTCCAGCTCCCGGGTGAGTAAACAAAACGAGCGAGATTTAGCAGACTTCATAACGGCCCTTGGCTTGATAGACCTCTGGAGAACGCACAATCCCTCCGATAGACACTACACGTATTATTCGGCCAGACATAATTCCCTTTCCAGAATAGACTACCATCTTCAAGCGAAACGATCGGGTAGACGAATTCACTGACTCAAGGCAGATGGCAAGAGGTATCTCGGACCATTCCCCGGTAGGAGTAGCCATTAAGGGACCCCGCCTAAATAGAGCCCCCTTCCCGAGAATTGATCCCTGGCGCCTTAGAGACCCGGACCTTAGCAATCAGCTCCGTGAGAGCTCAGAACTGTACTTCCAAGAAAACAAAGGTTCAGTGACCTCCCACGTCATTCTATGGGAGGCCTATAAAATGGTGCTACGGGGACGGGCGCAGGCACTAATCGGTGGGAAAAAAAAGGTTGAAGAGCTCGAAGTACGCTCCCTGGAGCGTGAAATCATTGACATGGAGAAAGAGGCAGCAATTGACAACTCCCGACAGATGAGGCATAAGCTGGCCCTAAAGCAACAAGACTTGCGCGCACTGGCAGATGGGGAAGCGCGGGCGCACGCCTTGGCCACTCAACACAGGCTGTACGACGTAGGAGATAAAGCATCAAAGCTCCTAGCGTGGCTGGAAAGGTGAGATCGGGAATGTTCCTGGGTGACAGGTGTGTTTGACGGGACAGGGCAACTACAGACAGCTAACACTGACATAGCAGAGGCCTTTGCGGCGCACTTTGATGCAGTTTACAAACAAGGTGCCCTGTTCTACAGCACACAGTAGGACCATACCACTACTTAATACAGTCCAAGCATTTTCCATGCTGGACCCTGCGTCGTGAGATGTAACAACTCAAACATATAGTCCCAAGAGACCTGTTCAGATCCTCTATGTATGTGCAATGGACTGTTCCTGACCTATAGTCCGCCCAAATTTCAAAGGTAAAGTACCAATCGTATCTATCCTTGCAAACTCACAGTATATATTGCCTCTTCTACCAAAGTTTCCTCTTATGTTGGCGTGTGCCGACCATTGCAGACTACTAATGCGATGTACTGACCCTTCATCAAAAGCTTAGGAATGTAAAGTGCCTTGTGCTTCAAGGTTCTTCATTACGCTCCCCGGGCTGATTTTGGCCCTAGGAACCCCATCCTCCAGGGCCCGGCCTTTTCTTTTTTTTTATTTCAAGGGAGGGGGCTGCTCGGCCATTTTGGGCCCCGGGGACCTCATCCCCTGGGGTCTGGCCATTTCTTTCTGGCCCCAGGGGCCAAAAGGACCCCATGCTCCAGGGCCCAGCCTGTAGTGTGGGTGCCCTGGTCCCACCCAGGGCACCCACTTTTTAAACATTGGGGAGCGTGGGGGTCCTGAAGGCCCCCGCGGTCCCTGCCGGCTCCCCGCCTCCTACGGGAGCCGTCATTGCTTTTACACATAGGGAGCTGCTAACATGCAGCTCCCTGTGTGTAAAAGCAATTCTGCTCCGCTTCTAGTAAGCGAGAGCATTTTCTGCTCTCACTTACTAGAAGCAAATAGCGCTTGCTATGGCTTGGCAGGCCCCTCCATCACGAACAGGACTCTTGGCACAGATTTGAGCAAGTAAAACTTCAACGGGCCAAGCCTGGTGACTGTATCTGACCTCTGCTACATCACGGTCAACCTGAACTTGGAAGTTAGATATCCATAGTTGACGCTTTGAGCTTTTTGGTTCTATTTTCACTAAAATCTTTTAAAATTTATAACTCCGGCTCTACTGATTGCATTTTTCTCCTATTGGTGTCAAATCATTTATCAGAACGTGCTCTATTTTTCTAAATTGGTGTGGGATTTTTCTAGTGTTGCGTTTTCACTTTATTACTGTTTGTGTGCTGCATAAATACTTTACACATTGGCTCTAAGCTAAACCTGGCTGCTTTTTGTGCCAAGCTACCCAGGTTTAAACACAGGTAATTTAGACACTTTTTGTGGTTCACCCTGCAAGGTATCGTGGTTGTCGCTTGACCAGGGCTCACACCCCACTTAACCAACAGCCCAGTTTCTCACAACTTTATTACTGTTTGAGTGCTGCAAAAATACTTTACACTTTGCCTCTAACTAAAGCCTGACTGCTTTTGTGCCGAGCTACCAGAGGGTTAAGGACAGTTTAATTTAGTGACTTTTGTAGTTCACCCTGACAAGGGTTGTGGCTGTTGCTTGAGAAGTGCTCCCACCCCCCTCAACCAACAACCCACTTTCTCACAAGTACCAAGAAGTATTTCCAAGAGTGCTATTTGATAAGTTTAAAATCTGGCACAAATGTGTTTTATTGAGGAGAATAATGATGGTAGTATTTGTGTTTTTACACTTTTTAAGGATATAGTATTTAATCTGGTTTATAAACACAATGCTGAACCAGAGAGCAACAGTAGAAAGAACAGCTATTGTGACAACGATGGACTCATAGTTGAACAATCAGCTGGAATGCTTTTGTGTCACTTTTCTTCTTTATAAGTGCCCCCTAGCTTTTTTTTATATAATATAATGATTTCCCAAAGCTGCAATTTGCGTTTTGCAGTAGTACAAATAGTGTCTACCATTTCATTATAAAACTGCTCCATTTTGTTTTTGACAGTGAAGAATTACAGTGCACTCTCTTAAGAGACTATAGGCCAGACACTATAAAGAGATGATGTTTGCAATAAAATGTATCTGTCTGCAATCTATTTGTGTGTGTTCTGCTCAGTATATACAGAGAAAGAGAAAAATAAATATAGATATAGATATATGAAAAAATAGCATTTAATTATATTTGGTCTTGATAATTACCATTCAATGGCTCTTTAACATCACGGGTATGGTCCTATACACTCCCTTTTAAGGTTATATTCTAATCTGAGATTCTCAGAGCGAAAAGTTAGCCAAGAGATGTTTCTATTAAATATTATTCATTTGAAAGTAAGTTCAATGTTTGATTTCTCACAGCAATCCTGTTGTCCTGTTATAACAAATCAGTCATTTCATCTGCATGGAGCCTGTTTTATTTGTTCTGCAGCGTCGTATTATCAAATGCACATTCATAAGAACATGCAGTGAGTGTAACACTTCTTTTTCAACTAGAGTTAGTTTTTTCAGTGCGAGGGAAAAAAGTTGTAATTTTTTATTTATATATGAAATTACATTAGATTCACGATTTATGACTAACAAAAAATTATTTATATATTACTTTTGATTCAATAACGCTTCCAATATTCCAATACTATTGGGGATTAACCTCTCCAGTAACTGGTGACATTTATAGTTCTAACTAGTGCTGACCTTTGGACTGGACACCGAGGGGCTTATTTATGGGGAATTGGCATAGGGCAGTGCCGCAAGTCTAAGTGCTGATGGCACTTCCTGATGCAAGCTTTTATATTCAGAGCTGTAGGGAGGCATGGCAACAGCCTTACAGCAATCAACTAAGTATGATTCTATCCATTTCAGCACTGAGCCCCCCACTCCAATTGTGGCTAATCTATCCAGGAGGACTATATTGATAACTGTGTCAAAGGCAGCCGATAGATCAAGAATGACCAAGACTGTTGACTGACCTCCATCCACTCTCATCTGCAGCTCGTCCAGGGCATTGATTATGGAAAACTCAGTGCCATGCCCTGGTCAGAACCCAAACTGTTCATCCTCAAGGAGGGAGAAGGACTCCATGAAGTGGGATAGCCTCCTACTCACATATGCCTCTACTATTTTCACAGGAAAAGAAAGGAGCAATTTGGGTCTGTAGTTGCTCAAGATCAGTGGATCTGCTGAGGATTGTTTTAGAAGGGGAGTAACTATTGCCTTCTTCCAGACAGATGGCACAGTCCCTGACTCCATGGACTGATTACACAACTGCAAGGTTGGAGGAGTCAGCTCATCTTCCAACTCTTCCCATACCCTAGGAGGTAGGGGGTCTAATGGCGATGCAGAGGTAGTTGATCTTGCAATGAGTCAAAAGCATTGTCCTCAAACTGATCTACTCTGAAACTTGTACTATCTGGTTAAGAAACTGGAGTTGTTCAACAGCATCACTGCAACTTTGAAGCTCACGTTCTCTATTACTTGAAATATCAGTCTTTAAGAAAATGTGCACCTCTAGCCAATCTTTGTCTGCATGTGTGCTGAATGTATAGAACTCCCTCACTCCAACCGTCCTACATTTACCTTCCTGCTTCTTTGAAAATATCAAAAACATTTACTTCACAACTTCCAATTCATGACGTCTTCCTGCTTGATATCTGACCTATCTATTAATGCTATGGGTCACTGTATGATGGAAGCCACTCCTATTATTCTTCATTGACCAGATGTTTACTATCATGATCAGCTTCTTTGCAACATGTAGAACTCTTTGTCCCTGTGCATATTGTATACTCTTCCCAGTGAGCCCACTTTGATGTATTTGTCCTGATATTTGTATTCATGTGGATTCCAAATTTGGCTACAATCTGCTCATAGGGCTCCAGGGCGGGAAACATCCATTACAACGCATGAATTACAATGCATGTTTTTACAACAAATGCAATTACAACATCAACGGACTATAACTAGGTGGTGACACCTGACCAGTTTGCCCCTTATGCTATTTTATATTGGTGGTTTCTCACTGCAAATTATTTTATGTTGTTAGCATCTCTGTTTCATGTACTGCCTTTCGCTTACCTCATTATTCTACACTTTATACATTGACTTCATTTTACTCATAGTTGCTTGCTCTATGTAAAGCACTCTGATCCTCATGGGCCTTGCACACAGTGCATACAAATTACAAATAAATAAAGGTGGCCTATACTTGACATTTTGTGGCAATTCCTTACAAAAGTCTAGCCATCCTTGGCAAAATGGTATATATGCCAGGCATAGCATGGGTAATTTTGATGTCGCTAAGACTATACGTTACATAATTTTGGTGCTGGAAATATTGTTTCCATTTTCAACTTGTTGTGGATATTCCTGACGTATATCTGGGTATCACTCGGGTGACAGTCATGAATAGTCACTTCATGATTAAGAAATCACTGGTTTTGATTAAGATGATAAAATGGGGCATGAAAGGCGGAATGTGTACATAGGTGACAGTAAATGCCTGTTGAACATGACACATATGCTATTTGTGGCCAAAGCTCTATTTACTAAAATGCAAAACTGATATTGTCTGCCAAACAGATATTTTCCATGAATATGACAAGGTTCCATTTATAAAGATTGAGCTTTTTCATCCAAAATGACAATTGTGTACTTCATAGTAAAATTTTTACATTTTCAGAAATTGGGAGAATGTTTCAGTCACAAATGTTGCATTCTGAATTACATTGAAATCAGAAATTGAGAACTTTATTGCCTCATCAGAGGGCTCTTCTTGCCATGGCTGTTATTTCATTCTATATGTGGAGGCTTTGAATGATGTTCTCAGTATCACTACCACTGTTTGAAGCCTTAGCCTGTAATATTTAACCGTGGGTGAAATGTTAATTACGCCGGAGTCATCAGAGTAATTTCAGTAATTATGCATTACTGTGGTGACACGAAATTAGGCTATTAAGCCAGCTTGAGTAATTAAGAGTAATATGGAGCAAAAATCCTAATGCAGGATCACAGGAACAACAAACTAAGAGAGAGCAAGTGGCTGCCAGTTACTGCTATTCATTGCTATTTTCTTAGCACAAAATGCATCCTTCGGACCATTTTGGACGCAATAGTGCATTTTGTACTAGGAAAATAGACTAAATACTGGATTACGCTTCTCACATAGTTACACATCATTACAAGTAATTTAGCTGGAATTTCGAGTTTTTACACTAGAGAGAATTACACCAGTTACACCCACCCCTATAAAGATTAGACCACTCTTTAGTCTGATGCTGTATGATTGATCAGCATCATTATGGTGTCACACAGTAGGATTTGTCTGTCTCTGCAGTCTGCATCCTGTGATTATGAGTTTTGAACACTATTTGTTTGACCAAGAAAGGAACAGGGCGGAAAAATGAATTGAAGCAAAATTCAATAACCTTCAGATTACATTTTTGACAATTTGATATTTCATAACCATATTTCCTTTGAGTGCCCTTAGTATACATAGCTCTTCAGCCAACTTTATGAAAAATGGCCCTCTGTTTTACCATAATTTTTTTAAGCTTTGGCAGAGTTATCTTTGCACGGTAGTACTCTATATTATCACATGTCATATTTTGACAGGCTATTGGATAACATTAAAAGCTGTCACAAATATGATATACTAATGTGGACAATTGAAGTGGTATTAGCTGTTCATATTCTTTTTATAACTATATAAAACGTGGTTAATGTAAAATAAACAACAGGGAGAGGAATGTGAAACGCAAAATTATTGTCAAATTATTACCTTACAGTTGATAGATCATGTAAGATGTTTTATTCTTGTTCATAAGTACACCAGTACTTTTAACAAAAAATAATATTTCCCAAAGCTTCAATTTATGTTTTAAAACTGTATAAATAGAATCTAGCTTTTAATTATGAAGCTACCACAATGTTTCTTTGACAATGAAAAATTACAGTGGACTCTCTTTGGAGTCCATCAGCACATAAGCTGTACATAATGATAATGCTGCACGCACAATTGAGTGCGCAAGGAAAAACTGAAAAGAAATCTGACAACAATAATGTGATAGAACTATATTTATGTCATGATAATTACCTTGCCACCATAATGTTCCATTTCAATGGATATATATATGCATTCATTCCCAATTGCCAACAGGATATGTTTTTCATTCTCAACAATCACCTGTTATTTTTAAAGTCATACTTATGAACAGAGAAAATGTATAGAAGGGAGTTCTTTTAGGATATGCATTTTGTAATTACTCAATATTTTGCAACAATATAGTCTTTTGTGTTGCATAGAGTGGGGCAGATTTACAAGAACTGGCGCATCCCTGCATATTAGCAGGGATGCGCCAGTTAAATTGCGACACGTAAAAAAACCCTTGCGCCACCATGGATGCGCCGCATTTACAATGCGGCGCACCATGGCGCAAGAATAGACAGATGCGTGACGCATCTTTTCGGCGTTAGGGCAGCGCATTGCTGGAGTCGTGTCGCAAGTACAACGCAACTCCAGCAATGGTTAGGAATGCCTATTCCTAACATGCTGCGTCACTCCTTACGCCTGCTTCAAGCAGGCGCAAGGTTTTGACGCAGTGGCGTTGTAAAAGTGACTCAGTGAAATCTTGCAGATTTCACTGCGTCACTTTTATGAGGCTTTCCTGCGTGGGAACGCCCACCCTGCATACATTATACCTGACGCAGGTATAATGTAGCGCAGGGCTTTACAACGTGACGCATCTCCCGAGATGCGTCACGTTGTAAATATGTCGCAACGTGGCGCATTGTTTAGTGACGCAACGGCGGCGTAAAGTTGTCGCAAGGGGCTTGTAAATCTGCGTCTTGAGGAATGCATAGATCAGCCCTGGAGATCTAACGAGGGCTGGCCACAGCAACAAGCCCATCATATTTGTTAGCTTTGTTTCTGCATGTTTTTGTTTTTGCAGTGCCGTTGGCGAGGCCCCTGAATGACCTAAGATGCTTTGGACCCTGGTTCCACCATGTTGAACATATTTTGCACAATATGAAAAGAAGAACTGGTGATTGCTCCTTTTCACGTTGAGCAAATATTTTGTGACTAGATAGGTTTTTTTTTGCCATGTCAAAGTTTGTGCATCTAAATCCGGTGACCGGGGAGGGAAAAAAAAAAAGAGGGGTAGGGAATGAGTGTTTTCTATTTTAAATCTTTAGGAAAATTTGTACTAAGATACAGCAAAAATTGCTGACTGGAATTTTCTCTAACTTGTAAGAAATGAAGCTTTGCTTGGTTTAGTGCAAATCTGTAACAAGGTTTTTAAAAACATTTCCAGGGTGGCTTTGAGGGTAGTTATTACGTGAGAGACTTTTGCATACCTTCACTGTTAAATTGTAAACCATTCATGCCTCTGAATCCTTACAACATAAGGGGATAATCATTTTTAAAGTAAACAAATCCACTTGGAAGAGGAAGCATTTCCATGTCCAGTGCAGGATTTGCAGATCCTTAGAGGTATCAAGGATCCTGGCAGCAACAGAAGTTTTTTCTTGTGGTGACCGTTACAGAATACCACAAAAGTGGCACCCTGAAATATGTGCCAGAGAGCGAATAAGGGGCATTTGGGAGCATGTAAAAATTAGAAATGTACCCTTGTTTCTAGGCCCGGGTGTAATGTATATCACATAGGCATAATTTGCTTCATTTTCGGAATTTCGCGTTATGCATGTTATTATAAATTCCTGAAACTATGTCATTATGCCACTTCTTGTAATTATGCACCATTCACGTATGCTTCATTTGTCAAAAAAATGTACAGAAACAAACTCAAGCGACTGGTGTTCACAATGCCTTTTTTTTGCAAATTTGTTTTGGAGTGAAATGTGTCCTGGAATCAAAATTGATGTGAGGTCTGGGCTGTGGATGTGCTGCAGTCCCTCCTTTGGCTGGATTGCGATGTCTACATTGAGGAGGTCAGTCTTGGATGGGGGTATTGCGCTCACGAATGTCCAAAAGTACTATGAGGTTGCGCAGGTGAAGGTTGTCAACATATGGGAATATGCCCCGCTGACGGACCCCGCATTCTGGATGGACCAGGAGGTGCTGGGGCAAATGGTTATATGCATGTGTTAGATGAAGGGGAGATACCGCCGAGCATACCCCCGGCTACGGCCACAGTCATCTCTGTCAGGCACATATTGACACAGGAGATGAGATGGTAACATCATCTGACACCATGTAAATCACTGTGGGTGGGTGCACCGCTCCACCCAATTATGAACTTGCCAGGGTTCAAGAAATTAGACTTCATTGGCCTCTCCACTCTGGTGGATGTGTGGGACACCAATGGGATGGTCCAATTTTCACATTTGCAGGTGGAATAGTACATGTCCACCTCTCAAATATATAAATACTTACAATTAAGACACTCACGGCAGGCCAGAATCCCTAGGGATGAGGAAACAAAGGAAGATCCCTTATTAGAACTACAATTGCTGGATGGCCTTTTGGACATCAAATCCATCTCCCTCACGTATGCTACATTGATGAGGAACACGCAAAGGGAGCTAACATGCTTATGGAAATGATGGCAGGCCAACGTGGGGGAGCTCGAGGATGATGACTAGGGGATGTTTAACAGTTCCAATGGGAGGTGGCCATCCAGGTCAACTTTAATCTCATTCAACTGAAAATCCTTCCCTGGTCATATACCTGGGTCCTGGTAAACAAAATAAGTAGGTCTGCGGATGAACATTGTCTTTGACAATGTGGTAAGTGGGTTACTTTCCTTCACACACTGTAGGACTGTCCAAACCTTTGACCCTTCTGGTAGGGGGTGACGACATCCATGGCAGAGGCTGCAGGGGTACCATTGACACTGACTGCCTCAATGGTGTTGTTGGGGGTCTGGACGGACCCTGAGGTTACCTCCTACACTAAGCTACTGATTAGTTTGGGCTACATCGTAGCTAATAGAGAAATTGCTAGACATTGGGGCATTCCGCACTGACCGGGGCTGGCGGAGTGGTGGGAGGGGAAGGAAATTTGCAGGGTCAAGGAAAGAATGGCATATGATAGTCGGGGTTGCATGTGCAAATATGAGAAAGTATGGGGGACCTGGGTGAGGAGGGTCTTGGCACAGGTCCTGAGGATGGTCAGGTTGGGGAAGACTGAGGTATGGGGGGATCGGGACAGTGGGGGATGTGAGAGGCTGGCTCAGTATATGATGTACACTTATGTAAGTGGACACCTTGCACTGATCCATACAACCCTTATGGTGATTTTAGTGGTCTTAGACAACCTTAGAAAGCTCGCTAAGTGGTAGCTGTGGAGAACAGCCTTCAGGCTTACTCCAGAAGGAGTGTAAAGCAGCTTGTTTTACCAGAACATAATCTTATAGGTATAGCTTAAGTGAAAAAGAACCACACAGTGTATTTATAAAAATATGTATTTATTATAAGACACTCACTAACACATACAGATATCTCCTAGCCGGAGATATACACAATGCACACAATACTTTGCAATAGAAACAGGTAAGTAGCACAGAAGACACAGTGGTCCCTAGGGGGAGACCAAACCATATACTAAAATAGTGGTATGTGAACCACGACTCGAGTCAAGACAATAGTCAGAGGACTTAGAAGTGCTGGGGGACCCAAGGAACCACCCAAGGTGAGTATCTAGGAGCCCCACGGAGGTCGTGTGCAGTGTATGGACACGACCGCGTTCGCCGTACAAATCAACGTGTAAGTCGCAGTTGCAATTTTAAAGAAAGAGGACCCTTTCCAGTGGGCCCTGCAGAAACCCCATGGAAGACAAGAGTTTGGAGAGCCACCCCACCAGTGGATACCCTTGGAACCAGGTTACCTGCACCAGGGAAGCCGGGTGCATAGGTGTGAAGTGGCGTCGAAAACCGTGGTCGAACTCAATGGGAGTCTTGAGGAAAATGCCGCTGCTGGAGAAGGTGAAAGTTTCTGGTGGAACCCAAAGGTGGATTCAAGATGTGAAGAACCTGCAAGCAGAGGGGACAGAGTCTATGCCACTAAGGAGTGACCAGGAGGCACAGAAGACGAATGCCCCCCGATGTCGGGTGTTGCAGGAGAGCTGACGGTGACCTTGGAACTGCAGCTGTGTGGACAGGTGACGCTGTGGAAGACCAGGAGCAGTACACAAGCTGTCCCATGTCGGATGTCGAGAGTTGAGGGGTTGTTGTCTGGCGGGAGCACCAACAAGCCTTGGCACTGCAACCAACATGGAAGTTGAAAAAGGTGCAATGCTGGGACCAGCAATGTCCAGGAGACTCACCACAAGCAGGGGAGTCAGGGCAGGCCCCGAGCAATCAGGGGAGCCCAAAGAATTCAAAGGTGACCCTCGACAGGACCGACAGGCCGGAGGCACTGGAGTCGCAAGAGGACCTCGAACAGCTTACCAAAGAAGCAGGCTCACGGTGCAAGCAATGTGGTGTGGTCACAGATTCTGGTCAATGGAGATACTTGAGGTTGGGGCTTCTTGGAGCCCGAAGATCTTGATGGAAGCAAGCCAACCAGCCTTTGCAATGGCAAGTCAACATGGTGCAAAGGGGTTCAGTTCCAGCTGCTCCGACGAAGGATACTGGCCTCAAACCTGGTGAGAGGACAGGGCAGGCCTCAAGGGATGTGGAGAACCACCACCGGTGTTGCTGAACCTTTCAGAGTCTGTGGGAGCCCAGGATCAGCAGACCGATCAGCTTAGTTGCGGTGCCTGCAGATGCAGGGAAGTGACTCCTTCACTTCAAGGGAGATTGCTTCAGGTGTCTTGGATGCCCCCAGTCCTTGGAAGGTTTCCTGTATGGAGCACAGGCATGGACGTTGCAGCAGACAAGCAGGGCGAAGAGGTCAGGAGCAGCAGGAGTCTTCCCGGTTGCAGCCTTGATGCCCAGAGCGAAGTCCAGAGTGCCCAAACGGTCAAAGATTGAAGTGGTGTCTGAATTTAATCATGTCCCATGACAAATCTAGGGACCCAGCCTCAGGTAAGCCCTTAAGTACCCTAAGGAAAGGGTTGGGATGATTCAGGGTTCTCTCCCAGGGGAGGGGTTGGACAGTGGGGAGGATACTCCCATGCCTTTTGTCCAGTTTCGCGCCAGAGCGGGAGCCAACGGCTCCCTGAGCTGGTTTGAACTGGACTATGCAAGGAGGGCACCAAATGTGCCCTTCAAGCAGACTGAGTGGCGCTGGCAAGCGCTCCCACCCGGCCCCAATACACTAAACCCTGTCTGGGGGGTGGTCACACCCCCATGTGACAGGATACCTATTGTTCTGCCTTCCCCTGCTCAAGCTTGGCTCAGCAGCAGGAGGGCAGAATCGTGTCTCTAGTTGGCAGCAGCCATGTTGTGCTGTCCGGGTCTAGAAGATTGGTACCGGGAGCACTGAGGGCCTAACGGAGGGCCTTTACAGTGCTTGGAATCATACCTCCCACACCGTTTACGGTGTGGGGGTATGATTCCAACATGTTTGATACCAAACATGATAGGTTTCGTTCCAGCCAGTTTCGAGATGGTCATCGCGTATTGACGCGGTGCCCCTCTATATGGTATATGGCTGTCTCACTTACAACCGAGGAGAATGGACTCTGAAGGCTGTAGGGGTGTCCTTCTCATGCAGGGGCACCCCCCCACTTAGAACCGAGCACTCTGCCTTCAGGATTGGAAAGACCTGATGTAGGGGTGACTTATAGGTTTTAGGTGCAATGACCATATTTCATAAGTGGGGTTAGCCCCAGCATACACAGGCTGCAATGGCAGGCCTGTATGACAGTTTGAAAGGTCTCCCATGGGTGGCATAATACATGCTTCAGCCCACGGGGGACACCTGGGGTACCTATGCCCTGGGTACCTTAGTACCATTTACTAGGGACTTATAAGGGTACCCCAGTATCCAATCTGGGATGTACCTAAGTACTTACCATAACAACTTAAGGGAAAAAGCAGAGAGACTGGGGTCCTGGTTAGCAGGATCCCAGTCAGACTAGTCAGAAACAGCAAAGCACCAGGCAAAAAGTGGGGGTAACCATAAAAGCAGATCCTACTTTCCTACAGGGGGAAGGTTGTATGGTTGCATTGATTATCTGTGTGTGAGAAGGGGGTTGGGGGGAAGGAGGAGACCGGGCTCTGGTTTCTCTGTGATGGTTGCTCAGTTTGTTTTGTTAGAAATTTACATGCCACATACATTGTTTTGGCCTTTAAAATCAATCAAATGTAATGCAAAAAAAAACTTGATGTGCAGGCGCATTTCATATTAAAGCATAGTGCTAAATGATGGATTTTCATTTTGTGTACTTACATGTAATTTTGCAATCATTTCACAAAAGCAAATAAGGCACATTTTGTACACCTCTACTTGTATGTATGTATGTATTTAAGCTTATAAAGCGCGCGGCTACCCCCAACGGAGGTGTCCCGGTGCTAGCGGAGACAGAAAAAGGTGAGGGCGAGTTATTGTGAGCTACAGTGTGCTAAGGAAGGCTGAAGAGCCAGGTATTCAGGACTTTCCGGAAAGTGGATTCCGAGTTGGCCTTTCTAATGTGTTCAGGCATGGAGTTCCACAAGGTTGCGGTTTTGACGGGGAAGGAACGTCCCCCTAGTCTGGCCTTTGAAAAACGGGGGGTGACAAGGTGTTCAAGATGGTTTGACCTTAGGGTCCTTGTCTGATGGTATTTACAAATTCTCTTCCTTAGATATTGAGGACCAATATCGTTGATTGCCCTGTAGGCCAGAGTCAGTGCCTTGAATTCTGTCCTCCTTCTGACGGGCAGCCAGTGGAGGCTTCGTAAGTGAGGGGAAATGTGATGCCGTAGCGGGACATTTCTGATAAGCCTGGCGGCCGCGTTCTGTACAGTTTGCAATTTCCTGATCAGGTATGCTGGAAGACCCAAGTACAAACTGTTTGCGTAGTCTAGCTGTGACGTGATCAACGCATGGACTATTGTTTTCCTGCAGTCCATGGGTAGGAAGTGAAGGAATCTCCGTAGGGCCTTCATTTTCCAAAAGCAGGACGAGGATACATGGCCTATCTGGGTCTTGCATGACAAGGTGGTATCAAATTTGAACCCCAGATTCCTTGCAGAAGGGACAGGGAGGGGGGGGGATTGAGCTCTGCGGGCCACTAGAGGTCGGATAGAGGGGGGGGAAGGCTGATTGAAGAACAGTACCTCTGTTTTATTTGTATTAAACTTTAGGCAATTAGCAGTCATCCATGCTAAAATGTCCATAAGACACTGCCTAAAGTTTGTAAATGCTGCCTCAGAGCGATCCTGGAAAGAAAACACAAGCTGCGTGTCATCAGCGTACGAGATAACATCTACACCGTGTTGCTTTACCAGAGGGGCAAGGGGGGAAAGGTAGACATTAAAAAGGGTCGGGCTAAGGGCCGAGCCCTGAGGAACTCCACAAATCAGGGGGCGAGAAGTGGAAGTGTAGGGATGCAACCGTATTCTCTGGGAGCGGCCTTCTAGAAAGGAGCTGAACCAGGCTAAGGTGGTCCCTATCACTCCCAGCTGTCTAAGCCTATCTAAGAGGATCTTATGAGACACTGTGTCGAATGCTGCCGACAGGTCCAGCAGCACCAGCATCGCATAGCTCCCCTTATCCATTGTCTCCCGTACAGTTTCTGCTACTTCGAGAGGTGCTGTCTCAGTGCTGTATCCCGCTCTGAATCCGGACTGAGAGTCATGGAGTAGTTTATTGGATTCAAGAAACTTGGATAGCTGTTTCTGCACTTCTTTTTTGAGAATCTTTGCTGGTGCTGGCAGAAGGGAGATGGGTCTAAAATTTTTCAGTATTGCTGGATCTACATTCTCCTTCTTGAGGATCGGTTGAACAAGAGCGGTTTTCCAGATGGATGGATAGGTGCCAGTTTCCAGAGAAGTGTTCCATAGCTGGTTTAGAGCAGGGTTGAGCAGTGGGGCTAACAATTTGAAAAACCTGGCCGGGCATGGGTCAATTGGAGATCCAGATTTAGTTTTTTCCAACTGCCTGAGGGACGTATCCGGGTCAAAAGGGCTAAATTCTGACCATGAATTTGTCGGGGAGGGGAAAGACAGTGGTATGTTTGATGGTTCCGTCCCTGGAAATACGGCGTAAATGTCTTGGATCTTCTCCTGAAAGAAGACCGAGAGATCTTCACAAAGAATGGCAGAGGGGACTATATTGCTTTTCATTGTCTCTGGTTTAATGAACCCTTGGACAATTTTAAAAACTTCCTTAATGGAGTTGTCGGCTGATTTGATTTGATTGGCAATGTGGTCCCTTGTGGCATTGCGTTTTAATTTGTGAAATTGTTTTAGTGCTGTTCTGTATGTATTTTTCGCCTCAAGATTGTAGGTTTACGCCAGATCCGCTCAAGTTTCTTGCAGCGGCTTTTTTCTGAACGGAGTTCTGGCGTAAACCAAGGGGCAGAGGGTTTATTCCTGGCCAGTTTCATAACTTTCATAGGAGCTATTTTATCTAGGGCCGAAGTGACCCAGTGGTTGAAGATTACGGCATCACTGTTTGGTATTCCGGTAGGTAACATAGGAGTATTTGTTAATACCTGGCCTAGTGCTTCGGGGGTAACTTTCCTCCAATTTCTTCTAACTTCATGCTCGGGTTTCCTAACGCTGTGGTTTATGGTGGTGGTTAGATTGAAAGGAATGAGACTGTGGTCTGACCATGTAAGGGGAATTGGATCCTCTGTTGTTAGGGTGGGGATATTAGTAAAGATGAGATCCAGAGTGTGGCCTGCCAAGTGTGTGGGCAAATAGACCAATTGCTTAAGGTTCAATCCCTTAAATGTCTCCGCTAGTTGGGTGGCCAAGGGACATAGATCATTGTCCATGTGGACATTGAAGTCACCCAAGACTATGAAGTTTGTATATTTCATGAGAGATCAGCGATCCGATC
This sequence comes from Calotriton arnoldi, assembly GCA_963921515.1. Lineage (NCBI taxonomy): Eukaryota > Metazoa > Chordata > Amphibia > Caudata > Salamandridae > Calotriton > Calotriton arnoldi. Next base: position 393,855 of record CAWUFW010000666.1, read on the forward strand.
GCATATTTCCCATAGCTCAGCGGGTTTGGATGCTGGTGGCCTGTAGATCAGCATTCCCGCAATGGTGAGAATAGGGGAAATTGTGACATTGAAGGACATTGCTTCCATCAGGTCTGTGTGTTCGACCCTTTTGTGCGATATCTCCCAATCGTTTCTTATGATCACCGCAAGTCCACCCCCCACTCTATTACCCCCCCGGTTTTCCGTAACTATTTTGTAGCTTGTTTCTCTCAAAGGATATGCTAATCCAATGCCAGGTCCAAGGATCAGTGAATTTGTGGGCAAATCTGCAAATGTTTTGTAAAATGTAATACCCTTTTTTTTAGCAAATCCTGAATACAAAAATTCACAACGCAATTATGCATAACGAAGACCATTCACAGTGACCACTGCAGCCATCAGGCCAAAGACCTTTCACTGAGACATAGTTCCTGACCATAGTCTAGCTGATGTGGTCAACCTGCGAAGCATGTCCAAAAGCTATGCAAATTGAGAATTGTTCATCTACAGACAGCTGAGGGCTGTTCATAGGACAGGCCTTGCACCGAACCCCAGCTGTGCAGCCAGTAATGGTTGTCCAAGGATGGTTGGGCACAGGACCTGGACAATGGCAAAATCTTGCCACTAACCCTTCCTGCACATGTACATTATAAAAGGTTGGTATACTATACCATCAAAAAATAATAATAATTGAAAAACTTTGGTTTCTCCTCTTAACACCTTGAAATATGTTTAATAAACCTCGGAAATCCCCTTTTTGTAGTGTGTAATATTATCCTTTAGTGTGTATTAAAGTACTTCTTTTATTAGATAAGTACTGGGCTGGACAGCCAAGTTATTATGCATCTGGGTATTTGTTGAGTGTCGAGTCTGTTGTATCTCCACTTTAGTCTCCCTGTGAAGATTGTGACTCCTCACCATTGCTACCACTGAAGATGGGGATGTGTTTGGTCCAGTGTGCAGAGCCATAGTAGAATAGGCCCCTGGCATCAGTCCTCTTGGGCGAGGCCCAGTAGCCTGTGCTTGACCCATGTTCCCCCAAATTGGATCTCACATTCTGCAATAGACTAAAGTCATCTAAAGTAAAAATTAATCCCTCATGAAAGAAGAATTATTATGTCCTAACATGACTGTTTCATTGAAATGTGTGACATATATCTAATAAATCCATAATGTGTGGAAGACCAAAGTATATTATAAATAAAGACTATAAAATAATACATTTTTCCAGACCGACCACTATTTGCTTACTGATGGGAATGTAACCTGCAATATGACCTGATCAAAGGGTAAGATAACAAAACTGCATGATGTTTGACTGATAAGACAGCCCCATTTTTTAAACAAGTTAATCTCAGAATCAGTCAAACGCCTGTCCAAATATTTGAATTCTTCCACAGTAAGCAAAAGCAGTTGAATGAGCAATGATACTTAATCAGCAAAAGCTATGGTGGATTCACCAACTACAATCATAAGAACCAAATGGCATAAATGAACACAAGTAGTTGTTGTGATGGCAGACTATCTCTCCCAACGAGAATGGTGTGTTCTTTCAGTCATGATGATGTGGGTTCTTCATTGGGTAAAGAACAAGAACACAGAGAGTAACAGCATAGACATTTGGTCAAACATCATGGCATCATTCACTATGCTGCTAGAAACTGAGTGACTGTTTAGACATTAAACGTTTAGTTTTTTTCTGAAACCTCAACAGCCTTTTCATTCTCATAGAGATCACTACAACAACTGGTTGCCTACACTTTGGGGGTGCTTCCTTCATGTTTCCTTTGTTTGGACCATTTTAAAATAATGAGGTATGAGTAGCCAAGACAGAAGATTTTAATTGGTGAATAATGGGCTTCTACTTATTTCAGGTTGTTCAAACCTTACCTAAATATATTTCATGGTTGACAGCAGGTATGTATTCTTCTTGATGTTCAAATGTCTTTGATCTGCCTTATTTAATAATCTCTGCAGTTTCTTAATCTGAAATATGGCGTGGCCAGTGTATGCAATGTTATAGTAGTAAAGCTTTAACATCATCAATGATTTTACTAGTTTGACCTGCTATTCAGTTTTCAGTAGAGGGAGTACCTTTTTCAGTGAATTCAGGTGGTCATTGGAACTCTGGAACATGAGAGTGCTTTGGAGATTGAAGGGCAACTCTGAATCAAAATTTATGCTGAACATACCTTGCTCAGGATGAAAGATATCTTAAATTAGACCAATCTAGGATAGATTAGGTTAATAATCTGATCTTTCCACACATATTTTCTCCACCCACTTTCCATAAATAGTGCTACTTTGAACATTCTGACTTGTAAGTAGGTTTGCGTATTCCTTCTACAAGCAGAAATTGACTCATTCACCTAACTCCTACTTGGAGTGAGCAGGTGCGGCCGGTTCAGTTAAGAGCGGTGGGATGGAGGGGAAGTCGACAGATGACAGAATAGGTCAAATAGAATTAAAAAAATCATAAAACCACTTACCTTGCGCTCGCCGCATCGATGGCTCGGAGATGCGGCGAGCGCAAGGTAAGTGGTTTTATTATTTTTTTATTTTATTTGACCTATTCTGTCGTCTGTCGACTTCCCCTGCCTCACCCCCTCCCCATTGCCCCACCGCTCTTACCTGAACCGGCCGTACCTGAGAGTGAGTTTCCTTTGTTTACCATGAGAAGCTAATCGCAAAAATTTGATACACAAGGTTTCCTACCAATATCCCTAAAGTATAACTGTTTGCCTCCTGCAAAAAAAAAAAAAGACTGCTTCTTATTCACATACCCTATTGTACATTCTTCTGAGTCAAACTCATAATTTTCACCAAGACAGTATTTGTGCAGCATCTTATTCTCATGCCATATTGTACTTTGCGTAACAAATTAGCCCTACCCGGGGGAAAAAACTGTAACTCCCTTTGTATTGTATGTTCGCAGCAGCGACCCATACCCAACCTGGCTCGTTTTGTTGCATTTGGTTTCCCACCTTAATATTCCATATCCAATTTTGTAGTAATTACCTTAAGTGTAAAGTTCTCTCTTTTAAAGCATTAGTTCCAAGAAAAACAAAAATACATTATCTGGGTTCGAAATGTGACAAACTATTAAAATTGTTTCCTGCAATTAATAATTTATAGCCATTACACTTCCATATTATAAATTCATTCATGAGCATTCTTTATTGTCTCAAAAATATACATATGGCAGACTTACTCTAATGAGAGGTTGTAATCTAATCCTCCTTCCTGGTAGATAGTGAGGGGTTTATTTACAATCCCCTTGCGCCACAAGTGCGTAATTTTTTCCCATATTAAAAGTGACGCACCGGCGGCGCAAGGGGCTTGTAAATAAGCCCCTTCATTTTTAATATTCAGAATCCTCATGGTTGTCATCAAATCTGTAAAGAAAAACCTTTAAGCTTAGATAAAGATGATACACCTAAGTTCGTTTTTCTGTTTCTATATCCCCAATCCAATTTTAATTCCCATGTTATAAGCCCTTTTCTTAACTTATCACATGAAATCGCACCAAACGCTATGTCCCAGCATGCACCAAGCTAAACCTCAGTCCTTATTTATATGTTCCCCATGATAGGAGATACTGCAAAGAATAATGATATGTCCTGAATTCCTGTCTCAAAATTAATTCATTACAATTTACATTTTTTTTTAGTTCAAAATGTTTTATTAAATTAATTTTTCATAAATATTAAACACAATACAGAGAATAATACCGAACATTAGAGTATAGGTACATATTACAACATAAGAGATATAAACAACTATTAATAATGAAATAGAAATACCTAAACCAGTATTAATAAATACATAACAATTTACATTTTAACTAATTTCGGGGCATATTTACAAGGGCCTTATCTCCGCTTTTGGCTTAAAAGCCAAAAAGCAGAGATAAAACTATCGCCCTATTTACAAGAGGGTGCAAACATGCATAATCGCATGTTAGCACCCTTTTCCCAATGCCTCCCTTTGCATCTCTAATGAGATGCAAAGTGGGCGTCACTGGGCGTACCCCGGATGGACTACCTTGCAAATATCGCTGATGTTCACATCGCGATATTTACAAGGCAGCCCACAGGATTTTAGCATACGTTAGATTTTGGCGAAAACGGCTGTTTTCGCCAAAATCTAGCGTCTGCTAAAATCCTGACTTACCTATGTTTGACATAGGGGGTGGATTATGCTGATACGACCACAGGGTCGTATCAGCAGAGACTATCGCCGTTTGCAGGGAACATCGCTGGAAAACCAGCGATGTTCCCTGCAAAACGGCGATAACCTCGCTTATCTCTGGAATTTTTATCGCCCTGGAGAAACGCGTTGTTAATAACGCGCTACCAGGGCGATAAATTCCAGAGATAGCCTGCGATAGAAAATTCATCGCTAAGCACGGCCATTAATATGCCCCTAAATTCCTGTATATTCTGCTTGCATCCACATTGACTGAAGGTGTGCAGGCGGACAGCAGTAAAGCACCCACACCAGTTTATTGTGCATGGAGGGTTTGAGACATCACACAATTGCATGAATGATGTTCAAAAGGTCACAAATGGGCAACATGTGTCAAAGAACACCCTTGAGGTGGCTTTAAGTACCTCATTATTCATGTCAAGAATATGACACTTGAAAAAATATGGCTTTACTGTCGCCAATGCCAGTATTTGCGTTATCAATTATTTTTGCAGCATCATACAGGACAACAGTCTGCTCGGACATTTTAAAATAATAATATTATAAAACAGGACATCTTGGATATGACACCATCTATTCATATATGACGAGATGCGGCGTGTATGTGCTTAAGAGGACCTTTTTGAGTGCATAATAAAATAAAAGAAGAAATGAGTCACTGGCTTACGATTTATTTCACACTATATATTTTTATGTGATGAGATAAAATTCGTTGAGGTTATAAACCCTCTCTACGTGCTGTGATTATTCATTTTGTTAATTGAGAGCACACATTTGCTGCACTGCCCACCTTTGTTGAAGCTGCATCTCCTCATTAAGTATTGTTTGTGGCAGATTTCTGTTTCTGTTATTTACAAAACACACGGGACGGATGCATCCTGAAAGCCGCAGAGCATGTTAAATTCTGACTCGATTGAATCTGGTTTCCACCAGCAGAGTCTGACTGCCCCTGAAGGGGATACACATCTGAAGGAAACATCGAAAATAGGCGACAAAAGCGTGAGGAGGGTTTTCTTTGGTGTGTGACTGTGAGGTTTCTGCCCAGTGGACATGACTGGTTTCTGCAACCTCTCAAACAATCTCTGGATCAGTGGGGTTGATTTATCATCATTATACCACAATCCTCTTAGGAGAGTAATACACAGTGACAACAAATATGCATTCATATCATTCTATTATTATATGAAGTAGAGTGTTGCAGAATATTGTACAAAAAAAACCCAAACTGATCTAGTATTTTCATGTGAGCCAGTCTCTTACCAGACACATTGAAAATATCACAACCAATTGTTCACATCATCACAGAACATTCTGATAGGAGGGACATTTGCTGTGCCATCCTCAGCTTACTTTACCTGTTCTGTGTATCATAGGTTCATCATAGGGGCTGCCTCAAGGGACCTTTAGCTGTCCCTGCCAGCTAATGCACTGACAACAAAGGGTTGAATGCACATAGAAATAGCTGCCAGAGAGATTAGTCCAGGGGTAATTATTTTTTTTCAATCTTCACCTCTACCAACATGTTTCTAACAAAGCCAATATTCGCACATGTAACAACACAAACTCATAGATCGATTTGATATTGTAAAGTATTAGAAACGAATATGTATGTCTATATAGTGTAAGAGGATTATTGTTGGGTTTTGTTTGTGTCTTACATAAGATGCAAATCTTAAAATGTAATTGTTGTTCCTGCAGCCTTGAAGAAGCACTACGACAACCGCGAAACACGTGACAGACTTTGCCAAAGGATCAGACTGCTGTAGGCGTATTACCTAAGGACTAAAGACTGTGGACACTTTAAGCTAATTACTAGGAACACTCTGCTTTTTGGACACAGAATCTGACAAGATTTTGATAAAACTATGAACTAAAGATTTTTGGAGATAAAAGTATTTTGATTATGAAATTAAAGTGGAGCTAGTAGAATTTGGACATAATAGAATTTAAGTTCAGTCATTTTAACTTTGTAAGAACCTAAGCACCAGTAAATTAGATACAAAAACATTTCATTGACTCGATCTATGAGTTTGTGTTGTTACATGTGAGAATATTGGCTTCTTACTGATCAAACCTATGTACCTTGTCGTAAGCATTACTCATCACATCTCAGTAGTATATTCTTAAACAGTTTTTGAACCAGAGGGGTAACTGGCATAGAGGGTAGAGTGCACAAGGATGGAGAGTTCTGTTATCCCCAAATATAGGGGCATATTTACTAGAAAGCGTCAGAGCGCGGAGCTGTGCCAAATTTGACAGCGCCGCGCTACGACATTTCCAAAACACAGGGCTGTGCCGTATTCACAAGAATACTGTCCACTGTTCCCTCTAGAGTGCGCGCCTGGGTGGCCGCGCACATTGTCATTTGTCGCCGCGCAGGGGGCCCTTCAGAGCGCGCATTACAACTGATCAGCAGGAGAGCTCTTTATGGGCGTCTGAAAACTAACAAAGATACGGGCGCCGGCAATAAAAAGGACAACTTGTGGCAGGGGAAACTGGCTGGCTTTAGTTAAAGCACAGCAGAATGGACCATATTTGACCCCTTTGGAGGCCGATTACTGTGGGCTGCCTCCAAATGTTGTTGCATTTTTCTGTTGTGCTGCAGAAAAGACTAGAAGTGAATTAAGGAAACCATAGTAAATCAAAGGTATTAACACATTACACGTAGGTCAAAAGTCAGGTTATGTTGTTTGCTGCTTATGTTTTTTTTTTACATAGAACCGGTGTTTTTAAACTCCTCTCACTTTGCAGTGAGGAGAAAGAATAGCAAAGTGAATTATGTGCCAGTCTTGCTGGGGTATATGAAGTGTGAAAAATGAAAAGGCTGTAGGATGTTGTTTTTTGTAGCACAAAGCAAGCATGTGAATATCTGTAAATAAACTGTATAAATTCGGCAGCTATGAAAGCAAAAATAAAGCACATTTCTGAATAATTCATAAGTGTGATTGAAACAGATTCTAATAGGATCAGAACAAATCAAGACCCTCAAATAATAAATATTCACTGAACCCCGATTTCCACACATTATCATGTATGTGCAAAACAGTTTAAAACTGTATGTATGTGTACATTTAGTGACCATTTCAATGGAAATGTGCTCTCTGTAAATGAAAATGCGCTAACACACCATCCTTTAGTTACATTAAAAAAATTGCTCGCCTCATGTCCATTAAAGCTAGGTGGGCTGCGAAAGTTTGTCGTACTAAAAAGTGGGTTGTGGTTCTAAAAGGTTTGGGAAGCGCTGCACTAAGCACAAGTGATGGCAGTTAATTTACTCCAAAAAAGTACTTTTACTAAATATATTGGTCCACATGTATGAAGCACTGGTCACAAAATACTGGTCGCACTTTGCAACCAGTATTTTTGCAACCATTGTGACATTTTGCGAACCGACCTATGTATTAATAGGTTGGTTCGCAAAATGGACATTTGTGTAGTCAGTAAAATATTAATGTTTTGAACCTGATTTTGGCCGCAAAAATATTTCATCCCATTCAAAATTGGTATTTAAAAGGGACGCCCTAAATATACCATTTACAAATACTAATTTGGTATTTAGTCGCAAACTTACTGTTACTGTATTGAAATTTGGATTTGCTACATACCAAAAGGTATTTTTGAAGGTCCAGTCTGATATTGCAAATCAGACCTTTTGTGAACACAATATGCCTTTACATATCTGGACCTTGTTCTTGTTAGCCCTTTCTTCAATGTCCACCGTTTTCAATTCCATTAATATGCTGAAAGTTGGATTTTCATTTAACAACCATGTGCAGTCTAGGAGTTGTGCTCTCGGTTTATATGGATTGATCCATTTTAGCTAACAAACCAGGAAACAATTTTCTTCCCACAATTTTATATAGTGCAACCCAGGTCCAAGAACCTTGGACGGCTTTATATGTGCACCAGAAAATGTTACCCGTTATTTAGGTTTTGCCTAGGACAGCGCATGCAAGATCTCTTGTTTTGTATACAGTGGGCTTGGAGGCCAACTATTATTTACCATTGGTTGGCTTCGTTGTCACTCAACTTTGCTTGCATCTTATTGGTCGGCTGCCATAAGTTTCCATCCTCTTCGTTTGTTTGTCTCTCCCCTGGAGTATTGATGTATTACTTGCATCCTTCCACTGCTCATTTTATTAGGTGCTACTTTTTTTTATAGGTTTAAGCACTCTACCAGAGTGGGTCTTTTACATCTGGGTCCCTCATGTACTTCTCCCCTTCCTGCTGTCTGTCTAGTTGCTTACTCCGCCCACTGTTATCCGTGTTGTAGCTTGTCCCCTCCCACTTTCCTCCAGCTATCTGTGTTGTTGCTTGCTACCTCCCACTCTCCGTGCTGTTACGTGCTTTTCCCCAAATGCTGTCCGTGTTCTTGCCGGTCCCTTACCACTGTCTGTATTCTTGCTTGCTCCCTCCCTCTCTCCTCTTCCTGTCCATGTTGTCCCTGCACCTGCCATAACAAAACAGAGAGATATGATGCTGCCAACGATGGCTGCATCATAACACTTATTTAAAAAGAAAACTTTAGGCCCTGCACCCCTCCTCCCACTTTATCCAAAAATGAAAGAGAGGTGTTGCCTTTCACCTTTTTTAGAGGTAGCACGCTCACTCCTGTTACAACTCAGTTGCGCACACAGCTCAGAAAAGTGGGCACATAGACACTCCATTGCCGCACAGCAAAAAAAATAATTAGAGGGAACATTGCTGTGCACCCTTGTGTTTCCCTTAGCGCTGGCACAAAAAAACCTGCCTAGCGCCAGTGCAGGCACCCTCTCCATGTTGCAATGGTGCCTGCACTGCTGGGGAGATTGTTTTTGTGCAGGAAGGGACACCTTCCTGCACATAAACAATCAATAATGGCGATTTGCAACTTCTAGGTGTGCTGCAGAATGCAGCACACATGGAAAGAGCAAAAAACGAGGAAACATAAATAATTTCTCCTCGTATCACCATTCTAATGCCTGGTATTCCAGGGCGTTCATTTTTGGCGCTGCCTCAGCCTTGTAAATCTGGGGCAGCATCAAAAAGCAATGGGTTTTGCAGTGAAACACACACAGCAATACCCATTGCACTGCCCTTTGCCACAGAGGACTGAGGCGGAAAGGGGCATTTATATGAGGTGTCGTTATGCAACGCAAAGTGGCTTAACCCCACCTTGTAAATAAGGAAAATGGTGCTGCGCCACCGAATCATCAAAAAAAGTGATGCTCCAGTGGTGTTAAGAGGTTGTAAATATGCCCCATTGTTTTTTTATGTTTATAACAAAGTTAATGGGCCATGGTACTAGCCAGTGCCCACTCGTCTCACCTACCTGCCCCAGTATCTGTCAACTTACCTACAGTTTGCAGGGGTCACCCGTCCATTTAGATTTTCCCTTGCAGACTTAACGGGTTACAAGTCTCAAAGTTCTAGTGATTACACAAAGAGGATACCGGTCCCTTCATTAGCACAGCTTTTTTTACTATTTTGTTTTATTTTTTTAATCGTGATTGTGAGTTTGAATTATGTCTTCAATAATTAAAAAACAGTAGCACCTTTTTCTTGCTCCAATTTAGAGTCACAAGTTCCTGTGATGGAGGTTAAAATTACAAAGGTTTTCTGTACCTGCTTTCTATGAAGCATCCATACTGTTCTATTAAGCTTTATATGTGATTGTTAAATTATTTTTACATTTGTATTTTTTTATTGCAGGCTTATGACGACCACGTTTAGGTAGTGGCATGTTTTCACATTTTTTATTCTTTATAGTTTTTGTGGCAAACACCAGCAATAAAAATATAAAAAATAAATTTAACCACTGATCCACCTTGGCAAGGCTAGACCTTTTGGCTTTCTGAATGCTTGTTTGGAAGTGGTGCGTATTGAGAACAACTATTGGAGTCTCTGCCCTCTGCATCATGATGTCATCATTGTGAGACAGGTCAAGTGATATCATTTCCAGTGATGTCATCATTATGCCAATGAGGAATTTCAAATCCTCAAAAGTCTATCTGTTTTTTGGTCATGGAATGTTGGGAAATGTGTAGTTATGGAATCTTGGCCCAGCACTGTATGATCTCGCACCCACATGGTTTATTCATGTGACAATGCTGTGACTCTTACCAAAATCAAAAATTCTGAAAATAGCAGAGTGAGTTGTGATAGCCAAGAAAGTAGCCGAGTGGTCAAGATCCTCCCTCCACCATGGAGAGACAGTGAGAGAGGAGCAACATTATGTTCCCATTTACAAGTAATCAACATGCCACTACTTTCCATGGTTACTCTTTTGTTTTACAACAATACATATCCTGACAGTTCTGGGTACCTTCCTTCTCCTTCCCTCTCTCACCACTCTCACCTCCCCCCAGTACCACAGCAACTTTCTTGTAAACAATGTCACACTTATTCTATTCATTGCAGCACTAGTTTGCTGATGCATCCATCCATAATATACACACAAACATTATATTTAAACTGACAAGCCTGGTTAAACCACTATGTCCCTATCAACAGATCCATAGTATGCATCTGACAGGGTTAGGGATATGCATATTGGGTAGATCTGTGTAATATTTGCCCTGCATTGGTTATGCTATCCTGTCTTTTACTTCAACATCGCCACTGGCGTGGGTATAGTGTTGTTGCTTTGTCCATGAATGATTGAAATGCATAGCCCACATTTGTGGGTAGAATAAAACCTGGCTTGAGAGCACCCTAGGAGCACATCTTTGTCTGAGGAGCATGAAGGCTGCTGCAATCTATAACTGAGACAAACCTTAAATGTGTTACTGGGGTTATTCAATTGTTATAGGGGGCAGACATAAAAATAAATAATCTGGAATGGCTGAACACTCACAAACAGTGATTCTTTCAATAGTGATGACTCTATGACATGGCTGAAATTGAATACCTGTGTATCCTCTCTGCTTCACTGAATACAATACGTTTCCCTAGTCAAGTGCACCTAAAGAGAAGATAGTCCCTGTCAGGTTCACCTAGATGTGAAAAGGAGAGCAAGATAGGAATTATTCAGTTCCCAAATACCTACGTTGGGCTCACCTGTGAGTAAAAAATTACAGACTAACCAATGTGAAGCTCCATCATCACACTTAGGGCCTAATTACGAGTTTGGTGGGCAGGTTACTCCATCACAAATGTGATGGATATCCCGTCTGCCATATTACGAGTTCCATTATGTTCCATTCGATATAATGGAACTCGTAATATGGCGGACGGGATATCCGTCATGTTTGTAATGGAGTAACCCTTCCGCCAAACTCGTAATCAGGCCCTATAAGTGTAATTGTTGGCATGGTGGCAACCAGATCTTTTTTAGTCAATCACATGCATGTGTGTCAGAAGATTAGGGAGAGAGACCAGTGAAGGAGCTGCAGAGGGAACCTGTGCAGGTGGCCTGAAGAAAGTAACTAAAACATGAATGCTGTGTAGAGTGCTGTTGACAGCACATGCTTAAGAGAGAGTGTTTGTGTTTGGGTGTGTGCTTCTGAATGCCTGTGTGTGGAGATAAGTGACTGTGTGTAGTTGCACATGTGTCTTTGTGTGCGTATGAATGTGCATGTGAGCAAGTGTGTGCTGGTGCTTGACCTTTGCCTATTGATTGAAGTTGATTATTGCCATACTGTGGCCCTCTAGGCTGATCTTTAAAACACTATGGCAATCCCAGCCATTTTAGGACCTTCTATGTTGGCCCTTTCATAATGGTGGCAATTGTTGTCAATATGGGACCATTCAAGCTGGCCCTGCCATGTTGATAGCATTTCTTCGCATTTTGGGGCCATCCATGGCATGATTTTCTCCACTGTGGACAAAAGGCTGGCTCTGGCTTATTAATAGTAACTCCTAGGATACTGAGGTCAATGATTGCAGGTGGTTCCCAACTAAGCCAAATGATGGATGTAACGTACCCAACTAAGGCAGAATGATGGATGAATGAATGAATTAATGAGTTTTTATTTAGCGCAACGTTCACTCCAAGGAGTATCTTGGTGCTGTATGCGGAAAGGGAGGGCACCTACCAGGAGAAGGAGCTGGCGCAGACTTAGATAATAGAGATTCAGAGAAAAGACCAGGCAATATTATCTGGAATGCCAAAAATCCATGTTTTTAAGGACTTCCTGAAGTTGAGTTCAGTTTGTGTGTGTCTGAGTTGAGTTGGGAAGGAGTTCCAGGCTTTGGTCCCTATGGCCGCCAGTGTCTTTCTGCCCCTGGTTTTAAGTTTAAAATTGGGTGTTGTTAAAAAGTTCTCTGAAGATGACCTTAGAGTACGTTGGGTGGTGTATGGCTTAGTTCTGACATTGAGATATTCTGGTCCAGTATTATTAGTTGTTTTATAAATGATGGTCAGAACCTTGTAGAGAACCCTCTTATGGACGGGCAGCCAGTGGAGGGTTTTTAGTGCTATTGCTGAGGAGGAGTCTCTAGGCAAATTGAGTACCAGCCTCGCTGCGACGTTCTGGACCACCTGAAGTCTCTGTAGGACTTTTCTGTTAGTTCCTGCATAGAGACTATTACAGTAGTCCAGACGGGATAGAATTAAGGCTGCTACCACTGTCTTTTTGGCTGACATTGGGAGAAGATCGAAAAAATTTCTAAGGATTTTTATTACTTGAAAACAGGTACCTGCCACAGCAAGGGCTTGTTTGTGGAAGGATAATGTCTGATCGAATTTTATTCCCAGATTCCTTACAGTATCTACTGTAGTAGGAGGTGGGGCCAAATTAGACGGCCACCATTGGTCCGGTCTGAAAACGTTGGTCTTGCCAAACAGCATTATCTCTGTTTTGGAGCTATTACATTTCAGGTGGTTAAGCTTCATCCAATCCATCACTGCTGTTAGACAGTGGTGAAATTTCTCTTCAGCCACTGTCGAATGTTTATCTAGGGTAAGGATCAGTTGAGTGTCATCTGCATATGCGATGCACTCCACCTCGTAGGTGTCCATCAGATAAAGCAGTGGTGCCATGTAAAGATTAAAGAGAGTTGGGCTCAGGGCCGATCCTTGAGGGACCCCTGCTGCCAGTCCTCTTTCTTGCGATCTATAGCATCCCAGTGTTACAATCTGTTGCCCGTTTTCCAAAAAAGATGTAATCCAGGCCAGTGCATTGTTAGTGATTCCACTGCATGCAAGTCTGTCTCTCAGAATATCATGAGAGACTGTGTCAAACGCCGCTGACAAATCTAACAGAACCAGTACCGCATCCTTTCCCTGATCCATAGCAAGTTTTAAAGATTCAGTGGTGTGCAGTAGTACTGATTCTGTTGAGTGACCCGATCGAAAGCCAGATTGCTTGGGATGTAAGATGTTGGCTTCCTGCGTAAAATCATGGAGTTGGTTGTTAACAAGTTTCTCAGCAATTTTACTCAAACATGGCAACAGTGAGATCGGCCTGAGATTGGAAAGGGTTGTTGGATCTGAAAGTTTCTTTTTTTGAAGCGGTTTCACAGCAGCGATTTTCCAGCTGTTGGGAATTTTGGCTAGTCTGAAAGTAGCATTAATAATCTGATTAATGATGGGGTTGATAGTATCTACCAGTGCATGCAAAAAATTTGGGGCCAAGGATCAAAAGGCGAGCCGGATTTACAGGAGAGAATAGCTTGCCTAGATAGTTCTAGGTTGATCTCCTTAAAACATATCAGTTCCTTATTTCTTTTTCCTGTGATCTGACCGTTTTGCATTTGGGGGAGTGTTTTAGTAAAATCTTTCTTTATGTCCAGAATTTTATTCTCAAAAAAGTTGGCGATACGATCGCATAGGTCTTGTGAGGGAGGGATTTCCTGTTCTAGGTTTTTAGGATTAGTAAATGTTTTTACTATATTGAAAATAGTCTTTTGATTATCTGCTTTATTAATTAAATTTGAGTAGTACGTCTTCTTTTCTAGTTTGATGTGTCGGTGGTAGGATCTGAGGGCTGATTTAAAGATCACCAGGTCTTCTGTTTTGTAGTGTTTCCGCCATTGCTTCTCTAGTATTCTACATTTTCCCTGCAAGGCTTTTAAACTAGGGGTAAATCAAGGAGCTGACCTTTTGTTTCTACTGTTTTTCTTTAGGGGGCCAAAGTGTTAGCCACTGATAGCATCCATTCATTAAATAGGTTATTGTCTATTACAGGGTCCCCCGTAAAAATAGGTTTTTCAGCTTCTGCTATGTTCTGCAGATTGGGATTAGAGAGCAAATGTTTCCATTTCCATGTGAGACCTGGTTTCTCAGGGTTTTTTCCTAGTTGAACATTGTTAAGGTCAAGCTTAAAAGGGATTAACTTATGATCTGACCAAGTAATCGCCACTGGAGGAGAGGCGATTAGGTTGGCTGCATTGGTGCATATTCCATCCAGGGTGTGCCCCGCTCGATGAGTGGCCCCTTCTGTCATCTGTTTCAGCCCTAGTGTATTCATAGTATCTAAGAAGGAATTGGTGTTCGGTATGTCTGCTGCTTCAAGATGTAAATTAAAAGCACCTAACAAGGTGAAGTTTGAATATCTGGCCACTAAGGGCTTATACTTTCGCCCAACGTATCTAAGAACTTGCAGGCAGAGCCCTGAGGCCTGTAAATCAGGGCCCCTGCAAACGTGGTACGGCTATCTAATTGGAAACTAAAACCGAAGCTTTCTGCTTCCTTTAATCCCGTGATATCAGAGATGGAGCACTTCAGATGGTCCTTATATATTATGGCTATGCCACCTCCTTTCTGCCCGTTTCTATCCAGTCTGGAGATGGTATAACCAGAAGGAAGTGCTTGCGCTATATCAGGGTTGGAACATGTCGTTAGCCATGTTTCCGTTATAAATAGGCAATCGAAGTTCCAACCACTCAGCATGTCATGAACATGCAAAGCGATTTTCGCTAGAGATCTAGCGTTTATCAGGCCACAGCGTAGCTGCTTAGATTGTATTTCCCCCTTGTTCTGTACAGTCTCTTTGGGTATATAGTTGCTTGTAAATTTACATGCAAGGCAGGAGAAAGGACCTTTAATGCTTTCTGTAGGTATAGGAGGTTGGCAGATAGTAGCTATTGTATTAAGTGCTAAAAGTTCTTCTCTAGTATATGTACAACGGTCTGGTCCTAAACTGGCAGCGTTTCTGGCCCTGGCCGCGTTTCGGACGCGGACGGGGGCAGACAGGCTTGCCTTTGGTGCGCCGGCGCGCCCGCTGCGCGTGTCCGCTGCGCGTCGAGCAGGGCATCCGCTTTTTATTCAGGGAGAAAGCGGCCACTAGACCGCTAAACCTCCCTTAGTCGCCTAATCCTCCCTCCACTCAATCGGGACGTCACCCATGGTGGACCGGGGAGGGGCGACAGAGCCAAGAAACAAGCTGAAAAAGGGGTCTGTCAAGGTAAAGACGATCTATACAATTCTAAAAAATGTTAGCGAGTATTTTAAAAACATGTGCAAATAAATGCTGTGCCAAATATAAAGATCGTGCAAATGCTGCAAAGTTAAAATAAAATAAAACTGAGTTTGATCACGCAATTTCTAAAAGTAGATCTGTAGGCAAGCGTCAGTAAGTTAGAGCATACAAACAGCACTTCTGCCTTGTCGGCGCGCGCCCGCTGCGCGTCGAGCAGGGCATCCGCTTTTTATTCAGGGAGAAAGCGGCCACTAGACCGCTAAACCTCCCTTAGACCGGAAGTCGCCTAATCCTCCCTCCACTCAATCGGGACGTCACCCGTGGTGGACCGGGGAGGGGCGACAGAGCCAAGAAACAAGCTGAAAAAGCGGTCTGTCAAGGTAAAGACGATCTATACAATTCTAAAAAGTGTTAGCGAGTATTTTAAAAACATGTGCAAATAAATGCTGTGCCAAATATAAAGATCGTGCAAATGCTGCAAAGTTAAAATAAAATAAAACGGAGTTTGATCACGCAATTTCTAAAAGTAGATCTGTAGGCAAGCGTCAGTAAGTTAGAGCATACAAACAGCACTTCTGCCTTGTCGGCGCGCGTCCGCTGCGCGTCGAGCAGGGCATCCGGTTTTTATTCAGGGGGAAAGCAGCCACTAGACCGCTAAACCTCCCTTAGACCGGAAGTCGCCTAATCCTCCCTCCACTCAATCGGGACGTAACCCATGGTGGACCGGGGAGGGGCGACAGAGCCAAGAAACAAGCTCAAAAAGGGGTCTGATGGAGGACTGATTATAGCTCAACCCTCAGGAAGGATTATTGTTTAGCCCTCGAGGAGTATAAGACCGCCATAAAACAGGCCAAAACAGCCTATTTTACTCAAAAAATCCAAGAGGCCTCTAACTCCTCGAAGGAGCTATTTAAAACCGTCAATGCCCTGTTTAGTTGCCCGAGAGACGCTGTATTTGCTCCGGATCAAAACTTTGTGAATGATCTGGCTGTGTTTTTTCAAAGCAAAGTTCAGAGCGTATACAATGATTTTGCAAACACAGCTGTAGCAGGTGGCATTATTCATCAGGGAGATAAACCAGAGAAATCATCACAAGGAAGCTTCACACAATTCTCTGTGTTGGAGAAAGAAAAGGTCCATGAGCTTTTGCTTCAAACAAAATCCGGGTCTCCTCTTGACCCTTGCCCCCCATATATTTTACATCTGGCTGCAGAGGAGAATGCTCGCTCCCTGACGCCACTGTTAAATCACGTCACTAGTACTGGAATTTTCCCATCTGACTGGAAAAGGGCTTGTATAAGACCTATACTAAAGAAGCCCTCGCTTGATCCTCTAGAGGCCAAAAATTATCGCCCCATCTCGTGTCTTCCTCTGCCGTCCAAGGTTCTGGAGAAAGCCATGAATGTCGAATTAACATCATATCTAGATCATAACAACTTACTAGATTCCACTCAACATGGCTTTAGAGCCCGGCATTTCACTGAGTCTGCCTTGATACTGGCGACAGAGGAAGTTCGTAAAGCAATGGATGGGGATGGGTGGGCGGCCCTTTCCTGCTTGACCTCACAGCTGCCTTCGATACGGTAAATCATGAAGTGCTGATACATAGGCTCCAGAAGGTTGGCATCAGTGGAAAGGCCCTAACCCTACTATCATCTTTTCTGTCAGATAGGGAACAGCTAATACATTGGAATGGACTTAAGTCACACCGGTTCACTCTCCCGGGTGGAGTCCCTCAGGGCTCTGCTCTATCTCCCACCTTGTTTAACATTTATGTGACTCCTTTAGCCAGCTTAATAAAGAACCACGGTTTCTCGCTTGTATCCTACGCTGACGACACACAGTTAGTGGTGTCCGTAACACACAGCGTAGATGCTACGGCGGAACGTTTTCGAAACTGCATCACAGATTTGATGATCTGGATGAACCGCAACTTTTTAAAACTAAACGCGGGTAAAACCGAAGTTGTGGAATTTGGCACAAAAGCATCTGTTTGGAGTCAATTATGGTGGCCCTCTGAAGCTGGAACGTGCCCGGTGCCGGCACCCAAAGCAAGAAATTTGGGTGTCCTGATGAACAAAGACCTTACTCTTGCTCCACAGATAAACCAGGTGTCCTCAGCCTGTTTTTAAACCTTGAAGGTCCTCCGGAAGATCTTACCCTTTATCCCTTTCTCATTGAGGAAAACGGTGGTTGGAGCTTTGGTGCTGTCAAGGTTGGATTATTCCAATGCTCTATATCTGGGAGTGGGGGCAGCCCAGCTTTCCAAACTCCAATCATTACAAAACGCAGCCGTAAGAGTATTACTTAATCTTCCTAAGCACCACTCCACATCTGCCGGGGTAAAGCTACTACACTGGCTTCCAGTCAAACGACGGGTGGATTTTAAGGCTCTGTGTATAGTCCACAAAGCCTTTTACGGAGGAGGGGCGTCTGATTTACAAGCTCTCTTCCCTCGCTATAATCCATCGTGCCGTCTTAGATCCTCCAATGCGGGACTGGTGTCATGTCCTAAGATAAATAGAGTGAGGTGGGGGGAAAGCGATTCTCATACTTAGCTGCAAAATTGTGGAACTCACTTCCGACACCACTCCGACTTCAACCAAGTAGAATACTTTTTAGGAAGCAAATTAAAACATGGCTTTACTCTCAATGCTAACCGATCTAGTCGCACTCGCAGGTACCTTATCTTAGCGCCAAGACGCCTCGGCATTAGTGCGCTTTATAAATGTTTAGTCAGTCAGTCAAGGTAAAGACGATCTATACAATTCTAAAAAGTGTTAGCGAGTATTTTAAAAACATGTGCAAATAAATGCTGTGCCAAATATAAAGATCGTGCAAATGCTGCAAAGTTAAAATAAAATAAAACGGAGTTTGATCACGCAATTTCTAAAAGTAGATCTGTAGGCAAGCGTCAGTAAGTTAGAGCATACAAACAGCACTTCTGCCTTGTATTGCAACGTATTGTTGGTAATTCTTAGCATGTAGGGGCCATTATGAACACCACCCTTGGTATGTTGATGGCCCTATCATAACAGTGATTTATTGGGGCATGCACTATTGCATTAGTATACGTGAATACTTAATGAAAACATTAAATTGATATTCGGGCATCAATTATTTATTTAGTAAAAAAAGAAAGGCAATACTTCAACAAAAAATGTGTGTTTTTGCATTTCAAAATTGTTTGGGGCACCACTTTTTTGTTCTAAAATAAAATGTGTTTGATTGCAAAATATGTTAATTTTCATAAATCAACAGGCTGATGTTTGTGGACAAAATTACATTATTGTCAATTGAGCAGGTGACTGAATCATAATAAATACCTTGTGTGAAACCCTAATTTCTAAGTCTAGTGTAACCCAATTGCAGCTGAGCTTGCAAGATCTCCATACATCATTGGTGTATGAATCTGTAAAATCTAACTTGCTCTATACTAAATTCGGCCTTCTAGGGATGTTTCGGTTACAACATATGATTGAGAATCTACTTGGAAGGGGAAGGATGAAAAATTAAAGCAACTGAAATGTAAACATTAGCATTCATGCCACAGTAAATTATAGGCCAAGTAAAATCCCATTTGACATTTTAGTTACTTTTAGGGTAGTTGTGCTGACCACCATTGTTTCAGATTTCCTTCAGAGGAGGTGAACATGCAAGGGAAGGACAGACTTTATGCTACACTTGAAAGTACTGCTTTCGGAGAATACAGCTTTTTAGGAAATGTATATGGAAAATGTGCTCTAAAACACACTATTGAACCACATTTTTACAAATTTTGGGTAACTTGTACCACACATCACTTTCATCAACCACCACTGGGGTTTCGCCAGACTCATGAATCACTACAAAGTTCAAAACTACCATGTTCAGGCGCCTCCCTATATAAATCGCACCTAATGGGTAAACTCTCTCTTTAGAATGAGACCTTGGAAGAAATACTTAACTACTGAGTTGTTTCACTTTGATGTGGTTCAGGGCTTCTAGCCTCAATTTCTAAACTCCAGTTTCTACAGCTTTTCTGGTGAGTTAATCCTGCTTACCAGTAAGCTTTTAACCAGAAAACAAATACACACACCTAGTCACAACCTGCAGAGAAAATGAGAGCCATTGAGCAAATGAAAGCCAAGAAACAACAAAGCAAACACAGAGACAACAAAAGCTAAAGAAGAAAAAAAAAGACTAAAAGATAAAGGATCTTTTATGTTTAGAACAGATTACCACGTATAGAAGTAAAAAATAAATCATGGCACAATAAGGATGCCTGGTGGTGGAATACCAATGGGAGTAAACAGACCCACATCCAATCACAATCAGGGGTTTCCAGAGAGATGCATTCAAGGATCTCAAAGGTTTTAGTGAATGGTCCCAAGAAGGAAGGGGGGCTATTCCTAGGTTTTCAGTGGGACGTAACATAAACCATGGGTCTCAACTTACATTCATATCTTCACCATCTAGCAACTATCCATCCAGCATTTGCTGTTTTCAAACAGTCCATAGTCAGCTGGAGAGTTACATGCATCTCCAAAGCATACCAAAAAGTCCAAAGACCATATTTGAGATGCCCTATAACCTGATCCACTGAGAGAAAACCAGAAATTACTTCTTTCATTAGAAATGTTGCCTTGGAGAGATTTGCTGAACAGCAACATTGAGGTTAAATCATAAGTCCACAAAACACTATTACCTTGAGTTTGACACCTGACCCAATATCCAGTCTAGTAGTTCAGGCTTCTCTATGAACATTTTTTTCATGTTTTATTGGTATGACATCACACTGCTTCGGAAATAAAGTTGTTGTTCTATCCAGTGCTATGGATATTAATAAATTATCTATGTGTGATCTTGGCCCAGAGATGTGTGATCTTGGGCCTGTATATGATGTCCATTTCTGGCCCAGTGCTTTGTGAGAACTGGTTTGATACAACGTGAGCTTAAGGAAAGGTTCAAGGTGAGACTAGGAAGGTTGGGGAGGGAAAGCTTCTTACCCCCATCAGAGATTCTATTCAAGGACCAGGGTCTTCACCCTCTGGCAAGGACCGGCCTCTGCATCGTGGCTTGAACATGCAGGCTCACAGATAACTGCATTCTCAGACTTCTTTTTTTTAATCAAGTAATAACAATCAATGTCTATGTAGATCTGGTAATCCCATCCAGGACTGTCACAAGATGGGGCGGAGTTGAGGAGAACAGAAAGAGTATTATGTCTTAAGCCCTACCCTTTCAATGGTACCATACTCTTTCAGCAAAGTTTAGTCATAGATTTTAATTGCAAGGAAGTCTGCCATCTTCATTAATAAGGAAGCAGCTACAATGGCCACACACCTATATGGCACCAGAAGCCATGTTTGCAGCCCACATCTAAGGGCCTGATTTACAAAGGTAAACTTACACTTTTGTGTAAGTTTACGTTTGTTTGGAATTCACAAAAATGCATTTTAATCATAAGTTTATGAGTGTGGCGACTACGCAGTCGGGGCGGAGAACTCCCAGGGGCGGCTCCTCCACTAGGGCGGAGGAGCTTCGCCCCACTGCTTTCTCGCAGTGCGAGAAGCAAAAACATAAAATGTATTTTTAATTCCGGCTGTGCCTCGCCCTGATTGGCCAGTGTTAGCCAATTCGGGGCCAGCCTGGGAGGAGCCAGTTGTGCCCCCCAGGTACTAAATGCATGCCGCAGCGCTGTCGTGCTCTCGGTAAGAGTGGTTCTAGTGAGGGAACTGCTGATTGATTTAAAAGCTACTTTGCACAAAAAGCAAATTTGCATGCTGCTTTGTTTTACTCTGTGTTTCTCTTTTGATGTATTTTTAATTCCGGCTGTGCCTCGCCCTGATTGGCCAGTGTTAGCCAATCCGGGTCCAGCCTGGGAGGAGCCAGTTGTGCCACCCAGGTACTAAATGCATGCCGCAGCGCAGCAGGCACACCAAAGGCAAGCCTGTCTGCGCCCGTCCGCGCCTGGACGTCGCCAGGAGACAGGCACCCTGCTTCATTATCACCCCACAGGTTAGTGTATTCGCGTGAAGCCTTATCTGCTCTGCACTCTGTAGCCTCCTGTGGGAATCACACCTGGTACCCTGACTCTTGTCCCTCATACTGTAATCAGTGCAACTTCAAGGTTAGCCCGTGCCTGCGACCTGTAGTTCCAAACCCCACGTTGAAGGAATATAATATTTGCAGTTTAAATTGCCGCTCTCTGGTCAAACACTACGCAGAGGTGTCAGACCTCCTACATGAGGGGTCCCCTGATGTTTTATTCCTTACGGAGACGTGGCTTTCCGAGGATTCCGTAGCTATACTGGCTCTGACCCTTCCCGCCGGTTACGCTATGAACAATTTGAACAGAGCGGTTGGGAGAGGGGGTGGGCATCGCATTTATGCATAAAACTGCCTACACCTGCAGTCTCATCCCGAAGGATATTTCCGACTGTGAAAGTGCACTTTTTAAAATTGCACTGACAGACAATTGTACATTCTCTGGGCTAATCATTTACCGCCCACCAGGCCCATCGAAAGCTTTCAGAGAAGCCTTAGCTCACGCCGCCTCTACATTGGTTCTACAGACAGACAATTTTAATATGATAGGCGATCTTAACCTATACCTGGAGTTACAAGATGCTCCTGACATCTTCCTTGGGGATATGGCAGCCTGCCAACTGTCGCAACTAGTCCCGGGCCCGACACATTTAGCTGGCCATCTCCTCGATCCCGTTTTTTCGAATCTCCAGTCTTTGGAGGTACAGGCCTCCCTTCCCATGCCTTGGACCGATCATTCCCTTATCTCTCTGCGGATACCTCTGGCTGGCCCCAAGTCACAACCCCATCGCAACCCTTCGATGAAACGTCCTTGGCACAAACTGGACCCTGCCGCCTTTAAAGCTGTCTTAAGTACCCAGTGACCGGAACTGCCCGCAGACATTGAGGCAGCTAACGAAGCCTTCTTGGGGTGGGTCATTAAAGCACGGGATATCTGTATTCCGGGCAAACTAACTCACTCTAAACTCGCACGGACCAATGCCTGGTTTGATGAGTCACTAATTTTGGCAAAGAAGAATTGTAAGAACCGAGAACAGGCCTGGAGACGGTCCTACGATCTTATAGCTAAAGCTCGCTATAGAAACACAATTAAAGCGTACCATAAATTGGTCCGGAAGACTAAGGCCACACACTATGCTAAAATGATTAACACAAGTAGCAACCCTTCTAAAACTATTTTCACACTCCTGAAAGAAATGGTAAAAATCCCCTTCTGCCTCTGACAGCACCATATCCTCCAATTCGCAGTGTGAGGTATTGGCTACATTTTTCATTAATAAGGTGGAGCGTATTTATAGCAGTTTCTGCCCTGGGAACGCCACTCCCTGCTCTTGGAAGAGTCCGCACTCTGGCCTTGAGACCCATTCCCTTTCTGTCTTTTCGCCTAAATCTCCCAAAGACATGGAGGCTCTGTTTATCAAGGTAAAGTCCGGGTCCCCAGATGACCCTCTGAAAGCTGACCTTTTTTTTTAATTCCAATATTGCCTTCTACCTGAGTGCCTGGAGTTGATTAACGTCTCTATCTTCGGCCTCCATTCCCAAATCGTGGAAACACGCTAAAGTTGTTCCTCTGTTAAAAAAACCGACGCTGGAGGCGTCCAAGCCTGAAAACTTCCGACCAATCTCCCTGCTCCCATTCCTCTCTAAAATCACAGAATCCTATGTCAACACTATTTTAACTCATTACTTGGAAGTTAATTCGATACTGGATCCTTCCCAAAATGGTTTCCAGCCTCGGCACAGTACCGAATCCGCATTGCTTGCAGTTATGGAGCAGCTACGGACCTCCCTGGACAAGGGCAGAACCTCAGCACTGATTCTGCTTGACTTGAGTGCAGCCTTCGACACTGTCTCCCATAAGATCCTGCTATACAGGCTAGTGGGGGATCGGTATCGGTGGAAAGGCCCTCTCTTGGCTCTCGTCTTTTCTGGCCGACAGGACCTTCCAAGTCTTCGCCCCCCATTTTTCCTCCCTCATTCATCCTCTACGCTGTGGTGTTCCCCAGGGTTCAGCACTGAGCCCTACTTTATTCAATATCTATATTCAACCTCTGGCCCTCATAGCTAAAGCCGGGAACATCTCTTTGGTGTCATATGCTGATGACACTCAGCTGGTGCTTACCTTCTCTAGTAATCCCAACCAGGATTCTGTGAAATTTCAGGAAGATCTAACTGCCATCTCTGAGTGGATGGCTAATAACTATCTCCAATTGAACTCCACCAAATCTAAAGTCCTCTTGGTGGGCAGAGACTTCCATCTCTGGGGCAGTCAGTGGTGGCCCTCGGTACTTGGAGTGCCTCCCTTACCTAAATATGTGGTTAAGAATCTGGGAGTCTGGGTAGATGGTGCCCTCTCATTTGAGGCACACGCTAAATCTGTGGCAGGCACCTGCTTTGGACTGCTACGCGGTCTAAAGCCTATTCTGGGACTTTTCGACTCTCACACCCGGCAGCTGATTGTCCAATCCACTGTCCTGGTAAGATTGGACTACTGTAACGTGTTGCTTCTCGGGTATAATAAATCGGTGACCAAAAGACTCCAACGTGCCCAGAAGGCTGCATCCAGCGCTCTGTTCACACTCCCTAAGTACTGTCACGTCTCTGACCTCCTTCGCCGGATTCATTGGCTGCCAATAGAAAAAAAATTCACTTTAAAACTCTCTGTATCATCCACAAAATCTTCTCGGGTCTCTGCCCTAGGATTTTGAGTGATATGTGCTCCCCTTACACACCCACCCGGGCCCTGCGCTCAGCGGATCTGCATCTGGTCGGAGTACTATGGGTGTGCAGGACTAGAGCGGGTGGCCGCTCGTTCAAGGCATTGGCGCCCGCCCTTTGGAACTCCCTACCTCTCTGTGCCCGTAGTATATCCGACCATTGGATTTTTAGAAGGACTGTGAAGACTTGGCTATTTTCCAATCACTAAGCTGCCTCCTCCTCCCACTCTACTAGACAGTCAGCGCTGGGACGTCCCGTTGCTGGGGCAGCCATGCGCTTTAAAAATATTTTAACATAACATAACATAAAATGCTAATAACTTTCAGTTATTTCCATTTTATGTTTGGTTGCGGGTGGGTGGGGCTGCTCTGCGAGCAGGGCAGGGGAGGAGTGGTGTGCCCACTCCTGAGTGCGCAAAGACTGTTTGGTCGGCCCTCTGGAGCCGCCCAAACCAGTCATGCGCACTCTGCCCTTCTCCATGCAGGCTGCAATGCAGACTGCAAGGAGAACATGGCCTCTCCATAAGCCCCTGGCTGGGCGGCGTCCCGACCAATCACAACATGCTTGCAGCGTTGTAATTGGCTTAGGGGAGGGAGCCTGGCTGCCTGCTTCTTGTTCCTGAACAGGAGACAAGGGAGACCCTACTCACACGGAACCAGGGTAATCTAAGTATGAACAGAAACAATGGTTCCTGTGGAATATTATAACAATCTTTGGTACTGTTTGTATGCGCAATCGCAATAAAAATGGGTTAAGTTGATATCGAAAGGAGAAGAAATCATATTCACCTGCATTTTTGGTTATAACAATCGCTATTTATGTATAAAAGAATATACAGTTTTTTCAAAAACAGAAAAATAGTGCATTGTGTCCCCAGTGAACATGGAACCTAAAACATTGGTGACATATTTGTGACATATACACTTGGTTTCCAATATTTTGTAAAGTCGACCATCTTAAATAATAAAAAATAATAAGAGCAGCGTCTTTATAAAATAATAAGCGCTGGTTATTGGTTCGCTTTAATTTGTGACGACGTTGTTTCAACCCTTTGTGCAATGAAGGCTCTCTTCAGGACCTAGAGATGTAGGGACATCTGAGGGAATGGTTGTGCAGCTGCGTGATGGACGTGTATCACAAGAAAGTGAGAAGAAAAAAGGGTTACTCAATGGGACCCAGCCGGGCACCCAATGTGAGGGGATGGAGGCTGACAGCAAGAATAATGGCACTGGGTAGTGATTCTGGAGAAGGGTAACTGAAGTATTTCATGGGAGCACAACGGTCCGTGCAATCCTCTTTGTTCTCAGGAACGCAATAAATGGCACAGGAAGTGCGGTAACATCGACCTGCGGTTTGTTCAGAATTCCAAGGGACTCAATCAGTCTGTCTTGTCGGTTAGTATTTCTACTGAACGATGTTCACAGAGACAAGGAGCGCATGCGGCTGCTACGCACACGTGTAGATCCGCATCTGTTTGTCTACACTGGCCGAATCTCCCCCCCCCCCCACCCGCGAGCCATGCTGGGCGTGACTGAGAACTCTGCACAATAAAAGGATATGACATGCCTATCTTGTTATGTGCGGAGTTCTCCACCCCGACTGCGGAAGAATAGAATGCAATTTTGTGAATTCCAAACAAACGTAAACTTACACAAAAGTGTAAGTTTACATTTGAGATCAGGCCCTAAGTTTTGACCCCTGGCCTCGCAAAAACGTGTGTCAAGCGTAACCCCATACCACTTCACCAACACAGTTCAACGCTTAGTTTTAGTTGAATAATGACATGCAACCCCTTAAAATATCTGTACACATTATTGCACTGAAATAGGTATCACCTCCATGTTACTGGATCTTAAAGTCAAATTTGGGCTGACAACACCCATACATATTGGCAAGCACTGTATGATACTCGGTCAACAGCGAGAAACCTGAGTCAAGCGTTTTATGATACTAGCCAGTGTTGTTTGAGCTTGGTGAATTAATGTGTGATCTTGGCCAAAAACTGTCTGACATAATGAGAAAAGTATCACAATGAGAAAAGGATAAATTAGGAGGATATTGGGGTTCCAATGCAACAGGTATGCAAGCACTTGTACCTCTTCCCTTTGTCACTATGGAATGACAGCAAAATGAGCCGCATCTGCATTGCAGTTTCTACATGCATACTAATACGTCACTTTTTTTTACCCAGGTACTAAGAACAAATATTCTATTAGTCCTGTGCACTTCACCAACCTCCTACCCCTTCAACAGGCCTGTTCCTAAGTGACATCTATTACAGTGTTTCACACTTATTTTTAGACAAGTAATGACCACATTGCAGCTGTGAGCCTCAACAACATTCATGCATTTATGAATTTCATTGCATTAGAATGGCAGGCCCTTCATATTTCTATGCCCTTAGTGCACATTTGACAGCAGAGAGCCATGCACACCAGACAGCACTGCTTGATATTGGTCCAGCACAGTGTGATATTGAAGCAACCATCTGCACATTGGGCCAGATCATTATAATCTTTGGCCAGTGCTGTTCAATCTTTTCCCACCACATTGTGAACCAGATCCAGCTCTTTGTAAAGAGAAATACCTACACTTGGCCTGCATTGTGCATTGAGAAGCGACTATCATTAAACATATACCAGCCTCGCTGCCAAAGGTGCATCTCATTCTGTGCCTAACATGGGATCTATCCGAATAGAGCTTAAGCTCTTTCTGCATAAGGCACAATAATCGAGATTTAATTGTGAATATTTATGCACTTGCATAACCAAGTTCAATCTGTAAACAACATGCAACATGCATATGCCAGATCAGTACATCATTGTACTAGGCGTACTCCGACAGGGTGATACCAGCAGTGATACACTGACTAGTTGTATTCACATATGGCCTACTTTTATTACATTTTATTTCAGCAGTTTTATAATACACAGGAGTATGCAATCCCAGTTTAAAAGCCTGTCTTTGATTTCCTTATTACATGTGACTTGTGACATCACTATTCCCTTATTCGCCTCATTCCTCTATATGGTCACTGAACTCTTCAGTGACTTGTAATATCCTTATAATGTATAGCAGGAAGTACTGTATCCCATACATAATGTACATCTATGTCACCTTGTATGCCGAGCCATCTGACCACTGAATGAAGAATGAGCCCTTTTCATTAGTCCTCAGGTACTGGCCCTGGTTTTTTCAGGACCTCAATTGAAGGCTGTTCCAACAAGTTCTGCTTTCTGTATCGTCCTTATATATAAGTCCAGCATCTTCTCCTATTTCTAGTAAGGCTTGACTGGCACTTCAAATATCACAAGTTAATAACTGTCTTTCAGTTAATCTATTGTAACAAAGAAGTTCTTCTGTGCTACAAGAGTAGCTCCTTTCTCAGAAATGTAATATTTAGGTTTTTCAGCTCAACCCACGTCCTCCATCCGTGACCTGTGAATTCAAGACATGACTCTGCTTTTGGACCACAGTAAATTCCTGAACTTGATTCTTTGTCTCAAACTAAGATTCTTGTATACAACCCACTATAGGACTTTTGCAATAAGCTTTCTGGAAAATGCACTGCTACCGCGGGCTGCCCCACATTGACACTATCCCACACTAAAGGAGGTGTGCACATTCTGATGCCTCCCATGTTAACACTACATAAAATGACCAATACCTCCATTTTACCCACTCATATGGACCACATTGGACTTAACTTCACATTAAATAGAAGCCTTGAAGAAGCCTCAGGCCTGCGTACCAAAAAGGGGCAAAACACATGTTGGCTGGCCCTCTTTGTCATATATAACAGACGGGTTGAAATGAAAAACATATGTAGTAAACATCTGAGAAAGGAACTACTCTCGTAACACAGAATAACTTATTTGTTATATTGGATTAACTGAAAGACAGTTATTAACTTGAGACATTTGTTTGATTTCCTTTCTGACTACCAGATAATTATTTTCATAAATGATTGTCTTTGTGGAATTAGGGGTATGACCCACACATAGGATAAGCCAGTGAAACCTGAAGTTATAGCCTTGTCCAAGTGGTGTAGGCCCTTGGGTAGTTACCCCTATCCCTTGCTATACTTCATACTAGCTAATCATACACCAGGAAATGCTCACTAATTATTTATTCTGACCAAACATTTAGTGATTAATTCATTGATTAGCCAGAGAGAGTTTCACCACTGATGTTATTGTTTAATTACAGTAAGTACATTGAGGGAGCATAATAATATCAAACCTACCTTTAACATAAGACAAAAAACAACATTTATTATTACATTGATTTCCTTCTGCAAAATAGAGTATTCGAAGAGCGTCAAATGTAAGGACAGATTTTTTCATTTTCCACTACAATGCAGCGCAGCAATCAAAGTGGTGATCTAGTGCTCTACAAGGCTCCCTAGCTCCGTGTACACACCTTTGCATCATTGTGCAAAAGGTGTAGGACAGCCTTCCAGTAACAAATCCTGTGGCTAGTCAAAACTGTAAAACATTTCACACATTAGATATGTGCTGTACAGTGCAGCATACGTGATGTGTGAAATATTAGGAGAAATAAATACATTTGTTCTATGCAATGCCTGTCTTGAGGAAGGGGTTCATTTTTTATGTAAAGCCAGGGCTAACACGTCTATGTGGGTATGGCTGTATAACAAAAACCACGGGTGGTAGCAGTGGACTGCCCTAGTACCATCCATGGAATGCCCCGGTTGATACAAAGTTGTGCAATGTGTCCTTTGTGCTACCGTAAGGGCAACTTTCCACTGCAAAACAGTATCGGCAAAACGTAAAATGATGGGACTTCCCTGCAGAATGTGATGAGGGCCGCCTGAGCCTCTCATATCTCACAGATATTCATTGGCCTTAGGCTGAATGAGGCCCTGTGAAAGGTTGGGGGCCCGTGAAAGGGTGGGGGCCTCCTGAAAGTTTGGGTTCCCCCCTCTGGCACAGGGCTGAAGGGGACCCAGCCCTTACAGTGGGCTTTCTGAGTTTGAAAGAATGCACAGGTCTGCTTGCTGAAACCATTATTATGGCTGCCTACCAAGGCTACTTTCAACACATTCATCTTGCCGTGCTGTTGCCACTCATTGTTTATTCTTTTTAAGGGACGGTGGTATGTATGCCTGGATTAGGAATTCAACTTTCTTTCAAGAACTAAAAATAGGATTTACCTATTCACGTTCCCCACTGTTCATAAAACAATCCCACAATTGAACAGAAATCAATGTAAGCAAGAAATTGTACACTTCTCACATTAGGCTGATTATTAATTTTTGAGGACCAGTGATGCATACAAAATATGATTAACATTCCCACTGTGATCATGGCCTTGGTAAATTGTTTGACATTGTCTTACTGTGCCAATGATATGTGAATGTCACTGAGTTATTTCCAAATTATATGAACCTAACAGTAAACCAGAGAACATGGTTGGAGTTTGATGTCTGGGTTCTTGTTATGTTATGGTAGGTCATTTGTAAAGCACCTGATTACTCCAAACAGGAGTGTCCCTGCGCTAAGACACCTTTTCCAGTACAAGCCCCAGACAGTCACCCCAGAAAACCAAATGGTCAGTTAGGCTGTGTGAGTAACCAGGTTTTAAGTTTCTTGCGAAAAACCAGTTCAGAATTTTCCTGTCCGAGAGCCAGAGGCTCCACATTTTAGTGGCTAACAAACTAAAGGAGCAACCTCCCATTTGTTCATTTTTTAACCATGGGCTGGGCCCGAAGCTGACCGCCTGGGGAGTCTAAGCAGCAGCCGAGCTGCCGGGTTCTGCACCCTCTGCAGTCTCCTCAATCTAGATTGTGAGACTCACAAATAGGGCACATTGCAATAGTCCAAGGTAGATATTACCAAGGCCTGGACCACTGCCTTTTCTCGTGGCCTCGGAAAGGAGTCCCAGAATCTTTTTCAGGGTCTTCAAAATTCTGAAATATTTCCCATCTAGACTGTTGATGTGACTGTCAAACAAAAGTCCCACGTCAAACCAAATGCCAAGGGTCTTAACTTTCAGCTTAGGGTCCGGTAGTGGCCCTACTGAGTCTGGCCACAAGCAGAGGACCAGATTGATGGCTGCTTCCCCAAAATAAGAACATTAGCTCTTCCATCATTAAGCTTGGGACAACTGTGGTCCATCCACTTAGCCAGTTCAGACAGACAGGATCTTAAGAGAGCTGCAGTGTCTCCTTCATCCTGAGACAGGATGATACTAAGCTGCGTACCATCGGTGTACGACACAATGTTGAAGCCATAATGCTCAATGATATCGGCAATGGTGCGCATGTAAATATTGAATAAAATAGGGCTCATGCTGAGCCTTGCGGCACCCCCTGCTGCAGCGAAAAAGTCTCAGATAGAAAAGGGTTTTGAGCTACCTGAAAAGTGCGGCTCTGTAGGAAAGATGCTAACCACCGAAAAGGCTTCACTCCAATGCCGATCAAGCAGATGGCTATGGGACGTGGTGTTGAAGGCTGCACTAAGGTCCAACATTATCAGTGCTGCAGTGTTAACCCATCAACAAAAACCTGCCTGAGGGACTCTGTGCCCAACAGCGAAGCCGATTCTGTACTAAACTGCTGGCGAAATCCCAACTGAGTCTCATGAAGCAATTCCTTGGTCTCCATATACCTTGACAGCTGTTTATATTTATGTGATTCTCAGCTACTAAGGGAAGCAAGGAAATAGGCCTAAAGTTTTCTGGCCTCAAAAGGGTCCAACTGAGGTTTTATTAGGAGTGGAACTATGATAGCTTATTTCCAATTCCTAGGCACATGGCCTGACTCAAAAGAGTTATTGAGTAGGTCACAGAGCCCCGACAATATTGTCTCCAACCTCGTTCAAAGTACTAGGCAATGCAGGACCACCTGGTGAGCCTGTTTCAACATCAGACAGCAGGGGTCATAGTTCTTCGGTAGTCAGAGCCGAAAAGCTGGAAAGTGTCCCCCTAACGGGGGAGGGATCAAACCAAGCTTCAAGGCAGGGGACCTCTCTGACTGCCTCTGGGTCCTTGGCATAAATATAGAAGACTTTGTCATGAAAGAACTGAATAATCAAAATTGCCCCCTTCCACAGAGGGTATAACAGATACAGTATCCCAATTTAAAGAGGACATCGACTTTACAATGGCAAACAATTCTTGTGAGGAATTTTGAGCTTGCTCAACTTTATCCACATAGAACTGGCGGCATATGGCCCTGATCTGTTTACGATACTCCTTCAGAGAGCTCTGATAATTTTATTTATCGCTAGAGCTACAACTTCTGTGTCACAACCATTCCAGGTGTTGGCAAGCATTCTTCTTGACTCCGGCACCGGCAGGGCCCCCAGTAGGTCGATAGCCGTACTCCGAGTATCGACACACAGCGACAACACGCCGCGCATTGCTCCCTCTGTCGGTCCGATTGGGGCCTCCACCCACTACAGACACGGGTCTACCACCAAAGAGACGTTGCCCGTGTCTATGTAAATTATACAAGATATATTGTTAACGTCTCAATTGCTTTTGCATCTTTTTGCATATTATTCACAGAGCATGGTTCACTCTTTTTTCATCCTTCCATCCCAGTGAAGAGTTAATTAGGTCTTCCTGGTCCTGACGAAATGCTATGACCCATTATGGGCTGTAACAGGCAAGAAACATGTTGACCTTGCTATGCACTACTTTTGTAGCTAAATAGATCATTAAATCTATTTTATGCTCAAATCACATTTTTAACCTTAACAAAGGGACCAGAGTATTAAAAAACCTCATTCCATGTCTGGTTCACATTTCACTCACCCATTCTACTCACTTCTCACCACTCGTCCATGCCAACATACATCGGTAATAAAGAAAAGACCTCCGGTAAAGAGCCCCCCTCGAGGGGCCCGTTGGGCATTGCAACGCCGGTCCAACGAGGAGCGGCCCGATGATGAAGCATGACACCCCTTGGGGTGTGTGAGGGCCCTTGCTCCTAAAAGGTGCACTCCACACCCTCCACCAGACCTAATCCCTCACTCAGGAACAGCACACTCTGTATTTTTACATCACTGACATGCCTTCATCATCATCAGGTGATCCTCATTAAACCAGTCTGTCAAGGGTTTTGTGCGTTTGACCGTATCATATATAACAGGTGTGATTTGGTCAAGTGCACCCGTTATCCCCCCCTACAGTTGTGTATTAGCTATCTCAACACACTTACTCCGGGTAGGGTGGCTCTTTCCTAGTGCTTCTGTAAATGCTGCAGGGCTCACTTTGCCCCACTTGTGTATCTTTACCTGCTTACCTACATTGGATGTGTGCCTAGGTGTAGTCAGAGTAACCTGGAAAGATATGGCACATTGGTCAGGCCATATAAGAGAAATAGGTGGATCCAAAGCCACTCCGGCAGAATTGGAAAAGTTGGGTCCCAACGTGTGCCCCAGCCTATGCGCGAGGGCCCGCATCCAACTGCATGAACTGAATAGCTTCCAAGTCTGCGGCCAGTGCTGTGGCTACCTGCCATGTTTCGTCCTCAAGGTGGGGATTGATATCACCTACCACTACAAAATCACCATAACACAGAGAAAATGGGGGGTAAGATGTCAGCTAGCACAGTTATGAATTTAGAAGCTGCGCCGGAGGACGTAAATCAGCATCCCCGCTAAAGTGATATTGTTAGATAATGCCAACGTAAACAAGGCTGCCTCACTGCCTACAAGTGTTATCTCTGCAAATGTATGAGGGATGGTCTGCTTAAAAATAATAGCTATCACCCTTCCCTTTGTGACTGTCTATCTAATCTAGCCAGGGCATAGATTTGGGTGATAGCAGTAAGCACATCTGGTGTCCAGCTTTCCGTAGGCCAAGTCTCTGTCAGGAAGATAGCATCTGGCAGATAGTCAATCACAAACTCGAACTACTCCTATTTGTGTTTGACTAATGAGTGACAGTTGAGTGAGAAGCAGCGTGCCACCACCGAAGAGAGCATAGTCTCCCTACCCACTGATGCTGCTGGCAAATGGTGCATAAACATGAACCCACACTTTCCACAACCCGCTAGCTCTTGGGATAGGTCAAGTAAATGAGCACAGTATACTGTTAAGTTGGAAACAAGTTGCACCAGCTCCAAGGAGGTGTAGCACCTGAAAGATGGCCCCAAACAGGCAGAGGTCCTGGCCCCTGTGCCATGCAGGCGCGGACGGGCGCAGACGGGCTTGCCTTAGGTGCACCTTCGGCACACCAGCAGCCCGCCCACTGCATGCATCCGCTGCACTTCCGCGCCGGCACTAGCAATTTATATGGACTAATTGGGTAGCGACTAGACTGCTAACCCAACTATCACGGCAATCCCTAGGAAGTGTAGCCCAAAACAGAGCTTTCTCCACACATACAGCCCAGAAGGACTGCTGCGGAATGGAAAGCTTGTGGTACAGGTAATAACACAAAACCTTCAAAATAAAACACACCAAAATAGCTAAGGTTAAGAATCAGGAACATGTCTGGAATGAACCACGTGTCCGCGCTGGCATTGGAAATTTAAATGGGCTAATTGGGGAGCGACTAGACTGCTAACCCAACTATAATGCCAATTCCCAGGAAGTGTAGCCCAAAACAGAGCTTTCTCTGCACAAACAGCACTGAAGGACTGTGGCAGAATGGAAAGCTTGCTGCACAGGTAAAAAAACAAAACCTTCAAAATAAAACACACCAAAATAACTAATGTTAAACATCTGGAGCTTGCCTGAAATGATTTGAATGTCAAAATTATAAATTCCCTTTGGATACGTTTCTTACACACACTCCTCATCCACTCACATAAATGGAACCAACAACGGGAGCACAAATTCGCAGGATATTGAAACACTTATAAACACAATTTAATAAAAACCTTCAATCACATGTACACCATATTGAGTGTTAAAAAAGTCTAAAAAAACATATATCATACAAATATAAGAATAAGAATCGGAAAGGACTTTAAAAAGACAATTACATTTGTCATCAAAGCGTCAATTCGTAAAAGTACATAAAACCAACATATTACGAGAAATCCATTTTTTTTGTCAGGATGTGGTTCTGTGTAGTACAAATTTAACAACGAACAAGGCGTTGACGAATTTTGGTGGGTTAGCACAAATGGAATATAAATTCAAGGAGGGTGAGCAGGGCCGGACTGGCCATAGCGGGCACCGGGCGTTTCCCCGGTAGGCCGCTAGGGTGGGGGCCGGTTTTGGGCCCCTGGGGGCCGTTTTTGTTACCGGGGGTCAGCAATATCGGCCCCCGGTAACAAAATCGGCCGAAACCGGCCCTCGCAAACTGCTCGGCTGCACTGCCCCCTCACCCCAGGGGGGGCTGGCTGAGCAGTCTGCCAGGGCCGGTTTCTGTTCCCAGTCCGGCCCTGAGGGTGAGTCATAGGAGATGGTGATAGCGTAAATGCTGTACTGCTGCTCTTAATTTTTGGGTAAGCACTGGGTTGTATGGATACAGGAACACTTATAGTTTAACAACGTGCTATGTCAGATGATATAATGAATTGCCTTAACATATGTATGGTATATGGATTTTTGGAAAAAACTGATTATTGAATGTTTTTTCTCTTAATTAGGTTTTATGAAAAATACTTTGGAGAGGAGAAAATATATGTTTTTGTCCTGAAGAAGGTGGTTCCATTTGTGCTAACCCACTGAAACGCGTCGACGCCTTGTTCGTTGTTAAATTTGTACTACACAGAACCACATCCTGACAAAAAAAATTGATTTCTTGCAATATGTTGGTTTTATGTACTTTTACGAATTGACGCTTTGATGACAAATGTAATTGTCTTTTTAAAGTCCTTTCTGATTCTTATTATTATATTTGTATGATATATGTTTTTTTTAGACTTTTTTAACACGCAATATGGTGTACATGTGATTCAAGGTTTTTATTAAATTGTGTTTATAAGTGTTTCGATATCCTGCGAATTTGTGCTCCCGTTGTTGGTTCCATTTATGTGAGCGGATGAGGAGTGTGTGTAAGAAACGTATCCAAAGGAAATGTATACTTTTGACATTCAAGTCTTATTCTGTGCCCTGACCCTTTGGGGTTGAGGGGCCCCTCTCTCTGTATCTCAGTCTTGCCTGAAATGAGCCAGGCATCTACATTTTGCTTTAGAATGTCACATGCCACTCATATAATCAAAGTGGTTTATATTTGAGAGAGGATTTGTGCTTTACCCTCATAATAAAAGTATACAGATATCGGAAATATAATTCTTGGGGAGGTGCGCATGGGAGCGACACAAGATGGCCACCTGACCGCGACTCTTCCAACCCCTTCGAGCCTCTCTGAGTAGAAAGAGCAGACTTATCCCCACCTTCTCCTGTTTAACGATTTAAGGTGCAGGAGGGAGTGATGGGGATCTTCGGGGTGAGATTTAGACTTTCTCCTGGTCTATTAATCAACTTTTACTGGCCGCTGCAGGCCGCTCACAGCGAAGTGTGCCCGCGACCACCATTTTACTCTGTCCTCCGCTGCGTTCTCCTGTGCGCTCCACACATATTTGGACTCCCACCCCCCAAACATTGATTTTTCCTCCTAAATTCCTGCTTTCCGGTGGGAATAGACTCATAATGAACCTTAATCTTGCCTGCGTTATGTTCCTAGGATGGTTTGGAGACACCACTTAATTTACCTCAACAGACCATATTGTCAGGTCAAGTGATTTGCTATTACTGGTCTCCTATTACCTAGGCTCATTTCGTCTCCCTAATTTCCAACGGTTGATGGATTATTTCTCCATTCCAGTTCCTTCCAAGGATTGCATAACTACTTTAGACTTTACAATTGAAGTCTTCACTGGTGACATTCTACTTTGACAGCCAATTATTAGTTCACCTACTAGAATTGATGCCTCCCACTTGTCTTCTTCGAAACCCTTTGCTTCTCCTATTCCCATTATCAATACACAAAAGAACCTACTGGGAATGTTAACAAGTGAGTCAAAAAGGATCCAACTTCTCCTACAAAAACGCCATTACCCCATGGATGACCTTAAGATCATAAAACCATTCGTGGTGTAGACAAAAGCATCAATTCAGGCTTGCATTCCCACATTTTCCCTCATTGCCCTTATCATGGCTGGGGTGGGACTTCATCCCCCAACATACACCACTTAGCAGGAGGAGGGGAACAGTCTGCTGCGCATGCTTAAAATCGCTAGAAGATTTTCGCAGGGCGGTACATGGGACCGTCTGTGCCTGTCCATGTCTGGTCGAGTCTGGGCTGGGCCACCCCTCTTGGCCCCGCAACTGGAAGACGGGATCTTCTGCAAGAGAATACTTCCAATCTGGATCTATTGAACCAGCTAAAAGTGCAGTCTTTATGTCCCCAGGCAATAATGGGGAAAAGGAAGGCCCAAGAAACTCCCATGGGGATGTTGTTGCCAAAAAAAACTACTAACCAACAGGGGGCACCTGTTAATCAGGATGTTCTTGAGGTAGTGAATGTTTTAAAATCGGAACTGAAGGAGCTTAGAGATCAAGTGAAGCTATCATCATCTAAGGTTTCATCAATCATTCCCCTTTTGCAGCAACTGCCCCCTTCCAACTTACCGTATAAAAACACAGTACATCCTGATTTCATTGGTAACCTGGCCCCCTCTCTAGATTGTCGCTCCATCAATCAGGAGGGAAGTCACAATTTGCTCTCTCGGGGTTACAACCCACCCTTTCTGAATAAGGGTAACCCTGAAGCGATAGCTGGGCTGCTAATGTCTTGTTCTATGCTAAAACCGATTGCTTTCTGTAAGGGATCCCATAAGCCAGAAAGGAGGGTCCTTTGCCCCTATGTGAAACCAGCAAACCCAGCCCCTCAGTGAGTCTCTTCCCATGTTCACCCCATTACCCAACATGTGAATACATTGTCGTTTACTAAAAAATAAATTATCACCAAACGATCTATGCACTTATAAAGGAAAAGGAACGGATGGGGTTGTTTACGTACATAGTGTGCCCAAACCTTCCTGTGTGGGACAATAGAAGGAAGGGACTCATTGACTAATAAAGTAATCTGCTGGTTCTGCAATGTGCACAAATGCCTTTCTGTAGTTAGCTCTGACATTATGAGGGTGATCTCCCACGAGGTACCAGGAGACAATCCTTACTATGTTGAAATTACATTAATATCCCAGAGACTGGTGGAGGATCTAATTGCCTGGGAAAACCAGTCCTCTTGCATGGCTTCTACTAATGTCAAATTAAAGTTCAATCCTCCTGAGACCAGGGTGGTCTCACATCAAGATGATACTTCCACCCCTTGGATCTTATTGAGTTCCCTCCTCAGGTAGCAAATAACAGAGAGTGACTAAATGAGGGAATATGTGATCAATTTGCTGCCAGATCTTTTGCGACTCTCTGATGAGTGGAAAGTCCTCTCCTGGAACGTTGCTGGCTAAAATCAAAACTTTCCAACGCTGACTAGGAGTCTTTGTGCTTTACATTGATATTTGTTTTTTACAAGAGATTTGCTGTGTTGACCCAGTCTTTAGGTCAGGGTTCACAAATTATTGCTGTGTGGCAATTTATCTGGGAAAGGGGTGTCCTGCTGGAGGTCTCATTATATGGGTTAAAACTACCCTTAATTGAAATACCAAAAGGCTTCCCTTAAACTCACCTGATATGCTTGAGCTGTTGAATTCTGTTGCTGATGACAAGCTTCTCTATATTTTTTATGTGTACAATTGGCCTAGCGGGCATAACAGAGAGTTACGTACTCTTACTAGCCCGGTAGAATTTGTTGATGGTGCATTGCCTGGAGGTTTGGTCATAGTTGCTGGTGATTTTATGTCACCTTCGAACCATTTGACAACTCTGATCTTGGTATTACTGAAGAGGAAGATAAGGCTTGCGGCGTACCGCAATTAGACCTAGCACTGTTGAAAAGGCGGTCTGTCCAAGCGACTAAACTTCTGGGGCTCACCTTGAATCTTGGCATTAGACCTTGCAATGGCAGATATCCCTCTGAACTGGATGATGTGCATATGTTCAAGCAATATAATCAATCCAGTAGAATTGATTATATATTGCTCTTTTTGCAAATATGGCCATACCTGGTATATTTGAAGGTCATCCCTAGAAGTGACAACGACCACAATGCCCTCCAACTAAGAATGAAAGGATCTATATTAAAGAAACATGAAATGCAGCATTCCAGGCATTAGAGGTAATTATGTCTTGCTAATAATAAACAATCGACAAAGTGGCCCTTAATTTCTGGCGAATCCCATATCATGGCTCAAATTTATTTAAAAAAAAGTTGCAGGCTCACTTTAGCTGATATTGATGATCGAGTCTGATGGTGATGGTGTATTGCATCATCTCAAACAGCATGTTGATTTATTTGACCAAGTAGGTGTATTTTTCTTCAGGGAAAAGGGAGTTCTAAACATCCTTGGTTTAACAATCATTGTAGATCTGCTAAGACTGCCCTCATACAGTTCATTAAATTAAATAATCGGGAGCAAATTGCACAAGTTACAACAGAACATAAGAATCAGCTTCAGTGTGCCAAATCTAACTGGGAATCAGAGGTGTGGGAAGATCTGGTTAAAGCAGTGAGATTAGGGGATAGTAAGTCCTTTTGGAATATTGTCGCCCATGAAAGTAAGTCTGCTGTCACCCATGTTGATGTTTTTCTTCAGCCTCAAATCTGGCTTGAACACTTTGAAGGGCTTTACTCCGAATCTGATTCAATCTCTGGTGATGAACCTCTTTTAGCTCCATCTAATTCTAAAGAATTGTTATGCTCTGTTGAAATATCACTTTAAGAGTCTCTTTAGACCTTGGCAGACATTGCTCCTGGGAAAGCACTGGGCCCTGATGGTATACCATGTGATCTGTTCGCTGCAGAACCTACACTATGGGGCCCCTATTTAAATCTACTCACCAAGTCAATTTTGAGGTCTGGGCCTCTCCCTAAGTCATGGCATCATGCTGAAATATTCCCCATATTTAAAAAGGGAAGTTGAGAAGACTCTTACAACTACTGGCCTATTAGTTTGATAGATGGGATGCACAAACTCTTTTGACGCCACATTTTGGGGAGACATGTTGATTGAGTCCGCAAGAATAATATCTTATCCGATCTCCAAGCTGGTTTTCAGCAGAAAATCAGTACAATGCATCAGATATTTCGGTTGTGCACTTTATATTGGAAAACAGTGCTAGTGGAGAAGGGCCACCTGTATGTGGTTTTTGTGGACCTGGAATCAGTCTTTGATTCTATCCCCAGACACAGTGATGGGTAGTACTGGGCAATGTGGGGTCCCTGGTGGAATTCCATCTATTTTAATAAAATTGCATGAACTTAACTTTGCCCGGGTTAGGTGTGGTAGGAATGGTGAGTTGATGAATAGTTTTAGAATTCAGAAGGGAGTGCGCCAGGGGTGTGCGTTGCCCCCCCTCTCTTCTCAATATATCTGAACGATTTAGTGCATTACCTTGACTTTGTTGGCAATGGTGTACCAAAACTTGGGGCACTTAATGTCCCGATGTTTAGTGTTTGTGAACAAAATACAATGCTTATATCTAAAACCCCATCTGGTCTGCTGGCCTTAGTACATCATTCGAACTGAACATCAAAAAGACAAAATGTATGTCTTTTAATCCCTATCTGCTAGATCAAGTAAAAATTGTGATTACCTTGGGTTTATATTCACCAATAAATTGGCCTGGTCCTTACGGATATAGAGAAGAGTGTACTTAAGCTCCAGCAGGAATCCGGGGGCAATCTTGATGATGATAAAGAAGACTAGGACTAAGTTACTTTCTCTAGCTGTTGAACTATATAATGTCAAGGCCTAGGGATCTGCCCTTTATAGTAAGGAGCTATGGGACTATGATACAGTTAAGAGCCTTTCAGTAGCACAGTAGCAGAAAATACATTTGTAAGGTCCTTGCTGAATCTCCCGCAAAGTACCCTTTGTCTACCACAGTTTTTAGACGTTGGTGTTTTCCCAATTGTTCTAATAAGTAGACTTAGACCTTTACTATACTGGCATAGACTGTGGTCTAATGATGAATTGGCTCCACATAGGCTTCCCCTTGAAGAATTAATGCACCCCAATGTCTGCTTGAAAATTCCTTAGTTAAGATCTCTTAAGGAAATGATTTTTAGACTCAACTTAACTCCCCTTTGGAACTCTCTTTCTGATGCTACCCTAATTTCTCGATCTGTGGTTAAAGACAGACTAAAGGACCTTTTGTGGGAGGAGGAAATGAGAAAATGTGAACCGCATAGTCGGACAGATAGTTTTCTTGATTTTAAAGTGGTTCCATCCTTTGGGCCTTTTTGGATAAGATCACAAGCCCAGCAGCCAAGCAGTTGTTTATGAGAATTAGATATGGAACACTACCTATCAATTGTTTTTGTATTTGCTGGGTAACCAGTTACTGCGCTAGCACTATATGCCCTTCTGGTAACCTGGAGAGCAAAAGTTTGCATCATCTCATTTTCTTTTGCAAAGCTTACTCAATTCCTCGGTAAGAAGTGGATCAAACCAATGTGTCTTTATTTGGATATCAGGCAAATTAAGCATACTTTTAGAATAATGAGATCTGATATGAATGAATCGATTTTTATCAGTGTTTCTAAGTTTTTATTCTCTGCATGCATCATTCGTAAGAAAATTATTAGTGCCCAAAGTTGATTACTGATTCAATGTGTTTGATTGTATGTGGTTGGTAACCTTGGAACTTAATGCGTGTTTTACACTTATTGTATTTTGCACATGATAACAAACTAAGTGCAATATAGTGTTGATTGCTGATGTTCATTAATTGACCATTATCTTGCACACACACTTTATTATAATTTATGTGCAATATTATTATTGAGTAGGTGATGTTAACAAATTGATCTTTTTTTGTCTTCTTTTAAATGTGGAACATATTGAATGCTTGTATATGTTTACTGAATTGTGGTTGTCTTTCACTGTAGTGGTGACTTATGGCCTTTTAATTTGGGCGAGAAGGATGTAGTGCTATGCATTATTTTACTGTTACCCGATTTTAACTTGATTGTAATGGTTTCAGCTGATAGTTTTAATGTGACTTATATGTGTTTTTAAGGATTTTGAATCTAAAATAAACTATAATGACAATACAGAGAATTGTAGAGAAATGGTCTCATCTGGATTCCAGGCTTAGGAAGTTGAATATCAAGTTAGCGATGCTCAGGATGTCATGGCCAAAGTCGTCTATTTATCTAAGGAAGTTATTCTATTAAAAACACAGACGGATGACTTAGAAAACGGCAACAGAAACAACAATTTGCGTATCTATTGTATTCCAGAGGGAACAGAAGAGTCTGACATCATTAAGTTCCTTAAGCTCAACATTTCTAAGAAAATCAGCCAGGAGGAAACCTTTTAACTTAATATTCAAAGGGCTCATCGTGTTGGCCCTCCTCCTGCGACATCCACCAGAAGGAAATCATTTTTGGATTTACTTCCAGCTTTGAAATCCATGAATGCTTGATATTGTCTCATTCACCCCAGTCTCTTCAAAGTCACCTATAAAGACAAGCACCTTCGAAACCTCTAATGACTTGAAACAGTTTGTCCATGCCCACACGGATGAAGCGATGGATCTTGGACAAACTTGATCTTTTGCCTCTGTGTAGAAAATATTTAATAACAGGTTTTCAGTTCCCTTAGTCTCTTCTTGTTCTCCACAGGCTTATAATAACTCCAGGCCCTATGAATTGATGTAGTCTTGGTTCCGGTGCTCTCTTGTTTTCATTACTTTGCCAGTCACCTGTGTACTGTCTTGTCGAAGTTGGTGAGTCCTCACCTAGTTTTCTTTTTCTCCTCTCCTCTCTTCCTTCTACCTTCCTCCTAAGTCACTCTTCCTCTACTGAATACCTTCTCTGTTTCTACTCTCTGGAGGTCCACTCCAGGTTATCCT
The DNA here is from genome assembly GCA_963921515.1 of Calotriton arnoldi. Classification (NCBI taxonomy): domain Eukaryota; kingdom Metazoa; phylum Chordata; class Amphibia; order Caudata; family Salamandridae; genus Calotriton; species Calotriton arnoldi. The sequence goes on from CAWUFW010000666.1 coordinate 436,066, forward strand.
GGGATTTTACACTCCACCCCCTTACACTTACAGTAGCCTTTAGTTTACTTGTAACACCTATGGCCAGAACCTCAGGGCTTTCTGCCATCTCCTCGTCACTGTTCTGAAAGAGTTACTGTATCCCCCCTGTCATTTCTTTTCTTATCTAATTTCCTTGCTTTTTCTATAACCTTTGCCTTTCCCTTATCTTTTCCCATATTTTCTCACTTCTTCTACGTCAATTTGCAGCCCTATATAGTTGTTGCTGAATTTGTATATGCATCATACATTTCCTTGAGGTTCCCATTCTTCCCAATATTGGTTTATCTAAGCTATCATTGTATATTTTCATCCACATCCAACACTAATGAGTAATTTGCGTGTTAGTTCATGCTACGGTAAAGGTTTATGTAACCCCATTAGGAAACAAAGAGTGCTTACCCACCTATACAGGTTACGGTGCCAGATTGCTTTACTATAAGAAACCTATCTTAAAGAACAGGACATTGTATCTATACGAAGACAATGGTTTGGGTATACGTTTTATTCTCCTGCTGTTAATAATAAAAATGGTGTTGTTATTCTCATTCATAAATCCTTACATTTACAAATTGAACATGAAGTTAAAGATGATGAGGGCAAATGGATTATTTTGAATATTAAGATACATGACACTCAGCTTTCTATTTGTAATGTTTATGGCCCCACTGGAGTTGATCCAAAATTTTGGGAGCATTTCTCCATGCTATTACTGTCTAGCCCAATAAATAACCTCATTCATAGGGGGAGGCTGTAATCAGCTAATCAGCCCTTGTATTGATTGACGCTCTCAGAATAGATATTCACCCACCAAAATGCAAAAAGCTTTTAAAAAATCAAATGTTTCAAGAGGGTTGATAGATGCCTGGAGAGCTTTTCATCCTGATGAACTGGAATGTACCTTCTATTCCCCTGTAGACCATTCCACATCTGGAATAGACTGCATATTTCTCACAGAAAATGTTTTCCAATCTATGTTACATGCTGACATTGGCTCTATCCTTATTTCAGGTCATGCCCCTGCCATAGTCAACTTGGATCTCCCATCATAAACTCCTCACTCTAGCAGATGGATATTTAATAATGCCTAATTACATTATAAGACATTATTAATTAATTGTTTTATATCACTCTCACTTCTGATATTCAGATGCATTTTGTCTAAGATGATTTAAAGAGACTGCCAAAGGCTTTATTATAGAATATGTTGCAACAAAAAAAGAAGAGAGTCATTAAAGATTCTGCAGAAATGCTCAAAACAATTAAAACCCTTGAACATGAATACTTCTCTAATCAGGAAAACATTTTATATCGATTGACTCAGGCCAAATTACAATACAATTGGCAATCCCTTTACTGTGCATGTGGTACCTTACTAAAACTTAATGCTAAATACTATGGAGGCCATAATAAAGCCAGTAGTTTACAAGCCAATTATTTGCAAGTCAAGAAGCAAAAATCCAAGATCAGTGTTATCACAGATAAGCATGGAATCAGAGATTGCTATTGATTTAAAAATTCTAAAATGTTTCACAGAAAATTATATTCAGTAATACACTCTAGAGTCCTCCACAACAAAGGAAGCTATGAATGCTTTTTGTACATTCTATCCCTAAAACTGCTGATCAAATAGTATATCTTTCTTCCCTAGATGCTGAAATTTCCATGAACGAGATTATACTGGCAATTTCCTAATTTCCAAAAGATAAAGCTCCTGGCCCTGACAGATTTTCAGTTGCGGTTTATTCCCAGTTATCACACATTTTAATCCCAAAACTATTGTTATGTTATGTTATGTTATTAAAATTTGTAAAGCGTGGCTGCTACCCTGAGGTGTCCTGGCGCTGAATACTACCCAATTGGTTACTGCGAAGTGCGGGATCTATGCTGTAAAGAGCCAGGTTTTCAAGTCCCTTCTAAAAGAAAGGAGCCCAGTTGCATTTCTAAGATGAAATGGAAGGCTATTCCAGGCCTTAGAGGCGGAGGTAATAAAACTCCTACCACCCCATAAGGCCCTTTTAACTAAAGGAATGCCCACTTGTTTTGCTGTCAACGAGTGTAAAGTTCTACTAGGGACGTACCATTGAATCGCTGTTTCAAAAATTCAGGGCCATTCCCATTTAATGCCTTGAAGACTGTACAGAGGGCTTTAAACTGGGCTCGCCGTTTAACAGGGAGCCAGTGAAGCTGTCTTAGTTCCCTCTTAACTGAGACAAACCTCGGTGTACCCGTCAGTAGCCTGGCTGCTGCGTTCTGCACTACTTGGAGTTTGTTCATGAGTCTCCTTTGTATGTTCAGATAGAGGCTATTGCAATAGTCCAAGCGTGCCATAATGAGTGCTGTAACTGCAGTCCTCAGGCTATCTTCAGAAAGAAGAAACTTTATTTTCCTCAGAATTCTGAGGACAAAGAAACATGAGGAGACCACCCCGATGATCTGGTCTTCAAACGTGAGTTTTTTTTCAACAATCACCCCCAAGTTCTTCACCTTTCCGACTGGTTCTGGAAGCGTTCCCAGTTCACTGGGCCACCATTCCGGCGTCCAGATATTAATATTATTCCAGAAGATGATAACTTCAGTTTTCCCGGAGTTCAATCTTAAGCAATTGGAGGCCATCCAACCTGAGATAGCTTTCATGCAGTCATGGCATTTCCTGCCAATTTCCAATTCCTGGCCCCGCTGAAGGGACAGTACTATTTGCGTGTCATCCGCATAAGACGTCAGTTGGAACCCAAAAGATCTTATCAGGACTCCCAGCGGTGACACGTATATATTGAAAAGTGTGGGACTTAGGGAGGACCCCTGGGGTACCCCACATGGCAAGGAAAAAGGCTTTGACCTAGCTTTGTCCAGATCTACTGATTGTGATCTGTCTGTCAGAAATGATTTAAGGAGGTTCCAGGCCATACCTTGAACTCTATTTTCTGATAACCGGTCCATCAAAACTTTATGATGGACCGTATCGAAGGCCGCCGAAAGATCTAACATGATCAAAATTGCGGCGCCTCCTTGGTCCAAAACCTCTCTAACCTCCTCTGTGGACTTGATCAAGGCCAGCTCAGTGCTGTGTTCCGCTCTAAAACCAAACTGCATTGGGTCTAATATGTTGTTGGTTTGCAGAAACTGACTAAATTGCACGTTCAAGGCTTTCTCGATCAATTTCGCGGGTAGTGGGAGGCGAGAGATAGGTCTATAGTTGTTTGGGTCTTTGGGGTCGAGGTTCTGTTTTTTTAGTAAGGGTAAGATGGATGCCATTTTCCATTCCTTCGGAAAATGTCCCATTTTAAAAATGCGATTAAGTAAAGGAGTAAGAGCTATCGCAATAGTTTCTGGGACTAGCTTTATCACGTCGGCCGGGCACGGATCCAACGGAGAGCCTGATTGAGTAGACATCAGGATTTTGAGCACATCTTTTGTGTCCAGGGGAGCAAAGCTATCTAGCGTTGATGTCGCCTTTGACCCTTTGAGCTTCATCATGGCGGACTCTCGATTGTCATTCACATGTGTGATCGCAAAAGATGAGAATATAGCCTCCACCTTTGACTGAAAAGTGGAGGCGAGGCTTTCGCTCAGTTCCGAGCTACTCTGAATTTTAGGCGTAAGGGGAACTGTAAGTTTAACGATTGTTCTAAAGAGTTCTTTGGAGGAGGATTTAGCCAAATTTATCTGCTCCAAAAAGAACCTCTTTTTGGTGTCCTGAAGTAATCTCTTATAAAGGGAGAGGCTTTCTTTATAGGCCTCTTTGTCGGTCTTACTGTAACCCCTTCTCCAAAGTCGCTCATGCCTTTTACAGGCTAGTTTTTGCACTTTTAGTTCCTCCGAGTACCAAGGAGCTGATGGATGGATTCGTTTAGGAGTCCACCATTTTACTGGGGCAAGTTTATTACAAGCTGCCTCTACCCATTCTGTGTAGGCCGCAGTTGCATCATCAATTCCCTCCGGTAGATCCTGGACAGTTTCTTTAAGTAGATTTCCAAGCTTTATACTACTTATTTCTTTCCAGACCCTTGTGGCTATCTTATCCTTAGGTTCAAGGTTCCCTTGGGACTGTATTATCTGTGCCACTTCGAATAACATGGCGGAATGATCTGTCCACGGGAGCGGCAGCACTGCTGTGCATGTCAGATTGGGATGATTAGAGTAGATCCCATCCAGGGTATGACCTGCTACATGAGTCGGACCTTCGACCCTCTGCCTGAGATCCCCCCCACTCATCACTTGGCTCAATTTTACTGTATCTGGGTCTCGATAATCTTCAAGGTAGAAATTAAAATCCCCCATTACAGTAAAAAAAATTGAGTATAGCCCATCTTCTAATAGTTTCTCAATTGATTCTAGAAACTCCCCTCTGGGACCAGGAGGGCGATAGAGAAGGATTCCCTTAAATGTGTCGTGACTGGAAATCCGTACACTGAACGCCAAGGCTTCGCAAGCAGCGTTTGAGGCTGGGAGGAAGGAGGGTTCCAATGAATTATGGTAAATAACCGCCAGCCCCCCACCTCTCCTGATGGGTCTATCATGTGAATAATAGAGAAAACCCGGCGGTATTGCTTTGACTAGATCGGGTCCTGAGGTACTGCCAAGCTATGTTTCTGTAATAAATGCCAGCTTGATGTTATGTTCAGCAAGCAGTAGTGCACATTCCGTGCTGTGTTTGACCAATGACCTCGCATTTAAAGTAAACATTTGAGGGGGGGAGAGATTATCATCTTTTTTGATGCTACCTCCTTAGTGACATGGCCACCCACCGACCTATTCAAGATTGTAGGATAGGTCTGACCACATATGGGACACATACCTGCTTGGTCTGTGGGACTGGCTACTGGGGAGAGCCCAAGGCAATGAGCTTACCCTCGGCGAGTATTCAATCTAATGAGAAAGTCTCTCGTATAGGTGATCACATCTGACCCTGACGAACCAGGGGGACGGGCCCTAAGCCCGGTCCGAGCGCGGACGGGCGCAGACGGTCTTGCCTTAGCGCGCCTGTGGCGCGCCCGCTGCGCGCGCCCGCTGCGCGCATCCGCTGAGCGGTCGCGTCAGCGTGCCTTTTGTAGGTGGCGGCCGGAACACTAGCCCGCTGACCCCACAGTGATTATCCAGCTCTCCGCCCCCGGTTCCCTCTTGGAGTGGAGCGAGTGCTGGCAAAAGTGCAACATGCAAGATTTATCATAATTTTTTTTTAAAAAAGCAAATTAGCCCCAAAGCCTGAGCATTCATTAAGATCAATAGCGAGTAGCGAGTAAAACCACAAATTCACAGTTTAAAAGCAAATATTGCTCTTGATTCAATATTTTCTCTCTCAAGGAAGGGCATTTGGCACATTTATTGAAGCTATGTTATGTTTGCTTCCCGAAAAGAACAAGGATTTGTCCTTATGTGGATATTATAGACCTATTTCCCTCATATATATAGACTGTAATATATTTGCAAAATGTTCTTGCTCTGCACATAAACCAAATAATTCCAGATCTATTTGGTATAGAGCAATCTGGTTTTGTGAAGGAAATATATATTTCAGATAACTCTAGAACCTTCTTAAACATTGTCCACTTGGCCTTCAAATCTACCTCCCACAATGCAACCATAACACTGGACGCTGAAAATGCCTTTGACCGTGTTAATAGGGATTTAATGTTTGCAACATTAAAGTGGCACCAGTTCAGCCCCCACATCCTTAAATATATCCACTTATTATACTCTTCACCTTCCACCTCTGTTTTTGTTAATGGTACACAGTCACAGTGCTTTCGCTTGCATAGTGGCACTCTATCCTATACTTTTTCCAGTTTTAAACACAAAGACATGGAGGTTAAATTCACTTCATACGCGGATGATATTTTGCTTTTTGTCTCCGATCCTCAATGCACCATTCCTGAATTTTTCCATCTCTTAAATGAATACTCTGTTGTCTTGGGATACAAACTCAATATAGGCAAATCAGAAGTTTTACCTCTGAATAAATATTGTTTTCAAGCTGTTTTACAGGCTTTATTTGGAATTCTAATAACATCAAATGCCTAGGTATTATATATTCCAGTCCCATCAGAGATATTATCCTAATTAACCTCATTGCAGTTAAATCCAAAATATCAACTTTGTCTAACTGATGGTCTCCCCTATTTTTGTCTTGGTAGGGTAGGCTAGCCATTATAAAAATGATGAGGCTGCCAATTATTAATTTCTATTTATTCATGCTTCCTGTTGCTCTCCCACATACATTTTTAAATAGTTTACTGATACAGTTTTTATGAAATAAGACGAAAGCGTGTATATCGTTAGCTAATTTACAACAACCTAAAGATAATGGTGGGATACATTTTCTGAACCTTTAGAAGTATCATCCTGCCTTTACCCTTAAACAGATTTGGACCTCCCTTTCAAATGATTCCCAACTCAAACCTACCCTCTGGCGCAAATTGGAAAACTCTATCATCCCTCCTTTTTCTATTCAAGACTTGGTTTATATTTCACACCCTCCTAAGTCATTTTAGTCACTAATACTCACTTAGTCTGTTTCCTTAGTCACTCCCTTCCTCACTTCCTCCAAATCTAATTTAGAAAATATTGAGTTTTCTCATATCCGGTATAATAAACACATCAAACTAAATAATAGGCTCCTCTCTTAGAAAGATCGGATACATAAAGGGATTATAACCATAGGTCAGTTATTTTCAGATGGGACCCCCCACCCCCTTGACTTTCATGACATTCATCACAAATTCAGAATTCCTTCCCATTATGCTACCAGATACGAACACCTTGAGGTGATTCTTTAAATATTTTCTTCACCCTCCATCTTAAAATCCGATGCTCAACCCTCTTTTTCTACCCTTAACTTTTCCTCTGAAGTGAGTGCAGCCATCATATATAAGACTCTAAATAAATCCCCTGCAAATAGACCAAAGTCTAGTGTGAAATTACAATGGGAAAATGATTTTCAACAATTCTCTCTCCATATCTGGAATAAAATCTGGTCCAAACGGTGGCGGCCTGTGACTTTTCAAAGTGGTGAGGCGTAAAAGTATGAGACAAGTTCAAATTAGCAAGCAAAGCAAGTGAGCCTGACTAACATAAGGAGGGTTCGTGGGTTGGCCTCCACAAACGTTTGAGGAACAGAGGGAAACATTATGCATTATGAAGTTAACATTTAGAGAGAAAACAATAAGGACATTCCTCATAGTCATTAAGCAATCACAAACACATTTTGCCCTGTTTGGGGTGTGATGAAGGGAAGCTTGGAGAGAAGGGCAGTGGGGAGGTGGTGAATACCGCATACACTTAGGAGAACACAAATAAGAGAAAGCCTCCACTCCCACTGGTACAAAAACAATCCCTTTAAAATATACCCAAAGGCCTGACCTCGTGTCACCCTTAACACAGGGTCACACCTCAATTCTGGGCACATTCATTACCACTGGGTACGCAGATTTGTCTGAGAGTGGCACTTTGTCTTAGAGAATGCAAGAAAACCTTTTTCATTCCCTAGAGTTCAGGGCGAGCCACTTAAAGCTCGAGCCAGGCTTAAACCAGACTGTGAAGCCCAAACTGAGCTGAGCTTTCCTGAGGCTTTTGCCTGACCCCCCACCCGCTGACTTCATGCACAAAGAATAAAAAATAAAGCAATGACGTTTGATATAAAAAAAAAAGAGAGAGTTATAGATACCCATCTCGTGGCTGAATTACACAACATGAAACCAGAAAACCTGGGCTAAACCCCGGCTTCTCAGTTTGGTCAAATTGTGTGATCCTAGACAAATATATTTCAACTTGCCTCCTTTTTCTTCACTATCACATGTGAAAGCGCATTCAAATATATGAGTTCAGGATGCATGCTGGACAAAACCCTCTAGTCTTTTATAACAATCTAGGCCACAAATAGGCCGCACTTGACAACTGACTTGCCGGTTAGTGCTTAGTTTCTAAATGTAATCTTTAAAAACGATCACTTTTATCAAATGCCTCTCAATGTTATGGTATAATTTGATGTACTGAGGAGACATGTTTCCCGTGTTAACGAATGAAATACCCTACTTTGAATTCTGAAGAGGCTTTATAGGCATTACGTGCTATCTGCTGCTTGATTTACATGCAAACTATTTTAAAGAATTACAGCTCTGCTCTTGGAGCCAAGCCAGAGCCTTGGTTCGACTCTCTCTGTTAGTTTGCGATTGACTGATTTCTAATTCCCAGTAGCAAATGCTTACACTTCCATGATTTTTTTTTTTTAAACAGCAGCTACATCACTGTTAAAAAAAAACTAACATTTCTCATTGGTTTGTTGCAGTAAGTACGCGGGACCCCTATAACTGGCGAGAGCTTAGCCTTCATGCAAAAGGCATGTTTCTACAGGAAGACCCCGTGAAACATATTTTCTGGAAAAAAACGCCCCAGGACCCTTACTTTACACAGAGAAGCTGCGCACACTGTAATTCTTCCAGAGTCTGATAAAACACCAACCAACAACCGGGTGCCCATAAGGAGGGCTCTACTGGCAGCTGATGTCTCGATTGCACGTGCCAGTTGATCAACAAACAGCCAACACATGGACTACAGCACACCTGCTGATCGCTGATTATCCCTGAAATTGGAGCTGCGCAGGCGACCTCTTCCGCAGCCCACTCCCCCAGCTTCCGTTATCCAATTAGGAAACATAAAAAGTAGTCCGGCGCAAAGGGAGTCCTTCAGTTGTTGCCACCCACTGCACTGCCCTTTACCCTGTATGTGAATAGTGCTCTGCTGACCCCGCCCTGGGCCACAGCATAAACGCCCCATTAAAATCTAACCTCTGCTGCTTTGTGTGGCCACATCCATTAGGCTGACATCACTCTCCTCGCTTGGGCCTCGAGGGCCTGAAATAGTCCTCGCCCAGCCAGCACATGCGCAGGAGGACTCTGACATCACCCACGTCCTCCAAAAAAATGAAATTGCTGTAATTCAGTTTCATAAGGGAACATGAAGCAGTAAGCACTCTTTTGAAGCTGCTTCATGGTGTTCATTCTCTCTCTTTTGTCTCCTCCTGCTGCTAGTAAGGCCACCCCCCTCATCCGTTTACACCAGCCGCCAGTGTTGGCAGGAATGGAAAAATAAAACTATAATAAAGCATGTTTATTATCGTTTTATTTTTCCTTTCCTGCCGTTTTGCGGCAGGGTGGGGCGACGCTCCTCAGCCATAGCGGAGGAGCTGCCGCTGAATCCAAAATACACTCGTCCTCACGCTCAGCTAGCACAACACAAACATTATATTTTTTTATAATAGATTATCTTTTACCCCATGTCTCTTCACAGGTTCAAACTTTCCATTGTCAATAAATGTTGGTCTTGCCTTAAGGAAAGTGGTTATTTTCTAAAATATGTTTTTTGAATGCCCTCATGTAAGTGTATTTTGGTTACAAGTTTGGGATAAGATAACTGATATTTGTTCAAATAACATACCTTTTGATAAATGACACATTTTTTATGAGGTTTATTTTCTATATGACACTCTCAAGTTATGGTTGGAAAATTTGTTGACTTACGTATTGCTATTGCATTGCAAATCATTACGTCTCACTGGAAAGACACTACGATACATTTTGTTTGTCGGATGGTGGAATACAATATGTCATCATCATAGACTGGATAGAGCTAACGCTGCAACCACACACCTGAAGATTAAGCATGACCTGCTATGGATGACACTCACATCCTTCCTATCGAGACAATTTGTTACCTCTTCAGCTATCCCTACTACTTTTGAACCCCCATAATTCTTTTTGAAGGATCTCTAGCTTGCTGTATGCATTAACATCACATTGTTAAGTTTACGCTGCTTAATTTCTCCCAGGATGTCTCCCTTTTTTTCCTCCTTCTCTCCCCTCTTTTACTTTCCTTGTTATTTCTCATTCTTTTAACCTTCAAAACTCTTAAAATGCTAATTATCTGATTGAATTTATTATGGTACTATATATGTACTTGGTAGCATGGCTAAATACTTTATGATCAATTCAATTACCTTTTTGCTATCTATAAGTGTTTTATATGCTTTTGTCAATTTATAGTAATTTCTATTATTTGATTCTCTTCAATGAAGCATTTTCAAACTCAAAAAGGAAATATAATTCTAAATAAATTTCTTAACTGTTGTTGCACATTTATCTTTCCACAAGGAAAGCTTATCTTTATTTCTGGATTTGTAAGAATCATTTTTTTAAATCTGTTATGGGGTGCAACTCCAAACTATTTTACCATAACATTAAATGAATACCTTGATGTTGTTAAGCTATTGGAAGTGAGGCCTCAGTCTTGACATGAGTTCTAATGAGCTCCCACAAAGTTCAGACTATTTGTTTCCAATTAATAAACAGTTTTTGAGAGGAATTCATGGTTTCCCTTTGGTAGCTTGGCACAAGCAACTGGCTTTCCTCTGAGAAAATTGCAAATTGCACCTGAACAAAAACACCAAAAAAACATTACAGTTTAAAAAACAGTTAAAACAGTACGGTCTGAGACTAATTGTTAATTCATGCTTTTTGGAGAATTGAGGCTTAGGTCAAGCCAGGGTTGTCCCAATCCAAGCCTTTTATCTTTGGACATTGAAACATTTCCTCATGTTGAACATTTTCAGAAGGACGAGGCTGGAAGGTATAGCAAGGCAGGGGTCAAAGAGACTGGATACCTTTCTTTCAAGCCCCCAACGTAGCCTTGAATATCCTAAATAAAAGGTCAAAGTAGGACAAACTAGGAACATTTATTTACCAATGGTGCATTTTCATTGAATATACTTTGCCCCTGGCCACGGTGATGAAAAGATGAAATATTTATAATTCCTAACTTTTCTCAAAAGTTATATAACTTCTTCACTAGTGTTCTAAAGACCAAAACATTCACCGAAGGCCTCTTAGACACCTGGCCATGCGTTTGAGTGGAAAACGATTGTTCCCTCAACCAAAGGTCCCATCACCAGAGGACTTGGTGGTTGTCTTCCAGGCAAATGCAGCTGTCACTGTTTCTTGAATTGTTCGCACTGTCAGGGTTTCAGAGAAGTTTCACAAGAGGCAGAGTTCTACCATTCAGATCCTGGACCCTTCCAATTGGGGTTGAGCAAGAGGCTAACTTCTCTGACACACAGAACAGCTTCCAGGTCCAGTAATGAAAGGCAAAGCTGAAGTTTTCACTTCTCAGACTTTCACTGGGCAGATAGGAATGTTTTCCAAGCAGGTTGTCTTCTCTCTTGTCAGTCTAGTTCAGCTCTCTCATCTGAGAATGGTTGCAGCAGTCCTTAACCAAATCCAGCTCGAGTTCCCATACAGTCTCATTCAACCTTTTACAGCAGCATAGTCCAGTTCCTCTTTCCTAAACGTGACTTACTGCTAATTAGAACATTGGAATGTTGGGAGCTCCATTTAAAACAATGGAGTAGCTCCAAGCTTATAATGGCTGGTATAAGCCCGGAGCTCCAACATTCCAATGTTTCTTTGTTCACAGCTGTGGCTGTGAACAAAGGCTTGGGAGCCTGAGGGATTTCAATCCCCGCGCTCCCTGAAGCCTTTGTTTTATTTGTTAGAACATTCTGCCCTCTAGTGGCAGAATGTTCTAATAGCTTCTATAGCCCTTCGTAGCTGGGCTATACCTGATATTAAAGTCCCGCTCCCTTGTTAAAGGCCCTCGCCTTCCGCTCGGGCCTTTAACGCTGGAGCGGGCCTTTAATAGCCGGTATAGCCCGCTACGGCGGGCTATAAGGCTATAATCAAGCACACAATGATTTATTTCCAGTTTTCCAAGTGGAGTAACTGAGTCTGAGTGGAATGGCACCCTGGCAAGGATGTCTGGCCTCTGTGGCTCTGACACAACCAGTTCTGGAAGCAGGTAACCATATAGCTCCAACCTGAGCTCTTGTTGACAGCCCACATGTGTGCGAGGGGCCAAAGACAATCAACCAGCTGCTGTCCATCAGCAGATCTCCACCAGGGGCTCTTATTCCCAATGAATGAGGACAGAGAGAAGGATCGAGCACGGTGCACAAAGACATGAAGCGCCAGCCTCCCAGAGATAGCCTTTGGCAAGGTCATGTAATGCTGAGTCAAGTGAATTACTGGTGCGAGCTCCATTAGGTTTTGGTTTGTTCTTTCGAAAGAGCTTCCAGAATTATGCACACTAAGCTGGTGAACAATGGTGCTGTGAAGCTTCCAGACCCAAGTTGAGCACCTCAAAGGCTCCAGCTGCTCACTGGGTATCGCTGTAATGGCACACCACACCAAGAATCAGGCTCAGCAGTCCAGCAGGCCTATGGTTATTCGAAGGTCAGATGAAAATACATTTGAAAGGGTATGGAGAGCACCAAGACGGCAGCCAGGTATGTGCTACCTTGATGGAGGCATCTATGCTGCATGGAATTGGAAAGTGGCTGTAGGAAGAATGTTTCTGGCAGCATTTCTGTTTAGCCTGTTTGCAGAATCTTGTGGAGCAAGATGTAAAGCAAGTCCTCATAAAGCTGCCACCTTGCTATTTCCAGGGTCTGTGTTTTGGCCTTGCACTATTCTCTGCTTAGCTCTCTGTGTTTTGATGTACATCCAAGCAAATCCCCTTAGCAACTAGCTTTAAAATAAAATGTACTTTACCAAAAGCCTTTGATTCATGTCACTTTTTAAAAGTAGCGATCTTGCATATTTTTATGTCCACAAAGTATAATGAGGCTGAGGACTTTTCTGCCTGCAGAAACTGGAATCTAACTAAGCCCTAACCAGAGCCCTTCACTCCATGTCAGCCCATTGGATCAACCAACGTTTATTCAAGAGGATGAAACATAGAGGAAGATTACTGATGGGCCTACTCCCAAAGGCAAATATCCAAGTCAGTACACTTCTGGACCTGTGGAGACTCTGCCAGGGGAAATAACTGCTGTGCCGCTGAAAGGACTACCACTCTGGACTGCTGCTTTGCTGGACTCCTGTCTTGTTACGTTGCAACGTTGCCTACTGTTCCCCTGCCAGGATGCGAAGGACTGGACCTGCTTCACTTGAACCCAGAGTGACTCCAAGGGCTTGCTGGCTTGCCTCCTGATTTAAGTCTCAGGTGACATAAAAGACTTCCATCTTACCTGCATCTGCACCTGGACTCTGCCATCTGTGAGTCTGCCCTGCCAAGTGGTGCCACCCCAGTCCTGGACCCTTGGAAGTGAGGCCTAAAGTGCTTCTACAAGACAACCCACGCATCCTCATCGGAATCGACTCATCTTTATATTTTTATGGCTCAGAACCGGCTCATCATTGTCATTGCGCGAAGCAGACCCAGTGTGTTGCCTTTGGAACTAGCCAGTGGCGTCACGAAACTTGAGGGGGCCCCCATGCAAAGTACACGGAGGGGGCCCCGGGCCACCACCTGCCACACTTGCTGAGGAGCCCCTCTGGAGCTCTGCCCCTACCACAGGGGCTTATGTTAGGCCACTGCTGCAGAACATAATCTCTTAAGTATTGCCTAATATACATGCGAACTTTACAGAAAAAAGAAATAAGGGCATGGCTGTTGCAATTAAATTTTGGTCCTAGTGGCCGATTTGGACCCACTGCCTCCGTACGTACAATTTACACTGACTGCGCATGACAATTCAGTCAGCCCAGCCCTGGCTGCCCACCTTATGCCCAAATCCTGAGGCTGAAGACCACGCAGCGCGCAGCATGCACCTTCTAATTTATGAGTATTGAGCGACAAATGTAACTTTAAAACTAGGTCCCAGACGGACTTTGTCAGTAAGTGTACTGTGCACTCTGTGGGCCCCTGGAGCTCGGGCCCCCCGCACCACAGGTTCTGCGGGGGCCATTGTTACACCTGTGGAACCAGTGCATTGCCCTCATAACCGACGCATCCTCTGCTGTAGGAGCAGTAGCAGCGCATCACATTCAGAAGCAGTTCATCGCACTTGGAACAGACACATCGCCACCATTTCATGGAGAAAATCTACGCATCTCATCCACTGTGTGACTCGACACCAACGCATAGCTTCGGCTGTACCCCGCTGCCTTCGTCGACGATGTTGCAGTCCGGATCAAGATACTCTTGTTCAGCAGGCCCAACTGAGTCTTTGTGTACGGCCTGCACTCCATCGTAGTCGGACTAAACTTTTGACTTTGTCCTGGTCCGGCACGACCAGATATCCCACTTAGGCGCCTATTGCTTCTGAGCACTATTTTACAGTTTATTCTTTAGAAATTTGTATCTCGACTTCGATTTATTGGATTTTTGTCATTTTGGTCTTGTTTTATTTATAAAATTATTCTCTATTTTGCTAACCTGGTGTGAACTCTTTTTGTGGTGTTTTTACTGTGTTACTGTTTGAAGTGTTGCATAAATACTTTACACATTGCCTCTTGAGTTATGCCTGGCTGTTCTGTGCCGAGCTACCAGAGGGTGAGCACAAGATAATTTAGGGTGTGTTGTGAGTTACCCTGACTAGGATTGTAGTTCCTGCTTGGACAGGGTGCATACCTCTGCCAACCAGAAACCCAGGGGCAGATTTACAAGCTCCTTGCGACACATTTGCGCCGCCGTTGCGTCACTTCTGTGACGCAGCAGCGGCGTAAACCATGCGCCACGTTGCGACTTATTTGCAACGTGACGCATCTAGGGAGATGCGTCACGTTGTAAGGCACTGCGCCACATGAAACCTGCGTCAGGTTTCATGTGGGCTTTCTGTCGCAGGGTGGGCATCCATCACAGGAAAGCCTGTAAAAGTGACGCAGTGAAATCTACAAGATTTCACTGAGTCAGTTTTACGACGCCGCTGCGTCAAACCCTTACGCCTGCTTGAAGCAGGCGTAAGGAGTGACGCACCGCGTTAAGTATGGGCGGCCCCTGAGCATTGCTGGAGTTGCATCGCGCTTGCGACATGACTCCAGCAATGCGCCACCCTTACGCCACAAGATGCGACACGCATCTGCCTATCCTTGCGCCACGGTGCGCCGCATTGTAAATACGACACATCCCTGGTGGTGCAAGGGGAGAATTGCGTGTCGCATCTATTCTGGCGCATCCCTGCTGATTTGCAGAGTTGCGCCAGTCCTTGTAAATCTGTCCCCCAATTTCTTACAGTGTATTAAACACCAAATTCTGCATGTTTTTCCCCAGAAATTCATAATAGGTGCTGTTTATCACACCCGATAATTAACGAACCCTGCCATCACTATATACCAGGTGCGATAAATAGCACCTATACTTGTAATCAGGCCCCAAGTCTGCAAATGATGGAAAAATAAGAATCCCCAGGCCCCTTGGTACAGGTGTGTGTTCAACCAACGGGAAAGTTCCTGTTTTCATAATCTTTCAAGTTTGATATATTTTTGCTAAGGCGTTGTTGAATGAAAAATGTACTAGCAATTAAGAACTGTAACCGTTTAGGTGAAAGCTCTCTGCTACATTCCATCCTGTGTGTAGGTTAAACCTTTTATTGCAAACAATACTAGAACGGAGAAAGAACTGGATGCCAGAAGACAAAAAACAGAAACGAAGAGCACTAGGCAGCCGGAGAAAAGAAGTGTCAAATTATATTTATTTGTGAAAGATGTCACTCGAGAGTTCTGACGCGAACCCTTCTTGGAAAGCGCTCGTTTCACTGCTGCTTGAATTGCACGTTTCATCCTCTCCATCCATTCATCGAGGGCGCGAGCCTCTCAAAAGAAAAACTCCAAGGTGCGCGAGGCAGAACAATGGACGCGAATAGTACAGGCGCGTGCCTGTGGTTCTCTTTCTCAGGTGCAAAGCGGTGACAAAAAATAACTGTTCACTTACTATATATCATTACTACGACATGCGTTGGGGGGACATAAGCTGGAGTAAAGGTATAAACCTGTGTTTTGACTGGCAGAATAATTGCACGTTACTAGTGGTTCGACGCCAGCTGGTCCATTTGCAAAGTGCGTCGAATGACCACCTCGTGATTGCTACAAAAACTCTTGGTTGTTCATTGAAAACTGTCCATTATGCTGCCTTTGAAATCACATTAATCACGTTTCTTGGAAAGCGTTGCCAGGAATTCCATCTACCGGTTTTTGACGAGGTTCTGACTATATTATGCAGCTGTTGTTCATGCACTTTCTGGTTATTAAACTCAGACTTGCCCCTAGCTCAAATATTCCTTGTCTGTGTGCATCCTTACTGGCCGCCTTGTAGAAGATGTTTTCTATATTTGATTGCTTGCTAATAATATAGAATATACCCCCCAAGAAAATGTAACCGTATTTGACTCTTTGCTTTTCAGTAGGTCTTTAAATCAATTTAAGTTTGGCCAGCAATTTGAGATCAATACATATAAATTATGCTATTTGAGGTTTGTCAGGCACAGGACATCTGCCAAAAATAGGCGGATGCCCTTTCCACCAATTGTATGGTTTCCCCTCCACATTTAAAGGTGGGGGAACATCTTGGTTTCTGATCGTGGAGCTTCAGCTAGCTGGGAGTTGGAAACTATCACATGACCAGCTGCGGCAAGGCACAGGTAAGCACGATAGGGCGGTGGGGCAGGGCGCGGCAGGTGGGGAAGCCGACACCCGACGGAATATGTATTATTTATTTATTTAATCATGCCCCACAGCGATTACCTGGGCCAGCCGCCGCTGCACCTGACAGCATCTTCTGTAGGACCACCAGCTTGTAAAAGTCAGAAAGCTGGCCTTCAACACCGATTTTCCTTGCCCGGGTCTAATGGCCAGCACTGCAATTTTACCTAAAGTGCCTGACACTCTCGATAATACAGATCCCTGTCAAGCCAGCCAGGATCTAAAAATATGGTGAGCGGCCTTTTGCTGGGCCAGCTAAGGTAGGACCATGGCCACACTTTCACTTGGGGACCAACCATCTAACTCAAAATGGCATTCTAAGTTTTGCTTTTTTTGGTAAAGTTCAAGGGGGTGATTTTTTTTACTTTGTCCTCCTGGAGTATTTTGTATCTTTTGGGTGGATAATATTATCAACTGAGGCCCTGATTTAGAGTTTGGTGGACAAGTTCTTCGTCATGAACAGGAAGGATATGTCATCAGTCTGTACCTGGTCTCTGCCTGGTCTCTACCATCTGTGACTCTAACCTGCCAAGTGGTGCCAACCCAATCCTGGAGCCTTGGAAGTGGGCCTAAGGTGCTCTGCCAGTCTCTGTAGATCCAGCAGAACTGACACATGTCTTCTGCTGCGCGGCACAACCCTGAGAAGAACTGATACATGGCTGCTGCTTGAATCAGAACTGCCGCAAAGACCTGTATCGCATCACAGCCCATTGCTGCATCGGAGCCGCTGCTGCATGATGCATCCTCCGCATAAGCCCTCGCATCCCTCGACAACGCCGGACTCCACATCACAGCCTCACAGCTCCTCGGAACCGACACTTCGCCCCAACTGCAAAATGCATCCTCGACGCCAGACTTTGCATCACAAGTCCTAGTGAACGGAATCCTCAATGGCGACACAGAACCTTGCACTGCACCCTCACCGTAACTCAGAACTGATGCATCGCTTTAGCTGCATGATGCACCTTCGACACAGGCCCTCAATAGGCTCCGGAAATCAGGTTTTAAGGTACTGTATTCAGCGGGCCTTACTGGGTCCCTGTAGCCGGTCCGCGCTCCATCGCAGTCAATGGAATCCTCAATGGCGGCGCAGAACCTTGCACTGCACCCTCACCGTAACTCAAAACTGACGCATCTCATTAGCTGCATGATGCACCTTCGACACGGGCCCTCAATAGGCTCTGGAAATCAGGTTTTAAGGTACTGTATTCAGCAGGCCTTACTGGGTCCCTGTAGCTGGACGGCGCTCCATCACAGTCGACCTGAACTTGTGACTTTGTCCCAGTCCGGAGCGACCAGATATCCCCAGTTGGTGCTTTTTGCTTTTTGGTACTATTTTTACTGAAATCTTTAAAATTGCATATCTTCGCATTACATATTTGTCCCGTCTTTTAATCTTTTTTAACTCAGTAGGTCTTTAGTTCCCACAAACTTCTCCTAAGGGAGTTTATGTATGTATGTTCAGAGTACATAACCATCTGAGTAATTGTGATTGAAATTTAGCAAACATTTTAGGGTGCAATAGTGAACCAGTTTAGGGTTATGGTGTACTTGTTTTGGATAGCCCAACCAAATAAATATTTCTCCTGTAATTGAATCTGGTACAATATACCAAATAAGATGTCTAATAATAGTCTTATAAATCGGGAAGTCAACGGCACCTTCTTCCCTTTGGAGATGTAATTTCTTTATGCTAATCCTGGGTTTTCTCATGGCCCAGAGAAAATTTCAAAATTAAAGCCTCTACTTTCTGAAAAAAAGGATCATATAAGACATACATCAGGGAAGAAAATAAAAATAATTAAAAGAAGTAAGATACTCATGTTTATCAGAGACACTCTTCAAATTAGTGAGATCGAGAGAAAATTCTGCCATATGATCATAAGAATCTTCATAATTTTCAGTGAACCATATGCCTGAAAAAAACAGTCTTTGCCTGTTTTGTAGATTATTCGGAAGCTTTCGATGGGGTCTCTCGACATAAGCTCTGGACCAAGTTAAGTAACTGGGAAATCCCAGTCGGGCTCCTCAACGCCATTATCTTTGCTATATAGCATAACTTGGATTAAATTCAAGCTAGCAGATAATACAACAACAAAATAGTGCTTTAAAAACCCGGGCCTAAAACAGGGAAGCGTTCCCGCCCGCACACTTTTCAACCTATATACAGCAGGTTTAGGTAAGATGCTTCAAAATTCCAACCTTGCAAGCCCTAAAATCGGCCCCAACAAGTTCCAAATATTGCAATATGCAGATGATCTAGGAGCATATTATCAAGAACGGCGTTAAAAATTATCGCCAGTTTAGCGGCAGAAAACTGCCGCTAAAGCGGCGATCATGGGCTTGATAATATGCCCTTGAGAATTCCAATAGAAGTCCATGTTCTGGTGTGAACATGGGCTTCTATTGGAATTCTCCAGGGCATATAATCAAGCCCATTATCGCCGCTTTAGCGGCAGTTTTCTGCCGCTAAACCGGCGATAATTTTAACGCCGTTCTTGATAATATGCCCCCTAGTAGTGATGGATCACACCAAAATTGGTCTACAATGGGGTCTAAACGCCTTAAACATCTACAATGAGACAAATGATTTAATCATAACTCACACAAGACCAAAGTAATGATTTTCTGGTGTTGTGCAAAAAAATGGAATGTGGGCAGAGAGATAATTTCCACTACATAATCCTATAACTATCTTGGAGCTTGGCTCAGCGATTGCGAAAAAGCGACTCTACATTTACATAAAATGAATTCCAAAGTACAGTCAACAATTTATGCTTTGTATAACTGCACAAGAAACTGCAAAGTCCAACAACAGTCCCAATAAGAAAGGTAATACAATCCAAAATAAGGGCAATAGCGGGTTACGCACAGTAGGCTTTCCCAGGCAAAATGGACAGAATGTTAGAAAAAGCACAATGCCAGGCGTATAAACGCATATTCAAGCTGCCAAAATACACCTGCAATAGCTTGATTCACCTGGAGTTTGGTTTGGTGCAACAAAACAAAGAATGCCTGGGAATGCAGGCAAAATACCATTACCAAGTCTTGAAAGCTCCTATAGGAAGCGTGAAGAACATGCTAAAACCCATCTATGAAGGGACGGCCAACCCATGGCAAATCTATATGCAGAAAGCAGTGGAAACATTGGATCTGGCAACAAAGAACTGGGGTGAAGAGGGCCTAAATTACGCGGCCATCAAAAATGCACTCAACAAACAAATTCACCAACTGTCATGCCAAACAGACTTAGCAAACTACAAAGTGGGGGGAGGTCACCCTGGGCTGATTACAACATATATGGAGCAAAAAATACAGCCCTACTTGAGACAAGCATTGGGTAGGAAGGCTCTAAAAAACATTCAGTGGGCCAGACTACTGCCCCTTCTAATCAAAGAATTAAACCCCGGTTGGAAATCCCTTGAACTTATAACCAGGTGTAGAATTTGCAACTATAAAACAGAATCCCTGCTACACTTGGTGTGCTGCTGCCCCAGCCTGTCACAGTGTCGTCAGAAGCTGCTAAAACCAATGTGGCTATCCAAAGGAGCTCGGACAGTGAAAGAAGCAGTTTCGGTTCTGTTCTCTTGCACTGCACCGACAGACTTGGCCAAATACATGGCCAAGTTGCGCATCAAACTTACAGAAAAAGAAGGTTCGGACGACACTAGAGGAGTTTGAGTAGCAGCAAACCATTAAGTAGAAAATAGATTTGGTGTTAATTGTCTAAAGCACAGTTTCAAACGACACATGGAACTTTGTCGTAATGCTGCTTATATAACGGTTTTTAATACAAATAGTATTTTCCTTACAACCGCAATAGGATAGAATTTTATTCAGGTCCTCTTTTTACAGATGTAAGATATATTGCAAAAGATTTTAAGCAACTGTGCTTTTTTTGTTTGTTTTACTGATGTAAGATATATTGCAAATGATTTTAAGTAATTGTGCAATAAAAAAAAATTATTTAATTTCAAATGCCTGAATATCGTTTGGGTTCTCTGCTATAGTTGGATCATTGAAAAGAAGGGAGAGGTTGTGGTTCTGCTCAACCACTGAATTGTAGTCAAAGGTGGAATTTTGACACTGCATGGATAATTCAGGGCCATTTGCGATCTGTATAACCGCCTACTGAGAGATGTACATGGCCAGGCCTGAGACCAGTAACACGAGGGAAATTGGGCAGTGAAGAGTAGGTACTAATCTTTTTCTATGTTATTTAGTTTACCAGGAAATACTGATTGATATGATAGGTGGTAAGAATACTGTCAGTGTTGTGCTCAACTTAAACTCAGGTCAGTGGAAAGAAGTGAAATAGACGCTGACATTTATGGTAATATCACACATATCACTCAATGTGTACTGGGCCTATCATCAATAATAACGGCCATTCAATGTGGTTCTATGCTATTGCCTATATAATTAGCAGGTCAGGAGAGTGGAAAGTGCAGCCTAATGGTTGTAGTATGTATGAATGTGTTGAATGTCTAGCCATAACCCTTTTCCTTTCAAGAAATGGTCTATATAGGACCACTCCTACCTTACACAGGATAGCATAATGAAGGAAGAAGAGTAGGCAGAGCACTTCCCCCTCTGTCCTGAATCCTAAGCAGTAGAAAGCTGCCCCTTGTGAGGATGCATTATAGGATAAGTTTATCATTGCTCATCGGCGTGCTACTCCGTGCGCAACAGTGTGCATGCCTTCTGAAGAAAAGGAGGATAATGGGTTCCCAAGGTCTAGGTGCTGCCTGGACAGAAATCACACGCCTTAGAAGGATGTATTTCATGAATCACCTGAGTGGAGCCAAGAAGGACTACATGTCCCATGAGCCCCCAGGAGTCTCACAATACTTGCTGAAAATGGCAGCCATCTTGAAGCACAGGGTGTATATTCCTCTTGGTCCAAAGTGTCCTTTCTATGCAGTTGTGATACATATATAATTGCTATATTCGCAAGAGTCATCAATAAGATTATGAACTACAAAGAATCATCCGTGTAGGTTATGAACTATTGCAAACTCAAATGGAAGTATATTAGCACAGAACTATTGCATGGTATGCTGTTGTAAAAGATAGTGAATACATATATGACCAAGGTTAGAAACTACACATGCAGTGCTAACAAATGTTTTCATGCTACATAGAGCTATTTTGTAATTTACAAGCTAACTCTCCTTGGTAAACAAGGTTTTTGTAATCCTGATGGTGATTCAGATATTAAATTAAATGTAATTGTATTTTGCTCAGCATAAAGGCCAACTTTGTTCAAGCTACAGTTATACTGAAGCTCTCCTTTGCTATTTACATAGCAACACTGTGGTATTGTAGACTAAGCGCAGTTATTTGACCAAACAGCCAAAGCGCAGTTGTGTGACAATGTGGTTGGTACATCCAATCGCTCCATTGCTCTCTTGTCTCAGCCCCCTTTCTCCGAGTCTACTGTGTAACTCCACAGTTGTATTGCGGATATGGCTGAAGGTTTTGCAAAGTGTGTAAGGTCAGGTCTGGATTTCCAGGTTTGTGTGCCCTGACACCACTAAAGCGAATATATACAGGATATGCAATGTGACAGAGCTTCTGTGAGGGCTTGTATTTGTAGTCCATGGATGCAGGCTGCAAAACATTTCCATCCATTATGTTTTGCTGCCTGTCACAACACAAGGCAGAGCTTCATCTACAATGCATTGCAGCCATCTCCTTTTGATGCACCTAAGCAGCCAAGTGTCAACCCAGCTCCAGTATCCTTACAAAATTTAACGTTTTAAGAACCAGAACATTTTGCAGAGGTGTTGCTGTGGTGGCAAGCTCTCAGATTTTATTTGTTCAGAATTGTAGCTAGTGGTTGTGTGGTAATGTTTTTTTCTTACAATAGTCCTGTAAATCTTGCAGATGCATGGGCATAGTTATCCTTGGTACAACAGATGCAATAACATCAGCGTCCAAAGTTCTACAGGCCCACTAAACCTACAGTCAGTGCTTAATTTGAAAATAAGTAAGTGCCATGGCCCTCGCCAGGAGGCCACTGCATCTTGCACCACCCATTGCCCTGCCAGCTCTGCCATTGACAGTACCAACTCAAGTACTAGCCATCACAGTCCTACAAATGGGACAGTTAAGACTATTCCAGGCGCCCAAAGGTATAAAATGGCTTGGGCAGCAGGTACTGGTCATTTTGATGCATGTCAAATTAATGGGCAACTGTTGTTGCACTTATTTGTAAATTAGACAAACAGTGCCATCATGTGGCAGACTGCCATAAGTGCCCGGGTTGACAATTAAGTGCCGGTGCTGAGCACCGGAAACCACCGGCTCAAATTAACCACGGCCTACAGCATAACTCTCTTTTACTATGTTTCAATTTGGCCTATCACACCCTCGCAGCACGACTGTTACAAATACTACGGTTACTACCTGTAGGTCGCCGAACTCTAAAGAGGTGAATTTTCATGTGTAGCTCGTGAATTTTATGGCCCGTATAAGTTAGTTTGCGCAAAAAAACAGGCTTCAAAGTTGTAATGAAAACAGTTTTAAAGTTAAGTCACAGAAAAGAAAACACCCTTTTCAAATGATAAGTATTATCTGAGATGAAAGATTGCATTTTGGGGCAAGAAATGTTTGTGAGAAGATGTAGGAAAAGCCGTATTTCCATAGTTATGGGTAGGACAGTAGACAGAACCTACGCAAGACTTAGCTGGAATAATAAAAACTTTGCACATCCCTAAATTTAGAGCGAAATAGGTTTACGCCCAAGGAAAGATATTCATAAAGTGATCTGCTTTAAAGTGTAAAATGTAGTTTAAGGCATGAATAGCAATCTTGGCTTGATTTTGTTACAAAAAAATATTAATAAACATAACAATAACATTAATAACTTCCTCTCATCAGAGGTTGTGAATACTTCAATAGCGAAAGTGTTTCAATGCACATTATGGTTAATCATGCAGACAAACCTTTTTAATAAAGGTCATGAGAAAACAATTTAGCACACTACCTTTAAAAGTGTTAATGGGACCTTTCACCACAGAAATATGAAGCGACTCATCTCACCTCAACCGACAAATACATTGATTTTATTGGCACCCCTTACAGTGTGCATAAATTGTTCCTGTTTGAACCTCCAGTCATCTCTCTGTCAAAAGAACTCTCACATCATTTTTTTTCTCTGCCTCATAAAAATTTCATCACAGGTTTTTCATAGGTTTGTGATGGGTCATGTCAGAAAGCACACAAAGAAAAATTCTGCTTAAAAAAAGACAGCCTTTTGCAGCAATATAAAATGAAAGTATCTGTCTGGACACCCTGATAATATATTTGAAGGTTCTGGATCTGTAATGACGTCTTTAGAAAACCTAGCTTCTGTTGCAAATTTTGATGGGAATGTTGCCTTATTAAAGTTAATGTGGCATACTTGGAGCAACTACATCTTATAAATGTAGACATGGGATGCACTTTCAATCTTCTGCGCTCCCTCAGGGCTGTTTTTCCAAGCTCTGCTCTGGAAGCACAACCCTTTCAGTCCACTGTTATTGTTGCATGCCCACAGGCTAGCAGAGAACAACATGTTCTGCAAAAATAATACTTTCATATTTCTGATCTCTCAAACAGTACAGGAGCCACTTCTCCGCAGTTTTCCTTGTAAGGGAACAGGGTAAAGTCCAACTACTGCTGCAAAGGCTGACCATACTTTGAAAATGTGCAGTAATAGAGTTTAATTTGAGTTTAATTTGCATTTCAGTCCTTATTTGGGGCCAGATCTATGGGGCACATGCATCATTCTAAATACCGGTCGCAAAGGGGCAGATTAGCAGAATCTGTCCCTTTGCGACCAGTATTTTTGCATTTGGGATGCATCAACCCAAATGCAAATTCGCAATTTAAGTAATCGCAAAATTTGCGATTACTTAATTATGAATGCATTTAGGGAATCGCAAATTGTGATCCCCTAAATGCAATTCATGATGCAAGTTTAAATTGCGATTTCGCAATTAGGGATCGCAAATTACCATCAATTTAAAGTTGATGGCAATTTGCGAAAACTTTGAAAAATGCACTAAAGTGCATTTTTCAAAGTTCCATGTTACACACACACATGCCCTTGGGGCATGTGTGTGCACAACATGTGGTCACATGGCAATTTCAGGGGTGCATCAGGGTGTCTTTTGGCACCCATGCACCCTGAAATAGCATACATTTATGAGTACCTATTTGGTACTCGCAAATTGCGTGTGCAATTCCCATTCATTCCTATGGGCCTCTAGGCCCATAGGGAATGAATGGGAAGCCATTCCTCAAATGCGAATCCCTTAAAAATCGCAATTTAGGAATCGCAATTCCTTACTTAGGGCCATATGCATCAAAGTAAGGAATTGCAATTCCTAAATTGCGATTTTTAAGGAATCGCAATTTAGGAATCGCAATTCCTTATGCATGTAGGAATCGCAAAAAAAATTGCAATTCCTACACATTCCTTAATTGCGACTCGCAAATTGCGATTCTCAATTAAGGAATGGCTTCCCATTCATTCCCTATGGGCCTAGAGGCCCATAAGAATGAATGGGAATTGCATGTGATGGAGCAAGGACTCGTAAAGAAAGAGACTTGCTCGAAAGTGATCCTCTCATTTAACTTGCTAACGAATTACTAACCGTGTCTTGTAAATAATAACACGCACCACAGAAACACGCGGGTTAGCGAAGCTTGCTTATGTGTGTACTAATGAAAATAACAATGAAAACGGACTAATACAGCTTTAAGCAGGGAAATCTTTACCGCGCATGCGTCAATTGCATCTACGCAATATGACGAGGTAATGCTTGGAGGGAAATTCTAGCGCATGTGCAGAAGGCATTAAAATGGAGTCTTGAAAACTCACGTGCATTGCATCTGCTTAGCCGAAATGAAAACCAGCTATTTTACTAATGCTAATGCGGGGAAAGTATTAATAAGTAAAGAGGGTTAGAGTAGAGATGGGAGGTATACAGTGAGACCATTTATTTGTGAAAGTAACATTTGCCTTTTTGACTTTATTATTAGTGCGCATTTGGGCCTCTCGAGAGTGACCAAAGTAAGCTGAGTCACATGATTTGTGCGCAGGCCCACAAGAAAGTTAACCCGGAAGGATGACCGAGTTTTTGACAGCCGTCCAAGGACGAGGATGATGTGCCCTGAGAACGGAGGGTGAAGAGTTCAGCCAAGAAGACTCTTATTCATGATTTTGAAATAAATGTTACTAATAAAGTTTGGATATGTATGGAAACGAAAGAAATGAATAAAGTTTAAGGGGATGGGTTTTGCAAACGGAATGATAGAATAAAAGTAATATGTAAGCATGGTGTGATGATCATCCCCTTTGCCTGATCAATTAGATTTCGTATTTTACGATATTGAAACTTTAGTGGGTGGTACATGATGAACGAAAGGTATAATTGAGGTAGCTTTAGCTAGTTATGTAGCAGAGCTCGGAATGCTGTCTGGGAGTTTGTGTTGCTGAGATGCTGACACAGGGAGGGATGCTGTGAGATGCTGATGAAGAAGCCGAATGCAGAACCTTCTATCCTAATTTAATTGGGTTAGATAAGAAGATCGAGGAAGAAACTCGAGGAGGAAGAGAGTGTCAGAGAGGGGTGCGATGCAGTCGTCGGTATTTAGAGAGGTCAAGTTTCCTGTCCTGATTCCTGTCCTGAAGTCTTTGTCTCCTGATCTATCTCGGGGGACCCTCACCAGCCCTTTGGCCAGGGGGTTGGTCTTCACACCATCCTTGGTAATTATTAATTCTTGTCCGTTTGTAGATGTTCTTTTCTCTCTATCCTCTCTTTTCTGAGCATACTTATTGCATGAGTCTGAAGTATTTTTGTTTAATGATTATTTCGATTGAATTTACATTCTTATGAATGAGGGTGTTTGTGCTGAAATTTTGAGATGGTTCACATTCATTTAATTTAGATAAAGATTTTAAAACTTCCCGAGTCTGTGGTTATTTACTTTAATTAAAGAACAGTTAAGAGTTATGTTCATTTTCACCATCAATTAGTTCAACTAGTGGTCCATCGACCAGAGGAAAGAACTTTTTGATCAGTGAAAGGTTAGTTAGGAATGTTAAATAACTAATCTTGAGAAATATGAAATTATAAACTAAAAACTCCAGCGGTCTACTCGATACAGAGGTGTGTTGTGTTTTATGGGCCCAGGTGAGTATATGGTAACGGAGTATCTGATGTTAGTATACCGCTGGATCAGTTTTCTGGTAGCAGAGTTATGGTTATTATTGACTAGTTTGGTGATAAGTATAGATTATTGATTATTGATTTATGTTTTAACAAAAGAGTTAGCGTCTTTGTTTTATGTTGTCCAGAATTCCCGGGAAATGAATAGCGGGTGGTGACAGAAGCCATACTGCAGTGAGGTTACTCGTCTGTTGGAATAACACTGAGAAGCTAGGTAGGGCTGGCAGTGTTAACTAGGAACTATTTCGTATAAAAGTAGAGTGCGAATGATAGCAAAAGGGGTTTGCTGGTGAAACTTTGGTCTCATTTCCCAATACGGGTGACACTGGAGTAGTAGCAGGTTCTCTGGAGCTTGAGTGAAGGGTAAACAGAGGTTTTTACTCGCAGTAGAAGAGGAGCAATTCTGAGACTCCAGAATAAGTCGGAAAATTCTTTCCTTTTGTTTAGTGGAACAGACAGAGTAGCAAATGTTTTTATGTTGTTAATAACAAAGAATTAAATGAAAAGTATTAAGAAATAAGTTTCCGTATTACCTTGTGAAGGGCGGGTCAGTCGCCGGAGTTGTACTGACGTCACAGTGAGCCACGCTGGGATTGGTAGAAACAGCGGGCATGTGACAAAAGCAGCTTTGTAAAGGAGGGGTCATTAGTAAGGAGCAGAACTGACGTCACAAAAGGTTGCGCTGGCATTGGTCAGACCACGAGCGTAAGCCTGAGTTTGATTGGATAATTAGTTAGAAGCTGCGCTAGGATTGGTAGAAAGAGAAATTGTATGCAGGATTCTGATTTGACTACCAGTGTGAGACACGCAGATAGAAGATTTCAAGGGTTTGCAGACTACAATTTTATATATCGTTCATCTAGGATGTATGGA
The DNA here is from genome assembly GCA_963921515.1 of Calotriton arnoldi. NCBI lineage: Eukaryota > Metazoa > Chordata > Amphibia > Caudata > Salamandridae > Calotriton > Calotriton arnoldi. Next base: position 463,706 of record CAWUFW010000666.1, read on the forward strand.
GAAAAGAGAAAAATTTCATTTATAAAGAAAATTAAGAATTTCTTTAAGAAAAATAAGCCTGTGTTGACTAGGGAGGGAATTCCTATTCCGCCACCGAAGACACCAGCTTCTTTTATGATGATGGAAAGAGGATATCATACTTGCGTGTGGTTGGAAAATTGGATAGATTATACGAAAGGTGATGGAGTGCTAGCGTTTCCTGAAAACGGTACGTTTAACTGGAGAATTCTTCAGAATTTGAGAATGAGAATGAATGATTTAAGAACCAAGACCTAGGTTAACTCAATACGAGGCTTTAGAAGAATGGGAGACTGAGTCATATGAACGTGAGAAATGCAGAAGTGGGAGATATAGAGGATTTTTCCCCAGATTCTTGCATGAATCACGCGAAAGGCAGAAGAAACAATGGAGGAGAGCTATGGTATCAGAAGGTTTATATCCAGTGTTAATGGCTGAGGAACAGTCTGGAGGAAAGTGTAAAGAGAAAACGAAACACATGAATACAACAGGATATGGTGAATCAGATGATGAGTTATTAGAGGATATTTTAATTAGAAATCCGCCACCGTATCAAGAAGCAACTAGTAAGGTTACCCCAAGTGCACCAGTGATAGGAATGCCTTTAACCCCACAAATTTTACATGATACGTCATTTAATAGAGTGCTGCAGGATAATGAGAGAGATGTTTTGAATAAAACAAGAGAAGAATTAGTTCATAAGATAAGTCAGTTGAATTTAAATGCTGAAGCTTTGACAGTACCAGTGACCATTGGTCGGGTAATCCCATTGTATGGAGATAAAAAGACTTGCCAGAAACCACAAACTGTAACAATTCCGTTGAATGGTCCCAGAAAAGAAGTAATAATTACAGATGATCAGGTCAGTGAAAGTGAATCAGTTATTTCACTAATGGATCTCCCGAATGTAGAACCTTCAACTGAAACTCCGAAAAGAGTTACGCCTACAAATTTGAGAGAGAAGAGCTCTTTGGTTCCTATAGGAACTGGAGGTGCAACAGTAGTTACACCTGAAGATATAGAAAGATGGGCACAGGAAATAGATAATCGAAACCCACCACCAAAGATTCTAGATATCAGCAGATTGAAAGTGGAATTGGAAGAAATGATAGTGGGAAGTGTGAGTATAGAAAGATTGAACGTTTATAATGATGAAGAATTATTATTCTTATGTAAGAGTATAACCAGGAGAGCAAGAGTATTTCATGAGAAATTAACAGAAGTCGCTTCAGAGATTGGAATAGATATAGGGAAATCGAAATTGTTGCAGAAACCATATCGAGTGGATTTTACTGACAAGGATTTAGAAAGTGTAAATACTTCTGGTAAGAGACTACAGATAAAGGAATTGATTAATATTTTGCGAAAATGGGGAGACATTGATAAATGGAGAATTAGATGGATAAGAAAGAAAGAGGAAGTTCAAATGAGAGAAGCATCATCTGCATTTCCAGGAAGGGAAACAGAAAAGGTTGAGAAATTGTGTCCAATGAGAGAGGTTCCCATAGGTGGATATGTTCATCTTCCTTGGAGTAGACAAGATATTTTGTCATTTACAAATGACTTTCCAAGATTGAGAGAAAAACCAGTGGAATGGTATAAACAGGTGGAAAGATTTGTGAAAGTTTCAAAGGTTTTATTGAAAGACTTGGATGGTTTATTTGACATTGTGGTACCTGCTGATTTATGGACAGAGTGTAAGATTACAATTGATTGGCCAAGTGAGGAGTATGCTAGAGACTCGAAGTCAGGAGCACCCTCAGAGGAGGTGAAGAAGAAATATCATCAAGTGATTACATTCTTGAAAGGGAAAATTCCTCCTAAAGAAACAGATTGGGTAAAGATCGATAGGACAACTCAAGAACCAAATGAGTCTGTACATGCGTATTATGAAAGGTTACTGCAGGTGTTTAAGCAGTATAGTGGCTTTGAGAATATTGGTGATAAGGATATGGGACATTTTGTGTATCGGTTTGTATATGGTTTGAAACCGGAGATTAGTCAGATGATTCAGCAGCACATGTTGTGTTGGCAGAGTAAGACAGTGGATGAAATTTTAAAGTATGCAAAATATTGCGGAGACGACATTGAGGCGAGGCGTAGAAGGTTAAAGGAGAAAATGATGTGGGCACAAGTAAAATTGGCAGAGCAGCAGGAGAATAAAACAAGTACTCAGACTGATAATCAATTGAAAGAGCAGAGTCAGAATGATCAAGTGGCGAATGGTAGTAAATTTAGAGGACGAATGAACAGAGAAGAAGCGAAGAAGAAGTTTCCTTGTCATGCGTGCGGAAAGCTTGGACATTGGAAGAACGAGTGTAAGAGTATTCAGAATAATAATGGGCCAAATCAAAATTTAATTCCACAGATGCAGAATGAAGTACTTATGAATCAGCAGCAGCAGGTAGTTACTCCACAATATCAGGTGCCACCAGCTCCTATGCCAAACATTGTGAACCACCAAAAGTTCAGTACGAACACCGGATTTCAAGGAGAAAGTGGTAAGAATAATAGAACAGTTACACAATATTTTTTGCAGAATGATGAGGAAAATTCGGACTTCGCGCAATGACGGTGCCTGAGGGGGGAGGAAGAGGAGTGTGTGCTTGGCGCATCCTTGCTGGTAGATCAGTCAGGTCCATTTGTTGATGGGAAAGTGGAAGATAAAGACATCACTTTTCTATTGGATACTGGTGCTACCCGGTCTACTGTGAGAACAGCAGACATCCCAAACCTACCCCTCTTGGGAGAGTCCATCCAAGTTGTAGGAGTGTCAAATCAACAGATTAGAACCCCAATCACAAAACCGATGGAGGTGCATATCGGTAACTTTAAAGAAATGCATCGATTTGTAGTTTGCGAATCCAGTCCCGTAAATCTGTTGGGAAGAGATCTATTGTGCAAGATGAATTGCACGATCTATTGTACACCAGATGGTGTTGCTTTCCAGACCCCTGATGAGGATGTTATATACAAAATGATGCTAGTTAATGAATTGCCAGAAGAGTTGAGAGCCACAGTCAATCCAGAAGTGTGGGATTTTACAGGAAAAGATATTGGGCTGATGTCAAATGTAGACCCAGTTAAAGTGACAGTGAAGGAAGGTGCAGTTTATCCAAACACACGACAGTACAAGATGAGTCCAGAAGTGAAAGCAGGAATTATTCCAGAAATCGATCGAATGGTTAAACAAGGCATTTTAAAAGAAATAATGGGTAGTCCTTGTAATTCGCCAATAATAGGACTGAAAAAGCCTGGTGGAAAATACAGGATCATACAGGATTTGAGAAAAATTAACAAAATTGTAGTGCCATGTTGCCCAATAGTGCCAAATCCAGCAGTGACCCTTTATCAGATACCTTGGAATGCAGGCTGGTTTACAGTAATTGATTTGTACCAAGCATTCTTTTCTATTCCTTTGCACCCAGACAGCCAGTATATTTTTGCTTTTAAGTTTGAGGATCGTATCTTCGCATGGTGCCGAGTTCCTCAAGGGTACACAGAGAGTCCCTCAATTTTTAACCAAATTCTGAAAAAGTGTTTAGAGTCATTAGTTATGCCTGGAAAATCAGTTCTGGTTCATTACATTGATGACCTACTAGTGGCATCGAAAACACGAGAAGATTGTGTCACTGACACAATTGCATTACTGAACTATTTGGCTGAAGGAGGACACAAGGTGTCTCCAGAAAAATTACAGTTCTGTCAACAAAAAGTACAGGGGCATATTATCAAGAACGGCGTTAAAAATTATCGCCGGTTTAGCGGCAGAAAACTGCAGCTAAAGCGGCGATAATGGGCTTGATAATATGCCCTTGAGAATTCCAATAGAAGTCCATGTTCTGGTGTGAACATGGGCTTCTATTGGAATTCTCCAGGGCATATTATCAAGCCCATTATCGCCGCTTTAGCAGCAGTTTTCTGCCGCTAAACCGGCGATAATTTTTACGCCGTTCTTGATAATATGCCCCTAAGTATTTAGGGCATAAAATCGAAAGAGGAGTTAGAAAAGTGACACCGGAAAGAATAAAAATAATCAAAGAGATGAAACTACCTCAGACACAAAGAGAGATGAGAAGGTTCTTGGGAGTGGTTGGGTACTGTAGGCAGTGGATTAACAGTTTTTCCATGCTAGCAAAACCATTGATACAATTAACCCGAAAAAGAGCAAAAGATCCAATTGATTGGAATGATGAATGTTTGGAGGCCTTTGTGAAATTGCGGAATTGTTTGTGTGAGGCTCCTGCCTTGGGCATGCCTGATTATTCAAAAGAATTTGCGTTGTTTTGCTGTGAGAGAGAAAATTGTGCACTTTCAGTCTTAACACAGAGACATGGACTGAGCCGACATCCAGTGGCGTATTTTTCTGCCACATTGGATCCAGTGGCTTCAGCCTTACCTGGCTGCTTAAAAGCAGTAGCTGCTACTTGTATGAGTCTGGAGCAAAGTGAGTCAATAGTGATGGGACATTCTGTAAAGGTTTACGTTCCACACTCAGTAGAAATTCTTCTGACAAGAACAAGAACGCAACATCTTACACCTAGTCAGCTGACTAAGTATGAAAGAATGATTTTGGGAGCAGAAAATGTGACAGTGATAAGATGTACGGTCATGAACCCTGCCACATTATTGCCAGATCCATGCAATGAGGAAGTAAGAGATGAAATTGATCATGATTGTTTGGATGTGACTGAATTGTGTACTAAGCCCCGTCCTGACATTAAAGAAACACCATTAAAAGAAGCTGATCATGAGTTGTTTGTGGATGGGTCTTGTCTAAGAAATGAAGAAGGAGGATTAAGCGCTGCTTATGCTGTGTGTAAAATATCGGGGGTAATTGAAGCATCCTGTTTACCGGGAGTCAAATCTGCACAAATAGCCGAATTGGTGGCCTTAACAAAGGCATGCAAAAATGGGAAAAATTGGAGAATAACCATATTTACGGACAGTCAATATGGTTTGAAGGTTGTGCATGATTTTGGCCAACTCTGGATGCAAAGGGGAATTCTGACTTCTTCAGGATCTCCTATTAGGAACAGTAAAAAATGTGAAAGATCTGCTGGAAGCATTACAATTGCCAAAAGAATTAGCAGTTGTTAAATGAGCTGCACATCAGTCAGGAAATGACTATGTGGCAACTGGCAATAGATACACTGACCAAATTGCTCGATACTGTGCGAAAAATACAATGGCAATAAACAGAAAAATTGAAACGGGTGAAACCAGCTGCCAACTTATGTTTTTCTCAATTCCAGAAATATGGGATGAGATTAGACAGTTGCAGGAAGAAGTTGAGGAAAAGGAAAAAGAAATTTGGATAAAATCAGCTTGTACAAAAAGGTCGGAAGATGAAGCATGGGTGTACTTAGATGGAAGACCAGTCATGCCAGATTGTTTGCTCTCTAAAATGGCAAGAGTATATCATGGAGCAATACACATAGGGAGAGATTCAATGATCAGATTATTCAGACAGAGTTGGTACAATCCAAAATTCAGGGTAGTCGCAGAGAGCCTTTGCCAAAGATGCTTAACCTGTCAGCAGCAAAATCCAGGTAGGAAGACAGTGGTTAGCTGGGGAAAGATTGGAAAGGCAGAAGGACCCTTCACCAGGTTGCAGTTAGATTTCATTGAGTTGCCTCCTTGTAATGGTCTAAAATATGTACTTGTCATAGTGTGCCTGTTCTCAAGATGGGTGGAGGCATACCCCACCAGAAGAAATGACAGTCTTACAGTTGCTAAACTATTGTTGAGGGAGTTGATTTCTCATTTTGGTTTTCCAGTCACTTTGGAATCAGATAGAGGACCTCATTTTAATAATGAGATAATTCGATTAATCTGTGCTGCATTTAACATTGAACAAAAACTGCACTGTGCTTATCGTCCAGAGGTTTCTGGAATAGTTGAACAGCTAAATGGCACAATCAAGTCAAGATTAGGGAAAGTGTGAGCATCCACAATGCTGAAATGGCCAGATGCATTACCTCTTGTACTGATGGGTCTCAGAAGTATTCCTGACAGAAAGACAGGAATGAGTCCACATGAGGTTCTCATGGGAAGGGCAATGAGACAAGCATTTATTCCTGGAAATAAATTAATGACTATAACTGATGATCTGGTATTGGACTATTGCAAAGGATTGGCTGAAATGGTGCGTTCTGTCTCTCATCAGGTTGGAGAAGACGCAGTTGAAAGACAGCCAGACCAAGCACATGATTTGAATCCTGGAGATTGGGTGCTAGTGAAGAAACACGCAAGGAAGATGTATCTAGCACCAAGGTGGGATAAACCGCGTCACGTCATACTAGTCACTACCACGGCAGTGAAGTGTGCAGGTTTGCCCAACTGGATTCATGCTAGTCATACCAGAAGAGTTCCGAGCCCATCAGAACAACAAGAACAACCACTGACTGAACAGGCTGAAACGTCAGAAGTTAAAAGCTGTGAAATTGAAGAACCTAGAGTGATAGATTCTGAAAGACAACTAACTATATGACGAACAGCCAAGTACAAGTCAGGAAGAGTGGATACCAGTCATTGAAATACCTGATGATGCTGTCGAAACAAGAAGAATAACAAAACTGAAAAGGCAGGAAGGTAGACAGGAAAGGACAGGGGAAGAAGAACACACTCAGGTAGAAATAAATAAAGACATTCAGAAACCTGAGGAGGGAGATGCAGAATTAGAAGAACAAGTTCAGGCAGAAGAAGAAGAACAACAATCTGAAATAAGACCTGAGCAGGATCAGGTAGATCTAGAAGAACAAGTTCATGCAGAAGAAGAACAACAAATTATAATAAGACCTGAACAGGTGCAAGTAGAGGAAGGTCCAAACACAGAAAATAAAGAACAAGGACAGATTGTGCCTAGATTAAGTGACAATAAAAGAACTCTAGAAGGAGATAGGGAAGGTGAAAGAGCAGTTCAGGTCAAAAGAGTTAGAAAAGGAGACAATTGGCCAGAAGGAGTGAAGAAATTAAGGTATTATTTGAGAAAATCAGAAAAGAAACCAGAACAAGTAAACAAAATTACAAGTCAAACGCAATCTAAACAAACCTTAGTAAAACTTACACGAAGAAGCCCAAGATTGAGAAATTTAAATAGAAAATACAAGGCCCCTGAGTGGACCTACGTTATACTCGAAGAATTTGAAAACTTAGATTTAAGTGAAGAAACAGAAAGGGTACATGTTGCACAGATTGATGAAAGCAAATTGAGACCTCCTTAAAATTTAAATTAAACAGGCAAAGAAAGAAAAAGAGAGAAGAAATTTTCTCAAATTGAAATGGCAGAAGTTGAAGTCACAGAAAGACCAAAACGAGGTTTAAAAAGAAAATGTTTTAGATTTTGTTTTTGTAGTATTTTATTGGTAGTATTAATATGGTTATTCCTAACATTAGGAGTACCTTTGCTAATGGAAACAAGTGACAAAAATAATACCATTACTAATGAAAAGGTAGATAGAATAAAGGGAACTAAAATAGAAATAGGGGTAGAAGATGAGGCAAATTATCATAATGAATCAGACTATAATACGTCTACAAATGTGTTTACTAAATTGTTATTTCAGTATGTTAATACAATGGAGATTAGTAATTGTTATGTTTGTATGAAGTTACCTTCATCAGTGTCAGAGGGGGTGACGTATCACCATATATCTTTAACATATGGTGTGTCATGTAGTATTTTATCAAGTTTATTTTATGCAACAGGGAGACTTCAGTATTTTTATTCAAATCTAGATGTAGTATTTTCAGAATTACCTATTAGAAAGAATATGAATCCAGTAGCTAGTAGTAGGAATGCACAGTTTATGGGTGAATTCTTTTTAACAATGGGTTCAATAGATATAGCTCAGGCTCAGTTTTTGAATTTAGTAGAAGAAAGGAGACAGGATTTGATAAAGAAAGCTGCTGAACAGAAGTCCTATGTACCTCCATGGGCTGAGAAAGAGGGAATTTATGCAAAAGGCAAAGCTCATGCTGCGATGTCCCTGGATTTTGTGAAAAAGGGAAAATTCTGCCTCCATAGATTAAAGACAGATTACAATAATAACTACATTGGTTCCAGTGAGTGTGAACACAACTTCCTAATGTTAGGAGGGTGGGGACTAAAAGGGGGAACTGATCCTGTATTTCCGGGAGTTTATTATGTCTGCGGGAACAATGCCTATTATAGGTTATCTGCAAGATGGTACGGGAGCTGTTATTTTGGAATAGTTTTCCCGAAAATATACCATGTGGACAGAATCAATGGAATCAATGGAAAATCTAATGAACTAACACGTAGAAGAAGAGCTAGTTTTTCTGAAATAGCAGAAGATATATTTAGTGCATTGATACCCTCAGTTGGAGTCATTCTAAATTCGCAGAAAATTTGTAAATTATCAACCATAGTTGATCGTCTTTCTACAGACACTGCAGGAGGATTCTTAATGATTAACACAGAAATGGTTGCAATTAGGTCTATGGTTTTACAAAACCGTCTTGCTCTTGATATTTTATTAGCAAAGGAGGGTGGAGTTTGTGGTATGTTGAAAATTCAACATTGCTGCACTTATATTCCGGACAAGAGCAAAGAAATTAAAGGGTATATTGGCAATATTACAAGAATGCATAATGACTTGACCCAACTGGAGGTTGACAGTGTATGGGGAAAACTAACAAAGAGTATAACATCAATAGGGAATTGGTTTACTAATTTTGGGAAAACTTTTCTAGGTCAAATAATATTATCATTTGCTGTGATAATGACAATAGTAATGATATTAATGATTACATATAAATGTTACAAGAACAGAGGGAAAGGAAGAATACATTTAGAAAGAGAGGGAAAAGGAAAGAAACGGAAAAGAGAATATGAGGAGATACAACTAGAAGAAATGAAAGGAAAAATATATAAGAAGATGAAAGATTTAGAAGGAAAAGAAGTAACAAATGGAAAAATGAGAAAAGAAATAGAATATTGAGATGTGCTAAAGTTGGCATCTGGGATAGGATGGGTAATTTTGTGATGGCTTAAAATGCCATCAGAGAGGGGATTGATGGAGCAAAGACTCGTAAAGAAAGAGACTTGCTCGAAAGTGATCCTCTTTTAACTTGCTAACGAATTACTAACTGTGTCTTGTAAATAATAACACGCACCACAGAAACACGCGGGTTAGCGAAGCTTGCTTATTTGTGTACTAATGAAAATAACAATGAAAACGGACTAATACAGCTTTAAACAGGGAAATCTTTACCGCGCATGCGTCAATTGCATCTACGCAATATGACGAGGTAATGCTTGGAGGGAAATTCTAGCGCATGTGCAGAAGGCATTAAAATGGAGTCTTGAAAACTCACGTGCATGGCATCTGCTTAGCCGAAATGAAAACCAGCTATTTTACTAATGCTAATGCGGGGAAAGTATTAATAAGTAAAGAGGGTTAGAGTAGAGATGGGTGGTATACAGTGAGACCATTTATTTGTGAAAGTAACATTTGTCTTTTTGACTTTATTATTAGTGCGCTTTTGGGCCTCTCGAGAGTTGCCAAAGTAAGCTGAGTCACATGATTTGTGCGCAGGCCCACAAGAAAGTTAACCCGGAAGGATGACCGAGTTTTTGACAGCCGTCCAAGGACGAGAATGATGTGCCCTGAGAACGGAGGGTGAAGAGTTCAGCCAAGAAGACTCTTATTCATGAATTTGAAATAAATGTTACTAATAAAGTTTGGATATGTATGGGAACGAAAGAAATGAATAAGGTTTAAGGGGATGGGTTTTGCAAACAATGGAATGATAGAATAAAAGTAATATGTAAGCATGGTGTGATGATCATCCCCTTTGCCTGACCAATTAGATTTCGTATTTTACGATATTGAAACTTTAGTGGGTGGTACATGATGAACGAAAGGTATAATTGAGGTAGCTTTAGCTAGTTATGTAGCAGAGCTCGGGATGCTGTCTGGGAGTTCGTGTTGCGGAGGTGCTGACACAGGGAGGGATGCTGTGAGATGCTGATGAAGAAGCCGAATGCAGAACCTTCTATACTAATTTAATTGGGTTAGATAAGAAGATCGCGGAAGAAACTCGAGGAGGAAGAGAGTGTCAGAGAGGGGTGCGACGCAGTCGTCGGTATTTAGAGAGGTCAAGTATCCTGTCCTGATTCCTGTCCTGAATTCTTTGTCTCCTGATCTATCTCGGAGGACCCTCACCAGCCCTTTGGCCAGGGGGTTGGTCTTCACACCATCCTTGGTAATTATTAATTCTTGTCCGTTTGTAGATGTTCTTTTCTCTCTATCTTCTCTTTTCTGAGCATAGTTATTGAATGAGTCTGAAGTATTTTTGTTTAATGATTATTTCGATTGAATTTACACTCTTATGAATGAGGGCGTTTGTGCTGAAATTTTGAGATGGTTCACATTCATTTAATTTAGATAAAGATTTTAAAACTTCCCGAGTCTGTGGTTATTTACTTTAATTAAAGAACAGTTAAGAGTTATGTTCATTATCACCATCAATTAGTTCAACTAATGGTCCATCGACCAGAGGAAAGAACTTTTTGATCAGTGAAAGGTTAGTTAGGAATGCTAAATAACTAATCTTGAGAAATATGAAATTATAAACTAAAAACTCCAGCGGTCTACTCGATACAGAGGTGTGTTGTGTTTTATGGGCCCAGGTGAGTATATGGTAATGGAGTATCTGATGTTAGTATACCGCTGGATCACATGCGCAAAGTTTTCGCAAATTACCATCAACTTTAAATTGATGGTAATTTGCGATCCCTAATTGCGAAATCGCAATTTAAACTTGCATCATGCATTGCATTTAGGGAATCGCAATTTGCGATTCCGTAAATGCATTCACAATTTAAGTAATTGCAAATTTGAATTTGGGTTGATGCGTTCTGCGAATCTGCCCCATTGCGATGGGTATTTAGAATGATGCATATGCCCCTTTGATGCATGTGGCCCTAAGACCGTTTTTTAACCTATTACCGACTCGTAAAATAGGGTTTGTGAGTTGCTATTAGGAAGGGGCGTGCCAAGGGCGTCCCTTCCTAATAGCAAGTCACACTGGTATGTGCAATTGTTTTGCGACTGCAAATGTGGTCGCAAAACAATCGCAGTTACCACCTACTTCAAGTAGGTGGTAAGTCATTCGCAAATGGGAAGGGGTCCCCAGGGGACCCCTTCCCCTTTATGAATGTATGCAAACATCGTTTTTAAGAGCGGACAGTGATACCACGGACCACTGCCTGCCCTTAAAAAATGAAAAGAAAAATGTTATTTTTTTTCTTTTAAACGCTTCCCATTTTCCTTTAAAGAAAATGGGCTGCATTTGGAAAAAAAAGTTCCTCTATTGAAAAAGCAAACACAGACATACTGGTCTGCTGTTACCAGCAGGCCACCATCCTTGTGTCCTTGCCCATTCCCAATGAGTCCCAAATTGCAACCTGCCTAATTAATATTGATGAGGCAGGTCATTTGCAACCCCATTGGGAATCGCCAAATCTGTCTAAGACACATTAGTACATTTCGTTTTGCCTTGGGTTCCTTACTGGTAGAATTTTGAGTCCAAGATTATACGGAGCTTAAAACAATTGATGCAGCCATATTAGATGCAATTACACAAAGAAGTGGCTCAGAAATTACTAGAAAAGGGCAGGTCATATCCGAAAATCACTAACTCCAAAGAATTTATTTCTTTATTTTGGAATTTATAAAGCACTGCATGTATTTCGTAAAGTTATATATAGCTTAGTTGTGTTTTTTTCACAGCACAAATGTAACCCCTTGTGTTTCTAGTTTAACTCTGTATACAAATATTGTCGGTGCTATTCACAAAGTTATATACACTAAATACAGTAAATTTAATTCACTCTTACACTTTTGAGTAACTTTACTGCTTTTGGCTTTTCACAAAATCCGAGTGTAGAGTCACTCAGAATGTGTAACTTACATAACTACACCCCTCAGTTTACAGGGAGGAGTCACAATAATTGTAATTTACAACTGTATAGCTACTACATGTAACTTACAATTGTATTTTACATCTCACAGAATCTCTGCAGTTTCTGGCTTGAGTGGGGAGATTCCACATGGTAGTGAATAGGAGAGCTCCGCACTCGAAGTGGAATATCTGCTTACGCGGTGGAGACCTGTACATGACCTTTGCATAGCCGTTAAACAGACACACTTGGCACACAATCCCTCACAAATGCATAAAGACAGCTCACACCCTAGGGCCAGATGTACGACCATTTTGCGAGTGCAAAATCGGTCGCAAACCGATTTGCGCATGCAAACTCGGCCGTACGCAATGTACGACAGCACATGCAAAACTAAATTTTGCAATGCGACTGAATACCGACTCGAAATAAAAGCGACCGGTATTTGCATTTCCAAAATAGCAATTCGCAACTTGCGAGTCGCTATTCACAATGTACAGACCAGTCGCAAATAGCGTCCATACGCAAAGTGGCCCGTTTGTGCGTGCAATTTACCATGAATACAAAGCAGGTGGTAACCAGGCCCAACCTATAAAAACAGCCCCAGAATGCATCAGAAATCTTTCCACAATGGCTGCCCTGTACGTGATAGTGAGGAGGATGCAGAGACTGGCTGCTCAGCAGAGGAGGCGGAGACAGGAGAGGATATTCAGAGTCAGGTTAACCTTGTTTGATGAGGAAGAGATATATGAGCAATACAGGATGAGTAGCACTGTCATCCAAATCTAATAGACACCTTGAAGGCACAACTGGAAAGCAGAACCCAGCTCAGCAATGCAATACCCACACATGCGCAGGTGTTGTGCTCCCTCCACCTATTGGCCACTGGTAGCTACTAAGATGTCATTGCAGTGGCTGGAGGTGTGTCGCAGAGTGCACGTTCGCGTTTCTTCCACAATTTCTTAGATGCCATGCCCCACCACATACATCAACACATCTACCTGCCCAGGGATGATGTGGAACTAGAAAATACAAAACTGCAATTCTACAGAATAGCAAGGTTTCCACAGGTCATTGGGTGCATAGATTGTACCCATGTGCCCATATATCCCCCATCTTGCATTAAATACATATTCCGGAATAGAAAAATCGCACATTCCTTTAAAATTCAAGTTCTCTGCAATGCAAACAACATCATCACGGACATTGTGGCCAAATATCCAGGGAGCACCCATGAGTCATACATCTTCAGACACAGTGGCATATACCATAACTTAGAAAGAGGTGACTTTGATGAAGGATACCTACTAGGTACTCATATTTCATGTCCACAGTGAAAGGTATTGGCACTTTCATGTCTGTCTGCATGTTGTCTCACCATCATATTTCCCTTACCAGGTGACAGTGCGTATGCCCTGCGGCCATGGATACTCACACTGTACCTGTCGCCCAACAACCCAAATGAAAGGCGGTACAACATGGCACATAGGCGCACCAGGTCCATGATTGATCGCACAATTGGCATTCTAAAATTGCGCTTCCGGTTCCTTCACAAGAGTGGTGGAGCCCTGCAGCATGCACCTGAGACTGTCTGCAAAATAGTGGCAAAATGTGCCATGCTCCACAACATGGCCTGCAGGGGTGGCTTGCCCATGGATGTGTCTGATTCAGATTCTGAGGATGATGACCCAGGACCAGCTGCCCAACAGCAAAGGGAGAGAAGCTCTGCAGCAGAGGGGAGAAGGCGCAGGGACCACATAGCCAACAATAATTTTGCAAGGTACGTCCGAAACAATGACACACTACCCTCTACAAATGACAATACAAAATGTGATTTCAACAATGAATCTTTAGCTTTATTGTGCAAGCTTGCACAAACAATTTTAGGACAACCTGTCCATCTGCAGACGCAGAACTGAACAAAAGTACTGTAATGTGGTTACAGCACCACAACATTAGCAAAGAAGTTGAGGCATTGAATGTCATGTTAGTCGTAACAAGTCACTTCCTGCCTCTACGCCCAGCATGGGTGGAGCTGTCAGTTGGAATTACAGCCTGGCGGCTGCTGCTTCTCTGCAGCATTGGTGTGTCTGCAGCAGACATACTACTGCAGCTGGACACCTCGCTATCTGCGCCCTCTGTTGCTCCTCCACTGGCAAACATGTTAGTTTGCATTGTCTCCACTGCTGCTGTGATCTGTTGTAGCCCTCATGCCACATCACCACTGTAATGGCCCATCTCTACCTGAAGACCCAGGGTGCGATTGGTGTGTTGGGTGGTTGCCTGCGCTAGCCTCCCGATTGCCCTGGTCAGAGCTTCCATCCTGTGTCCCCGGCTGCACTCCAAACGTCTTTGCTGCCCTCTCTCCTCAGACAATTCCTTGCCTAGCTCCCCGATAGCCCTTGTAAGGGCATCACATTTTTCCTCAATGCGGCCCTGGTTCTCAGCCATCTAGTGGGTTATGTTAGTGAATCCCTGGCTCAGCTTGATGTTCATCAGCCTGACTTGTTTCTGTTGCAGGCGCTGAATCCTGAGCATCGCCTGTTCCAGGCCGCCAAACACCACCTGATTGGCTGCTCTAGCATGAGGGGGAGTGTGCAGACTTGCTTGCATCCGCCTTCCTGACTGCTGTGTTGGACGCACCCACTGGACCCTGGTGACGGGATTGCGTCATGATGGTGCTGGCTGATGTGATGCTGGTATTTCACTAGCGGGAGCCTGTGTTGAGGTGGATGCAGCAGTAGCCGGGACTTCAGATCAACTAGGCCCACTTGATGGTCCCCAATACTGCCCTTCCTCCACCTGGACCTGATCCAGGATTTCTTCGGTGTCATCTGCACTTTGCTCTCCTCCCAGAGGTGTATCTATGTGGCAAATATGTAAATAAAAATAAAATATGTGAGTCAATATCACAGTGGTTTTGCAATGTTTTTCAGCTCATATCAGTCCGTAACCACACTGTTTATGTCACTGACTACGTTTCCCAAAATGCACCACCTGTGATTTTTGTTTCGTGTAGATGGACTATTTTGTGGATGTGTTGCATGCATGTGGAGAGCAGGCTTTGGGGTGAACTGCAAATACTTTATACATCTCACACTTACCAAAGTTTGGGCGAGGCTGAGATGTATTGAGAGTCCCAAATCCAACCACTGCCTCCCTCTCCAGAGTACTCTCTACCATAGCCTCTGCTTTAGATGGGACCAATACGTTGGATGGCCCTCCTCCTGTCCCTTGGACTTCACGCAGACAAGCTGCCACCCTCTCCTTGGCCGTGGAGCGCAGGTCGTGCCACACCCAGGGAATTAATGCGCTGCTGCATCTCTCGCCACATTTTTCTTTTGTCCCTTTCTGGGACAGTGTGAGATGCCCTCCCAAACAGGTGCTGATGGTTGTTGCAGCATTCCTTAATTATGATGTCAATTTCCTTCTCAGAAAATTGTAGCTTCCGCAGACGCTCCTTTCCTGCCTTCTCACTGGCCTTGCTGGACATGTTGTTTTTTTCAGGGAGCCTGCCTGCAGTGTTGATCTGTGCTGCTGCATCTTACCATGTGCTTACAATTTTAATCAGGAATCTCCAGGGACACCACTTCCTGTTTTGGGGTCCTTCTGCTCCCCCAGGAATTGTTTCAGCCTTTTTTTAAAAATGCGGTCGCTGTTTGTGTGCGCTAAAAGTGTTTTCAGACGATTTCGCTATTTGCGTACGCTAAAGGTCGTTTTCACCTGCAGACGCTATTTGCAAGCGCTTACCGACTCGCAAATAGCCGCAACGCTAAATTGTGATGCGAGTCAATAGCAACTCGCAATAGTGGTAACTGTTTGGTATGTAGATTTCATTTTGCGAGTCGCAAAACAACGCAATTTGCGACTTGCAAATTGAAAAGGTCGTACATCTGGCCCTAGGTTCTGTTTCTTTTCTCTTCAACTGTGGGATCCTGCAGCCATCACCGCATTGCTGTGAAGCCACTATGCTGCCAGTGTTGAAGAGGAAGAGAAATTTCAGAGGAGGAAGCTCTTGTAGTTAAATTTGTGGTTACAAACTACAAGCAACTACATGGAGTACCCCCTAACTCCCTGAGTGGAACCCAAAAGGCATCCATATAGCAGGAGGTGACTGATTTAGTCAATGTATTGAGAGAGGAGGCAAAATGAGAGGAGGTAGATGGTGTAAAGTTCTCCAGGACTGAGCTGGATAAAGTGCTTCCTGAAGGACCAACTGTAGCCCGTCTCCAGCACAACCCCTCAAGAAGGACATCCTCTTAACAATGCACCCCCACTTGCCATATGGGCTGCCCATTCAGGACAACACTAATGTGGTGCTAGGTAAGATCATAACCACTCCTACTCTACATAGCTGGCAAGATTCCCAGGTCCATGGGTGACAAGGGAAGGCAGTCCTAGTTTTTATTTTGAATTATGGGACTTGTAATCCTGGTTTATACTGGGTTTACTAAGACCACAAGTCCCGGAATTCTAAAAAAAAGTGGCACTGGCTTAGCTAGTTGCACACGGACCTGGGAAATCTAGCAGCTATGTCTCTTTTCCTTTCTTTATAAAGATAAACCTACAAGTACTCATCTATATCTTGGCTTCACTTACCTGCATTGTTATTTGCACATCACATATATACCCCTATTAAACGCCTAGTATCGCTAGCCCTAAAAATGTATATATGTTGTACTAATGTTTATTTTACTACTCTTATACAGCTGTATTGATTGTTTCAGCTGGAGCAGAAATAAGTGCCACTGCTGCAGGGCAACACACAGACCACCTGGAGAGCAAACCACCTACACAGACCAGTATATCCCTATGCTAACAAGCCGACTAACGACTAACACACTATGGGGGATTGCTCAGGTTTGTTTTTGGTATCCAAATTAGAAATGTCAATATGTGTTTTGCAATGTGTTTTAAAAACAGCCTATAGAGAATTGTTCTAACAGACTTGTTTAGTGTCCAATTCAGAAATGTCATAATATGATTTGCCATGTCCTTTAATAACAGCCTATAGATTGCTATCACTTGTTTTTGGTATCCCAATCAGAAATGTCAATATGTGTTTTGTCATGTCTTTTGATAATTGTAGGGAAACAGACCTTTTGCAGGTTTCCCCCCACTTTTTGACCCCATTTGGACTACTAGCTGCTGGTTTTTCAACTTCGAGAGTGCACTGAGGCCAGTTGTCCAGACCTCAGGGCCAGTGTTCTGACCCATTGCAAAATTACATTACATTGGAAAATTACATGACATACATTACATTGGATACACCCAATTGGCAAGTACTGACTTACTTATAAGTCCCTAGTATTTGGCACCCAGGGTACTAAGGGCATGTAAGGCTGTGTCTCCACCCAGGGCTGCAGCACTGGTTGCCTACCCTATGTGTGACAGGGAAAAAATGGACCTCTGACCACTGCAGACTGAAAAAGCAGTGTTTACACTGCAAGTTTGACTTGCCATTACAATAAATGGTAAAGCGAAGCTACCCCTTTCCTTAACAGTATATGTAAGTCTCCCCTAAGGAAGGCCTATAGAGCCCTATGGCAGGGAGCTACATATTGTTAAGCAAGATATATATAGGCGTATATGTGTCTTAGCAGCAAAACTCCTAAAGTTGTTGTTTTGCCAAGGAAAGTTAGTAGCCCCTTTGGCTAGCACAGGGTTACCAGCTGGCGTCCCAGACTGGCTAACTTCTGAATAGGACTACCTCAATGGGTACTGTATGGTATCACATTATTTGTGGCATTAAATCTGACTTGATGACCACATAAAAATGTATGTCACTGTTAAAGTTAAGCAACTTTTAGAAAGTGCCACTTTGTGCCCCAGGTAGTCTAGTAGCCTACCTAAGGCTCTGGTACACAGACAGCTTTCTGCCCACCTGGGGAGATGTGTGAATGACTACCAAGCTCAGGAACAAAGGCAGTTGTTGCAGAGTGAGGTGTGACCTCCTCTCCCAGGAAGGCTGCAAGGGGTGTTAGCCCACAAGGCGAGCTTCAAAGAGGAAGCGGCCTTTGAAGGGCTGCCTATGATAGCACTCCTGAGCAGGATGCATTTTGTTCCTGTGGACAAGTTGGAGGCAGGACCAGAGAGGCAAAACCTCTCCCCAAACTGGTTTTCCTGTGGGTGTGTTGCCCTTAGGTAGCCACACCTTTGGTCCTGACAGTCCAAAGAAGGTTCAGATTAAGGTTATTGCAGATTTCTGTCAGAGAAGTACCCTTCTGAGTAGTAACCTTTGACATGTGTTACCTGCAAGGTTTTGCCAACATCCACTGCCTTGCTGTCAGCCTAAAATTACACTGAGGTCCTGATGTAGCACACACATGTACTTTAATTGGGGTTTTGCAGTGTCTTGATAGTTTTTGCCTTCAAATTCTAACCATCCATATCTGAGTTTCTCTAATTATATATATTTTTTTCACAACAATTTTATTAAACTTTTCAGTACATCAAGGTCTGACCAGCCCTCGCATGAATGCATAGACATAAATGCCACAGGTCTCTATAGTACTAGTAATACATAATCAAACAAAACAAGCACAGACATGGCACAACCCCCTAGAGCCCCGAATGTCATCTGCATTAATAGACACATTTACTGTACAAAGAAAAAGGCCCCATTCTTACAACTCAGACCCATATGATTGTATCTCCATTTCGATCAAAGCCATAGCAGGTTGCACAGGTGTTAATATTATACCTCTAAAATCCACACAACGCCGTCAAATCTTTGCATGTTTCTGAGGAAAGCCCACAACTGGCTAACCACAATGTCCAACCCCATGCCTCTATCCATGGCCTTCTTCCAAATCCCCACCAAAGGTGGCGACTCTGCCTTCCAGTTCTGGGCTATGTTCCACTTATATACACCAGAAGGAGTAGGGGTAGTGGTGAAATATCTCTATATGTGGTGGCACGTGCTGTGTGTCCTAATACTGCCCTCACTCATACAATTGTGTGATATGCTTCATCATAGGGCTGCTTCAGAACACCCCCGCGCATCCAACGCCTGGGGTGGAGCAATAGGGTAGGGTAAGACAAAACACAACAAAGAAGAGAAAAAATTAATGAATAAAGTGATTGGGATCACCGGAAGTGAAAGTGCAGTGTGGATTAAAACTAGCTCGGAGGTGTCACTGTGTATACAATTTATTCCTGGGCCCTCCGGCCAGGATTAAAAACGTGAAGGATGGTGGTGAATGGGAGATGTTATGGGCTCCTTACACCTCTCCTTACTGCCAATTAGTCGACATGTTTCAGCCGTGAGTTGTGCCCAAACTGAAGGGTCACGTCGGCCTTCTTCAGGACTCAACCGGCCCCCAGGTTAAAGATCACCTCGTTACCCGAAATCAGGGGGTGTGAGAATCAGTTGTTCTTACACCGAGGTATCCTCTAGAGAGTACACTTGTGTTATACTACATCAGAGAAAAAGGGGACAAAAAAACAAAACCACAAAGAAAGGGTCACTAAATTTGTTCCCTCTCTAAGTTATGCTCACTGCAATGTTTCAATCAAACATCAATCCACCACAGCTCTGGGTCGAGTACCCAGAGTCCATACCTATACTAGGAATCATAAAAACATTGCTACTTAGTAACAGGTTATCCTACTCAAAGAGTAGGTGTAGATCAATGTGCGTGTGCACCATGAATCGCATCTCACACTCCAACTCATGGAAATGAAGTCACCCCTCACTTACCGAGTTTACCTTACAAAATTACAAAAATTGGCGAGAGACAAGGAGAGACCCCCTGTAGTCACACTGTGGGGGAGAGAAATCAAAAAGAACAACATCGTCGTGGTTAGTAATTCTTATATCATATTATAAAGGCATCTGCCCTAAATGACCCAAGTTGGAATTATGGCCTGAATCTTCTTGACTACGTGTCTGCATCCGTGGTGCCATCAGAAAAATGACATTATGTTTGTGCCGTATGGTAAAAATTCAAATATATTTGCAGTATGTAGGGATGAGAAGTATCGGTAAATACACAGTAGGAGAATAAAGTGAGAGGCACTGTGGGGAAAATGCCCCCGCAGTCCCCAAGCGCCCGTAAATTGACAAAGCCCTGATGAGAATTCATACATGCCCCCAACTCCTTACTACATCAAGGTAGGTGCTCCTCCTATAGACCACTTGTCCGTTCTCACCGTGTAGGTCAATGGGAGAGCGGAGAGCGATGTCTAGATATACTCTCCGGCTCGCCACCGTACTGCAGCGATTTCCGGTCACGTGCAGGACGTGATGACGCGTACGTTGCCCCCATTGATGACGATGGGCTCGACGCCTCCGGTTACTGTGGCAACTCTGTTCGAGTTGAATACAACGTGTGAGTCCTTATCTTTCTGCTCACTTCAGAAAACTTTATTGCTAAGTCTGTCAGCCCGTTTAGAACAGCAGCCATTGGCCTACGTTTGATGTTCTGAACAATCTGTGGCTGGTTTATTAACCTCACAGTGATACCCCTGGATCTGCACCAGTAGTCTTCTATAAGATCACGGCACTATCCACACATCGCCCCTGGTTGCTGATAAGCGGTGCAGTCAGGAAGCAAAGGTGGAGTGAAGTTTGCTCATGGCACCTAGAGTGCCTGGGATAATATTCCGAGGGCCAAAGGAGGAGAAGTGCTCTAGTTGGGTGGGGGCAACTTGTTAATCATAGAACTAACACAGGGCCCTGCATGGTTTTACAGTGCCTCGTTCCATATTATATTCAAATAGATACAAAGATGCAGGTCATAGTAAGGGCAAGGGCTACATGTGTTGGTCTACCTATTCAGAGTATGCCACGGAATATCATCATTTAAACCCACCAGATGGCTTTTTAGACGATACACCCATTTCTGCTCTCTGAGCAGGAGAGCTCTCGTTCTCTCTCCTGAGTTTGCACTCAATCTGGGTCTTTCAATCACTGTCCACGTTAGATCTTCTATGGTATGATGTTTTTCCCAAAAATGGGCTGTGAGTTTTGTGTTGGATTTCAAACACCTAATCGTACTTCGGTGTTCCATAATCCGTGTCTTTACCTTCCTGCTAGTCATTCCTACATATCGTTTCTGGAAGGGACACGTAATCAGGTAGATCACGAAGTCAGAGTTACAGTTTGTGTGTGACCTTTGTTCCCATGGATGGGTGAGTCCCACATCTATGGTCCTTGAGTTCCTTGTGAGGTGACACACACTACACGAACCGCATCTCGAGTGTCCATGGAGCGGGGGAGTCCTCCTGGTCTTTCGGTCCTCCTCTGTTGAAATGTGGTCGGTCTGGTATGCACCAAAATATCCTTGAGATTAGCACTCCTCTTGAAAGAGAATAGAGGCTTAGCTATGTTCATACCGTTGGAATTGAGTATGTTGGTGGTCTATCGGTCTTCTCCAATAGATTATCCCTGTTCATGTTGGCGGCTCTTTTCTTGGCTTTTGCTATCGTGTGTTCTGGATAGCCTCTTTGGCTGAGTTTCATCGTAAGGAGAGCTGCCTCCTCCTTGAAAGTTGTTCTCTCAGTACAGTTACGCCTTAATCTAAAAAATTGCCCAACAGGGAGGTTGTCCCTTAATGATTTCGGGTGGAAACTATCATATGCAAGCAGAGAGTTCTTATCAGTTGGTTTGTGGAAGACGCTGGTGTGCAGTTTGCCACCTTTTGGCTCTATGACTAGATCTGGAAATGGTAACACTGTCTTCGTCACTGTGGATGTAAAGTGGAGCAGGGGGTTCCTGCTGTTCAGCCAGTCAAGGAATTCGGTAACCAAGTTTGCATCTCCCTTCCAGATCACCAAAACGTCGTCAATGTAACGACGCCACAGTCTGATGTTGTCCGACCAGGGGCTGCGAGGATCGTAGATCATTTTCTTCTCAAAAGCACCCACGTATAGGCCAGCCAGACTCGGGGCGAATGTACTGCCCATCGAAGTCCCGTGGGTCTGCAGGTACAAAGTGCCCTCGAACTCAAAAAAGTTTTTTGTCAGGGCTATTTCCGCCTTATTAAGGATGAAGGCTCGTGGGGTTTGGTATGTCCATTCCTCCTCAAACAGGATGTCCTCTAGCACACGCAGGGTTTCTCCTTGTGGAATGTTAGTATATAGGGCTTCGATGTCTAAGCCCAATAGGAACTCACTGTGTGGGTCGAAATCCATATCTTTGATTAAATTGAGGATGTCAAGGGTGTCCCGTAAATAGGCCGGGAGTCACAGAACCAAAGGTCTTAAGTAAAAATCACAAAATTGTGACAGTGGTTCAAGGATGGATCCAATGCCCGACACAATTGGTCTGCCAGGTGGGGGCCTGGTGGGTTTGTGAATTTTGGGAAGTATATAAAAGTACGGTGTCTTGGGTTGGTCTTTAATGAGGTAGTCTGCCTCACCCATCCTTGGGAGTAAAGGTCACACACAAACTGTAACTCTGACTTTGTGATCTACCTGATTACGTGTCCCTGCCAGAAACAATGCCAGCAGGAAGGTAAAGACATGGATTATGGAACACCGAAGTACAATTAGGGTGTTTGAAATCCAACACAAAACTCACAGCCCATTTTTTGGAAAAAACATCATACCATAGAAGATCTAACGTGGACAGTGATTGAAAGACCCAGATTGAGTGCAAACTCAGGAGAGAGAATGAGTGCTCTCCTGCTCAGAGAGCAGAAATGGGTGTATCATCTAAAAAGCCATCTGGTGGGTTTAAATGATGATATTCCGTGGCATACTCTGAATAGGTAGACCAACAAATGTAGCCCTTGCCCTTACTATGACCTGCATCTTTGTTTCTATTTGAATATAATATGGAATGAGGCACTGTAAAACCATGCAGGGCCCCGTGTTAGTTCTATGATTAACAAATTGCCCCCACCCAACTAGAGCACTTCTCCTCCTTTGGCCCTCGGAATATTATCCCAGGCACTCTAGGTGCCATGAGCAAACTTCACTCCACCTTTGCTTCCTGACTGCACCGCTTATCAGCAACCAGGGGCGATGTGTGGATAGTGCAGTGATCTTATAGAAGACTACTGGTGCAGATCCAGGGGTGTCACTGTGAGGTTAATAAACCAGCCACAGATTGTTCAGAACGTCAAACGTAGGCCAATGGCTGCTGTTTTAAACGGGCTGACAGACTTAGCAATAAAGTTTTCTGAAGTGAGCAGAAAGATAAGGGCTCACACGTTGTATTCAACTCGAACAGAGTTGCCATAGTAACCGGAGGCGTCGAGCCCATCGTCATCAACTGGGGCAACGCACGCGTCATCATGTCCTGCACGTGACCGGAAATCGCTGCAGTACGGTGGCGAGCCGGGGAGTATATCTAGACATCGCCCTCCGCTCTCCCGTTGACCTACACGGTGAGAACGGACAAGCGGTCTTTAGGAGGATCACCTACCTTGATGTAGCAAGGAGTTGGGGGCATGTATGAATTCTCATCAGCGCTTTGTCAATTTACAGGCGCTTGGGGACCGCGGGGGCATTTCCCCCACAGTGCCTCTCACTATATTCTCCTACTGTGTATTTACCGATACTTCTCCTCCCTGCATACCGCAAATATATTTGAATTTTTACCATACGGCACAAACATAATGTCATTTTTCTGATGGCACCACGGATGCAGACACGTAGTCAAGAAGATTCAGGCCATAATTCCAACTTGGGTCATTTAGGGCAGATGCCTTTATAATATGATATATGAATTACTAACCACGACGATGTTGTTCTTTTTGATTTCTCTCCCCCAGAGTGTGACTACAGGGGGTCTCTCCTTGTCTCTCGCCAATTTTAGCAATTTTGTAAGGTAAACTCGGTAAGTGAGGCGTGACTTCATTTCCATGAGTTGGAGTGAGAGATGCGATTCATGGTGCACACGCACATTGATCTACACCTACTCTTTGAGTAGGATAACCTGTTACTAAGTAGCAACGTTTTTATGATTCCTAGTATAGGTATGGACTCTGGGTACTCGACCCTGAGCTGTGGTGGATTGATGTTTGATTGAAACATTGCAGTGAGCATAACTTAGAGAGGGAACAAATTTAGTGACCCTTTCTTTGTGGTTTTGTTTTTTTGTCCCCTTTTTCTCTGATGTAGTATAACACAAGTATACTCTCTAGAGGATACCTCGGTGTAAGAACAACTGGTTCTCACACCCCCTGATTTCGGGTAACGAGGTGATCTTTAACCTGGGGGCCGGTTGAGTCCTGAAGAAGGCTGACGTGACCCTTCAGTTTGGGCACAACTCATGGCTGAAACATGTCAACTAATTGGCAGTAAGGAGGGGTGTAAGGAGCTGATGGACTTGGCCCTTTTTGCAGGGTCCTCCCTGAACTTTTTGCCTTCCTCCTGTATTGTTTCTGACCTGTTTTGTTGGTTTTAGGACTCTGGGCACTTTACTACTGCTGATCAGTGCTAAAGTGCACATGCTCTCTGTGTAAATTGTTATGGTAATTGGTTGTCCATAATTGGTATGTTTGCCTTACTAGTAAAGTCCCTAGTAAAGTGCACTATGTGTGCCAGGGCTGGTAATGCAAATGCTACTAGTGGGCCTGCAGCACTAATTGTGCCACCCACACAAGTAGCCCTAAGAAGAGATCTCAGGCCTGCCACTGCAGTGCCTGCGCGCAGTTTGTTAACTGCCTTGTCGTCCTGGCAAGTGCACCCACTTGCCAGGCCTTACCTTCCCTTTTTATGCACATCAGACACCCCTATAGTAGGCCCAAGGTACCCCCCCTGGGCAGGGTGCAGTGTATGTGAAAGGTAGGACATGTACTGAGGTGTGTACCATGTCCTGACAGTGAAATACTGCCAAATTTGTTTTTCACTGTTGCAAGGCCATCTTGCCCATACGACAGAATAGGGAATGCTGAGTCCCATGTTTCCAGCATATCTTCCCATAGGCATGAGATGGAGAGATGGAGTTTAGTGTGCCTGAACTCAGAATTTAATAACACATCTTTTTGTGAAGATGGTTTTTGAATTGTGTGTTTAGAAACCACGCTTTTAGAAGTGGCTGGTTTCTTGTCTTAAACCATCCTGTGTGCCTCTGCCTGGTTGTGTATTGCCTGTCTGGGTTTGGATGTGACAGGGTCTGGGAAGTGTCCTGACCCCAGAGAGGAGTAGGTGAGACAGCAACAGGCTGGCCTGCGTTTGATGTGGGGGGGGGAGGAGTAGCCCCCTGGATGTGAAGAGGGCTATGTTGCTGCCCCAGAGGATGGCTCCACCTCCTGCTGAGCGTCTGGGCCCCAGACCCTGACTATCAAAGGAAGAGGGTGTGCACTGGCAGGAAGACACCCAGGCCTGGTTTGGACCGGGGTCAGAGCCCCCTGAACACAAAGACTTCAAAGGCATTTAGCGGTATAAATGTAAGAGCTGAAACCCCTCAACTCAAGACTGAAATCCATACTGAAAAAGGATTGAAACTACTTCGTGATCAAGAGGAACCTCTGCCAAAGAAGAACAGCTGAAGAGACTGAAGAGAAGGACTGCCCTTGCTGTGTGTTCTGGGGCTGGCCTGCAGTTTGCTGATTTGACTGAGGAGAGGACAAGGGACTTTGCTGTGTGCTGTGTCCCCCTGCTTGAGAGGACTTTGCTGTGTGCTGTGTCCTGAAGTAACTTGTCTCCAAGGGCCCGAGGAGAACTGGTCCCCTGTTGTGGAAGCTCAGGAACATAAAAGTTTCCAAGTGTGTCTCAGCGACGCTGTGTGCGTGTGCTTTTTGCATGCCTGAGACTGCCGTGTGGTCCATGGTGCTGTTTACGAGGTGCCCCGTGACCGCATTGCCCCCGCAGCGTGAAACATCGTCCACGCTGCTGCATTGCTGTTTGTGGCCCGAGCCGTCATCGTAACTGAGGCTGTGAGTAAAGATCGCCGCCACCGGCCCGAGCCGCAACGTGCTAAAGGCTTACTTGAAACTAAGGACCGTGTCTCAGCGACGCTGTGTGCGTGTGCTTTTTTCACGCCTGAGACTGCTGTGTGGTCCGTGGTGCTGTTTACGAGGTGCCCCGTGACCGCATTGCCCCCGCAGCGTGAAACATCGTCCACGCTGCTGCATTGCTGTTTGTGGCCCGAGCCGTCATCGTAAATGAGGTTGTGAGCAAAGATCGCCGCCGCTGGCCCGAGCCGCAACGTGCTAAAGGATTTCTCTATCCGGGCTGAAGAGGGGTGAAACCCCAAAACCGGTCCTAGGATGCTTGTTTCTGGTCCAGGGAGGACCTGGCTTGGCAGTTCGGGCTGGACTGTTCCCATGATGCACTGGGTGAAGACTGATTTGCATATGGCCAGGTCTAAACTAGGGTGGCATGGTGAGCAAAAGGATGATGGATTTAACCCAGATCTCTTGACTGGGGGTGAATGTTTTGATTTGTTCTGCATTCCGTCCATCAATTGTGTGTCTTTTGCTTTCTCGCCCTAAGTGCGCCAGGTCTGCCCAAACGTGGATCCTGGGCTCACTGTGCCACTGGAATCAAGCTATCCTGGCTGAAGAGGGTGAAACCCGAAACCGGTCCTAGGATGCTTGTTTCTGGTCCAGGGAGGACCTGGCTTGGCAGTTTGGGCTGGACTGTTCCCATGAGGCACAGGGTCAAGACTGATTTGCATATGGCCAGGTCTAAACTGGGGTGGCATGGTGAGCAAAAAGAATGATGGATTTAACCCAGATCTCTTGACTGGGGGTGAATGTTTTGATTTGTTCTGCATTCCGTCCATCAATTGTGTGTCCTTTGCTTTCTCGCCCTAAGTGCGCCAGGTATGCCCAGACGTGGGTCCTGGGCTCACTGTGCCACTGGAATCAAGCTATCCTGGCTGAATAGGGGTGAAACCCCGAAACCGGTCCTAGGATGCTTGTTTCTGGTCCAGGAAGGACCTGGCTTGGCAGTTCGGGCTGGACTGTTCCCATGAGGCACAGGGTCAAGACTGATTTGCATATGGCCAGGTCTAAACTGGGGTGGCATGGTGAGCAAAAGAATGATGGATTTAACCCAGATCGCTTGACTGGGGTGAATGTTTTGATTTGTTCTGCATTCCGTCCATCAATTGTGTGTCTTTTGCTTTCTCGCCCTAAGTGCGCCAGGTATGCCCAGACGTGTGTCCTGGGCTCACTGTGCCACTGGAATCAAGCTATCCTGGCTAAAGAGGGGGGAAACCCCGAAACCGGTCCTAGGATGCTTGTTTCTGGTCCAGGGAGGACCTGGCTTGGCAGTTCGTGCTGGACTGTTCCCATGAGGCACAGGGTCAAGACTGATTTGCATATGGCCAGGTCTAAACTGGGGTGGCATGGTGAGCAAAAGAATGATGGATTTAACCCAGATCTCTTGACTGGGGGTGAATGTTTTGATGTGTTCTGCATTCCGTCCATCAATTGTGTGTCTTTTGCTTTCTCGCCCTAAGTGCGCCAGGTATGCCCAGACGTGGGTCTTGGGCTCACTGTGCCACTGGAATCAAGCTATCCTGGCTGAAGAGGGGTGAAACTCCGAAACCAGTCCTAGGATGCTTGTTTCTGGTCCAGGAAGGACCTGGCTTGGCAGTTCGGGCTGGAGTGTTCCCATGAGGCACAGGGTCAAGACTGATTTGCATATGGCCAGGTCTAAACTGGGGTGGCATGGTGAGCAAAAGAATGATGGATTTAACCCAGATCTCTTGACTGGGGTCAATGTTTTAATTTGTTCTGCATTCCGTCCATCAATTGTGTGTCTTTTGCTTTCCCGCCCTAAGTCCGCCAGGTATGCCCAGACGTGGGTCCTGGGCTCACTGTGCCACTGGAATCAAGCTATCCTGGCTGAAGAGGGGTGAAACCCCGAAACCGGTCCTAGGATGCTTGTTTCTGGTCCAGGGAGGACCTGGCTTGGCAGTTCGGGCTGGACTGTTCCCATGAGGCACAGGGTCAAGACTGATTTGCATATGGCCAGGTCTAAACTGGGGTGGCATGGTGAGCAAAAGAATTATGGATTTAACCCAGATCTCTTGACTGGGGGTGAATGTTTTTATTTGTTCTGCATTCCGTCCATCAATTGTGTGTCTTTTGCTTTCTTGCCCTAAGTGCGCCAGGTATGCCCAGACGTGGGTCCTGGGCTCACTGTGCCACTGGAATCCAGCTATCCTGGCTGAAGAGGGGTGAAACCCCGAAACCGGTCCTAGGATGCTTGTTTCTGGTCCAGGAAGGACCTGGCTTGGCAGTTCGGGCTGGACTGTTCCCATGAGGCACAGGGTCAAGACTGATTTGCATATGGCCAGGTCTAAACTGGGGTGGCATGGTGAGCAAAAGAATGATGGATTTAACCCAGATCTCTTGACTGGGGTGAATGTTTTGATTTGTTCAGCATTCCGTCCATCAATTGTGTGTCTTTTGCTTTCTCGCCCTAAGTGCGCCAGGTATGCCCAGACGTGGGTCCTGGGCTCACTGTCACTGGAATCAAGCTACCCTGGCTGAAGAGGGGTGAAACCCGAAACCGGTCCTAGGATGCTTGTTTCTGGTCCAGGGAGTACCTGGCTTGGCAGTTCGGGCTGGACTGTTCCCATGAGGCACAGGGTCAAGACTGATTTGCATATGGCCAGGTCTAAACTGGGGTGGCATGGTGAGCAAAAGAATGATGGATTTAACCCAGATCTCTTGACTGGGGGTGAATGTTTTGATTTGTTCTGCATTCCGTCCATCAATTGTGTGTCTTTTGCTTTCTCGCCCTAAGTGCGCCAGGTATGCCCAGACGTGGGTCCTGGGCTCACTGTGCCACGGGAATCAAGCTATCCTGGCTGAAGAGGGTAAAACCTCGAAACCGGTCCTAGGATGCTTGTTTCTGGTCCAGGGAGGACCTGGCTTGGTAGTTCGGGCTGGACTGTTCCCATGAGGCACAGGGTCAAGACTCATTTGCATATGGCCAGGTCTAAACTGGGGTGGCATGGTGAGCAAAAGTATGATGGATTTAACCCAGATCTCTTGACCGGGGGTGAATGTTTTGATTTGTTCTGCATTCCGTCCATCAATTGTGTGTCTTTTGCTTTCTCGTCCTAAGTGCGCCAGGTATGCCCAGACGTGGGTCCTGGGCTCACTGTGCCACTGGAATCAAGCTATCCTGGCTGAAGAGGGGTGAAACCCCGAAACCGGTCCTAGGATGCTTGTTTCTGGTCCAGGGAGGACCTGGCTTGGCAGTTCGGGCTGGACTGTTCCCATGATGCACTGGGTGAAGACTGATTTGCATATGGCCAGGTCTAAACTAGGGTGGCATGGTGAGCAAAAGGATGATGGATTTAACCCAGATCTCTTGACTGGGGGTGAATGTTTTGATTTGTTCTGCATTCCGTCCATCAATTGTGTGTCTTTTGCTTTCTCGCCCTAAGTGCGCCAGGTCTGCCCAAACGTGGATCCTGGGCTCACTGTGCCACTGGAATCAAGCTATCCTGGCTGAAGAGGGGTGAAACCCCGAAACCGGTCCTAGGATGCTTGTTTCTGGTCCAGGGAGGACCTGGCTTGGCAGTTTGGGCTGGACTGTTCCCATGAGGCACAGGGTCAAGACTGATTTGCATATGGCCAGGTCTAAACTGGGGTGGCATGGTGAGCAAAAGAATGATGGATTTAACCCAGATCTCTTGACTGGGGGTGAATGTTTTGATTTGTTCTGCATTCCGTCCATCAATTGTGTGTCCTTTGCTTTCTCGCCCTAAGTGCGCCAGGTATGCCCAGACGTGGGTCCTGGGCTCACTGTGCCACTGGAATCAAGCTATCCTGGCTGAATAGGGGTGAAACCCGAAACCGGTCCTAGGATGCTTGTTTCTGGTCCAGGAAGGACCTGGCTTGGCAGTTCGGGCTGGACTGTTCCCATGAGGCACAGGGTCAAGACTGATTTGCATATGGCCAGGTCTAAACTGGGGTGGCATGGTGAGCAAAAGAATGATGGATTTAACCCAGATCTCTTGACTGGGGTGAATGTTTTGATTTGTTCTGCATTCCGTCCATCAATTGTGTGTCTTTGCTTTCTTGCCCTAAGTGCGCCAGGTATGCCCAGACGTGGGTCCTGGGCTCACTGTGCCACTGGAATCCAGCTATCCTGGCTGAAGAGGGGTGAAACCCGAAACCGGTCCTAGGATGCTTGTTTCTGGTCCAGGAAGGACCTGGCTTGGCAGTTCGGGCTGGACTGTTCCCATGAGGCACAGGGTCAAGACTGATTTGCATATGGCCAGGTCTAAACTGGGGTGGCATGGTGAGCAAAAGAATGATGGATTTAACCCAGATCTCTTGACTGGGGTGAATGTTTTGATTTGTTCAGCATTCCGTCCATCAATTGTGTGTCTTTTGCTTTCTCGCCCGAAGTGCGCCAGGTATGCCCAGACGTGGGTCCTGGGCTCACTGTCACTGGAATCAAGCTACCCTGGCTGAAGAGGGGTGAAACCCCGAAACCGGTCCTAGGATGCTTGTTTCTGGTCCAGGGAGTACCTGGCTTGGCAGTTCGGGCTGGACTGTTCCCATGAGGCACAGGGTCAAGACTGATTTGCATATGGCCAGGTCTAAACTGGGGTGGCATGGTGAGCAAAAGAATGATGGATTTAACCCAGATCTCTTGACTGGGGGTGAATGTTTTGATTTGTTCTGCATTCCGTCCATCAATTGTGTGTCTTTTGCTTTCTCGCCCTAAGTGCGCCAGGTATGCCCAGACGTGGGTCCTGGGCTCACTGTGCCACGGGAATCAAGCTATCCTGGCTGAAGAGGGGTAAAACCCCGAAACCGGTCCTAGGATGCTTGTTTCTGGTCCAGGGAGGACCTGGCTTGGTAGTTCGGGCTGGACTGTTCCCATGAGGCACAGGGTCAAGACTGATTTGCATATGGCCAGGTCTAAACTGGGGTGGCATGGTGAGCAAAAGTATGATGGATTTAACCCAGATCTCTTGACCGGGGGTGAATGTTTTGATTTGTTCTGCATTCCGTCCATCAATTGTGTGTCTTTTGCTTTCTCGTCCTAAGTGCGCCAGGTATGCCCAGACGTGGGTCCTGGGCTCACTGTGCCACTGGAATCAAGCTATCCTGGCTGAAGAGGGGTGAAACCCCGAAACCGGTCCTAGGATGCTTGTTTCTGGTCTAGGGAGGACCTGGCTTGGCAGTTCGGGCTGGACTGTTCCCATGAGGCACAGGGTCAAGACTGATTTGCATATGGCCAGGTCTAAACTGGGGTGGCATGGTGAGCAAAAGAATGATGGATTTAACCCAGATCTCTTGACTGGGGGTGAATGTTTGATTTGTTCTGCATTCCGTCCATCAATTGTGTGTCTTTTGCTTTCTCGCCCAAAGGATTTCTTGAAACTAAGGAAGCTACAAGGTGAAAGGGATCGTGATCATTGTTCTTCGAAAGGAATCTGCCCAAGATCGTCAACGAAGGAGAAGGCAGC
Organism: Calotriton arnoldi; assembly: GCA_963921515.1. Lineage (NCBI taxonomy): Eukaryota > Metazoa > Chordata > Amphibia > Caudata > Salamandridae > Calotriton > Calotriton arnoldi. Next base: position 495,004 of record CAWUFW010000666.1, read on the forward strand.
GCCGTAACCCGTCCGGCTACAGCCTCGCCTAGCAACAGAGCTGCAACGTGATCGGGATCGTCCAGCAGGACGTCCGACGAGCGGAGAGAGAGAGTGAGGCAGCGCACCCCCCCAGGTAAGGCTTGGACTCCGGTCGGGAGCCGCAAGCGTGTGTGGCCTGGGGAGTGCAGGAGGAGTACAGGAGTGCTCCGAGCTCTCTCCCGCTGCACCGCGTTAGACGCGCTGAGTCCCCGAGCGGCCCGTACCTGCCCAGCAGTACCGGGGCCGCCCCTGTAAGCTTACGACCGTTGTCTCTGTTGTTGGGGCCTAGTGGTGCCCGGAGTTGACCGCGCAGATTGGCTAACCGCATTGTTCTAGCATTACGAACTGCCTGATTCTTGCATTACGAACCGCATTATTCTTGCATTACGAACTGCCTGATTCTTGCATTACGAACCGCATTATTCTTGCATTACGAACTGCATTATTCTTGCATTACGAACCGCATTATTCTTGCATTACGAACTGCCTGATTCTTGCATTAAGGACTGTCTTATTACTACATTACGAACTGCATTACTGAACTGCATAGCATTGCATTAGGACTGCATTAGAGATAGTGAATTGCTTATTAATACCGCCAGAACCTACAAGTGATTGCTGGCCTAATTACCGGCAAAGCGAAATATTACGAATACGCGTATGTTGGATTTCTATCGTTTGGTCTCATCGTATTCCTTTTTATAAAGATACCGCTATTTTTATGAAACCAGTGTGGTGTCCATTTGTGGTGTTATCAATGTGTTACTGTGAGTGTGGTTGCAAATACTTTACACATTGCCTTGGAGATAAGCCTGGCTGCTCGTGCCTACCTACCAGGGGGTGAGCAGGGGTTATCTAAGCCTGTGTCCCTCCTTACCCTGATTAGAAGCAAGGGTCCCTATTTGGACTAAGGTACCTACCTCAGCCAACTAGAGACCCCCAGTTCTAACAGGAGCCCATAACTTCTCCCAATCATCACCATCCTTCACGTTTTTAATCCTGGCCGGAGGGCCCAGGAATAAATTGTATACACAGTGACACCTCCGAGCTAGTTTTAATCCACACTGCACTTTCACTTCCGGTGATCCCAATCACTTTATTCATTAATTTTTTCTCTTCTGTGTTGTGTTTTGTCTTCCCCTACCCTATTGCTCCACCCCAGGCGTTGGATGCACGGGGGTGTTCTGAAGCAGCCCTATGATGAAGCATGTCACACAATTGCGTGAGTGAGGGCAGTATTAGGACACACAGCACGTGCCACCACATATAGAGATATTTCACCACTACCTCTACTCCTTCTGGTGTATAAAAGTGTCTATTGGGGGTCCCGAGTAGGGTCTTCCGTTACCCTCACCCCTCCTTTTTTGTGTTATACTATGTCCCACTTAGCCAAGGTAAACCCCCCAAAAAGTGAATGAATCTTATATTGATTTCCCCCTATCACCTCTGTACTATGGAGAAGGATCAATTTGGGATCGAGAGGGATTTCTCACAAAAGAACTCGGGCAAGGCAAGAGGTCACCCCCTCCAGAAATTTTCCAACACTTCACAACTCCAGACCGTGTGGAGGAAGGTCCCCTCCTCGACACCCCTTTGGAGATACATGGGGGGACAATATCATACCTATCAGCCATAGATGATGTCTAGTATAATAAGCCCTATGCAGTTACTTAAATTAAATAAGACGGTGGCAAGAGGAAATGGCAGCACCACGAGGGGCCGCCAATGTGTCATTCTAATCATCATCGACCAAGTCCTCCAGGTCCTTCCGCCAGGTCAACCGCAGGACTGTCGAAGTAGTAGGGCTATGCATAATCAGGGTCTGGTATATTTGTCTGATCATATGGAGACCCAAGTCCCCCATCAACAGCCTACCCTCCAGTGGGCTAAACTCAGGCAATTCCTGAAGATTCTGTATATATGTGAAAGTATAGCATGATGGAATTGTAGATATTTGTCAAACTGGCTGCGATGGAGTTGATATTCTTCCTGTAAATGTTGAAAGGATTACAAAACAGTACCCTTCATGACATCACCTAACGTGGAAAGTTCAATTGTATCCCGGTCCCGAAACCCCGGTAGTGCAGACACCTGCCGAAGAAAATCCCGTGCCATAACGGGTCCCCCCATCAATTCCCCCTCGAGCCCAACCATCTAATAGCCTGCCTCCATACTCGTCTGACCACATGGGTTGCTGGGGAAAGATGATCCATCCCTCTATGACTGTAAAGAAGCCAAGAAGCATCCGGCCGCCCATCGCCCACCTCTCTACCACATAAGCCGGATCCTCTAGGTCACTGTACCACCAGTCATTAATATTAAGTAGCTGAGACTCTAATTATATTTTAACCATTTTTGTGCCATTGTGCTTATTTGATGTTCTTGTTTTTTTTTCTAAATTTCTTTGAGAATGTTATTGTGGTGTGTAAATAACTTCAATGTTATGAAACTATTGGTCATGTCTCTGCTTCTTGCGACATAGCTCTCAGGAATTAAAAAGCAGAGTTTCTCATTGAACTATATTGTGACCTAACACGATTGTGGTATATTACGTTGGGAGGCTCATCCCAGATTAATAACCCACTTTCTGACATTCCCTATAGTTAACTTTGTTTAAACCATTTGCATACATTTTAACTGAAATGGTCATGTAATTTCTCCTTTACTGTTCATTGTTTCAATTAGAATCATATGACAAGTGAACCAAGTACAATATTTGTAGCACAAACACATAGTCTAGCCTTCTATTCTATATGTCTAATTTATATAATGTTGCTCAGAATGAAGTGTGTACCTTCCATCTGTAATCGTGGCACAAATGTGTTTTTATCCCTGATTTCTAAAAGGGTCTTTCATTGTTGTTCACTACACTACCCTTTGCACACACAGCACAAATTATATAGTCCCGAAAAACTACTTGTTACCCCCTCTTTCTGAAAGCCCCTATATTTATTATTATTCAAATGACAAGAGTGTACTTTCCACCTGAAATGTTGTTGCAAAACTACTTTTCTTTCAGCTGCCTCCATGGATGTATCAGTATCACTCTGGGAAGATTGGAGGAATAAATCAATTTCTTCACCAATCTGAGAGAAAAACCATTTGAAGACTCAGAGCTCACCACGTGGGTTCAAGGCTCTGACATTGGGCTTGCTCAAAAAGCTTTTTCTATGAGTATTTGTGCTGTTCTCCTGTATTAGATGTCAATTATACCTGAATATACAAACCTGAATCACAAATTGATTGTAGCTGGACAGCATAATAAACATAGCTGTGGATCTCTTCTTGATGTAACAAAGAAATGATTGAGACATGCATCAGAGACCATACTAAAAATCTCTAGTCGCATTGAGAGATAAAGTTTAATGATACATGCCTTCCTCATGGACCTCATAAGATATCCAATCAACTCATCTTAACATATTTTTGAAAAACTAAAAACTAAAAGTCTAGTTCGCTCTTCTGAAATGTCTTTTTATATCAGTCCCATTGTGCTGTCTTGTTAATGTTTAGTGAGTTTTTTCATTTTCTTGTCTATCCTAAAAGTTGGTCTTTGAATAATGTAAGCTCCAAGAATACATTATCATATGTATTTGCAATGTGTTGTCGGGACATCATTATCAATGAACTTTTTTAAGAAAGCGACTCTTTCCACCCACTGTCCATTTGAGTATCTACTCCTGAGGCTAAACTGCATCCGAATATTATATCCGTTGATTTATAATCTTCAAGAATATTACTTTAATTTGGTGCAGTCACTATCTGTTACTATACTTTCAGGTGCAATGATGGAAGGTGGCCTTCTTTGGACACTGTATATCAGAGTCACCTTCTATTACTGCTGTAATCAGGCTTGAGGTTATTATTTTCATTCTGTGATTGAATGCTTTTGCCAGTAAATGACATTTGAGCAGGATTCACATACACCGGATCGGATGGTTATATCAAATGTTACAGGGTGCTTGTTCAGCACTTGACAAGGTGCCAACAAGGAATCACGAAGGTAAAACAAAAAGGTGTCAAGAAACAGGAGTGTGGACAATTTCTGTACAAATGAATTGCAATGGGGACAGAGTGTTAAAAAGCAACACAGTACTGACATTCTATCAGCAGACGACTGATTTCCCAAGCCCCAAGAGCAGGGCCAATCTTGTAAGAATTTATTTTAGCTGTGGAGTCTTCTCTTTTCATAATCATGTTGGTTATTCCTTGCACTGGAAATGTAACTGCATGTAAGAAATTGGATTTTTGGTTGAGAGGGGGAATCACCTCTCAGGTAACAACCAAAATCCTTGTCAGGGTGAACCACAAAAGTCACTAAATTAACATGTGCTTAACCCTCTGGTAGATTGGCACAAAATAGTAAAGCTTATATTAGAGGCAATGTGTAAAGTATTTATGCAGCACACAAACAGTAATAAAGTGAAAACACAACACAAAAAAACACAGTTTTTTTCTACTTTTTCAGCATTTTATATAGCGCAAACTTGACCCGAAAGTATCAGAGCGGTTTACATGAGCACCAGTTGCATTACACAAGGACACGTTAATTTTTGTTAGGCACAGGGAGATTAAGTGATTTGCCCAGATGTTGAGTGTCATTGCAGAGACTCAAACCCGGTTCCCCAGATTTGAGATCGACCACCCTAGCCGTTAGGCCACATCCTCTGTTGACAAATAAAATTAATTTTAATAAATAGAATGATACCAGAGCAACAAGAATCATATCAGTGTAACAGAGATTTCGAATTCAAAATGTTTTAGTGAAAATGGCACCAAGAAGCAGAAAGCGCCACTCACTGCTATCTGATCACACTGGACTGGGAGAAAGTTAAGGCTGACCACAATGGAACGTGGGCCATATACAGGGATTAAGTTAGTCCCCCTGAAAAGTTTCATTCTCAAGTCAAATGCTAAGAGTTCCATTCATGTTGGAGGGGGCCACGAGGAGGAGGCTTTCGGCATGATAAGCATGTCGAGCATTGCAGACAGTTGCTGTAGCATGAAAATTCGGTCATCGCTGGAGTTCAGCAGTGTTGTATCTTTGCGGGTGGTCACTGTCGGTTTGAAGAATAGGTCTCACTGAAGCTTTGAGGTTGGCGGTGGTCGCGGGCAGCAAAATCTTGACATGGACTGGTGCGTCACAGTTGCAAAGAGCCCAAACTCAAGATTTTTACCTTTTTCTTTAATAATAATAATAAATAATAAGTACATTTATAAAGCACATGGTTACTCCAACTGGAACATCCCCATGCTAGAATTCCCACTCAAAAGAGCCTAAGGGTGTGAAAACAGTTCAATATCTAAATGAAACATCAAAAATGAAATAGATGTTATCAAAGAAGATCTCGGAAGGGGGCCAGGAGAGTGTGAAAACCTCTCACTATTGTGGAAATGTGCTTTTTAATGAGCACACCGGTGCAGGGGTCACCCTTCTCTTGTCCACGGGTCCATAGACCAACAAAATAGAGATTGGCACTGAAGCTGGAATTCAAATAACAAGTTTATTAATCACTCATGAGTGGGACTACGTCCATACAGCACTCTCAAGTGCTGCCTGAGGTAGTACACTGAAGTCACAGACCATGGTGCTTATATACAGAGTTTGTTGCAGAGTAAGCATGTAGTTACAAATAGAAGGTACAAGCATACACAGGAATAACTACCAACAAACATGGGCAGATGGGTGATCACTTAGTCAGCAGAGTGGGAGGGGGAACAGAACTGTTTACATCAGCAAAAAACAGTTGACAGTTATATCTTTAGCCAGGTGCATTCTAGCAGCTACAGGCCTTTGCTCAGCACATTGCTTTTAGCTCAGTACAGAAGGAGTTAACTAGAGTTGATGACACAAGCAGAATAGAAGGGCAAGCAACAGTGAAGACGGAAGAATTACATAGCTAACAAAATGGATGCCACAAACAAGATGGCTTCAGCCTATGCTAACAGAAATTATTTCAGATTTCCACAGATGACCCTTTTAGCATATGTGAAGACATCTTCTAGGCTTTATAAGGAGTACGGAAAATATCATATACATCTATCTGCATTCATTCATTAATTTCTTGATCACTTGCTAATCGGGCATTTACATTCTTAACATTTTGTTTAGTCGGTATACACGAGGTGCAAGTAGAAACACAAAGGGAACAAAGCATTGGGCCGCATTGAATACATAGGCAACAAGTGAAAAGAATAGCAAGAAATATACATAAGGCTGACAATAGCTTCCAGCCCCATACAGTAAACATGTTCCATAGCCATCCAAAGTCCAAGTTCCTGAATCCTGATGGATTTCAGTGGCTATTTTGTGCAACTTGGAAATTGCGTCAAAAACAGAAGGGGCGTGGGCAGGGATATAGACACAGCAGCTACTCCCGATGATGCGACATGCTCCACCACGCTCGGCCAGGATGACATCAAGGACCATCCTATTTTGGAGCGCCACAATTCTCGCAATTTGTAGTTCTTCTGTGATGTTTCCAAGCGCCATTGCTGTCTGATTGGTTACAGCCTCTACAACACGTGTCAAGCGCCTTATTTTTCTACTGTTTAATGCCGCACCAACAAAGAAGAATAGTCCCAAATTAAAGTCAATATACTGCTGTAGTGCAGTATCAGTTTGATCCACCTCATCATTGTTTATTGTCCTTTTGAATCTGTTCTTGGAAATGTCATTATACAGTTTATAGTCTTTATGGTAGGATGCAGGTGCCAAAAACATGGAAGCAAAAAGGACACGTAGCAGCTTCCCGACCAACCAATAGGTAGATGGTAATAACCTTTACTTCCGCAAATAAAATAGGTGTTGTGTGAGGACAAAAAGCTGCTATTGTTCATTCCAGTAATGTTCAACAGTAAAGTACAGTCACTTTTTCCCACAGGAATACTGCCAATACTGCTCACACAGAGATCCGCTCGAGCTCTAGTAACAGCAATAACAGGAGGCCCATTCCCCTTAGTTGTTCGAGTGTTAGGGAAAACATAGTGTATGGAGGAATTTCCTCAGCGATACTCCTCCGTTTCCCACCCAGTTCCTTTAGCTTGTGGATCTCCTTCCTCATCGCGGTAACAAACTTTATTCAACTGAGCGTTTAGTCCACCTACATCAGCATAAGTAATATTAGCAAATTCAGAAGCCCACAACAATGCAAACCAGGCTCTACAGGAGCCATTATGTGAAAACGGCAAGGGAATAAAAGGCGTTCCTCCCTTTTTCTGATGAGCTGGCATCATTCCACATACCCAGCAATTGGTAACGTTTGTGGCATTGTGGGTATGATGCAACATTTGAATGAAAGTGTTATTGAGGTAGGACATTCTATGCTTTTTCACATGATACGGTAGAGTAAAATAATGATGTTCAATTGGGACAGGAGTAGTAGTAGTCAGTAGATTTCGGACAGGAGCTACTTCCTCTACAATCCATGTTATTATAGCAACGATAACAATAGTCAAAGTAAGTCCAGTAGCAATTATTGTTCTTTTGCTACAAACTCTTGCAGCAGTTGGTTTCTTCTCCTTAGACATATTCATTTCATCGACAAACAACAAAGCAGATGGTGCCCTAAGGTCCTGGGCAGGTGTTGATTTCTTCACTAACGTTGAGACGAGTAGTCACTAAAAGACTACCCCCCTTTGAAGTCAGTCTTTAACCACCCAGGACAGTGGCTCAAACAGTCTCTTTCAATGAAATGTCTTTCTTCCTGGGTCGAAGCTGATATCGGGATGTACCAGGAATCGTGTGGTCCGGGTAGACTTCCTCAGGTGACACAGCTTGTCCTTTCTCGGTGACCAGGATATCGCGGTGATCTGCCAACACAGCTGGGCTCACTAGGTCTTGCAACACTTTTCGACAGTGTGTTGCGTGGACCCAGTTCTTCCGCTTCATCACTCGAACTGCAGACCTGGTAGCCAGTAGTACCTCCTCCGGTCCTCGCCACCTCGGTGCTAGGGAGCTGGTCCTCTGGAATGACTTTACGACCACAAAGTCACCAGGCCGTAAACAATGGCCCTCACCTTGCGACCTGTCTGGAAAAGTCTCCCGAACCTGTTGATAAATAGAAGACAAACTGTCAGTCAACTGAGACAAATATTCATTCATCAATACATAGGGTACATCATGTATAGGGCGTGGCTTAGGAATTCCCCAAATATTCATTGGCCTTCCAAAAACCACCTCATATGGTGTGAGGCCAGATAGTGTATGTGGTATCGATCTAATGGATTGCAATGCCAAAGGCAGTGCATCAGGCCATTTCAAAGATGTGGAAGCCTGTATCTTAGCCAATTTTAATTTCAGAGTGGAGTTGTAACGTTCCACTAATCCTGCTGATTGTGGGTGGAAAGCAGCATGAAACTGCTGCTTAATTCCCAATCCTTTCATGAGATACTCAACAACTTGCCCAATAAAATGGGGTCCGTTGTCACTCCACAAAACTCGGCAAATGCCGAATCGGGGAAAGAACTCCTTTAGGAGCACCTTTGCTGTCGTAAGAGCTGTATTATTCTTCGTAGCGTATGCTTCCACCCATTTACTGAAGGCGCAAACCACTAGTACGACATACTTTAGGTTGTTACAGCGCTCAAGCTGGATGTAATCCATTTGCAGGACCTCAAAAGGTGCAGTTGGTATTGCAAACCCTCCTGTTGGAGTTCGTGTTCCCTTTCCAGGATTATACTGGAGGCAGATCAGACAGGACTGGACTATTTTCTTAGCCGTACCAGCAATCTCTGGATGATCACAAACTTGCATAAGTTGCTTTGCTATTGAGGATGCTCCAACATGTGCCGTCCCATGTGCCATGTGAATCATAGGATGTAAATAGGCTGCGGGTAACTTCCATTTTGTCATTTCTTTATTCCTCCAACAGCCCTCGTCATCTAATGTTCCCTCCTTGGACCATTGGTCTAATTCATCAACAGAAGCAGATTGCTGCATGTCCAGCACCTCTTGCCTGGCATCATGCCAACGTTCAGCCTGTGACTTAACTACATACATAGATGTGGTACTTCGCTGCATTGCAGTCTCACGAGCTGTGCAATCCGCAAAGGCATTGCCTGCTCCTATTTTATCAGTCACTTTCTTGTGTGCACTACATTTAACAATTGCCACTTTCTTAGGATAGGTCAAGGCAGTAAGGAGATTATGTACTAATTCCCCATGTACTATTTGTGTCCCATGTGAAGTGAGAAAGCGTCTTTCTTTCCAAAGTTGCCCGAAGTTATGAGCCACGCCGAAGGCATATTGGCTAACAGTGTAAATGTTAACAAGCAACTCTGTACTAAGCTCACATGCTCTGGTCAGTGCTATCAACTCGGCTGCTTGAGCTGACTTCTGTGGGATATGAGCTGTCTCAACTACTGTCTGAAGTGTTGTAATTGCATAAGCAGCAGATGTAGTGCCATCAGGCAATTTCAGGCAGGCTCCATCAACCCACAATTCCCCATCAACACTAGAAAGAGGTGTATCTTGTAGGTCAACACGACCCTTTGTTCGTTCTTCAGTAAGGGATATACAGTCATGTAACTCTTGTGACTGAGACTGAGTAGCTGGAAATGGCAATAATGTAGCAGGGTTCAGAGTCAAACATCTTTTTAACGTGGTATGAGGTGCCAAAAGTGTCACTTCATATCCTGTCAAGCAAGCACTAGTCAGATGCTGTGTTTTTGTTTGATTTAACAAGGCATCAACTGAATGGGGTACTAACACAAGCAATCTATGTGACAAGACTATTCCCTCGCTCTGACATATGGACACAGCCGTTGCCGCCACTGCTCGAAAACAACCAGGCAGCGCGCGGGCAACTGGATCAAGGACAGCTGAGAAATATGCACAAGGACGTTGTTTATCACCGTGTGTTTGTGTTAAAACTGAGAGAGCGCAACCTTCCCTCTCGTGTACATAGAGTGTGAAGGTCTTAGTGTAGTCTGGAGTTCCTAATACTGCTGCAGAACAAAGAGCTTGACGTAACTGTTGGAAGGCATCCTGGCACTCAGTAGTCCATGGGAGAGGCATCGGAGTGTCTTTAGTCAAAAGGGCCAACAAGGGTTTAATAATGTGAGAAAAGCTAGGGATCCACTGCCTACAAAAAGAAGTAAGGCCAATCAGTGCACAGACATCCTTCTGAGTACGGGGCACGTGAGTGTCTAAAATAGTTTGAATGCGATCTGGTGTGAGTGCACGTCCCTCCTTAGACAGGAGGTGACCTAAATATTTTCTGAATCCAGAAGACACTCGGATACCGGTATTCTACACGATACCGAAGATCCATAAGGACAGAATACCACCACCTGGGCGACCTATTGTGTCCGGGATTGGTTCCCTTCTGGAACCCCTTTTGAAATACACCGACTGGTTCCTCCGTCCTCTAGTAACCCGTATTCGGTCATATGTACAGGATACTAAACATCTTCTTAATCTCTTAACTGATGTTACGTATGATCCCTGCCATAACATCTTGGTGTGCCTAGACGTGGAAGCTCTCTACATGAGCATTCCGCAGGAAGAGAGTATTAGGGTCATAGAAAATCTTCTTGAGCAGGAGGATTGGAGTTGGGATGCACCAGTTAGCTGGGTGATTACATTGATGCGCCTCGCTCTCACTGAAACATTTTTCAGGTTTGAGGAACAGCTGTTTCTACAGGTCCACGGCACTTCGATGGGCAGCACGTTCGCGCCCAGTATAGCGTGTTTGTACGTGAGCCAGGTAGAAGAGCAACATATCTGGCGTCCTAACCTTTACTCTGATAACATCAGAAAGTGGTGGCGCTATATAGATGACATCCTAATTATTTGGGAAGGTGACATTGTCACCTTAAACAACTTCTTTGTTTGGATAAACCAACTTAATCCGCACCTTAAATTCACTATGACCCATAATGAAAGTCAAGTTTCCTTCCTAGATGTTAACATTTGTGCTAAAGAGGGGGCTTTGTACAGCTCACTCTACACAAAACCAACTGACAAAAATAGCCTGCTGCATTTTGGAAGTGCTCACCCACGATCCCTCAAAGAGAACCTCCCGGTGGGGCAGTTTTTACGTATACGCAGGAACTGTGCTGATCTTAATGATTACAAAGTAGAGGCAGATATACTGTCAAAAAAATTGGAGGAGAGAAAATACCCTAGGAAGATTATAGAACGAGCAAAGAAACGATCTCGCAACACCCCAAGAGAGGCCCTTTTGGAATCCAATCCTAAAGAGGAAAAAGAGAAATTGATCTGTGTAACGACGTTTAATGCATCTTCCAATGATATCAAGAAGATTATAAACAAAAAGTGGGCTATCCTGACCTCTAACAAACTCAAGTTTGAGAAACCGATGTTTTCGTTTAAAAGAAATAGGAGCATAAGAGACTCATTAATACATACAGATTTCCGTAAAACCAAAACAAATGAACAACTTACACTCTGGAACCAAAAACCGGTTACAGGTCACTACCCCTGTGGATCTTGCGTGGTGTGTCCCTTTACCGAACACACCAAGGAAGTAGATTTAGGCATGCACCATGCATGGGAACAGCGTACGCATACTAATTGCAACAGCGAGAAAGTAATTTATTTGATTAGGTGTCCATGCAATCTCATGAATGTGGGAATGACAGGAAGGAAAGTGAAGGTTCGCATCAGTGAACACAGAAGTACTATAAGACGCGCAATTACAGCGACAAAGCTGACAGCCCACTACGTTGAAAAGAAACACACTGATATGGATCTATGGTGGACAGTGATCGAGACGGTGAAAGGGGAGGGTGACATCACAAGAATCCTATTAGAACGTGAAGAGCGGTGGGTGTATAGGCTCAAAACCCACCTTACAGGATTGAATGATTCCATACCTTGGAATCAACTTAATAAAAAATAGATAATTCAACTAACTACACACCACGTGCGACATTAGATTCCCCCAAACACAACCTGACAATCCACAGACTTAACCCCCGTAATCTTAAAAATTCTGCGGGTGTTTCTATAACGGGATCACTGTGTAGTACTTTATTATTATTTTTATTTTTATTGTTATTTTTATGCAAAGCAATATGACGAAAATAAAAATAAATGTAATATAGTCTTAGATTGTGTTTGACAGGTCCTCCGTTTTCCGTTAAAATCACCTACACGGAAAGTGATGAAATATGTAATATAGCTTTTACTACGGATAACAGATACACCTCTGTCTGGGTATATAAAATTTATCCCTATAACATCATTTGTAGGGTGTTAAATCCTTTAATTTGTTCCCTTTGAACCACGTGGGTCTATGGGTATACAGACGCGAGGTGTACAAAAGAATCGAAAAGTCGTTAATACAATGAATTTAGTATTAACATATACTAGCTCACATTTCATTTGCCATTGCTCTGTTCTCCAGTATAAGGGAAACTGACATGTGTCAGACTTAATAAAGTTTTCGGTGGCCCGTACATGTAGAGATTCTAACCTAAAACTACAATACCCATGATTGTTTAGGTTTACGAGTAACTAGGAACTACATTTCCCAAGATTATTAAGACAAGGGAGCAACACGTGTTTGCTCCTATGTGACAGTTGCCCGTCTAGCGTGGTGACATCAACACACAGCACCGGAAGAGGAGGCGTCAACGCAGATGTGGGAATAAGTTTCTCCCTTTTAAAAGCAGGGGTGTTCAGGTTAGCGGCTCACCAAGCAGCTGGGACCTCATACGAGTAGATTGAGCAGCGGGGTAGGACCCTTGATGGCGTAAGTAACTCCCACTGTAAAAATATCTCGATGCAGGTATGGACTGACGCGTTACCGCTACAATCAGCGGGGCGGCCAGATTTTAACTCACGGTTTTTCTTTTCTTTTCTTTCCTTTCCTTTTTTCCGTTGTGTTCATTGATTGCGATGCCAATTTTTGACATGGCACGTAAAAATTTCTTTACACCCTGTGCAACCTATGCACTATATCAACTCCAGGGTTTGACTACAGGGCTACACCAAAGAGTGAGGTCCAGCGCGAAGTGGAACCTCCCCCAAGTTGGGGTAAGGAGTAATTGTGGTGTGTTATGAAGGAGTGATTGAAGTGGCGATGTTTTATTGGCAGGAGAGCATGAGAGTGGTTGGCACAAGAGTTTTAGCCTATTTCACACGCACTAGTGCAATGCAAGAGGATAGGATGCGGCAAATTGTCGCCACCACACGGGTATAACACAGACATGAGTGTTCAAAAGAGACACGCTAATGAACGAGTAACACGCACTGGAGTCAAAAGTACAGTACATGACTGTGTCACCATTAAAATGGTTATTCACGAGTTTTTCGGCACAAGTGCATGGTACACAATCCAGCAGACTATGAGTACATGATACTATGGTGGTTATTTTGTTGTTTATGTCGTTCTACAGATGGAGTGACGACATACCAATTGGTTCTAAGATAAGGAGCAGCTATCTGCCCTTACTACATTGAGTATAGGGCAAATCCCTTACCTATTTTTGATTCCAGGGGGCCACAGCTTGTCCTGAAGAAAGTCCAGCACCCTTTATGGGGCACTAGTGGACTGAAACATGTTGACAGTAGGGTCCTAGGACCATAATATCCCACCGGACCCTATTTCTTTATCTTTTTAATATCCCTGCCAGATCCAACAATAAAGGGAAACCGGGATCTGACAGAGGATTTTTAATCTTTATCCCCCTCTGACCCCAAAAAATATCTCTTAAGCGCTCCCTGAAATATGGTTGAGCCCACCCTGACTTTTAGGTGTCAGGGTGTCCCGATGATGAAGCATGACACCACTAGGGTGTGTGAGGGAACATAAAACAAAAGGAGTTGCCTCCTTCCTCACCCGTAGGTGAAGATCTATCATAGCTTTATGAAGGGACACTCCACCATCATTTACTCAGTTTAAAATTATCTAGGTTATCCGGGCCTCCCGGAGTAACAATTAGGGGAGTACTTTGTGTGTAATAGTGTTGATACACGGGAGGGTGCACTCCCCTCGCGAGTTCCTCTCAGCCCTTCAAGGGGTGAGAAATCTTTCTCATTCCATTAGTGTTAATAGTTTAGCGCAGCGCACAGCTGTGGGGCGTTTAGTAGTTTAAAAAGAAGGGGTTTATAAATTGAAACCCGCCTATATATACCCACCTATGGTAGAAACTCCTAGGTGTTTTACCCCTTTTCTGTGATCTAGCCTATGTTTGTCGCCTACTTTTTATCGCTCATTCTTCACTATCGTAAGACACAAATATGAATACTTTAGGATCACTCACTGCGTCCGAGTCCCTAGGTCTGGGGTACTCAGATGAAATTGTATCAGCCATCTTGGCTGGCCCTTCACTGTTACCAGACACGAATATTAATCAAAGCTTGAGTCAAGCACAAAATTGGGATGAACTTAAACGAGCCCAGATGAAGATCTTACTTCACGGGGCAATTTTAACGGAATACCTACGGGGCAACGCAGCACCAAGAGGCCTCTTGGTTACCAACGCCCCCAGAATATTTTTGGATGACCAACAGTTCAAAAAAGAATGGTCACTAATCGCGTGGCACTGCACACGCGACTGGTTGATCCTCATTATCAACACGGCGAAACGCCTTTCAGAAGCCATCTTGATCAAGATCAAAACCAGCGAAGACGCATTAATGACCGAAATTAAGATCACACTCTATAAGAAAAAGTTAGAGGAAGTAAATAAAGAGATAGGGGAACACAAAGATTTTTTGATGCAGAGCAAGGTCAACAAATTACAAAAAGACCTGAAAAAATGTGCCCATGAAAAGGTGTATCCGTACGTAAGAGAAGATTATAAATCCCAGGAGAACTCAGAGTCGGGTTCTTCATATCAGGGGGACTCAAGCAATTCTGAATCGGAAAATGAGGGGTGGTCAAGTGATGGTTCGAACAAGAGTTGGAGAGGTAGATCGAGGAGACCGAGATGGGGGAACTACAATCAAGGGTATCAACCACCGCAGATGTACCAATGGCCTGGCCCATTCGGTCCGGTTCCATTCCAGGGACCACCACCTTTTCACGGACCACCACATTACCAATCTGGCCCATTCTTCCAACCCAATTACAATCAGAACCGTTTTTTAGGACAGGGTGGGAGAAGGGGCAGACGAGGCAGAAGGAACAACTCCAACAAGCAAGTGCAATGGGAAGACAGCAATGCACCGGTGAGCACCCGCAGCATGACGAAGGGGCCAACAGCAGGAACGAGCACAATGCGGGATTAGTAGTCAATCTCACAGACTACAACTTGAGCACTGAAGAAACCATAGTCCTGAACAAGGGCCTTGGGTTTGTGCCAACCGCATACCTTGATAAGTTCCAGCTACGCTGTGAATTGAGCGATTTCTTTCGGAAGATACGAATAAAAACATTCTTTCTAAATAAAGAATCACAGACAGAAGATCAAAATCACACCACTCTTCGCCGAAAATCGACTTTTTTCCCGCCTACATCAGTGATACCGCCAGAAGTTATAGCTTTTGAGGAAAGTGTAGCAAAAGAGATTGAGGATTTACCTATGAAGACCGGCATGTTTGATAATCTCAGCAAAAGAGAAAGAGAGGCTTTGAAATCTTTAAGTCTGAGAACAGATATCATCATAAAGCCAGCAGACAAGGGGGGAGCAACGGTAATACAAAGCTCCACCGCGTACAGAACAGCATGTATGAATCTACTGGCAGATACTAAGTATTGCAAACCTATCATGAGAGATCCAACAACACGGCTTAGGAGGACAATAAGTAACATAACCTCGGAAGCACTGGCACGAGAATGGATAACCAAAAAAGAACATGATTTTCTGAATCCAGAAGACACTCGGATACCGGTATTCTACACGATACCGAAGATCCATAAGGACAGAATACCACCACCTGGGCGACCTATTGTGTCCGGGATTGGTTCCCTTCTGGAACCCCTTTCGAAATACACCGACTGGTTCCTCCGTCCTCTAGTAACCCGTAATCGGTCATATGTACAGGATACTAAACATCTCTCTTAACTGATGTTACGTATGATCCCTGCCATAACATCTTGGTGTGCCTAGACGTGGAAGCTCTCTAAACGAGTATTCCGCAGGAAGAGAGTATTAGGGACATAGAAAATCTTCTTGAGCAGGAGGATTGGAGTTGGGATGCACCAGTTAGCTGGGTGATTACATTGATGCGCCTCGCTCTCACTGAAAAAGTTTTCAGGTTTGAGAAACAGCTGTTTCTACAGGTCCACGGCACTTCGATGGGCAGCACGTTCGCGCCCAGTATAGCGTGTTTGTACGTGGGCCAGGTAGAAGAGCAACATATCTGGCGTCCTAACCTCTACTCTGATAACATCAGAAAGTGGTGGCGCTATATAGATGACATCCTAATTATTTGGGAAGGTGACATTGTCACCTTAAACAACTTCTTTGTTTGGATAAACCAACTTAATCCGCACCTTAAGTTCACTATGACCCATAATGAAAGTCAAGTTTCCTTCCTAGATGTTAACATTTGTGCTAAAGAGGGGGCTTTGTACAGCTCACTCTACACAAAACCAACTGACAAAAATAGCCTGCTGCATTTTGGAAGTGCTCACCCACGATCCCTCAAAGAGAACCTCCCAGTGGGGCAGTTTTTACGTATACGCAGGAACTGTGCTGATCTTAATGATTACAAAGTAGAGGCAGATATACTGTCAAAAAAATTGGAGGAGAGAAAATACCCTAGGAAGATTATAGAACGAGCAAAGAAACGATCTCGCAACACCCCAAGAGAGGCCCTTTTGGAATCCAATCCTAAAGAGGAAAAAGAGAAATTGATCTGTGTAACGACGTTTAATGCATCTTCCAATGATATCAAGAAGATTATAAACAAAATGTGGGCTATCCTGACCTCTAACAAACTCAAGTTTGAGAAACCGATGTTTTCGTTTAAAAGAAATAGGAGCATAAGAGACTCATTAATACATACAGATTTCCGTAAAACCAAAACAAATGAACAACTTACACTCTGGAACCAAAAACCGGTTACAGGTCACTACCCTTTTGGATCTTGCGTGGTGTGTCCCTTTACCGAACACACCAAGGAAGTAGATTTAGGCATGCACCATGCATGGGAACAGCGTACGCATACTAATTGCAACAGCGAGAAAGTAATTTATTTGATTAGGTGTCCATGCAATCTCATGTATGTGGGAATGACAGGAAGGAAAGTGAAGGTTCGCATCAGTGAACACAGAAGTACTATAAGACGCGCAATTACAGCGACAAAGCTGACAGCCCACTACGTTGAAAAGAAACACACTGATATGGATCTATGGTGGACAGTGATCGAGAGCGGTGAAAGGGGAGGGTGACATCACAAGAATCCTATTAGAACGTGAACAGCGGTGGGTGTATAGGCTCAAAACCCACCTTACAGGATTGAATGATTCCATACCTTGGAATCAACTTAATAAAAAATAGATAATTCACCTAACTACACACCACGTGCGACATTAGATTCCCCCAAACACAACCTGACAATCCACAGACTTAACCCCCGTAATCTTAAAAATTTGCGGGTGTTTCTATAACGGGATCACTGTGTAGTACTTTATTATTATTTTTATTTTTATTGTTATTTTTATGCAAAGCAATATGACGAAAATAAAAATAAATGTAATATAGTCTTAGATTATGTTTGACAGGTCCTCCGTTTTCCGTTAAAATCACCTACACGGAAAGTGATGAAATATGTAATATAGCTTTTACTACGGATAACAGATACACCTCTGTCTGGGTATATAAAATCTATCCCTATAACATAATTTGTAGGGTGTTAAATCCTTTAATTTGTTCCCTTTGAACCACGTGGGTCTATGGGTATACAGACGCGAGGTGTACAAAAGAATCGAAAAGTCGTTAATACAATGAATTTAGTATTAACATATACTAGCTCACATTTCATTTGCCATTGCTTTGTTCTCCAGTATAAGGGAAACTGACATGTGTCAGACTTAATAAAGTTTTCGGTGGCGCGTACATGTAGAGATTCTAACCTAAAACTACAATACCCATGATTGTTTAGGTTTACGAGTAACTAGGAACTACATTTCCCAAGATTATTAAGACAAGGGAGCAACACGTGTTTGCTCCTATGTGACAGTTGCCCGTCTAGCGTGGTGACGTCAACACACAGCACCGGAAGAGGAGGCGTCAACGCGGATGTGCGAATAAGTTTCTCCCTTTTAAAAGCAGGGGTGTTCAGGTTAGCGGCTCACCAAGCAGCTGGGACCTCATACGAGTAGATTGAGCAGCGGGGTAGGACCCTTGATGGCGTAAGTAACTCCCACTGTAAAAATATCTCGATGCAGGTATGGACTGACGCTGCTACCGCTACAATCAGCGGGGCGGCCAGATTTTAACTCACGGTTTTTCTTTTCTTTCCTTTTTTCCGTTGTGTTCATTGATTGCGATGCCAATTTTTGACATGGCACGTAAACATTTCTTTACACCCTGTGCAACCTATGCACTATATCAACTCCAGGGTTTGACTACAGGGCTACACCAAAGAGTGAGGTCCAGCGCGAAGTGGAACCTCTCCCAAGTTGGGGTAAGGAGTAATTGTGGTGTGTTATGAAGGAGTGATTGAAGTGGCGATGTTTTATTGGCAGGAGAGAATGAGAGTGGTTGGCACAAGAGTTTTAGCCTATTTCACACGCACTAGTGCAATGCAAGAGGATAGGATGCGGCAAATTGTCGCCACCACACGGGTATAACACAGACATGAGTGTTCAAAAGAGACACGCTAATGAACGAGTAACACGCACTGGAGTCAAAAGTACAGTACATGACTGTGTCACCATTAAAATGGTTATTCACGAGTTTTTCGGCACAAGTGCATGGTACACAATCCAGCAGACTATGAGTACATGATACTATGGTGGTTATTTTGTTGTTTATGTCGTTCTACAGATGGAGTGACGACATACCAATTGGTTCTAAGATAAGGAGCAGCTATCTGCCCTTACTACATTGAGTATAGGGCAATTCCCTTACCTATTTTTGATTCGAGGGGGCCACAGCTTGTCCTGAAGAAAGTCCAGCACCCTTTATGGGGCACTAGTGGACTGAAACATGTTGACAGTATGGTCCTAGGACCATAATATCCCACCGGACCCTATTTCTTTATCTTTTTAATATCCCTGCCAGATCCAACAATAAAGGGAAACCGGGATCTGACAGAGGATTTTTAATCTTTATCCCCCTCTGACCCCAAAAAATATCTCTTAAGCGCTCCCTGAAATATGGTTGAGCCCACCCTGACTTTTAGGCGTCAGGGTGTCCCGATGATGAAGCATGACACCACTAGGGTGTGTGAGGGAACATAAATCAAAAGGAGTTGCCTCCTTCCTCACCCGTAGGTGAAGATCTATCATAGCTTTATGAAGGGACACTCCACCATCATTTACTCAGTTTAAAATTATCTAGGTTATCCGGGCCTACCGGAGTAACAATTAGGGAGTACTTTGTGTGTAATAGTGTTGATACACGGGAGGGTGCACTCCCTCGCGAGTTCCTCTCAGCCCTTCAAGGGGTGAGAAATCTTTCTCATTCCATTAGTGTTAATAGTTTAGTGCAGCGCACAGCTGTGGGGCGTTTAGTAGTTTAAAAAGAAGGGGTTTATAAATTGAAACCCGCCTATATATACCCACCTATGGTAGAAACTCCTAGGTGTTTTACCCCTTTTCTGTGATCTAGCCTATGTTTGTCGCCTACTTTTTATCGCTCATTCTTCACTATCGTAAGACACAAATATGAATACTTTAGGATCACTCACTGCGTCCGAGTCCCTAGGTCTGGGGTACTCAGATGAAATTGTATCAGCCATCTTGGCTGGCCCTTCACTGTTACCAGACACGAATATTAATCAAAGCTTGAGTCAAGCACAAAATTGGGATGAACTTAAACGAGCCCAGATGAAGATCTTACTTCACGGGGCAATTTTAACGGAATACCTATGGGGCAACGCAGCACCAAGAGGCCTCTTGGTTACCAACGCCCCCAGAATATTTTTGGATGACCAACAGTTCAAAAAAGAATGGTCACTAATCGCGTGGCACTGCACACGCGACTGATTGATCCTCATTATCAACACGGCGAAACGCCTTTCAGAAGCCATCTTGATCAAGATCAAAACCAGCGAAGACGCATTAATGACCGAAATTAAGATCACACTCTATAAGAAAAAGTTAGAGGAAGTAAATAAAGAGATAGGGGAACACAAAGATTTTTTGATGCAGAGCAAGGTCAACAAATTACAAAAAGACCTGAAAAAATGTGCCCATGAAAAGGTGTATCCGTACGTAAGAGAAGATTATAAATCCCAGGAGAACTCAGAGTCGGGTTCTTCATATCAGGGGGACTCAAGCAATTCTGAATCGGAAAATGAGGGGTGGTCAAGTGATGGTTCGAACAAGAGTTGGAGAGGTAGATCGAGGAGACCGAGATGGGGGAACTACAATCAAGGGTATCAACCACCGCAGATGTACCAATGGCCTGGCCCATTCGGTCCGGTTCCATTCCAGGGACCACCACCTTTTCACGGACCACCACATTACCAATCTGGCCCATTCTTCCAACCCAATTACAATCAGAACCGTTTTTTAGGACAGGGTGGGAGAAGGGGCAGACGAGGCAGAAGGAACAACTCCAACAAGCAAGTGCAATGGGAAGACAGCAATGCACCGGTGAGCACCCGCAGCATGACGAAGGGGCCAACAGCAGGAACGAGCACAATGCGGGATTAGTAGTCAATCTCACAGACTACAACTTGAGCACTGAAGAAACCATAGTCCTGAACAAGGGCCTTGGGTTTGTGCCAACCGCATACCTTGATAAGTTCCAGCTACGCTGTGAATTGAGCGATTTCTTTCGGAAGATAAGAATAAAAACATTCTTTCTAAATAAAGAATCACAGACAGAAGATCAAAATCACACCACTCTTCGCCGAAAATCGACTTTTTTCCCGCCTACATCAGTGATTCCGCCAGAAGTTGTAGCTTTTGAGGAAAGTGTAGCAAAAGAGATTGAGGATTTACCTATGAAAACCGGCATGTTTGATAATCTCAGCAAAAGAGAAAGAGAGGCTTTGAAATCTTTAAGTCTGAGAACAGATATCATCATAAAGCCAGCAGACAAGGGGGGAGCAACGGTAATACAAAGCTCCACCGCGTACAGAACAGCATGTATGAATCTACTGGCAGATACTAAGTATTGCAAACCTATCATGAGAGATCCAACAACACGGCTTAGGAGGACAATAAGTAACATAACCTCGAAAGCACTGGCACGAGAATGGATAACCAAAAAAGAACATGATTTTCTGAATCCAGAAGACACTCGGATACCGGTATTCTACACAATACCGAAGATCCATAAGGACAGAATACCACCACCTGGTCGACCTATTGTGTCCGGGATTGGTTCCCTTCTGGAACCCCTTTCGAAATACACCGACTGGTTCCTCCGTCCTCTAGTAACCCGTATTCGGTCATATGTACAGGATACTAAACATCTTCTTAATCTCTTAACTGATGTTACGTATGATCCCTGCCATAACATCTTGGTGTGCCTAGACGTGGAAGCTCTCTAAACGAGCATTCCGCAGGAAGAGAGTATTAGGTTCATAGAAAATCTTCTTGAGCAGGAGGATTGGAGTTGGGATGCACTAGTTAGCTGGGTGATTACATTGATGCGCCTCGCTCTCACTGAAAAAATTTTCAGGTTTGAGGAACAGCTGTTTCTACAGGTCCACGGCACTTCGATGGGCAGCACGTTCGCGCCCAGTATAGCGTGTTTGTACGTGGGCCAGGTAGAAGAGCAACATATCTGGCGTCCTAACCTCTACTCTGATAACATCAGAAAGTGGTGGCGCTATATAGATGACATCCTAATTATTTGGGAAGGTGACATTGTCACCTTAAACAACTTCTTTGTTTGGATAAACCAACTTAATCCGCACCTTAAGTTCACTATGACCCATAATGAAAGTCAAGTTTCCTTCCTAGATGTTAACATTTGTGCTAAAGAGGGGGCTTTGTACAGCTCACTCTACACAAAACCAACTGACAAAAATAGCCTGCTGCATTTTGGAAGTGCTCACCCACGATCCCTCAAAGAGAACCTCCCAGTGGGGCAGTTTTTACGTATACGCAGGAACTGTGCTGATCTTAATGATTACAAAGTAGAGGCAGATATACTGTCAAAAAAATTGGAGGAGAGAAAATACCCTAGGAAGATTATAGAACGAGCAAAGAAACGATCTCGCAACACCCCAAGAGAGGCCCTTTTGGAATCCAATCCTAAAGTGGAAAAAGAGAAATTGATCTGTGTAACGACGTTTAATGCATCTTCCAATGATATCAAGAAGATTATAAACAAAATGTGGGCTATCCTGACCTCTAACAAACTCAAGTTTGAGAAACCGATGTTTTCGTTTAAAAGAAATAGGAGCATAAGAGACTCATTAATACATACAGATTTCCATAAAACCAAAACAAATGAACAACTTACACTCTGGAACCAAAAACCGGTTACAGGTCACTACCCCTGTGGATCTTGCGTGGTGTGTCCCTTTACCGAACACACCAAGGAAGTAGATTTAGGCATGCACCATGCATGGGAACAGCGTACGCATACTAATTGCAACAGCGAGAAAGTAATTTACTTGATTAGGTGTCCATGCAATCTCATGTATGTGGGAATGACAGGAAGGAAAGTGAAGGTTCGCATCAGTGAACACAGAAGTACTATAAGACGCGCAATTACAGCGACAAAGCTGACAGCCCACTACGTTGAAAAGAAACACACTGATATGGATCTATGGTGGACAGTGATCGAGACGGTGAAAGGGGAGGGTGACATCACAAGAATCCTATTAGAACGTGAACAGCGGTGGGTGTATAGGCTCAAAACCCACCTTACAGGATTGAATGATTCCATACCTTGGAATCAACTTAATAAAAAATAGATAATTCACCTAACTACACACCACGTGCGACATTAGATTCCCCCAAACACAACCTGACAATCCACAGACTTAACCCCGTAATCTTAAAAATTCTGCGGGTGTTTCTATAACGGGATCACTGTGAAGTACTTTATTATTATTTTTATTTTTATGGTTATTTTTATGCAAAGCAATATGACGAAAATAAAAATAAATGTAATATAGTCTTAGATTATGTTTGACAGGTCCTCCGTTTTCCGTTAAAATCACCTACACGGAAAGTGATGAAATATGTAATATAGCTTTTACTACGGATAACAGATACACCTCTGTCTGGGTATATAAAATCTATCCCTATAACATAATTTGTAGGGTGTTAAATCCTTTAATTTGTTCCCTTTGAACCACGTGGGTCTATGGGTATACAGACGCGAGGTGTACAAAAGAATCGAAAAGTCGTTAATACAATGAATTTAGTATTAACATATACTAGCTCACATTTCATTTGCCATTGCTCTGTTCTCCAGTATAAGGGAAACTGACATGTGTCAGACTTAATAAAGTTTTCGGTGGCCCGTACATGTAGAGATTCTAACCTAAAACTACAATACCCATGATTGTTTAGGTTTACGAGTAACTAGGAACTACATTTCCCAAGATTATTAAGACAAGGGAGCAACACGTGTTTGCTCCTATGTGACAGTTGCCCGTCTAGCGTGGTGACGTCAACACACAGCACCGGAAGAGGAGGCGTCAACGCGGATGTGCGAATAAGTTTCTCCCTTTTAAAAGCAGGGGTGTTCAGGTTAGCGGCTCACCAAGCAGCTGGGACCTCATACGAGTAGATTGAGCAGCGGGGTAGGACCCTTGATGGCGTAAGTAACTCCCACTGTAAAAATATCTCGATGCAGGTATGGACTGACGCGTTACCGCTACAATCAGCGGGGCGGCCAGATTTTAACTCACGGTTTTTCTTTTCTTTCCTTTCCTTTTTTCCGTTGTGTTCATTGATTGCGATGCCAATTTTTGACATGGCACGTAAAAATTTCTTTACACCCTGTGCAACCTATGCACTATATCAACTCCAGGGTTTGACTACAGGGCTACACCAAAGAGTGAGGTCCAGCGCGAAGTGGAACCTCTCCCAAGTTGGGGTAAGGAGTAATTGTGGTGTGTTATGAAGGAGTGATTGAAGTGGCGATGTTTTATTGGCAAGAGAGCATGAGAGTGGTTGGCACAAGAGTTTTAGCCTATTTCACACGCACTAGTGCAATGCAAGAGGATAGGATGCGGCAAATTGTCGCCACCACCCGGGTATAACACAGACATGAGTGTTCAAAAGAGACACGCTAATGAACGAGTAACACGCACTGGAGTCAAAAGTACAGTACATGACTGTGTCACCATTAAAATGGTTATTCACGAGTTTTTCGGCACAAGTGCATGGTACACAATCCAGCAGACTATGAGTACATGATACTATGGTGGTTATTTTGTTGTTTATGTCGTTCTACAGATGGAGTGACGACATACCAATTGGTTCTAAGATAAGGAGCAGCTATCTGCCCTTACTACATTGAGTATAGGGCAATTCCCTTACCTATTTTTGATTCCAGGGCGCCACAGCTTGTCCTGAAGAAAGTCCAGCACCCTTTATGGGGCACTAGTGGACTGAAACATGTTGACAGTAGGGTCCTAGGACCATAATATCCCACCGGACCCTATTTCTTTATCTTTTTAATATCCCTGCCAGATCCAACAATAAAGGGAAACCGGGATCGGACAGAGGATTTTTAATCTTTATCCCCCTCTGACCCCAAAAAATATCTCTTAAGCGCTCCCTGAAATATGGCTGAGCCCACCCTGACTTTTAGGCGTCAGGGTGTCCCGATGATGAAGCATGACACCACTAGGGTGTGTGAGGGAACATAAAACAAAAGGAGTTGCCTCCTTCCTCACCCGTAGGTGAAGATCTATCATAGCTTTATGAAGGGACACTCCACCATCATTTACTCAGTTTAAAATTATCTAGGTTATCCGGGCCTCCCGGAGTAACAATTAGGGGAGTACTTTGTGTGTAATAGAGTAGACCTAAATAGGTAACCTGCTGTCTACAAAATTGCAGTTTCTTCCTAGAGACTTTATGATGATGAGAGGCAAGAAATAACAATAATGACAGTGTTCCTTCTTTACACTGTTCAGGGGTATCAGCAGCCAACAAGATGTCATCAACATATTGAATAAGAGCCACCCCTTTCGGTACAGGAAAAGAATCAAGCTGCCTTTTCAACGCCTGACTATAAATGCTAGGACTCTCTGTATACCCTTGTGGAGCTCTACAGAACTAACCCTGGGCAAAGCACTACGCTACGCTCGCGTAGTTTGAGAAGTTTGCGCTACTTCGCACAACGCGAATTGCACGTAGCACAGTGCAAACACGCGTAGCGTAGCGTGAGTGCAGCGGTCATTATTTGCTTGCTCGCGGTCCTCAACGTCAAGTTGGCGACCGCGAGCAAGCAAAATGACATCCCGGCGAGACTTTTTCCTCGTTTGCGATCAGCAACATCAAGTTGCCGATCGCGAGCGTGGAAAATAAACCTCCCAGCGAGATTCTCAACGCGGGAGGTCAGGTTTCTCATTGCGAGTGGTCGCGTATGCTCGCGACCGCTCGCGATGAGAAACTACCAGTCCGCGTTGAGAAGCTGCTGCTCGAGTAAAAATCTACTCGAGCGGCAGTAAAAGACAGCTCGCACTGTGCAAGATGCCGTTTTCAATGATTGCACAGTGCGGACAAGCATCCGGCACTGTGCAATCATTGCGAACAGTGCACTACGCAGTTCGCGTAGTGCTACGCGTAGCTCGCGTAGTGCGAACTGCACTTTGCGTAGCTTCGCGTAGCGCTACTTCGCGAACTACGCCCAGGCTTATACAGAACCTGAATGATCTATTATTCAAAGTGAAGCCAAACAAATAACAGCTGTCAGGGTGAATAGGTATTGAGAAAAATGCATTCTTTAAATCAATTACACTAAATGTAGTGGCAGTAGGAGGAACCATGGTGAGAAATGTCGTGATATCAGAGACTACCGGGTATTGGGGCACCACGATTTTATTAACCTCTCGTAAATCTATGATAAATCTGTAAATTTTAGTATCAGTGTCTTTTTTCAAAATAGGAAGGATAGGACTATTACAAATGTTATAAGGGACTTCTTCCACAACCCCCACCTTGATCAAATCCTGAACAATGAGTGTTAATGCTTCTTCGCCTTCCCGAGATATTTTATATTGGGGCAATCGAGGCAATGAAGCACCTTCCTTCACTTGAATATGCACTGGTGGAATAACCATGTGTCCCACATCGGTATCTGATGTAGCCCACAAAGTACTAGGTAAAGATGCCAAAGCGATATCTTCTTTGATGAGACAAGACCTCTCAACCATTGGATAGTTATCATTTAAGATGACACGCACACTTTCTGGGGAACAACGTATTGTAGCACGAAAATGTTTAAGCATATCAATGCCCACAATATTATCCGGCGTGTTAGGGGAAAGCAGAAATGGACATGCTGCAGTAAATTTATCAAGACTAAATGCAAGTGGCTGTGACAGTGGGCTAGGTGTAGGTGTCCCATCGAATCCTATCGATGTTATCAACCAATTTTTTAGATAGAGCACTACGAGTAGCTCCTGTATCAACCAGAAACCGATCAGTAGAACCCAAGACATTTGCATCAACATAAGGACCCTTCTGATCTACTGGGACCTCAACCGGTTCCTTACCCAATCCTGGGCATTCCTATGCATAATCAGAATCCGCAAGACCATCAGCCGAATAATCAGACATTTGATATTGATTTCATCTATCAAAGGTATTAGAATAATTTGGTCCGTGTTCAACTGCCACAAACCTGGGACGGGTTCCTATTCCTCCCCTATTTCCTGAATTCCCTGGGCGTCCTCTCATACTTCCTCTACCCCGTTGATACTGCTGACCTCGCAAAAGGGGGCACTCAGAACGCCAATGTCCAATCTATTTACAATAAGCACACTGATCAGAAGACAAAGTTGATCGAGAGAAAGGGGGTACACCAGGTGTATATACAGCACGTCCACCTCTACCACCACCTCTGAATGGTGGACCATATACTTGAGCCAACATAACTTTTGTTTTTAAATCCTTAACCTTCTTATCCTCTTTGCCCTTTGCTTCCAATTCCTGACCAGGGGCGTAGCTAGGCCTTAGGCTGCCCGTGGCGGCCCCTGCGTTTGCCGCCCTCGGCAAAATGATAGAAGAGCGGGGGGTGGGTGGTAGCGGCCGATTCTTGCGGCCGCAACGGCCGCAGGTAAGAGCGGGGGAAGGGGGGCCGGCTGCCGCCCCAAAACTTGTGCCGCCTGGGGCGGTCCGCCCCCATCGCCCCCCCCTAGCTACGCCACTGTTCCTGACGCTCATAATACTGGGCCATAGTCAAAAGGGAGACTGGGGAAGACGTAGTCCACGAACTCTCGCTGGCCTTAAGGCGACTAGCTATTTCTGGCAACATGTTAGCGACAAATTTGTCAACGAACAGATGCTTACCCGTGTCATCTGTCAAGGACTGCCCACTAAAGTCATGGAATGTCTCTTCAAATCGTGTAAAGAAATCAGAAACTGACTCATCCGCTTTCTGTTTACAAGACGCTAACGTAGTCCAATCTATTTTCTTAGGGGGTATAAGAGTTTTCAACTTAGTCACAATAGCTTTGGGAAGATCTAATATCTCCTGTTGTGGTTTCTGCGCAGGTTCTCTAGCCGCATCTATTTCTTCTAAATGCACCCAAGTATCACCATATGCTACATTATCATCTATTTTCCGAATTGTTCTCCACATATCAGGGGGCAAAATAAGTCCAAAAAACATATCAATATCTGGCAGAGTCATAGTACAGGAGCTAATGGCTCCTTCTACTTCCTCATAGAAAGCGGCAGGATTTTTCTGCGGATCGGGCAAAGCGGCTTTAAGAGCCATAACATCTGCTCTACTCCAAGGGGTATAAACCCAATTATAAATAAAATACCCTTTCGCATCATCTGAAGTCTTATCTTCATTTGTTCCCGTACCCTTTGGAGGAACATACAAAGGCGCAGCTTCGCGCATTGGTCGTATACCAACTTCAGCACTACTAGATCCATTATTTGTCTCTGAAGTTTCTACTATCTGCGCTGGGGTTTGGGCTACTTGTACAGTTTTAGTTTTACTAGCTTCTTTTTTCTCCGCTTTTAAGCGAAATGTTTCATCTCGTAATTTAACCACTTGCCGAATTAAATCAGGTATGTTTGAACAAAGGAAAGTTCCATCACTCAATTGTTTATAATCAGAATTTATATCAGTGGGCTCTAAGTTTTTAGAAAGGTCTCTAAAATTAAGTATAACTTCCCAAGCAAACTTCTCTGCAAAATATAACTGTTCTAAATCTTTCCACTGCTGAACCATTGCTACAAGATCTGAAGGAAGAGTTTTCTTACGGGCTTCTGAACGAACAGTGGATCTAATGGTGGCTTTTTCATCAGTAGTTAAAGTAGAGCGAGTCTGTCGCCCATCTTGCTTATCAATATCTTTATCGTCGGAAGAATGATGTTTTTCATCGGAAGGATCCTCCTCAGGGGCAGAGGGAAATTTATACGGGGGCGGAGGTCGATCTAATAAGATAGAATAATCTTGAGGTTTATTAAGCATGGGATAAAGGGGGCGCCTAATAGGGTACTGGCCAGTTACCTCTAAACGACGCTCCCTCTCTTCTTTTTCTTTTATTTCCGTCATCTCCTTATTTTTTAATTCTAGCGCTTTTTGATATATCGTTTTTCGTTGTTCTTTCTCTGCTATAGCTGCTTCTCTCTTCGCTCTTTCATTCACTTCTTTCTCCCACATTCGTACACAATCAAACATATCTTGTCGACTTTTTTTGTTAAACAAACACTGTTCTACATATTGAATCTTTTTAAAGTCCAATGACCCATTCACAGGCCACTGGAGATCAGGATCCTTCTTTGTATATTTGTTCCACAGTGTACTATACATTATGGAATAAATACCGTATTTAATATACATATGTCTATTAGGTGTTCCCTCTAAGGGAGCCGGCTGACTTCTTTCTAAATCCATTTTGGTACCACCAAGACAGCAACACAACCTACGGAGTGTGCTGGAAACAGGCATGCTACCAAGTTTTTGTAAAATATTACGTTTCCAAATTGTTCAAAAGTAGAGAAAAATCTCCACATTACCTGCCTTTATTTTCTGCAAAAAATAAATCAAACAAACAAAACCATAATCTTGTCCAAGCAAACAAGAGTGCCGCTCCAGCTACCTTACCAAACAAAAGTCTCCAACCTCCAACTGCCAATCTCTTGATCGACCTAATGGTCACTGCAAAAATAACGCCAAAGGATACCTCAGTCAGAACCGGCCGCCACCTGGAGGGTCAAATCGAAAAACCGGAAAAGTCACTTTGGCAGCAAAGACAAGGGTCTCCTCATGCAGGACGTCTCCTCAGTAATATTCCACTCTTCCGTCAAGACCACTCCTTCAGACGGCCACGTCCTCGATGAGGCCCCACGTATCGGGCGCCAACTGTGGAAATGTGCTTTTTAATGAGCACACCGGTGCAGGGGTCACCCTTCTCTTGTCCACGGGTCCATAGACCAACAAAATAGAGATTGGCACTGAAGCTGGAATTCAAATAACAAGTTTATTAATCACTCATGAGTGGGACTACGTCCACACAGCACTCTCAAGTGCTGACTGAGGTAGTACACTGAAGTCACAGACCATGGTGCTTATATACAGAGTTTGTTGCAGAGTAAGCATGTAGTTACAAATAGAAGGTACAAGCATACACAGGAATAACTACCAACAAACGTGGGCAGATGGGTGATCACTTAGTCAGCAGAGTGGGAGGGGGAACAGAACTGTTTACATCAGCAAAAAACAGTTGACAGTTATATCTTTAGCCAGGTGCATTCTAGCAGCTACAGGCCTTTGCTCAGCACATTGCTTTTAGCTCAGTACGGAAGGAGTTAACTAGAGTTGATGACACAAGCAGAATAGAAGGGCAAGCAACAGTGAAGACGGAAGAATTACATAGCTAACAAAATGGATGCCACAAACAAGATGGCTTCAGCCTATGCTAACAGAAATTATTTCAGATTTCCACACTATGATGTTTTAAGTCAGTCTAAACAGCCATGTTTTAAGATTCTTCTGAAAGGTGGTTCCTGAGTGTTCCTGTCTCTGATAAAGGGGTAAAGTGTTCCACATTTTAGAGGCTCTGAAACTGAAGAAACAGCCTCCCATGTGTTCTCTTTTAATGATAGGGACCATGACCAGTGAATTACCAGCCGACCTGAGTCTTCTGCTGGGCTGATAGGGTCTCACCAGAGGGAAGAGATAGCGGGGTCCTTTGCCATTTAGGATTTTGTAACAAAGGCACAAAGCTTTGAAAGATATTCTTTTTTCCAGAGGAAGCCAGTGCAGTTGTAAGAGCAGGATCCAAGGACGAGCATCTTGAGAGGTTCAGCAATAAACGTGCTGCTGCATTCTGTACTTTAGGAAGCTTTTTTAATCTACCCTGCATAGCGCCAATATACAACACATTGCAACAGTCCAGCCTGGACAAAAACAGAGCCCGGACTATTGTTTCCTGGTTGCTACGGGAAGAGGCCAATGATTTTATTAAGCGTTTTGAGAATGCCGAAGCATTTCCAGCTAAGTAGGCCATTTGTGTATCAAAAGTTAGATTTGCTTCAAACCATATCCCTAGGTTCTTCACTTTTGGCTTGGGAACTGGTATTGGACCTAATGTTTCCGGCCACCAAGCGAAAGACCAAATAGAAAGTTGTTTGCCAAGAATAAGAACCTCTGTTTTACTGGCTTTGAGCTTGAGGCATCTCTGGTTCATCCATTCTGCGAGCTCCACCAGGCAGGATCTGAATCGAGTTGCCGCACCTCCCTCATCCTGAGCTAGTGTAATAATAAGCTGTGTGTCATCAGCTTCAGACATGATGGTAACATTGTGTCACTCGATGACCTCTGCCAGGGGGCACATATAAAGATTGAATAATGTAGGGCTCAGCGCAGAGCCCTGAGCCACCCCCTGAGGCAGAGACAGCACCTCAGAAGAATAAGTTTGTTGAGCTACCTGAAAGGTACTATTTTGTAGGAAGGAAGCCAGCCACCTCAAACCTAAAAAAGAAAAACAAATATGAATGTGTCCCTCTCTTATGCAACTGGGGCTCATGTAAAGCACTCTGATACTTCTGGTCGAGTTTGCGCTATAAGAAAAACTGCAAAAAACAAAAACCAGAAAGCCCTGATATACGGTGTCAAACGCAGCACTAAGGTCCAGCATTATTAAGGCCGCCGTCTGGCTACCGTCTGCACAAAGTCTAAGAGACTCAGAGGCCAGCAATAAAGCTGCCTCTATGCTATGCTGAGCACTGAACCCAGATTGAGTCTCATGAAGAAGATTGTTGGTTTCTATGACCTACCCCCAAACCTTGTTCTGGTCAGTCCTTCCCCTGGTCTTGGCTCCAAACTGTCTAGGAGGGCAAAGGCAAGGACAGGCCTGGTGTCAGGTTTCTTGTGTGTGCTGTGGGCAAGGTTCTCTGAAATGTAATCAGGACAGGGCACAGATCCTCCCCAGTGATTCTGCCAGGAAAGCCTTCTCCCAGCTACACTCAGGTCAGATTCTTCACTGTCTGGGCCCAATACAAATTCTTGATGGGGAATGATTAACATGCCCAGGCAGCTGGAAACTCCTAGAAAGACATCAGAGATTTTGGGAAGGAAAATGCCAACTTTCGAAAAGTGGCCTATTATGATTGTTATCTAAAAAACAGCTTTAGCATTAAAACTTTGAGGGTAAACAGCATATCTTTATCTGCTCCTAATCTAAAGATAGCACTTATTAAATGTAATAGGTTAGCCCGGTGTTAGGTTAAGGGAGAGATAGGCCTTGCAACAGTGGAAAATGACTTTAGGAGTTTTCACTGTCAGAACATGTAAAACTTAAACACACAGGGCCTGATTCACAAAGGTAAGCTAACACTTTTGTGTAAGTTTATGATTTTTTGCATTTCACAAGTCAAAACATTTGGAGTGACTGTAGAAAGTTACAAGTCCAACATTGTGTAAGTTCATATGTTCTCAATTCCAAACTTTTGTGCCAATTGGTGCAGAAAAAACAATGGAAAATGGATAACTAGCAGAAGGGGGGCAGGGATGCAGGTTAATCTCAGTATGGAAGAGCAAATTGTGACAAGCATTCTCTGACTGGAATGGATAGAATGAAAAGTGTAAGAAAATGCTTCTGTTTGTATGCTAACCACATTTTCACGGGAGACCAATGACCGAAGGAAGGCATTTCTGGCCCTCCAGCCCAAGCTCCACCAAATGGACATCAAGTATGGACTGTTCGAACCTACTTGTATGTGGATCACAAAAGACAGCAGGTTCAAAGACTTCTTCGACCCGTAGGCCCTACCCCTTTTTCTGGAAAGGCTCACTGTTCATGCTATGGATACTGCCCCCTTGGACTCACAGCCTGTTCCTCGCTCCTCCGCCATGCCACCTCCCCTTCTTCCTCCGGTGGGAACTGAGACAGCGGCACTGGTGGGAACTGAGACAGCGGCAGAGATCTAGAGAGGTCGGCCCGATCCCATGGCAACAGGGATTTGGCCCTTAAGGTGGTGGCTGCCCTCACCCAGGACCAGGGCCGTGACAAATCCCTGTCTTTGCTAAAGCCCTCCCGCCACAGTGCATGGTTCGAATCCTCCCTCTCTTGGGTACTGAGTGCCGGGGACTGTGACGTACTAGCAACAGACGGATGAGTATTCTGTTGCATGCCTGTATTTCGCCTCAGTGCCGTTTGGATTGCCCAGTTATCTGCCGAATGTTCCTGAGTGGCTGTACATTGTTCTGTCTTCCATTGCACTGCTTTGCTTGTTGTGTACCCGCATGCTCTTATACCGCTCTATGCTGTGATGTATTTTGAAGTTTCACATTGTTAGGATTGCTTGCCTATGGGGGCCACTGCGCCCCTGGAGGGGAGGATGTCCCGAGCTGTGGCCTGCCACCACAGGCCCCACCCTCCTCATGGCCCTAGCCTCTGATTGAGCCCCAAGCCTCTCTCCTCACACCTCCCTTCCCCCCTCAACCACACCTCAAGGTCTCCTACCCCATTGCTTTCGGGATATGCCTGCCTGCCACATACTGGCTACCTGTCTTTGGGGGTACCCCCACGGTCACTCCTGCCCGCTGGGATAATTTCGGATGTATGCCCTGCCCGACGCCACCCAGCCTTCCTCTGCTGCTCTGACTCTGTCCTGGTTTTCTACTACTTACTTTCTGCCCTTCCCCTCCCTGCGGGCTCCACCCGGGTGCTGGCGCCGCATGCCTAGACATGCAATCTATAGTCTCCGGTACTCCTTGAGGCCTGCCCTCGGCTAAGTGCTGATTCGTTTATTTCCCTTTTCCCCACCTTTCTTTCTACCCCCTCTGTATTTGGCACCTCATCTGTGCCATGTCCAAGGGGCCCCCATACTACTGCTCCCTCCTCTCTTTCACCTCCCCCTTCTCCCCTCACTTTTCTTCTTCTCCCTTTCTTCCACCTTTGCCCCCTCTACTGCCTCTCCTCCCCCACCCATCCCTTCCCTCCACATCCAGGTTGCCCTTTGCCTTCTCCGCCCTTCCCCTTAGGTTCTGTGGGCAGCCGCAAAGGCGACTATCTGTGGCCAACTCATGAAGGATGCAGCTCTGGCCAACACGTGGAGAGTGACTCGCCAGAAAGACTTGGACGATGAGATTGAGGCCCTTGCACCTGTACACTGCAAACCCCTCATCCCCCACTTGCCGCCACCTGGAGAAGACCCGTATGGACCTTAACACCCTATTCACATCCAAGGCCGAACATGCACTACAGAGGCTTGAAGGTCACACAGTGAACAGGGCAAGAAAGCGGGTCGCCTCCTGGTGGCTCAACTGTGCCAACATGAGGCTGCACTGGTCTGCCACTCCGTGGGCGGCGATGTTCTCACACACCCACAAGACATAGTCAATGAATTTGCGAACTTCTACTGGACACTCTCTACCCCGGAGATGACAGCTAGTGCTGACCACCTGAAGGCCTTCTTTGAGGGCGTGCACATTCCTAGTCTTACCGAAGTGTGCCGGGTCTTACTTGATGGGGATGATTTCCAGAGGCTGAGATAGCGCAAGACTTCTCCAGACTCTCCTACCATAAGGCTCCAGGGTAGGGCGGCTTCCGCGCAGAGTTCTACAAATGGGCAGGAGGGGGCGTCGTCGACTCCCTCTATGACGCTTTTCGTGAAGCCAGCCAGTCAGGTTCTCTTGGCTCCATCTTGAACAGGACGGTGATAGCGGTTCCTCCTCAAGCCGTGGAAGGACCCCCTCCTGTGTGGCAGCTACAGGCCCATCTCCTTACTTAATGGAGATATAAAAATCCTCGCTCGTGTCCTGGCAACTCATCTCTGTATGGTTATCCCGTCCTTGATCAACCACACGCAGGTGGGGTTCAACCCTGGTTGCTCCTCCAAGAACCACCTCCATACCCTCACCCACACTCTATGAGTGGCCAAAGACCTACTGGACGATGCCCTTGCCCTCTTCCTCGATGCAGAGAAAGTGCTCTATAGGATTGAGTGGAGGGTACCTCTTCTCTACCATGAGATGATTTGGCCCAGGAGAAGTCTTTATTAATAAGGTCCTCTGGCTTTAGGACTCCTCTATTACTCAGGTTGACTGTGGGGGCTTCCTGTCAGATCCATTCCAGATTCAGAGAAGGACTCGCCAGGGCTGTCAGCTTTTGCCCTGCTGTTCCTACTGGCCGTGGAGCCCCTTGCGGCCACCCTTCATCAATCGCCGCTTCTCACTGGTGTCCCTCTTCCAGGAGGGATGTCCACAACATATCTGTATGCGGATGACATACTCCTCACTCTGACAGACCTCCATCACTCCCTTCTGGCTCTGCTGGACATCTTCGCTGACTTTGCGACACTGTTAGGTTATCGGGTGAATTAGGACAAGAGCAAGACACTACCTCTTTTGCAAGTGACCACGAGCGCAGCGATCCATTGCTATCCCTTCCGCTGGACACCATCAGCCTCAAGTACCTGGGGATTTAAGTCAATAGGGGTTTAGATCATATGTTGGCAGATAATCTAGATCCCCTCATAGCCCGCGTGAAACTAGACTTTGCAAATTGGTCTCATCTTGGCCTATCTATGTGGGGGAGTGTACAGGCAGTGCGGTTGGTCATGCTTCCGCAGTTTACCTATGTCCTTGGCATGCTGCCCTTGTTGGTCCCACTGTCTACGCTATGCTACGCTATGCTCCGTGGATGCAGGGATCCACTCTTTCGTCTGGGGGTCCCCCTGCCCCCGTCTGGTATATACAAAACTCCTGGCACGTCGCTCGCGTGGCGGACTGGGCCTACCTTCGGTCGAGCACTACGCCCTGGCCCTCCAAATCTCCCAGATGGCTTACATGCTCCCCAGGATGCCAGACCCACCACAGTGGGTGACGGTGGAGCGTTTGCTACTGGCATGCCAGCATGGACTCGATCCTCTTTATAAGAGAGGCGTGCCTCCGATGTCCCCTGGCAACCCGATCCTGAAGGCCATGCTGAAATTCTGGCATCGAGCCCACCGCCGCTTTGAAGTGGATCCTCTTCTCCACATGCATGCTCCTTTAGGGTGCATGCATGTGGAGGTTCGTAGGGGAGGTCCTCGACTGATAACCGTGGCGAGCGGCAGGCATCCACAGCCTAGACCAGGTCATTGCCAACTGGGTCCTCAAATCCTTTGCTGCACTCCTTGAGGAGTTCGGCCTACCACCTCAACAATCATGGAGGTACCTCCAACTACAGCACTGCCTTCGACACTGTCTGGGAGCGTGACCCTAGGCCCTGCAATCCTCCCCGGTAGTTTCTTATTTCAGGACATGGGGTTGATTCCGAGTGGTCATATCGGGTCTCTATGATCTTCTAAACTGCCACCTTTTTACTTCCTCTGCTCAACAACCTCCGTATCAAATGGCAAACCCAGCTGCAGACAGAATATGAGGTGGGCAACTGGGCTGAATTCCTGGAGGTGCTTGACCGTGGGACAAGAGAGGCCCGCTTGAAGTTCCTTCTCTTCAAAACACTGCACTGGACACTAGTGAAATTGTGTACATCAGGCCTGCTGCCCCATGTGACCTGTTGGTGGTGCCCTCATACCTTCTGCGATCTCTTGCATATCCTCTGCGATTTCCCCTCATTTCAGCCCTTCTGGGACACGGTGGGGGCTACATTGGGTGAGACTCTGCTGCTCAGGAACCCTCTTGATCTTTTTACATGACCCTGGGGACTCCCTGGACCTCTCCCACCTCCAGCGACGTTTATTGCCCACGGCCCTGGCCACAGCCATGATATGGATTCTTCGCACTGGCGCTCCCCCACGCCCCTCTCCCATGAGGAGTGGCTGGCAGCAATGTTCCAGGCAGCCACCCACAAATGTATAATCTATAACCTTCAGAACAGAGCAGAAATCTTCCTCCAGACATGGGTGCACTTCTTTCGGTAATCTGTGCATTAATAGTTAGCCCTACGCATTACCCTCTCTCCTCTGGATGATACACCAGGAGGCTGAGTCATGCCTTGCCCATTGCTCCTAACTGTATGACGCCCCAGGGTGCTCCCCAAATCTGTGGCTTTGCTCTTCCTCTCCCACCCCCACTTCTCCTTTTCCCCTTCCCCTTTTATCCCTTCTCTCCTTTACGCTCCCCTCTAGCTCCCCTTTGGACACGTCCCATTACAGCGCCCAGCAGGCTCCAGTATCTTATGTGCAGTCCTTCTGGTCTGTCTCTGTGACTTGGGATCCACCCCCCCTCGGGAAGAAGTGGCCTGATTCTGTGATGCATGCCCTATATTGTGGTTTTGCTTGCACCATCTGGACCTACAGATATTCTCAGTCAATATGTAGTGACCTAGTTGTCATTGTATACAATGCTGTGTTCCCTCCCACCCGCTCCCTGCCCTGCATTGCTCTGTAATGTTCTTTTTTGATTTTCAATAAAGAATTGCAACACAAAAGAAAAGAACACTGCTGGACCTATGGAATACAGAAGAAGAAATGCATCTACTGTGTGACCTGTGAGGAGAACCCCAAGGGCTGGACCTGCTCCCATTTGAATGAAAGACTAAGAAGTAGACTCCAAGGGTCAGTTGGCTATCTTCCTGTTAGGCAACAGGGACACAAAAGTTACAAGAAGCCCACTTTCCTGAAGAGCCCAGCTGGCCATTTCAAGCTGGACCAGCCCAGGACCTTGCTGGTGGCTTCTGTCGGAGTGTGTCCTGATCCCCAAGAGCTGTTCCCGAGGTCCTGGAACCCTTGGCTGGTGGTAGGGTGTACTCTTCCTGCTAAGGAACACAAAAAAGTGACGGGTGGAAGACTTTACTAACCTCAGTTACTGGCAAATACCCAGCCTGTAACCCAGTCCATAAATTTGTGGCCTAACATGCCACCTCACACAGGAACCAGCCATATGCAAATTAGTCTTGCTGATACTCCATGGAGCACTGACACCTGGTAACCTTGGATGGTGTTAAAGTGTACTCCTCCTGCCAAGAATGCATAAGCTGGAACTTAGAAACCTTTTGCCAACTTTTCCTCTGAAGATTTGGCAGAAGACCGGGACCCTCCTTAAAGCAAAGCTGTGGATATCGAATCATAAGCCGGATCCAACTTGCTGGTCTGCCTCGCTGAAGGAGATCTGACTTCCAGAAAAGCTTCTTAGTCTAAATGTAGAGGGCTTCACTGAGAGCAAATTCGAACTGAAGTCGGTCGATGTCAAGACCTTACTGGACATGGATGCTGGACTTCCCCTACTTGGAGCTTTCCCACCTTCATCGATGACCCCCTGGGACCCCACTCTTCAGCTGTAAATCCGTAAATAGAGAGGAGGAGGAGAGGATGTAGCCTTACGGCTAGAGCGGTCGACCTCGAAGCTGGGGAACTGGGTTCGAGTCTCGGCAGGGACGCTCAACATCCTGTGATTCGAGGCAAATCACTTAATCTCCGCGCCTAAACAAAACAAGCATTTGCAATGCAATCGGTCTCGCCTTTGGGACCTTATATGTATTTAGCTATACAGCACATTAGCCTGGGTGCTGAAACATCTAGGGGTCATGCATGGATTTCTATGAACCCCCAAGGCCAAACAAGCCAGCCCTTGGAAAGAGACTAATAGGAATTAGAGTCCTTTACTTCTAGGGTCAGCAACTTAATAGAAAAGTACTGCATTTACAGCCTACCTTCGCGAGGCCTCAAGCGAGGCATGGTCTAATAGATCCTATCATTGTTTCAGAAGCAAAGGCTTGACTTGTGAAGAACACTATTGTAGTCAACTCTACAGCAGTCACACAGTCCGATCAGAGGCAGGGGCTTGACTTTTGACTCAGTCATTCCTGGTACTACCACGATATCAAGAGCATGACTTTTGACTGCCACTGCACAAGCCCTAACAGGAAGCTGGTCAAGCATGACCTGCAACTGTCTCTTCCCAAGCTCTACTGGTGTTTCAGATCTACCATGAAGAAACAAAGAAAGAAAAAAAGAAATTAGAGGACTCGTTCATAAAGCAAGTCACAAATGTGCAACTGCAGCTCTATAACCTTTCAGGCCTGCAGATTTATAACTTGGGGAATTCATAAGAGCTTACAGAAGTTAGCCTGGAAATCACACACTTAGCAAACTTCTCTGAATTCCATTTGACATGGGCAAATATACACCTGCACATCTGGTTTTGCGAAACCAGTGCAAATTCATTTGTTAAAACTTTGTTTTCTTTTTTTCTACAATAGGAAATATTTTCCTTAATGGAGAAACTCCTTTACCTACATCGCCCCTTCTTTTTGAAATTTTGCAAGGGTTGGTCCCTTCTCACTCTAGAAAATGTTTTACTACTGCCCTTGTCAGGAGTAGATTTGAAACCTTTTGCATGGTGGGAATGAGTTACAGGGAAGTTGGAAATATAATACCCTTAAACATGCAGGTTTTTGGGTGTGCACAAACTACCTGTGCATTCCAGCCCTGAAACTACTACTTCTCACCTGCTTCCAGGTCTTATTTGATTTATTCACACAAAAATCTTCATGTGAGTTAATCATTTTGTGAACATAAAACTACCTTTTGCATGAGTAAGCTAAGCTTAGTTACATAAATAACTTTGATCATCGGGCCCATAACATTTTGACTCTCACAAGACCTAACATAGTTCATTTAAATGTAAATAGAAAACCAATTATTGAACCATATAGAACTGGAGAGATGTTCACAATTGTGCAAAGAAGGGGACTGAGGCACACTGAGAGCATGTGATCAACCCAAGACTTATACAATGTGCTTAAGTGGCGAAGCTCAGACTGAGTGGTCTCGTTGATCTTCAGTTGGCAACCTGGGCACTGGAGCACAAATAAAATCCGGCTTTATTTGAAAACATTTTGTGACATTGAGCAAATGCTTAAAAGTATATATGCCAATGCATTACATAAACTGATTCTTTGGAAACTCATGTAAGAAACCGAGCTATGGCACAATGCAGTGGTATATACTAAACTCTGGCATAACCTAGTCACTGGCATATTCAGAACCTTGTGGTGATCAAAACGCTGCCCTTAACAGAGGACATTCATTAAAAAAACATTGAATATGCAAACTGTTGTAGTTGGAGGACAGGGTCTTCATACAAGAGTTAGTAGCCATTCAGGTAGGAGGCAAGTTCTCTATTCCATGTTGGGCACTAATGGTACAGTCACACTAGATTGGTACTGTTAGAGCTCTATTCTCGCTCAAACTGTAATCACTCCCAGGACCTGGTGTCTGGAGAAAAAATCTTTCAAAGGATGAAATCAGACTGCAGGGGTTGTTTTTTGTGACCCCTCTAATTAGTTGATCAAGTCTTGATTTTGACTTGCAAACAGATGCAAAATTCATCTTGAAACGGCTGAGCAGATATTTTGTTCATGTTCTGCCACTTCTGAAAAATGCTGCAAGCCGACAACTTTCTTTCCAGAGTTCTTCACCAATGTATTTAAGTTGGCAGTCAGGAGATCCTGCTCATGTCCCCCTGAACTACACAACCTTCCTCACTCTGCCTGTCTATGAAAATCAATCTAGCCTAAGCTTTCTAACTTCAGTGATGCTTTTAAAATGAAAGAGAAATATTGCTTGTCCACATTCGAAAAAGGAACATAAATCAGTTTGGTGACCTAAGCACACCAACAGCTGGAGAGAACAAGGGTTTACACCAGAAAGCAATCCTAAATGGGGTTTGTAGCGCTGCAAAACAGGTGCACATGTGCAACACAAATGCACCCACCAATGCCGGAAACGAAGACTCAGCACCGTTAGCAGGCATCATCCTGTAGCCAGGCAACAAGCA
This sequence comes from Calotriton arnoldi, assembly GCA_963921515.1. Taxonomy (NCBI): domain Eukaryota; kingdom Metazoa; phylum Chordata; class Amphibia; order Caudata; family Salamandridae; genus Calotriton; species Calotriton arnoldi. The sequence continues at coordinate 535,456 of CAWUFW010000666.1, forward strand.
GCAAGCCACCCACACCACTCACAAAGAGCATCCTGTTCTAGACTGACACAAACAGAGTACCACGAGGAGCGCCGGCTTCTCCTGCAGCTTTTACGGATCCCATTCTCTGAGCACCACAGCTGGCACTCACCGAAGGAGGGGGGCATGGATGCTGTGCAGTGGGGCACAGAGGCACGACTAAAGCTAAATTTCAGGGGGGGCTACTAAAAATGTTTGGGGGGGGGGCTGATTCTTCCAGCAAAAGGCAGGGTGGAGATGCAGGGGCCCTAAGAAGGGGTGAAAAACAACAAAGCCTCATTAACAAGCAAATGGTCTTTTAAAGACCTGTGAAGTGCTCGGAAGCGGAAGCTGTCTCAGCCCCGGCTGACACACACGACGGCGGGGGGTTGAAGCCCTTTGAGCCCAATGCGTTGCGTGCCTGGATGCTGTGCAAGAGGGCAGCTACACAGAGAGAGAGCAAAGGAAGGGTGGCGAAGGGTTCTTTCCTGGAGCAATAGTTGACTCGCCGTGCGCCCCAACCCGTGGCTAACAAGCATGTAAAAATAAAGTGCAATGACACTCATCCTGGTGCACAAAAGGGATAGGAAAATGAATCACTTGACCTCTGGGGTAAACTGAGATGTATTAAAAATATGTACAGCCCCACCTGAACATCCTGTGATTCTGGGCAAATCACTCAATCTCCCCATACCTAAAAAACATAATTAACATCCCCTTGTTTAAAGTAACTGGTGACCATATAGACGTTCCAATTCCTAGGGGCACCAGTTCGCGCTATATAAAACTGGAGAAAAAAAAACCTGAATCCATGACGTTGGCTGTATTTGTTTATTTCCGTTTAGCCATCCTCTCTAAATGCTGTACAAGACTATAGGTCGGTTTGGTTATCAGAGTGGTCCATCGCCCCTTCTTCATCACAAATAGCAATCCACTGGACGTCAATAATGGGACACGGTAACAATGAATACTGCAGGGTGAAAACTAACGTCGCTCGAGAGAAGCTGCCCGGGCAAGCCCAGGTCTCAGTCAACATCCCAGCAGGCAGCAGAGAGCACGTGTGAGAGGACTCCACGTGTAAGCCTGGTTGTGAAACTACTAGTCCACTCAGACATCAATTATAGTTAAATAGTAAAAGAATTGCAACGTCAGGGGAGCCTCACCTCGAAGAACTGACAGCGGGAAGGTTCGCAGAATAAACGCTCCTGAAATAATGTGCCATTCCTCAGGTTAGGTTGGAGGCACAAACAATTGTTAATGTGAATACGGCGAACAGTGGCATTGCGCAGGCCAATGAAGGGCTGCACATAACAACGCTATGCAATCGCAACACCCGATCCATTAAACTGAAAGTGCGGCATGGGTGCGCTTAAAAAAATTGTTAATGTAAATACGGCGAACCGTGCCAGTGAAGGGCTGCGCATGACACCTCTATGCAATTGCGGCACCCACGTCATTAAACTGAAAGCGCGGCATGGGTGCCCTTTAAAAAATACATTGTCAATGTAAATACGGCGAACCACAGCATTGCGCGTGCCAGAAAAGGGCTGCGCATGACACCTCAAAGCAATCACGGCACCCATGCCATTAAACTGAAAGTGCGGCATGTGTGCCCTTTAAAAACAAGCTTGCTGTGCTCCCCCATTAACCCTCCCAGTGCATCCCTGAACACGGCAGTTTCACAAAGCTGCGTTTACAGTATCATTTCACACAGAGTCGCAATTTTCAAGTATCGGGGTTTGATGAAGGAAAACGTTTGCGTTAGGATGGTGGGGGGGGGGGCTTATAACATGAAGCGGAAGGGAGAAGCAATCAAAACAAGTTGTGACGGGCGGCAAGCAACAATAAAGTAAACAAGTCCAAGCGCCCGAAGGATTGGTGAAGAGCTCATGCATGATCTTATCTCCCAGTAACGTCGTGTCGCTGGTGTAGAGATCCTTCTAGGGGGGTACCTACTCACGGTCATAACAGAGACACCGGCACACAGGCTACAGTTCAACCGTAAGGTCACGTGCGACCTCGGCCCTTTATTATACACCCTCGGACCGAGCCCAGTCGCGAGGGGTGCTGTGCGTGAGTGTCATCACGTAAAGGCCGGGTGGCACTCTACATCCCTCCTTTCCTTTAGCCATAGCTAATCTATCAGTTAACGGTGAAAGAGAGTGGAGATAAAAAGAAGAGAAAAGACAAAAGTGAGAAGAGATAGCTTGCAGTGGAGGTGCCACATGCTCACAAAGTCTCTTGCCGGTCCATCCGGCATTCTCCTGCCGGCATCGCCACTTGGCACGCATAGTCCCTCAGCGTCTGGCTGGGTGCGGGGTTAGGCCTCAGCTGGTATCGTTGGCCGCGAGATGGCATTTCCTCGGATCTCGAGGGAGCGCTGCTTCCACGACCTCCTGCCTCAGTACCCCCTGCTGGACTGGACTGGTCTGCCCTGTGGTCATCCTCTATCCCCTGGTCGGGTACTGGCGCTGGACTCTCTCGGCCATTGGGGACAGTTGCTGCCGAGAAGTCAGGCAGATCTTCTTCTGCCCCGGGTGCCGCCTGGTCCAGCTGTGGGCTGTCGGAGATCTCCTTGAACCACGAGACGTTCCTCACCACAGCGTGCCCTCCGCGTTGCGCGGTGACCATGGTTCCGTTGATCTGGACGACGACCCACTCCCCAGGTTCGTAGGGCGTGCGAAACTTCCAGCCAGGGTGACGATCCTTTAGAGCCACTCGTGCTCCGACTCGGATAGAGGGTAACTTGGCTCCGCGGCTGATGGTGGCTTTGTCGTTGGTCTGTTGGCGCTTCTGTTGAGCTCGTTCCGGGTCGAAACCTGGCGGTGTCCAGTTGGGGTCTTCGGGGATGATATCCCTGGGCGGCCGCTTTAGAAGGAGGGCTGCGGGGGCACACCCCGTCGTTGAATGAGGCGTCTGCCGGTAGGCGAATAGGAATTGGTGGAGACAAATCTCCAGGTCTTGATGCCGGTCCACCACTATGCGTAGTGCTCTGTTCAAAGTCCGCATGAACCGCTCGACCTCGCCGTTGGCTTGAGGCCACTGCGGTGTAGAAAATCTTGAAACTCCTGACCCTGGAAGGGCGGTACGTTTTCGGACTTCATTTCCTCTGGCAGACCAAACATTGCGAAGGTCTTCTCGAGTGCTGGCTGCACGTGCGTAAATGCGGTGGATGGCACGATCTCGACCACAGGAAACTTGGTGCATGAGTCAATGACTACGAGGGTGTGACGTCCGTCCGGGAAACTGCCAAAATCGATGTTCACCTTGGTCCATGGCGTGTCACAGGGCCCTTCCGTGATGACCGGTGCAGGAGCAGGGTCCGCTCCCGTGATGGTGCAGGGGTGACAGGTCCTTACCTCTTCATCGACCATACTGTCCATCCCCGGGAACCAAACTTTGGTTCGGAGCCTGGCCTTTTTCTTTGCTACACCTTGGTGCCCTTGGTGCGCTAGGGTTACCAGCCGGCGGTGCATCTCCCTTGGGACCACGATCCTCTGGCCTCTGAGTATCAACCCGGATCCTCCGATGCTAAGCTCATGCTTCACCCTCCATATCTGTCTCCTGGCGTTCTGCTCTTCCTCGGTGAGTCCTGCCACCCCGTCCAGGAATCGGTGCCATCTTCCTGTCATCAGGGCTTCTTTGACTTGTTGGAGGGTGGAGTCCGACTCTGTAGCACTGCTCATTTCTTCTTTGGTGACGGCCAGTGGACAGGCACTGTCTTCGATCATTTGCACGAAGGCTTCCGTGCTTGGGCTGTCATCCTGGGCCTGCCCAGCCTCCGCCTGCAGTGGATGCCTCGACAGGAAGTCAGCGGGGTTGTCCACCCCAGGGCGATACAGTAGTTGGAAGGAGTATGCCTGTAACTGCACTGCCCACCGCTCGATCCTCGGAGGTGCCAGCCTGTTGGACCCACTGAACAGGGGTACGAGGGGTTTGTGGTCCGTTATGACCTTGAAGGAGTGGCCACACAGGTAAAGATGAAAATGCTGGCATGCCCAGCGGATGGCTAGGGCTTTGCGCTCTATCTGTGCATACCTTGTTTCTGTTGGCGACAGTGCGCGACTGGCATATGCTACTGGCGCGTATAACCCTTGTCGGTCTTCCTGTAATAGTACTGCGCCTAGCCCCACTGGGCTCGCGTCAACGACCACTTCTGTGTTTCGTTTTGGGTGGAAATAAGCCATAGTCATTTGGTCCAGCAGGGCCTTTTTGATGCCTTGAAACGCTGCCTCTTCTTGAGGGGTCCAGACCCATGGTGTCCCTGTTTTTGTTAGCTGCCTCAAAGGTTCGGAGATTGTGGCGAGGTTTGGTAGGAAGCGGCCACAGTAAGTTGCCATCCCTAGGAAGCTCCTTATGGCAGTTGGGTTTTGAGGCACGGTTGCGTTTCTGATTGCTGCCGCCTTCCTGGGATCCACTCGAAGCCCTTCTCTGGAGAAGACATAGCCGAAAAAGTCTATGGATCCCTGGTAGAAAGCACATTTCTTCCGGTGCAGGGTAAGGCCACAGTCCATTAACCTTTGCAGTGTGGCTCTCAGCCGAGTGTGATGTTCTTCGAGGCTCTGAGAGTAAATCAGGATATCGTCTCTGAGATTGATGACTCCGACCAGGCCAGATAGGGTTTCTTGGACTGCATCTTGAAATACTTCAGCCGCGGACGACACCCCAAAGCTGAGCCGTGTGTACCTTCTCAGACCCACGTGCGTGGAAAATGTGGTTATATACCTGCTTTCGGGAGCCAACTCTAGTTGATGATACCCGGAGTTCAGGTCAAGTTTTGAAAACCATTGGGCTCCGTTCAAATCCGCCACGATGTCGTCCATCGTCGGGGTCACGTGTCGCTCCCTGCAGATAGCCAGGTTGGGGAGCCTCATGTCTACGCATAGGCGAATGGGGCCCGGTTGTTTTGGTTTTGGCGCTGCCACCAGCGGGGATACCCAGGGAGTGGGTCCCGACACTTTCTCGATCACTCCCATGTTCTCGAGGCTCTTTAGTTCTTGTTCCACCAGCGGGCGGAGGTGGATCGGTATCCGCCGGTGTCGGAGGGCATGCGGCTGGACGCTTTTGTCGATATGCAGTTTGACTTGGTAGTCTTTTAGTTTGCCCAGACCCGTGAATAGCTGCGGGAATTCTCTCAGCATGTCTTCGGCATGGTGTTCGTGTACCTGCTTGGCGAAGAACACGAGTTCTGGGTCCTCCGTCGTGTGGCAGCTTAGCAGCGTGCCTTTTTCCCCTTCTGTGACATGGAATGTTGTCGTCACTGTGTGGGAGTCGCTCGAGACTTCTACCTCCACCATTCCCCTCAGCGGTATGGGTTCGGTGCCACCATACGTGAAGATCCTAGCCTTGCTTGGAACCAGAGGTGGTTTGGGCTTTAGCCGGTCGTATTGCTCAGAGTCCATTACATTCACTGACGCTCCGGTGTCGATGAGGGCCTGTACAGGGTGTCCGTTGACATTGACGTGACACAGTGGGGGTGGGCGGCCTTTCCTGCCAGATCGGCCAGCGAATGAAACGACGAATATGTCGTCTTCGTCTTCATAGTTCGCCGCGCTAGTAGTACCGGCTGTGGCGTCAGACTCCTCATGATCTTCCAGTGTGAGGTTCCAGAGACTCCCCTGGCGCCCTCTAGTTGCTCTGCCACGTGCCCTTCCTCCGCGTCCGCGACAGACGCTGGCATAGTGGTTTGCCCTGCCGCATTTCGCACACACCTGTCCTCTCGCGGGGCACCTGTCTTTTTCTCTGTGCTCGAATCCGCAGTACCCACACTTGCTGCTGGGCCTGTTTCCCGTGCCCCGTCTTTGATTCTCCAACGGCCGCCGTTGGATGGTCTCCACGGCCTCCTCTTTCACTTGCACCTGCTTGTGCGTAGCGGCTGCTGATGTGTTCCGTATCCGAACAGCCTCCATTTCTTCGGCGCGCTTGTCGGACAACTCATGGGATCGAGCCAGTATTAATATCTCATCCAGCGAGATCCCTGGCTGCCGCAAGATGAGGCGCCTCAGTGCGACGGACTTGCATCCTGCGATCAGCTGTGCTCTGATTTCGTCATTGTGGTCTATTCCTGTGCACGTGACCGCAAGTTTCCGGAGTCTGGCATAATACATATCCACCGTTTCTGCCTCAGTTTGTCGTGCCTGTCGTAATTTGAAACGCTCGTAATCTGGGTTCATCTGGGGGTCGAAGTACCTGTTTAGGGCTGTAATCGCGGCTTCATAGTTGTCCGCCTCGCCAGTATTGGGCAGTGTCTCAAACAGGTCGTATAATTCCTCCCCTCCAAAATGCATGAGCAACGAGCGCTTCACTTTCCCATCGCTTTCGCGGGTTCCGGTGAAATAGTGATTTAGGCGTCCCACCCAGCGCTTCCATCGTGGTGCCGCTGTGGCTGGGTCTGTCACCTGGCTAAAAGGTGGTAGCGGCATCACTGATGCATGCGAATGTGGAGCTGTGTGTGCTGGTGCCTGTGCTGCTGGCTCATCCCCCATGATGCTTCTTTTTTTGATGCCTGCACTCGCTGTTGTGTCAGATCCTGTGTTATTGAGAGTCCCTCTTTTTTTTTTCCTCTCTGCGCACTGTCCCTCTCCTTCACTCGTGCAGCTCGACCTGTGCCTCCTATGTGTGGTCTGGCCCAACCTGCGCAGCTGTGTGGACAGGGTGAACGCAATACAGTCTCTCACCCCTAGTGTGTGTCTCCTCAACCCCCTGTCAATTCGGCCTCCGCAGTCCTCCAGGCAGCGTGCTTGCGCTTTGCATTGACTGGTGCGTGTGCTGCAGGGGGGGGGCACTTTGCCGGTTGAGTCAGCTGTCTAGTCCTACGCTGAGAGTCTTGTGCGCGTGATATTGGGCGCTCCGCTGGCAGCTTTAATCACTCACTTTCTTTTTTTTTTACTTCGCGCGCATGTCTCGCGCTGACAGCTCCTCCTATGTGGTGCGCGGAGCACTGCCGCCGTGATGCCGTCCTCGCTTTACCTTTGCTGAGGCAGTTCACTTCCGAATCGCTGTGCTGGTTTCAGCTGCCCGATCCTGGGAGACCCGCTTCAGATCGTCCTGCGGGATCGCGGTCAGTTGAAGGCGTCGCCGCCCGCCTCAGGTGAGCAGCCTTCCGCTTGCCTCACGCTCTCTCTCCGGCCCTGTCACCGGCCGGCGGGCTGTGCGCTGAGCTCTTGCGTGGGCGAGGTCGCAGGCGAGGGTCCGGATACACGCCCTCGTCGCCAGTGTAGAGATCCTTCTAGGGGGGGGGTACCTACTCACGGTCATAACAGAGACACCGGCACACAGGCTACAGTTCAACCGTAAGGTCACGTGCGACCTCGGCCCCTTTATTATATACCCTCGGACCGAGCCCGGTCGCGAGGGGTGCTGTGCGTGAGTGTCATCACGTAAAGGCCGGGTGGCACTCTACAGCTGGTAGCGATCTCCGATAGCGTTTACTAAAGTCGCCATGTTAATGCTTTTTAATATGCGTGGTAGTAGTAGTGGTGAAGAACAAGAACAACAGACTACATTCCAAGACGTGAGCCCGCTCATGACGCACTGTAACCAAAATCTCCCCCCACATTTCTGCTCCTAGTACAAAAAAGCTGAACGATGCATTACATTAAGGTAATCAAACCGGAAAGGACTCGGAAATCAAATATAGCTTAAACCGATCTCGGCAAGATTCCAACCCAAGGCCACAAGTGAAACTCTTATACTCACCTAATCTTTAATGAGAAGAAAAACCAGCGGTGGCGAGGTTGGAAAGGCGCCATTGTCCCGCTGACTTGAAAGTGGGCGTGGCCGCTGAATGAAGCACGTCGTCGTGCTCGAGTTCGGAGAAACTCAATAAAGAAAATAGAACAGGTCCGGTGCAACAACCTAGTAAAGGGGCCAATAGCCATGGGAGGAATGAAATGATGACATGGACGTACTAAGGAGGGGCTAACATGCCTCAAAATCAATCAAAAGCCAGCATAAAAGCCAGCATTTAGAAGGACAAACACACAAGCCAATGAAAAAGATGGGCGGGGTAGTGGGCGGAGCTTCCCCCGCTATACTGTATACAGCATCTCTCGACGAGACAGCGCATGCACTGCCTAGCCGAGACCTAAAAAATGAATGTGTCCATCTGTAACGAAATTGGTGCTCATGTAAAGCGCTCTGATACCTGCTATCTTCGGGTCGAGTTCGCGCTATATAAACTCTAAAAAAAAATTTAAAAAAAATAGAAGTCTGTTGAGGATGTAAGGGTGCGGTCATTTCCAATCTTGTGATGTCATTAGCATTCAACAGTATGGAAGCACACTGCTTGCACCCAATGGTAAATGGGCACGATGCACTTTGAATATGGATATAAAATGTGATGCATCAGATACACATCTTCGAGGGAAAAGTAAGCAAGGTTTACCTCTTTCTTTTTCTGAGGTGTGCTGTTTGAAAATAAAGCACTAACTCTGAGAAATATCCGGTGAAACTAATTCACTCTATGCTTGCAGAGACATAAACAGGCGCGCAGCTCTGCCCTAGCAAAGCCCATCATGATAGTAGTCCCAGAGGAATACCTTTATTCTACTTTCAGTACGTTTTTCCAAGTGGCGCAAATGGGTCACTGCACCAATACCTACCCTGGGGCAGATTTACAAGGACTGGCGCATCTCTGCATATTAGCAGGGATGCGCCAGTAAAGATGCGACACGCAAAAATACCCTTGTGCCACCAAGGATGCATCGCATTTACAATGCGGCGCACCGTGGCACAAGGATAGACAGATGCGTGTCGCATCTTTTGTCGTAAGGGCAGCGCATTGCTGGAGTCGTGTCGCAAGCGCGACGCAACTCCAGCAATGCTCAGGGGCGGCCTATACCTATTGTGCTGCGTCCCTCCTTACGCCTGCTTCAAGCAGGCGTAAGGTTTTGAGGCAGCGGCGTCCTAAATGTGACTCAGTGAAATCTTGTAGATTTCACTGCGTCACTTTTACGAGGCTTTCCTGCGACGGAACGCCCACCCTGCATACACTATACCTGACGCAGGTATAATGTAGCGCAGGGCTTTACAACGTGACGCATCTCCCTAGATGCGTCATGTTGTAAATATGTTGCATAGTGGCGCATTGTTTATGACGCCGCTGCGTCACCAAGGTGACTCAACGGTGTCGTAAAGATGTCGCAAGGGGCTTGTAAATCTGCCCCCCTGTACTTACATGTATATGTGGAGCACCTTCATTCTGCTCTGCTCATATCTGCCAGAGTCTGGTTATGCTCAATGGAATCAAAACCATGCTACAATAAAGCGTACTAAGTTGATAATGACTGCATTGGACTGTTCCGTTAAATAATTCATGTATCATATCTAAGATGATTTTCTCTAATGTCATGCAAAGTGCAACAGGAACAGCTTGTACTCTGAGTTGCAAAAACTGAAGCGCCGTCTACTTCCAACAGTTCCATTGCAATTACAGGACCTGATCTTTTTCTGCTGATTACGCAACGACGACTAGAAATTAAATTTGCATGACACGTTTATGAAACTGACAGGAGCTTACTGACATTCTCCGAAAGTAGACCACGTTGCTCGGCTGCACTTACATCTGATGGAAAATAGATCAGATGCTTGAAAACTGCTAGAGACATACAGGGGCAGATTTACGTTTCCCGGCGCATCCCTGCAAATCAGCAGGGATGCGCCAGGAAAGATGCGTGACGCAAGTTTACCCTTGCGCCACCACAGATGCGCCGAATTACAATGCGGCGCATCATGGCGCAAAGATAAACAGATGCGTGTCGCATCTGCCGGCGTAAGGTTGGCGCAGTGCTGGAGTTGTGTCACGGGAGCGACGCAACTCCAGCACTGTTCCAACCTGGCCTATCCTCAACATGGTGCGTCACGCCTTACGCCTGCTTCAAGCAGGCGCAAGGTTTTGACGCAGCGGGGTCGGAAAAGTGACTGAGTGAAATCTTGTAGATTTCACTCAGGCACTTTTCCGAGGCGTTCCTGCACCGGAACGCCCACCCTGCGCCGAACGCCCACATGAAACTTGACGCAGGTTTCATGTGGCGCAGGGCTTTACAACGTGACACATCTCCTAGATGCGTCACATTGTAAATCCCCGCAGCATGGCGCTAGCTTTACGCCGCCGCTGCGTCACAGAAGTGACGCAACGGCGGCGCAAAAGTGGCGCACGGGGCTTGTAAATCTGCCCCACAGTGAGTTATAGGGTAAAGAAAAAAACACAGCAGAGTGAATACAAAAATCACTGCCTAGTGGATTTAGAAAAGGTTGCTTCTGCCGAATGTGGTAAAATCAATCTGTGGATTCTGTCCTTTGTTATAAAGCAGTGAAACATGATGAGATTTGCGTATAGCAGCAGGCTCAACTGAGTACCAGCGTCTTGTAGGAATTATCCAGCAGCAGCATTCAGGTGGGACAGACTGACCATTATCTTATTGGGCATCTCCGGGTGGGGGGTTGCTTTTAGGGGTCGTTTTGGAAGAACCATGAGTACTGTCACATTCTCAGGGCAAACAAAGCAAACACAAGGAGATGATGGACGGAGCGCTGAAACTTTTCAGACAGTCACCCCCAGTCTCCTTGTGTTTGCTTTGTTCACCCTAAGTTGGCGGGGTATGCCCAGACGTGGGTCCCTTGCTCACTTTGCCACTGGATTCAAGCTAGCCTGGTTGATGAGGGCTGTTAGCCCGAAACCGGTCCCAGGATGCTTGTTTCTGGTCCAGGGAAGACATGGCTTGGCAGTTTGGGCTGGACTGTTCCCATGAGGCACAGGGTCAAGACTGATTTGCATATTACTGTGTCTGAACTGGGGGGCGAAGTGAGCTAAAGAATGATGATGGATTCAACCCAGATCTGGGGGTGAGTGTCTGAAAAGTTTCAGCACTCCGTCCATCATCTCCTTGTGTTTGCTTTGTTCGCCCTAAGTTGGCAGGGTATGCCCAGACGTGGGTCCCTTGCTCACTTTGCCACTGGATTCCAGCTAGCCTGGCTGATGAGGGCTGTTAGCCCGAAACCGGTCCCAGGATGCTTGTTTCTGGTCCAGGGAAGACATGGCTTGGCAGTTTGGGATGGACTGTTCTCATGAGGCATAGGGTCAAGACTGATTTGCATATAGCTGTGTCTGACCTGGGGTGGCGAAGTGAGCTAAAGAATGATGATGGATTCAACCCAGATCTGTGACTGTGGGTGAGTGCCACAACATATCTGTATGCGGATGACATACTCCTCACTCTGTCAGACCTCCATCACTCCCTTCTGGCTCTGCTGGACATCATCGCTGACTTTGCGACACTGTTAGGTTATCGGGTGAATTATGACAAGAGCAAGACACTACCTCTTTTGCAAGTGACCACGAGCGCAGCGATCCATTGCTATCCCTTCCGCTGGACACCATCGGCCTCAAGTACCTGGGGATTTAAGTCAATAGTGGTTTAGATCATATGTTGGCAGATAATCTAGATCCCCTCATAGCCCGCGTGAAACTAGACTTTGCAAATTGGTCTCATCTTGGCCTATCTATGTGGGGGAGTGTACAGGCAGTGCGGTTGGTCCTGCTTCCGCAGTTTACCTATGTCCTTGGCATGCTGCCCTTGTTGGTCCCACTGTCTACGCTATGCTCCGTGGATGCAGGGATCCACTCTTTCGTCTGGGGGTCCCCCTGCCCCCGTCTGGTCTATACAAAACTCCTGGCACGTCGCTCGCGTGGCAGACTGGGCCTACCTTCGGTTGAGCACTACGCCTGGCCCTCCAAATCTCCCAGATGGCTTACATGCTCCCCAGGATGCCAGACCCACCACAGAGGGTGACGGTGGAGCGTTTGCTACTGGCATGGACTCGATCCTCTTTATAAGGGAGGCGTGCCTCCAATGTGCCCTGGCAACCCGATCCTGAAGGCCATAATGAAATTCTGGCATCGAGCCCACCGCCGCTTTGAAGTGGATCCTCTTCTCCACGTGCATGCTCCTTTAGGGTGCATGCATGTGGAGGTTCGTAGGGGAGGTCCTCGACTGATAACCGTGGGCAGCGGCAGGCATCCACAGCCTAGACCAGGTCATTGCCAACTGGGTCCTCAAATCCTTTGCTGCACTCCTTGAGGAGTTCGGCCTACCACCTCAACAATCATGGAGGTACCTCCAACTACAGCACTGCCTTCGACACTGTCTGGGAGTGTAACCCTAGGCCCTGCAATCCTCCCCAGTAGTTTCTTATTTCAGGACATGGGGTTGATTCCGAGTGGTCATATCGGGTCTCTATGATCTTCTAAACTGCCACCTTTTTTTACATCCTCTGCTCAACAACCTCCGTATCAAATGGCAAACCCAGCTGCAGACAGAATATGAGGTGGGCAACTGGGCTGAATTCCTGGAGGTGCTTGACCGTGGGACAAGAGAGGCCCGCTTGAAGTTTCTTCTCTTCAAAACACTGCACTGGACCCTAGTGAAATTTTGTACATCAGGCCTGCTGCCCCATGTGACCTGTTGGTGGTGCCCTCATACCTGCTGCGATCTCTTGCATATCCTCTGCGATTTCCCCTCAATTTAGCCCTTCTGGGACACGGTGGGGGCTACACTGGGTGAGACTCTGCTGCTCAGGAACCCTCTTGATCTTTTTACATGACCCTGGGGACTCCCTGGACCTCTCCCACCTCCAGCGCCGTTTATTGCCCATGGCCCTGGCCACAGCCAAGATATGCATTCTTCGCACTGGCGCTCCCCGACGCCCCTCTCCCATGAGGAGTGGCTGGCAGCAATGTTCCAGGCAGCCACCCACAAATGTATAATCTATAACCTTCAGAACAGAGCAGAAATCTTCCTCCAGACATGGGTGCACTTCTTTCGGGAATCAGTGCATTAATAGTTAGCCCTACGCATTACCCTCGCTCCTCTGGATGATACATCAGGAGGTTGAGTCATGCCTTTCCCATTGCTCCTAACTGTATGACGCCCCAGGGTGCTCCCCAAATCTGTGGCTTTGCTCTTCCTCTTCCTCTCCCACCCCCACTTCTCCTTTTCCCCTTCCCCTTTTATCACTTCTCTCCTTTACGCTCCCCTCTAGCTCCCCTTTGGACACGTCCCATTACAGCGCCCAGCAGGCTCCAGTACCTTATGTGCAGTCCTTCTGTTCTGTCTCTGTGACTTGGGATCCACCCCCCCTCGGGAAGAAGAGGCCTGATTCTGTGATGCATTCCCTATATTGTGGTTTTGCTTGCACCATCTGGACCTACAGATATTCTCAGTCAATATGTAGTGACCTAGTTGTCATTGTATACAATGGCAAAGCTGTGGATATCGAATCATAAGCCAGATCCAACTTGCTGGTCTGCCTCGCTGAAGGAGATCTGACTTCCAGAAAAGCTTCTTAGTCTAAATGTAGAGGGCTTCACTGAGAGCAAATTCGAACTGAAGTCGGTCGATGTCAAGACCTTACTGGGCATGGATGCTGGACTTCCCCTACTTGGAGCTTTCCCACCTTCACCGATGACCCCCTGGGACCCAACTCTTCAGCTGTAAATCCGTAAATAGAGAGGAGGAGGAGAGGATGTAGCCTTACGGCTAGAGCGGTCGACCTCGAAGCTGAGGAACTGGGTTCGAGTCTCGGCAGGGACGCTCAACATCCTGTGATTCTAGGCAAATCACTTAATCTCCCTGCGCCTAACAAAAAAAATGAATGTGTCCATCTGTAACGAAATTGGTGCTCATGTAAAGCGCTCTGATACCTGATATCTTCGGGTCGAGTTCGCGCTGTATAAAACTCTAAAAAATAAAAAAAAAGTCTGTTGAAGATGTAAGGGTGCGGTCATTTCCAATCTTGTGATGTCATTAGCATCCAACAGTATGGAAACACACTGCTTGCACCCAATGGTAAATGGGCACGATGCACTTTGAATATGGATATAAAATGTGATGCATCAGATACACATCTTCGAGGGAAAAGTAAGCAAGGTTTACCTCTTTCTTTTTCTGAGGTGTGCTGTTTGAAAATAAAGCACTAACTCTGAGAAATATCCGGTGAAACTAATTCACTCTATGCTTGCAGAGACATAAACAGGCGCGCAGCTCTGCCCTAGCAAAGCCCATCATGATACTAGTCCCAGAGGAATACCTTTATTCTACTTTCAGTACGTTTTTCCAAGTGGCACAAATGGGTCACTGCAACCAATACCTACCCTGGGGCAGATTTACAAGGACTGGCGCATCTCTGCATATTAGCAGGGATGCGCCAGTAAAGATGCGACAAGCAAAAATACCCTTCGCCACCACGGATGCATCGCATTTACAATGCGGCGCACCGTGGCGCAAGGATAAACAGATGCGTGTCGCATCTTTTGTCGTAAGGGCAGCGCATTGCTGGAGTCGTGTCGCAAGCGCGACACAACTCCAGCAATGCTCAGGGGCGGCCTATACCTATTGTGCTGCGTCACTCCTTACGCCTGCTTCAAGCAGGTGTAAGGTTTTGACGCAGCGGTGTCGTAAAAGAGACTCAGTGAAATCTTGTAGATTTCACTGCGTCACTTTTACGAGGCTTTCCTGCGATGGAACGCCCACCCTGCATACACTATACCTGACGCAGGTATAATGTAGCGCAGGGCTTTACAATGTGACGCATCTCCCTAGATGCGTCACGTTGTAAATATGTTGCATAGTGGCGCATTGTTTACGACGCCGTTGCGTCACCAAAGTGACGCAACGGTGTTGTAAAGATGTCGCAAGAAGCTTGTAAATCTGCCCCCCTGTACTTACATGTATATGTGGAGCACCTTCATTCTGCTCTGCTCATATCTGTCAGAGTCTGGTTACGCTCAATGGAATCAACACCATGCTACAATAAAACGTACTAAGTTGATAATGACTGCATTGGACTGATCCTTTAAATAATTCATGTATCATATCTAAGATGATTTTCTCTAATGTCATGCAAAGTGCAACAGGAACAGCTTGTAGTCTGAGTTGCAAAAACTGAAGCGAAGTCTACTTCCAACAGTTCCATTGCAATTACAGGACCTGATCTTTTTCTGCTGATTACGCAACGACGACTAGAAATTAAATTTGCATGACACGTTTATGAAACTGACAGGAGCTTACTGACATTCTCCGAAAGTAAACCACGTTGCTCTGCTGCACTTACATCTGATGGAAAATAGATCAGATGCTTGAAAACTGCTTGAGACATACAGTGAGTTATAGGGTAAAGAAAAAAACACAGCAGAGTGAATACAAAAATCACTGCCTAGTGGATTTAGAAAAGGTTGCTTCTGTCGAATGTGGTAAAATCAATCTGTGGATTCTGTCCTTTGTTATAAAGCAGTGAAACATGATGAGATTTGCGTATAGCAGCAGGCTCAACTGAGTACCAGCGTCTTGTAGGAATTATCCAGCAGCAGCATTCAGGTGGGACATGAGGGCCGGACTGACCATTATCTTATTGGGCATCTCCGGTGGGGGGGGGTGGGAGGGGGTTGGAGCTTTAGGGGTCGTTTTTGAAGAACCATGAGTACTGTCACTTTCTCAAGGCGAACAAAGCAAACACATGGAGATGATGGACGGAGCGCTGAAACTTTTCAGACACTCACCCTCAGTCTCCTTGTGTTTGCTTTGTTCGCCCTAAGTTGGCAGGGTATGCCCAGACGTGGGTCCCTTGCTCACTTTGCCACTGGATTCAAGCTAGCCTGGCTGATGAGGGCTGTTAGCCCGAAACCGGTCCCAGGATGCTTGTTTCTGGTCCAGGGAAGACATGGCTTGGCAGTTCGGGCTGGACTGTTCCCATGAGGCACAGGGTCAAGACTGATTTGCATATAGCTGTGTCTGAACTGGGGTGGCGAAGTGAGCTAAAGAATGATGATGGATTCAACCCAGATCTGGGGGTGAGTGTCTGAAAAGTTTCAGCACTCCGTCCATCATCTCCTTGTGTTTGCTTTGTTCACCCTAAGTTGGCAGGGTATGGCCAGACGTGGGTCCCTTGCTCACTTTGCCACTGGATTCAAGCTAGCCTGGCTGATGAGGGCTGTTAGCCCGAAACCAGCCACAGGATGTTTGTTTCTGGTCCAGGGAAGACATGGCTTGGCAGTTTGGGCTGGACTGTTCCCATGAGGCACAGGGTCAAGACTGATTTGCATATAGCTGTGTCTGAACTGGGGTGGCGAAGTGAGCTAAAGAATGATGATGGATTCAACCCAGATCTGGGGGTGAGTGCCACGACATATCTGTATGCGGATGACATACTCCTACTCTGACAGACCTCCATCACTCCCTTCTGGCTCTGCTGGACATCATCGCTGACTTTGCGACACTGTTAGGTTATCGGGTGAGTTAGGACAAGAGCAAGACACTACCTCTTTTGCAAGTGACCACGAGCGCAGCGATCCATTGCTATCCCTTCCGCTGGACACCATCGGCCTCAAGTACCTGGGGATTTAAGTCAATAGGGGTTTAGATCATATGTTGGCAGATAATCTAGATCCCCTCATAGCCCGCGTGAAACAAGACTTTGCAAATTGGTCTCATCTTGGCCTATCTATGTGGGGGAGTGTACAGGAAGTGCGGTTGGTCATGCTTCCGCAGTTTACCTATGTCCTTGGCATGCTGCCCTTGTTGGTCCCACTGTCTACGCTATGCTACACTATGCTACGCTATGCTACGCTATGCTCCGTGGATGCAGGGATCCACTCTTTCGTCTGGGGGTCCCCCTGCCCCCGTCTGGTCTATACAAAACTCCTGGCACGTCGCTCGCGTGGCGGACTGGGCCTACCTTCGGTCGAGCACTACGCCCTGGCCCTCCAAATCTCCCAGATGGCTTACATGCTCCCCAGGATGCCAGACCCACCACAGAGGGTGACGGTGGAGCGTTTGCTACTGGCATGGACTCGATCCTCTTTATAAGGGAGGCGTGCCTCCAATGTGCCCTGGCAACCCGATCCTGAAGGCCATACTGAAATTCTGGCATCGAGCCCACCGCCGCATTGAAGTGGATCCTCTTCTCCACGTGCATGCTCCTTTAGGGTGCATGCATGTGGAGGTTCGTAGGGGAGGTCCTCGACTGATAACCGTGGCGAGCGGCAGGCATCCACAGCCTAGACCAGGTCATTGCCAACTGGGTCCTCAAATCCTTTGCTGCACTCCTTGAGGAGTTCGGCCTACCACCTCAACAATCATGGAGGTACCTCCAACCACAGCACTGCCGTCGACACTGTCTGGGAGTGTGACCCTAGGCCCTGCAATCCTCCCCGGTAGTTTCTTATTTCAGGACATGGGGTTGATTCCGAGTGGTCATATCGGGTCTCTATGATCTTCTAAACTGCCACCTTTTTTTACTTCCTCTGCTCAACAACCTCCGTATCAAATGGCAAACCCAGCTGCAGACAGTATATGAGGTGGGCAACTGGGCTGAATTCCTGGAGGTGCTTGACCGTGGGACAAGAGAGGCCCGCTTGAAGTTCCTTCTCTTCAAAACACTGCACTGGACCCTAGTGAAATTGTGTACATCAGGCCTGCTGCCCCATGTGACCCGTTGGTGGTGCCCTCATACCTGCTGCGATCTCTTGCATATCCTCTGCGATTTCCCCTCAATTCAGCCCTTCTGGGACACGGTGGGGGCTACATTGGGTGAGACTCTGCTGCTCAGGAACCCTCTTGATCTTTTTACATGACCCTGGGGACTCCCTGGACCTCTCCCACCTCCAGCGCCGTTTATAGCCCATGGCCCTGGCCACAGCCAAGATATGCATTCTTCGCACTGGCGCTCCCCCACGCCCCTCTCCCATGAGGAGTGGCTGGCAGCAATGTTCCAGGCAGCCACCCACAAATGTATAATCTATAACCTTCAGAACAGAGCAGAAATCTTCCTCCAGACATGGGTGCACTTCTTTCGGGAATCTGTGCATTAATAGTTAGCCCTACGCATTACCCTCGCTCCTCTGGATGATACATCAGGAGGTTGAGCCATGCCTTGCCCATTGCTCCTAACTGTAAGACGCCCCAGGGTGCACCCCAAATCTGTGGCTTTGCTCTTCCTCTTCCTCTCCCACCCCCACTTCTCCTTTTCCCCTTCCCCTTTTATCCCTTCTCTCCTTTACGCTCCCCTCTAGCTCCCCTTTGGACACATCCCATTACAGCGCCCAGCAGGCTCCAGTACCTTATGTGCAGTCCTTCTGTTCTGTCTCTGTGACTTGGGATCCACCCCCCCTCGGGAAGAAGTGGCCTGATTCTGTGATGCATGCCCTATATTGTGGTTTTGCTTGCACCATCTGGACCTACAGATATTCTCAGTCAATATGTAGTGACCTAGTTGTCATTGTATACAATGGCAAAGCTGTGGATATCGAATCATAAGCCGGATCCAACTTGCTGGTCTGCCTCGCTGAAGGAGATCTGACTTCCAGAAAAGCTTCTTAGTCTAAAGGTAGAGGGCTTCACTGAGAGCAAATTCGAACTGAAGTCGGTCGATGTCAAGACCTTACTGGGCATGGATGCTGGACTTCCCCTACTTGGAGCTTTCCCACCTTCATCGATGACCCCCTGGGACCCCACTCTTCAGCTGTAAATCCGTAAATAGAGAGGAGGAGGAGAGGATGTAGCCTTACGGCTAGAGCGGTCAACCTCGAAGCTGAGGAACTGGGTTCGAGTCTCGGCAGGGACGCTCAACATCCTGTGATTCTAGGCAAATCACTTACTGGCACATGCATCAAGGTAGGCTTTTGCGATTCCTTAATTGCGATTATTAAGGAATCGCAATTAAGGAATCGCAAAAGCCTATGCATGTAGGAATCGCTATAAAAATAGCGATTCCTAAACATTCCTTAATTGCGACTCGCTAATTGCGAGTCGCAATTAAGGAATACCTCCCATTAATTCCTATGGGCCTAGAGGCCCATAGGAATGAATGGGAAGACATTCTCAATTTGCGATTCGCAATTAGAGAATCGCAAATTGAGAATGCAATTTCAAGGGTGCCAGGGTGTCAAAAGGACCCCTGTTGCACCCCTGAAATCTGCATATGAGTACATCTTGCACACACACATGCCCCAAGGGCATGTGTGTGTGTAAATGGAACTTTGAAAAATGCACTTTAGTGCATTTTTCAAAGTTTTGCAAATTACCATGAAGTTCAACTTCATGGTAATTTGCGCCCCTATTAGCGAAATCGCTAATTTTTTACTTTAATGCATTGCATTTAAGGAATCTCAATTTGCGATTCCTTAAATGCAATCAGTAATTTGAGAATTCGCAATTAATTGCGAATTCTCAAATTGCGAGGGCCTTGACCCTTGATGCATCGCAAAAGGTAATTTTGCGATCGCAAACGGCCGATTTTTGTGAATCGCACCGTTTGCGATCGCAAAAACCTTTGATGCATGTGCCCCATAATCTCCCCGCGCCTAACAAAAAAAAACGAATGTGTCCATCTGTAACGAAATTGGTGCTCATGTAAAGCGCTCTGATACCTGATATCTTCGGGTCGAGTTCGCGCTATATAAAACTCTAAAAAAAAAAAAAAAATAGAAGTCTGTTGAGGATGTAAGGGTGCGGTCATTTCCAATCTTGTGATGTCATTAGCATCCAACAGTATGGAAGCACACTGCTTGCACCCAATGGTAAATGGGCACGAAGCACTTTGAATATGGATATAAAATGTGATGCATCAGATACACATCTTCGAGGGAAAAGTGAGCAAGGTTTACCTCTTTCTGTTTCTGAGGTGTGCTGTTTGAAAATAAAGCACTAACTCTGAGAAATATCCGGTGAAACTAATTCACTCTATCTTTGCAGAGACATAAACAGGCGCGCAGCACTGCCCTAGCAAAGCCCATCATGGTACTAGTCCCAGAGGAATACCTTTATTCTACTTTCAGTACTTTTTCCCAAGTGGCGCAAATGGGTCACTGCACCCTGGGGCAGATTTACAAGGACTGGCGCATCTCTGCATATTAGCAGGGATGCGCCAGTAAAGATGCGACACGCAAAAATACCCTTCGCCACCACGGATGCATCGCATTTACAATGCGGCGCACCGTGGCGCAAGGATAAACAAATGCGTGTCGCATCTGTTGTCGTAAGGGCAGCGCATTGCTGGAGTCGTGTCGCAAGCGCGATGCAACTCCAGCAATGCTCAGGGGCGGCCTATACCTATTGTGCTGCGTCACTCCTTACGCCTGCTTCAAGCAGGTGTAAGGTTTTGACGCAGCGGCGTCGTAAAAGTGACTCAGTGAAATCTTGTAGATTTCACTGCGTCACTTTTACGAGGCTTTCCTACGACGGAACGCCCACCCTCCATACACTATACCTGACGCAGGTATAATGTAGCGCAGGGCTTTACAACGTAACGCATCTCCCTAGATGCGTCACGTTGTAAATATGTCGCATAGTGGCGCATTGTTTACGACGCCGTTGCGTCACCGAAGTGACGCAACGGTGTTGTAAAGATGTCGCAAGGAGCTTGTAAATCTGCCCCCCTGTACTTACATGTATATGTGGAGCACCTTCATTCTGCTCTGCTCATATCTGTCAGAGTCTGGTTACGCTCAATGGAATCAACACCATGCTACAATAAAACGTACTAAGTTGATAATGACTGCATTGGACTGTTCCTTTAAATAATTCATGTATCATATCTAAGATGATTTTCTCTAATGTCATGCAAAGTACAACAGGAACAGCTTGTAGTCTGAGTTGCAAAAACTGAAGCGCCGTCTACTTCCAACAGTTCCATTGCAATTACAGGACCTGATCTTTTTCTGCTGATTACGCAACGACGACTAGAAATTAAATTTGCATGACACGTTTATGAAACTGACAGGAGCTTACTGACATTCTCCGAAAGTAGACCACGTTGCTCGGCTGCACTTACATCTGATGGAAAATAGATCAGATGCTTGAAAACTGCTAGAGACATACAGTGAGTTATAGGGTAAAGAAAAAAACACAGCAGAGTGAATACAAAAATCACTGCCTAGTGGATTTAGAAAAGGTTGCTTCTGTCGAATGTGGTAAAATCAATCTGTGGATTCTGTCCTTTGTTATAAAGCAGTGAAACATGATGAGATTTGCGTATAGCAGCAGGCTCAACTGAGTACCAGTGTCTTGTAGGAATTATCCAGCAGCAGCATTCAGGTGGGACATGAGGGCCGGACTGACCATTATCTTATTGGGCATCTCCGGGGGGGGGGAGGGAGTTGGGGCTTATAGGGGTCGTTTTTGAAGAACCATGAGTACTGTCACTTTCTCAGGGCGAACAAAGCAAACACATGGAGATGATGGACGGAGCGCTGAAACTTTTCAGACACTCACCCCCAGTCTCCTTGTGTTTCCTTTGTTCGCCCTAAGTTGGCAGGGTATGCCCAGACGTGAGTCCCTTGCTCACTTTGCCACTGGATTCAAGCTAGCCTGGCTGATGAGGGCTGTTAGCCCGAAACCGGTCCCAGGATGCTTATTTCTGGTCCAGGGAAGACATGGCTTGGCAGTTCGGGCTGGACTGTTCCCATGAGGCACAGGGTCAAGACTGATTTGCATATAGCTGTGTCTGAACTGGGGTGGTGAAGTGAGCTAAAGAATGATGATGGATTCAACCCAGATCTGTGACTGGGGGTGAGTGTCTAAAAAGTTTCAGCACTCCGTCCATCATCTCCTTGTGTTTGCTTTGTTCGCCCTAAGTTGGCAGGGTATGCCCAGACGTGGGTCCCTTGCTCACTTTGCCACTGGTTTCAAGGTAGCCTGGCTGATGAGGGCTGTTAGCCTGAAACCAGTCCCAGGATGCTTGTTTCTGGTCCAGGGAAGACATGGCTTGGCAGTTTGGGCTAGACTGTTCCCATGAGGCACAGGGTCAAGACTGATTTGCATATAGCTGTGTCTGACCTGGGTTGGCGAAGTGAGCTAAAGAATGATGATGGATTCAACCCAGATCTGTGACTGGGGGTGAGTGTCTGAAAAGTTTCAGCACTCCGTCCATCATCTCCTTGTGTTTGCTTTGTTCACCCTAAGTTGGCAGGGTATGCCCAGACGTGGGTCCCTTGCTCACTTTGCCACTGGATTCAAGCTAGCCTGGCTGATGAGGGCTGTTAGCCCGAAACCGGTCCCAGGATGCTTGTTTCTGGTCCAGGGAAGACATGGCTTGGCAGTTCGGGCTGGACTGTTCCCATGAGGCACAGGGTCAAGACTGATTTGCATATAGCTGTGTCTGAACTGGGGTGGCGAAGTGAGCTAAAGAAGGATGATGGATTCAACTCAGATCTGTGACTGGGGGTGAGTGTCTGAAAAGTTTCAGCACTCCGTCCATCATCTCCTTGTGTTTGCTTTGTTCGCCCTAAGTTGGCAGGGTATGCCCAGACGTGGGTCCCTTGCTCACTTTGCCATTGGATTCAAGGTAGCCTGGCTGATGAGGGCTGTTAGCCCGAAACCGGTCCCAGGATGCTTGTTTCTGGTCCAGGGAAGACATGGCTTGGCAATTTGGGCTGGCCTGTTCCCATGAGGCACAGGGTCAAGACTGATTTGCATAGAGCTGTGTCTGAACTGGGGTGGCGAAGTGAGCTAAAGAATGATGATGGATTCAACCCAGATCTGTGACTGGGGGTGAGTGTCTGAAAAGTTTCAGCACTCCGTCCATCATCTCCTTGTGTTTGCTTTGTTCGCCCTAAGTTGGCAGGGTATGCCCAGACGTGGGTCCCTTGCTCACTTTGCCACTGGATTCAAGCTAGCCTGGCTGCTGAGGGCTGTTAGCCCGAAACCGGTCCCAGGATGCTTGTTTCTGGTCCAGGGAAGACATGGCTTGGCTGGACTGTTCCCATGAGGCACTAGGTCAAGACTGATTTGCATATAGCTGTGTCTGAACTGGGATGGCGAAGTGAGCTAAACAATGATGATGGATTCAACCCAGATCTGTGACTGGGGGTGAGTGTCTGAAAAGTTTCAGCACTCCGTCCATCATCTCCTTGTGTTTGCTTTGTTCGCCCTAAGTTGGCAGGGTATGCCCAGACGTGGGTCCCTTGCTCACTTTGCCACTGGATTCAAGGTAGCCTGGCTGATGAGGGCTGTTAGCCCGAAACCGGTCCCAGGATGCTTGTTTCTGGTCCAGGGAAGACATGGCTTGGCAGTTCGGACTGGACTGTTCCCATGAGGCACAGGGTCAAGACTGATTTGCATATAGCTGTGTCTGAACTGGGGTGGCAAAGTGAGCTAAAGAATGATGACGGATTCAACCCAGATCTGTGACTGGGGGTGAGTGTCTGAAAAGTTTCAGCACTCTGTCCATCATCTCCTTGTGTTTACTGTCACATTCTCCCCAGGTTAATTACATAAAGGACGATGGGAGGGGCGGGTTCAGAAGAAAGAGAAAATATAGAGAGAAAGAGAGAGACATTGATAAGAGAAGAGAGATTAGAGAGGAAAACAGAGAGGAGGGAGAGAATGTATGGAAAAAGATGGAAATAGAGAGTAAAGAGGAAAAGAACAGCAATGTTATTAAAAAAAAAAAATCCAGGGCTACTTTTGATTCGTAGTCCAACCCTTTTGGACTGTAATGCCGGCCCCCTGGGGATGTGAAGGTCGCAGACCAGTCTTCCCCCGGGGCACTTCGTGCAATGGCCAGAAGGACAAGGTGGGGAAGGATTAAAGGATTAGGGGAAGGGGCGGGAGTTGGGTGGGTATAAAGGTGTCAGGGGAGGAGGATCCGGCCTCTTCCTGACACCTAGCACCACCAGGAGGGCAGGAGGAAAAAGTTAGTCCACCCACCCACCCTACAAGTTGTAGGGGGGAGCTCGGGTGTTGTTTGATTTTGGAGTGCCAGTTTAGGGCAGGTTGCAGAGCAGTGGCCTTACGGTACTTTGGAGGGGTGGTGAGTCACATACGGGCGGATCCACCCCTCGGGGGGAAGGGTACACAGGTGACTGATAGCGGGGTGCAGGAGGCAATGAGCAACGACGGAAATTCAACAGAGTATGCTTGGAGGGCAAGTGAAGGTGAGAATGGGGAGATGAAGGAGGTCACCAAGTGAAAGAGGAAGAGTCAAACAGGTGAGATGGCTTGAGAGTGGTGAGGGAGAATGAGTCGGTATGGGATGATAAAAGTTATATGTTTGCAATTATGTACTGTTAATAAAGTTTAAATGTTGCAACCTTGTCCTAATAAAATGGCCTTTTACTCTTCAAGTAACAGCGTGGAGTGTTGCGCGATGTCTGTCGTTAATTCCACCTCGCGCTCATCTGTCTGTGCTTCTCGAGCCGCGTTGGAATGTGGAACCTCATGCCGCATTCGGGGACGGTTGGATGGTTGGAGATCAGGGGCAGAGAAAGAAGGGCGTTGATCAAGCTGGTGGCTGCCCTGTTGCTTTAAATTGCAAATGAAGCACTTCTAAAGCTTATCGGCGTGTACTTACATTATAGTAGGGACATAAATGACAGCACTGAATATGAACACATCATTTTTTAAGTACGGTAGCCCTACAGGAACAGTCTTCAAAGAGAAGTTTGACAAAAGCATGCATTATCAGCATGTTCACGACAAACACTGAGTTATTCTCCTATTGAGGTGCGACAGGAACATAAACTCGTACAGGAGCTACGACTGATTTAAAAAAATTTTTTTTTTGTGAAATGAGATACAACAGGCAACTAAATACAAGACCAAACAGATAGCATTTTCTGTGCCATTGTGCCCAATACCACCATCCCAAAGCAAGTGATGGGGAAGATACATTTATTTTGTGAATCAAGTTTTGGGTGAAAAGATGTACTAAAAAGGGCATCTGTACACCAATGAATGCCACAAACACTTGGATAACCTTTATAGCTGTAGGCTGTATGACGATAGAGGTTAAGTTGTTGACTGTGTTATGTAAAGGTTTTGCTCAATTAAAACACCTTGCAAAAAAATCACTGACTGTTTTAAAGTTTGGTGGATGAGGGACTTCCATCCTAAAGTGGTGGATGTCGCGTCCATCCTATTTAGCGTACATCGATGGCTATGCACGCTACATAGGATAGAAAGGGCAACTTTTTGATGGATTTCCTGCATTCGTCAAACTCTATATCCACCCCTTAGTAAATATGTGTACAGCTTTCATTATGTATGGTAAGGCCCAATATACTGTTTGACACTTCAACCCTTGCTGGCTCTCTAACTCTACACATACCATATACTTTTGCCTTATGCCTGAAAAGCTCTTCTTATTCTGCTTATTAATGTTTCCATGACCCTCTTAGGTGGCTCCCTTACACCTCTATGGTTGGTAAGTGTGAGAAGTTGGCCTGGCATATGCTGTCCACTAATTATAGTGGGCACCTTGCACCAGTCCAAACAACCCCTTATTGGAGATAGGTTAAAGACAACCTTTATTGAAAGCTAAGTTATCAAATCACAGTAATAGCACAAATACACGTTTGGGCCCTAGGGGCGTACCAAACCATATACCAATAAAGTGGTATGCGAACCACGACTGAACTAGACACTAGGCCTAGAGCCTCTAGAAGTGCTTGGACCACAAGGAACCACCCAAGGTAGTGACACAGGGGACCCTCGGGAGACGCGTGCAGTGTAAATACACAACCGCGATACGCCGTTGACTTCTATGGAGAAAGTCGGGATCGGGAAATTAGAGAAAAGGGACACTTAAAAGAGGACTAGGACAAAACCCTTTGAGATCTAGGACTTTGAAGAGTCTCTACCCACGGGAGCACCGGAGTACTCGTGTTACCTCACCCAGGGAAGCCGGGTGCATAGGTGCCTTTCGGGGTCGGGTTTCGTCGCCGATTTGAATGGCGATCTGCTGCAAAGTGCTGCTGGCGACCAAGTGAAAAGTGTCCGGGTGGATCCAAGAGTGGATCGGAGTTCTGAAGAACCTGAAAGCAGAGGGGACAGAGTCTGGGTCACTAGCCAGTGACCAGGAAGGCGATGGACAGATGCCCACCGATGTCGAGTGCTTCAGGTGCGTTGACGGTCGTCTTGACTCTTCAGCCACGAGGTCCAGGAGGCGTTGTCGGCAACCAGGAGCAGGATTCGGCTGGTACACGATGTCTGTCGAGTGCTGAGGTGTCGGCGACCGGATTGGACCCAACAAGCCTTGGCAACGGCAAGTCTTGGTGAAAATGTAGATTGTCGATGGTGCAGACCAGCAAGATCTGTGGAACTCACCCAGCAACGGTAAGTGAGGGCAGGCCTGGAGCAACCAGGATGCCAAGTAAGAAAAGGATTGGCCTTCGTTAAGGGCTACTAGCCAACGGGCTAGCGACCGCGAAGGAGCCTCATGACGCCGCACGTGGAGCTGGCTTACAGGACACTCGTGGAGTGGGGGCCAGTGATCTTCGGTGCAGGTGGTGCTGGAGGCTAGGGCTACTGGGAGCCCAAAGCACGACTTCTTGGGAGACCCGGAAGATGATGCACTTGCAAATGTGCTCGGTGTCCAGGGGTCACGGTCTCAAGTCACCCACAATAGCCACGGGCCTCAGCTTTGCTGGTGACTCAGGGTAGCCTCGGGGAAGTCTGAGAATCCACCTCTGGTGATGCGATGACTTCGGCGTCCGACGGGAGCTTCAGAAATGCGAACCGGACAGATGCTTCTTTGGTGCCTGCCAAGCAGGGGAGTCACTCCTTGACCCCAAGGGAGATTCTTCTGGCCTCTAATCGTGAGTAGAGCGTCGAAGGTCCAGGATTCAGTTTCAGAGTTTCGTCCAGGGATAATCTAAAGTCCTAAGGACTGGGTTCCTATCTTTATACTAAAGATAGGGGTTGGACTACTCTGTGGCCCCACCTATGGGTGGGTCAGGGCAGAGGGGTGGCTACACCCCTTTCCCTTTGTCCAGTTCGCGCCAAAGCAGGGGCTGCAAGCCCCTGATCCGGTTTGAACTGGGGTATGCACTAGGGACACCAAATGTGCCCCCAGTGCAGGACTTCAAAGCACACAGATGGTGCTCCCGCCCAGCCCCAATACACATTATCCTGTCTGGGGAGGTGGTCACACCTCCCTGGGACAGGAAACCTATTGTCCAGGCCTCCCCTGCCGGAGTTTCGTCCAGCAGCAGGAGGCCAGACTCGTGTCTGTGGCAGCAGCATCCATTTTGTGATGCCAGGGCTTTGGAGAGAAGTTACCGGGTTAGTCAGAGTTAACATGTCTTTCCCTCTAGAAGGGTGGAATGCTACCCCCGCCGCCAGAATTGGCGGGGGGTAGTATTCCAAGATGTTTGACACCAAACACGACATGTTTAGGTGCAGCCATTCCAAAGTTAGCATTTTACCGCGAGGATATAATGCGCTTAAGAGTATATGGTCAGGCTGCACTACAAACAGCATCAGAGATGGTCTCCGAACGCTGCAGAGGGGCCCTGCTCATGCAGGGGCACCCTCTCACATAGGAACCATGCACTCTGCCTTTAGGATTGATAAGGCCTGCCTTAGGAGTGACTTATAGATTTATATGTGTGTATGTATTTAGTGATATAGGTAACCTATATCACAGTAAGGGGTGCATGCACCACCTTACCCAGGCTGCAGTAGCAGACCTGTGGTGTCAGTTTGGATGGCCTTCCAGGGGTGGCATAATACATGCTGCAGCCCCTGGTAGGCCTCTGAGGTACCTATGCCCTTGGTACATAGTATACCATATACTAGGGACTTATAAGGGCACTCCAGATCCCAATCAGTGATGTGCCTAAGGCACATGGAAACCATTTTAGAGAGGAAGCAGCTAGGCTGGGGTTCTGATTAGCAGGGCCCCAGCCAGACTAATGTCGAAAAACAGTGAAGCATCAGCAAAAAGTCGGGGTACCCATGTGAAGCAGATCCTACTCTCCTACACAACCCCCCCCCAAACGTAGGGACATTAAACTAACCTTGCCCAGTTAAGTCTTCATGTTCTAAGTGGAAATACCTAGAGAGTCCATCTGCATTCGCATGGTTACTCCCAGGCCTATGTTCCACTGTAAAGTCCATCCCCTGTAGGGAAATGGACCACCTAAGCAGTTTGGGGTTTTCACCCTTCATTTGTTTTAGCCATAAGAGGGGCTTATGGTCTGTTTGAACCAGGAAGTGTGTACCAAACAAGTATGGCCTCAACTTCTTCAGAGCCAGACCACAGCAAAGGCCTCCCTCTCTATGGCTGACCAACGTTTCTCTCTAGGGGTCAGCCTTCTGCTAATGAAAGCTACTGGCTGATCCTGACCTTCTTCATTCAATTGTGACAGTACAGCCCCTACCCCCAATTCAGATGCATCAGTTTGAACAATGAACTTCTTGGAGTAATCAGGACTCTGCAGAATTGGAGCAGTGCACATGGCCTGCTGGAGGTCATCAAATGCCTTTTGACAGCTAGCTGTCCACTGAACCTTTTTGGGCATTTTCTTAGAAGTTAAGTCATTCAGGGGTGTCACTATTGATCCATACCCCTTGACAAATCTCCTATAGTACCCAGTCAGGCCTAAGAAGGCTCTCACCTGAGTCTGGGTAGTGGGAGCAGTCCAGTCCATGATGGTCTGGATCTTGCTCTGCAAAGGTTGAACCTGGCCTCCACCCACAAGGTGGCCCAGGTACACAACCTGACTCTGCCCTATCTGGCACTTAGTGGCCTTGATAGTCAGGCCTGCCTTTTGCAGGGCCTGTAACACATTCCTGAGGTGGACCAGGTGATCCTCCCAGGTGGAGCTAAAGACAGCAATATCATCTAGATATGCTGCACTATAGGCTTCCAGACCTGTGAGAACTGTATTCACCAACCTCTGGAAAGTGGCAGGTGCATTCTTCAGACCAAAGGGCATTACCACAAATTGATAATGCCCACTAGGGGTTGAGAATGCTGTTTTGGGCTTTGCAGTATCAGCTAGTCTGATCTGCCAGTAGCCAGCTGTTAGGTCAAATGTGCTGAGATATTTGGCAGAGGCCAAAGTATCTATGAGCTCATCTGCCCTGGGTATTGGATGGGCATCAGTCCTAGTGACTGCATTGAGACCCCTGTAGTCCACACAAAACCTCATCTCTCTTTTTCCACCACTGGTGTGAGGTTTTGGTACAAGGACCACTGGACTAGCCCAAGGGCTATCTGAGGGTTCAATAACTCCCAACTCCAACATTTTCTGGACTTCAGTCCTGATACAGTCCCTGACATGGTCAGGTTGCCTATAAATCTTGTTTTTAATAGGCAGACTGTCCCCAATGTCCACTTCATGAGTGCACCAGGTGGTCTGACTGGGTGTCAGCGAAAACATATGTCTAAACTGATTGAGGACTTGCCTGCAATCAGTTTGTTGCTGGGTAGTGAGGCTGCCTGCCAAGGCTACACCATCAACTGACCCATCGTCAGGGTTCTGTGAGAGCAGGTCAGGGAGTGGGTCACTGTCTTCCTCCTGCCCTTCATCAGTAGCCATGAGCAAGCCCATGTCTGCCCTGTCCACATATGGTTTTAACCTGTTGACATGGAGAACCCTGTGGGGACTCCTGGGTGTTCCTAGGTCCACTAAGTAAGTGACCTCACCCTTCTGCTCAACAATAGTGTGGGGTCCACTCCATTTATCTTGGAGAGCTGCTGGGGCCACTGGCTCCAACACCCACACCTTCTGTCCTGGCTGGTAAACAGTCAGCACAGCCTTTTGGTCATGCCAGGCCTTTTGAAGTTCCTGGCTAGCCTCAAGGTCTTTGGTTGCCTTTTTCATGTACTCAGCCATCCTGGAGCGGAGACCAAGTACATAGTCCACTATATCTTGCTTTGGGGGCTTGAGAGGTAACTCCCATCCTTCCTTCACCAAGCACAGTGGACCCCTCACAGGGTGGCCAAACAGAAGTTCAAAAGGGCTGTAACCAACCCCTTCTGAGGCACCTCCCTATATGCGAATAAAAGGCAGGGCAAGAGTATGTCCCATCTACGCCTAAGCTTTTCTGGGAGCCCTTTAATCATGCCCTTCAAGGTTTTGTTGAATCTCTCAACTAAACCATTGCATTGTGGGTGATAGGGTGTGGTGAACTTATAAGTCACTCCACACTCCTTCCACATTGCTTTTAAGTACCCAGACAGGAAGTTAGCACCCCTGTCTGAGACTACCTCCTTAGGAAAGCCCACTCTTGAGAAGATTCCCAGGAGGGCCCTTGCCACCACAGGTGCTGTAGTGGTCCTGAGGGGAATAGCTTCTGGGTACCTGGTGGCATGATCCACTACCACCAGGATAAACCTGTGCCCAGAGGCTGTTTGGGGATCCATGGGACCAACAATGTCAATCCCTACCCTTTCAAAGGGCACCCCCACCACAGGTAGTGGTATCAGGGGGCCTTTGTAGTGCCACCTGCCTTGCCACTGGCTTGGCAGGTTACACAGGAGCGACAAAACTCCTTGCTGTCTTCAGACATGTGGGGCCAGTGAAAGTGAGGGACAATTCTGTCCCAAGTCTTGTTCTGGCCCAGGTGACCTGCTAAGGGAATATCATGGGCTAGGGTCAATAGGAAGCCCCTGAACTTCAAAGGTATTACCAACCTCCTGGTAGCACCAGGCTTGGGGTCTCTACTCTCTGAGTACAGGAGTCCATCATCCCAATACACTGTATGGGGACCACTAGCTTTCCCAGCAGCCTCAGCAGCAGCTTGCTGTCTGAGGGGTTCAAGGGAGGGGCAGCTCTGCTGCTCCTGGCTCAGATCTGCCCTAGAAGGTCCCCCTGTCCCCAAGAACTCAACCTGGTCAGGTTCAAGTTCCTCTGGGACAGTTCCTTCTTCAGGGCTGAGATCATCCCCCTCAAGGGACTGATCTTCCTCCTGAGCCAAGGGGGAAGGCACTGCCTTAACCCTACTACTCCTCCTCTTGGAAGGCACTTGGTCCATTCTTCCAGAATCCAAGGCCTGTTCAGTGCTAGACATTTTGGCTTGTGACCTGGTCACAGCAAACACATCTGCAGGGATCCCCAGCATTTCTGCATGGGTCCTGAGCTCCACTTCTGCCCAAGCAGAAGTCTCTAAGTCATTGCCAAGCAAGCATTCGACTGGTAGGTTTGCACTTACCACAACCTTCTTAAGGCCAGTTACCCCTCCCCAGGAGAAGTTAACAACTGCCAGAGTATGGTCTGTTCTGACATTGCTAGCATTGGTCACTTGGTACATTTCACCAAGTATAACTTGCCCAGGATTCACAAGGTCTTGTGTCACCATTGTGACACTTGCCCCTGTGTCCCTAAATGCCAAAGCCTCACGTCCATTGATTAAAGGCTGTTGTCTGTACTTGCCCAGATTACTGGGACTCATAGAGGAGGGCACATCCATGCCTCCATCACAGACTAACACAGCCTGAGTCAGTTCTCTGACTAGGTCAGAGCCCAACTCAGTACCCAGGGTGAACCCTACTAAACCCTTGGCTGGAGCACTCCCACCAACTGTAACTGTACTAGGGGGAACAGGTGCCTTAGGGGCATTGGTGGGTGCTGGACTTGAGTCTTTGGACTTGGTGCAATCACTGGTCCAGTGGGTCTTTTGCTTACAGACCTTGCACCATGGTTTTCTTTGGCCTTTCCCTTTGGTAGACTGTGAATCCCCACCAGAAGAAGATTTTTGGGGGCCTGATGAAGACTTTTGATCTTTACCCTTCTCCCCACCCTTTTCAGAGTTCTTAGCATCTTGCTTCTTGGTTTCCCCACCTTGGTTCTGTACCTTCTGCTTCACCCTGGTTCTGACCCATTTGTCTGCCTTCTTTCCCAATTCTTGGGGAGAGGTCAGATCAGAGTCTACCAGGTATTGATGCAACAGCTGATTTTGACAGTTATTAAGAATCTGCTCCCTCATTATCAGATTGTACAATCCTGAGAAGTCACACACCTTACTGCCCATCAACCAGCCTTCCAGAGCCTTGGCAGAACAATCCACATAGTCTACCCAGTCTTGAGTCTGTGCTTTTTGGGTGTCTCTGAACTTCAACCTGTACTGTTCAGTGGTTAGGCCAAACCCATCAATAAGAGCACTCTTCAAGACCTTGTAATTGTCAGCATCCTCCTCTCTAACAGTGAGGAGCTTATCTCTACCTTTGTCAGCAAAGGAGAGCCACAAGATTGCTGCCCACTGCTCCTGAGGGACCTTCTGTACCTTACAGGCCCTCTCTAGAGCAGTTATCCACTTGTGGATGTCATCCCCATTCTGATAGGGAGGGACAATCTTGCTCAGGTTCCTATGGTCATAGGACCTTTCCCTATCTCTAGGGACATGGCTGCCACCATGGGACTCTAGTCCCAACTTTCTTCTCTCTCTAAGGAGATCTAGGGATTCCCTATCTAAAGCCAATTGCTTTTTTCTGATTTCCAGCTGAGTTTCCTCATACTGGACCAGTCTGGCTCTCCTCTCATGAGAGGATTCCCTCCTGTGAGAGGAGACAGAGCTCCCTATAGAGGTGCCAGAGTGGTTAGACTCCTGAGAAGGAGATCTAGACTTCCTGGGCACACTCTTAATCCTTCCTGGGGGGACAAAGAGGGCATCATCCTGATCATCCTCATCATCTTCCACAGGAGGGATTGGGTTATCCAGGTCAGGGTCATTGTCACCCTCCTGGCCAGTCTCAGAGGGGGGCTGGGGGTATTGGTACCCCTGGCCTCCTCCTCTTCTCCTGCCCCACCCTCAGCTCCTACCCCTTCAGTCCCCACGGGCTTACTAAGGTCATAAGCCACCAACAACTCCTTGAGGTGTTGGGTGGTGGGGCTTTGGCCTGTCCTTATTTTTCTCAAGTTACATAAAGCTCTCAATTCCAAGAATGGGAGTGTATCATACTTGGAGGGTGGAAGCTCAATGGCTTCCTGCAAGGATTCTTTGGATCCTCCCCTTAAAGACATTACTAGTGTGGTGTGGTGTATGCACTACCTACTCTAGTGTGGCCTACTAAACTCTCTTGAGTTGTAGAAAGGGTTGTGCTATCCCTTAACACACAACTCTAAGTTCAGTAGAACTTACTGTATTCTAAGCTTAAATTATATGTACCTTAGGTACCTTTAGTGGTTTTCAGTTGATCAATTCAATTGAGATTATCTGGTAAAACAATAGCAAGCTGGAATCCCACACGCTGCACACCAATGTGAGAAGTTGGCCTGGCATATGCTGTCCACTAATTATAGTGGGCACCTTGCACCAGTCCAAACAACCCCTTATTGGAGATAGGTTAAAGACAACCTTATTGAAAGCTATCCTAGTGGTAGCTATGGAGAGCAGCCTTCAGGCTAAGTCTTGAAGGAATGTAAAGCAGCTTGTTTTACCAGTCTATAATCTCTTGAGTGACCAAATGAAAGAGCACCACACCAGGTATATATTCAAAATATATGTATTTATTGCTAAACACACCCCTCTAGTCTCTTTATGAGGCTAGAGTTCGAAATACATAAGTTATAAGTTATCAAATCACAGTAATAGCACAAATACACGTTTGGGCCCTAGGGGCGTACCAAACCATATACCAATAAAGTGGTATGCGAACCACGACTGAACTAGACACTAGGCCTAGAGCCTCTAGAAGTGCTTGGACCACAAGGAACCACCCAAGGTAGTGACACAGGGGACCTACGGGAGACGCGTGCAGTGTAAATACACAACCGCGATACGCCGTTGACTTCTATGGAGAAAGTCGGGATCGGGAAATTAGAGAAAAGGGACACTTAAAAGAGGACTAGGACAAAACCCTTTGAGATCTAGGACTTTGAAGAGTCTCTACCCACGGGAGCACCGGAGTACTCGTGTTACCTCACCCAGGGAAGCCGGGTGCATAGGTGCCTTTCGGGGTCGGGTTTCGTCGTCGATTCGAATGGCGATCTGCTGCAAAGTGCTGCTGGCGGCCAAGAGAAAAGTGTCCGGGTGGATCCAAGAGTGGATCGGAGTTCTGAAGAACCTGAAAGCAGAGGGGACAGAGTCTGGGTCACTAGCCAGTGACCAGGAAGGCGATGGACAGATGCCCACCGATGTCGAGTGCTTCAGGTGCGTTGACGGTCGTCTTGACTCTTCAGCCACGAGGTCCAGGAGGCGTTGTCGGCGACCAGGAGCAGGATTCGGGCTGGTACACAATGTCTGTCGAGTGCTGAGGTGTCGGCGACCGGATTGGACCCAACAAGCCTTGGCAACGGCAAGTCTCGGTGAAGATGTAGATCGTCGATGGTGCAGACCAGCAAGGTCTGTGGAACTCACCCAGCGAGGGTAAGTGAGGGCAGGCCTGGAGCAACCAGGATGCCAAGTAAGAAAAGGATTGGCCTTCGTTAAGGGCTACTAGCCAACGGGCTAGCGACCGCGAAGGAGCCTCGTGACGCCGCACGTGGAGCTGGCTTACAGGACACTCGTGGAGTGGGGGCCAGTGATCTTCGGTGCAGGTGGTGCTGGAGGCTAGGGCTACTCGGAGCCCAAAGCACGACTTCTTGGGAGACCCAGAAGATGATGCACTTGCAAATGTGCTCGGTGTCCAGGGGTCACGGTCTCAAGTCACCCACGATAGCCACGGGCCTCAGCTTTGCTGGGGACTCAGGGTAGCCTCGGGGAAGTCTGAGAATCCACCTCTGGTGATGCGATGACTTCGGCGTCCGACGGGAGCTTCAGAAATGCGAACCGGACAGATGCTTCTTTGGTGCCTGCCAAGCAGGGGAGTCACTCCTTGACCCCAAGGGAGATTCTTCTGTCCTCTAATCGTGAGTAGAGCGTCGAAGGTCCAGGATTCAGTTTCAGAGTTTCGTCCAGGGATAATCTAAAGTCCTAAGGACTGGGTTCCTATCTTTATACTAAAGATAGGGGTTGGACTACTCTGTGGCCCCACCTATGGGTGGGTCAGGGCAGAGGGGTGGCTACACCCCTTTCCCTTTGTCCAGTTCGCGCCAAAGCAGGGGCTGCAAGCCCCTGATCCGGTTTGAACTGGGGTATGCACAGGGACACCAAATGTGCCCCCAGTGCAGGACTTCAAAGCACACAGATGGTGCTCCCGCCCAGCCCCAATACACATTATCCTGTCTGGGGAGGTGGTCACACCTCCCTGGGACAGGAAACCTATTGTCCAGGCCTCCCCTGCCGGAGTTTCGTCCAGCAGCAGGAGGCCAGACTCGTGTCTGTGGCAGCAGCATCCATTTTGTGATGCCAGGGCTTTGGAGAGAAGTTACCGGGTTAGTCAGAGTTAACATGTCTTTCCCTCTAGAAGGGTGGAATGCTACCCCCGCCG
Organism: Calotriton arnoldi; assembly: GCA_963921515.1. NCBI lineage: Eukaryota > Metazoa > Chordata > Amphibia > Caudata > Salamandridae > Calotriton > Calotriton arnoldi. The sequence goes on from CAWUFW010000666.1 coordinate 570,544, forward strand.
CCAGAATTGGCGGGGGGGTAGTATTCCAAGATGTTTGACACCAAACACGACATGTTTAGGTGCAGCCATTCCAAAGTTAGCATTTTACCGCGAGGATATAATGCGCTTAAGAGTATATGGTCAGGCTGCACTACAAACAGCATCAGAGATGGTCTCCGAACGCTGCAGAGGGGCCCTGCTCATGCAGGGGCACCCTCTCACATAGGAACCATGCACTCTGCCTTTAGGATTGATAAGGCCTGCCTTAGGAGTGACTTATAGGTTTATATGTGTGTATGTATTTAGTGATATAGGTAACCTATATCACAGTAAGGGGTGCATGCACCACCTTACCCAGGCTGCAGTAGCAGACCTGTGGTGTCAGTTTGGATGGCCTTCCAGGGGTGGCATAATACATGCTGCAGCCCCTGGCAGGCCTCTGAGGTACCTATGCCCTTGGTACATAGTATACCATATACTAGGGACTTATAAGGGCACTCCAGATCCCAATCAGTGATGTGCCTAAGGCACATGGAAACCATTTTAGAGAGGAAGCAGCTAGGCTGGGGTTCTGATTAGCAGGGCCCCAGCCAGACTAATGTCGAAAAACAGTGAAGCATCAGCAAAAAGTGGGGGTACCCATGTGAAGCAGATCCTACTCTCCTACACAACCCCCCCAAACGTAGGGACATTAAACTAACCTTGCCCAGTTAAGTCTTCATGTTCTAAGTGGAAATACCTAGAGAGTCCATCTGCATTCGCATGGTTACTCCCAGGCCTATGTTCCACTGTAAAGTCCATCCCCTGTAGGGAAATGGACCACCTAAGCAGTTTGGGGTTTTCACCCTTCATTTGTTTTAGCCATAAGAGGGGCTTATGGTCTGTCTGAACCAGGAAGTGTGTACCAAACAAGTATGGCCTCAACTTCTTCAGAGCCCAGACCACAGCAAAGGCCTCCCTCTCTATGGCTGACCAACGTTTCTCTCTAGGGGTCAGCCTTCTGCTAATGAAAGCTACTGGCTGATCCTGACCTTCTTCATTCAATTGTGACAGTACAGCCCCTACCCCCAATTCAGATGCATCAGTTTGAACAATGAACTTCTTGGAGTAATCAGGACTCTGCAGAATTGGAGCAGTGCACATGGCCTGCTTGAGGTCATCAAATGCCTTTTGACAGCTAGCTGTCCACTGAACCTTTTTGGGCATTTTCTTAGAAGTTAAGTCATTCAGGGGTGTCACTATTGATCCATACCCCTTGACAAATCTCCTATAGTACCCAGTCAGGCCTAAGAAGGCTCTCACCTGAGTCTGGGTAGTGGGAGCAGTCCAGTCCATGATGGTCTGGATCTTGCTCTGCAAAGGTTGAACCTGGCCTCCACCCACAAGGTGGCCCAGGTACACAACCTGACTCTGCCCTATCTGGCACTTAGTGGCCTTGATAGTCAGGCCTGCCTTTTGCAGGGCCTGTAAAACATTCCTGAGGTGGACCAGGTGATCCTCCCAGGTGGAGCTAAAGACAGCAATATCATCTAGATATGCTGCACTATAGGCTTCCAGACCTGTGAGAACTGTATTCACCAACCTCTGGAAAGTGGCAGGTGCATTCTTCAGACCAAAGGGCATTACCACAAATTGATAATGCCCACTAGGGGTTGAGAATGCTGTTTTGGGCTTTGCAGTATCAGCTAGTCTGATCTGCCAGTAGCCAGCTGTTAGGTCAAATGTGCTGAGATATTTGGCAGAGGCCAAAGTATCTATGAGCTCATCTGCCCTGGGTATTGGATGGGCATCAGTCCTAGTGACTGCATTGAGACCCCTGTAGTCCACACAAAACCTCATCTCTCTTTTTCCACCACTGGTGTGAGGTTTTGGTACAAGGACCACTGGACTAGCCCAAGGGCTATCTGAGGGTTCAATAACTCCCAACTCCAACATTTTCTGGACTTCAGTCCTGATACAGTCCCTGACATGGTCAGGTTGCCTATAAATCTTGTTTTTAATAGGCAGACTGTCCCCAGTGTCCACTTCATGAGTGCACCAGGTGGTCTGACTGGGTGTCAGTGAAAACATATGTCTAAACTGATTGAGGACTTGCCTGCAATCAGTTTGTTGCTGGGTAGTGAGGCTGCCTGCCAAGGCTACACCATCAACTGACCCATCGTCAGGGTTCTGTGAGAGCAGGTCAGGGAGTGGGTCACTCTCTTCCTCCTGCCCTTCATCAGTAGCCATGAGCAAGCCCATGTCTGCCCTGTCCACATATGGTTTTAACCTGTTGACATGGAGAACCCTGTGGGGACTCCTGGGTGTTCCTAGGTCCACTAAGTAAGTGACCTCACCCTTCTGCTCAACAATAGTGTGGGGTCCACTCCATTTATCTTGGAGAGCTGCTGGGGCCACTGGCTCCAACACCCACACCTTCTGTCCTGGCTGGTAAACAGTCAGAACAGCCTTTTGGTCATGCCAGGCCTTTTGAAGTTCCTGGCTAGCCTCAAGGTTTTTGGTTGCCTTTTTCATGTACTCAGCCATCCTGGAGCGGAGACCAAGTACATAGTCCACTATATCTTGCTTTGGGGGCTTGAGAGGTAACTCCCATCCTTCCTTCACCAAGCACAGTGGACCCCTCACAGGGTGGCCAAACAGAAGTTCAAAAGGGCTGTAACCAACCCCCTTCTGAGGCACCTCCCTATATGCGAATAAAAGGCAGGGCAAGAGTATGTCCCATCTACGCCTAAGCTTTTCTGGGAGCCCTTTAATCATGCCCTTCAAGGTTTTGTTGAATCTCTCAACTAAACCATTGCATTGTGGGTGATAGGGTGTGGTGAACTTATAAGTCACTCCACACTCCTTCCACATTGCTTTTAAGTACCCAGACATGAAGTTAGCACCCCTGTCTGAGACTACCTCCTTAGGAAAGCCCACTCTTGAGAAGATTCCCAGGAGGGCCCTTGCCACCACAGGTGCTGTAGTGGTCCTGAGGGGAATAGCTTCTGGGTACCTGGTGGCATGATCCACTACCACCAGGATAAACCTGTGCCCAGAGGCTGTTTGGGGATCCATGGGACCAACAATGTCAATCCCTACCCTTTCAAAGGGCACCCCCACCACAGGTAGTGGTATCAGGGGGGCCTTTGTAGTGCCACCTGCCTTGCCACTGGCTTGGCAGGTTACACAGGAGCGACAAAACTCCTTGCTGTCTTCAGACATGTGGGGCCAGTGAAAGTGAGGGACAATTCTGTCCCAAGTCTTGTTCTGGCCCAGGTGACCTGCTAAGGGAATATCATGGGCTAGGGTCAATAGGAAGCCCCTGAACTTCAAAGGTATTACCAACCTCCTGGTAGCACCAGGCTTGGGGTCTCTACTCTCTGAGTACAGGAGTCCATCATCCCAATACACTGTATGGGGACCACTAGCTTTCCCAGCAGCCTCAGCAGCAGCTTGCTGTCTGAGGGGTTCAAGGGAGGGGCAGCTCTGCTGCTCCTGGCTCAGATCTGCCCTAGAAGGTCCCCCTGTCCCCAAGAACTCAACCTGGTCAGGTTCAAGTTCCTCTGGGACAGTTCCTTCTTCAGGGCTGAGATCATCCCCCTCAAGGGACTGATCTTCCTCCTGAGCCAAGGGGAAGGCACTGCCTTAACCCTACTACTCCTCCTCTTGGAAGGCACTTGGTCCATTCTTCCAGAATCCAAGGCCTGTTCAGTGCTAGACATTTTGGCTTGTGACCTGGTCACAGCAAACACATCTGCAGGGATCCCCAGCATTTCTGCATGGGTCCTGAGCTCCACTTCTGCCCAAGCAGAAGTCTCTAAGTCATTGCCAAGCAAGCATTCGACTGGTAGGTTTGCACTTACCACAACCTTCTTAAGGCCAGTTACCCCTCCCCAGGAGAAGTTAACAACTGCCAGAGTATGGTCTGTTCTGACATTGCTAGCATTGGTCACTTGGTACATTTCACCAAGTATAACTTGCCCAGGATTCACAAGGTCTTGTGTCACCATTGTGACACTTGCCCCTGTGTCCCTAAATGCCAAAGCCTCACGTCCATTGATTAAAGGCTGTTGTCTGTACTTGCCCAGATTACTGGGACTCATAGAGGAGGGCACATCCATGCCTCCATCACAGACTAACACAGCCTGAGTCAGTTCTCTGACTAGGTCAGAGCCCAACTCAGTACCCAGGGTGAACCCTACTAAACCCTTGGCTGGAGCACTCCCACCAACTGTAACTGTACTAGGGGGAACAGGTGCCTTAGGGGCATTGGTGGGTGCTGGACTTGAGTCTTTGGACTTGGTGCAATCACTGGTCCAGTGGGTCTTTTGCTTACAGACCTTGCACCATGGTTTTCTTTGGCCTTTCCCTTTGGTAGACTGTGAATCCCCACCAGAAGAAGATTTTTGGGGGCCTGATGAAGACTTTTGATCTTTACCCTTCTCCCCACCCTTTTCAGAGTTCTTAGCATCTTGCTTCTTGGTTTCCCCACCTTGGTTCTGTACCTTCTGCTTCACCCTGGTTCTGACCCATTTGTCTGCCTTCTTTCCCAATTCTTGGGGAGAGGTCAGATCAGAGTCTACCAGGTATTGATGCAACAGCTGATTTTGACAGTTATTAAGAATCTGCTCCCTCATTATCAGATTGTACAATCCTGAGAAGTCACACACCTTACTGCCCATCAACCAGCCTTCCAGAGCCTTGGCAGAACAATCCACATAGTCTACCCAGTCTTGAGTCTGTGCTTTTTGGGTATCTCTGAACTTCAACCTGTACTGTTCAGTGGTTAGGCCAAACCCATCAATAAGAGCACTCTTCAAGACCTTGTAATTGTCAGCATCCTCCTCTCTAACAGTGAGGAGCTTATCTCTACCTTTGTCAGCAAAGGAGAGCCACAAGATTGCTGCCCACTGCTCCTGAGGGACCTTCTGTACCTTACAGGCCCTCTCTAGAGCAGTTATCCACTTGTGGATGTCATCCCCATTCTGATAGGGAGGGACAATCTTGCTCAGGTTCCTATGGTCATAGGACCTTTCCCTATCTCTAGGGACATGGCTGCCACCATGGGACTCTAGTCCCAACTTTCTTCTCTCTCTAAGGAGATCTAGGGATTCCCTATCTAAAGCCAATTGCTTTTTTCTGATTTCCAGCTGAGTTTCCTCATACTGGACCAGTCTGGCTCTCCTCTCATGAGAGGATTCCCTCCTGTGAGAGGAGACAGAGCTCCCTATAGAGGTGCCAGAGTGGTTAGACTCCTGAGAAGGAGATCTAGACTTCCTGGGCACACTCTTAATCCTTCCTGGGGGGACAAAGAGGGCATCATCCTGATCATCCTCATCATCTTCCACAGGAGGGATTGGGTTATCCAGGTCAGGGTCATTGTCACCCTCCTGGCCAGTCTCAGAGGGGGGCTGGGGGTATTGGTACCCCTGGCCTCCTCCTCTTCTCCTGCCCCACCCTCAGCTCCTACCCCTTCAGTCCCCACGGGCTTACTAAGGTCATAAGCCACCAACAACTCCTTGAGGTGTTGGGTGGTGGGGCTTTGGCCTGTCCTTATTTTTCTCAAGTTACATAAAGCTCTCAATTCCAAGAATGGGAGTGTATCATACTTGGAGGGTGGAAGCTCAATGGCTTCCTGCAAGGATTCTTTGGATCCTCCCCTTAAAGACATTACTAGTGTGGTGTGGTGTATGCACTACCTACTCTAGTGTGGCCTACTAAACTCTCTTGAGTTGTAGAAAGGGTTGTGCTATCCCTTAACACACAACTCTAAGTTCAGTAGAACTTACTGTATTCTAAGCTTAAATTATATGTACCTTAGGTACCTTTAGTGGTTTTCAGTTGATCAATTCAATTGAGATTATCTGGTAAAACAATAGCAAGCTGGAATCCCACACGCTGCACACCAATGTGAGAAGTTGGCCTGGCATATGCTGTCCACTAATTATAGTGGGCACCTTGCACCAGTCCAAACAACCCCTTATTGGAGATAGGTTAAAGACAACCTTATTGAAAGCTATCCTAGTGGTAGCTATGGAGAGCAGCCTTCAGGCTAAGTCTTGAAGGAATGTAAAGCAGCTTGTTTTACCAGTCTATAATCTCTTGAGTGACCAAATGAAAGAGCACCACACCAGGTATATATTCAAAATATATGTATTTATTGCTAAACACACCCCTCTAGTCTCTTTATGAGGCTAGAGTTCGAAATACATAAGTTATAAGTTATCAAATCACAGTAATAGCACAAATACACGTTTGGGCCCTAGGGGCGTACCAAACCATATACCAATAAAGTGGTATGCGAACCACGACTGAACTAGACACTAGGCCTAGAGCCTCTAGAAGTGCTTGGACCACAAGGAACCACCCAAGGTAGTGACACAGGGGACCTACGGGAGACGCGTGCAGTGTAAATACACAACCGCGATACGCCGTTGACTTCTATGGAGAAAGTCGGGATCGGGAAATTAGAGAAAAGGGACACTTAAAAGAGGACTAGGACAAAACCCTTTGAGATCTAGGACTTTGAAGAGTCTCTACCCACGGGAGCACCGGAGTACTCGTGTTACCTCACCCAGGGAAGCCGGGTGCATAGGTGCCTTTCGGGGTCGGGTTTCGTCGTCGATTCGAATGGCGATCTGCTGCAAAGTGCTGCTGGCGGCCAAGAGAAAAGTGTCCGGGTGGATCCAAGAGTGGATCGGAGTTCTGAAGAACCTGAAAGCAGAGGGGACAGAGTCTGGGTCACTAGCCAGTGACCAGGAAGGCGATGGACAGATGCCCACCGATGTCGAGTGCTTCAGGTGCGTTGACGGTCGTCTTGACTCTTCAGCCACGAGGTCCAGGAGGCGTTGTCGGCGACCAGGAGCAGGATTCAGGCTGGTACACAATGTCTGTCGAGTGCTGAGGTGTCGGCGACCGGATTGGACCCAACAAGCCTTGGCAACGGCAAGTCTCGGTGAAGATGTAGATCGTCGATGGTGCAGACCAGCAAGGTCTGTGGAACTCACCCAGCGAGGGTAAGTGAGGGCAGGCCTGGAGCAACCAGGATGCCAAGTAAGAAAAGGATTGGCCTTCGTTAAGGGCTACTAGCCAACGGGCTAGCGACCGCGAAGGAGCCTCGTGACGCCGCACGTGGAGCTGGCTTACAGGACACTCGTGGAGTGGGGGCCAGTGATCTTCGGTGCAGGTGGTGCTGGAGGCTAGGGCTACTCGGAGCCCAAAGCACGACTTCTTGGGAGACCCAGAAGATGATGCACTTGCAAATGTGCTCGGTGTCCAGGGGTCACGGTCTCAAGTCACCCACGATAGCCACGGGCCTCAGCTTTGCTGGGGACTCAGGGTAGCCTCGGGGAAGTCTGAGAATCCACCTCTGGTGATGCGATGACTTCGGCGTCCGACGGGAGCTTCAGAAATGCGAACCGGACAGATGCTTCTTTGGTGCCTGCCAAGCAGGGGAGTCACTCCTTGACCCCAAGGGAGATTCTTCTGTCCTCTAATCGTGAGTAGAGCGTCGAAGGTCCAGGATTCAGTTTCAGAGTTTCGTCCAGGGATAATCTAAAGTCCTAAGGACTGGGTTCCTATCTTTATACTAAAGATAGGGGTTGGACTACTCTGTGGCCCCACCTATGGGTGGGTCAGGGCAGAGGGGTGGCTACACCCCTTTCCCTTTGTCCAGTTCGCGCCAAAGCAGGGGCTGCAAGCCCCTGATCCGGTTTGAACTGGGGTATGCACAGGGACACCAAATGTGCCCCCAGTGCAGGACTTCAAAGCACACAGATGGTGCTCCCGCCCAGCCCCAATACACATTATCCTGTCTGGGGAGGTGGTCACACCTCCCTGGGACAGGAAACCTATTGTCCAGGCCTCCCCTGCCGGAGTTTCGTCCAGCAGCAGGAGGCCAGACTCGTGTCTGTGGCAGCAGCATCCATTTTGTGATGCCAGGGCTTTGGAGAGAAGTTACCGGGTTAGTCAGAGTTAACATGTCTTTCCCTCTAGAAGGGTGGAATGCTACCCCCGCCGCCAGAATTGGCGGGGGGGTAGTATTCCAAGATGTTTGACACCAAACACGACATGTTTAGGTGCAGCCATTCCAAAGTTAGCATTTTACCGCGAGGATATAATGCGCTTAAGAGTATATGGTCAGGCTGCACTACAAACAGCATCAGAGATGGTCTCCGAACGCTGCAGAGGGGCCCTGCTCATGCAGGGGCACCCTCTCACATAGGAACCATGCACTCTGCCTTTAGGATTGATAAGGCCTGCCTTAGGAGTGACTTATAGGTTTATATGTGTGTATGTATTTAGTGATATAGGTAACCTATATCACAGTAAGGGGTGCATGCACCACCTTACCCAGGCTGCAGTAGCAGACCTGTGGTGTCAGTTTGGATGGCCTTCCAGGGGTGGCATAATACATGCTGCAGCCCCTGGCAGGCCTCTGAGGTACCTATGCCCTTGGTACATAGTATACCATATACTAGGGACTTATAAGGGCACTCCAGATCCCAATCAGTGATGTGCCTAAGGCACATGGAAACCATTTTAGAGAGGAAGCAGCTAGGCTGGGGTTCTGATTAGCAGGGCCCCAGCCAGACTAATGTCGAAAAACAGTGAAGCATCAGCAAAAAGTGGGGGTACCCATGTGAAGCAGATCCTACTCTCCTACACAACCCCCCCAAACGTAGGGACATTAAACTAACCTTGCCCAGTTAAGTCTTCATGTTCTAAGTGGAAATACCTAGAGAGTCCATCTGCATTCGCATGGTTACTCCCAGGCCTATGTTCCACTGTAAAGTCCATCCCCTGTAGGGAAATGGACCACCTAAGCAGTTTGGGGTTTTCACCCTTCATTTGTTTTAGCCATAAGAGGGGCTTATGGTCTGTCTGAACCAGGAAGTGTGTACCAAACAAGTATGGCCTCAACTTCTTCAGAGCCCAGACCACAGCAAAGGCCTCCCTCTCTATGGCTGACCAACGTTTCTCTCTAGGGGTCAGCCTTCTGCTAATGAAAGCTACTGGCTGATCCTGACCTTCTTCATTCAATTGTGACAGTACAGCCCCTACCCCCAATTCAGATGCATCAGTTTGAACAATGAACTTCTTGGAGTAATCAGGACTCTGCAGAATTGGAGCAGTGCACATGGCCTGCTTGAGGTCATCAAATGCCTTTTGACAGCTAGCTGTCCACTGAACCTTTTTGGGCATTTTCTTAGAAGTTAAGTCATTCAGGGGTGTCACTATTGATCCATACCCCTTGACAAATCTCCTATAGTACCCAGTCAGGCCTAAGAAGGCTCTCACCTGAGTCTGGGTAGTGGGAGCAGTCCAGTCCATGATGGTCTGGATCTTGCTCTGCAAAGGTTGAACCTGGCCTCCACCCACAAGGTGGCCCAGGTACACAACCTGACTCTGCCCTATCTGGCACTTAGTGGCCTTGATAGTCAGGCCTGCCTTTTGCAGGGCCTGTAAAACATTCCTGAGGTGGACCAGGTGATCCTCCCAGGTGGAGCTAAAGACAGCAATATCATCTAGATATGCTGCACTATAGGCTTCCAGACCTGTGAGAACTGTATTCACCAACCTCTGGAAAGTGGCAGGTGCATTCTTCAGACCAAAGGGCATTACCACAAATTGATAATGCCCACTAGGGGTTGAGAATGCTGTTTTGGGCTTTGCAGTATCAGCTAGTCTGATCTGCCAGTAGCCAGCTGTTAGGTCAAATGTGCTGAGATATTTGGCAGAGGCCAAAGTATCTATGAGCTCATCTGCCCTGGGTATTGGATGGGCATCAGTCCTAGTGACTGCATTGAGACCCCTGTAGTCCACACAAAACCTCATCTCTCTTTTTCCACCACTGGTGTGAGGTTTTGGTACAAGGACCACTGGACTAGCCCAAGGGCTATCTGAGGGTTCAATAACTCCCAACTCCAACATTTTCTGGACTTCAGTCCTGATACAGTCCCTGACATGGTCAGGTTGCCTATAAATCTTGTTTTTAATAGGCAGACTGTCCCCAGTGTCCACTTCATGAGTGCACCAGGTGGTCTGACTGGGTGTCAGTGAAAACATATGTCTAAACTGATTGAGGACTTGCCTGCAATCAGTTTGTTGCTGGGTAGTGAGGCTGCCTGCCAAGGCTACACCATCAACTGACCCATCGTCAGGGTTCTGTGAGAGCAGGTCAGGGAGTGGGTCACTCTCTTCCTCCTGCCCTTCATCAGTAGCCATGAGCAAGCCCATGTCTGCCCTGTCCACATATGGTTTTAACCTGTTGACATGGAGAACCCTGTGGGGACTCCTGGGTGTTCCTAGGTCCACTAAGTAAGTGACCTCACCCTTCTGCTCAACAATAGTGTGGGGTCCACTCCATTTATCTTGGAGAGCTGCTGGGGCCACTGGCTCCAACACCCACACCTTCTGTCCTGGCTGGTAAACAGTCAGCACAGCCTTTTGGTCATGCCAGGCCTTTTGAAGTTCCTGGCTAGCCTCAAGGTCTTTGGTTGCCTTTTTCATGTACTCAGCCATCCTGGAGCGGAGACCAAGTACATAGTCCACTATATCTTGCTTTGGGGGCTTGAGAGGTAACTCCCATCCTTCCTTCACCAAGCACAGTGGACCCCTCACAGGGTGGCCAAACAGAAGTTCAAAAGGGCTGTAACCAACCCCCTTCTGAGGCACCTCCCTATATGCGAATAAAAGGCAGGGCAAGAGTATGTCCCATCTACGCCTAAGCTTTTCTGGGAGCCCTTTAATCATGCCCTTCAAGGTTTTGTTGAATCTCTCAACTAAACCATTGCATTGTGGGTGATAGGGTGTGGTGAACTTATAAGTCACTCCACACTCCTTCCACATTGCTTTTAAGTACCCAGACATGAAGTTAGCACCCCTGTCTGAGACTACCTCCTTAGGAAAGCCCACTCTTGAGAAGATTCCCAGGAGGGCCCTTGCCACCACAGGTGCTGTAGTGGTCCTGAGGGGAATAGCTTCTGGGTACCTGGTGGCATGATCCACTACCACCAGGATAAACCTGTGCCCAGAGGCTGTTTGGGGATCCATGGGACCAACAATGTCAATCCCTACCCTTTCAAAGGGCACCCCCACCACAGGTAGTGGTATCAGGGGGGCCTTTGTAGTGCCACCTGCCTTGCCACTGGCTTGGCAGGTTACACAGGAGCGACAAAACTCCTTGCTGTCTTCAGACATGTGGGGCCAGTGAAAGTGAGGGACAATTCTGTCCCAAGTCTTGTTCTGGCCCAGGTGACCTGCTAAGGGAATATCATGGGCTAGGGTCAATAGGAAGCCCCTGAACTTCAAAGGTATTACCAACCTCCTGGTAGCACCAGGCTTGGGGTCTCTACTCTCTGAGTACAGGAGTCCATCATCCCAATACACTGTATGGGGACCACTAGCTTTCCCAGCAGCCTCAGCAGCAGCTTGCTGTCTGAGGGGTTCAAGGGAGGGGCAGCTCTGCTGCTCCTGGCTCAGATCTGCCCTAGAAGGTCCCCCTGTCCCCAAGAACTCAACCTGGTCAGGTTCAAGTTCCTCTGGGACAGTTCCTTCTTCAGGGCTGAGATCATCCCCCTCAAGGGACTGATCTTCCTCCTGAGCCAAGGGGGAAGGCACTGCCTTAACCCTACTACTCCTCCTCTTGGAAGGCACTTGGTCCATTCTTCCAGAATCCAAGGCCTGTTCAGTGCTAGACATTTTGGCTTGTGACCTGGTCACAGCAAACACATCTGCAGGGATCCCCAGCATTTCTGCATGGGTCCTGAGCTCCACTTCTGCCCAAGCAGAAGTCTCTAAGTCATTGCCAAGCAAGCATTCGACTGGTAGGTTTGCACTTACCACAACCTTCTTAAGGCCAGTTACCCCTCCCCAGGAGAAGTTAACAACTGCCAGAGTATGGTCTGTTCTGACATTGCTAGCATTGGTCACTTGGTACATTTCACCAAGTATAACTTGCCCAGGATTCACAAGGTCTTGTGTCACCATTGTGACACTTGCCCCTGTGTCCCTAAATGCCAAAGCCTCACGTCCATTGATTAAAGGCTGTTGTCTGTACTTGCCCAGATTACTGGGACTCATAGAGGAGGGCACATCCATGCCTCCATCACAGACTAACACAGCCTGAGTCAGTTCTCTGACTAGGTCAGAGCCCAACTCAGTACCCAGGGTGAACCCTACTAAACCCTTGGCTGGAGCACTCCCACCAACTGTAACTGTACTAGGGGGAACAGGTGCCTTAGGGGCATTGGTGGGTGCTGGACTTGAGTCTTTGGACTTGGTGCAATCACTGGTCCAGTGGGTCTTTTGCTTACAGACCTTGCACCATGGTTTTCTTTGGCCTTTCCCTTTGGTAGACTGTGAATCCCCACCAGAAGAAGATTTTTGGGGGCCTGATGAAGACTTTTGATCTTTACCCTTCTCCCCACCCTTTTCAGAGTTCTTAGCATCTTGCTTCTTGGTTTCCCCACCTTGGTTCTGTACCTTCTGCTTCACCCTGGTTCTGACCCATTTGTCTGCCTTCTTTCCCAATTCTTGGGGAGAGGTCAGATCAGAGTCTACCAGGTATTGATGCAACAGCTGATTTTGACAGTTATTAAGAATCTGCTCCCTCATTATCAGATTGTACAATCCTGAGAAGTCACACACCTTACTGCCCATCAACCAGCCTTCCAGAGCCTTGGCAGAACAATCCACATAGTCTACCCAGTCTTGAGTCTGTGCTTTTTGGGTGTCTCTGAACTTCAACCTGTACTGTTCAGTGGTTATGCCAAACCCATCAATCAGAGCACTCTTCAAGACCTTGTAATTGTCAGCATCCTCCTCTCTAACAGTGAGGAGCTTATCTCTACCTTTGTCAGCAAAGGAGAGCCACAAGATTGCTGCCCACTGCTCCTGAGGGACTTTCTGTACCTTACAGGCCCTCTCTAGAGCAGTTATCCACTTGTGGATGTCATCCCCATTCTGATAGGGAGGGACAATCTTGCTCAGGTTCCTATGGTCATAGGACCTTTCCCTATCTCTAGGGACATGGCTGCCACCATGGGACTCTAGTCCCAACTTTCTTCTCTCTCTAAGGAGATCTAGGGATTCCCTATCTAAAGCCAATTGCTTTTTTCTGATTTCCAGCTGAGTTTCCTCATACTGGACCAGTCTGGCTCTCCTCTCATGAGAGGATTCCCTCCTGTGAGAGGAGACAGAGCTCCCTATAGAGGTGCCAGAGTGGTTAGACTCCTGAGAAGGAGATCTAGACTTCCTGGGCACACTCTTAATCCTTCCTGGGGGGACAAAGAGGGCATCATCCTGATCATCCTCATCATCTTCCACAGGAGGGATTGGGTTATCCAGGTCAGGGTCATTGTCACCCTCCTGGCCAGTCTCAGAGGGGGGCTGGGGGTATTGGTACCCCTGGCCTCCTCCTCTTCTCCTGCCCCACCCTCAGCTCCTACCCCTTCAGTCCCCACGGGCTTACTAAGGTCATAAGCCACCAACAACTCCTTGAGGTGTTGGGTGGTGGGGCTTTGGCCTGTCCTTATTTTTCTCAAGTTACATAAAGCTCTCAATTCCAAGAATGGGAGTGTATCATACTTGGAGGGTGGAAGCTCAATGGCTTCCTGCAAGGATTCTTTGGATCCTCCCCTTAAAGACATTACTAGTGTGGTGTGGTGTATGCACTACCTACTCTAGTGTGGCCTACTAAACTCTCTTGAGTTGTAGAAAGGGTTGTGCTATCCCTTAACACACAACTCTAAGTTCAGTAGAACTTACTGTATTCTAAGCTTAAATTATATGTACCTTAGGTACCTTTAGTGGTTTTCAGTTGATCAATTCAATTGAGATTATCTGGTAAAACAATAGCAAGCTGGAATCCCACACGCTGCACACCAATGTGAGAAGTTGGCCTGGCATATGCTGTCCACTAATTATAGTGGGCACCTTGCACCAGTCCAAACAACCCCTTATTGGAGATAGGTTAAAGACAACCTTTATTGAAAGCTATCCTAGTGGTAGCTATGGAGAGCAGCCTTCAGGCTAAGTCTTGAAGGAATGTAAAGCAGCTTGTTTTACCAGTCTATAATCTCTTGAGTGACCAAATGAAAGAGCACCACACCAGGTATATATTCAAAATATATGTATTTATTACTAAACACACCCCTCTAGTCTCTTTATGAGGCTAGAGTTCGAAGTACATAAGTTATAAGTTATCAAATCACAGTAATAGCACAAATACACGTTTGGGCCCTAGGGGAGTACCAAACCATATACCAATAAAGTGGTATGCGAACCACGACTGAACTAGACACTAGGCCTAGAGCCTCTAGAAGTGCTTGGACCACAAGGAACCACCCAAGGTAGTGACACAGGGGACCTACGGGAGACGCGTGCAGTGTAAATACACAACCGCGATACGCCGTTGACTTCTATGGAGAAAGTCGGGATCGGGAAATTAGAGAAAAGGGACACTTAAAAGAGGACTAGGACAAAACCCTTTGAGATCTAGGACTTTGAAGAGTCTCTACCCACGGGAGCACCGGAGTACTCGTGTTACCTCACCCAGGGAAGCCGGGTGCCTAGGTGCCTTTCGGGGTCGGGTTTCGTCGCCGATTTGAATGGCGATCTGCTGCAAAGTGCTGCTGGCGACCAAGTGAAAAGTGTCCGGGTGGATCCAAGAGTGGATCGGAGTTCTGAAGAACCTGAAAGCAGAGGGGACAGAGTCTGGGTCACTAGCCAGTGACCAGGAAGGCGATGGACAGATGCCCACCGATGTCGAGTGCTTCAGGTGCGTTGACGGTCGTCTTGACTCTTCAGCCACGAGGTCCAGGAGGCGTTGTCGGCAACCAGGAGCAGGATTCGGGCTGGTACACGATGTCTGTCGAGTGCTGAGGTGTCGGCGACCGGATTGGACCCAACAAGCCTTGGCAACAGCAAGTCTTGGTGAAGATGTAGATCGTCGATGGTGCAAACCAGCAAGGTCTGTGGAACTCACCCAGCGAGGGTAAGTGAGGGCAGGCCTGGAGCAACCAGGATGCCAAGTAAGAAAAGGATTGGCCTTCGTTAAGGGCTACTAGCCAACGGGCTAGCGACCGCGAAGGAGCCTCGTGACGCCGCACGTGGAGCTGGCTTACAGGACACTCGTGGAGTGGGGGCCAGTAATCTTCGGTGCATGTGGTGCTGGAGGCTAGGGCTACTCGAAGCCCAAAGCACGACTTCTTGGGAGACCCAGAAGATGATGCACTTGCAAATGTGCTCGGTGTCCAGGGGTCACGGTCTCAAGTCACCCACGATAGCCACGGGCCTCAGCTTTGCTGGGGACTCAGGGTAGCCTCGGGAAGTCTGAGAATCCACCTCTGGTGATGCGATGACTTCGGCGTCCGACGGGAGCTTCAGAAATGCGAACCGGATAGATGCTTCTTTGGTGCCTGCCAAGCAGGGGAGTCACTCCTTGACCCCAAGGGAGATTCTTCTGTCCTCTAATCGTGAGTAGAGCGTCGAAGGTCCAGGATTCAGTTTCAGAATTTCGTCCAGGGATAATCTAAAGTCCTAAGGACTGGGTTCCTATCTTTATACTAAAGATAGGGGTTGGACTACTCTGTGGCCCCACCTATGGGTGGGTCAGGGCAGAGGGGTGGCTACACCCCTTTCCCTTTGTCCAGTTCGCGCCAAAGCAGGGGCTGCAAGCCCCTGATCCGGTTTGAACTGGGGTATGCACAGGGACACCAAATGTGCCCCCAGTGCAGGACTTCAAAGCACACAGATGGTGCTCCCGCCCAGCCCCAATACACATTATCCTGTCTGGGGAGGTGGTCACACCTCCCTGGGACAGGAAACCTATTGTCCAGGCCTCCCCTGCCGGAGTTTCGTCCAGCAGCAGGAGGCCAGACTCGTGTCTGTGGCAGCAGCATCCATTTTGTGATGCCAGGGCTTTGGAGAGAAGTTACCGGGTTAGTCAGAGTTAACATGTCTTTCCCTCTAGAAGGGTGGAATGCTACCCCCGCCGCCAGAATTGGTGGGGGGTAGTATTCCAAGATGTTTGACACCAAACACGACATGTTTAGGTGCAGCCATTCCAAAGTTAGCATTTTACCGCGAGGATATAATGCGCTTAAGAGTATATGGTCAGGCTGCACTACAAACAGCATCAGAGATGGTCTCCGAACGCTGCAGAGGGGCCCTGCTCATGCAGGGGCACCCTCTCACATAGGAACCATGCACTCTGCCTTTAGGATTGATAAGGCCTGCCTTAGGAGTGACTTATAGGTTTATATGTGTGTATGTATTTAGTGATATAGGTAACCTATATCACAGTAAGGGGTGCATGCACCACCTTACCCAGGCTGCAGTAGCAGACCTGTGGTGTCAGTTTGGATGGCCTTCCAGGGGTGGCATAATACATGCTGCAGCCCCTGGTAGGCCTCTGAGGTACCTATGCCCTTGGTACATAGTATACCATATACTAGGGACTTATAAGGGCACTCCAGATCCCAATCAGTGATGTGCCTAAGGCACATGGAAACCATTTTAGAGAGGAAGCAGCTAGGCTGGGGTTCTGATTAGCAGGGCCCCAGCCAGACTAATGTCGAAAAACAGTGAAGCATCAGCAAAAAGTGGGGGTACCCATGTGAAGCAGATCCTACTCTCCTACAGTAAGTGCGACCACATTTCCTTCGGTGCACCTCTAGGCACTCCCATGCATCTTATGCTCTCCTCACAAAGTAAATAAAGGGTAGAGAAAGAGACACCACATTGTGAATCCTTGTCTCCTCACTTACTTTTGAAGATATATCAAAGTTAAATTGGAGTTGTACATGCTACAAGAAAAATAGATAGGACACCAAATCAATGCTCCCTCATAACTTGGGGCTAGATGTACAACTGTTTTTTGCAGTCGCAAACCGGAAATCGGCCTGTTTGCGACTGCAAAAAAAGGTCTGCCCTATGTACAAACCCTATTTTGCGTGTCGGTAATCTATTACAGACTTGCAAAATAGGGTTTGCGACTCGCTATTAGGAAGGGGCGTGCCAAGGGCGTCCCTACCAAATAGCGAGTCGCACTTCAATGTAAGATTGTTTTTGCAGCCGTAAAACACTCGCAGTTTACCACCCATTTGAAATGGGTGGTAAGCCACTCGCAAACAGGAACTACCCCTTTGTGACTGGCAGTGAAAATATTTTTTAAAAGCAGGCAGTGGTCCCACGGACCACTGCCTACCCTTAAAAAATGAAACAGAAACGTTTCATTTTTCTTTTAAATGCATCCCGTTTTCCTTTAAGGAAAACGGGCTGCATTAAAAAAAGAAAAAAAATGCTCTATTTAAAAAGCAGTCACAGACATGGTGGTCTGCTGACCCCAGCAGGCCACCATCCCTGGGAGTGCTGGCCATTCCCAATGGGGCTGCAAATTGCACATGACTCGTGAATATTAATGAGGCAGGCAATTTGCGACCCCAATGCAAACAGTGTCTGAGACACTGTTGTGAATTCCAATTTGCGAGTCGCAAAACGACGCAATTTGCGGCTTGCAAATTGGAACGGTCGTATATCTGGCCCTTGATTCTGTAATTGTATTACACAAGAAAATCTTTATAGGGTGCCAACTACAACATAGGCTGCTCCAGATCTCTGCATTAAGGCACTCACAGTTTGTAATGGGAAATAAAGGTAGTCAAGGAAGCCCCTGTAGCTGTTTTACAAGCATCAAAAAGAAATGCAATGCTCTGACCTCAAACTTGACATAGATGAAATTTACAAAAGTCACTAACGCTCTAACACATGAGCCATCTTTCGCGACACTCGAGCCCTGACGCACAAAGGAGGAAGATGATTTAGGGGGTACTACACCACCCGAAAAGGGATTTATTACCCATGAAGGCACTTAAACAGGAGGCTATACTTCTTGCTATTTAAAAGTCACAGAAGTTTGGAAAGCACAACCCTGATGAAGTCCATAGAGGACGAAACGCGTTGGCTGGGCTGACTGAAAAATTTCATGGATTGAAAAATCAAGAAAAGTTGGATACTGGATGCATTCTTATAACTCCTGAGATCTGAATCTCATTTTTTGTTCATCATTGTTATATTTGTTAGTATTGAATTGCCTGAATTTGGGCCGGAAACAAACAATATAGTGGATGCTCCTTTTCTAATTGTTGTTGTATTACTTATTGGTTTGAGTATGAATAGTTATTTATTTACTTTGCGCTTTAAGGTGTTGCTACTTTCTTGGGTAGAGATTGTGGGCTCCTATGCATGACATTTGGTGTGGGAGCTATGGTTTGCATGTCTCGGGCATCTTGTCACCAAATAAGAGTTAAAATACTGAGAGAGACAGAGAGAATGTAGCAAGTTGTATGGTGGGACTTTAGTACAAAATGGCAGTAGTTAGTGTTAGTAGATTAAAAAAGAAAATAACATCCAACAGCTCATTCAAGTGATTGGTACTGTGGGAAAGTGGAGTAATATGTAGTAAGGCTGGTTATGCTTCACTATGTAATTCTCTCACAATGCCCAAAAGATGGTCCTTAGATTCACAATAATAAATCCTTAGCTCAGTCCTGGTAGTGTGGCAAAGAGTAGTCAGGCTTTGCTAGACGAACATGAGTTAAGCATTTCAGAGTGCCAACAAGAACGATAAGTAATTGACACGACCCTAATTTATAAAAATATAGCAGGTTTGTATATAAAGTTAGACAGCAAAACAAAGTCAATCGGATAAGTATAACTGGAGTTATGAATCTAAGAAGCAAAAATAAATCAGTGCAAATCAATACTGCAAAACTTTAGCATTGCAGTCAATGGTGAAACGCACTAGTGGCAATTGGTCACTTGCAGGTCGAGATGCGCGGAAGCCACTGGGGGTATGATGATGCGGGTCCCAGGACCAAGCCATGAAAGTCCTTTCGATTTTACCTGGCTCGAGAGGCCCGGGTGCAGAGTTGTCCTGGCTGTCCTTGGTGCTGAAGTGGGAGCCACAGGGGAGCTGGTTTTTCCCCTTAGATGGTGCTAATGGTGAAACAGGTGAAAAAAGTTGACAATGGAGCCACTGCTGTGGTTGAATGAAGGTGCTGCGGAGTTCCCTCATGTTGCAGCGTAGAGTAAAGGAGGTGGTGGCCGGACTGGGTTTGACAGCGGCAAGGTCAGCAAGAAGTTATTTCGACATCCGGAGATCCGGAGGGAAATGGTAGCCGCCTGAAACTTGCTGGAGGTCATGACTACATTTCTCACAATGCACTGGACCATCTACTTTTGGACAATCCCACGGATGGCCCGATGGCCAGCGATTCTTTGGTTCCGTTACATTGTTTTTGCCTGCGGATTGCAGGGGACTAGTGCCACTAGTCCAAGGGAGTCTGGAGTTGCCTTTGGCTCTCAAAGGGGTACCTATATCTGGGATAACCGGTCTTTGGTCTAGGACGAGTCACAGTCGTGCTGCATAAGGATAGTTGCCACAGGTGCAGATTATCACGCCTTTGTTTTGTGCAGGTCCTTCTGTCTCAGACTAGGGTCTCTTCTGTGTCCACTGTTGCAATTCCGATTAGAACCAAGAGGGCCTTTTAAATCCTAGATTTATGAGCATTAGAGATGTGGATGCAAGTAGTCAATGGGCTACTAGCCACGGCGGCTAATCTGGCCCTGAGGTGACCACATTCGGGGGTGTGTCACCTTTTATATCCAAAACCCTCTATTCTGCCCCTTTTAAAAATAACACAAACCTTCCTTAGCTATACAGACCAGGTAGCCCATCCTAGGGGTGTGGCTTGCCTGCCTTCTAGGGGTGTACATCTCCTGACTGCATGACGTTCCCACCTGCCCTGGTGCAAATGTGCTTGGGGGCAGGGAGATGGCTGATTCCTCCTTTGGCAGGCAGCCTGGATGCATATCAGAGGTGGTGTAAGCTTTGAATCTCACCGCCCTGATGTGCCACTTCATTAGCCACCCTGTCAGGGAGGGAGGTGTCACCTCCTTCCCGTCCAGACTGTAGCGTCCTCCGCAGTCCGGGAGCATGCAAATGAATACACCTCACCCGGTGCTCTGTAACAGACGTCTTTATTCCTTAGCATACGATCATACTCTGCACACTCATTACATCATAACCATTAATAACAACATCTTAACACCTCCCAGCAAGTTACATAATTCCTACGGTGGAGTTCACCCAGAACTGCAAGGGTCCTAGCACACAGTCTCATGACAGTACATCTCCCCCTTTGCTAAATAAAAAGTACAAATAACAATCACATTACATTTCCTCAATACGTCGTTGAGGCGCTCACACTAGTCAGCCAGATTTAATGATATGAGATGGTTGGAATGTACTGTGATTGTGCACTGATGTCACAGGTTCTGGTGCTTGATCTGGACTGTTAGGCGGGATCGCCTTATTCATGATTGCAGGAGTTGACGAACGTCGAAGTAGGTGAATAAAGTGCGATTAATCCCATGTGATGGACTTTTTGGGACGATGTGCCATCACCATGTGTCCTTTGCACGTCACAACACTCAGAGAATTGACAGCAAATGGAGTGTCTGTTTTCCGCTTTCGTTTCTGATGGATCAGGACCCAGTCACCTTCATCAAAGACTGTTTCCTGAGCTCGTCGACGCCAATCGGCATATGTTTTCATCTTGCTCTTTTGAGAAGTGTCTGTGACACAAACCTTATCAGTATACAAGGATTGGTCTACTGGTGTGAGGAGTTAGGAGTTGAACGATAAGCACAGAGGGCTTGACACAGGCGAGGCTTAACTCGATCCCCTAGATTGATGCTCACTGAATTACCCTTTTGAGGGTACCCATGAATCGTTCCATAACAATATTGGCTTGGGGCCACAGAGTTGTACTCTTTTGATGCTTGACAGGTAATCTGACTAGAAACTCATTGAATTCTTTGTTATTGAACGGCTGACCATAGATTTTAGAATGGAGGGGATACCCCACGCTGCAAAGATGCCATCCAGCCGCTCAATGACCTTGTCTTGAGTTGTTGATGATAACTCCTCTACTACAGGAAAGCGTGAATACTCATCAATGACTACCATGAGATGATGTCCATTTCCTAAGGCCCAAAGAAATCAACTGCAACTCTTTCCCAAGCATGTGCAGAAAGGTCAGGCATTGTCAATGAATGATGCATCACTTTGGGGGAAATGCAGTTGCAAAGATGGCACTCTTTTAGTTCCTTCTCCACTCGCTCATCTAGGTGAGGGAACCACGCTAGGTCTCTTAGGGCTCTTTTGGTGGCTACAATGCTACAATGTCCTTCATGGGCTATTTCAATGACTTGCTGTCTTAAGCTATTTCTTCATACATATTACAATTCTCAGTTAAATTATACATAAAACATGATATAAATACATACAATCTGTACAACAAGAAAATTTCATCAAAACAAACAGATGGTTCTTTGATTATTTCTTTTCATTTCATATTAAACGATGGTATCAAGAACCCTTGTGTAAAAAGACATAAAAAATTACAAAAACATTTCTCTACACACAGACAATTGTTCTAATAAAAAATAAATACCTCTTACTATTCTTACAATCATAAAACATACCCCCCTGTATTCCAAACACCACTCTCTCCTTACATCCCTACACATTCATGCATTCACTTATCACATTCATGCTGATCCCAGCCACTCATTACAAGCACTATCAATGGGCAACGGGAAACAGACTCGTTTTTCAGCCGCTGTTCTGTTGTGAGTTGGGATCCGGTTCACTCTGGAGTGCAACAATTGTCTGTGTATAGAGAAATTGTATGTATTTATATCATGTTTTATGTATAATTTAACTGAGATTTGTAATATGTATAAAGAAATTAAACAAACTAAGAAAGAAAAATAAAGAAAATAGTATGATAAATACATTTAAAAAAGACTATGGGGCATATTCTCAAGGAGCTATCGCCGAGTTACCGGCACTTTATCGCAGCCAAAGTCGCGATAAAATTATTGCCCCATTCACAAGCTGGTGCTAGCAGCTGATACCACCAGTTTACGTGCGAAAGCAACCGCAAAAAACATCGCCACAGATGACCCCGGCAACTATCGCTAATGAGATGCAGAGTAGGCGTTCCCGAGCAAAAAGCCGCGACAACACCACACCTCAACATTCTCAACGACCAGCCACATCGGAGATAAGACCACAAAACAGGCGATAAGGCACGTTAGCAGCAGGAAACTAACACCTGCTCTGACCTGGTGTAAAGTCGGATGACAACCTGCACCATCAAAGGGAGACCAGCCCAGAGCCACACATGAAGAACAACAGATGCCATGGAGCCACACACCATGCATCCCGGAGCCCCGAAAGGGCAACAACACCCACCGCCACCACCCCCAGGATCGCCACCCCCCCCCCAGACAACCACAGAGGCAGCGCAGACAAAGACAGCGGACCTTCAGGAAAAGCACCAGCCTCACAGACCTAACACCAGACAATGTCAATGCCCACTACAGGCTCAAAAGGACAACCATCCTCCGCATCCTGAACATCATTGCCCACAGGCAGACGGTACCAACACAGCGGACAACCAACACCCCTCCGCAGACAAAGCTGCTGGCTGTGCTGCACCTCTTGCCCTCTGGTACCTCCCAACCAACAACCGCCAGAGTCGGAGGAGTCTCACAGCCAGCCCCATCCAAGTACCCCACACCTGTCCCGGATGCCATCATCTGCCAGGCACCCCAGTACCTATACGTCCCCCACAATGCGCAGGAACAGCTGGAGACCAAGCAAGGACTATACGCCATAGCTGGATTCCCACACGTGTTGGGGGCAATCGACAGCACACATGTCCTACTTGTGCCCCCTGCCGACACCGCACACAATTACCGCAACAGAAAGCACACGCATCCCATCAATGTGCAGGCAATAGTGGACCACAGGGGACTCGTCACCAATGTCGTAGCCAACTACCCAGGCAGTGTGCATGATCCCCTCATCTTCCGACAGTCCATCATCGACCAGCGCTTCCAGGATGGCACCTATGGGAATGCACTGCTCGTTGGCAAGTACCAACTGAACACACCACACACCTCAACTCCACAATCATGCAAGTCACTACTCTGGCCCTGCACAGGTCACAAAATCACATACAACATGCCAAACAACACGCCCACCCACCAGTCACAACAGCACAACTTACTGTGGCCACCTTGGTTAGCCATGTACATGAGCCATCAACGGCATGGCACCCCAGCCACACAATAGCGGAATGTGGGGAGAGGTGGGAACCAGGCATGTACGAAGGAGGCAAGTGACCCATGAATGAGAATGTACACAATGCCAAGTGTGGCGTGGATGTGATGGCCAGACTGCAGTATGCAGACCACAGACATATCCATGGCTACATGCACTGCTGGTGTTTGGTGTGTAGTGGACAGTGGACGCAACCATGTCACCCCAGCCAGTGGGGAAGATCGCGGAAATGTAGCATGTGACGTCCCCCCTGTAAGCGCATGCGGAGTGGGTTGGCCCTGAGGACGCCAGGCCAGCGTAGGAGTGTGAATAAAAAGCACGTAGCACTGGGCGTGGTTCTCTTCCGGAATGCCCAACGCGTCTGCCAGGGTGGCGCCTCCCACCCCGCTACGAGGCCGACGCCGTGAGCGGGGTGGCCTGCGATCCTGTGCACCTGCTGCACCTCGGGCCGCTGGTCCCCCAACCCGTCATGCCCGCCCCTGCGCAGCCAGGCCTCACTGCTCACCTGCCGACACCTGCGTGTGTCAATGAGGGCCCACCACGTGCCGGCACAAGCTCCAAGCCCGAAGCCCGCGACCTTGGCAGCCTCTTCAGACCATCACGGCCTCCGCGACACAGGCCCACTTTACTCCTTTTTCATTGACGTACTCCACCGCTGCCTCCGGCCTACACTACGATCAAGTAGGTCAGACATTTGGAACTGAGTCTTGATTACACAATGGCAGAGTACATATTTATGGCATCGTTTATATCCCTATACTCCCTTCGATGTGCTGCCACCAACTCTGTCAACCAGGAATCTTCTCCACATGCAATTTCAACGCCGTGTGTTAGAGATCCAGGAGGAGCTGGCTGCACAGCGGCTGCCCCGCGCTGACCGCTGCCTCCGGCACACACTGCGGTCGAGTAGGACACACAATTGGAACTGAGTCTTGATTTGTTAATTGCAGAGTTTATATCATTGTACAGGCCTCATCGCTGACTGCATCCCCTTCCGGCTCTGGTGCCACTGACTCTGTGCCACGGGAGTCATGGACACTCTCTAGTTGAACGTTGGTGGCGTCTGAGTCTATGGCCTGGGGGTTGTCTTCGTCATCATGTAGCTGGTACTGACATTGTGGGAAAGAGGAGACTGTAGCATTCAACTCCTCCATATTGACTGTCTCTGCTTGCTTCTGCCCTCTGCATCATGCCCTGGATGGACACCTTCCACTGTCCCCCATAACACTCCGCGACATTCTCCTTGGACATCAACGAGGACCCGCTCAGATCCCGTGGCCCTACCTCAGTGCACCAGGCACCGTCCCGTGGCGGTGTGCCTGTGGCAGCCGCTGAGCATCCGGGGCCACCGACTCTGTGCAGCTCAAGTCATGGACCTTTGCTGTTTGTACTTCGAACTCCTGATTGTTTGACCACTGTTGTAGTTGTTGCCAGCACCATCCAACCCCTGAGGGGTGGCTTACACTTCCCAACACCCATCCAGCACAGGCGTCACTGGACGTGTGACCTGGCAATAAAAGGGGCCGGGCGCACGTGCCCGTAGCCAGTTCCACTAATTATCTCAGTGTGTCCGTGTGGTCATTCTGTATGCATGTGGGCCCCGGGCCATACCACATTACATTGTGCTGTGTACAGCGTGCGCAACCTTGTCACCTCAGGCAGTGGGGTGGACCTGGGACATGTATCTGTGTCGGGCCCCCTGTGGGCGTGAGGGAGTGGACCGGCATACGGCAGTACGGCTTAGGGGTGTGGTCATTCAACACGTGGCTCTGGGCGTGGTTAAGTGTAGGCCTTGTCAAGGCGGTAACTAATGTGTGTGTCTCAGGTGTGGTGTCGGCGCCACCCGTCACGCAATACACAATGTTGCTATGTAGCATGCCCCCGGAGTACGGGCTCGGCCGAGGGGTATATGAGGGTGCGCAAGCCCGCTCGGGCTCAGGGATCAGACATGCCAATTGTTGTGTGTGTCGCTATTTCTGCAGCATCAGCCAAAGGTCTACCCTCAACCGCATGGCAAGTTCAGCCAGGCATGACCTCTACATCTGTGTCCGCCCTGTCCTTACCATAGGCCCACACACACGTGTCCATCCACCTTCAGCGCACGACATCACTGTGTCGTTGTCAGGCTTGTGGACTTGCGCAGACAGGCATGACAATAGTGTGCCGTAGGGGTGCAAGTGATGCAACGGCGCTGCGCACACTAGTGGATGGGCTAGGGGGAGGGAGGAGCAGCAGTGAGGCTACGTAATACACATTGATGCCGCTCACTTGCAACATGCAGTACATGTCATGCAGGAATCACGAAGTCACACATATCACACACCAATGAGCCACTGAGCCGGCCATCACATCTTGCAAGGCCAACTATTGGCTCATGTCTCTCTGCACAGTCACAGGTGGCCAAGGATATGCACTCTGCGCTTGGATGATGACACCCCTCCGAGCCTCGGACTCACAGGCCCAGAGGCTGTACAATGCGGCCCACAAACGCACCAGGGGCATCGTGGAACGCACATTTGGCGTGTTGAAGTCACGTTTCAGGTGCCTGGGCGTCAAAGGTGGGAGGCTCCTGCACAGCCCAGGCATCGTGTGCAAGATGATCGTTGCATGTTGTGTGTTGCACAACATATGTGTACGCAGCAAGGCCCCATGGATACAAGTGCCAGATGCACCGGACGATGAGGATGAGGATGAGGCAGGTGGCCCACACCCCACTGCGGCCGCAGCAGGTATTGCCCGTGGGAACACCATCATTGACAATTTCTTCACATGAGCACGTCACATTGTGACAGTCCTTGGCAATCATGGGACAGTACAATGTGGCCACAGGCACAGCATGTGCTACTGAATGCTTTCAAAATACACATTCCCTGAGTGCATGTCACTCATCTGTACAGGCACATCACTCAGACAAGTGTGAGTGCGACGTATTGCTGTCAATTTTATGATTTGTTCAGGGATGGTGGGTGTGTCACCTCTGTGCAAACGGGCTGTTTAGGGTGTCACGTATTCGGACTGCCAGTTCTGTGTCGCAGTTAGTAGGGGATCCCACTCTTTGGCGTTTCACTTGTGTCCAAATTCATTCCATTTTGGCTGCCATTTGTGTCCCACAGGTGACAACAGGGCTCCTTTTGGGGTCAGATATGTACCACCATGATGCAGGGATGCCCCCTGTGGCTCGAGTCCCACAACATGGGCAACATGTACGTAGGCAGGAGTCACTGCCCCTACATTCGTCCACGCTTTCATGGTGGATTGCTCATGGTCATGACACGTCTGTGTGCAGGAGGGGTTGCTTGTCCCTCTGCAATGTGAAGGGGAGATGCAGTTTCAATGTGTGTTCCATGCATGTTTCTGCATTGACGCAGTTTACATGCAGACTGCATGTCAATGTACATTGTGACTGTGAGGAGATGCCTATTTGATGCGGGACAATGGTCATCTGTTCTACGTCAGGGATGTGTGGTTGTGCTCGTACATTGTCATCTCACCGTATTTTTATTCTGCTTTTATGCTGCATTTTCCCGCATGACGCGTGGGGATTGCAGGCCTATGGCTGGTTATCGCTGAGTTTTGTATCGCGATTGGCATCATCGCTACTATTTTCGCGTTCGTGTTTCGCGTTTTTTCTGTGTCGCGTTGGTTTTAACACGTTCTTTTGATGCGTTATCGTGGGACTATCGCATGGGGCCGCCGTGTTGTGAATACCACGTTCACACAGAGTTGTTTTCCCGCGAAGGACTGCGATGTGAGGAGTTGCGTTAGACTAACCTTGCGGTAGTTATCACACGTTCTTGAGAATATGCCCCTATATGTATTATCACCGTGGGTAATTCACATAGGGCCAGCTACAGGAGCTATTTGTAGCGCCATATGAAGTAATGCAGGTCATGTGGGGCGGTGCAGCACCATATATTGTTTTGTTTAGTTCCCCTTTGTCCCAGACTTTAAATAATGCTTGTTTAGGGGGTACCATTTTCTTACATAGAGTCTGTGTGTGTTCGTTCCAGAACAGATGTCTCTGCCTGAATTCCCCTCTCTGTCCCGCAAGGGGACGAGACACAGTTTATATGATAAGAACTACTGTGCCGGAAAGCTGCAGTTGTGCTACAGTGTTATGTCTAAAAAGTTAGGACCTGTTGCTGAGTGAGCAAAGAATTCAGTACAACATGTTGTTTTGTATTCCATGCAACCTTGTACAAAATCTGCAGATTGCCTCCCATGAAGAAACACTAAATAACAAACAACATGTACATCGCATTCCTAAAATAATGTCATGAAAACAAGTGTATTATGTGTGGCTGTGCAGAGCAGAGGCAGTCTAAAATATCTAATACACAAAATTAAGGGAAAACCAAAGTGGGCACAGAAGGGACATCACTACAATCCTGTACATTTTTAAAATTCATCATCATCAGCAGAAGGTCGAGCATTCAGTTGAAATGATGTCTTTGAGGATAAGCATGTTCTTGTCAGCATTAGTAGCAGCAATATCTGTTCAATGGATAGGGTTGCTGGCGTGCTAGAACTCACAATGAAGTTAATGCATTCTTCCGCCATTTTGGATGTCGAACTGTGACGATATAGTGGTATTCATGGAAAGTAATCAGCAGGGCTCTGACCTTTACCCGGCTTGTGTACAATTGCATAGTCATACTCTTGCAGTTGCAACCTCCACCTCTCAATGCGAAGGGGCATCTTGGTTTTCAGGTTTCCAAAAATAGTGAGCAGCGCTTGGTGGTCTGTAATGATAGTGAAACATTTTCCATATAGAAACACATGAAAATGTTTGCAGGCCCACACTACAGCCAGACTCTCCATCTCTGGCTGAGAATAGTCAAATTCTGTGTTTGTTGGAAATTGCCCTTTTTGCCTTCCTCCTCTTTTTCCTGAATTCTTTTTGTTGGCTTTAGGACTCTGACCACTCTACCACTGCTAACCAGTGCTAAAGTGCATGTCCTCCCCCCTCTAAAACATGGTGGCATTGGTGTATACCTGATTGGCATATTTAGTTTCCCTGTAAGTCCCTTGTAAAGTGGTACACCATATACCTAGGGCCTGTAATCTAAATGCTACTTGTGAGCCTGCAGCACTGACTGTGCCACCCGCACAATAAAACTTTCAAACCTGTCTCAGGCCTGCCATTGTAAGGCCTGTGTGTGAAGTTTACTGCCACTTAAACATAGCATTTAAAACCACTTGCCAAGCCTTAAACTACTCATTTATTACACGTCACCACTATGGTAGACCCTAAGTAACCCTAAAGGCAGGGTGCTGTGCAACTGAAAGGCAGGACATGTGCTTTTAAGTTTTAGATGTCAAGGTAGTGACAAACAGCTACATTCGTTTTTCACTGCTGTGAGGCCTGCTCCTTTCGTAGGCAAGCATTGGGAAATTCTTAAAGCACTTTTTAAGCTGTAATTCCTGATCAGAAAGGAGTAGCTACATCATGTTTCATATCTTTGGAGTGATGGTGATAAATCCTCTTTAGTGGTAAAGCTGGATTTGACATTACCATTTAAGAAATGCCATATTTAAAAAGTGGACATTTCTGTGCTCTTAACTTTGCTCTGTGTGCCTGTCTTCAATACACCTCTGGGCTGGGTGACAGCTACACTTTATGCGTTCCCTCTCGACAGCCATAAACACGGGAAGGGCTAGGTGTGACAGAGGACTCATCTGCATTCATCTGCATTGTGATAGCCTTCCTGGGCAGGAAGGGGTAGAGGTGGCTCACAATTACATCTGAATAGGCTGTGTCCTGTCCTCACACAAAGGGCTGATTACCCCTCACAGATAGCCTGGCAGACAGGCTGGGTTGAAAGGATCCTTGTGCACTCCAGAGAGTTCCTTTGAAATCACCCACTACATCAAAAGCACCTTTGGGTATAAGTACTGGGGCTCTGATCCTAACAAATCATTGCACTACTGGACCTGGGAAGAACTCTGCTGGAGTAAAGACTGCTGTGCTTTAAGGATTACCACTTTGCTGTGACTAACTGTTCTGATGGACTGCTCTGCGTTGCTGTGCTGCCCTGCTGCCTGCTGATCTTTGCCCTGCTGAGGACAAGGACTGGACCCATCTCACATGACTCCAAGGGCTGCTGGATTACCTCCTTTTTTCTGAAGTTTCAAGGACACAAAATACTTCATGCAATCCTGCTGGGGCTGCTGGACTCTGCCATCTGTGAGTCCTACCCTTGTCTAAGGTGCCTCTTCTAGTCCTGGGCCTCAGAAGTGGGTTCTGCATCTTATTTCTGCAAAAACCAATGCATTGCCTCGACTGCTTAAGAATTTCCACCGCATCGCCTTTGCAGAGGCTGCTCGACAACATTGGATCCACGGCCTGTGCAGCTCGATGACAACGCTTTGTGCAGATCGACAACTATGCATTGCATTCACTTCAACAGATCTTGACAACAATGCGGGACCCTCGCAGTAGGCTTGCGACATCAACAAAAGTTCCATCCAAGTTATTTCTTCAACAGGTCCTTTCTAGGTCCTGTAGCCGGCCGTCCCTCCATCACGGTCGGCCTTTGAATTTGCACCAGTCCCTCGCAACCTCAAGTAACCTTTTGACCGCTAGTGACTTCTAAGTACTGTTTTCACATTTAATCTTTAAAAATTCATATTACTACTTCTCCCTATTAGAATTTTGTTGTTTGAGTCTTGGTTTACTCAGATACATGTTCTCTATTTTTCTAAACCTGTGTGGCAGTAGCGGCCCGTGGAGGGAGTTCCGTGGGGCGGTGAGGCAGGGCGAGGGAGGGGTAGGGTGGGGGGTAGTAAACACTGGAATATGGATGAACGGAGGTAAGTAAACAATTAAATAAATAAAACGAATTTCGTTGCGCGCGCTGCATCGCATTTTGCGATGCAGCGCACGCAACGAAATTCATTTTATTTATTTAATTGTTTACTTACCTCCGTTCATCCATATTCCGGTGTTTACTACCCCAGCCCCGCCTCACCACCCCACGGAACTCCCTCCACGGGCCGCTACTGCTGTGTGGAGTCTTTTTATGGTGTTTTCATTGAATTACTGTAATTTAAGTGTTGCACAAATAGTTTATACATTGCCTCTTAAGTGAAGCCTGACTGCTCTGTGCCAACTACCAGAGGGTGAGCACAGGTTAATTTAGGATGTGTATACGACTTACCCTGACTAGAGAGATGGCCCCTACTTGGACAAGGTGCAAACCTCTGCCTACTTGAGCCCCCATTTCTAACAGTGTCAGACAGGCCTCCACTAGCAAAGGCCACAATGTGTCTCTGAGCATTCAGATAACCATTAAGTTGAGCAAGTAATGCCCCCTGCCCCCCAGGGCTCGCATCTACTGTGATCTTAGTATGTAATTTGGGGTCAAAATAAGCCCTCTCGGTTGTATTCTCAGTCGCATATTTTATTCTTTTGACACTTTGATCACATTCAGCAGACCACTGGAAAGGGACATTACATTTTGTTAAGTCTCTCAATGGGGCATTCACAGTAGCAAAGTCATGAATACACATTTAGCAATAACTGGCCATGCATAAGAAGGATTGCAGCATGGTGACATCTTGTGGGAGGCAAGCAGCTGACAGTGCTTGCTCTTTATCAGGGTCAGGAGTCATTCCCCCATCAGAGAATATGTGCTCAAAGAATATGAGTTTAGTCTTGTGAAACTCACACTTTGCTGCATTCAGAGTGAGACCTGCATCAGCAAGTAACTTGCTCACTTGTGTAAGAGGCTTGTCATGCTCCTTTTGTGTTGCCCCAAATATGAGTTTGTCATCACTGTAACTAAAAGCATGCGTGACAGGTTGAATTATTCGGCGTATAACATCCTGAATTATTTCTGCAGCTGACAACACTCCCAAACTCAACCTTTTCTATATGAAAAAACCAACATGAGTCAAAAAAGTAGTGGTGTACCTACAGTTCCCTTCCAATTCGAGGTAATATCAGTCCCATGTCAGCAGCAGTAGCAAAACTGAGTAGGCATGCACTGGATGAAGTTCCTTGAAGAACGTGGATTGGGGCTTGCACTGATACTGCTTTATGTCGCATTGTCTCTGTGAATGATCCTTGACTCTGTAACAGTTTAGAAGCAGTCCACGTACATACCTTCTTGTTTGACGGGCTGAGGCATGGCACAGGAGACAGGCTATTGAACTTCTCAACATGATGTTAATTGATAAAGGTTATGGGGCAACCATTGACTTTTATTGTAATCTTGGGACAGTATCCAAAGGAATTCAGTTGTTTCATTTGGTGGCTTGCCTCTGTCTTTTGTTCTTCCTTGCAAGAAGGCAAACCTATATGTGCCTGTTGTTCCTCGGTTGATACCATCATCACACATCCATCTTCTTCACTGGCACTTGATAATGACGTTGAAGAGCCTTTGTAGGGTGAACGTGATGATAATCGACTTTGTCTGGTTTCTACTTGTTGTAGCTGATGTTGTTTGGCCTTGTAGGTGTAGCAAGAATGTTTCTGGAACCTTCTGGTGCTCATTTTCTCTTCTCACTGGGATGCATTTGGTTTCCCTTTTGCTTTGAAGACCATTACAAAGTGGTTTTTTTCCCCACAGCCTTTGCATGTCTGTCCCATGGCTGTACATTTACCTTCATGTGGAAAAGAAAACTGACATCAGAAACATAACTTTTTCTTCTCTGTAGACATCGACATGCATGCTTGTGCCTGATTTTCATGATCAACACTGATTCACCTTGTGCTGCTCCAGCTCCCATATCGGCGGCCTGTCAATCTGCATGTTCTTCTGCCCTCGTGGCCAGTAGCACTTTCTCTAAACTAAGTGTCTCTCTCAACATGCTTCTGAAAGTGTCTGAAAGACACATTGATGACTCTGAGGTGCATGGGTTCTTCATCATTAAATTCGCTAAACTTGCAGTGTTTGATAACCACATCAAGTCTCTCAACAAATTCCTCCATAGTTTCACCTGCTTGCTGTCTCGCTTGATTGAAAATGTACCTTTCATCATCGACATTCGGCATTGGATTGATATGCTTTCCAATGCTTCTTTTATCTGACAGTACAATATTGCATCAGTTTTCTTCAGCACTTCTTTTATACCATCACCGGCAAGGTTCTTTAAATACTTAATCATTTTCTTATCATCTACTTCTTCCATGGCATCTATAAAGTAATCGAACATCTTGATTCATGCAGTCCACCTGGCACTAATATTCTGCTTCTTGGCAGTGTTGACCAGTGGCAGTGGTGGTCTTAGGAACGAGGCTGCATCAGACTTCATGCTACCTTCTGCAGCCATTGAAAGATTTCACTATTCTGATGGCTTTTGTTGCTCTAGATGCCACTTGCCTCTGTGCACACATCAGCCTCTCGCCCAGGCCTGGGTTGAGGTCATATGGCACTTCCCTCACTCGTGCTGGTAAGTTCATTTGTACTTTGTACCTGGTTATCACTGCCTTTAGCGTCTGCCTTGCATGGACAGTGGCTCTGTGTTACAGTGTGACATGGTATTTCTTCTTTCAACCGTACCAACTGATTCTGGCAGGCTTTTCAAATACACTCCTCCGCAGAGCCTTCAACTTCTTCAGGGCCATATATGGGCTGGAGTGGGGTCTCGACTCCACATACGCCAACTGCAGACTGCTTTGCATTGACTTGGAGCACACATGGCATGCACAAGCAGTTTGCTGTACCATCAGTTTTGTTTCTTCAGGACACGCATCCCCTACTCATCGTTAGACGTAGCATCCACCCACACACTGCACACTTATTATGCCATAACAGTTAATAACCACACCCTAACACCTCCCAGCAAGTTACGTAATTCCTCTGTTGAGTCCGCCCAGAACCTCAAGGGTCCTAGCACACACTCTCCCAACACTATGCAAGCCATTGTTTCTGACTCCTGGGAGAGGTCACACCTCCTTGCAGGGGTCAAATCCCTGTGTTGGAGGCAGCAGCTGCGGGCTGCCAGCCAGAGCACAGGAAAGGCTACGGCAACCTCTAAGGTAGCCACCTGGGTGCATGCCACATCGACTTTGACAGCGGCGGCTGGCACAGCTAAACGTGGTGAGGCGGGGGCGAGGCAGGGTGGGAAGGGAGGGGAGGGGAGGGGGGGTTTAGTCGACATACGGCGGAATCGGTATAATTAATTAAATAAATAATACCTATTCCATCGTCCGTCGGCTTCCCCCATGCCGCACCCTGCCCGCCCCACCACGCATACCTGAGCCGGCCGCTGCTGGACTCTAACACAAGAATTGTGCAGGGGTGATGAGGCAAGTTGTTTGATACTAAACGTGACATATTTCAGCGTACCATAATGGCGGTGGCAACATCGAGGTTGACCGAGTGCCAGCCTATGTTATCCTATGGACCTCTGATCACTTACAGAAGCCCTTAATGGAAAAAGTCTACTATAAGGACATATAAGCTTACATTTCTTATGTGTTCACCTTTAATATAATGCACCCTGTCTCCTGGGCTCAGGAGGCCTTCCTTAGGGGTGACTGACATATATTAAAAATAGTGCTTTGTCCTTGCCACACATGGTGAGGGCAAAGTCGAGTTGAGCAGTTTTCAATGGCAGGACTGCTGTCATCTGTTTACTTAGGTCAGGATAGCACAAATAGTGCTTCAGGCCCTGGTGACCCCTTCAACTCCCAAGCCCAGGGTACCACTGGTACCATTTACCATGGGCTTAAAAGGGGGCTAAAGTCCTTTCTAACTGGGGTTACCAATTCACATGTATCAGTTGTAGGTAGAGAGTACTGACACTGGGGCCTGGTTAGCGGGACCCAGTGCACTTTTAGAGTCATAACCATCGTCATTGGAGCTAAAAAGTGTGTGTGTGTGGTGGGAGGAGGTGACCATACAAAAAGGCACTTTTCTAAAGCTATAATGATTATCTCTTTTCCAAATTAATTAACAGAATATGACATCTAGCCAGGTGAAAGTTTAAAATTTATAGTTCTATTACTGTAAAATACATGGTTAAAACAATGTTTTGCCTTTGTCCCTAGAAAACTTCCTGGCAATGTCAAACAGGTCATCACCACCTGCGGAATGCTTTACACTGAGATGAATAATTGGACCCATCAGCTGTTTGTGTGGATGGCAACTATACTTTCTCCAACTTTTTGTAAGTGTGATCCAGCTCAGCAGACTTTGAGATCTGATGTGAGCCCCTACCTTATTGTTTTCAAATAAACGTAGGTTTAACCATCATAATTACAAACCCATAAATCAAAATTGTGTAAAAAAATTGAGAATTGTGTCCATTGTCAGTGTGCATATGTTCTAGTTTTTCCATTTTCAGTATCAGAGTAATTGCTCTTCTGAGGTGTTCATTAATCTTCACTAATATATCGTATTAGCTGAGTTGACTAGTAGTTCCTTAATTCGTGAGGTTTCTATCTTCTATCACATTTTCTGTCACACTATTGCCAAGCAGACGTAGCTCAAACGTCCTATGAAGCAAACGCACATCTGCTAAGAGTTGCCAACTACTGAGGAATAACATAAAGAGCCAGCAAAAAAGTGCATAGGACCATGGTAATTTGAATTGGTTCTAAAAGAAATATTTCAAATTAGCTTAACAAACTGTATGCTTCATTCTGGATGAATTGAATCCCTGAAGACAGTATTAGCTGTCTGTAGGCAGACCTGTTGTTTCCAATACATAATGGAGTAGCATAAGTTTGCTCCATCCTTTCTCGGTTGACTAGGCCACAAATATGTGTATGTACCTTTGGCCTTATATACTTGTGTGGTGCAATAGTAATCAATGAGATGTGATGCTCTAAAGTACAGACGGTGCATTTATTGTGTGTTCTGATATATATGTGTGTGTGCATATTAAACTTTTATTTTTAGGGACAACTGGATTGCTGAAAATACTCTCCTATAGGTTTAGATTGTAAGGTGGTGCATTAAAATGCATTTTAATGCAGTGCATTCACCAGGGACTTAATAAAGTGTATTCACATAAGAGAACAGTATAAAATGAACAACTCTCCTTGTTATTGATTTACAGGATTATATGTGTGTTGAAGTATTGAAAAATGCCTTTAGGGTAAATTGCTAAATAAGCATGACTTTGGGCCTTAAGCTTACAGTTAAGACATTTAATGCTGAACGTGGAAGCTGTTTTTGATGTGATTTTCTTTTTTGAATGTGCGGACCAAAGCATTCTTAGCTAGTGAAGGACACATTGTATCTTTGAGATAGTGAGGCGAAGAAGAACTGGCAAGGTCAATTAAATTTAATGAAGAGCAAAGGAAGTATTACCAGTTGCTGATATCTGTCGAAGGGAGGAATCCAAGGACGGTTCAGAAGCGGAGACTGGAAGATGGGAGTATCGTACCTGGCGCTGAGACTCTTTATGGGGAATTTGAATAACAAGTTGAATGGTGTGAGGTCATGCTTCTCAAACTTTCTGTGTGTTTCTTACTAGTGGACTCACCTCGAAGTTAGTTAGATGCCCCTTAGACTTGGAGAGGTACAGATCTCTCCGGACACTTCTGATCGTGTGGCTTCATGCTATACATGATCTTTTCCTACGGAACTTCTACAGAGGTTCTGATGCTGGCACCTTTCTTTTTTTCTGATTTAATAGGGTTTTCCCTATTCTTATTTTAGTGTGGGGTTTGGTAGATTGTGTGAATCTCTTCCATGTATGGGGAAAAGGATAGAGACTATTCGTCCACCCATCATATATTATTTCTAATTTTCTGTATCTTGGCTATGGAAATCCTTATGTGTTCTTTGTTATTGAGGACCAATATTGTATGATGGTTCGTTCTTCCTTTGATAGTACTATATGTCTATAGTATGTTTTTGCGATTGATTTACATTAGTTTAGCTTCAAAATTGAGACTCTGACTATTAAAGTATGGTCCAATCCATCACACTGTCCAAGAGATTCACAATTTGTCATTAATCCCTTTTCCTCTCAGGCTACAAAAAAGGTCTATTGGCCTGAGTAAATCAGAAGGATAGGCCCAGGGCGTTCTCAACAACATATACTTGGAGTGGGCTCAAGATCAATCCCTAGCTCATGACTGGTTGGCTGTGATGTCTATCTTAGTTGTCTTCTCTTAATTTGATTGTTTTCCACCTATTACTGTGCTTCTTCCAGCCAAGAGCATTTAGATCTTGCAGTGTTACTTAGTATTGCCCACCTTATGAGAGTGCATGTGCTTCCTTGCCGTCTCTACCTTTTCCTCTTTATTCACCCAACTGTGTACTCTCACTTCGCCTTGCTGTTTAATGCTCCCTGTCCCTCTCTTCAGCCCGCTCCTCACTCCATTGGCCATGTAACATTTTTATGTATATATTTATTTATTTATTTATTTATGTATTTATTTATTCATGCATTTATCTATTTATTTTTTTCTGCTAGGCCGCTAGCTAGTTTTATAGTGCTTCCCTCACACTTCTTATTCACTGATTTTACATTTTAATTTACTATCCAAACATGGCCGTCTGTGACATGAAAATGGTAAATAAAAAAGGGCTGCATGCAGCAGAACACATGCACAAGTGGCACCCCACATGTATGTGGTTGCATCATGACGCACGTGTGTGAAGCAGTGGCCATCTTGGATTTTTTTTTGTAATTGAAAACTTGTAGCAAGAGTGGCGGCTGTGCTTGGTCATGTGTCTTGATGCATGCTCTTGATTAGTGATGAGCAATGGCAAAGCCAACACGTAGGCCTTTTTGAACAGAAACCTGTTGGCTTTGCCAATGCTTATTTATTTAAGTGGTGTGTGGCTTTTCATGTGGCATCGTTTACTCTAACAGATGCATCACTTAGTAGTCTGCCCCTCTCTCTTGGTTGTTTTATCTCTTTTCTCATTAGCAGTCTAGTGTATATGTTATATTCTGTTAAGGGGTTCTTGTGTAGGTTCTGCCGTTGTATGGCTTCCTGGGACTTTGAGTTGGTTCACCTTTTTCTTTCAGTACAGTAAATGTTTTGGGTTTGGCGGTTACAATCCCTTGTCTGTTGCCCGTCCTAAACCATGTGCATTTAGTACATTGTGGAAAAACAGGTTGCCTTATGTATCACGTTCGGCACTTTGTTTGTTGCACAAATGTGTGTTGCTTGCCCTGCTGTATTGTTCCTTGTGAGACATTTGTTATATATTGCTTGGTGGCAAGTGCTTGGATCCTTTACTTGGTTATAGGAATTAATTCGGCTCAGACATAGCCAGAGGGGCAGCAGAGTCTCTGTAAGTGTCATGCAATGTTTATGGACTTTAATATTTCAGCTGGTACAAGGTCTTCTTTCGAACCATTTGATTCGATTTCAGATGAAGTGTAAGACGTCAGTATTATATTTTTAACTTCTCTCTTAATGTGCCAACAAATAAGTGGCAGTAATGTTTCTTAAAAGTTATCCCCAGTTTGGTAATAATCTTTGGGGCATATTAGCAAGGAGTTGCGATATTTATCGCAAAACGCGCTTAGCGCGTTTTTTGTTAACGCCGCCTATCGCTGGAAATTATCGCTGAGATAACACCCTATTAGTAAGGTTTATCTCCATAGCGATAATATTTCCAGCGATAGCGGCAAAATGTGAGAATATCGCTGGAAAAGCAGCGATATTCTCGCATTATCGCTAAGGTGGATTCAGCATTAGAATCCACCTCCTATACTTTAAACAGGTAAGTCATCCTCACTAGCAGGTGATAAAATATAGCGATAAACGCGCTTAGCGCGATTATTTTATCGCTTCGCCTGCCTTGCTAATAGGGGTAGTGGGATTAGCGACTGTTTTCAGTCGCTTTTAGTAGGGAACGCCTTCCTTGCATGTCATTAGCGATAATTATCGCTGACATGCAAGGCGATGGTAAGCGCGGCCTCTAACGCCTGAAAGCTGTCGCTAACGCCTGTTAGCGACAGCTTGCTAATAGGGCGATAAAACTATCGCCGCTTTAGCGGCAAAAGTGCCGCTAAAGCGGCGATAAAGCCCTTGATAATATGCCCCTTTGTTTAATGCAAACGTCTTCGATAAAAGTTTCAGATGGAGATTGGGAAACATATTTAATTCATATCGTCCATGTCAATCTTGAAGGTCTGTGTTTCTACGCTAAATTTGTTTTGTTCTCTGAACATTGGCTTGTGATTCTGTACACAGTATCAGCAGAATGAAAATTCAAATGTAAACTATAGAAGTTGCTGAGGTGGCATTTTCACTGTCAGACAATCTGGTGTAAATGCAACCTGCAGAATGCAAATGTTATGTTACAGCAAATGTCATGCATATCAAAAGACATATTGTTCAGTCGAGATGAAGCATTCCTTCGTATTCTCTCGCTGAAAAGATCATTTGATGCACTCGGCCAGACATCAACATTTTAGCATCCAAGACATCTAGTAGGGAAAAGAAATAACACACTGTAAGTAATAGTTGCATTTCATATTTCGGGCTCGGTCTTTCCAGTTAGCACTCCACAACCGAAGAGATAATTAGAGTTCTTTAACAGGTAGGTGAAAATCGCATTTGCTACAGCTATCGCGAGAAAATTCCAAGAATGACTTAAAATGAGCAAATTTGCATTCCTTGGTTTCAAATGGTTATGTCCACTAAATTCATCAACTCATAACTTATTTAGTGCTGCCTTTAATATTAAAATAAAGAAAGCTATTAAAAAACAGTTCATGTCCCAGAGAAAACCATTTTAGAAATGTTCTCCACAAACACCGCTATGCCCATAATTGTACGTATGCCGTGTAGACTTTGAGGAACATGTAGAGTTTGGCGGAGCTGGTAAACCACCATAAGTTAGCAGCTCACCCACTTCTGCTTACTCGCAGTTCCTCCACCTCATTTAATTGTGAGGGAACCGCAGGGTTGTCCTCGGAGGAGCCTCAGCTGGTTCCTTCTTAGTAAATTCTTCACCTAGCAACTCCTCTGCCTCTCGGCTGCCAGGTCATTGTGATGGTCTTCCTACTCTATTTAGGGTGACTGTCACCAGACTTCCCTATCCTGGACTATATGTCTTGCACCTTCACTTGTCCTGGCACCTCAGTTCTGGCCCAACTGCACTTAGTTTTGACGTTATCCTCCTCTGACTACAAGATCCACTAGGGACAAACTGAGGTCTGTCACAGTCAGCAAAAGATTATGGACCGGAATGTAACCCAGAGAATTTGCCAGTGAATTAGGTGAAGTCATGCATTCTACCATCAACTTCTGTTCTCCTCAATGTGATGCCCTGCATGTGATGATTGTCCCCAGACATGAATTTCAACCGGTATTTCATTGACACGTCCCAAATAGGTCCAAGGGGATCTACTGCTGCTTCTTTCTCACTCATTGGGGATTTGTCCTTGCAGTTCAATTTGACAGCACCCAAGGAAGCAAGATCATGCTTGATTTGCATGAGGGTGGTTTGTGTCCAGAATGGCACAGTGGACTTAAATATAATGGACTGGAATGTGGCACAGGATAATTACAAAAGGCTGAAATGAATTTGAGCATTCTTCAAATGACCTCTTAGTTTTCCTCAGTATGACACTATAGGTGTGATGTGTATGCCCAAATGTGGGTCCTTTGCTCACTGTGCCATAGGACTCAGGTTGCACCTCACTAATGAGGCCCAAATAGGCTAACACTGGCTGCTTGTTTCCTGCTCATATGGGGACTTAGCCTGGTCATTGAGTCTGGACTGTCCCTATTGGAGTAGAACCAAGTCTGATTTGCTTGAGGGTGGTGTTCTCTCTGGTGAAAGATTAGGAAAATACATTATTGGATTCAAATGTGGCCCTGATCAATTACTAGTGCCTGAGATTAAATCAAACATTTTAACTATCACCTTTTTAGCTTTACTCAAAGTCATGTTGAGCCACTCACTGAGTGCCACCAGGTCACGTGGATCCCTAAAAACATTAAATATTTGGGAGTACTTTTTAACCAAGGTCTTCTCAACATGGTGCAAGACACCATGCAACCTCTGCTGGATACTGTACCGCCGTATTTCCATTGCTGGTTAGAACTTCACCCGTCCCTATACAGTAGAGTCCAGAGGGCAAAAATTACAATTGCCCGCAGATTCAACTACATCTTTGGCATGTTTTTCCTAATGATTTTCAGGCTTCTTCTATTTAAGCTACACAGTTTAATTAAATGCATTGTGAAGCATTGTGTTAAATCGTGACCCAAAGCTACTAAATTATAAGCTGTGACAACATTTGGGTCTTTCACCTCACATGCATGGAAAGGTGCTATGAGGGCCTCCAATTCTCCTTCTATTTCCGGAGCATGGAGACAAAACCACTAAACTGCGGCTGGAGGAGGGACGCTGCATAGTCATTGTGGCCTGGGAACACTGTTTTAAAAGCAAATCCAAAACTTGTGAGTCTGCTAACACAATGATTTTTTGTTTTTTTTTAATGTTTTTATTGAGATTTTTACCATACATTACAAACATGTCAAATGATTCCAAATCTATATCATGGAGAATAGGACAATTATTCTTGAACCAATACAATTGAAGCAAGGGATAACAAAATCAAAAAACTACGAAAAAACAGAAAAAACCACATCGGTGACCGTTGCAGTTCGTCTGGAATACATTACTAATAGGCACCTACAGTTGATCTTATTCGTGTCAGGAGACATAGATGACATCACTTAACAGCATCTGAGACGTATGGTATTAGCATTTCTGCTATGGTTCCATTTACCCTCTTTTGAGGAGTAAACTCAGATCAAACTGTACAACACAATAGGATGGACACAAGTATCACTATATGACTACCAGTACAGCTGTAGAAGAAGCATGTTCATATCAATATATTCAAATTCTCATGTACACCAACAATTTTCTGTGACACATACAGTACACTTTGTATTTATAAACTAGTCAGGGGTATTGGGTGCTTTTCCCGCTATATAACTTTGATAAAGGCCCCAGAAGTTTTTGGGACGACTCTGAGGAGGGAGTATTTCGCTGTATACCTCTGTTTGTGTGTTGCAATAGAGCATGTCTCTAGCCCATTCGGTCAGCGTAGGAGGTGGGCAGCGTCCCCAGTGCACTGCGACTCTACGTTTTGCAAGCAACAGCCCCATCTCTACCATATGGCGAATACCTTACTTGATCTGTTTTGAGCAGCCCAGT
This sequence comes from Calotriton arnoldi, assembly GCA_963921515.1. Lineage (NCBI taxonomy): Eukaryota > Metazoa > Chordata > Amphibia > Caudata > Salamandridae > Calotriton > Calotriton arnoldi. Next base: position 611,812 of record CAWUFW010000666.1, read on the forward strand.
AATGCTAGGAGAGGGTCCGGTGCTATAGGGGTTTCTACAATGCTACCTAGTTCCTGAAAAATCAAGTTCCAAAATTCTGCTATGCTCGGGCATAGCCAGGCTGTGTGCATAAAGTCCGCCGGGGAGGCTCTGCATCTGTCACATTCCGCCGAGTCCCGCAGACCATATCTGTGCAATCGGGCAGGATTATAGTATACTCTATGCAGGAATTTAAAATGGACTAGCCTATGCCTACCGTTTAGAGAGATACCCCGTGTTGCCTCACAACAGTAGCTCCATTGGTCATCATCTATAACCATATCTAAGTCCACCTGCCACTCCAGGCGAGATTTAGTGTAAAAGTTTTTCCGATAGTCTTGGACTGTGCCATAGATGCTAGATACCAGCCCACTGGGCGAGTCAGCCTTTATCAGCAATGAGAAAGGAGTGACCTCAGGGGGCTCCGCCATGTCTTCTCCAAGGAGTTCTCGTAAAGCGTGTTGAACCCTATGGAAGTGGAAACGAACTAATGGTGTAACATTTTGTGTTTCAGCTCCTGTTTCATCCCAAGTGCGCACACACCCGTCAAGAAATAAGTCCCCAATTTTCATTATGTTAATAGACTATAATGCCTGAGATACTTCCCTTTCCCTAACAATGGGCAGCCAGCCACACCATTCCAGCGGGGATCTGGGGGAATATAATATAGTGCTGCCTTGCCTCTTTACCAAATCTTGCCAAGCATGGACAGTAGCATTGACCGAATCTAGTATACTAGTTCTACGATCCGCAGTGTGAAATAGCCTGTTCGGAAGTATGTCGGGAGATGCTGCTAGCTTCTCTATGTGTAAATGAGGGGGGTCAAGTTGGGGATGTAGCCAATGATAGCGTGGGAGCATTGCGCCACTCTATAATAAAGTTCTAGGTATGGGGCCCCCAATCCACCCAGGGAATAGGGGAGGGTGAGTACTGCCCATTGGACCCGTGGTTGTTTCCCCACCCATGCCAATTTTATCTGTATTGTTCTTATGATTTTTAAAAAGTGCGACGGGAGGACCGTTGGTATATTTAAAAACAGGAACAAAAACCTGGGGAGTATCACCATTTTCATTAGCGATATACGGCGAATCATAGACAGGGGAAGGCGTATCCATCTTTCTACCTCTTCCTCTAAAGCGGCAACTGCTCTACCATAGTTTTCTTTGATAATCGTTTCGGGGTCAGTGTGAATCCGTATGCCCAAGTAACGCACCGGTTCAATTGACCAGGTCAGAGGAAAGTCCATTTCAAAGGGAACAGAAATATTGGTTAGTGGGAAAATTATTGATTTAGTCCAATTTATCTTCAAGCCAGAAAATTCCCCAAACCGGACAACCTCTCTGAGTACGGGCGGCAGGTTGGTTTCAGGGTGTCTTATGTATAAAGGCGTGTCATCTGCATATGATGATATTATTAAGTTATAGTTAGGGAATCGAATTCCCCGCCAACCATGGTATTCTCTAAGGGCACAGGCCAGGGGTACTGCAACTATTGCATAAAGGAGAGGGGACAACGGGCAACCCTGCCTGGTACCTCTAGATATTGTGATTGGGGCAGTGACCATGTCTCCAATTCTTACCCTAGCTGAAGGAGAATTGTATAGTACTCTTACCAAATTAAGAAATAGTTCACCCACGCCCATCCGACTCAGTACCTGGTACATAAATGACCCCTCCACAGAGTCAAAGGCTTTCTCCGCGTCTAAAAAGACTGCGGCCGCCTTGACTTCCGGATTAGTATGTTGTATTGTGCCAAAAAAGGTGCGCAGATTATATGTCAGATTGCGCCCTGGAACAAATCCCACTTGCTCTGTGCTAGCTAGCGTCAGCACGAGAGGGGCAAGGCGGTTAGCAAGTACCTTAGCGTAAATTTTGGTTTCGACATTCAATAACGATAATGGCCGAAATGAAGAACACTCATTTGGTGGCTTGCCCGGTTTCAATATTGTGACTATCAAAGCTTCTCTCATCGTGGGGGGGCATTTCTCCAGACTCACTGATCTCTTCAAACAAAGTCACTAGGTGCGGCACCAGAAGATCTTTAAATTCCTTATAAAAGGCCACTGTTAGACCGTCCTGACCTGGGGCAGCGCTCGAACGCATGCTTTTCAAGGCTTCATGAATTTCCCATGCCTCAAGCGGCCTCATGAGGTATTCTCGATGTTCATTAGTCAGCCAAGGTAATTTAATATGTTCGAGATAATCTAGGGCATTTCTCTCATTTGCCGACTGTCGGGAGAGATACAGTTCAGAGTAATATAGCCCAAATTGTTTAGCAATATCCTCAGGGTCAGTCAATATGTCCCCCGTCTCTGTGCGGATTTCAGTGACTCCCCCAGCCTCCCTACGATTACACAGCAGAGCCGCAAGTGTCGCTCTAGGCCGCTCCCCCTCCCCATACACTCTGGCGACCACATATTTACCCATATGTCTAGTCTCATTATCTGCAGTTTCGTGATATTCTTCTAGCGTGCGTTTTAGCTCTTCGGTGGTGCCCCTCTCCTCCCCCTGTACTAAGGCGCTTTCTAAGTCTGCTAAGCGTTTCTCCAAGGTATGCAAGCAGTTTCTGATAGAGCGCAGCACTCCAGAGTGTTTGGAGATTGCAATACCTCTAATATAAAACTTTAAAAGTTTCCCAAACTGTCGAGAAGCTATTTACAGAACCAATATTATTGCTGAAAAAATCTTCTATAGCCTCAAATATGGCGGTTTTAAATACTGTATCCAACAGTGAGTGGGGGGGAAACGCCACATAAACGAAGCCGGTCTTTTCTGCGGGCAATGTAGCTCTACTACTATCGGGGCATGGTCCGATAAGGTCCGCGGGAGAATCTCGCAATCTCTAACCATTGGATACAGTGGTCTAGATAGCAGCCAATAGTCTACTCTCGTGTGTAATGTGTGGGGTGCTGAATAATGGGTAAAACCCCCCTGCCCTGGGAAGCGCATGCGCCAGACATCTACTAAGTCGAGGCGAACCATAGAGTCCACTATATATTTGGCTGAGGACAAGGCGCGCCTAACCGGACCTCCAGATCAGTCTAGCGTCGGGTCTAAGACGCAGTTTAAATCTCCTCCAACTATGAGTGGTATGTTAGTATTTAGGTGTGGACATGTTAAGAGCGATTGATAAACATGCGGATTGTCAAAGTTTGGGCTGTAAATGTTAAGCGTTAGTAAATCAAGACCTTTCCCCCTACATCTAGAAATTGTGTATCGCCTGTCAGCGTCTGCAACAATCGGTTCTAGTGTGATTCCTGATTTCGGATTCACCCAGGTGAGCACTCCCCTAGCATGGGATGAGAAGCCAGCAGCGTGAAAGTGCCCCTGAAGCGTCCGCTGCATCAGGATCTTGCTGTCTGCGAGTAAGTGTGTTTCCTGTAACAGCGCAACGTCTATAGCATATCTTTTGAGGTATGCAATTACATTTCGTACTTTGCGATGGTTATTAAGTCCCCTGACGTTCCAGGTAATAATCCTCACACTATTGTGTCCTCTTTGTGTCATTAATGGAGGACCAGCAGTCTATTTGGAATCCGGCAATACCAAGTCTAGTCTGCGTAAACCGCTGCCTGTGGTCATTAGTGTAGGTGTCGTTAGCTATACAATCACTGTGGTTAGAACAATAGACACATGAAACCCCCCCTCCCACGCCACGTCTTCCCCAACTTGATGTGTACGAAGTAGCCCACCCTCCTAACTCTCAAACGAAAATGGCTGAAAACCATCTAGTGAAACACAAACGAGGGCGGATGTTGCCTCTCCAACTGCTCCCACTCTCCAAATAAAGAGACAAAGCCATTTAGTAGCCTATTTGTCATCTAGCCGCCTTAAGGATAGTAACATTTCTATATCCTAAGACAGAAAAGCGTTAACCACCTGCCCCCTCTGGATACCAGATCAACAGTGCATTGATATACTCGGCCCGGAGCGACCGCAGACCAGCTAACTGTGAACACATATGGAGGGTGCAAGCCAGTACAGATCTCCACATCATACCAAGAATAAAGTAAATAAGTGTCCATACTTTACAGTACATCTATTAGGGAGCATCCCACCTAGCTGCATGTCAAAAACTTACACACCCCACGGATTCCATATTCCCACCGCTTCTTCTCATAGTTTAACAACGTAGTCAGTATAGTAAGGAACCCCTCATCTCTCCCATATGTAGCAATTCCCTTAGCAGTACCCCATTAGGTCATGCTGCTATTCCTGTTCATCTAAAGAGCCGCCTGTCGCTTCCACGAGTTGTTCAGCATCCCCCTTTCTTTTTTGTGCTTTGGAGTGATCTTTCAGAACTTTCTGGAGTGACTTAGGGTCCATGAATATCTTCGATACCCCGTTTATCATCACTCTAAGACGTGCTGGGTAGAGCATGGCGTATTCAAAGTTTTGGGCTCTTAAGGTGCGCTTCAATGGGGCAAATTGTTTCCGAGCTTCTTGAACTTTAAGAGTAAAGTCGGGGAAGAGCAATATAGAAGATCCCTCATACTTTAGTTCGCCTAATTCTCTTGCCTTCTTGAGCGCCGCATCTCGGTCTCTGTAGTTTAGGAATTTAGCTACGATCGGATGCGGAGGCGTCCCCGGTGGCGGTCTAGGGCGGTGGGCTCACTCTATCACGAAAAGGGGGGAGAAAATGTCTCAGCTCAACAAAGACACCAATAATTTTTCGGTGAAGGTCTCCATATTCCCTGTAGGTGTAGATTCGGGAAGTCCAGTAATGCGGATATTACTCCTCCTAGACCTGGTTTCCAAATCCTCTGCTTTATCTTGAAGTTGCGTGAGGACCTTGTCAATTTGTTTTTGAGCTGCGTCAGTCTCCATTTGCGCCTCCTCGACCTCAGTAATACGCCTTTCTGCCATATCGAGTCTGTCTGCTTATCCAGCCTCTCCGACATGCGGTCCAAACGATAACATAACAAATCTATTTTACCGTCGATTGTGCTAAGGCTGGATTGCACAACTGCTAGAATCTAGCGCAAATCCGCTGGCGCCTCCTCTGGTGAGTCACCCTGGTCCGGAGAAAGCTGTGAGTCCCCATCTTCTCGAGATCGTGTTTTCCGTCGGTCGAAGTGCAGTTTAGATTGAACCTTGTCCACTTTCCCCATTGCGGTAGTCAACCCTTCACACACACAAGCCGGGGCAGCAACAGTGATCAATCAGGGCTAAACAGGGCAAAGGCTACGCGATCTACCGCTGTTTCCCTGTGCAGCCCAAACAATAAGCAGACAGTAGTGTTTAGTGGCTCGCAACTCCAGAAGTAGCACTCCAAATGCCACCAGGGGTTTAATGCACTTCCTGCCTCCAGGCAGCACTGGCAGTCATTGATTGGGAACTAAAGATAGGAGCACACACCTCAAGAAGTCACTTATGAGGAGCAACAGTCTGCCCTGGGGGGTAATACGCTGTTTCCTCCGCTTGGGGGCTGACTGTGGGTGCCAGAATGTTCTTTGAGGGGTAATTACTCGCTCTCACGCTTGGATCAGGAAGCGCGTTATTACTGCTGCGCCATCGCTTTCACACCTTCTAAATAGCGCTGCCTCAACGGTGGTAGCAACGCCACTGAGGCAGGTCGTCTCGCTCCCCCCCCAGCTAGCAGGACGCGTTTTCACTGGGGCCCACGTTGTACTCACAGCCACCGTCACTCAGCACAGCGAATCTCCTTGCGCAAGCCCACAAGCAGCCGATCCCCTCACGGGCCCTGGATCACGGAGATCAGCGCTGTGAACCCCACTATCGGAGCGGCTGCAATCTGCTCCAGCACGCAACATCGGGCCTCTCCCACCTCACCTACGGGAGCGCGAGGGGGCTCGAGCACTTCCTCTGTGTCGCCAGCTGCGCGAGGTCCATCCCGATCCGCTGTGGGCCACGAGGGCAGGTCAGGCCGGCCACAGCTCTCCGGTCCAATGCAGCTCCTCCTTGCAAGAACGTGAGGCAACAGAGATATGCGGTAACTCCACCACAGCTCCGCTACTGGCTCCGATCCAGAAGGGGTTGATTAGGCAGCTAGATGTGTGAATTCCTGCCGGATAGTTGTAACGGCTTAGCGGAGCTCCGCTACTGCTCGGCCACTTTCCTCGCTGGCAAGCTCCGCCCCCCAACACAATGATTAACTCACTGTTTCTGCATGGCATTTGGTCCATAAGTTTCTAAATATTTGAAGACTTCCTCAATCGAACGCTTGCATCTAGCATAATGTTCGTCTCATTATTGAGAGGATTTTTCATCCTGTAGTCAGTATGGTTTGAACAGAGTATCAATTTTCTGCAAGACTTGATGAAGTAAAGCCAACTGAGATTTAACAAAGATTTATAGGATGAATCCCTCCTAACCAGTCATCGCTACTTTCTCACCTATGCTCACTTCTGTTTACAGCATTTCATGATTGCTTTGCAATAAACATTCCCAGAAGTCCTCTAGTAAGATGGCTGGACCCTCCTTCTAATAAGGGTATCACGGGGTCTCTCAAAATGACTACACCATTTTCCATGAGATCATCTCTCCCCTGGCAGGGTCCAAACTGGTCCTCTCACCTGCTATGATTAGTGCCAAGGGGTCTAGAAAGGCTCTGGCAATGAATCGGAGAAGCCCCATTTCAAGTCTCAAAAAGGCAAAAAGGTAGTGTTAAGGCTGTTCTTTGTTCTGTCAAGGCTGTCAAGGTAGTGTCAATGCTGTCCTTTGTTCTGCCATCTGTTTCTGCCTCCCACAAAATATCTAATACCTGCTAGGTCGCCAAGAGTTGACAACCCACTACCTTCCTGAATGCAGAGGCCAAACTATTGTCCTATGATAGGCAGAGTCATTAACTACATCAAGGAATATAAATTGACCACTGGACGGATGATGAGTGGAAGAACTGGTTTTAAGTCAGTCCTGGATCAAACAGCACAAAGTACATTTTTATAAAGTTACTTTGCTATTAAAGTTCTGAAATTTCTGATTTAACAATTTAATCAGGTTTTTAAACTTAAGTGGAACAATATAGCACTTTCCAAGTAGACATGTGAAATAAATATTTTAATCACACATAGAAAAACCTAACCTAAACCTCCACAGTAAAATTACACATTCAGTTTTTGTGAAGGCACCAATTTCAAATATAGAGTATGCCACTTTTTACATGTTAGACACCTTGTATTGTGGGCCTACAAGGCATTTTTTATGTGTACTTATTAATGTACAAAAAATAGGTTTTCCTCCATGGCACACACTTTTCCGTTCCTTTTTTCAGTGCAGTTTTTTTGCAACTGTTTGTACTTGGGGAAGCAAATCAGTTTTGTCCTGCATGGTTGTGATGTAAATACAGTCTGCAGCCCACATATGACATGTAATTTCCACACCACTGGTGCAATTGTTGTGCCAACTTACAATGACACACTGGAGAGTTAAATACATTAATTGAGTCAACTTAATTTTATGGTACCATTTTAGGGCTAGAGCATATGTCCTGTGGCACTGAAAAAAGGTGTCACATGGAGTCATAATACCAGCAAAAACTACTTTCCATAAGCAAGGCAAAAAATACCGGGCGGCCACCCTGAAACAGCGCATTTCCTCCACATCGCTACAAAAATCCATAAAACAGCCCCCAGGATTTTGCGGCCTGGGATGGCAAATGTTGTGGCAAAAAAAGCAAACTTTGCGATCCCAAACCAACAAATTTGCGGTATTTCTGTGGTAGGCAAAACATGTGCTTGTCACAAAAATACAGTTTAGTCATTACTAGAGACTCTGACAAGTCACTCTCTGTGACCTGGTATAGTGTCCGGCAGCGAGGCACCTCGGAACAGGAGGGTGTCTGATGTCAGAGAGTGCATATCTACATTTGAAAACTCTGCTCTCTCTGGCATGGGACAGCCACTATTCCTACGGTACTTGAGCAGGGCAGCAGGGGGCAAATGGAGTGTCAGGTATACTGGTGACTCGAGAATGGGAGGGCAAAGGTGGTGAGGAGAGGGGTGCCATGAGTGTCCTGGGATTGTTGAGAAGGGCGTTTATCATGGGCGAGAGAAGGCACAGGAAGAGGGCGACATTTTAGAGAAGAGGATGTGGCGTTAGGGACATAGCTACAGACTATGCACTGGGGAACCAGGTTTGAGTCCCGGCATCGGCTCAACATCCTGTGACTCTGGCAATGCTTAATTTGTAATAAAATATGTGTCAGGGCCCTCGCCAGTAGGCCACTGCAGCTTTAAACACCAATTGCCTTGCCAGCACTGCCAACGACAATACCTAGGCAACTGCCAACCATAACACTCCTATAAGTGTGATTATTCAGACTATCTCCGGCCCCCAAAGCTATAAGAATGGCTTGGGTGTTAAGTATTAATCATTTTTTATGTATATTGAATTAATAAAAAGCTGTTGTTCTACTCATCTCTAAATTACACACACAGCGCCTCCATGTGACAGACTGTGCCGGTGTTCACAATTAAGTGCTGGTGCTGAGCACCGGAAACCACCGGCTCAAATTAGGCACTGGATTCTGGTTACATTTATAAACCTAATCAGTATCGAAAAACTACTTTTTTAGTGTAACTGTAAGTCATATAAAGCGCTCCAATTCGTTCAGAGTTTTGCGCTATATAAAGCAAAATAAAACTGGGTAAGGGCAGCAAGTCCCATCAAACGGAGGGCAGAGGGAGCGCAGGGGGCTGTTAACACAGGAGAAGGGCCCTGTGTATTTTAAAGGCAGGCGACAGAGGAACTTAATACCTCTGCCACCTGCTAACTTGTCGCTCAGCCTCCTTTTATTGACTCAACACAGAGCAGAGGCAATAAAAGGAGGATCAGGCTCAATTTATTTAGGGAGCCACTTGTTGCAGGCACTTTTGTAAAAATTGTGGGATTTTTACAAAAGTGCAGATTTTGCAATTTTTTTGCTAATCACGAAATCACGCTATCCTGGGGGTCTGATAGGAAGTTCATCACACAAGGTCTGCTTGCATAGAGAACTAGTAAGCTTTGGAGTCTATGTTTAAGAATTACAAAAAGCTGTTTTTTTCATTTGGTGACATTTTTTGACCTAATGGATACCAGCTAGCAAATTTATTGTAGACGCTATCTCTAGCTTTCAATCTATTAGTTTACTTATTCGTTTTGTTTTTAGGCATGCCTCCCTAACAAAACATTTAATTATTCTTTCCTGTAAAGAAATTAATGAGAGATTTTCCTTGAGCTGTATCTTGTGCAAATATTTAACATAACAATTAATCACAGCCACTGTAAGAGATGCATTGTTGCAAGGTTTATTGGAGCTATATGAAATTTATTACATTTTTGAAACATCATTATGTCACTGTCCTACTTAAACAGTTTGCCAGAATGTGTAATACTTGATCGAAACAAATTTGATAAATGAAGCAAGAGAATTTCCAGCAATCACACTATCAGAGAAGGTGCAATATTAACAACTAAATATGATGAGTAATTTTGAATTGTAAACGTCACTGCGATGAAAGGATGGATAAACAGGAGTATACAAATATCCCTAATTCAACTGCTGCCACTACTTTCGATGATATACATTTCATAGTGCATAAATGTCTATTTATCTTGCTTGGTTGACCCATTGCTTTAGTGTTCCTTCTGCTGCAAGCTGTATTTCTTTTTATTTATGTTTTACAGCCTCTGATTAACAAGATACCCTGTATAGATTACACTATTGACTTTCTGAAAATGTTGAGTTTGATAAAATGTTCAGATGACAGTTCTATTGGACCTTTTTATTGGTATTGTCTCAGACAAGCAGATTGGAAGATTGGAAAACCAGATCAGTACATACAAAAGACAAAATGAATAAACAAAAAGGGCACAGTGTTAGAAAATCCACCATTTTCCTCCATTTGTTTTGGCCTGGACATCTAGGGGCCTATTAGGATGGCGGGCGGATTGCCACCGCCGGCCCGGCGGTGTCCACCGCCGGCCCGGCGGTGGCGATTCACCCGCCATCTGTTCCTGTTTTACCCCCTGCCATATTAGTATGGCGAGGGGTACCGCGGCGGACGGAAAGACCGTCCGCCGCTTTTCCGCCGGTTGGCAATCGTTACGATTGCCGGCCGGGCGGAAAAAGCCCATAATATGGTGGCAGTGCCTTGCAGGCACCGCCATCCATATTATGATGGCTGCGGTGGGAATGGCTTTCCATGGCGGAGACTCCGCCATGGAAAGGCATGCAGGAAATTACTTTGGGGGCCCATTGCGGGCCCCCGGGGGGGGGTGGGGGGCTGGGGGGCTGCACTGGGGGGTACCTATGGTACCCCCCTTCATTGCCATGCTCAAGGTGGCAGGCACCGCGCGGTGCCTGTCACGTTGTGCATGGCAATGCACAACATGGACTTTAACATTGCGGCGGGTGCTGCTTGTAGCACCGCCCGCCGCAATGTTAATGTCGAGGATGCGCCCGCCAGTGTTGCGGGCGCATCCTAATTGGCCTGGCGGGACAGCCACACCTCTGGCGGTCGGTCCCGTTTTCCGTTACGGTTGTCCGCCCGCCATCGTAATGGGGCCCTTAGTGTTTTGTCTTCTGCAGTCACTGTGCCCTGTTAAAGTGGCCTCAGGTACATTTACTATGTTTAAAAGGACAACCATTTCTAGACTCATGGCCAGATTTAAGAACCAAAGTTGATGGGCAGTGTTGCATGAAAAAGGAGATAGCAGAACAGTGCAATATTTACTGAGATATGCCACTGCCGCTACCATTTGTGCACTTTAGGCTGACTTACGCCTCACACACACCCTTGCACTAGCATAGCTTTTGTACTGGAAGGGTACCTTTTTACCACAAAAAAAGTAGATGTGGACATATGTGTGCTGTACGTTACAGCACACATGCACAGGTTGAAAAGTTTTGAAATAAGAAAACCTTTCTCAAACATTATGCCTACCTGGAGGCATACATTTTGGGCCAAAGCCCAGTCTACCATTTTCAGTAGATAAGGCTTTGCATCAAATTCCATATATGGTGGCATGGGAACGTCCATGTACCAGCCATGATGCACCCCCCATGATGCAAAATAGTGCAAAGTACTACTTTGCTTTACGTTTAGGGCTACTTTCCAGGGTACATCAAGATTTGCCCTGGAAGTAAATCACAGTTCAAGATTTTGCACTGGTTTTCATCACTTTTTGTGATCCATCACTGGCGCTAAGCTTCGATAAATCTGGCACCCGTGTGTTCTAGGTTCTGAAAGATTGTCGGCGAACCACACCTTGGGCTCTAAGCATGACCAGAAGGATTCTAATACCAGATTGGCTTGCATGCTAACCAGATCCAGGAAGATTAAAGAGGCCATGGGTGGTCATGGTGTGTGTCCTTTTGCTCAAAGGAACGCTCTCCAATTGTACTAGAGTATGTCACCCCAATCCAGAATTAATATTTACTCTTCCTAGATGTGGAGCATTACACCATTAGCCAGTTGGGACTCTGGGTCACGAGATGCCCATTTTTCATGGTACTGATAATTCCTAACGATATTCTGGGAGATAATCAGATTTCCAGCATCCTCACCTCATGACTGCAAACATTAAGACATTACAATCGATGGAATTCGAATAATATCTGCATCCACTACTCCTCTACAGTCTAAATAGTTGAATGTTGTTGTATATTTTCTTGTGTTCATGATCAGTTTAACACTGTGGGCATTTACTGTTTTTAATGGGAGGGCTGTGGACATTTACTGTTTTTAGTGGGAGGATTGTAGTCTCTGTGTTCTGGTTGTGTTTATGAACAACCTAGCACTTAATCATGCAAAACACTATAATTTACTTTGTAGTTTCACAACGTAGTTGAGCAACCAATGTTATGCTGCGCTGTATTATATGACATCTACTATGATATGGCATTGTTGCTTTCTACCACAGCCCGGCGCAAAGTAGACTGCTTTGCACCATAGAGAAAGGGTATCTGTGTGATCTCTACCATAGGTTTTGTACTAGAAGGTTACTCATGTACCAACCATGTGATTCCCCCTTGACGCATAGTGCTACTTTCCTTTTGGGCTACTTTCCAATGCAAAACAAATGGAATGTAAATCCCAAATCAACGTTTTGTGCCAGTTTGCATCTGACACTGGACCAGCAAAGTGCGGTTAAATCTGGCCCTATAAATATGTGGTGATTATCTTGGGTGCCCTCTGCCACAACTCCATTGAATTTAATTATTTTTTGCTTTAGTTAATCTATATGTTTTGCATGCTTGATTATTAGTTTTACTTTACATATATTTATATGTTTGAGGTATTATTAGAAGCAAACTTTTGTCGCAGGCAAAGTACCCAGTTTTCTAGTTAGTGTGAAGCACGTGCACTCTCACCTTTGATACTGCTAGGTTCTTCCTTTGACAGCAAGAATTGGGTGAAATGTGCTTTCCTGCAGTTCGTACTGTGCTCCTGTGTCCTAGAGAAAACAAGAGCACCCCAACTGTGGCACAAACACAGAAATGTTGGTTCCACAGTTTTCCCAGCCAAGATGAATAATTTGCAGATCCTGCCACACTTCAGGAATGAAAAGCAAAAAGCTTATTCCCAAAAAGCAATATACTGTGCAGGAAACAGAAGCTCCCACACCAAAATGCCTACAATTACTTATACAAAAGAATCCCAGCTATACATTCCACCTAGAAGGCATTAAAGATGTGCACACTTGGCTAGGCTAATGATCATTCAGCCCGATCAATCATCATTCCTAAATGAGCCATGGGTGGTAGTTCAGCAAACATGATAGATTATTAAGTCAATGCCTTAAGGGTATGAAAGTTAGGATGGGCCTAGAATGCAGCTCATGAACAATGTAGTTTGAGACAGATGTTGGTTGTGAGGGCTTTAGGAGGAATGTGTAGGGGGTTATGCTGTGCTGGGTTGCACAATTTACTGCTGGTGTGAGAGTAACATTAAAAGTAATGATCAATTACATATAGCCCTGTGAGCATTTCAAACCCATTATCTGTTGGGTGTAAAGGTTTATCATCATGGTGAGTATTAATACTGATTGTTCACCCGGTTTTTATATTTCACACATGTGTGGTCAGGGAGCAGAGACAGAATGTAATTGCCTCCCAACTTATTGCACGGTTTTGTTGATTGCCACCTTACATAGTTCATCTGTGGACTGGCTGAACATATTCTTCTCCTTCTTGGGGGTTGTTAGGTATGGCATGGTGTTCCCAAAATATAGGTTCAGTGGTGGGGTAAAAGCCAGTAGATGATTCATAGTGTGTCTGGAGAGGCAATGAACTATGGGTACTGTGCCAGATGTGAAGGACTGTCCATGTGCTTTTGCATTTGTGGTGGCATCTCCGCGTGAGATGGGTATCTTCCCTTTGACTTCGTTCTGGCAGGGGTTTGCGAGAAAGTTCATATTTTTCCATGTTTTGACATATTTCACTCTGGACATCTGGTGCTTTTATCCTCTGGAGTAGCTGAACCCTATTGATAAGGTCTCAGTTAAAAATTCCTAGTTTAATAGGGCAACCATTTTCAGTATAAATATGCCATACCTCCAGCTTCGGTTATAGAGTAGTATGTTCACGAAGCTTGTGTACAGTTGTGCAAAGTACAAGAATAGAAGTGAATGGCAAGTGCTCCCACTGGGTTTCTGAGATATAATATGGGCTTTTAGAAGCTCATGTTACCTTCAGCCTGGTTGTACAAATTGTTTCCAGTGCAAGTCGGGGGTAAATGCCCTCTTAAAACCAAATCCGTAGCATCTAGGTACTCCGTTCAACTGTTCAGATTGTTATTACCAACAATAATTATGGTAAAGACAGTCTGCCTAAGCTCGGCTGCGAATGAGTGACAGTATTCCGCAAGGCGGAATCACGCTGTGCTTTCACAGCACTGTCATTAGAACGAATGAGTCTTTAGTACGCATTCGTTCAGCAAGCAAGGCAGTATAACGACTTGCCTTTTGGGGGCGCTGGATTTTGGAATAGGTTAATTTACTATTCCAACTCTAGTATGCGCAACAGTAGGGAGGTGTTGGACTTTAAATCCAACACTATTCCACCGATGCCCCCCCTAAGGCAAGTCGTTATTACAACTTGCGTGCTGAACGAATGCATACTAAAGACGCATTCGTTCTTTTGCCGGCGCTGTCAAGGCACAGCGAGATTCCGCGTTCGGTTTGAAGGACGTTTCCGTCTGAAGAGCCAGAGTGTGCATTTCAAAACAAACGTGTACAAATATATTGAGGAAAGGACTGCAAAATGAGCCCGTGACTTCCAAGGCACATCTGCCTTTTGTTAGAAGCTTGAGAAGAAAGGGCTTCATGGTGGAGATGTACTTTGATGCTTAGTGTAAATAACTGAGCCTGACAGGGGGACATGGAGAGAGTTCATCACCAGCTTCATCTCTAATATGGTGTATGAAAATGCTGCACCAATGATAGTGTCATGATAGCATCACTAGCCATTTGCTGACTTCAGTATACAGGGATCCAGTTCTGGTCAATAAAGCCTGTATGCCCTTCTGGATTTTCTGTTCTGTGGCTGGAAAGTGTAGAAGTCCACAGCCTGCCTGAAGAAAGAGGACACTGGGGCAGTCATAAGTAGAAAAACTCCTGTCTGCTCCTATGACATGGCTTCCCTTTGTCTAGTGACTTCAGAAGGTCCTGTGGAAAACAGACTTGGTTATGCTACATAGGAATCACAAGTACAGGTTGAAACTAGAAATTTTACACTGGACCTGAGCTGGAGCTGTAACTTAAACCTGTTACCCCAAGGACCAATGTACGTTATATCAAAAACATTTATTTCTTCGAAATGGGCTGTTTTTTTTCTTTTAGCGGCAAAAATAAATGCACAACTGTCCTCTTGTGAATATTTTTATCTGAGGAAATCCTTGTTGCTTGAACCAGGCTACAAACAGTGAACCACGGATTCCTCACAAAAATCAGTTTACATTTTAGGGGTCTGATGCAAAGGGCCTTGGTGGATATCAATCACCGCTCATACCACGACTGTGGATTCCCTACCCAACATCTCATCAATCCAGTTTGTGAAACTGTTTTTGAGTAGTTTGGGTTTTACCTGTCTTTGTTTAGCCTTTCCCAAACTGCCTTAGCAGTAAAGGCATATTAGTGCCTTGGCCAGAGGTAGAGTCACATTTGTAGATTTTCATTTTGACGAAGTACAGCTATTGAATGTTAGCATAAAGAAATTTCCTTTGATGCTTAGTGGGAATAACTGGGCTAGCCCAAGGTGAAATTTGATGACATAAAATGATCATGACAAAAAAGGAATAGCTCTGGGTGTCTGTGGCATATCCCTAGAAAAAGAACAGAAGACGTTCCCACTGCTGGAAAACAGAAATCCTGACTACATGACAAGGCCTGTGAAAAGAGTATGTCTTCAGCTCTGTAATGAATCACTTTGAGTGAAAATCTCAAACATCTAGAGGTTCTATCCTCTGGCTGACCCCCAATAAAACAGGGGTCCACACTGTATCTCTTAAGTCTGCATTCCCTTGTGTACCTTTGTTCGAGTGCTCTGAGAGGGAAAAGGGCCCTGGCACACCAAAAGCTGGGACCTGCTTTGAAGAAAAGCTGAGGACCAGTTGTAACTGGGAATTTCACTTACCTTCTCCTATGAAATATCTTGCCTGTGTTTGGAAAGTGCATAAGATCCTGTGGACAAAGGAAGACAGCACTGTTTCTGAGAAATACCATTGTCCAATTGGACCTGGACATTTTGCTATGGACGGAAATTGAAGTTGTGAAGAGCCAACCAGAAACTTTGAATGGGAGATTGATGTCTTAGGGGTTAGTCCTGAAGATTTTGTGTTTTACCCATGCATTTTGTATCAAAGCACTTATTTTCTGTGGAAGGGCTGATTGTGTCCTTTCAAAAATATATTTATGATGCC
Source organism: Calotriton arnoldi (assembly GCA_963921515.1). Classification (NCBI taxonomy): domain Eukaryota; kingdom Metazoa; phylum Chordata; class Amphibia; order Caudata; family Salamandridae; genus Calotriton; species Calotriton arnoldi. Next base: position 627,695 of record CAWUFW010000666.1, read on the forward strand.
TGCTTGGGTCATATTCTTCATGTTACTTTTCCAAAGCTGACCTTTGCCAGTAAGATTTTTTTTTTATTTATGTTAAACATTTTTAAGGATCCATCTAAATTGATTGGCCTTTTGGTTAGCTGGTGCACATGTGCAACAGGTATTTCCCTGAGTAAATTGCTCCTGCTTGAGCCGAACTACCAAAGGTGAGTCTGAGATTTCTCACAGAAACCAGTTTACCTTTAAAGATCAGATTGTTTGGACATTGTTAGATCTCATTCACAAACCACATCACGACTGTGATCTCCCTCCACCATATGCTAAGAATATGATTTCCTACAGTGTCCATAAAGTCCATCATTGATGCCTGAACCTTTGCATTGCCATACCCACATTCCTCTCCAGTCAGAGCTGGGTCTCTTTGCCATTGATGTAAATGTAAAATAACCCAGAGGCTGTATACAGTGTGAGCAAAAAGCTCAACCTACACCTTTGAACAGGCTTGTCAACAGTGTGGACAGTGGCGGCTCCTCTGCTAAGGCGGAGGAGCGTTGCCCCACTACTCTGCAGCAGTAATAGAAAGGAAGAAATAAAATGATTATAACATAATGTTATTATCATTTTATTTTGTCCTCCTGCTGCAGCAGCTTTGCGTGAGGGGGCAGGGCGGGCTGCAGGGGAGGAGTGGTAGAACCCTCCTAAGTGCGCAATTCTTGTTTGGCCGGCCCTCTCGGGCTGCCCGAAACAGTCATGCGCACTTTTACTGTTCTCCATGCAGGCTGCATTACAGCCTGTGTGGAGAACATGCCCAACCCTCCAGCCGCTGGGCGCTCAGACCAATCACACCGCTGCATTGCAGCGTTGTGATTGGTCAGGGGAGCCTGGCTGTGCTTCCTGTTCCTGGAGTCAGCGGACACAGAAGAGCAGGAGCAGAGACGCGGGTCCCAGCTGCAAGATAAGTGTGGATCCCAGTGCAACCGAACAATTCAGGGGTTTAGGCTAAGAAACAAAAGGTGGAATTGCAACTTGGATGCACTAAGAAAGAAGGAGATGGATATGTTTTGTCAGAATGGAATAGAGAATTCACCCCTGAGATAAAAAGGACCAGCTTGTTGACACTGCTACCATTGGAACACATACTATGGTATTCAGGAGTGACGATGAAGTGCTGCATTGTCTGTAAGTTGAGAGTCCCTGCCACATTACACTTTCCCATTCTCCTTACTGTGAAGATGGTATTTTCAAAAGGCTGACCACAGTTGTCTTACCAGTATTTAGTGGAAACTCCCCGGTACGGGTTGGTTTTACAGACCCTCTGCATGGAGGAACTGATTCCTAGCTGCTCAGTAGAAAGCAAAAGCAGTCTCTCAGGAGAGGTCCCTTGTAAAACGAACACCCTCTGAGGAAAAGTGGTTGCCGCCTGAGGACCCAGCAGAGAAACTGGATACAATTATATTAGTGGTGTGCCTGAGATTGATGGCTTTCATGGAAAGCAGTGATGGCCTAAAGGCACTTCACATGTGTGTGACCTCTAAAGGCCAACTAGGGAAAGGGGGATAAACTTTAGGCATGTCTTCTATAATTTTCAGGTAAAGGGAGAGACCGCCTCACTTTCCTCCCTGGGTGTTGAAGGGTAGCACAGCACTGTCTTGTCAGTGATACTGATTGACAGACTTAAGATCTTGAAGGAAGGGCTTCCTCCTGATCCACACAATCCCAAAGGACCTCTCCTTAGCATGGACTGGATGCAGGGACCACTGTAAATAATATTACTTTCCATCCAGGAGCTAGTTACTTGGGCCCCAGCTGGGACCAAGCTTTGTCTCCAAGGGCAACTCCAGAGGTATATGGCTGTCTTAGTTCTATTATAAGCTACTGATTAGGAATGATAATTTGCTATGCTACAGTGTACTGCACCAGTCTCTTGGGAAACAGCAAGACAGTGGACTATTGATCTGGTTGAAGTCCCTGGACAGGAAAAATTGAAAACTCCTACCCTGGTATCACAATCTCTTATGGAGACGCTTACTTCCACTAATAGTCGATATCATTGCAAGTTCTGGACTTCATTGTCAAGCATATTGCAGGTCTGTTGTGTTTTTTGAGGACGTTCTGGCATGCCTGATTAGACAAGATCATATTATTGGGTCATAGGTCAGTGGTGCAGTACCCCTGTGCCATCCTGCTAACACTGCTAACCTAACTATGAAGATCACTGTAGCTTAGTGTTGCACATGTCTGAGCCAGATCTGCATCATTACAATGGGAAAGTAAGGAATCCTTTGTGCCTGGCCACAGAAGAGCAAGTTCCAGTAAGGTAGTCTGAGTCTTGTCAGAAGGTAAGACTTAGAGCTGAAAAAGTGCAGCTGCCTTTACCCCCTGGCTAAGATAAACATGGAAGGCAAATGATTGCTAGATAAATCCTGTGCCAAACTAAGGTGGAAGTCTCTGGCTAGGAAATTTCAATCGAGGATCGAAAACTAACAGAGTGTTACAGAATACCACTCATAACCATGGATTCTGAGACACCAATATTCTCTTCTAATACTATGAGCTGCCTTATTACTATGCATCTGAACAGCAGAATGCAGACAATTGACTTCAATTTCCTTCACTTCACCAAACATTAAAGTGTTGGTCAACATGTGAATAACTAATTGGTTTGTCACCAACTTCTACAACTTTTGAATGCATAATGGTGGTCTGAAAGAGTTCTAGAGATCACTGAGACAGAGCTTATGGAGTCAGATCAACAAGAATGTTTTATTTTGGATCGACAAAGGCACCCTTCCTCCCTGTGTTCACTGCATTGATTGCTTATGCTGTTTCAATCTTGTCAATGGCAATAAAAACAATCCATACAGCAATTGAAACCAAAATCTTTTCATGCAGGGATTTAGCCTGATAAACAATATTTAATCTACTGAAATAATCTAAAAATGAGAAGCTATACAACTACAAGTTACATTGACCACTAAAAAACCTACTTGAGAAGAAAACAAATCAACAAATCTTCTTAAAGTAATTAAAGGAGGGGAGAGGAGTTGGCCTAACGGCTAGGGCGGTCGACCTCGAATCTGGGGAACTGGGTTCGAGTCTCGGCAATGACGCTGAACATCCTGTGATTCTGGGCAAATCACTTAATCTCCCCGTGCCTAACAAAAAAATGAATGTGTCCTCATGTAATGCAACTGGTGCTATGTAAAGCGCTCTGATACCCGATTCAGGTCAAGTTCGCGCTATATAAAACTCTGTAAAAAATTTTAAAAAAAGGAGACAAACATGGGCCCTGAAGCAATTTGTTAGCTGGAAGCAGGCAAATCCTCTTTCTTTACTCAAGCCCACTATTTTAGTTTTTTAATACCTTTGATGGCGACATGCCTTTGCGCTTATTTTTGGCCCATGCGCCTGTGCCATATTACAGATGGAGGTGTACAAGCGAAATGGCTCTCAAGAAACATGCTAACTGAACCACTCACCAGATGGGGACACAGAAGAGTCATAGTAACCTCCAGAAACTTCTAAAAGGGGTGCATTTACAGATTTGCAGCCAATGTACAGTGCCCAGTCCCCTTCCAAGGAAGGTAAGAAATATCCAAGAAGAGACAATGGCAAAACAGGGGTAACACAGTCAGTCTCTAGAGTGGCATACTACACCCTACCCAGAGAGAAGCACTTAGTGGTCACCATGAGGGTTGGGGCTGTCTCTGCACACACACTTGTGGCTGTGTTCGGTCCTTCACTAATCTAGTAGCTAAAGCATGGAATAATATCCCTTATGCCCTATGCCACATTGCAGATGAAACTCAGTTCTGTAAGCAGTTGACATAAAGAGAGTGGCCTTGGGGAATTAGAAAATTGGAATAGAGCTTTCTAACTATACATTTTGAACATCGGAAATCCTGGGAGCTCCCAGATTGCTTTGAAGGGGTGATGTAGCCATTGTGACCCCAGAACACAGGAGGATGAACCCTCTAAGTGCAGAGTGTAGGACGAGGAATGAGATGGAAGAGTTCAGTTGGGTGGGGGTCCCACCAAAGACTAATATCTTCACCTTTCTTGAAACTCTGTTTCACAGGGGGAAAAGACTTAGAAGTCGACAGAAGTCTCATGAGGAATCTTGTTTATATCACTGAATTTCACTAGAATCTCTCTTAGACTGGTGGTGCCAGTCTCCTGATTCTCCCCTAAAACTAGTGGGGAGTGAGCCTGCAGTAGCGCCCCTAGGTATCACTGCTTGACTGATCCCTAAGGGAGTTGGCAATGTGGACACTTGTCGACATGCGGATAATGCTGTGAGCCTGGGTGGAAGGAGGGTGCTAATGATGAGTGTGATCTATGGCTGCAGAACTGACGACACTTAATTCCATACAATAATAATAATTCCACATTTGTAAAGCACAAACCTATCATCCCTAACTGTATCCAGGCACTTGGGGGCCGTCGGGGAGATTAAGTGAGCTATTGCCCAGAGTCACATGATGTTGAGCTGCTGCCTGCACCAGGAATTGAACCGTGAGCCCACGCTCCGGAGTTAGCCACTCTGCCTGATGTACCACACCTCTACTGCCCCGCAGCTGTGCTTCTGTGGTATCTGCCTGGCCCTAGGACATCAGACCATCAGTCCTGAGCTCCAGCACAGGACCTCAGTCCTGGTATAAGTTCTGGTTGCCTGCATCGGTAGGAGAGTAACCCTCTGTTGAGAAGAGGTAGTTCAGAGTGTCTTGGAGAGAGTCCTACCTGGGTATGAATCAGGATCTGTGCAAAGGTGGAGTCATCATCTTTCCTGTGTGGGTCAACGGAAGACTAAGTGCTTGCCTGTACCTACTGTGAACCTCCATTGTACTGGACTCATGGAGCCTATTTTTTCAATGTAAAAACATTAATTTATTGAGTGTTATTTAAGTTATGATCCAATTTAAAAATTATGGACTGTTCCATATTGCTAGACTGAGAGTAAAGTAGTAAAGTGGGTGACCTTGATCTTCAGTTTGGGTCCAATACTATGGATTCCATGACATCAGGACCTGTATTTCATAATTGGTGCACTGTCCCAGTTTGTATCATTGTGCATATTTAAACAGGTGCATCGTGCAGAAACACGGACAGTGTGTCCTATTACAAGTAAAGCACTGCCCTCAGGGCAACCACAAACTAGAACTTGGGGCAGCGCATTAGTGAAATGTGGACTGGATGTTTGAAGTAGCCTGCCTGTCTTTCTTTGTGCAGTCGTCAACGCACCTGCACTTCAAGGAGGGGACAGAGATCCCACTGCAGGCTGGTGCAGTAACTGACTGCACAACCTGCAAAGGGATGCCAGAGGCCAGCTTTACCCCCTGCAGAGGGCTACCCTCAGTCTCTGCACGAACAATGCGTTACCTCCTAAGGGCGTATTTGTCTCTGCGCTCACGTCCATAATAGGGGGTGGGCACATAGGCAAAGTGATTCCCTCATTTACATGGGGCCTCACCCACATGCAAATGAGGGAAAACCCTCTCAAGATAGAGTTAATGCCAGTGGCGGCTCCTCCGCTGAGGTGGAGGAGCGTCACCCCACTGCAACGCAGCAGTGAAATCAAGGAAACATAAAATGATAATAACTCAATGTTATTATCATTTCATGTTCTCCTGCTGTGGCAGCTTTGCAGGCAGGGCAGGGCGGGGCTGCTCACACAGGAGTAGAGGGAGGAGTGGTTTGCCCACTCCAAGTGTGGATGAATGTTTGGCCGGCCGTCTCGGGCTGGCCAAACATTCATGCGCACTTTGCATGTTCTCCACCCAGGCTGCATTACAGCCTGAGTGGAGAACATGCCCAGGCTCCCACTGCCTGTCTGAGCGCCGAACCACGGCGCTCAGACCAATCACAACACTGCATTGCAGCTTTGTGACTGGCTTAGGGGAGCCTATCACAACAGTGCATAGCAGCATTGTGATTATCTATGGGGACGGTTGCTTCCTCCTTCCTGACGACAATGGACACGGATGAGAGACACGGCAAGCAGGTACGTTTTTTTCTATTTTTTTTCTACCCCCTCACCCTCCACCCCTGCCCCCATTCTGTGCCGGCCGCCACTGGCTAATGCTAAGCGAGTGCCAGCGCCATCAGTAGTATAGAAGTGCTCACACAAGCGTCTGCGACCCCCTCTGTAACACTGCAATGCTCAGGGGTCACCAAAACAGGCAGTCCCTGGGCACTTTATGTAATACAGCCCCAGATGTAAAAGAAATGCAATTGTTACAATTAGGGCCCAGTAACCAGTTCTCACAGCTCCCATTTACTAATGCTTAGACCATTAGCTATATTAGACTCTTTGATAGAGAAAACAATTGCAATGAAAAAGTTATACCTGTGTTTGCTAATAAAAACCATAATTCCTGTCTCTGTTATAGTGAATGCTCACAGGTTAATGTCATTTGTTATTGAAAGGCAGTCTGGGGCTTCTCTGCTGCATCTCAGTTTCCAATCTCCCAAGCTAGACACGCGTTATTGCTTCTTTTGGAAAATAAAATAAATGTCATCTGTGCATCTGTTCCCTCATTGTCTCGATACAGCACTCATTGTATTTCACAGCATGAACATTGCATCAAGATACCGAATATGGCTGCTGTATGATAAATGCCACTGATGAAGAAATGGTCTGCTTCCAGGGTCATTATCACAGCTCCTGCTCATCTCCCTGAATGATTGCTGTTATTATTCACCCTTTTACAGGGACAAAAGGCTCAAAAGCAAATGTGTTTCTATATCCGGAATCTTTCAAGTCATCTTGTTTGCATTCTGCTCTTCCCCCCATTTAGAGGCCATGTGTTCTGTTGTGGTTCTTGCTCTAATCCATTAGACTAGAGAACAATTTATTTTTGCAGGTCTTAAAATGCTGAAATACCTGAATCGTGAAAGGACATCATAAAAGGCAATGCAAGATTCAGGATAGGAGAGTGTGCAGTGCTGATTCAAAGAACATTTTTTTTAGAGAACTGGAAGGTCAATATAGTGCTTTCTTCCACCAAAAAGTAAGTTATTTAGAAAACGACGATCATTTGTGCCTGTGAGAACAAACACGTGATATGAGCACCAGGGCTGGACTCGGAACCTAAAGCAGCCCTGGCAATTTTCTCGGACCAGCCCCTGGGGAAGCACTACCTGGACCCGCTTGCTTGTGCTTTTGTTACTGGGGGCTGATATTGCAGCACCTCTGCAATACCAGCCGCCAGTAACAAAAGCGGCCCCCATTGCTGCAAAACCCTTCCAGCCTCCCGGGAAAATGCCCAATGCCCGGTACTGCCAGTCCGGCTATGATGAGCACACTACCACTAAGTTGCTATTTCACATTCTGGAAAAGTTTAGGATAATTGTTTTTTATCAGTGGCCACTTCTGCCATTTTACATAAACTTGGATTTCTTTATGTGGCGTTAAAGTTTGATTGTAGGGTTTCAGACTACCCCCCGCCGGGCAAGAAGGTAGAATTGCGTGGCCAAGGAAGCAAGAACATGGTGAGAGATGTGCTTCTCACTGGCTTCATGACCAAGCTACTTTTTTGTAACACTGTGGCGGCGTAAACAATATGCCACACTGCGCCCTATTTTAAAAGTGACGCATCTGCGTCACTTTGTGAAGCCCTGCTCTACATTATGCCTGCATCATGTATAATGTATGCAGGGTGGGCGTTCCCATGTAACAAAGCCTCCTAGAAGTGGCGCAGTGAAATCTATGAGATTTCACTGTGCCACTCCTACGACTTGACTCGTCACAATCCTTACGCCTGTTTCAAGCAGGCGTAAGGAGTGACGCAGGGCCTTTTGCATGGGACTCGCCCCATGTGTAATGACACATTGCTGGAGTTGCGTCAGTTTACCGACACACTCCAGCAATGCGTCATTACTGCGCCACCAGATACGTCAGGATTCCTGACGTATCTGTGCAATCCTTGCAACATGGAGCAGCGTAGTGTAATTACTGCGCATCCATGGTGTCGCAAGGATGGCGCAATGAAAAGTGTTGCATCACTGTTTTTCCCCAACGATGCAACACTTAAATGAGGCCCCAAGATGGCAGGTCTTGGAGGCTGCAAAGCAACACCATCTCTCTCTCATGATCGTGCAGAATAAGCAACATTGAGCGCACTATCCCATGTAGGGTGATTTCGAAAACCACAGGCAACCGACACAGAAGTAAGACTACAATTTTGCAGTAACTGTGAGACTAACGTATTTAACAATGCTGACCCCTGTAAAAAGGGGATGATAGTGAGGCACTAAGGTTACAAATTTGGTAGTTTGGTGAAAAGAACATTGATACAGAGAATGTTTTGTCAGATAAATTGCTGCTAACTCCGCACAGGTACATAAGAAGTACTTGTCTCCCTCTCGACGTACTTTAACCTCTGCAAAAACCAATGCAGGTGATATACTTACTGAAATTTACCAGGAGAGATAATAAAAAACTGGGACTATCCTGATAAATTCAAAATGCTAGGTTACCCTAATCCTATGTCACTCAGCACCCACACAGACCAGGGGCCAGATTTGTCAATCGTCCATGCATCGCAACACAGCAAGACAACTTGCTGCTCTGCACTATGTGAAAAGGAGAGGGCAGGAATGCGCCATATTTACCAATTTATGGCGCATTTCTGCTCTCTGCCTGCGGTGACGCACAATCTGCTGTCTAACAGCAATGCAGGCCCTCTTGCGCCATGGTGCAAGGGTGCCTGCTTTGCAGACAGGATTATTTTTGTGCCACTTTCCTGCACAATAACAAACTTCAGGCAATTTCCTCTTTCCATGTGTGCTGCAGAATGCAGCACACTTAGAAAGAGGAAACAAAGAAGAGAAATAAATAAAGATATTTCTCCTTGTTGCTCCTCCCTGGGAAGGTGTAGCATTTTGGTTCATTCCCAGGTTTATCAGTCTTGGTAAATCTGGAATTGTGTCCGAATCCATGGATGGATGTGTCATCTGTGCTTGAAAGCCATCTTTGCCACCAGGCTCCACCACTTTTTTGGATCACCTTTGATTTCCTCTAAGAACGTGAATTCTCTAATTCAAAACCTGCGACTGCTCTTTTCGCATGCAAAATCAATATAAACTGCTCGATTGCCCCTTTTCCCATGCACTGTTATTCCAGTGACGGAAGGAGGGCAGAGGCCTGATGAGTAGAAATAGGCTAGAGGCTATTTCAAATAGGCATAATGCAATTATTTTGTGATGATCTATTCCAAGCTGAGATGCATAGAGGTAGATACTTCAACCTGTCAAAGCTTAGAATGTCCCTTCTAAAATGTGACCCTCTAATATGAATCCTCCTGAGAGGTTTACGAATTAATGTCCTTGCTGTACCTTCCTGCCCCCATTTTCAAGCCTGTTGCATGCTAGTTTCTAATATAATGAGTCCCCAGATCACTGGAGGATTTGCAGCACAATTTTGATGGAGAAGAAAATTGGTACTTGCTTGAATGCATAGAGGAGGAGCAGGAACATCTAATCTAATGTAAACACATGTAGTTGGGGGACAGCGCATGAATTGCTTTGTGGCATAGGCAGACAGCCTTGAAGAAACACCTTTTGTTAATAGGCATCCTTTGAAGCATGTTTAAGTGATAGGATGCTGGATCTGTGATTAAGGCCAAAAATCATTTGGGCTGCCACATATTTAATGTGCTGCAGTTAGGTAGAGAGTAGGCCAGAATACCAAAACAGCATTGTAATAGTCTAAATGGGAAAGGATAAGTGTTTGGACAATCATCTCGGTTAATGAGCCATAAGAAGAGGCAGGATCTTCCTAATTGCTTCAGAAGGAGAAATCAAGTGCTAGAAAGTTTGTTTAAGTGCAGTGAAAAGGATGACCCAGAGGTTGGAGGCAAAGCAGACGTCAATGGGAAATGGGCGAAGGGTGTTTGGCCTCCACGCGTGGGAGAAGGCCAAAATATTCCGTATATTAATTCTTCACTTTTGTCCGTTGCGGGATGTAGAGTGTTGAGGTCCATCTAGAAGGCCAAAGTACTCAGACAATCCTTGAATTTAGGCTGAAAAAGGGGCGGAAATCCATCAAAGCGAAGGGTAGTTTTCAGGGCTGGGGGAGGGTCGGGCTAGTTTTTTTAATTAGGGGTTATGGTATTAGGCCTAAGAGCAGTAGAAGGGGTTGGGGTAGTTTTAGAGACAGCGCGGGGGTAGGGGGGTCGGGATGGTGTTTGTTAAGGGACAGAGGCCTCATGGCAGGGGGAGGGGAATGGGTAGTCAGGGTAGTTTTAGTGCTTAGGGGAGGTCGGGGTAGTTTTTAGGGCTGTGGGGTCGGGGACGTTTTTTAAAATAGGGGTTTGCCTAAGGGCAGTGGAAGGGGTTGGGGTAGTTGTAGAGTCAGTGCAAAGGGGTGGGAGGGGGTCGAGGTAGTGTTTACGGGTTAGGGACAGCGTGGGGGTTGGGAGGGGGGTGGGGGGAGTTTGTAGCTTAGGGCAGGGGGAGGGGGATCGCGACGTTAGCCATGCATACCCCTTTACCATTCATGCCTTTACCACGAAATTAATGGTAAAGGCATGCGTGGTAAAGGCATGCGTGGTTAAAACGCATTTGTGGTTTAGGCTGCATGGTAAAGGCACGCGTGGTTTATCTAGTCGTGCCTCTATCATACAACCCTTCTGCAAAAGTTACTAAAACTGTTTCTGTGCTGAGGCATGAGTGGCAGCCTGATTGTTGAGAAGAAAAAATATTGATGAGTTCAACAAAAAGTTGGAGTTGTTGGTGGACAATGTATTTAGTGATTTTTGAAGCAAACTGAAGCAGGGGAATTGGTCAAAATGGCACAGAGATGGTCGGCTCTGCAATGTTTTATTTCAAAATGGGTCTACTAGAGCTTTCTTCCAGTCAGGTTGAACTTTGCCTTATTCTAAGGAAGTGCTGCTAATGGCGACTAGAGTATGAACGACCGCGTTGTTATATCGCAAACCATTACAACGCAAGTTGTTACAATGACTTGCTGTAGGGGGCAGAAGGTGTTGGATTTAAAATCCAACACCTTCCCTACTGTTGCACAGACTGGAGTTGGAATAGTAAATTATACTATTCCAACCTCCAGCGCCCCCTATAGCAAGTCGTTGTAACGACTTGCGTTGTAATGGTTTGCGATGTAACAACGCGGTCATTGTAACGACCGCGTTGTAATAGCATTAGATTTATCGCATGCGTTGTAACGTGGCATATTCCTTTAGAAGGGACTATCAGTTTGACTAAGTGCATAACTCATGGATCAAGAGAGGATCCCAAGGCGATTTTGATAATGGGGCAAAAGCTAAAAGTGGGAGACGTTGGAGTAAAATTAGATAGAGAATACCTAGTTATAGGATTGTTAAGATCAGATGAAGGAGGCTGGCTAGAAGTGCCTCCTGGTGGAAGAATTTTAGGATTGAATTAATCTTTAATTCAAATAAGTCATCACTGAGTATCTGCATGGATGGAATCATAGATTTTTGAGGAATTAAATTAGTGAGACTGTTGACAATATAGAAAACCTTCCTGGTGGGGTTGTAGGCAGTTTCTTAGTGCAACCGAAAGTAGCATCAACATGCCTGTCTGAGGATTTGTTTTATTCTTGTGAAGCTCCGTTTCATAAAAAGTTTGGTTTTCCTCTGAGTATGCAGAACAGCAGCAGAATTCAAAAGCTTTGCAGTGACTTTTGGCTGCCGCCGCGTCAGGAATAAACCAGGAAGTGGAAGAAGTGTAATGATGAAATTTATAAACTTTCTTGGGAATGATGAGTTTGAGTGCTAATGTACTTCATTATGAAATGAGTCATAATTAGAAGATTCATCCACATTAAATGCAGAATTAGTGGAAGAGAGCAGAGAAGAAAGTTCATCTTCACTGAAGTTGGCCAAAGAATGCTTAGGTTCTGCAGGAGTGGGGTTATTTATCAAGGTTCCAGGATTTAGATGTTTTGTTTTCACATGCCCAGTGCTAAAAAGTGGATCGCAGACAGAATATAGGACACAAAAATATTGTGTGGATAAAACATCCTGTCAACAATATCGAGGACCAAAATATTGAGAAGATAAGTGCAAATAGGTATGTATAGATTTACTATTCTTAACTCCACATCTAGGTACCTTGAAGATACATATTGACAAGGTACATAAATGTGGAGTTATGTATATAGTAAAACTTTGCTCACCCATAGAGACTTACTTTCATAATATTTTTGTCCTCTATATTCTTGACACAATATTTTGTCACACAAATTTTCTGTTTCTGATATTCTGTCTAAACACCATAAAAGGTTATACTGTACAGTATTGCACTGTACAGTATTCCTTCCCTATCCTAGGACACACAGAATAAACTTGACAAGGTACACAAAGGATAAACGTGACTCGGTATGAGCAACACATTGCCATAGGAAATTACCTAAAACCTGCTAAGGAACGAGTGGAATCCAGAACAGGATCAACATATTATTAGAACTGAAATATCTATGCTACTGGAATATAATTAATTCATTAGTATGGCATTTTAGAAGCAAACCGTTTTCCCAATAAAAGTCTCCTGCCACTGCCTTGAGTGTATGGTGCCAGGAGGAAGAACGATTAAATGTTCAAAGAGAACACCCAGGTTTTAGAGCACAATGAAAAACCAAGTATGCATTCATGGCACGAAGCCACAGAGGAGGGAGTTCCAACATTTCATAGCTGAATAAGTGTACAAAATCCCTCAATTTCTGACCAAAAACAGCAGAAAGCTCAAGCCTCCTGGTGTCCACCATCCAAACAGTACTAAAAGAAAGCTTGAATAAGCATTGATAAACCAATTTCTCTTTGAGTCTGGATCTAGATTTGTTTTTAATTGCAACATTTTAGGTGGAATTAAGTGACTAAGCAGTTTGTTACTCCCATTGTAGGAAAATATGCTAAGGGTGAGTTGGTAGATGCTCGGAGGACTAGTCAGAATGTTAGAGTATGACACATACATGTATCACTTGTTATTGTACCTTTAGTTGCCAAGTATGTGTAATCACAAATATAGCCCCCTTTACTATGGGCATTCTTGCAGCAACAGTGAAAATGAAAGCGCTGCTCTGAGGATTTTCACCTCTCCTTTGGTTAAAATGTATTACCTTTGTCCTAATTTCTCTTCCTCTGCCTTGTCCCTAGTCTCCTTTTTTATGAGTACACTTCTCTTGCTGAACAGTTACCTGTGACCCTGCTAAGTAAGAGAAATTGGATGGAACAGGATACAGCAGGTGGACAGACACATAAAGGGAACACTATAATGAAAGACATGAAGTAGAGGAAAAGGGGTAGCAGTAGAGGTGCTGTAGAAAGATATGTGAGTTAAGGAGATAAGTAAATTAAAAAAGAAATTGGTCAGATAGGCTGGAGGAAAGATAAGAACAGGTGGAAAGAGGAAGATGAAGAAGGGAGAAAGAGAGGTAGACAAATAGATAAGGTTTTGGATGGAGTTTGGCAAAGTGAGATAGAGATAAGGAGAAGTCAATTTAGGGGGTGAGGGAGAGAGACAGGGGTAATATATAAAAAAAGGTGATTTTGAGAGAGGTAACTGCAGACAGAGGTAAACATAGACAGAGAGACTCAGGGAAAAATAAAGATAAACAATGAGAGAGAGAGACAGCAAAATGATAAGAGGTACGGAAAAAAGCTGTCAGGTAAAGAGAGTACTGTGGAAGAGAGAAAGGTAGAGCAAAGGTAGAAAGAGAAATGTGGTGTAGAACAAAAATAAGCTGAGAGACATTCGTGAAATAGAGAAAGAGGTGAGATGTATTCAGTGGTAGAGAGATGTGAGATAGAAAAAGAGGAAGATGGTGAATTCAAGAGATTTATAACGAAAGAGAGAGGGTGTGAGAGCTAGTTGAGGTGGAAAGGTGAGTTGAAACTGAACAGGGGGTCCAGATAGGGATATGTATTTGTCTGTGTTTGTGAGAGAGAGACAGAGGAGTTGATGATAGAATAAATAGAGGTAACCAGAAAGGAACAAAGGGACATATGTACAAGCTCCTATCACCACCAGAACATCACTTTTACTGACGTTGTAGTGGCGATAGGGGCAGCGCCTTATGTACAAGGCAGCGTTAAGCCACTTAACGTGGCTTAACCCTGTCTTGTACATAAGGCCCCCTTTCACGCTATGGTTAGCGTGAAAGGGGTGGGCAGTGGGTGTTGCCATGGGTGTTCCACCGCAACACCCATTCATTTTGACGCTGCCCCGTACATAGGAGGCAGCGCCAAAATTAAGACCAGGTAAATACTGGTCGTAAGTTGGCAAAACGTGGACAAATGCATTATTTCTCCTCGTTTTTGCTTTTTCCATGTGTGCTGCCTTGTGCAGCCACATGGAAAAAGCAAAATGCCATGGTTTGTTTATGTACAGGAAGGTGTCCCTTCCTGTACATAAACAAAGCTTTAAAAAAATGCCATTTTGTCACTTTCATGTGTGCTGCATGAAGCAGCACACATGAAAGGACAGAATGGCATTTTAGGATTGTTTATGTGCAGGAAGGGACCCCTTCCTACACATAAACAATCCTCCCCTGCACGCAGACACCCTTGCACTATGGTGCAAGGGTGCCTGCGTTGGCGCTAAGTTGCTAAACTTGGCGCCATCACAGGGGGAAACGCAAGGCTGCACCACATTCTTGTAAATATGGAGCAGCCTTGTGTTTCAGAAGTGGCGGAGCGCGGCGTTAAGCCAAGGAGGCTAATGCCGCGCTCCGCCACTTCCTTGTACATATCCCCCAAAATGTTTAGAGAGATGAAGGAAAGGGAACAGAGGTAGAATGAAAGAAACAGGAGGCGGAGAGGTGAGGTGGTGAACTAATGATGACGTGAATTGAGAGGCTGGATAGCAGGAGATAAGTGACTTGAGAGTGTGATAACCTAGGGGCTAATTTAGAGTTTGGCTTCCAAACAGAAAGTCTGCCCACCGGATTTACTGTTGAACAGACCTTATGTGCGTCAGCGACAGAGCCTACCCCATCTCTGTCACTGACATACTCCTCCAGCAGCCCGGCGGAGTAAGGGTCATCAGATATTTGGCCATTTGACCGCCTGCCCAATTTAGAGTGGACGGTCAAATAGCCACTTTTTACTATTCATTATCACTGTGAAAAATTTGACAGTAAGAGACAGTAAAAAAAGTTAAATTACTTCCATGGTGCGGGTGGTTATAGTTTTTTTCAAAAACAAAATCCCAAACAAAACCAAGATAAAAATTTGAAGGGTAGCCATTATGTTTGATGGAGCCATCCATCAAGCGTTTAACTCATTGGCAGGAACCACCAGGATGACGGTTCCTGTCAATGACTAGAGTTGTCCGCTGGGTAGGCGGACAAATCTAAATTTGAGGACGGGTACTCTGTCAGGGTGATGGAGTATTTTACTCTGTCGTTCTAGGGAAGTAAATACCAACCTCCAAACTCTAAATCAGGCCCTAATCTTATATTCCTACATATTATCATAATGTATTTCTATGTATTGCAGTATTGTTGTTTTACTCAGATATGAAAAAGTGTGTATTGTTATTTTATAAGAAAATATTTATGTTGTTTCATATTGTTTTGAAGCATTCTTTAACTTCAAATATGCTTGCTAAGTTTCTTGGTTCTGGTGGGCTCAGAAGCCATGTTCAAGTCTGTGACAAATGGAAGGCTGATTTTAAGATGATAATTAGCTCAGTATTTTATTTATAAATGCTATATTCTCCTCAAGGATGTCTTGCGCTTTCCTGAGGGAGAAGATCCTGCCACCTGCTCATTAGATGTTTTTACTCAAAGTAACAAGTTTCTGTCATGTGATAAGGTTCCATAGACTTGTACTGAAACAATGAACAAAAAAAACCTATAAAAACTGTTCTTCTTGTGCTTCAACTGATCTTTTTCAACTGAGATCCCTGGTCAGTTGAAACAACAATTGTTTTTAATTATTTTGCTGTGCTGCTTGCTGCTTGCATTAAAAGAAAGTTAGACTATGGGCTTCTCTACCTGTTGTGATTTATTTTTAACAAAAGAGTGGGATGATGGAGAGAGGGAGATAGTTGAGGTAGAAAGAGGGGATCAAGAGTGATAGAGACAGATGCATTCGCAGACTGAGCTAGAGAGGGACAAGGTTTAAGAGAGGGAGCGGTCAATGAAGTTGGGTATATTGAGAGTGACGTGAGGAAGAAGAAGCTGAAGTAGAGAGAGGGGTTGAAGATACACAGAGAAGTAGAAAAAGAGAGAGAGAGGTTAAGAGAGAATTGAGATGAGGTGACGTGGAGAAAGGAGAGCGAAGTGACACAGAGATTATTTTTCAGTGTAATTACCACCGACTGTCTGAGAGTGCAAGGGTTTGAAGCACCTGCGCCAGAGCCAGGAGACCCTTACGGGTGAGTAGTCGCGCTTTACAAGCCTTTCATTGATTGATAATTGAGGGTTTAGGCTGAGCAGGACACATATACACACTGAGGGGCAGATGTATCATTTTTGGCTCAATGCAGCACAGCAACTTTGGTTGTAAGATTGGGAGAAAGCAGCACTGAGCTATATTTATTTTAAAAACATAGCCTGCTGCTGCTCCGTACCTCTACACAGGTGCACAAACAGGCTGCCGAGCACCTTGCACAACATTGCAGAGGTATGTGCTTGCTGTCTAGAACAGGAATTGTACTGGAAGCATACCCTTTCAGCTCAAAATCCTATAGCTAGAAAATGTCTGTGAAATTCCACACATTGTGTGTGTTATACAGTGCAGCACATATGCAATGTGTAAAACATTTCGAGAAATGAAAACATTTCTCCATATTAGCACCTGCATCAAGGCATTTGTTTAAAAAGAAAAGTCTGGTCTGGCTATCTTCGTAGATCAGCTTTGTTTCAAAAGCTACGGGTGCTTGCGCTAATCCATCCAAGTTAAACCCAAATCTCAGCTCTTGAGGCAAAGTGGGCCAGCTCTCAAGGTTGGGGCAAAGTAGACCAAAGTGCTATTTGTGGTGAGAAAAGACCACCTCTCTCGAGTGAAATGCCTTTTGTGATGGAAAGTAAATGCCCTTGCAGGAGCTTGCTCCTCTTTGCATCACTTTGCATGAGTTTGTTCCAGTGCAAACCCTTAGTAAATATGGCCCTAAGTCTCCGTGAAGCTCTCATATTGGAAATGAGCAACATTGTTATAGCAGGGCTTTTGACCCACCTGCTTGCTTTACCAGGACCAGTGGTGGTCCTGGGCAATTACCCACTTTGTCCATGCCTTGCATATTCCAAATTTAAACCTGAATTAGTGAATGTTACTACCTATCAGGTAGAATTATCAGAATAACAGCCCAAGCACTAACCTTCGAGCATGACCAACTCGAGGGAGCGATTACATTTCTCCCACGTCTCTAAGCACTTAACTAACTTCCAAACTGAGAACAGCTGCCAGGCAAGAGAATAGGGGAGGGAGTAGAAAAAGATATGCCAAAACTATTCTGTTCTGGCTTCTCCACTGTATTGTTGCCATAAACCCTTCACCGCCCTTTAGTCACGGAGGATGATGTCCGAACACAATTGAAGATTCTTGCATTGAAGGCCAGTGTCTGTAATTATAAGATACAAGTTATTTCCTTATCAGCGCTCTGTGACTTTTATAGAAATTATAAAGCACTTCCTGCCGTACTCTATAAGCATTTTGCAAGTCACCAAGGAGTTCCATAAACATCTAGGGAAATGAGGACAAAGGCCTAGTTCCTTTATAAGGTTATTGAACTCTGGGGTGACTTGCAATAGCCTTATCATGTACGCCAGGGGGGTAATTTATTCCATATAATACATGGTCCCACCATTACCTTTCCCACACTCCACTTAAAACCATGGTGTGTAGCTCTTTCATTTGAAGGAGTGAGCATGTTTACAAACATGAAGAATAAAAATAAAACCTCTAGTGCAAAATTAAACATATCAAAAACTGTTAGATATTTGTTGCAAACAGATATTAGAAATCGTTCAATACAGGTCAGTTTAAAAAAAACTGCTGTAGCTTGAAATGTGTAGAAACATGCAGAAAGATTATAGTTTTTCTCTAACTATTTAAGGAGTGCAAAAAATAAACATGTTCTCTTTGCTTGTCTTTGTAAACTGGAAAAATAGAGCAGAAGGAAAAAAAAGCAATGTTCTATTTTTGTTGCTTTAAACAGCTGTTTCAATTATGCTCTGTGATCTGACATGCCTTTCACCTCCGCTGCTGACTCTGGCAGCAGGCATTGTGACATAAGAACTCAACTGTAATAACTTATAATAGTCAAGGTCTGATGCATCACAAGTCGCCTATTATAGAGAAATTAGAGACTGGCATTCCTACAGGGATTACAGCATCCCATGTATTAAATATTAATAATCTTCCAGCTCAAAGCTAAAAATTCTGAATTGCCTCGAGTAGACTGCGCAAAGATAATCTAAAAGTATACTATCGAGATTTGCCTCAGTATATGCTCGCCAAGACCCCTAAAACATATACCGCCATATGCTAGAACTCATTTCTTATTCTTGTTGTGTAGAGAGTTATTGTTTTCAACTTTTTAAGTCACTGTCTATTTACACAGTGTTTATGAAGCAAACTTCTCTCACTCCCTTCATGACACTCAGAATCTCAGCTTTCCACTGTGCCTTGTGACAATGTTTCTTCCTATTTCACGCAACACTTGTGTGTTTCCAGTAAACTGTGACAATGTTTCAATTGTCAAAAAGAATCAAAACCCTTCTGAATACTGATATCACTGCCGACATGTAGGAGCATTGAAAATTTGCTACATTTCCTCAATGTTCTATTGTCTGAGAAACATTTAATCTGTATATTTACAGTGGTGCACTCTTGCGTAGAGGCGGGCGAGCCAACAAGTTAACAGGGAGAGCCGAGCCAGAGCCGAGCCATGGGCCTGGCTGGGCTCTAAGAGCCACGCATGAGCCGAGCCTCGAAAATGTTTTGCATATAAACACCATATAAATTGTGATAAAGACGCATCAAAATTAAAAAGTGTTTTTCGTTAATATGCACAGTTGTTTCGCCGGACAACACGACCTCAACATTATCTCCTACGCCGACGACACTCAACTGATCCTCTCCCTCACCAAGGACCCCCTCGCCGCCAAAGCCAAACTCCATGACGGAATGAAGGCCGTCGCCGATTGGATGAAGATCAGCCGACTAAAGCTGAACACGGACAAAACGGAGGTCCTCATCCTCGGCTCCAACCCCTCAGCCTGGGACGACTCCTGGTGGCCAACGACGCTGGGAGCAGCCCCGACACCCACCGACCACGCACGCAACCTGGGAGTCATCCTCGACTCAACGCTCTCCATGGCCAAGCAAGTCAACGCAGTCTCCTCCTCCTGCTTCAACACCCTCCGCATGCTTCGCAAGATCTACAGGTGGATCCCGACAGACACAAGAAGAACAGTCACCCAGGCCCTCGTCAGTAGCAGACTAGACTATGGGAACGCCCTCTACGCGGGAGCCCCGGCCAAGCTCATCAAGCGACTGCAACGCATACAAAACGCCTCCGCACGACTGATCCTCGACGTACCACGCCACAGCCACATCACCCCCCACTTGAGGAACCTGCACTGGCTCCCCATCGACAGGAGGATCACCTTCAAACTCCTCACCCACGCACACAAGGCACTCCACAAAACTGGCCCAGCCTACCTCAACAGACGACTCTTCTTCTACGTCCCCAACCGCCAGCTCCGCTCCGCCGACCTCTCCCTCGCCACCGTCCCCCGCATTCGAAGAACAACCACCGGCGGCAGATCCTTCTCACACCTCGCCGCCAAGACCTGGAACACCCTTCCACTAAGCCTACGAAAGACCCAAGACCTGCTGACCTTCAGGAGGCTACTCAAGACCTGGCTGTTCGACCAGTAGCAGCATCCCCCCCCTTTCCCTCTCCCCAGCGCCTTGAGACCCTCGCGGGTAAGTAGTGCGCTCTACAAATTCTGTGATTGATTGATTGATTTCAACTTAATACTTCAGGTTATATCAGTGCACTGAGAGGCATTTGCTAAAAGTGACAGTTTTTAAATATGAACGTAAATATATTCATGCCCTCCTTCCTACCATGCCATTAGTCATGTGACCTAGATTTATACATGAAACAACATTATAGTTTATTTAAATCAGACACAAGAGAGGTGCTTTGACGAGCGCACGCCCCAAACTCATGTATTTCATGGTGCTCTCAAGTGCAATAAAGAAAGAAAAGAAAGCAAAGCAGGGGAAATAGAATATTTGCCAAGGATCACACAGTTTAGTCAGGCGGTAACATTCCTAGGTTTTCTGATTTCACTTTGTGCCATATCCCCACTAGATGGCTGTCTGTTTTCCTCTCCTGTTTTACATAAAAGGTTAACTTTTTTTGTTTTTTTAAAAATCTTCTCACATTAGAAACCATTTTATAGCTCGGCTCGATTTGGGCTCGAGGGCCCAAGAGGACCTCGATGACCCAGAGCACAAAGAGAAGGCTCTACACACCCGAAGGAGCTACTGGGGAAGTTCAGTGGCGTAAAGCAAAATTATGAGTCTCCCATATCAACAGATATTCATTGGCCTTGGGCTGAGTAGGGGACCCCCGAAAGGATTAGGCCTCTCGTGCGCAGCAGGGGCCTGCATTATGTCCCGGGTGAAGTTTTCAGGTAAGTTCTCATCTCAGAGTTTCTAAGGAGGTAAGCAGGGATCGAAGTAACAAGGAGGGAACGAAGCGGAAGCTTAGCGGGAGCTGTGCACCCATCAGGCTCACTGAAGAACAACAATGTGTGCACAGGTGGGAGCCCTTTAAATAGGACTATGCCACCCATTATGTATGCAATTCATGTGGGATCTCGCGAGCATAGAACAAGACTATAACAGGAAGGCCTTGGTCCAGTGCTTAGGCTGGGACACGCATAATGCCGTTGGAAAGGCAAGCTTCCTCAACAAGGATATCTGTGGACAATCTAGATGATAAGTGATGTGCTGTGGGGTTAAGTGGCCAGGCTGGTGAGAGCCAAGAAATCATGACGTTACTGCTTGTACATTATTCCAGTAACCAGGTACTGCTCTATTTCAGTTGATTAACTCTGTGAGGGGTTGCATTGCATGGGAGCTGATATTCCAGAGTGCGAGTAAGGAGGCATTCTGAGAGCCTAATTGCATACAACCATCCCACCTAACCTACACGCACACACCCCAGTAGACATCATACTAACACACACTTCATGACACAATAGCAAAACAAGCCCTGGAGCACCACACTCTAATTTTTTCACATGTTCTTGGTAGGAGATTGGCACTGCTTCTGCACATCCTGTGCCTGCTATGTCTGCATGAAAAAGTGTCCACTGTTGCTGTCTCTGCCTTTATTGTGCAGTTTATGTGATGCCAGGGATCTGCTGTACCTGTACTGATTTCATGGAAAAGTAGGCATTGCTCGTGTTGCGTCATCGCTCTTTTGTGCGTGTGATGCAACCCGCACAACTTTTTTGCAAACCTGTTCTACGTCTATGCTGAGTGTTCGTGAAAACAATCAGTCCACACAAGCGAAAACAAACTGATTGGAATTGTTCATCTTATTTTCAGCGTTACAAAATGAAATAATGTATGAAAATATGTCAGCCCATGCCACAAAAAGTGCTGTGCAAACTTCAATAGCCACAGTCCCTAGGCATGCAATAACAACCATGTGCAAAAAGAAAATGTCTGGTTTAAAAGTGCTAATAGATATACACAGCATTACATCATGACTAGCTTAGCATGTGTTAGCATATTAAATATGACTAATAGCTTTGTCAATACCTGCAAATTATTATGAGGTTACCTGATAAATTTACTTCACCACCTGACTGGTTAAGGCTTAGAGCATCTTATGAACAATTTTCAGCGGCGACTAATATCCATTCATCCATGATAGAGGAATAGCTATGGACCCTGGATCTGATGTTTTATAGAATAGCTTTACTGATGTGGAAAACTTTTTTTGCTGCTGCCACAGCATGGGGTAGGAAGAAATTCCTGCATGACAGGGGTATAGGGCCATCAGCTTCGCGGAATCTCCCTAAAATGGATGTAAAGACATCATACAGTAGGTTCTGAATGAAGCCTAAAAGCCCTCAGACTTTCTGTGAATGTACAATTTAGCACTGCAAAATTAGCATTGCATGTGCACTCATGGATGGCCATCTTTGAAGTTTTTTTTGCTAAAGTACAATAAAACCATTCAAAGATGGTCTCCAGTATGTGCTCATGGGCATCCATCTTTGGATGGTTTAAAGTCCCTTTAAAAATGGGTGTTGTTTGCAATGCCCCACGGGTTGTGGAGCACTGCAAGCAGTACCAGTGTTTGGGACGCTGCCAGATCCTAGCAAAATAAAAAAAATAAAAAACTTAAAAAACTTTTTTTTAAAAGAACAACAACATTTAAGGTAAAAGTAAAAGAGGACACATTGTCCCACCAGTCGTCAGCAGTGAAGCTGTGGTGTTATGTGCTTGGTTGAAATGCCATCATTCACGGTGAGAGGAACCAATGGCTGAAGTTGTCTGGCCCATTGCCCCATGATGTATGCTGTAGTTGTTAGAAGGAAATGTGCATGACACAAGAGCAAACCACTGGATCAAGATGGCTGATTAATAGCCCCTGTAAGTGTATAACGTGATTTGTAAATATTTATCAGGAAAAACAGAAGGTCCTGACTAGCGCTAGGCTGTAAATAGGAATGCACATCTCTTGTAAAGCAAAGTAGAAATGCAATTCTAAAGTATCATCTGAACTCGGTCTAGTCATCATCAGCCCCTTAAATGAATATTTGTTGTAAAACAAGTAAAGTAATAGTCATCTGAACAAATGGGAATGGCAAACATTATTTCTGCAGGGCTAAGCGAGGAATACACAGGCCTGAACTGATGATTGTGTTAAATGCTCCAGTCTGTGCTTTTTCAAGAAACTTTTCAAAAGCTAAAATCAAAACTTTCCTGAAAACGAGATCAGTTGAAAGGAAGACGAAAGACTAAAAGAATCTGAGAAATCACCAAACTTTACAAGACATTTCTGACATCTGGTTCGCTTCCTGCTAAAACTTCATGGCATGAGCAAGAAAGGATGGCATGCGCGTGGAACATTCATTATTAACTGGGAGTGTGAGAGCCACGGTCTAGCTGAACAGCATCAAGCCAGGTCTTCACTCGCAAACATTAGAGGGCTGAACATAGAGATAAATTATTCCTCCGCATGTGGTTTTATAAAAGATGTAAATGCAACACGAACAATTTGAAAGTGCTTGAATCTCCAAAGTTGAAAAGCTGCTCTGATGATGTACTGACAAGGGTGCTGAGATAGTAAAGAAAGCAGTGAGAGGTGAGGGCCCAGATGATTTATTGAACACCCTCGAGATGTTTATATCAGCTCTATGGCTCCCTTTTTGAAGCTACAAGTGAAACTCCTTCCTTCACATCTTCCATCTCCTCCAAGATTTATCATGCTGATATTCTCCCTCACATTTTATCATTGAACCATGTACCCAAGACGTTTTTCATGACTGATAAAAGGAGACAGTCATGCTGTATAAAATGCACCTAGGAATGAAAAAAAGTGCAAAGTAAGAATGATATGGAAGATGCAAATCTATGGATTAGTTTACTAGTTTTTCATCAGCCACTGACATGTCACATTGGTCTCAGAAATGACATCCCCTAAGCTTACAGCTCGAGCTTCCGCACTAGGTTGGAAACTGAGGGCCTGATTCACAAAGAGCCTCCACGCTCGTGGCGAAGGGATCGAAGTTGTGAAGTTTAGAACTATGAAAAAAATAATACTGAGTGTATCTCTAATTGTACACCGCTTCAAGGCATTGAATATCTTTATTTATGTTTTACCCCTAGTGCACGCTTTTGTTTCAAAACCTCATACAAGACCTGAAGTTTTTTATTTCAACTACTCTTCACTGTTTTAAAACACATTGGGGTATATTCACAAGAACGTGTGATAACTACCGCAAGAGTAGCGTAACGCAACTTTCAATATCGCAGCCTAGCGCGGGAAAATAACCCCGTGTCAACGTGGAATTCACAACAAGGCGGTAGCATGGGATAGTCACCAGATAACGTGTCAAATGTCATCGTGAAAATCAACGTCACGCCGAAGAAACGCAAACGCAAAAAAACATGCGATGAGGCCAATCGCGGTACAGAAATAAGCGAACACCAGCCACAGGCCTGCAAATCCCATGCGTCCGGCGGGAAAAAGCACCATAAAAGAAAGAAAGAAAAAAGACCAAAAACAATTCAAACTGCGTAGCAACATGGATGCACCCGGACCGAGTGCAGAGGGCAAGCCGAACACCACAAGCCCCACGGAGGACCAGCCAGGAACCCCGCGTTCGGGGAAGGGCAAGGACAAGAGGAAGAGGAAGACGGGGTTCAGTCCGCAGGAAGACCGGATCATTTTCACGGAGGTGACCGAACACCATCAACAACTGTTCGGCACCTCCACTGCGGCACTGGCAACCCAAACCCAAAAATGGCAGGCCATCGTTACCAACGTCAATGCAGTCGGAGTGTCGAGGAGGTCACTGGAGGAGGTCAAGAGGCGCTGGCATGATCTGAAAAGGCAGACCAAACATAAGCTTGCCGCCAACAGGGAGGCAGCAACGGCGACTGGAGGTGGGAGTCCTGCGACACAGGAGGAGCTGGATGAGCTGGAGCAAATGGTGGCCACAGTCAGCAGTGAGGAGACGGTGGCAGGATTGGGGAGCCTGGACACAGCACGATACGACCTGACCCAACAGCAACAGGGTGAGTAACGACTAGGGACGGGGGAGATGGGCACAATGGCACACATGCACAATTACGTGTAGGCCACAGGACACCCCCAATGACCGTGGAACATGTCCCTGATTGCCTTGGCACACTGCAGCACACATAGAAACGCCAAGTAGGCCCCCATCCACAATGTGCACAGAGGGGCCCCCCCTATCATCAATATCACAACCGACCCATGCACATGTGCTGAATCCAGCAAAGCAGCGGCTCTGTGACCCACACTGACTATGCAAGTAACACTGCATGTCCGATAGCATGGCAGCAGCCAAAAAAAAATGACATGGCCCACGAATCGACATGGAGGTAGCCCAGTGCGGATAACATCCGTTAAGGAGCAGGTCACACTCCGACATGTCCACGTGCACCCACAACCCATGCCGTACAATACACGCAGCAGACGAACAATGCACCAGACCACAAAATCTGTCCGAGAGCACATATGACCCAAGTCAAAAGCAAATCAGGCCCCAAAAAGCACACAATTCAAAGGCACCCCACCTCAAAGGGAGAAGGCCACACGAAATCCGAGCTGCAGGGGCAACTCCCCCACAATGCAGCACACACACATAGCAATCACAGGACATCCGCAATGACGGCAATGTGGTACAATGTGCAACACCAGCACCACAGGACATCGCTCACAACAGGTTCCGCTCGTGCGTAGTAACTGTCCACTCACATCTGGCATTGCTTGACACTGCGTGATGATAATGAACGGGTACTACCACACATCCGTCATGTATCCGGAAAACACACTGACTGCCATCAAATAGCCAGCTCCCCCAAAACAGTCACAATGTACATTGGCATGCAGTCTGAATGTAAACATCTGCAAATCAACAACATACATGTGAAACTCTGTTAACCTGCATCTCCCCTTAACATTTCAGAGGGACAATCAACACTTACTGCAGAGCAGACCACAAACCCCATCATTGATGATGTAGAGGACAACCTGCACATATGTCAAGATATCCTCCAACAGATGCTGGACAGCCTCTGCACCCCACCCCCAGGAGCAGGGCAGACCAGCTGCCTCGAGGTGACCCCACCACCTGCACAGACCACACAGCAGGAAACACACACCACCACGGCTGTCTCCCAGGAGCCCCCCGACCAATACATGGAGTATATACAACGTATGTGGTCTTCCCAGGTGGAGTTGGCTGAACAGCTGCGGGTGGGTTTCGAACTCATGGCAGCCAAACTTGATGCCATACGTGGGTGTCTGACTCCCATCAGGGACCACGTACAGTCCCTATCGGACACCTCCGGTACGCACCATGCTCCGCCACAGACCTTGGCTGACCTCGCTGGTGCCATGAATCGTACACAAGAACTGTGTGGGCAGACAGGTACCAGCCATGACAGCACAGAGTTGGCACAGATGTGGAGGCTCCATGGGGACCATGGAGCAGATGCAGGCTGGAAGGATGTCTGCCACGGATGGACACCAGCGAGTAGTAGATGGGAACTTCAATGCCCTGCAGTACTTCATCTTGCCATTGCTGCCACTGAGCCGTCCCCAGATGACTGCAGTGGGAACATCGACACACACAGCTCCGACCCCTGAGGTGTCCATGGCACACAGTGATGCAGCCATCACCCTGCCACACACACCGGACACACCGGACACAGAACCCGTATCAGGGGAGTAAGAAGGGGATGGGAACTACTGTGTGAGGAAGGAGGCAGTAGCATCCATCACTGCCATATGGCCTGTCCCTGCCTGGTTATGACCTATGCATCATGGCCTGGGAAACACCTCCTACTGACCCCCGGAACACTCTGCGACATTCACCCGGACCCCGACACGGACTGCCATTTCTTCACCGCTGGCCAATTACACAGCTATCCTGCTGCGGACTGCACTCTCCCTCTTCCCAATCACTGTGCAATCCCCAAAGGACTCTGGTTGGCCCACCACTGGGCTTCCATGTGATGTGGGCTTGGATGGCCATGTACAGCTCCAGCTCCGTCAATCACCTGAATGTGAATAAAACATTCTAAATCACACAGATGTGTCATCACTATGTTCACTCACGTATGGAAGTATGGCTGGATGTGGGGATGATGATTGCACATGAAGGTATACCCTGGTAACTGACATCTATGCGCATGTGTATCCCTGAGACACATGGCGAATTGGATGACCGTGAAGGTGAGTACTAGCTGGGTCCCCATTGCACATCAACAACAATCACACAACCCCCCAATGTAGGCACACGTCCATGTGTTGAATAGGGCTGTGTGTAGCACTGACCCAAATGAAAGCAGGTCAGGAGTGGTGTCCTACACCACATGTGACAACAGAACTTCACGTCGCATACCTACTCACACACATCTGTGTGGACACATTCTATAGTGAGATATGACATTGCTCCATATGATCAGTGGTTGAACACCATACTCACATTGCTGACGTCACGTAAGTGCACATGTCGTTCAGCACATATCCAAAAACAATGTCTGGCTCACAGAGGTGGAGCTTTCCAAAGGGACACACCCACATTGCACATGCGTCAGTCAGTTCCTCCCTGTGTAGGGACGATGCTCATTGTGGCACATGAGTGGACAATCTAAACAACACACCTCACAGTTAGACACCAGTGGAGTGGCATGGACTTTATTGGCATGTGCGTGTCAGTACGGACGAGGCAACGGCCACAGCAGGCATTGACATGCTTAAGACACTTACACGCAGCATGGGTACATGTCGAGGTTCAGAAAATGTCGGGGCTAAAATGGACAACATTCATCACGGATGGCATCGCTCACAGCCCACCTTGCCTTGCTGGATGAGTCATGTGTTGTTTGGCATCTGCCCATTGCCCCGTGTGAGGGGGCACGACTCACTGCACATGGGATCTGCATAGTGCTCTGCCTCCGGAGTGCGCCGATTGTCTGCTCTGCTGACAGTGATCAGGTGTGAGGGTCCGACAGGTTCACATGTTGTGCTACATTGCCATGTGTGTGCTCTCCCCCAGCACTGTGTCCGAATTGGCAACGTTGCCAAACGACGCTGTGTTGCTCCGACCATGGACCTGCGTTACCTTGCACAGGTGTGTGTACACACGCGTTGTTCCACGCACATGCATCCAGAGCCCGAACGAAGGCAGACGTGTCCTCTGTTGTGGTGGGATATGTGAGCAATCCCCACGATGCAACAAGTTGTTGGGCCATGTGCTGTGGGTGGCAATCGGATGTGGCTGCAGGAACGTAGTTACTCGTCCATGAATGCCCGTGCAGCTTCATGTGCAATGTGTTCCAATAGTACGTCGTTGTCGTGTTCAAGGAACACCAGGGTGAGCCAATCCATTAGGTGGTCTCCGGGCAGGTGTGCTCAGCCCACGCCGTCTCACCAATCCGCAACACAGCCCAATAGGGGAGCGCCTCGATGTGGTCACTGCACATGAGAAATTGTGCAATCTCCCATGCACAACTACCAATACATACGCAGTATGTCAAGGCATCCCATGCACGGCTGTCTCGGTTACACTCCTGTTCGTGATCCAACAGGGGGCGCAGACACAAGTCATAGTCCAATTCATCAACAGTTGTGTTGGATAGGCAGACATCCATGGGACACTCGAATGTGCATGTTCGGCAATGGAACCAGGGCTGGACGCAGGTGACGTGGGCAATGCGGAAGCTGAGCCTGTAACTGATCCGCAGCACTGCCAGTGGCAGTGCGCCCAGTAAATGCAGCATACGTGCACAGTACTGTTCCACGTGACGGGGGTTGTGCATGTGCCCGGTTTGGCCTGCCATTGCGTTGGTGCGTCTCGTGCACCGGCACTCTTCTGAACTGCGGCAGTTGTGTGGAGGGTATGCCACAGCTCTGAGCAATGATTCGAATGTGTGTGCAACGTTGTGGGTAATGGGTTGCTGTTTCCGTGAGTGTCAAGGGCATCCCATGCGGGGGTACCACAGGCAGGGGCTTCTGTGTGTGGGCTGTGGATAAGTCGGATGGTTCATTTGCAGAATGCGTGGTGTGGGAGTCGTCCCCATCTGCCATTGCATCTCTATCAGGGTGTTCCAGGCGCGTTCTGGACCAAGGTCAGAGGTGCAGGTGTCCTCCCGCCTTCTGCATTGGGACAATGGTGCTTTCATCCCTGATGTTTGTCTGACTACTACTTGCGTTTTCGGAATGTGATGTGGCTTTGGCGCTGAGATTGGGACACGGCCTTGGGCTCATGGTGTATGGATGACGATGCACACACACATGTTGGCATGTGGAGCCAGGTGCCCGAGCGGCCTTGCGGTGCTTGTGCTATCTCACTCCGTCTCTCTCCCTCGCTCTCTCCCTCTCTTTCCTTTGTTGGGCGCATGGCACACCTTCTTCTCTTGGATTTGGTCTTCCAGGCTGTGTGCTACGGATTGTCCAGTGAGGAGCCGCTAGGACTCATCCTAAGGGATGTTTCTGCTTTTGTTTGTATGGTGTTTTGTGTTGGTGATTGCATTGCTGTATGACTGATTCTCCATTTTCTGGCCACGCATGTATGTTTATTTTCCTGCTTGTGCGACATCAGGCAAAATGTTTGTTTTGGGATTCGTGGTGTTGGTGTGCAGTTTCTTAGTCCGGGGTTGGGGGTGGTCCCGGGGGGGGGGGGGTTGCGGGCCTGGGTGTGGTGTCGGTGGGTGTTGTGGCCCTCTTGGGTGTCTGTGCTGCATGTTCAGTTGCTCGTGGGTATCTGTTGTCCTTCATGTGTGGCTCTGGGCTGTGCTCCCTTTTGTGGTGCAGGCTGTGGTCGGACTTTACACCAGGTCAGGGCAGGTGAAGATTTCCTGGTGCTAACGCGGCTTATCGCCGGTTTTGTGTTTTTATCGCCAATGTGGCTGGTCGTTGTGAATGTCGAGGTGTGATGTTGTCACGCCTTTTGGCACGGGAACGCCCACTCTGCATCTCATTAGCGATAGTTGCGCGGGTCCTCTGTGGCGATGTTTTTTGAGGCTGCAATCGCGGGTAAACTGGTGCTGTGGGCTTACACCAGCTTGTGAATGGGGAGGTATTTTTATGACGAGTTTGGCTGCGATAAAGTGCCGTTGATTCGGCGATAGCTCCTTGTGAATATGCCCCATTGTAGTGAAACAAGTTGCTTAGATGACTAACTCAGTGACACGTTTGCACATCACCATAAATGGAACAATGATGGTTCACATTGAGGCTCCATTCACAAATAAGTGTCATAAGTTGCCCAGTATGGTCATTAGTGTTTGTCTACTTCATCAGTACAAAACATGGACACCCGTGCCTCATGATCCAAATGCACCAACAGTAAATAAGTGATTCTTCTGCTACAACCTTTGGTATGTGGAGATCCTTCAGTGTTGCTGAGTTGTGAATGGTAACACTATCTGGTTGAACTGAGGGTGGCAAGTATGCCATGTTGTTTTCCTTCTACTGTTTGTTGGACATATTACTTCTGTCTCATCACAGGCACTGGCAGAGAGAGACAATGAGTGAAAAAGCATACAGTAGGCATACTACTGCTCATGGTTTCTTGGTGGTAATAAACAAGGACTGCAATTATCTGAGCCAATGCCGAAGGAAGACACTCTGGTGGCTTTCTTAGAAAAAAGCATCTACTGTATTTAGACACTATTCTGAAGTAAGAAGTGTTAAAGAAATGTGGTGCTCCAGTATAATGAAGTTTCGACCTTATTAAAGGGTTATCTTAAAGCATATTCTCTTGATTTCTGGAAATTCATAAAAATATGCTGTACGATGTATGGCTAGGGATGTCACAAAGTGATCTTTGAGCTTGATGACTATGAATTTCTCCATAATTGCGGACAGTAGTGAACGTTAGTAATTGTTAGAAATTGGATTATTATTTTGGGTGGGCGACTTCCCACCTCAAGGAATAATCACTGCTCTTGTCAGGATGAACCCTTTTAGTGACACAACATAAATTCAATAAGGGGAACCAGAGAAATGATTTTTTATATTTTTATAGAAACAGTGGCAAGAAAAAGTAAACAGCCAACTATAGTCATTGGTTATGGTAGACCAGGACCAAGGTGCAATTTAAGGCTGACCACAATGGAGTCTGCTTCGGTTACACCAAGTGTATTGGTACTGGTGAAAGTCTGGAAGTTAAAAAGTTCGAAAAAGTTTCCAAGTTCCACTTGTATAAAGGAAACGTTTTCAAAAGTTTACAAGCTTTCTTCTGGTGCCTAAACAACCACAAGAGTATGCTTCTAAAGCCCCTAGGACCTATGGGGAGGCACTTAAATACTCATAGGTAGTCAGGCTGAGGCCAACATCAGTGTTCAGTCCAGTCCTGTTGCCACTGGTCACCTGGCTACTTCCAGAAAGGAGGTCAGCCAGCTGGCTCTTGAAGTATGCTTCTTTGTCCCAGTTATATGGGTGAGCAGGTCCAGTCCTTCAGGGCTCCTGGCAGATCCCAGACAGCAGGTCAAGTCCTCTTCTGTTTTTCCACAGGTCCAGAAAATGTTCTGTCTAGGTTGATTGAAGGAAGTGACCCAATTAGGGCCACCCCGGTCACTCGCGACCTCCTCTTAGCCTTCCCAGAAATGAAGAGTCGGTCACGCAGTAGAGAATACAAACCAAGTTATTTTATTGTAAATGCGCTGCAGCGGAGTCCAGTCAGACTAGCCTCCTTAGATGCTACAGAGGGGACTGCCCTCCGGACACTTGGTAACTCAAAATAAGCCTTCCAACACCTCCCGAAACCCCGCCCCTGATGGAAAAATATTGCTTGGGCAGAAAGACTGAACAAAGGAGGCACTGAGGGATGAGCTACCATCTGCAGAATGGGTACACATTATCAGGCTCCCAAGGCCATCTTACTCGGTCTCAGCCCTCTAATATGTGGGAGCATAGCTATGTAACAGGATAGGCATGCAGAGCTGAATAAACTATTCTCTTAGTGCATCTAGGTTCCAACCTTGGGTGAGATACGGAAACCTTTCTGAACAGCAACGTCTGCTGAGACAAGCAGAGAGCGGGGGGCACGGAGGCCGGGGATTGCTTACAGCACAACATGAAGACTTCAGAGGGAACATGACGTCTCAGATGCTAACTTAAGCCTACACTACATTACAGAGGCTGGACACATACACATTTGCAATCGTGATTAATATGAAATAGCTACATGAATGCTAACACAACACAGTATACGTCATGGAGGATGGGGCAGTGGGACATTCGATTCTGACAGGATTGGGCTGCCACATTTAAGTCTGCCAACAACTAGTGATTGGGGGTGACTTATGGGCACTTGCTAACTAATGGGGTAAAAGTTCCCTGGGCAACCATGCCCACTTTTTCAGTAGTTCTTGTTTGCCTTACTGCAAATGGCCCCAAAATGCAATGTATTTGTGCATTTTCAAAATGATGAAAGTCTATGGCTACACTAACTCGGACTCTGAGAGGCATATTTATCAATGGTTTCGCATCGCTCTTGCACCCTGCGAGGGAACACAGGGCGACGCAAAGCCTAGGATGAGATTTACCAAGCCATGCAAGGCCCTGTGTGGCTTTGTAAATGTGGAGTAACGCACGTCAGCGCAAGTCGCACATGGCAGTACACAATAGAACGCCCATGCCACACCAATGGAACACCACCTTGACACAGAGTAATTTTAAAGACACACTTATCTCCCATTGTTACATGGTTGGATAAGCTAGAACTATTACTGTGTCAGTCAAATGAGTGTTCTAAAAACCGTACAATGGAAAGTAGGGGAGCAGAACTGGTGGGGCCGAAGCGTCCTTTGACGTCGGAGGGTCCTGACACTAAAGGACATTCACATAGTATGGGGATGTCAACCACTAAAAGCATGCATATGGCACACAGGACGACCCAGCAGTCAGTTATAAGGCCTAGTATACAAACCCTAGATAGGACTGTCCTACATGGAAGAATGAGTCATTTTAAAAACGATAGGGCTGAAGGAGTCACCCGAGATGAAGCCCTGCACGAATCACTAGGGGCTGTGTCAAAGGAAACTCGGACGTCCCATGGGACTGAGCCCATTGCCCCGAAACCCTCTAACCCTATAGGCCCGCGGGGACAGAGAACTGATGTTGTACATTTGCCCCCCGAATCAGCCCCTCTAGTGACTGTCCTAGTAGGTGTCCCTCCTCTGCAGGAGAATTCCAAAGAGACAACAAAAGATTTAATACACAAGGTAACACACTGGCTGGACAAATCACTAATAAATGGTTGATCTTTTGCCCCCCATGTTATCATGGCTAGAAGAGTGGGTTGGGTGGGGAAAGCCACAAGTAAAGACAAGTGCGGGGATTGTATTCTGGTTAACGTAACTCACCCCTTACATGCAAGAGCCATGATAAATGGCCAGATGAGAGCAGATTCGTATTCGGGAATCCAGGTTCTTCCTCTCTCCTTTTTTTACCCAGATGGGTTGCCACATCTCAGTACTAGGGGCATAAGATGTAGTCGACCTCAAGGGATGTTGTCGCAAACTCACAAAGTGTGCACTACTTTGAATACAACCATTCCTCTTACAAATAGATTTGTCCCATTAAGGGATCTTGACAGTATTGACTGACAGCCAGCCTCTGTTGACATTACGACGAGTATTAACCCACCTTTAACAGCACACACGACCACCCCGATTCCATTAGATTGTGATTATAAAGTAACAGACCCCTCTGTGTGTATCTTCATGTCTTGGAATATTGCGGGGTTGAAGGCGAAAAAAGATGGCGAGCAGTGGGTAGCGATAATAAAAGCGGGTCATATTATCGCACTGCAAGAAACTTGGGGCACGTCTGATTCTTTTGTTATGGATGGCTGTGCTACATTTTTCAAATCCACATCTCCGTCAGCTATAGGTCGAGCAAAGGGTGGACTGCTCATTTTAATATCACTTAAATTGTCATGCACTATTAAGGGTTTGCTCAGTTCTTCCACACACCTGTTAGCAGTAGAACTAATTTTTCCAAGTAGCCCAACTTTGGTGATTGTAAATGTTTATAATTCATTCTGTAGGGAAAATGATGATAGTGAGCACTTAATTGCTCTTGAAAGTTTTATAGAGGACCTTGCACAGGACAGACATACTCCCTATGAAATGATTATGATGGGGGATTTTAATGTACACCGCTGCCCCTCAAAATGTTTATTAGAGAGGGGGACATTTGACAACCTACACCCCATGGCTCATTTTGAACACTCCCCTCAGGGCGCCCGGTTGGAAAGCCTATTTGCTAGTAATAACTTACATTGCCTAGAGTCTATATATGAAGCAGAGACAATACCTTCCTTTTTTGGGAGAGGGAGCTGCTCAATCATAGATTATATCGCGATATCTGCCCCACTACTTCAAAATATAAGGGAAGTGAGATCGGCCTGGACTGGCTTCAGTGACCATGACCCGATTATTGCAGAATCTAAGGGTTTAATGGTCTTCCGGGGTGTTGAGTTAAGAACCCTTGCAAATGGGGATTTTCAGCCTACGGATCAGGACTGGAAAATAAGATGGGGGAAAATTGTCCCCGAGCTCTTTTTAGCCGAGTTATATACTGAGGGCAAAGAAGATATTGAGCAGTGCCTCAGCATACATAATGAGCCCAAGGAAGTTCTAGAGGTATTTAACAATTTTATAAAGCATATTGTAAAAACGCTAACTGCTAAAAGGAGCGTAGTGGGTTCCAAAGAGGCTAAATGGTTCAATGCCGATTGCTCTAAAACTCTCAAAGCCCTTATGGCTGCACTGAAAAGTACACCCAGGGATTCGGAACTGATTAAAATTCGAAGGAAAGCATATGATAAGGCTCTAAACCTAAGGAAGGATGCCTTAAGGGAACAGGCATGGGAGGACCTAACTCAGGCTAGTGCCAACGCCGATAGTGCCAAATTTTGGAAGGTAGTAAATAGTCCCTTTTTTAAGAACAATAATATGACAAGGACTGAGTGTGTAATTCCTGCTGATAGGTGGGTCAGTCACTTCGAGCAGATTTATGCAGAGGTGGCTACAGAACAAGCAGACTCCTTCTGGGCACCTAGTACCGCACCACTCTTGTTAGGTTTTGGGGTGAATGAGGTACAGAAAGCTATTGAGGATATGTCCGCACAGAAAGCCCCAGGTCCCGATGGGATACCTGTGGACCTTTATAAATCAGATACTGGCACATGGGCGAAAATCTTAACTATGGTTTTTAATGCTGCTACAATCGTAGGTTTACCTCATTCATGGTCAACGGCAGTGATCTTGCCCATTTATAAAAAGGGAGCCAGGGACGATCCAGCCTGTTACCGCCCGATTTCTTTATTAGATTCAGCAGCAAAAATAATGGGCAAGGTAATCTTAGATCGTCTAAGTATTTGGCTGGAAGAAAAAGATGTGCTATCTGAATTGCAATTTGGTTTTCGAAAATGTAGGGGTACAGTGGAACAATGTATGAACCTACTCATGATAACTAATAAATACACTCTAGCTAAGAAAGGTCTCATGTTCCTGTCTTTTATGGACTTAACGTCCGCTTTCGATAGGGTGAATAGATCTAAATTATGGCAATTGCTTTTAGAAATAGGGATGGATACAAATTTAGTATGTTTCTTGCACTGGTCCCATCTTAACTTAACTGCCTCTGCCAGATATAATGAAAATGGCTCCTTAACAAAATCTTGGAAAGTAAAAAGAGGAGTGAGGCAGGGATGCATTCTTGCACCGGTTTTATTTACTCTTTATATAAATAAGTTAGGGCAGTGTTATCCGATGCAAGCCTAGACATCCAGAGAGTAGGCTCTAAACCAATTCCAGCCCTTTTATATGCAGATGATGCAGTTTTACTCCCCAGGACTCCGATTGCTTTGAAATGTTTAGTTAATACTTTTATTGATTTTATGGTAGCTCTTGACCTTTCAGTCAATTTCACTAAATCGCATATAATGTCAACTGGTAAGCTAAAGCGGGAGAAAAAACCCCTCACATGTAGAGGTGGGGTGCTGTCCAATGTAGCAACCTACCCATATCTGGGTGTGCTATTTGATGAAAATGGCACGTGGGTGGCACAGCGTGCACTTAAGAAAAATATTTTAGCAAGAGCCGCAGGAGAATTTTGCCAGAAGATTAGGGAGCAAACCCCTATTACCGCTACTGAAGATTTATAACGAGAAATGCGTCTCAATGACAGTGTATGGAAGTGTGGTATGGGGTTATAAGGAATGTAATGAATTACAAGGGGCTGAGAATAAACACCTCCGAAAGCTTTTAGCTGCTAACTCAAGCATACCAGCCTTTATTGTTCATGAGGAATTAAGGCAGGGCTACATCACAGATAATATTGCAGCGGCCCCTTTGATATGGTGGCTAAAAATATGGTCCAGACCTGAGCCTAACCTAAATCCGATTATTTTAGATGACTGCATGAAGCTAGATAGAGCTGCAGATATTCCCTGGTTAAGCTATGTTTCTCGGCAACTTTCAGCTCTAGGGCGTCCTGAGCTATTTAATCAACCAAGAAAGTTGTACCCTGATGAGATGAAAGTTATAAAAACTCAGTTCTTAACTAGGAGATATCTGGAAAGGGAATCAAATGAACTTAAGAAACCTACATGCAGACATTTTATGATTATAAGTCCTGGGGTTTTAGATCAACCTTTTTGGTCTTTTATTAATAATTTGCATCATCGTTTTTTTAAAATCTAGATTTAGATTTAACTGTATTCACTGGTCCCTTACTGTACCCAAAGGTTTCTCAAAGTTAGGAACCTTACAGCCTTGTGCATGTGATAACTTTTCTGATCAAGATTTGTTGCACTTTATGTTTTTCTGTGGTTTTTATAGTGATCTGCGATCAAAATATATTTTACCTCTTTTAAGAAATTGCTATTTTGCACAAGAAAGACCAGCCCTGATATATCTGCAAATGCTCCCTTCCACACTGATCTGTTATGGGGTCGCGAGCTTCTTATCAGGGGCAATACGCAGAAGGAAAAATAATGGATTGTCCACAGTATTGACTTTGGTTATATTGGTCTGATTTGGAAATTTTCCTTCTTTTTATTATTCTGATGAATTTTATTTGTGTTCTCAATAGCATTTGTACTGTAGTTTTAAACTTAACATGTATGGGTCTTCTCTGTGTAATGTACTTTTATATCCAGAACGTGGCTGAATAAAGTTTTATTGAACTGAACTGAACAGAGTATTGCAAAGCAGCAATTCGTTCTAGTTTGCGTTACTTTTTCTTACAAACCAATGCAAATACCAATTTGCATTGGTTTGTAAATCCCCAAAAAGATTTTTTGTGAGATCTGCATTAAAAAGTAGCGCAAGCCCAATGCAAAACCTTTCTAAATCTGGGCCATGGTCTTCTCTGGTTGTCTCTTAACATTGTAAGCAGAGTTGCTTCTAGTTTCTCATTGCTCCTTTACATATCATTGCGCAGGCAAGTTTTTTGATAATGACTTTTTTCTATTCAGCCACCAGAATCCCTCTTCTATCTTATCCCCCATTGGTAGCTTCAATGAAAGATCTACATATTTATACTTCTCCAGGCTGGAAGACCATGACCTAAGAAACAATGTTGAGAAGTGCAGAATTTTATCTTAGGTTTTTTTTCCTTTGTACTATTGTACTATTGTACAGTCCGTCTTGGTTGACCATTCCTGTACTGGAGTTCTCTTACCAAATTTCGGCTCATGTGTCAGAAACACAACTAAGGCTAATGTATGGGTAAACCAATCTACTGCCCTATTATCCAATGCTTCTGTAAGGCAGCCTGATGGGATCCTTGGGGAATTGATGATCACAAACTTTCCCTTATCTTTAATCATCTGCTTTTATCAGGGCTTGTAGCATTTATCTTGGACTTCTGCCATTTTGAGCTGCCTGAGAAAAATACTGATGTTCCATTTTATTCTCCAAGGGGTGCATCTCTATTTTCACTCTCCACAAAAAAAACAATTGAAATAGAGATAAGGCAGTTAGAAGAAAGTATAAGTGTGGAACAAAACATTTATCTAAAGGCTGGCTTATGGACGAACTGGAGGTTGAAATCAAATGTGACTCAGCAGTTCTACACTTAGTCAGAAGGCTGCATGGATGTCCCAGAGAAGAAGGCAATAGAGAAGAAATATAGGAGAGGCAGAGCCAATAGGCAAAATCTCAAACTAGAAGCTTCAAGAGAGAGCATGCCTTGGTTTGTAAAGTCTTAGATCTTTGCTTTGTAGGCATCATTCCAGTGATGGTTCCCATAGCCTTCCAGTAGCTTCCAATGTTGCTGAATTCCATCAGCACTCATATGGAACCCAATGTTGAAAGCTGCAGTTATCTAGGCCAAGGGAGCAATGTTAATCCTGGATAAGCTGGGGAACAGTGGCAATCCCTGTGGTAATTTGCAGGTGACATAAACTGCTTTGGAAAGGAAGGCACCAAGCTTAAACAAGTGTGTGTTGTTTTTTAGAAATGAGGTGACTCAGGTGAGAATCGTCTTTCTGATTCAGGCACAGGAAGTCAAGCAGCTAGGCAGCTCAGAAGCAGCAGACAATCAACAGTATCTAATGCTCATCAGATGTCCATGAGTATCAGCATACAAGGGTGATCGTGGTTGAATAGAAAAATAATAGTCCCTCTCATTTTTTGATTAGTGGACCTCCGCTGACCATATTGTAAGTTGCAGAATAAGTAATGAGGCTCGAGGTGTGTAGCATTGGTTGTGGCAGACCGGGGACCAAGGTGCAATTTAAGGCTGACCACAATACAGTCACTTCGGTTACACCGAGTGGATTGGTGCTGGTGAAAGTCTGCAAGTTAAAATGTTCAAAAAAGTTTCCAAGTTCCACTTGTATGGAGGAAAAGTTTTCAAACGTTTCCAAGCTTCTCCTGGTGCCTGAACAACCACATAAGTACACTTCTAAAGCCCCCAGGACCTCAGGGGAGGCACTTAAACAAGTTGGGTGGTGATCATTTGTAGGGTTTCATTGAGACATAGGATACCTAAAATTTGACACAATAACTTAATGAAGAAAATGAATTTGCCAAACCACCTTTAGAAGGGAGCGGCAAGTCACCAACTTTCTTGCTCATAATCAGGAGCATTTCTTTTGAGGAGTTTACAGTATCAGGTATTTATAGTATGCTGTTTTCAGTATGCTGTATTTGTTCTGAGTTGTACGTGCTTGTAACCTCTAAGAAGGTTATGGCAAGAGATCCAGTAAGGAGGAATTGAGTAGTAGTAGAAATATTTTTATTCGATTTTGTAAAGAATCATAAAAGCACATCAAATCGTAGAAGTACAATTAATAATATCTAGTCGCCCGCTATAAAAATAGTATAAATTCTAAAATGTAAGTACTTTCATACAGTTCAGTTATGGAATTCACCTATCCCTTAAGACAATCTCGATGTAGGGGTATGTCCAAAATTCATATCACAGCTATGTTGGTGTCAGTGATATATTGTATACACCGTCGTGCTAAATAAAGTGCCATGTGCGATATTTCATCATTCTGATTACAGTATAAAGATTTCATTACCAGGATGAGTTAGTTCTACCAATAATTGAAATCTCGCCCATTCTAAAAGAAGTAATGATAACATTTTAAAAACATAATTACTTCCACATGCAATGCAATAAAAAATAATTCATCTATCCCCTGAAACCTTTCTTGATGGAAGGCTATGTCCAAAATTCATATCACAGCTATATTGGTATCAGTAATGTGCTTGATAAAGTGCCAAGTGCGATATTTCATCAATTTGATTACTGCGTAAAGATTTCATTGTAGGTATGGGTTTAGTTCACTTAAAAATTAAAATCTCCTGAAACTCCTCAATCTAAAAACTAATAAAATCTCTAAAACTATTCCGGAACAATAAGTAGAACATGAAAACGAAGACATACAGTACTTCGTAGATAATTCAAATGTTCCTCAATGGTTTCAACATCCTAATTCTTAGTCTCCAAGTATATAACAGATATCTAGACACGATGAAAGTAGAAAACTCTGTACAGTCACTTTTTAAGATCCTAATGACCTCTTTCGATTGATTTGCGGCTAAGATCCGACAAATTGGAATTAACCAGGTTCTTCTAATC
Source organism: Calotriton arnoldi (assembly GCA_963921515.1). Classification (NCBI taxonomy): domain Eukaryota; kingdom Metazoa; phylum Chordata; class Amphibia; order Caudata; family Salamandridae; genus Calotriton; species Calotriton arnoldi. Next base: position 667,511 of record CAWUFW010000666.1, read on the forward strand.
TGCGTATACTTGGGACAGAAGCATAAGAAATGTTCTTCAGTTTCCTGATCACCCTTACATGCAGGACAGCTGGGCGAGATATTAGCACCCTTCCAGTTACTACAAAAACTGTTAACTGGTAGGATGCTATACCTTAATTTCAAATATAAAGATTTAGCTAACCGGGTTCTATACGGTTCAGAAATTCTTCTTGGTGCATATTATCTTTAAAACTCAAGAACCTGCTTTTCAGCTCCCCTGCAGTTCCTTTGTTTAACCATGTGTCCTTTACATAAAGCCAATATCTCTTTTTAAGGATGGGCAAGATTCTATTTTGAATGCTACTGGGATTAGTATAGAGATCGCGCATACCCAGGCTATCGAACAGCCCTTGATGTAGTTGAGACTCTGTATACTCCCTCTAGTGTCGAGTGATAGTACATCGAGTAGTGATTCTTTCATAGGTATTGGTGTGTTGTTTGACCAAATACGGATCCAGTAAGCAAGGGGCCTAAAAGCAATCGCATGAGCGACATTCTTTAGGCCCAGGTCCAGGCGCATTGGTGTCAGTGGGGCATTCCGAGGGAGCTCCAAGACCGATCATATAAATGAGTTTTCAGTTTTTCCTATGGCACCTACATTATTGAGGCCCCGTAGCTCTGCCACATAGCGTACGGCTATAGTGCTCTGAGTTTGGTATTCTTGAATTACTGGAGCCAGTGGTCTGTAAATTGAATTTCTTAACTTTTTGACTAAGGCAGTGCCTACATGTTGAAGTGACAGCTGGCTTTTTACAATTTGTGGGGCCCATGATTGTGCACTGGTCAACCTTACCCCCAGGTAGTCAAATTGCTTCACCTCCTCTAGTAAGGCTGAACCCAAAGTTATGCTCCCCCTAAAAGACTTATGTCGATTGAATGCCATGAATTTAGTTTTCAAAGTATTAATTTCTAGTCTGAATTCCTCACAGGCCACGCCAAACTGATCCACTATATTTTGGAGCCCCATCGGGGTTCTAGAAATGAGCAAGGTGTCATCTTCAAAAAGCAGTGCAGGCACTGCTTGTCCGGCAAGCTTGGGGGATCACCTCTACAGTCTGTTAGTGATTCAATCAGGCCGTTGATGTAGAGGGTGAACAGAGTGGGCGCAAGGACACAACCTTGATGCACTCCTCTGTTCACCCTGATCCGGTCGGTCAACCTCCCCTCACTACCCCACCTGACTTGGGCATAATTATTCTTATGGAGTCTAATGATGATTTGCAGTAAATTTCTCTGGAAGCCCATTTTGTTTAGGACTGCCCAGAGTTTTTCGCGGGGGACCAGGTCAAATGCGGTGTGGCGGTCCACAAACACATCATATAAGTGATCCTTTTTAATTATCACATATTTCCATTGGATCAATAAAAAATTAAACAGTTGGTCTATTGTGCTTGTGTTACCTCTGAAGCCTGCCTGCAAAGGTGACAGTATATACCCTTCCTGCATCCAGTCGAGGAGTCTCCCTAGCAAATGCAGGCAGAATATTTTCAGCGCAATATCGATATGGCTGATGGGCCTGTGATTCGCCGGGTTGCTTTTATCCCCTTTTTTAATATCGGCACTACCTCTGCACCTAACCAGGAATCCGGTATTTCTGCTCCCTTTGATATAGCATTGAAGCTGTTATTTAAAATCACAACCCACATTTCAGGTTCAGAGAGATAAAGTTCTTTTGGGATTTTATCGAGACCTGGTGATTTACCCCATTGCAGAGTGGCAATTGCTCCCTGGGTTTCTTCTATAGTAAAAGTGAGTTGATCTATTTCCAAATCAGCAGTGGGGTACTCAATAGGGGCTCGACTAGTGTCTTTTGGTCCTGCATAAAGTTGACCAAAGTGATCTTCCCAGGTCTGTGGCTGTATGTGGAAGTTTTCCTCTGTAACTAGGTTTCTCGACCCTTTAGAAATCAAGTGCCAAAATTGTTTACTATTTCTGGCTGTCGCCGCAACTAGTAAATCTCTCCAAAAGCCTTTGTGCCAGTTCTTTTTACCTCGATTTGTGTGTCTACAAATGCTTTCCTTTTCGTGGTCAACATAGTTCTTGAGCCAGCTTTGATAGCCCCCATCAAAGCTTGTCGAGCTAGCTTGCAGGACTCGTCAAACCACTCATTCTTGTTTTTGGCCTTTATCTTGCCCCTGCCTTCCTTGTAGAGAAACATTTTTAGGTTAGTCAGTAAACTCATGAATATGTCCACCAGAGGTTGCATCTCCAATCCCTAGGTGCCCAAGTCAACCAGTGAGTGGACTACCATGTTATAAATTTGTGCCAGAGTGTCAGCGCTCCTCTCAATCGCAGGCCATTTGACCCTCCTTCTGTTGTTACTAAGAACAGTTGGAGTGAGTAAGCTACTCTCTGAGCAAGGCTGGTAGGAAGTGAACACGTCAGATAATTCTAGAGTTAAGGTATTGCGGTCACTATCAAATCTCTCAGTTAACCACATGTCCACTAGCTTGTACCAAAGGCGAACATCAAGCAGGATATAGTCAAATCCTTGTTTGACAATTGGCTCTTTTGTATGTGTGGCCAGGCTCTTGATCAGAGGTGGATTGACCGTTGCCAGCCCCCAACCTATATTTAAGAGTGAGAGATGCAACTTGAAATTCTACCTTCACATTCTTAGCTGGCTTTACCTGCCTCAAGCGCGGAATGCCAAGTTCAGCATCCTCCTCATCCGTGACATTCATGGTTACCTCAAGGGGCTCAAAGGTAATGTTTAGGTCCCCAGCGAGAACTATGTTGTGTGCTGCCCCTTCCTTTTCCAGGAACTCATCTAGAGCTAGAATTGTGGGGGAAGCATGGTGCTGGGAGAAAAATTTGTTGTAGAAGTTGACCAGGACACTGATCTATTAGTAGTAATTCCTTTGATGTTCAGGGCCAGTAAATTAATGGAATTTATGTCATATTCTTTAATGTGAACCCCTAAGTTAATTTTAATCCAGATAATAAGACCACCGGCTGGACGACCCTTCTTTGATGGTGCAGCTTCCACACTATAATTGGTGAAACCCACTCTAAATATTTGGTCAGTAGCCCATGTCTCCTGAAAAAGGCATATGTCATAACTGTCCACCAACGTCCCCCACTCTTTACAAATAATTTTGGACCTGAGACCTGCTAGGTTCCAAGACAATAGTCTCAGTTTCTTAGTAGGCTCTGGTTTGGGGGAATTTGCCATTCTTCCTGGCTGGTCAAACAATTTGTGGTGGTTGGTAACATGGCCATTGGAGTAAGGGACTGCCCCTCCACATCACTATTTGTGCTGACCCCAGCTGGTTGTTCTAACTCAGTTAGTGTATGGAAATAGTAGCCTTCCTTTGGTGAACTCATTGTGGCACAAGGAGGAGACAAACCCTGTGCTTGTCAAATATGCTTGGTAGCTGGATCTGCCTGTTCCTTGGGAGTTTTATTATGGATGTTATGGATTTGTCTCCCATGCTATAGATCAGGTGCCAGGGCCTTGCTTGGTTGGGAATGTTTAAACTGGATCAGCAATCCGTTAGGTGGTAGAGTACGCAGGTCCAGATTGACTAGACCATCCGCTATGTCCCCACCAACCAGATCCAATGTGATGTAATCTAATTCCTTAACTGAGGAACAGCGCTTTGCAGTTATTATATCTGATCTTATGGCATTGCCTCACCTGTCTTAACCAATGGATGACTTTGTTAATCAAAGCTTCATTTGTTTCTCCTGATGCACATTCCAGTTTAGGTACATTTATCAAGAACACTCTATTTCTAGCCCCTCTAGAGAATTCCAAGGGGCTGTATTGACTGACCCCCTGCCTGGGCCTAGGGATCTCACCATCAGTACGCTATCTTTCGTCGAATAGATTTGGACCTAGCACCCTTATCGGACCCATTGCAGATGGGGGTCCTATCACAGAATTGATTTTCCCTTGCATTCCACCTTGATCACGAAAACTTCCCTGAGCCCAATGGCCTTTATGTAGATTACAGAATGTTGAAGTTTTCCCAGCACCCTCCCCTCGGTTAGGACATGGGGGCACTTGTTTTTTAAAATGCTGCAGGTGGATGTAGTGAATTTGAGGTGTACTCGGGGGAACTATAGTCATAGGTTGTGCAACAATCCCTGTGCTGCTGTTTCAACCACCCTTGTCCACCCAATCTTTACTCTGCTGGTGAAGAATCTTGCCCATTCCCATCCCTCTACTTATGCCTGAGCATGTCCAGCTAAGCTGATCTGTGAGGGCCCCTACTGTCATTCTCAGTGAAAGCAGTACTGCTGGAGCCTGGGAGCATGAGAGGAGTCTTTTTCGGGGGATTCTTTTGCAAGAAAATGTCTGCTACTTTCTGGCCCGCTTTAGAATGCTTGTTCTGACCACTAAGTAGGCTTTTGGTTTTTTCGATTAGAGTGTCTATGTCGTCCACCACACAGTTTGCTGCTGCGCTCGCTGCAGACCTTTTGACTTGCTTTGTAGCTTCATTTGGACTGCCCTTGGCCTTCCGTTTGCCCATTCTACAGTGGTGATCCAAGTGTCACCTAAAACTGTGACAAGCAATCAGCAGGCCTAGTGGAAGCAATTCTTTTCAGAGGGAGTGAATCCTTCCTACTGGTTTTTTGGCCGTCTCGCTTGCTATGTTATTCGAAAAGAGAAGGGCAAAAGCAACAGTACCTGGATTGGTGCTTGGTGATGGTATCCTCTTTATGTTCCCATCATCTTGAGCCAAGAACCAACCAAGGGGGGTGGCCCAGCCCAGCCTTCGGCGGACGTGGACGGGCCCGCGCTTGGCCCGGGCTTTGCCCGGGTGCGGCCCGAGTGCGTCCTGTGCCGCGGGCCATGCAGCGCTAAAGAATGAAAAGGGGGCGTGGCCTTCTGGATGGAGTGCTGGGAGCGGTAGTCCTCCCAACAGGCTTGGCGTCCTGGTGTTGTCCCGATGGCGGTGGAGTTTACAACCCGCAGGGCCATGCAGCGCTTAAGAGCGCGAAGGGGGCATGGCCTCCTGGGTGAAGTGCTGGGAGTTATAGGCCTCCCCACAGGCTTGGCGTCCTGGTGTCATCCTGATGGCAGTGGCGGTTACAATGACCGCGGGGCACGCAACGCTTACGAGCGCGAAGGGGGCATGGCCTCCTGGATGGAATGCTGGGAGCTGTAGTCCTCCCCACAGGCTTGGCGTCCTGGTGTCGTCCCGATGGCGGTGGAGGAATTGAGTATACACCAGTGTCTTTTAAGTTATCTTTCCCTCTTGTTTCAGATGTTGAAGTTGACTCAAATGCTTGTCAAGGATTTAGCTGCCTTGTATTTGCAGGGTTTAAGCAGTGCAACCTGTTTGAGGGCTGTGGTGATAGCTAAGATTAAAGAAGTGCTGCATTTAGATAGGAAACCAGCAATGGGCAGGACCTTCCAGAAAGATTTAAGGCATATTTATGTGTAGCAGAAATGTCTGAGAGTCTGTGATTGGTTTGGGTGGGCACCCAACTTCACCTGCAATTTCCAGTTTAATATGGATTGCATGCCAAGGGTAGCATATTGGAAATGTGATGTTTAGAAATAGGGAGATTATGAGATTCAAATTGTTACTGTTCTCATGAGCTGTTCAGTGGGTAAGTTGGCCAGTGAGTAAGCTGAATAAAGTCAAGGCTATCCATGTGGTCCTGCTGACCTAGGCATAACTATTTGAGTTATTGTACACCTAGATATTGAAAATGCACAAAAAGGACAGCAGGATGAGGAATTATACTATTAGATGAGATCTAAGAAGTAAGAGATAATGGCATATCTCTTTGAAAATATCCAAAGTTGTTAGACCAAGGCCTGTCAAATATTTTATAGGATAGGTAGTTGGCAACAATGAAGGGAATAGTACAGGTCCTTCCTTCTTCCCAATTAATTAATTATATATTAAATTTAGATGAGGAACAATTTAGAGCCATTGTGAAGCCAAGTTGCTTAGTTACCTATGATATCTAGTGAGGTGTCAGTGATATACTTGGCATTAATGAGGATGCTAATAAGGTTGTATTTTGCTGTAAAGTTATTTTAATAAATCAAGCTAATGTATCAGTGTTTATGCTGGCCAATGTTACATAGAGAGACCAGGGAATTATTGTCAATTGCTTCCTTAGTATGAAGATTGGGCATTGAGCTTGGTTGTTTGGTTCCATTGTGCTGAAGTAAGAACTAGGTTATGGTGCAGAAGACAGTTCAAGAGATATTCTGTTGTTCTTTCTGTGGACAGGAATCACATGTGGTTGGCTGCCACCCGTAAGCTGAGTAGAGTACTCGTGATTAATATAGGGGTTTGCATGCTGGGGTAGTGTGGTGGCATGATGTATCAGGACAAGGGGTGATGCCTTGAGAGATTGAAGAGCGACTAATAGCCAATTAGGTTTTTGAAAAAGTATTAGAGTCACTAACAACATCTGTCATAGGCCTCTCCTGAAAGTTCTGGAAAGTATAACTTTTCCATTGTATTATATCTTAAAAGTCAGAAAGGCATTACAACCAGGATCCTTTGCAATGAGGAGATCAAGTATGAAAGTATGAAAGGTGTGAAGACAAACATGAATGACAGTCTTGAGATAGTCATGTAGAAAATTAGATCTGCATACCTAAGCATTTTTCGGGCACCATCGTATCTCTCAACAATAAGGATTTCAAGTTATGGTGATAGAGAAACTCTTTTGAAACTGTCCCTTCTATTTGTGAAAACAACGGTTCCTGTGGGATAATATATATCTGTATATAATATATAGGTGCACAATCGCGATAAAAAGGGGTTATACTGATGTCATAGAGAAAAGAACCAAAATACCAAAGATTTTTGTTATACACATATATTTGTATTATTCACACCATATACAGAAATTATACAAAAGGCATTTGTGAAAAAGTGTCCCAAGTGTAACATGAACCTAACAGTTGAGTGACACAATGTGACAATATTTACAAGGTTTCACTATTTATCAAATGACCATATCTGAAATTTTACATCATATATAGCAACTTTATACAATAATAAGTGCTATGTCAGTGGTTCGTTTTTCATCAAAAAGTGTTGACGGCGTTTCGACCCTCTCTAGAATGTGGGGTCTCATCAGGACCTATGATACTGGGAACATCTGGGAAAAGAATGAAATTTGTATAAGATAATATATGGACCTAGTAACAGCATACTAGTGATAGCTCATGTTATCAAGGATAAGGAATTACCTAGATTGTCAACCGCGCAGTTCTGGTGAAGAATAATGTGTGCCAACCGTGAGTGAAATAAATGGAGGAATTACTCACAGGGAGACCCTGCTGGGTTCTGGTAGTGGAAAGGGAAAGAAAATAAGTTAAGGGTTAAGGGGATAAAAGCTCCTCTATTAGTTAGCCACTTGTTGATCAGTGGGGACACTTACCCCTGTAGAGGGTATGAACTGGCGATCACGATGAGGAAGAGGAGATGTAGGTCAAGATCTGGGGCGGAACTATGAAAAAGAAAGAAAAAGAAAAGGACAAAAGGAGCATGTTGTCGTGCTCGATTGCATGAGGGAAGCTTCAAAAATTGAAATAAAATTGGTAGCTGAGAATCTTACCGAAGAACAGGCACTGAATCGTGACTAATAAAGAATGCGGGCCAGCAATTGGTGGGATGTCCACTTTAAAATTGTTTCCTGTAATAAAAGAAGCCAATTGTTTAGCTTCCACAGGGCCCCATATGTCAGAGATGTATAGATGTAAAGATAGTGTATTGTTCGTCTCTTACCTAAAAAGGATAATCGTTCCGCAGTGCACGGTAGTACGTGCTTTCAGCAAATCTGCTCAGTCTGTTTGCCGATGGTCGGTATCACAGATCCGACGTGCACATGGGCTTTAAATATTAGGCAAACCGGAAACGTGCGCAGGCATCTAAAGGATTGCCGAGACACGGAGTTATCCGGTTGTCGGTAGTGTAAAAAGGAAAGTGAAGGCAGACATACAGCTGTCTGCCAAGATGAGAAGAAAGACGGACATGAAGTATGTCCAAGGGAGTGAAGCGGTTGGCACAGCATGTATATAAAGGAGCAGGGAATTTACGATATGGTAATTGAGAACGGCATCGAAGGGATTAAAATAACAGTAGTATTACCTTAGCGTGCACATGAAATTATTCACCATGTTAGGGAAACACATAAAGAGAATGGAGATGATTTACATAAATAGCGGGATACCGCATATAAAGGAGTCAATCAACCAGTTCTGCACCAAAGTTGCATCAAATTAAGTAATTATTCCCATGATAAACGATTAGAATTAAAGTGTTATTATATACATCAATTACGAAATAGTCAGAAAGAGGCAATGAACACGTATTTTGCATACTTATTCAATGATGTCCAAAGAGAAGATTAATGCATACTTGTTCAACATTGTCCAATGGGAAAATTATTAGAATTATGGAAAGTTTAACGAAGCATCATAGAGGTGTTAGTGGTTATGATACACATAAACGATAAGTGTAAGGTGATCACAACAACTCGTTTGACCACGTAATTGAACCTGTGGTCTGTTACATGCGGCATACAGAGGCACAGTAGGGCCGTGGGGCAAGTGTGCTTAAGTCACATGGCGGGACTATTACAGGCATCATTAAACAGAGCGTCCTGTATATTTGAATCGGATAACAGGACTGTCATGGTGACGTAGCATAGGAGGCAGTGTCAGTTTAATGTTGCGACAAAGCCGCGCCACTCCTCCACTGAGTTTAATCCTTGGTTTATAGAATCAATTTTGTCTATCCAATGACATTACTGGCCCGCATTCTTTATTAGTCACGATTCAGTGCCTGTTCTTCAGTAAGATTCTCAGCTACCAATTTTATTTTAATTTTTGAAGCTTCCCTCATGCAATCGAGCACGACAACATGCTCCTTTTGTCCTTTTCTTTTTTCTTTCTTTTTTCATAGTTCCGCCCCAGATCTTGACCTACATCTCCTCTTCCTCATCGTGATCGCCAGTTCATACCCTCTACAGGGGTAAGTGTCCCCACTGATCAACAAGTGGCTAACTAATAGAGGAGCTTTTATCCCCTTAACCCTTAACTTATTTTCTTTCCCTTTCCACTACCAGAACCCAGCAGGGTCTCCCTGTGAGTAATTCCTCCTTTTATTTCACTCACGGTTGGCACACATTATTCTTCACCAGAACTGCGCGGTTGACAATCTAGGTAATTCCTTATCCTTGATAACATGAGCTATCACTAGTATGCTGTTACTAGGTTGTTGGAACCGGGTTTACAGAGTCCGCCACGGTAGCATGGCGTGAAGCGGGGAAGGCACGCGAAGGCAATGTGTAAGGCAGTTGTGCAGCACACTCTTACTCTGACTCAGAAATGCGAACGCAATAACATGACACCACGCCAGGCTTTTGTATTTAAAATCAAGATCTTTTATAAATAAATTAAGTTGGCATTAGATGAGGCAGATTAATTCAGATCTACATTCAAATTCATTGCATTACTCAATTGGTGCACATTTTAAAAAAGCATCATAGCTCATCAACAGTGTAGGCCACTAAGAGGCCGCAGGAATTATCTCCTACACGTAGCACTTAATAATGATCTCAAGGTACGTTAATAAAACAGGGGCCTAGACATGCAGTTCACTTTAGCATATTCAATTACTTAAAAGAAGGCTTTTCACTTTACATTTAAATAGGCCTGCATTGATCTAGGCGCGCCCACATTCAGTACAGTGGGCGTCGCAATTCCAGTACACCTGTAACATAAAACACTTCAACTCAATTCAATTAAATACTTTCCCCTGTGGTAAAAGACTTCGCAGTTAAAAGCATGGCCTAGGCAGTAATTACAATAGGCATCTGCAATAAGTTATTAAATACTATAGGGAACCCCTCGACATGTCCAGTATCCTGGGGCTTCTATGACCCTTAGGGGTTAACTTTAGGCTAGGCCCACTCCTCTCCGGGGCCTCGCCTCATGGGGAAAGTTATACAATTACTTATGGGGTTAATGGTGGCCCCCGGCCCCCAGTGGCGTTTTGTGGGCCCTAGGGGCCTCCTGGGCTCACCTGTGGTGTTGGTCGTTGGTCGCGCTTCAGGGCGACTGGCACTCCCCCAGGCCCGGCCCGTGTTCTGGAGGGCGGGGCCCCGTAGGGGTACCTCGGCCTTCAGGCCGGTCTGGCTGGTCGTTGCGGGGGCCGGTATCACCTTACTCCGGCCCCCGGGATCAGGATATGCCTGGACGGCACGGTGCAGCTTCAGGGACTGACTCACGGCGCGTTGCGGGGGCCGGGATCACCCTCCTCCGGCCCCCGGGATCAAGGTAAGTGAAGTTGGCGGGCTCAGGGTTGCCGGGGAAGGGAGCGGGAGCCGGCAGTCCTCTCCGGCCGGCTCCCCATCTCCCTCTGCACTGCCGGGGCTCTTCCCGGGCTTCCGTCGGCGCTGGGGGCGTGACCGGGGGCCGGCGCCCAATCGATGCGCGGCCTTCCTGGGTCACGCCCGGCGATCCCTGGTTGCTCGGCAACGGCGTCTGCGGGGCCTGGAGGCCTCGCCGTAGATCGCGCTGGCGATTTCTTGGCCGCGACGGCGGCGGTGGCAATTCTTTGGCCGCGACGGCGGCGGAGGCAATTCTTCGGCCGCGACGGCGGCGGAGGCAATTCTTCGGCCGCGACGGCGGCGGAGGCAATTCTTCGGCCGCGACAGCGGCGGGGGCAATTCTTTGGCCGCGACGGCGGCGATGAGGGCCCCGGGCCCAGTGTTTGGAGGCTTCGGTGAGGGCGCGGACGGCGCACCTCACCACACACACCTGAGGGGCTTCCCTCACCTCAGCGCTTCCTCCGGTGAGGGCGCGACGGCGCACCTCACCGCACGGTGCCTCTTCTCAGGCGGCGGCGGCCGCGGTGGTGATCTCCTTCACAAGGTCAGTGACCTGAGGGGCAACAGAACGCAGGGTGCACCAGCAGCCTGTGGGCAGGGCTGACTGGCAAAGTACTTGGGGGCAGCCCAGCAACAGGCAGAAATGAATAGGGGGTGAAGGTCTAGCGCTTCAGGGTACCGCGCTTTACCTGGTGATCCCCAGTTGGGCAGTTTTAGGCTTTAGGCCTTGCTGGACGGTCAGGCCTCCTCAAGTTAAGGTGTCTTGCGACTGCTTCAGCTTGGTTGCTTCTTAGGCGCTTCTGGTTGTAAGTTTCTTGTCAGAAGTTCCTTATTATAAGTTTCTTGTCAAAGTTTCCTGTCAGAAGTTTCTTCTTATGAGGGGGGAATGAGTTGGTGGTCTGGGAGTGCTTGATGTTCCTCCCCGCACGCTGAAGGTGGTTCCCTGGGTCCCCTCACACTGGGCAAGGTCAGTGGGTGGTGGGCGTTCCTCAGCTATCTTACTCCAGCAGGGCCTCAGCCCTGTCAGCAGCAGTAGTGTAGGTCTCCCCCCTAGGCCCTAAAGCCTATACTCCGGCGGAGGTTCTCCCAGGATCAGTGGTGCCTCATCAACTGACTAGAAAGTTTTCCCTCCAAGCCTTTTATACTCCTAAGTCAGGTGACCCTCTCAAAGGCGGCAAAACATAACTCCTCCCACAGCCCGGAAGGTTCTGGAACCTTCTACATGCCTGGCTATGTGGCCCAGAGGCGGGGATGGAATGGATACTGTATCCCTATACCCCAGCCTGACCCTGGCTACTAGTGTGTATGCGTGTCAGGCCCCTCTGCAGTAGCAGGGGCCTGTGGCAGCCATCTTGAGTGAGAGAGAGCACCTGCACCTCAGCACTGGCTAGCAGTGGCAAGGTGCCCAGAGACCTAGGTCCAGTAAAAATATGGTGGCAAAAAGGAGGCGAAAAAGGAAAAAAATAGGGAAAGACCACCCTAGGGCTGACAGGTCTAACACGCGTCCCCCCAGCCGAAAGAGGGGAGAGCTTCCCAACCTCTAGGGAGTTCTCTTCGCTAAGGCGGAAAAACCGGGAGAGACCGTCAACGTTGGCGTGGTCTACACCGGGTCGATGTTCCACCCGAAAGTCCATCCCCTGGAGGGAAATGGACCACCTCAACAATTTGGGGTTTTCGCCTCTCATCTGCATGAGCCAGCGAAGGGGTCTGTGGTCGGTCTGGATCAGGAAGTGACAACCAAAAAGGTATGGCCTCAACTTCTTGACAGCCCAAACCGCAGCAAAGGCTTCTCGTTCGATGGTACTCCACCGCTGTTCCCGGGGAGTAGTCTTCGGGAAATGAAGGCCACTGGCTGGTCTTGGCCATCGTCATTCAGCTGCGAGAGCACAGCTCCTATGCCATGCTCAGAAGCGTCTGTCTGTACAATAAATTCCCGTCCAAAGTCTGGAGTCCTGAGCACCGGTGCGGTGCACATTGCACGTTTGAGGGTCTCAAAGGCTTCCTGGCAGGCAGCCGTCCAGATGACTCTGCGTGGCTGCTTCTTTGAAGTCAATTCCGTCAATGGGCCCACGATGGTTCCATATCCCTTGACGAACCGGCGGTAATACCCCGTGAGGCCGAGACAAGCTCGGACCTCTGTTTGGGTCTTGGGGGCTCCCAGGCCAAGATGGTCTCAATCTTGGCTTGGAGGGGTTGCACCTTACCTCCGCCCACCAGATGTCCCAGGTACAAGACAGATCCCTGTCCAATCTGGCACTTGCTGGCCTTGATGGTTAAACCAGCCCGTTGCAAAGCCTGTAGCACCTCCTGGAGATGCTCCAGATGGTCCTCCCAGCTGCTACTGAAGACAGCTATGTCATCCAGGTAGGCAGCAGAGAAGGCCTCTAGGCCAGACAGCACCTGGTTCACCAACCGCTGGAAAGTGGCTGGAGCATTTTTCAACCCGAAGGGCATCACCCGAAATTGAAAGTGGCCCTCGGGGGTGGAGAACGCAGTCTTCTCCCTTGCTCCTTCCGCCATGGCGATCTGCCAATAGCCTGACGTCAAATCAATGGTACTCAAATACCGGGCTGCTCCCAGCCGGTCAATGAGCTCATCCGCCCGAGGGATCGGGTGAGCGTCGGTCTTAGTGACTGAGTTGAGTCCACGGTAATCCACACAGAACCGAAGTTCTGGTGTGGTGCCCGGTGGGGCCGCTTTCGGCACCAACACCACCGGACTAGCCCAAGGGCTACTGGAAGGCTCAATCACTCCCAGTTCTAGCATCTTGGTAACCTCACCCTGGATACTAGCCTTGACTTTATCGGACAGCCGGTAAGACTTGGTTTTTACTGGCGGACTGTCCCCTGTGTCCACATCATGGGTACACAGGTGCGTGATTCCAGGCGTGAGGGAGAACAACGAGGCGTACTGCCCCAAGACCTGGCGGCAGTCCCTCTGTTGCTCTGGGGTCAAGGATGGGGCGAGGACCACTCCCTCTACCGAACCATCCTTCTCATGGGCCGCCAGAAGGTGTGGAAGAGGCTCACTCTCCTCCTCCTCACTTCCATCTGTTATCATTAGGAGAGTGAGTTCTGAACGCTCCTGGTGGGGCTTCAGGCGGTTGACGTGGAACACCCTGTGGGGTTGACGTGGGGTCTTCACATCGACGACATATGTGGTCTGGCCTCTCCTTTCCAAGATCTCAAACGGCCCAGTCCACTGGTCCTGGAGGGCGCTAAGCTCTCCTGGCTCCATGACCCACACCTTCTGTCCAGCGTCTAACTCTACCGTCCGTGCGTTCCGGTCATACCATTTCTTCATGATGGCTTGACTTGCCTCTAGATTGTCAGAGGCCTCCTTCCACAGCTTGGCCACTTGGCTGCGGAATGCCAGCATATAGCTGACCACATCACGGGGAAGCTTCGAGGAAGACTTCTCCCACCCCTCCTTGACAAGACTGAGGGGCCCCCGAACGGGGTGGCCATAGAGCAGCTCAAAGGGGCTGAAACCGACCCCCTTCTGTGGCACCTCTCGGTAGGAGAAGAGCAGACAGGGTAAGAGGACGTCCCACTTTCTTCTCAAGTCCTCGGGTAGGCTCCTGATCATCCCCTTCAAGGTTTTGTTAAAGCGCTCCACGAGTCCGTTCGTCTGGGGGTGGTAAGGAGTGGAGAACCGGTAGGTCACTCCACACTCCTTCCACATGGCCTGCATGTAGGCCGACATGAAATTCGTGCCCCTATCTGACACCACGACATTGGGGAATCCCACTCGGGTACAAATCCCCATCAGGGCCCGCGCCACCACCGGTGCAGTGATGGTCCTCAGAGGGATTGCCTCCGGGTACCGGGTGGTGTGGTCTACCAGCACCAAAATGAACCTATGTCCTGCAGAAGTCGGCGGGTCCAATGGCCCGACAATGTCAATCCCTACCCGCTCAGAAAGGGTATCGACAACTGGGAGAGGTTCCAGAGGGACCTTCACTTTAGTCCCTGTCTTGCCGCTCACTTGGCAAGTGGTGCAAGTCTTGCAAAAAGTGTCAGAAGTGACGCGCATCCTGGGCCAGTAAAAATGTGGGACCAGACGCGCAAACGTCTTTTCTTGGCCCAGGTGTCCTGCTAGTGGTATTTCGTGTGCCAACTCTAGCAGAAAGGCTCGGTAGCATTGGGGGACCACTACGGCCCTTGATGACCCATGCACCGGAGCCTTAGGCTCACTGTAGAGGAGACCATCCTCCCAGTAGACATGGTAGTTACCAGTCTCTGTTCCAGCTGCTTGGGCTTCAGCCTGTTGCCGCATGCCTTCAAGCGTAGGGCACTCCTTCTGCGCCCGGCAAAATTCCTCCCGGGTAGGCCCTCCTTCCACCTGCCACTCTGCAGGGGTCGGCAGGTCCCCCACGGGAACACCAACCACCTCAGCGGACTCCGGGGTCACCTCTGCGGGCTCCCCATCCATCTCACCGGGTGTCTCCTCCTGGACATCTCCTCGTCCAGCAGTGGGCTGGGCCATTCTTTCAGGCTCCAACCCCAGCTGAGTTCCTTGTCGGGCAGCCATGGACCGCGCGACGACGCAAGTCCATCCTGGTAATCCCAACATCTCAGCATGGGCATTGAACTCTACCTCCCTCCAGGCAGTATGTTCCAAGTCGTTGGCCAGCAGACAGTCAACTGGCATGGCAGGGCTCACCGCAACCTTCAACAGACCTGATACTCCTCCCCACTCAAAGGGAACTTGGGCCACGTGGTAATGACCCAGGCTATTATCAGCCATAACAACCGGGTGGAATTCCTCAGGAATCACCTGCTCTGGAGACACCAGCTGACGTCTCACCATCGTCATGCTGGCACCTGTGTCCCTCAGAGCCTCCACCTCCTCCCCGTTCACCAGGACCCTCTGCCGATACTTGGCAGTGTTCGTGGGTACCTGAACCCATGGGATGATCTCTCTATCCCCCAGGGAAACTAAGGTCAAGCCTGTCCACTCACCTCCCCTACCTAGGGACAACTCCTCCCCAAGCGCTACACTGGCCACCCCGGGGCTCTTACCTCCTGTGGGGGCTTGGGTTCTCTTGCGACACTGGGGATCCCCCTTGTAATGTCCAACCTCCCCGCACTCATAGCACCGGACAGTTCTGGGCTGCTGACTCCTGTCAGGATAAGTGGGTTTCTCGGATCCAGATTTGGATGGGGAACCTACCCCTCTCCCAGGCGGTCTATTTTGGGGACCTTTAAAGAACTCCCTCTTTTTATCTCCCCCCTCTTTCTTCTGGGGGAGCCCATGTCCACCTTTCGGGGGTCCGCCCGGCTCCCTTGTGGGACACCCGAGTGCTGACCCACGTGTCTGCCTCCTCCGCAAGCTCCCTAGGATTGGTCAGCTTGCGGTCCACCAAGTACTGGCGCAGCTCCGGAAAACATTTCTCTAGGAGGTGCTCTCTCAAGAATAGGTCGTACAGCCCTTTGTAATTGTCAACGTTGCTGCCACGCACCCAACCCTCCAATGCCTTCCGGGCATAGTCAAAAAAATCCACCCAGTTTTGTGTGTGAAGCTTGTGGCTGTTGCGGAACTTTTGGCGGTACTTCTCTGGGGTGAGGCCAAACTTCTTGAGCAGGGCCTCCTTCATGATAGGGTAGTTAGTCTGCTCCCCTTATCCAAAGTTAAAAGTGTGTCCCTTACTAGTGGAGGTATGTACCTATAAAGACCTCCCCCCAGTAGCTCTCAGGAACTCTATGGGCCACCAGAGCCACCTCGTAGGCCGCCAACCACTTGTCGATGTCATCACCTACACTAAAACTGGCCATCACCTCTCTGGGTAAATAGAATTTGGGCTCCTGTGGAACCCCAGCAGGTACGCTGCCACCATTCATTTTGCCCTGCATCTCCATCTGCAAGGTCCGGAGCTCTAGCTCCTTCAGGCTAAGCTCATGTACAAGCTTCCTTTCCTCCATGGCTAGCCTTGCCTGTTCTCCGTCTCTTTCCATCCTAGCAAGTTCTAATGTTAATTGCCTTTGCTCCCTTCTGTCCTCAAATTCCTCTGGCGACAAACTTCCCCTGACGCACTACTGCCTGCCCTGGAACGTCTTCCTGGCAACACATTCTCGCTAACATCAATACGCAGTAGGTCCAGTTCTCCTGGGTTGTCAGCCTCCCCCTGCTCCTCATCCCCTCTTCCCTCCGGGTGGGCCATTACCCATGCCCTCAAAGCTTTCTGAAGCACCTCCTTCCTGGCGCCTCGCTTGACGGCCACCCCCTCTCTAGGCAGAACTCCTTGAGCTGTGTCACCGTATACCTTTCTAGGTTGGCTAACTCAAACTCCATCCTCCTAGGTGGGGTCCCAGACAATTTAAGGAAGGGGTTCTAAACTGTAGGTAGCAGGTCTAACGCAGGAATGTACACAATCGGCAATTACCATAGAATTCCTAGCACTTTCATTACAATAGGTGTCTAATTGCGGCGCACACTGAGTCACTGTAGGGTGCTGCACAAGCACCAGTCCTTATCCAACCGCTGAACACCAAATGTTGGAACCGGGTTTACCGAGTCCGCCACGGTAGCATGGCATGAAGCGGGGAAGGCACGCGAAGGCAATGTGTAAGGCAGTTGTGCAGCACACTCTTACTCTGAATCAGAAATGCGAACGCAATAACATGACACCACGCCAGGCTTTTGTATTTAAAATCAAGATCTTTTATAAATAAATTAAGTTGGCATTAGATGAGGCAGATTAATTCAGATCTACATTCAAATTCATTGCATTACTCAATTGGTGCACATTTTAAATAAAGCATCATAGCTCATCAACAGTGTAGGCCACTAAGAGGCCGCAGGAATTATCTCCTACACGTAGCAGTTAATAATGATCTCAAGGTACGTTAATAAAACAGGGGCCTAGACATGAAGTTCACTTTAGCATATTCAATTACTTAAAAGAAGGCTTTTCACTTTACATTTAAATAGGCCTGCATTGATCTAGGCGCGCCCACATTCAGTACAGTGGGCGTCGCAATTCCAGTACACCTGTAACATAAAACACTTCAACTCAATTCAATTAAATACTTTCCCCCTGTGGTAAAAGACTTCGCAGTTAAAAGCATTGCCTAGGCAGTAATTACAATAGGCATCTACAATAAGTTATTAAATACTATAGGGAACTCCTCGACATGTCCAGTATCCTGGGGCTTCTATGACCCTTAGGGGTTAACTTTAGGCTAGGCCCACTCCTCTCCGGGGCCTCGCCTCATGGGGAAAGTTATACAATTACTTATGGGGTTAATGGTGGCCCCCGGCCCCCAGTGGCGTTTTGTGGGCCCTAGGGGCCTCCTGGGCTCACCTGTGGTGTTGGTCGTTGGTTCGCTTCAGGGCGACTGGCACTCCCCCAGGCCCGGCCCGTGTTCTGGAGGGCGGGGCCCGGTAGGGGTACCTCGGCCTTCAGGCCGGTCTGGCTGGTCGTTGCGGGGGCCGGTATCACCTTACTCTGGCCCCCGGGATCAGGATATGCCTGGACGGCACGGTGCGGCTTCAGGGACTGACTCACGGCGCGTTGCGGGGGCCGGGATCACCCTCCTCCGGCCCCCGGGATCAAGGTAAGTGAAGTTGGCGGGCTCAGGGTTGCCGGGGAAGGGAGCGGGAGCCGGCAGTCCTCTCTGGCCGGCTCCCCGTCTCCCTCTGCACTGCCGGGGCTCTTCCCGGGCTTCCGTCGGCGCTGGGGGCGTGACTGGGGGCCGGCGCCCAATCGATGCGCGGCCTTCCTGGGTCACGCCCGGCGACCCCTGGTTGCTCGGCAACGGCATCTGCCGTCGCCGTAGATCGCGCTGGCAATTTCTTGGGCCGCGACGGCGGCGGTGGCAATTCTTTGGCCGCGACGGCGGCGGAGGCAATTCTTCGGCCGCGACGGCGGCGGGGGCAATTCTTTGGCCGCGACGGCGGCGATGAGGGCCCCGGGCCCAGTGTTTGGAGGCTTCGGTGAGGGCGCGGACGGCGCACCTCACCACACACACCTGAGGGGCTTCCCTCACCTCAGCGCTTCCTCCGGTGAGGGCGCGACGGCGCACCTCACCACACGGTGCATCTTCTCAGGCGGCGGCGGCCGCGGCGGTGATCTCCTTCACAAGGTCAGTGACCTGAGGGGCAACAGAATGCAGGGTGCACCAGCAGCCTGTGGGCAGGGCTGACTGGCAAAGTACTTGGGGGCAGCCCAGCAACAGGCAGAAATGAATAGGGGGTGAAGGTCTAGCGCTTCAGGGTACGGCGCTTTACCTGGTGATCCCCAGTTGGGCAGTTTTAGGCTTTAGGCCTTGCTGGACGGTCAGGCCTCCTCAAGTTAAGGTGTCTTGCGACTGCTTCAGCTTGGTTGCTTCTTAGGCGCTTCTGGTTGTAAGTTTCTTGTCAGAAGTTCCTTATTATAAGTTTCTTGTCAAAGTTTCCTGTCAGAAGTTTCTTCTTATGAGGGGGGGGGAATGAGTTGGTGGTCTGGGAGTGCTTGATGTTCCTCCCCGCACGCTGAAGGTGGTTCCCTGGGTCCCCTCACACTGGGCAAGGTCAGTGGGTGGTGGGCGTTCCTCAGCTATCTTACTCCAGCAGGGCCTCAGCCCTGTCAGCAGCAGTAGTGTAGGTCTCCCCCCTAGGCCCTAAAGCCTATACTCCGGCGGAGGTTCTCCCAGGATCAGTGGTGCCTCATCAACTGACTAGAAAGTTTTCCCTCCAAGCCTTTTATACTCCTAAGTCAGGTGATCCTCTCAAAGGCGGCAAAACATAACTCCTCCCACAGCCCGGAAGGTTCTGGAACCTTCTACATGCCTGGCTATGTGGCCCAGAGGCGGGGATGGAATGGATACTGTATCCCTATACCCCAGCCTGACCCTGGCTACTAGTGTGTATGCGTGTCAGGCCCCTCTGCAGTAGCAGGGGCCTGTGGCAGCCATCTTGAGTGAGAGAGAGCACCTGCACCTCAGCACTGGCTAGCAGTGGCAAGGTGCCCAGAGACCTAGGTCCAGTAAAAATATGGTGGCAAAAAGGAGGCGAAAAAGGAAAGAAAATAGGGAAAGACCACCCTAGGGCTGACAGGTCTAACATAGGTCCATATATTATCTTATACAAATTTCATTCTTTTCCCAGATGTTCCCAGTATCATAGGTCCTGATTAGACCCCACATTCTAGAGAGGGTCGAAACGCCGTCGACACTTTTTGATGAAAAACGAACCACTGACATAGCACTTATTATTGTATAAAGTTGCTATATATGATGTAAAAATTTCAGATATGGTCCTCTTCCTCATCGTGATCGCCAGTTCATACCCTCTACAGGGGTAAGTGTCCCCACTGATCAACAAGTGGCTAACTAATAGAGGAGCTTTTATCCCCTTAACCCTTAACTTATTTTCTTTCCCTTTCCACTACCAGAACCCAGCAGGGTCTCCCTGTGAGTAATTCCTCCATTTATTTCACTCACGGTTGGCACACATTATTCTTCACCAGAACTGCGCGGTTGACAATCTAGGTAATTCCTTATCCTTGATAACATGAGCTATCACTAGTATGCTGTTACTAGGTCCATATATTATCTTATACAAATTTCATTCTTTTCCCAGATGTTCCCAGTATCATAGGTCCTGATGAGACCCCACATTCTAGAGAGGGTCGAAACGCCGTCAACACTTTTTGATGAAAAACGAACCACTGACATAGCACTTATTATTGTATAAAGTTGCTATATATGATGTAAAATTTCAGATATGGTCATTTGATAAATAGTGAAACCTTGTAAATATTGTCACATTGTGTCACTCAACTGTTAGGTTCATGTTACACTTGGGACACTTTTTCATAAATGCCTTTTGTATAATTTCTGTATATGGTGTGAATAATACAAATATATGTGTATAACAAAAATCTTTGGTATTTTGGTTCTTCTCTCTATGACATCAGTATAACCCCTTTTTATCGCGATTGTGCACCTATATATTATATACAGATATATATTATCCCACAGGAACCGTTGTTTTCTTGTAATACTCAGTTACCCTGGTTCCGTAGTGAGTAGGGTTCCCTTGTCCTCTCTTTTCGGCCTTCTATTTGTGAGGCATCACAGGCAAGGTAGTCAAGTTTGAAACCGGATAACAGATATCATGACACTTCCATTAGTGTAAGACTGAAAACCATTGTATCTAATGCAGATGGAAAGTAGGAATATAAGCTTGACATGGAGATACTAAAGTTAAAGTGAGGAATTATGAATTATTTAAAGGGCAGTTGAGTGGGAATGAGAGAAGTGATGGCAGCCTGCAACAAGAGACTGTGGCATCGTAGGGGAACCGTCAGTAGTAGGGGCAAACTGCCTGCATCTTACATATTGGAGAAGCTATCATTATTGAGGTAGCAGGATAAGATGCTGACATACTCACTTGATGTAGGAAATGGTGTGAAGCCACGTTGCTCAGAAGATCCTATGTTGAGTAGCATAGCTATCAGAAGACATTTATTGAATGATTTGGATAAAATATGGTATCAGGCGAATATAATCTCAGTTACAGCTACAGAAGTTGATCTTGGGTGTAATTGTACATCCTGAGGGTTGCATTTAGTGAATATCACAAAGAAAATATTTTAAATAAATATTAGCAAACACCATGAGCTTCATTCATGCAAGCTACCACCACAATCTCCCAGAACAAATAACCACCTGTTTTACTGTAATGATTATTTTCTGCAGGTCCTCTTCATATCATATTTGTTCTGTAGTAAAATACACTAATATTGCCCTTATGATTGATTTTCAAATGTCAACAAACACTAAATTGTAAAAATAATTTAAAAATAATTATGCATATAAAAGAATAACTTATCGAAACTTCCAATAAAAAGATTTTTTTTTTCTAAAAAGTTCCAGGTTCCAAGGCTGTCCAGGAGATAAATAGCATGTGATTTTACCTTGCACTTCCACTGGAAAATTGGAAATGAGTTGTATTAGATGTGTTTCTCCGGCTTTTTGAATAGGAAAGTAGCTACCATTAACTTTCCTGCATTATAATTGAGGTGGCAGTCTATTATACCAAAGAGTATTATAACATTGCTTCTTTGGGTGCACTGAATCAGAACAACAGAGATAATGGGTTGCTGTTTGAAAACTGTGGTGACATTTGTACGAGAAATATTTGTCAATTAGTGGAAAATACTGTATTAGATAATGCGAGGGTACCAATTATTTAAAAAAGAACCACAGCTTAAAAGATAATTGAAATATATATGCATATATTGTTGCTCTGGCTTTAGCTCTGCAGGATTTGATTGCCTCTCACACACACTGTTCGCTCCATTTTTGAGCGTCTCATTAAGCGACATTTTCACTTACTGGTGCTATTTATGCATTATGCATTGAATATTTTATATTTATTTCGGTTCTTTGGAAAGTGGTTGCTGAAATGTGAACTAAAGGCACCTAATAAAGGAATTGTTCCTATTTACATCAGAACATGCTGTCAGAATTGAGTGACTGTTTATAGTCAGGGAAACTAAAATGGAAAAAGCCAGTTCGTGGAAGGATAAAAAAATGAGCAGGTTAAAAGTCATGGCCAGAGCATTGAGACAGATGGTCCATTATACATTCAAAAGGGTAGGAACTCTGGTAATCTGGAGATGAAGGATAAGACGTCGAAAGGAATGCAATAAAGCAAAGCAATGTATGATAAGTAGTCCCACATCTCAGGTTTCTTGGTAATCCCTGCTTGGGTTAAGGCAGGAATTTCCACCCAAATTGGGATTGCAAGATATCTGGTAAAACCACACCTTTGGGATTTTCCGCAAGCATTTTTTCTATTAAAAACCTTTCAGAAGGTATCCATTGTTAAGTTGCCGGAATGAGTGAAGAAACTGTGGAAATCAGTGTGCAAACACCGATCTCCACTGTAATTCCAGATTCCATGGGGCAGATTTACAAGAAAGTGACGCATATGTATAGATGCGTCACTTTCCCTGCGCCACCCTTAGAAACCCTTGCGCCACCATAGATGCGCTGTATTTACAATACGGCGCACTATGGCGCAAGGACTGACAGATGCGTCAGAAATTCTGACGCATCCGTTGGCGGAAAAGTCACGCATTGCTGGAGTCGTGTCACAAGCACGACGCAACTCCAGCAATGCGTGTTGAGGCCTATTCCCACTACACTGCGTCACTACTTACGCCTGCTTCAAGCAGGCGTAAGGTTTTGACACAGTGGCGTCCTAAAAGTGGCGCAGTGAAATCTTGTAGATTTTACGAGGCCTTCCTGCGTGGGAACGCCCACCCTGCATACATTATACCTGACGCAGGTATAATGTGACACAGGGCTTTACAACGTGACGCATCTCCCTAGATGCGTCACGTTGTAAATAGGCTGCATTTTTTGTGCCGCCATTGCGTCAAAAAAAGTGACGCAATGGCTGCGCAAGAAGGCACAAGGGGCTTGTAAATCTGCCCCCATAGGTGTAAACCCATAACAGTGGCATAGTACCACAACTAGTAATTATTATACCACATGCTGGCTATTTTATGGTGTGGTATTTTGGCATCGGATTTTAATACAACCTCTTAAAATGGGCTCTAGTGCAAATAAAAAACCAAACAAGGTGATACACTAGGACTCATATGATGTGCTCATACAAAGACGTAGCAAATATGACCCACTTCAAAATCCATTTACGACAAGCAATTAATGAGGGGAAAAAAAGTGAAGGATGAATGATTGAATTCATCTCTGCAAATGGAACAATGACAAAGACCCCACAGTGACTGCACTTGGTAGTCTGCCCCGGGACCTCGACAGGATTCAAGCATGCAAAGGACCAACCCACTACAAAGGTGCCATACTTGACCTCATCATTGCTAAACCGGGATCAGTTAGCATGCTAGACATCACCCCAACAGACCGGTCACACCACCATCAAATTCTTTTTCAAATATCCACACAAGCAACTAACAACAAGAATCAAATGAGAAGGGAAAAAAAACGTGGATGAGAGACTACAGACATATAAATAGAACAGAGCTGATGGGCCTATGCCAAACCTCCTTTGAACCATGGACTGCCCAAACATCGGTTCATGAACTCTCACATCTCTGCAACAGCAATATGACTGACATAGCTCAGAAGGCTGCTCCATTACATCTAAAAAGGCAAAAGATAAAACCTTCAGCACCGCGGTTCAACCAAAACTTAAACAATGAAAGAAGACAATTAAGACATCTGGAGGAAGGACTCAAACATTACCCATCTCGAACAGTTGAGATGGCACAGAATCTCATACAAAAAGGCATCTTCAATGCCAAAACAAAAACGATCAGATCTCAACTAGACAGAGTGAAGAACAGTCATAGAAAACGTTTTGATATAATAAAACAACAATCAGGAAAACTTGCAGAACTCACAATTGTAAACTAGATGGACATCTGCAACGCCTTCTGCACTTTCTTTAAAGATAAAATCGCAATCATAAGCAGTTCTATTCCCAGTCAAGCAGGTACCCAACCTAGGGAACCCACCAAACCCACGCTCACAGCACACAGCAAGAATACTGACCAGCACTCCCCAGCTGTCCCAAGGAAAAACTGAGCCTTCTGGAATAGTTTCAGATCTCTATCTGAGGGGGAAATCCAGAAAACCATCCAGTCAATGAAACCTACAACACATTTTGACAATCCCATTCCCTCCCACCTACTGAAAGACATCCTCTAATCCATCACTCCCATATGGACGAAAATCGTGAACACATCTCTTCAACAAGGGTCGCTCCCAGAATGCCTGTTGATGAGCCATGTATCTCCCCAACTAAAAGAAAACAGGCTCCGACTATAATGACTTAAACAACTTCCGACCGGTATCCAGGCTGCCTTTCCTGGCTAAATTGGTAGAAAAATGCACCAAGATCAGCTATGTGAACACTTCAGAATTTTGATCTGCAAGGCAAACACCAATCAGGTCTCAAGACTGGACACAATAGCGAGGTCGCCATTCTAAGCATCCTAGATGATATACAAACATCACTAGACCAAAACAAATTGTGTCTATTAATATTTCTAGATTTATCAGCAGCATTGGAAACTCTTGAATTTAGAATGGGACTATAAGGAGCCTGCCTTAACTGGTTCACCTCCTTCTTGCAGAACCAACAACAAAAAGTCAAAATCGGCACCACCCTATCTGATGTAGCAGATAATGACAGGGTCATTCTGCAGGGATCTAAAATGTCGCCAACACTCTTCAATCTATACATGGAACTACTCACTGAAATCCTTAAACAATCAAAAATCTCATACCACATGTATGCTGATGATACTCAGGTCTACATCAAACTCTCAACTCAAGAGAATTTACGGAGACTGGATGTTACCGTGAGGAAAACACAGGACTGGCTGGCACACAACCATCTAAAACTGAATCCAATCAAAAGCAAATTAATTCTTTTCTCCCCACATCTTAGATCTTTACAACTGCAACCATGGTTTCTTAACCTCAAATCGCTAAACTGCATCCCAACCATCAGCGACTTCGTAATATCACTAGACATCACACTAGACTCAAATCTAAGCATGCAAGCTCACATACAAGCTGCAACCAGAAGTGCTAACCTACTTCGGCACCTTCTAAGAAAACTAAAACCATTCATACCGCCAGATGACCTCAAAAAGGCGGTTCAATCTCTAGTGCTCTCAAGACTGGACTATGGGAATGCAACTCTCGTAGGTCTACCTAAAGCCAGCATAGCTCCAATGAAAGTGACATTAAATGCAGCAGCAAGAAATTTAACAGGCACAAGTCATTGTGATTGCTTTTCCCCATCACTCAGGACCCTCAACAGGCTCCCAGTTGAAGCTAGAATCCAACTAAAGGTTGCATGCATAATTCACAAAGCTCTACACAATTCTGGTCCCAAATACATCAGCTGCTAAAACCCTCAAGCTAGAACCAGCCAGATTAAAAAACAAGGAAAACTCATGGACGCACTTTTGCTGGATCTACTCCAAAAACATGGAACTCCCTACCAACCTCAACGGGAGCAATTACCTCACTCAGGCTTTTCAAGACTGAAGTTAAAGCTGTACTACTAGAAAAACTTGTGTCATAATAGAACTATTTTGAAACTGTCTTTCACCCTATTTTATACTGTAACCTTTTGTTTTATACCTAGCTCTTTGAATTCTATGTACAGTGGATCTTAAGTAACAGTTGTTTTTACTGTACAGCAACCCACATCAGCTCTCTCTTTGTACAGAACTCTGATACCATGATGGTCATGTTCGCACTTTACAATTGTTAGAAATGGCCCTTTCTAGGGTGCTTTCCCTCAACTTTTTGCTTTTCTCCTTCCCAATGTTTCACTGTTCTGGATGCTAGCCTTAGGACTTGAGCTCGTTGGGCACTGTCGGGCAGTGTCAAAGCACTGCGCTCGTCATATACATACTGCGTATCAGTGTATATATGATTGGCTGATTCGAGTTAGCTGGAAGTCCCTTGTCTTGGAGTAAGACCTATACCAGGGGCATGTGTCTTGAATGCGCCTCTGTGGGCCTGCCATACTAGTTGTGCCATACATGGAGGTAGCTCATTGATTGTGCCATAGGTTTGCCCTGGTGAGGCCTGTGTGCACGGGTTACTGTTACTCAGTATGTCATTTATAAAGCTGTGTGCCACGGTTTTGCATGTCTCCTGCCATATCAGAGTTTTTGCTGGCAACAAGGTGCAGTGTTGGGAAGGGGTTGGGCAGGTGTGTGTATTTGTTACCTGCAAGAGTCGTGAATGACTATAGGACCTGCTTCTTGCATGGCATTAGCATGAGGGGGTTGTAGGGAAAGGCTGTTGACCATTATTTCCTACAGGCAGAATAGTAACAGTATAGTGTTTGGAATCAATGAGTTCGTAATGGCGACTCCTCTCTGGTAGTGGGATGGGGTTTGATATTACAGTGCTGGAAATGTCACTTTGGTGAGCATTTCGATGCTAGCGCTCTGTGTGCCTGGTGGCCTGTCTCCTAATTCACAACTGGGTGCTAGGGGGGCAGCCACATCTGTGCATTCCTGATAGAGGCACATTAACAAAGGGTTCACAGGAAACTGCGGATCTGGGACGGTTAGGTGGAGGTGGAATTGGCACCTGAATTCCAAGGGGCAGGTCTTGGCCCCACTAAAGAGTGTGATCAAATTTTGCCTCGACGTTGCTGGCCTGAAGCTAGAGCCTGGGTCTCGAAGTACTCTCCAAGGGCCGGTGAGCTGGCCTCCTGTCCATAAGATCTCAGGGACACATAGTCTCCACAAGATTGTGAGGACCACACTGGTTGCGGCGGAGACAGGTGGAAGCGATCGTGGTTGGGACAAGGACCGTCCTGACATACACCATCATCTCACTGTGAAAAAGGAGTGTGTACGCAAAATCAGCAGCCGTATGAGGTGCTGGAACATGAGGAGTTCGAGGAGTCCGAGGGACACATGCTTGCAAACAGGGAAGCTGTGCTTCCTTGCGCTCCAGAGCATGTGGTGTCTGAGGGGTTTTGGGAGAACTTGAGGTGGGAGCTGAGACTGTCTCCAGCCTCCAGACCAGGAGGACGACAGTGCCTGACATCATGGCCTCTGTCCGAGGTCGTTGGCTCCCTCTCCCTGGACCCACATCACAGGTGCTTTGTTTTGGAAAACACCATGACGAGACCCAAGGAGTTTCGTATGCCTTGTGGGTATCTGCAGCTGACTGTCAGGGGTCTATGGCAGGTCACACCTCCACTTGAGGTGAAAGCATTTCTTCAGACTTGGCAGCACGGCAGCACACCAGCTTCCTGGGTCACAACCTTTTGTCTACGGGGAGGATATCAATCCTGTACTCATGCAGGTGCTGTTGGGTGCCTGGAGGTCTAATCCAGATGGATGAAACTAAGTAACTGTTTCTTTCCGTGTTAGGTGGTTCAACTGTCTAGTCAACGGGGTGCCAGCCGGGGCAACGTGTATCATTGGCTGGTGTAGTTGAAGACTGAGGGGTTGGGTCACAAAGCGTAGTCAAAGAACTGTGACTGTTTAACTTTTCTGCTAATGAGTAACCCTGGGCGGTGAACTACGCTACGCTCGCGGAGTTTGCGGAGTTTCGGTAACTTCTCGATTCGCGTAGAACGCGAAGTTACCGAATACTACGCAATTTGCAACGTAGCGTAGCTGTTTTTCTTCTTCGCGCGCTCAATATGCGTTCTCGCACGCGCGGTAATGACTTACCGTGATTCTGCGTTCGCCGACGCGATTTCCTATCCGTTCGCGTGCGCCACGAGATTTGGAATCCGGCCGCACAATCCCGCGAGAGTGTGCGAACGCGAATACGTCATTCGGACGCGCGATCTGACTTCCGGCGGCAGTGTTGGTAAGATCGCGATCCCGAACACGCAAAAACTACAATCTGGCGAAGAATATCTCTCGAGCATCATAAAACCTTCTCGAAAATGATTATTTTGCTCAAAAAAACTCCTCAGATTGTGATTTGGCTGTAGTTTTTTGTGCAAGGAGTCCTTTTTCTTTTTTTACTTTTTTTTCAAGAGGAAGGAAGTGCCCCTGAGTCTCCAACTTCCTGTTCCTGTCCAGCAGGCTCCTCCCAGTGCTTTGTCCATGTGCTGTTCACTTTCATTTGGATTTGGAGCTGGAAGGATCACTTTTTGTGTCTGTCTGCTGCATCATATCATTGGATTGGATTTGAGGACTTTTGGATTTGAGATTTTACAAGTAAGTTGGAGAATTGGTGTACTTGTTTGTTTGATTGGGGCTTGTTTGTACCTCCATTTTTTCGGGATTTTCATTGTTTTTAAAATTTATTGTTGTGGGTGGCCTGTAGTTTCAGTAGGGGCCTAGTTGTTTTTCTTTGAAATTTCAGCCAGTAGGCCCAGAGGTACCCATGGGTGCATGTTTCTGTGGTGTCTGTTGAATTTAAACATCATGTAGGGCATGGATGGCATTGGATTGAATTGCTAAATGTGGTTTTTGGGGTGTATTTCACTTTTTGGGTGTGTGTGTTAATAAATAAAGACCTTTGTTGGATGTGTGTGTGTGCTTGCTGTGTAACTTTCCAACCTTTCGTAGCCCTGTTGATTTTTGTTTTTGCATTTTTGTATTAAAGCTGTGTTGTTTAGCAGGCCTCCTTTGTCTGGTCATATATAGGCCTGCTTGAGTTCATTGTTTTCCATGGCCTGTTGTGACTGTGAGTGACCATGTGGCTTGGGGCCATTTTGTGGTGGTAGTTTAGTAGTGTGCTGCTTTTTCCATATAGACCTGCATGTCTTTTCTTTGTTGCCCTTGGCTTATGCTTGTTGTTGTTGTGGCCTGGCCATGTGGGTGGCGGCCATTTTGTGAAGGCAGGCAGTGTGCTTTTGCCATAGGCTTGCATTGTCTGTCTTCCATTTCTTTTTGTTGTGGGTGGCTAGCGGCCATTTTGTGGAGCCATCCAGGCTGTGTGCACTGCTTTTGCCATAGGCCTGCATTCATTGTCTGTCTTCACTTTCTTGTTATTGTGGGTGGCCTGGCCATGTGGGTGGCGGCCATTTTGTGGAGTAAGGCAGTGTGCTTGCTTTTGCCATAGGCTTCCAAGCTTGTGGCCTAGTCTGCCAGTAGGTCCAGAGGTAGTCATCATGGGTGCATTAAAAACTGTTTCTGTGTTGTCTGTTGAATTTTAACATCATTTATGGCATGGATGGCATTGGATTGAATAGCAAAATGTGGTTTTTGGGGTGGAATTTCAGTTTTTTGGTGTGTGTTAAATAAAGAGGCCTTTTCAGCCAGTAGGTAACCCTGGGCGTTCAGCTCGCGTAGTTTTGGCAACTCCGCACTGCGCGACAATGCGGACTTACACTTCTTTTCTTCTTCGCGCGCTCAATATGCGTGTTCGCGCACGCGATAACGTCTTTTTGTGAAGATTGCGATGCCGAACACGCAGAATTTGCAATCTGGCGAAGAATATCTCTCGAGCAGCATAAAACCTTCTCGAAAATGATGATTTTGTTCATTTTGCTCAAAAAACTCCTCAGGTTGTCATTTGGCTGTAGTTTTTAGGTCTCGGACTAGGCAGCGCATGCGCTGTCTCGTTCAGAGATGCTGTATACACTATAGTGGAGGAAGCTCCACCCACTTTCCGCCCATCTTTTTGATTGGCTTTATTCAGAAAATCTGCATTGTGATTGGTGTTTGACTTTTTAGTCCCGCCTCCTGACGCCTATGTCGTCATTTTGCTCCTTCCGAGGCTATCAGCCCCTTTACTCGAACAGTATTTGCTGCCCTGTGTGTCCCCCCCGCCCCCTCCCGCAGTTCGCAGTTTTTTCACCCCCCCCTCACCCCTCCCACTCCTGTTCGTGCTTTTTTAAATGTGGAAGCTGCCATTTGTAATGCAATACGTCTCGCGTAAATGCGAGTCGTATTGCATTGCAAATGCTTGTTTAAAAATAGTGCGCAGTCACTAGCAAGCCCACCTCGCGAAACGTAGTCGCAAAGACCGGAAGTCAGGCGTCTCTCACTTCAGTGTGGGCGGGGCTCCTGTGCACCGAGGAGAGTCCCGCACACCAGCCAGAGGAACACTGAGCTTCCCCAATTGCTCCAATGCCAAAGAGGGGGATCGGAGCCTCGTAGGCTTCCAGAAAAAAAAGCAGGGATACACGCTGCTCATCGCCGCAACACAGCCCGGTAAGTAGGGCCGGTCGGTGCACATTGTTGGTGCCGAGTGGAGTGCACCGGGAGGAGCTAGTGAACAGGGCTCCCTAAGGCACTGTTAGTGCCAGTGCTTGTTTTTTATCGGACTTTAGTGTTCTCTATCCTTATGTAATCCTTATGTAAGCCGTTTCGGGATTTTTGTGGGCAGGGCTTGTTTTGTATTTTCTTTTGGTACGGTGTGCGTTTGTTTTGGTATGCGAGAGCGCGCCTCGTCTGGTCGCTGGTCTTGCAGCACAGAGCTGGCTGACGGACAGCCACCACCGCCGCCGCTCATCGGTGTACCTCCTGTAACGTCACAGGGCCGGACTGAAACTTTAGGGAAATTTGAAGTGTGAGCAATGAGCATCTAGGGCGACCCCGGAGCTGGGAGGAGCTGCAGCTTTGCCAGGGCAGGGCATGCTGACCCCGAATTCTACCGAGGTTCAGCTCCACTGGTCCTCTCCCTGCTCACTGTCCTCTCTAGCGTGTGAGGAGCTACTGCCCTCCCGGTGCAGCGCATCCTAACGCCTCCACCTCCCCTGACCCTCTCTCTGGGCACTATCTTAACCCATGTAACTACCCCGGTTCTGCTCCTCTGGTCCCCTCCCTACTCACAGTCCTCACTGTACCTACCTGATTCAGCATCAGCAGTACTCTGCCTACTCACCATCCTCCTAACTCATTGTATCTACCCCAGCTCAGCTCCTCTGCTGATCTCCCTATGCAAACACTTGCATCTACTTCGGTTCAGCTCGCGCCAGCGCCTTTAGGCCTGCGAGGAGCTGCTGCCGCACTCGTACAGTACATCCCAACTCCAGCACGTAATGGGGTCTGATCCACTGCTCTTTTCCCGACATCTTGAGGAGCTGGGCTCTCCGTGTGAGGACAGTGCGTGTAACCCCTGCCTGCAGCTACTTCCGCTCATGCCGTGCCGGCTCCTGTGGTCCAGACTCCATCATGCGAGGAGCTGCTGCCATCCTAAGCCCTGAACCAACCGGGGTCAGATCCTCAGGTCCGCTCCCCCTAGGAGGACGGGGCTTCTAACCCCTGTATGACTTCCGCTCAGTCTCGTGACAGCTCCTGTTGTGCTCCCCGCCAGGTGAGAAGCTACTTCCACCCTCGTACAGGACACCCTAACACCTGTCCCTACCTGGGTCAGATATCCTGCTCCTTTCCCGACCACTTCAGGAGCTGGGCTCACCCTAGGAGGCCAGGGCATAAAAACCCCTACAGTTACTTCCGTTCAGCTCGAGCCAGCTCCTCTCTTTACCCCGGGTAGTTCTGCTGCCTTGTTCTGTCACGCCTGCGACCCTTGTACATAACCCAGTCCCGGCACCGGCTCAGCTCCTCTCTGTACCCTGCGAAGAGCTGTCCCTTCCTTCCAGCAGAACATCCATCCCTGGTGCCCCGGCCAGCTCCTGGGGTGCCATCACCATCCAGGGCGCAGCTGCCCCCTCTTCACCTCAGAGGGTACTGTCCCCAGGGCCTGTTCCTCCTCCGTTCTTTTATTTTGGACAAGCCAGCCCACCTCAATACTCACCGGCCTCCAGCTCTGCGGATTACAATCTCCGACCAAAAAGATGCTTTTCTGAGGTCAGAACTCCGTTTATATTAATGTGCCATTCTGCCCTGTGCCGTTCTGCCCTGTTCTGCTGTGCACTATTCTGTTCTGCCCTGTTCTATTTTGCAATGTTCTGTTCAGTTATGTGCTGCCCTGTTCTATTGTGCACTGTTCTGTGCTTCCCTGCTCTATTTTGCATTGTTCTGTGCTGCCCTGTTCTGCCCACTTCTGTGCTGGCTTTTTCTGTTGGGCGCTGTTCTGTTCTATCCAGTTTTGCGCTGCCCTGTTCTGGCCACTTCTGTGCTGCGTTTTTGTGTTGGGCACTGTTCCCTCCAGCTCAGTTATTGCAAAAGTAAACAAAATATTTTTTTTTCTGTTTGGGAAAGTGTAAAATACGTAAAAACTACTTTTTGAGCAGCTTTGGAAGTGCGTTATTGATCGAGTTGAACCGCTGCCGATCGTGTGCCTGCTGCTTGGTTTGGAGTTTATCACTGCTATCCTCCTAGCTCTGCAGTCACTGCTGTGATTACTCTGTTGCTTCTCATACTAATGACACCAATGTTATGCTACTGCTCTTACTACTTTTTTACGAATTATACCGTTACTACTAATGTACTAATGCTGCTGTCACAAAGCTACTCATGCCCCTATTACTGCTCTCCTGCTGCTATTCTGTTCTTCTCCTTTACTACTGTTACTGCTACCTGTTAACTACTAATACTGCTGTGAGTGCCTACTGCTGTCTTTGCTATTTCTGGCACTTCTGTTACTGCTGTCCTACTCACACTTCTGTTACTGTTGTACTCCTCACACTACTATCACTGCTGTTTTACTAACACTACTATTAATGCTCTCTTGCTAACTTTTATCACTGCTCTCCTGGTAACTTATTAACCGCTGCTCCCCTGGTACTGCACACAGTACTCTACTAATGCTACTAACGCTGCTGTCACAAAGCTACTCACGCCCCTATTACTGCTCTCCTGCTGCTATTCTGTTCTTCTCCTTTACTACTGTTACTGCTATCCTGTTAACTACTGATACCGCTGTAGCTGTCTATTGCTAATAATGCAGTTACTGCTTACCTAGAACTTCTGTCACAACTCTCACAATAACTCTGCTATTAAAGCTCTACAAATACCACTGCTGTTCCTGCTCTCCTAATGCTTTTATTATTGTTCTCCTGTTAGTGCAGTTCTACTCTAATAATGCTGCTCACAATACTGTCCCACTGTTACTTCTGTAATCTTACTCCTATTACTATTCTCCTGGTGAAATTGTATTTGTTCTCCTTATATTACTGTTAATGCTAAACTGCTCAATCTGCTGACACTGCTATCATACTAACTTTGCTCATACTGCTGTTCTGCTAATACTACTAGCAATGCACTAATGTTAACTGCTATCACTACTCTATTGCTCATGCTGTAACTGCTTTACTACTAAAACTGCTGCATTACTATTCTGCTACTTCTGAAGTCATTGCTAACCTGCTAACTTATTCATCTGATACTAAACACAGTATATTAATTTATTTATAATAGCAACTACACCACTAAACTCATTAATATGCCGAGACCAATTGGCATTGCCAATGCTTGTTTGAGCAAGGAGTCATTTTTCTTTTTTTACAATTTTTTTTAAAGAGGAAGGAAGTTCCCCAGAGTCTCCAACTTCCTGGTCCTGTCCTTTGTCTTCACTTTCTTGTTATTGTGGGTGGCCTGACCATGTGGGTGGCGGCCATTTTGTGAAGCCAGGCATTGTGCTTTTGCCATAGGCCTGCATTGTCTGTCTTGTCTTCCTTTTCTTGTTGTTGTGGGTGGCCTGGCCATGTGGTGGCGGCCATTTTGTGGGACCAGCCACTGTGCTTTTGCCATAGGCCTCCAAGCTTGTGGCCTAGACTGCCAGTAGGCCAAGAGGTAGTCATCATGGGTGCATAAAAACTGTTTCTGTGTTGTCTGTTGAATTTAAACATCATTTAGGGCATGGATGGCATTGGATTGAATTGTAAAATGTGGTTTTTTGGGGGGGTTCACTTTTTGGGTGTATGTTAGGCCTTTTCACCCAGTTGGCCCAGAGGTACTCATGAGTGCATGAAACAACTGTTTCTGTGGTGTCTGTTGAATTTCTTTTAGGGCATGGATGGATGGCATTGGATTGAATTGCAAAATGTGGAATTTTTTTGGGGGTCAATTTCACTTTTTGGATGTGTTAAATAAAATGCCTTTTTAGCATGTGTATGTGTTGTTGTTGTGGTTGTTGTGTAACTTTCCAACCTGTTTTTAGCCATGTGGATTTTCGTTTTTGCATTAAAGCTGTGTGTGTTGTTTATCAGGCATCCTTTGTCTGGCCATATAGGCCTGCTTGAGTTCATTGTTTGCCGTGCCTTGTGCCTGTGAGTGACCATGTGGCTGGGGGCCATTTTGTGGTGGTAGTTAGTAGTGTGCTGTTTTTGCCACGTAGGCCTGCGTGTCTTTCCATTGCTCCTCTTGTCTTACTGCTTCCAAATCCATCCCCATTGCCAGCTGCAGCTCCCTGATGCTGCATCCATCCCACGTGATGCACAAATTTAGGCCAAACAGGCTCCACTACATTTTTGTTTTTGTTCTTTGCTATTCTTATTCTTCCTGAGTGTACACAGTACACCAGGAAAGCCCTGGCCTTGTTGTCAAAGTCTCATAAATGGCTACACTGTTGTTGTTCACTGAGTTACTAAAATTTAATAATTGAGACAACCACACACTAAGTTATATATTATATTAGTTTGATTTGTACTATCGTTTGACTGATGTTCTTCTGCCTTTTTAGCTTTTAGGTGCACAAAAGACTGAGGAGGAGGTGTGTCATCATCGCCCGTTGTGCTGCCAGACAGACGTCCTGCTGCTGTACACGAGTCACACGACGTGACGTGTGAGTGACCTGACCAGACATCTCTGCAACTTGTGCAACTGAGTGCTGCTGACATCTGAAGAAGATGCCCCCAAAGAAAGCAGGTACCAGGTCCTCCAGTACCAAGAAAGTTGCTATTGAGAAGAAGGAACAGAAGAAGGAAGTGACACTTAAGTCTGGTGTGCCGCCCAATACCTTTTTTGGGAAACCAAAAATGACGCCTGCAGCAGCGGTGTCCGGGGGGCAAGCTGGGGGCAGCACCTCCGCATCAGTGGGCCCAACCCACCAACCCAGGCCTAGAGCACATGAGTGTGGAAGAGGTAGCCAGCCTAATGGTGGAAACTAGTGATGCTGAGCCTGAGATAAACTTATCGCTATCTGAAAGTAGTACCCAATCAACGCAAGAGGAAACACAGCAGATAAGTGGTCAACAACAACAGCCGCAACCACCGCCCGCAATAGTAGTTGTTGTTCCTCCCGAAGTAGGTGCAGTTCAGGAAATTGAGCCTCATGCAGAGGTAGAAGAAGAGGAAGCCACTCATTCAGAAGATCCATTGTCTTCCAAATCCCCAGCAAGGAAAAGGAGGGTTAGTCCATCAAGTTCTTCGCCAAGCCCCCCTTCTGATGATCTACATGCCACTTGGAAGCCACAAACTGAGTCTGAGAGGGAGACACGTCCCAAGACCAGGCTAGGGAAAAGGAAGGTTCCAGAAAGCCTTACACTTATGGAGGTCGATGTAGAACAGCAGGATGATGATGATGAGCCAGTCATCACGAACATCACTCCCGGCCCCGAGGAGATGGAGACCAACATTATTACCCTATCCAAAATCGCTGCGAGAGATGTAGCACGCATACCTCCAACACAGGTAACACCAACACGACCTACAGCTTCCTAATTTGCATTAGCAAAGGCCCGGCAGCGACCTACATCCAGCACAACCACCACCTCAGTAGAAGTAGGTAGTGGTACAGCACAGAGTCAAATTCAACACACACCCTCCAGTTCATCCGGCATTGGAAGTGGCACCTCCAGCAGGAGGCAAAAGTTAAGCTCCCCAGTTTGGGACTTCTTTACGGTTAGCGGAAAGGAGGAGAACATTGCTATATGCTCCATTTGTAATACCTCTGTTAGTCGGGGTAAGCTTGGTATAAACTATGGTACCGGAGGCCAAATAACCCATCTGAAAAAACACCACTTGATCGACTGGGAGGACCACCTTCACGGCATAAAAACTGCAACCATTGGTGTTGGTGGGGATAAACGAGTAGAAGATCCGATCACGGTGGAAGAGGAAGGACAGGGAGACATTCTCTCTGGTAGTGGTACACAAAGTTGCCCTGTCCCCAGCAGTGCAGTGTTATCGTCGCCCACATCTTCAGCAACATCTCAGTGGCACAAGAGTAAGAGTCAGCCTGAGAAAGCAAGGAGTACCGCAATGAAAAAAAGTGCGTCGTTGAGCCTAAGAGAAAGGAAAACCATGCAGCCTACCATTATCAGCATGTTTAGGGGGGAGGGGCAGTACGAACACAACCCACCCAATAGCACGTTTGTACAATGCGAAGCTGGCTAAAATGTTAGCACTGGACCTTCTCACTTTTTCTTTTGTTGAAGGGGTGGGTTTTCTGGAATTTGTAACAGCCATCTGCCCAAAATGGCAGGTTCCCAGCCGCTACTATTTTGCCAGAGTTGCTGTTCCAGCACTACATCACGACGTGCTGGAATTGCTTGGAAAAGCCTTGAAGCAGAGTGCTGTTCAGAGTATCCACCTGACATCAGACATGTGGACCAGTTGCCAAGCCACTGATTACATGTGCATCACTGCACACTGGATCTCTTTTGTGGGGGTTAGAGAACAGATATCTGCTGGTGTTGACGCTGCTGAGATTTTTCATGCCACTCGCAAACATGCAACTGTAGCCATGTTTGCCATGGAGAAATCTCATACTGCTGCAAACATTTTGGATGAGTTTAACAGCAAGGTCTTTGAGTGGCTGCGCCCAAGAGGGCTTAACATTGGTTTTGTTGCCACAGACAATGGCAGTAATGTAGTTAGGGCCATGAAAGATGGTGGCTATTTCAGGGTCCCGTGTTTGGCACCCTGCATTAACATTGTTGTTCAAGACTTTCTGAAAAATGAATACAAAGTCAGCAACTTACTGGCCACCTGCAGAAGAATATGCACACATTTCAGCCATTCTTTTAAAGCCCGGAAGCAGCTGAGGGTCATTCAACGTGAGCAGTCAAAGCACTCATCCAGGAGGTGCCAACACGTTGGAACTCAACTTATTACATGCTTGATCGTCTGTTTGAGCAGTACATACCACTCAATGCTTATGTCATGCAAAGATTAGGGGATCCTACTGTGAGAGGCATGACCGTTGAGATGGGTCAATGGGACCTCGTTAAATGCCTGACAGAGATGCTACTTCCATTTGAGATCTTCACACGTGAAGTCAGCAGGGAGGACTGTACTATGGGCCAAGCTATCCCATTGTTGCACATGCTAGAGCAACAGCTGAAGGAGGTGTCTGAAACGTACGCAGGTGTGGATGACAAACAAGACGCATATCATTTGGCGGACTCCTTAGCCGTTCGCTTATCTGAAAATTCAAGGATTCAAAATAACATTGTGTCACATCCACATTACATTACTGCCGTGAATTTTGGATCCACGGTACAAAGTATTTCTGAACAGTAAGGCAGTAATTCCTTTTTCAGAAGTGGATGTTGCCAAGTACAAAACTTTGATAGCTAAGCAAGCCATTGACTTTGAAAACGAACGGCTGGTAATTAGAGGCCCCCCGCCACAGGCCATAACAAGTACTACAGGGCATCCAGAGTCAAGTTCTACTTCGGAGCCTGAGGGCAGTGCGTTTGCCTCCCAGCAGTCACCGACACCAACACTACCAATAACATCAACAACAGCAAGAACAGGATCATCCACAGTACAATCGGCAACTGATTGGTTTCTACGGCAGGGGTATGGTAAGTCCAGTGCTGATGCAAAGGCAAAAGAGGCCGAGCACATCGGAGCACCCCTGAGCATTGAGCGGACGGTCCAGGCCTATCTGGATGACCCAACAGAGGTCTTCATGGATCGAAACCCATTGGTGTATTGGTATGGGAAAAGAAGCCAATGGACAGTGCTCAGCAGGCTGGCGATAAAGTATCTGGCTTCCCCTGTCACAAGTGTCTCTTCTGAGCGTGTTTTCAGTGCTGCTGGTGCCATTGTAACTTTGAAAAGGACCAGTCTCTCGCCCAAAAGCGTGGAGAGGTTAACCATGATCAAAATGAATCAGCACTTTATACCACCGGAGTACAAAATACGTGAATCACAGCAGGAAGAGGAGAGCGACTTCGATGACGTAAGTAGTGGGTTACATGACCTACTTCTGTCCGAACCACCAGAGTTTGAGGACGAGCTCCTCTTCCCTGACAACTAGGCTTTCAAATTGTTACTTTCTTCCTTCCTTTATTTGTGTGTGTATCTGTCTTTCTGGTTCAAATCAAATCACAACATATCCATCACCACCCTCTTCTCTTTTTATTTCCCTATTGGAGTTGCACGTCTGTGCATTTAACTGTCCACTCCTCAGAGTCCTGCTCCATCTTCCTGACTCGCCCTAATTACATTTCCATCAAGCCAGACATTGGAGTACAAGAAATGTTGCCTCTAACAGTCCCTCCATAAGAAGTGAAACGTGACTATAGCTATCCTCCGTTTTGTTTCCGAGCCGAAACTCATCACTGTCCGAAGGCTACCGCCTCTGCAGGCATCCACAACTCTTCACTGTCAGAACTTGGGCAGGCATCCAAAAGTAAACTCATCACTGTCAGAAGGCTACAGCCTCGGCAGGCATCCAAAGCTCATCACTGTCAGGACAGAAGGTACTTGGCAGAGAAAGACAAGACTCTTCGAAGAAACTTGCTGACATTTCTGCAAACTCAATTGACCAATGACCGCTACCCAGGCCGCGGCCCATCACAGCGCTGACCATGTGAACCAACTTAAACTGCGACAAAGTGCCACAGATGAATAAGACGAAAACCGAAACAGCGACTAACAACACTCAAAATGAATGTGGAGTAATAATGAGGTCACTGCCTCGTTAAAAAAAAACACACACCTGTCAGAACTAGGCATCTGATGATCTGACAGCCAAAGAGAAGAGCAAGACAGGTAATGATGGCATGCATTGGATGCTTGCTGACTCTGAGCGATTGCTGTTGTTTGTTGTGTTGATGTTGTGCATGAAGTCGAACTCTACTAGTTAATCTACAAAGTGAAAGTGACTCAAGTGACAGTCAATGTTTCCCTTCTTGTTGTTTAATAACCACATTTTACTCCTACTACTGCAGGTGCAGGCCAATATCCGTTGCAATTTTTTAATATGGAATATGGACTTAATCGGAGTCACTACAGACTGAGTTGGAGTTGGACAACACGTACCACACCATGATGATGACCATACTATCTTTGCACGCAGTCAGTCAGTTGGATCGGAGATGATTGATGGAATAACTGCGTTTCATGAAGTGGCATAAAAGGTAAACACAACAATTCAACAAGAACAACAGCAGACCTACATGTCCATGTAGTGGTGGAGTCGAGTGTAGTGGTATGACTGACAGCGGCGCATTGATTTAGTCACTTAATTTTGAAAATGCTAGGTTGCTGTATATGCCTTTTGTCTGGCTCTGTCAAAATCTAAGGTAAATGGAGGTTGGGTCACGGCCTGGTGCCGTGGGCCTGTTCTGTCCTGTTGTTGTTGTAGCTTAATGCTGTAAACAGAGTAGACACGATGTATCCAAGCCGCCTCAGGCTGAAAGTGTTCTCTCTTCTCTTCTTGCACTCCACCGTAATTGATGCTTTTTTTTTATTAATTGATTTTTCAATATCCCTTTTGTTTTCCATCTTCACTTACAGGCCGGCCTTTACCCTGTGCTATACTGGGAGAAACAACTCACACTTACCTTACCAATCCGCATCAGGCAGGCAGTGGCACCCAATATTGATGTGCGGAGCGTCCATGGAAGATAGGACCAAGAGGAATGACGAGATTCAACTCCACAATTTGACCAGGATAATACAGTAACTTTAGTATCATTCATCATTCGTCTTTTAATTAATTTGATTCCTTTTTTCTCTTCAATCATTACGACTGTGTGTTGTGTTGTTGTTTGTTTGCTAATTGATCCCTACAACTATTTTTTAATTTTCTTTGCTATCTTTAAAAGTAAGCCCGGTACAACATGTAATTTGGGTCTCTCTGAGGGCATACAGGCAAGGCAAATTGCATAGAATATACTGCTGCCCTGTACTGTCTAATTGCCTAGTAGTAGTTAGTAAGTACTACTCATTAACCATCAAGTTATCTTCATCATCATGCATGCATTTCCTTTTTCTCCCTATATAGATTTATTGGATACGATCATGGTCCTCTGCCAAGATTGTGTTTTGCTTTTGTTGTGTCCATGCGTACTGTTTTTCTTTGTCAAACCTTTCCCCAAACCCCCCTTCCCATCCATTCATCAAACCCTAACCCTCTTCCCCCGGGCTGTGTGATTTATATTGAGGTGTGATGTGACTACATTAAATGTACACCAACAATTGATCACACGCTTGCTGGGGCAGATGTGGTGAAAGCAACACTAATTCAATTTCAAGGCAGGGCGAGGATCTTCTTCTGCTTGCCCACCCATGCTCAGTCTATGTGCAAGCCAATTTTTTTTCCAAAGGGACCTAATACATCATAATTAATTGATGGCATTGATTGGATTCATCATCAACATCCTACCACACAGCAGTAAAGGTTACGAATTACGATTGTGTTAAGTGACTCACTCGACACAACTACAGTTTGTAACTTCTTGTACTAGGCTGTCCCCGCCACCATTATGTTTTATTTTACTTTAGCAGTTGCAATATTGTTTGTTTGGCAGTCTTCTTCTATACTGTACTTTACTTCGTTCTACTACTCCTCCCACAGTCTCTCTCAGGCAAGTGACTGTCTCTTTTTTTTTTGTTGCAAATGCTACTGCCAGTGTCTACTACTACCACCACAACCATGGCATCTTCTCCATTCTCTTGGGAAACCATGCAGCCATCGCTGTGCCGAACTTAATCATCATCAATCACAGGTAAGATAAGTTTGGTGGGAGGAATAATGGACTAGGAGGAGAGACTGACAGTACTAGTACGACAAATAACTCAGTGAGGGGTACCGCATCTATCTGTTTGTGTGTTACATAATCGGCAGATTATTTAAATCAAACACTGGCTGCGGCCCTGCAGCAGCAAGGAAACCATGTGACGTAAATTCGTAAAACAGTAACCCCCCCACAAAACATTAACATCGTATGTTTAAGTATAAATATAATTTATTACCCTAACAAAAATAAACTATCCCACACCTGACCCACCCCTCTCCCTAACCCCAACCAATGTCCAAAACGAAAAAGTCCAAACAATGTCCATAAACCCCAACGCCCACTTCCCACCCACCAACAAAAGGAATAAGAAAGGGGCAATCCAACGGGGTCCTAGATAGTTCTTAGATTCGGCGGGCTTTAAGGTGTTTGTCCATGAGGATCTTGACCCGCTCCTCTAGGTGCTCCTCTAGGCGTGCCATCCGGAGGAGCATCTGGCGGCGAAATGCCCTGCAGTGGCATCCAGAGTGGGGGGCAGCAGTGCTGGATGTTAAAGAATTGCGGCGGCGGGCGGCTGCCTGACCCTGGCGCCGTACCACTGGAGGCGGGGCCTGGCAGGGGCCCGGGGCATTGGAGGAGGCTGCAGCTGCTGCCGCCTCCTCCTCCTCCGCCTGAGCCACCAGCCGCTGGTACTCTTGGCAGATGGCCTCCAGTTTCCGGTGCCGGGCCCTGGCTGCCAACTCCTTCCGTGTTGGTTTTTCTTGGGAAGGAGGATCTATATCAAGAAAGAAAAAGAATATTGTTGTAACCAATACTCTTAGCAAAACAGTAACACAAAATTAATTCAACACATAGTGGCACAGTAGCACTAGCAAGCACAGTACATAACATTTGTGGTAATAATCTATCCTCCCACTTCCTCGGCCTCTAACATTTGTGGGAGTTTCAGGCATTATACTAGCACTATGGACTCCAGTACACAGTACACCAGTCTTCTTCTTATCTCTAGTTTAGCGAAATTACATAACCTTGTTGTAGCCGGCATGCCAGCTCAGTCAGCTAAGCTTGCACCCAAGACAAACATACAAGTCATGACGCAGACTCACGTTAGTTTTATTTACTACTGTCTGCAGGTGGGGAAGCTCGTATTTTTCTATTACGGGTGGCACTGGCCATACTCTCTCTGTTACATGAAGGGCAATTGTTCAATTTCACTTTCACCCTGCCCTGGCTACTACAAAAAGGCAGATTATATATCTGATCCAATGATCATTGCTTATATATGGGACGACGACATAAGGTCAGTAGCGGTCGGTGGTGGGAGTGCTGCCGGGCGGTGACGTGGGGTGGGGGAGGGGCAGGGTGGGGGATAGTAAACTATGGATTACGGCCAATTACAGGTAAGTAAACATATAAATAAATAAAACTAATTTCGTTGCGCGCACTGCATCGCATTTGGCGGTGCAGTGCACACAATGAAAATCGCTTTATTTATTTTTATGTTTACTTACCTGTATTTGGCCATAATCCATAGTTTACTACCCCCCACCCTGCCCCTCCCCTCCCCACATCACCGCCTGGCAGCACTCCCACCACCGACCGCTACTGCATAAGGTACTTTGTTTTGATTGATTGTGTAACCAACAGATTGGCCACCCTTTGCAGGCTGGCTGACACAGTCGAAAATAAATTAACATAGGTAGGGAGTGGTCCTCGGAGTCGGAGGAAGGCGCTTGATAACTAACTATACACAATATATATATATGATGTGCTTGCAAACTACTGTAAGTCAACTGTATTCTGAAAATACAACTTACATTCCCGTCGGCTTTGCTACTCTGGCGCGGTTTCTTTTACATTCTCTTCAAACTAAGACTCTGCATCCAGTGACAGTCTCCACCTATGCTGTCTATGATGAATACATCCAGGCATCCATCCATTCAAAGTAAATGTCTATCATTCTTCTTAATCTCTCCACAAACCTTAGTTTGTTTCACCAACAACCACCCATGCGTCCACTCCTTCCTTGCTTGCCTTGGCTTTGAGTTTGACCCAAACACCGCTGATGATTCTTGCTATCCCCAGTATCCACCCATACTGTGTCGCCCACCCAGGCAGGCATCTTCTTTCACCTTCCACCCATCCTTCAACAACCCATGCATCTGATTCCTATCAGCCACCTATGCATGCTTCCAACGTATCCTTCTCTGCCAGTCATATTACATCTCGCCCGTCCTTCCTCCTTCCACCCTTCTTTCCCTTTTTGTTCAACACATCCATCAAGGTCATCTGATCTGACTTTTAGTCTTCTCCATAAAACTTTCATAGCTGAGTTGGAGTCAGATAGAAGAGGCCATTGGTTACTCAACTCACGCTGCTAATGCTATTGCTAATGCATTGCTAATGCTAAGTAAAGGGTGTCTTCTTCAACCGTTGTATAATGTTCACTACAACTTCATACTTAATAAGTCTCAACAGTTCAGTGAGTGAAGTGAACACCCTTCCAGCTAGTGTAATGTCAATAAGTAATGACTATAACTTACCACCGCCCGCCACTGCTACTTGCTCACCCCCTGTATCTCCTGCAGGTGCCGCATCTCCTGGCCCCTCCAGAATGGCCGCATCGCCATCGCCGCTGCTCCCGCCGGCACTGGTGGTCGGTAGTACGCCTAGAAA
The DNA here is from genome assembly GCA_963921515.1 of Calotriton arnoldi. Lineage (NCBI taxonomy): Eukaryota > Metazoa > Chordata > Amphibia > Caudata > Salamandridae > Calotriton > Calotriton arnoldi. Next base: position 710,779 of record CAWUFW010000666.1, read on the forward strand.
AAACATTACACATTTTTAGATGCCTGTACACCTCCCCCTATTTATTCGTTTTCACTAGCAAGATTGAAAAAAAAGTTAATACATACATATACAACATACATCACTAGTCCAAATCGGGTACTAGAGTAGAGTCAGTAGACACTAGTAGTGTTATGGTCCCTAGGGTCATTATTATAGTCTACTCTACTCTTTGCAAAGTTAGCCTGAGCCATGCAACCATTTTAGATTCATGTCTTTTGCGCATGTTACCTCGCAGCTTGTTGTGCAGTAAGACGCCTTTGAGCCCACATGAGCTCATACAGCTACTGTCTGAGCGTTGCGTACAAGAGGTCGAAAAACAAGCCACTTTGTTATGGAGTTCGGTTAGTCCGTATTGCTTAGCCATAACATATTACACTTTTTGGCATGATTGAGAAATGCTTGCATTATACTATCTAACGCGCACCATTTTTCTCATAACAGGCGGAAGATTCTCTTCTACGAACCAGAGATTTGCAGAGCTTATGATGCATGTAACCAGTACTTCTACGTTCTACGGTGAGGGGTCTCCCAGAATTCGCACAGATCTTTTGTCTTCTATCAAGCACTTGTAACAATGTTTATTGTTTTAATCTTATGCATTTTGCTGTTGGAGCTGGCTGTAGTACACTGAATTTTATAGAACAACGTACAGAGCTTGTTAGTTGAAAATAAACCTTTTGAACTTACACATAGACTCTGTGGTATTTGGTGTGGTGGTGGACTTACACGAGTGAGTGAGCGAAAGGGTGTTATGTTCTGGGTTGTGTAATCATTGTGTATCTTCGGGTGGGGGTTCGGGGACCTAATGAGACACTATAGCTAGTCGGTCAGGGGATTGTGGGTTCACTTCTGACTGAGGTGTGAGGAAGGTCCAACCTCCCATCACCAACATCCTATTTTCTTGTGCATAGTTCTGTATGTGGCTGTGCAGAATCCCCACAACAGTAGTAGTATGTACTATATCCTATCAAAAATAGTCAAATATCTGGTTGGGCATTTTGTTGGTGGGAATTGTCAAAGCCTCAAGATTAAGAAGACTAGAAGAGGACAACCCAAAGGACTGGACTCAGTGGCTAGAGCTATTGGTCAATCTGAGTTGTATTCAAAACCTTAAATAAAGAGTGGCCAACTGGGCAAGCTTAGCTACAGACAGACTAATAGTAGTAGTACAGAGAGTCATAGCAGAGGCAGTTAGAACTTAGAGGCAGGGATAACCAGAATTTAGAAACAGATAGTCAAGATCAAAGAAGCTTTTGTAAAAAATAGAATTAGGAAGTGGAACCAGAATTAATAGTTCGGAAAAAATAAGGTGCAGTAAAAGTTAGGGAAATATAATTGTTAATATTAACCACTGGAGGACTTACTGGGGCCAGCAGCAGGGCCCTCGGTAGAGGAGCGGTCCTCTGGTTGTCCCGCCGACTCGGACCCCGTCTTCTTGCCACTGGGTGCTGCTGATCAGTGATCATGTAAGATATAATAAAGAAAGAGACAAACATTAATGATTGCTGTGAAACAAATAAATTATTTTAAAAAACGCTCAAAAAACATTTTAGGAAACAACAATTGCAATAAAATTGACCTATCTAATCAGATCGACTATTGGCTTGCGGGATTCACGGACCGTCTACTTATTTATGAACACAAATCCAGTGTTCCATTCTGATTGATTCGAATCCAGAATACTAACTAAGCCTAAGTACCACTTGACCTAGCCCACCTATTCCAGACGGGCCAATTGTTCACTAAGTCTGCATTTCCATTTTTTTAGCCCTCAAAAATGCATAGATGAGATGGAGGACACATGCATAAATTTGTGCATACACCAAATTGTTGGTTGGTTGCGTCTGATGTTCTGCTACTGACTGACACTGCTAAGCCTACCACTCACTAAACAAACTACAAAAGGTTCTACTAAGGACTGGGGTAAGCAGCACTCAGTGACAGAGGATGCGTCACTCAGACCGCTAAAAAATTATCAACTAATACTAACTAAACCTCGTATCAATCCATCCACCACTATTTGACAGGAGGACAAAGGAAGGACTAGAGTCTCTCTAGCAATAGCATTACCTAACTTAAGTTCTCTAAAGTAAACTCTTACATAATAATCAGCCCAAGCGAGCACAAAGTTGCAAACAAGTAAGAGTAGCGCCGAGCACCTGTGTCCTACAATCACAGAAGATTTTGAAACGTAATTTACCTGCAATGTAAGCAGCAGTATTCTTGTTATTCGTAAAAAAATTATACACAATACTTATACTACTATATATTAGCTACTCACCAAGCCCCACGACCTCGACACCTAGCAGGTCCAACAGGTCCTGCTCCCAGTCCAGGATGTCTGACCACCTGGTTATGGGTGCGCCGGACCCCTGAGCAGCGAAACACTGCCCGGCGCACCTTCGCCCACCGGCGGTGACGCTCCTGGGTAGGGTACCCGGAACCTGGCTTGCCGCCTGCTGCCAAAGTCAAGGGAAGGTGGCGCTGCACAAAAAAAACAAGGGCGGCCACCTCTGCCTCGCAAAAAAGCTGCCGGGCTTGCACCCCTGCAGGGCGCAGTCTGCCGCAAGGCAGGCGGCTCTTGGGCACAGGCGCCTTGCCCTTGGAGCCGGTAGTGCTACCCTTCGCCATGGTTCTGGGGTGTGTGGGAGGCAGAAAAGAAAAGTTAGAAGGAAAAAATAAAGTTAGGGGAAGAAGTAGGAGCTTAAAGAAGGAAGTAATATAAAACAGTAGAAAAGTAAAAAAACACAGTAAAAGTAGAAATAAATGCAAAATATAGACTTAGGGACAGAGAGAGATAGATAATAAATAAAAAAAATCAGAAAAACAGTGTAAAAAACTAAGGATTGCAAAGATTGAGGGAGGATAGAAAAGCAGGCCCAGAACCATAGCATAGAGTGAAAAACAAGATGGCCGCGCCCATCGCGACCGCGTGGGTAAGTTCGCGCGATATTTTCCCCTGAGCACGCAAAAAGCATTGCGAACAAGTAAAACGCATTCCCGAACATGAAATGCACATCGTGAACACGCTATCGCGACCCGGAACAGGAAATAAGGCATCGCGAACGGGCGGGACAATTGAAAACAAGATGGCCGCACCCATAGGCGACCGCATGGGCAAGTTCGCGAGATACTATCCCCCGAGCACGCAAACAGCGTCCCGAACACGCACAACGCGTTCCCGAACAAGAAAAACGCATCGCGAGCGGGCGCGACAAGCAACTACGCCCGCTCGCGTAGCTACGCGTAGCTACGCGTAGCTCACGTATCGCTTTAACATCTTCGCGTAGCTTCGCGTAGCGCGACTACGCGAACTACGCCCAGGGTTACTAATGAGAAAGTCCGACAATTGCTTATCAGTGTAAAGTGTAAATACAATGTGTGTTTCGGTTTGATTTCAATAGAGAAGTTTGACAATTGCGTATAACTGTAAAGCATATACACCATGTGTATCTCGCTTTGATTTCAGTGTGTCTACAATACAAAGACAAGTGTTTTTATACATACGGTGTAGAGTCTTTTTGTAGCGTACGCAGTGTTTACACTCTAGCCTTGAGGATAAGCCTGACTGCTTGGTGCCAAGCTACCAGATGGTGAGCACAGGTTATCAGACAATTGTATCATAGTCATCCTAATTGGATCGGTGGATTCTGACTGGCTTCGATGCGTCTTAGCCATCCCGAAACCGCTGGGTCTAACAACAATAAGTAAATAAATTAAAATAACTCTAAGTGGGTCAGTATGTCCACACATGGGTGCCAGATATTGAGGAATTGTAGTACATATATTTAACATACACAAGCTGTTAAAATGCAGCTGTGATGTAGAGTGTTATTTTACAAGCTGTAACCCTGCAAACGTCTTATCTCATATAAAAAAGTATTTTCATCGCCCAGTAAGGGTGTCAGCAATTAAGATGCGATGACTCACTGATAGGTAGTCTTACCAGAAACATAAATATCAGAAGATAAATGTGTGAAATCTCCTTTAGTTTTTGTTAAAAATAAACTTTCTCGGAGTTTATTGATTTTTCTTAATGTTTTGGCTTTGTTTTTCTTTTTCATGCTATCTTTCCAGTTAAAAGTAATCTGGACTTTTTAGGTCATGAATAAAAACATACCAGGTAATTGCAAAGTTCACTGCACCTACTAATATTTGGGAGCTATACAGTCAGTAATCCTGCTGTTGTCCACAGCTCTATATTGGCAAGTCAAATCTGCCAAAGTGTAAGAAAATCCCAGTAAATATCGGGTTAGTCAAATATTTGGAGAAAACAAACATTTTGAAGGGCAAAACTTATAAGTGGAGGGAAGTATGGCACCTGCTAAATTTAGAACAAAGAGTTATCAGGATTTCACTCGGTGTAATAAGCATCTCATCCTCCTCCCCAACACTGGTGATCAGGACCTACATGTATTTATTTACAAACTGTACTTTTATTTGATTGTTGTTTTTCACATGTAGAAATGTATTGAAGCCCAGACCAAGCTACCAAAAGTAAGCTAAAGTAACACTGCTTGAAAACTGATCACTCCAATGGTCCTACTGTTTAAGAGGTGTGGGAGTGCAGTCACACTTCACAAGACCGAACTATCCCTGAAAGTGTGACAGCCATGTTTTCATGGACCTGTGACCAAATAACTGAATAAAATGTAGACATTCCAAAGATTTGAACACACCAAAACTGCTGCTAGTGGGTCTGCAGCACTGATTTGGCCACCCACTTACTCAGCCCTTTAAACATGTCTCAGGTCTGCCAATGCAATTTTAAACTGCCATTTCAACCTGCAACAATAAACCTTTTGCCAGGCCCAACCCAGCCTTTTTAATGCATATAGGTCACTCTAGGGGAGGCCCTACACAGCCCAGAGAGCAGAGTGCAGTGTATTTAAAAAGGTGGACATGTACTTTTACCTTTTACATTTCCTGGTAGTGAAAAACGCTTACATTTGTTTTTCACCACTACAAGGCCTACCTCTCCCATAGGATAACATTGGGTTTCCTTATTACATTTGATAAGTGATAACTTTCAATTGGGAGCAAATCGAAATGTTGAGTTTGGTGTCTAAAGAATTGTAATTTAAAACCCTCTTTAATGGTAAGGTTGGATTTTTAGTCATCATTTTTAAAATGTCACTTTTAGAAGGTTGCCATTTTCTTGTCCTAACCATTTGGTGCCTGCAGCATGTATCCTGGGTCACATGACTAGGTGTAGCTGGCAGTTGATCTTTGTGTATTGCTCCCTTACAGTTAGACAAAAGGGTAATAGGTGTTGGCAGGATGGGCCATCTCTGACTAGATAGGGTGGAGGAGCTGTGTCATCTACCACACCTGCACATCACAAAGACTCTGCCTCAGCACACTCACAATGGGTTTCTGTAAGAAATTGTGTTACTGGCCGAGAGGGGTGAGCCCCTATTCAAGCAGCAGCCACAACCCTTGTCAGGGTGAATGCACAACCAACCCCAAATTAACCTCTGCTTATCCCTTTGGTAGTTTAGCACAAAAGCTGTCAGACTTAACTTAGAGGCAATGTGTAAAGTATTTATGCAGCACTTTAAACAGTATTCAAGTGAAACACAACATAAGAAAAAATCCCACACCAATGTAGAAAAAATTGAGTATAATTAAAAACAGTAATTTGACACCAAAATTACAACAATCCTATCAGTAGAAGCGGAGATAAGCATTTATAAAGATTTAAGTGAAAATAGCACCAAAAAGCCCAAATCACCACTTGCGGCTATCCGGTCGTGCGACACCGGGAGAAAGTGACAAGTTCAGGTCGACCGGGATGGTGCGTGGGTCAGATACAGGGACCAGCTTAGTCCCGCTGAAAAGCTACCTTCTCAGTCCAACACAAAAAGTCCCACCAATGGAGGGGACTGCAATGAGCAGGAAAGTGTCACCGATGGTCGTCAATGTCGCTCGAAGAGCAGGCATGGCATAGTGGACAGTCATTGTTGTAGCATGAAGATCCTGTTGTCATCACGACGGTCTGACAGGATCTGTGGTTGATGCTTGAGCAGGGTTTCCCACCCTCAACCAGTAACACAATTTCCAAAAACCAATTGAACACAGGGATGTAGGGGTTCTAAAACTCATAGCCACATCAAGCATATCTGGCAAGGATGTCAAAACAGTTGGATGCTCTACAAGGATAAATGCAATGCTAAGATCTGAGATACAGTTTCAAACATATTACACAGATGTTGTGGAGACCTGCTGTAACCTATTAACTGTTTTAAGAGAGAAAAATTCATCCATGGCATATGGCAATGGTAGGAAGGCATTCTGTCATTTCATAACTTAGGGCAATTTCAGGGCAAGGTTTATGAAAAATGCACTTTGAATTGCATTACAAAACAGCCACTTTACCATCAGATCAGAACTTGTGCATTGACAGATATGTAATGTATGTTTCAGTAGCATACAAACAAAAGATTGGGCTCAATGTTGTGCTCTCAAAATAACAACATAGAATACAGATAGCATGGTGGAAGATAGATAACTTGAATTCCGTTTATATGCTATGTATGTGTGCTGCAATCTTATTGATCTATTTATTCAGCAAGAGTCATTCTCATCTATGTGAGCTATATACGTCTCATTGCTCTTCTGAATGAGATCAGGCAATTGCAGAGTTCTCGTGCATAAAACACATGCTTGCTGAAGCCCTGCTATCTTGTCAAAATTTGGAAGAAGAATAAGGCTGTTGCTGCTGAGGAGGCGGCAAGGGAGTTCAAACTAGAAGGCTGCATGAGGAGTATAATTATTGACTTACATTTTGATGCTTCAGATCAAAACATAAGTACCCCACTCAAATAAATCCTATTCCTGCACCACTTGAAGAAGGGAAATGTCACAGTGAAGTCATTAGAACCACCAAAAGTGTCTGAAGTTGCCAAATGGGGACACATTTTAAAACATACCCTTAACCTGACGTTGAAACATATTTCAGCCATTCTAGGACTGTTTTACAATTTTCCTGTGATTTACTGCTGGGCTTTTGTATCAAGTAGACACCAGGGCACAGATTTATTAAGCCTTTCTGTTGTCCTTTTGTAGCAGAAGGAGACACAAGGACAACGCAAATGCTCCTATAATGTTTACAAAGCCACGCCAGGAGCGATTTGCGCCGTCTTGGTCGCTATGTAAAGAAATTAACATAAAGCAGCGACTTGCACTGTGTTACGTTACATTTCAAGTTGGGAGGTGTTCAATCGGTGGAACCTGGGCATTCACATGTATCCAGCCATGGATTTTGGCACTTTGTCAGATTTACTAAAGCTAGTAAACATAGGAACGCATCAAAATGCTACATCTTCCACAATGCTGCTAAGGATTGTTTTTATGTAGGAAGGTGCCCCTTCCTGCACATAAACAATCCTGCCCATACCGCAGGCACCCTTGCACTATGGTGAAAGTGTGCCTGCATTGGTGCTAGACAGCACACAGTGCACAAACGCAAGGTGAGAGCAAAAATGCTCCATATCCTTATAAATATGCCCTGTGTTGTGGTACAGATTAGTAAATATGCCCCCAAGACTGCTGTGTGCAGCATTATCACACTATTCTGAGTTCCTTGAAATGGGGCATGACACATTAACATCGTACGTTTTACTTCCTTTCTGAGGTGTTAAACTCAGGCTGGTGCGTGTTTTCCCTGCAGGAATACTACTAGGGGCCGCATTACACATGCAGCTCATTTTCCTTCATTGAGCCGGGCGCACCTTTAAAAAGGAGCGCCTGGTGCAATGAAGGAAAGAACCCGCATTATGGAGAATGTGCTGCCCACAGGGCTGCTGCGAACTCGTGCTGCCCTGGGGGCAGCGCATTCATATTAAATGCGGAGTGGCTGCTTTAAAGCCGCTCTGTGTTTTACGGTGCAGGCGGCAACCCTTCTGCTCTTTTAAAGGGGAATAGAGATCCCCTTGCAGGAGGGTGCAGTCAGTGAGTGCACCCTCTGCAGAGGGCTGATGTCAGAGGGCGCACTGATAGTGCGCCACCTGAGGGCTTCTTTGCCTCTGCACCCACATTTGGAATACAGCGTGGGTACAGAGGCAAAGGGATTCCCTCATTTGCATGGGGCACTCCCCGATGCAAATGAGGGAATGCCCTCTGAAGATAGCGCTGGCGCTTTATGTGCGCTAGCACTATTGGTATTACCGAAGGGGCCACACAAGCGTCTGTGGCCCCTTCTGTAATACCAAAGTGCCCGGGGGGCGCGCAAATTGGGCGCAAATGCCCATTGCGCCTCAGGGAACTTTATGTAATACGGCCCCTGGTATTACCCGACGAAAATTGTGTAGAGAAAAATCTGTGTGGTATGATAATTCTGTACTACTTATAATACCATGTCAGGCGCAATGGAAAGTAATATGGGAGATTAAGTGAGGCCTATAATGCTTTTCAAGTGAAGCAAGAATCCAAGACACATGCTGCTAATGTGTGAGCATTATTTCACTCTATCCTGTGGGGAAAGTATGATGCAGGACTTACAGTGCTTAATTTGAGCTGGTGGCTGCAGATGGGGCCCACCAGCAATGATATTTTTGGGGACACCAGCACTTCCTTTTAAAAATCTGATTTTGACCAAGAGAGGAAAAATACAAAAGGAGGAGGAAGAGAAAGAGTGGAAAACAGTGACAAGGGTAGAAATCAGGGATGAAAAAGAAGCTTCAATATTGAAATAAAGGGGCAGGGAGCGTAGGGTGGTACTCTTGGTACTAAGCACCCTTGACATTCGACAGCACCGGCTATGGGCTTCTGAGAAAAATTGTTTCTTCCTGCACTTATTTTACAAATTAAGCACCGACTAAAGATGTCCAGTGAATCTGCAAGAGATTCTGACGATTCTTGTATGTAACTCTTCATCAAGATGCAGTGCAGTTGCAAGCAGGTTGACAAATTCAGGATACTTAAAAAACACTTCACAGGGCACATAATGAGACACTGGAAACGTAGCTGTGGTGAAATAATTGCTTAATGAGCAAAAATATAACTATAAGGCAAGATCATTTGAACACCTACATAATTAAAGAGCATCTGAGGCATCAAAAGCAACTTCTGTGACTGCAAGGCATTTTCTGAAGGAGTGAAGGCGGACTTCATTCTTAGTACAGATCAATTACACCTAGTTAACTATGTAAATGGGCGATTAATGAGTATTGCTTGCAGGCACTTAGGTAATTGCATCAGAAGAGCTTGCCTGAAAAGAAAGCGCTCTAATCAGCATCTCAAAGTGTTAGCATTGACTGAAGCCAATCAAAAAATTTGAGGATTGGGCAAACCGTATTTAATGTTTCACATTAGACCAGATAATTATGTACATAGGAATCCCATACACATGCAGAGATAGTGGTCTTGGAACCCTCACCAATGTGCAATTTGTTAGGTAACATGATTCAACTGAAAAATAAACACTCCTGCGTACCCTGTCGTGCAGAGGGGCCACCACTTACGAGGGCCCCCATGCCCCCCAGTTACTCCAAAGGGCACCACACAATGGTAACAGGTAAAAATCCCACTTTTGTTAAAACTAACACTGGCAGGAGGGCATTGCTTCCATTATTACTACTGAGGTATTGTTAGGAGTGTCAGTCTTATATATGAGTACATATGTCAAGACTATCAGGAAACTCAAGGGTCCCGCAACATCATCGGCATGGATGCACGGCTGTCAAAAGGGGGGAGCACCTGGGGCTGTTTGAGCCAGGCCCCACTCTATTTCAGTTCCCCATGATGCTCCTGCTAAGTGTATTGGTATATCACTATAAATACCAAGACGGCAGGCCAAACTGTCATGTGCACTTATGGTGCAGCAAACACTCCTCCTCCCTCTGGCATCACGGGAGCCCAGCACAGCTCCGCCCGCCCTAACCTGGCTGCAAGCTCAATACTAAAAATAAAATGATAATAACGTTCTGTTATTACCATTTTATTTTTCCTTTGCACTGCTCTTGGAGCCGAACACCAGCTCACCCACTAGGACATCCTCACCACTGAAGCCAGGATCTCCATCATGAACTCCGTACATTCGGAGGCACCCACGGACCCCTGTCCCCACCACGTCCTCAACCTCGGGAGCAAAACGATTGGTGACAAGCTCAGGCAAGTTCAGAACCCCTCCATCACCTCGGCCTCCTTCCCTGAGATCTGGAAACACCCTGAAGTGAGGCCCCTTCTGAAGAAGCCAACCACCGACCCAGCAGAACCAAAGAACTACCGGCCCATCTTTCTGCCCCTCTTTCCAGCAAAAGTCCTCAAGAAAGCAATCAACCAGCAGCTCACCGAACACCTGAAACACAAAAATGTCCTTGACCCCTCTCAATCCAGATTTTGAGCCAACCACAGCACCGATACAGCCCTGATCACAGCCACCTACGACATCAGGACCCTCATGGACCATGGAAAAAAATGTAGCCCTCATCCTCCTAGCCCCATAACTGCCTTCAACATCATCTCCCATTACATCTTGACAGACTCCACCACATAGGTATCCAGGGAGACGCCCTCAAATGGATCACCTCATACCTCACCAGAAGAACCCAGAGAATCCATCTCCCACCGTTCACATCGGAACCCAAGAAGATCATTTGTGGCATTCCCCAAGGATCGTCCATCAGCCCCACCCTCTTCAACACCTACATGACCCCCTTGGCCAACACTGTCAGATCACACAGACTTAACATCATCTCCTATGGCGAAGACACCCAGCTCATCCTCTCACTGTAAGAAGACCCCTCCACCACCAAAGCCAACTTCCACAGATGTATGATGGACGTCGCCGGCTGGATGAAGTATAACTGCCTCAAACTCAACTCAGACAAGACAGAAGACCTCATCTTTAGGAACAACACCTCCCCATGGAACAACGCATGGTGGCCCGTGGAACTCAGCCCACCCGCCGCCCCAACACACCACGCTCGCAACCTCGGTACCATCCTGGACAGCAATCTAGCTGTGAAGAGACAGGTAAATGCAGTCTCATCTGCCTGCTTCCACACCCTACGCATGCTCCACAAGATCTTCATATGGCTCCCAGTCAACGCCAGAAGGACCGTCACGCAGGTCCTCATCACCGGCAGGCTAGAAAATGGGAGCATACTCTACGTGGGAATCACTGCAAGCCTCCTGAAGAGACTACAGACAATACAAAACTCATTGGCAAGACACATCCTCGACCTCCCCGGAAGGACGCACATCACACCCCACCTCAAGAAGCTACACTGGCTCCCCATCCAGAAGAGATGCCAATTCAAGATGCTGACCCACACATACAAAGCCCTGCACAACGAAGGATCATCATACATCAACATACGTTGACCTTCCACCAACTGATCAGACACCTACGATCTGCCTCCCTCTTACTCGCAGACAAGGCTCGGATCCGTCTAACAGCAGCGGAGGATGCTCTTTTTTGCCAAAACCTGGAGCAACCTTCCTCTGCACCTCAGTACTGCCCCATCACTCCAGGAATTCAGGAAAGGACTCAAGACCTGGCTATTCGAATAAACAAACCACCTCACAGCAGCCAGCAGCCAGCAGCCAGCAACTCCAGCGCCTTGAGACCCTCATGGGTGATTTGCCACGCTTTATAAATAACTGATTGACTGATTGCCAGGAGATATTAGTAGCACATCAGCAATATATCTCAATATCAAATTGAAAGTTAAGGACAATATGATAGTGACTTCTTTACATAGGAAGGAACCAGTGTGTAATAGTCTACTTCACCTCAAGACTGCACAACTCTCATCCTTTAAAAAAGTATCCCCTATGGGAAACTTTTGACGGCCAGGCAAAACTGTACTACAGTAGAATAAATCAACAATGAACAGAATACCAAGATGATCAGAATCAAGGAAAGAAAATATGATGATACAACAATAAACTCAGTGAAATACAAAGCCTCCTTGTTAATTAGAGAGCAGTTGCTTTTTAAGAACAGAACTAAGAGCAATGAAAGTGATTGCACACATTTTATTACAAACTATAGCAAACCATCACAATGAGATACAAAAATCCTCAGGAAACATTGGAGACTATTGTATTTAGACCCGGTGATTAGTCAGAAACTCCTTAAGCAGCCTATTATAACATACAAAAGATGTAGGTCCCTGAAGGATAAACTAACCATGAGATATTTCTCCTGTGAAGAAAGAGGAAAGACTACATGGTTGGGACTACATGAAGGGTTTGTTGAATGTCAAAAATGCAAAGCCTGCTGATCAGGAATATCTTGTAAGGTACCACTATCAGGAAAAACCAAAGAAATAACGAAAAATCTGACATGTAAAACAAATAATGCTGTGTATGTCTGATCTGTCCTTGTCAAAAAAAGTATGTGGGAAGTACCATTTTTTCTGCTCAGAAAAGAATTCTAGAGCATGTTCGAGCTATAGGAAACAACGGTATGAGCTAACCAGAGCCGTATTATTTTAAGGAAGCACATAATGGAGATAGTAAGGGTCTGAAATACTATGCCACAGGTTGCTCAATGCCCACCATAAGAGGGAGGAGAGAGAGCACAATTTAGGCAGATTAAAACCATGGTACATAATAGAGCTCAATACAGTAGAGCCTAATGGATTAAACATAAGTGAGAAACTGGCAGTACACTTAGGGGATTAGAAATGCTATGATAACTGTGGATGAACTGTATAAGTAAAAAATACAAGTAATTGGTAATGATCATGTTTCATTGGTAACAATCATGTTTCTTTGATACAAAACTACATTTGCGGCTAGGCAAAGAAGCCATCCAAGATATGATGTATAGAGTTCTCCTTATAATTAATTTGATTTTCATTTTTATTTGTTTATAGCTGTTGGTGCAGAAAAAAGAGAAAGAGCCTGCTATACCACATACGCACAATGAGCTTACATGTGGAAATGTCTCACAGGGTTTGAATTCTAATTAAATATATTGTATATCTTCTTTGCAGAACTCTGTAGTGATCTGAGGCTCTTGAGCCCACATGGGCAATATTTACTTAGAATCTTTATGTTTGAGGACTGAGATAACAGGAAATGGGACATGCTGCCATTTTTCGTGAACTTTAACCAGACAGGAGATGAGCAAAATAATGCATGTTCAAATATGATTTATTGGGATTTAACAAATCTTTTTCATTTACCACTCGGACATGAATTTTTTCAACAACCGGTATTAAATGGTTCTGTTTTCTTCATATATCTTATATCATATCATATCATATCATATCATTTGTAAAGCGCACTACTCACCCGTGAGGGTCTCAAGGCGCTGGAGTGGGGAATGCTGCTACTGCTAGAAAAGCCAGGTCTTGAGGAGTTTTCTGAAGGTCAGCAGGTCTTGGGTCTGCCGTAGGTGGATGGGGAGGGTGTTCCAGGTCTTGGCGGCAAGGTGGGAGAACGATCTGCCACCAGAGGTCGCTCTTCGGAAGCGGGGGACAGTGGCGAGGGCGAGGCCGGCGGAGCGGAGCTGGCGGGTGGGGGTGTAGAAGCTGAGTCGTCTGTTGAGGTACGTTGGTCCGGTGTTGTGGAGTGCCTTGTGTGCGTGGGTGTGGAGTTTGAAGGTTATCCTCTTGTTGACCGGGAGCCAGTGCAGGTCTCACATGGGGTGTGATGTGGCTGCGGCGAGGGATTTCGAGGATCAGGCGTGCAGAGGCGTTCTGGATGCGTTGGAGCCGTCTCAGGAGTTTGGCCGAGGTTCCTGCATAGAGGGCGTTTCCGTAGTCCAACCTGCTGCTGACGAGGGCCTGGGTGACCGTTCTTCTCGTTTCAGTGGGGATCCACTTGTAGATCCTGCGGAGCATGCGGAGGGTGTTGAAGCAGGCGGAGGAGACGGCGTTGACCTGTTTAGTCATGGAGAGGGTGGAGTCGAGGATGACCCCTAGGTTGCGTGCATGGTCGGTGGGTGTTGGGGCGGTTCCCAGTGCGGTCGGCCACCAGGAGTCGTCCCAGGCCGAAGGGGTGGATCCGAGGATGAGGACCTCCGTCTTGTCCGAGTTCAGCTTCAGTCGACTGTTCCTCATCCATTCAGCGACGGCCTTCATTCCTTCGTGAAGGTTGGTTTTGGCGGTGTGGGGGTCCTAGGTGAGGGAGAGGATCAGCTGGGTGTCATCGGCGTAGGAGATGATGTTGAGGTCATGCCGACGGGCGACGTGGGCGAGCGGTGCCCTGTAGATGTTAAACAGAGTTGGGCTGAGGGAAGAGCCCTGGGGTATGCCGCAGATGATCTCGGTGGCTTCGGAGTGGAAGGGGGGAAGGCGGACGCTCTGTGTTCTGCCGGAGAGGAAGGAGGTGGTCCAGTCCAGGGCCTTCTCTTGGATCCCGGCGTTGTGTAGGCGTGTTCGTAGTGTGTGGTGGCAGACCGTGTCGAAGGCGGCTGACAGGTCCAGGAGGATGAGGGCCGCCGTTTCTCCATTGTCCAGCAGGGACTTGATGTCATCGGTGGCGGCGATGAGGGCAGTCTCGGTGCTGTGGTTGCTGCGGAACCCGGACTGGGAAGGGTCCAGGATGTTGTTCTCCTCGAGGTAGCGGGTCAGTTGTTTGTTGACGGTCTTCTCGATGACCTTTGCTGGGAACGGGAGCAGGGAGATGGGCCGGAAGTTCTTGAGGTCCTTGGGGTCCGCCTTGGGTTTCTTGAGTAAGGCGTTGATCTCGGCGTGCTTCCAGCTCTCCGGGAAGGTTGCTGTCTCAAAGGAGGTGTTGATGACTTTCCGGAGATGGGGTGCGATGGCTGTGCTGGCTTTGTTGAAGATGTAGTGTGGTCATGGGTCTGACGGAGATCCGGAGTGGATGGTGTTCATGATCTTGATGGTGTCGTCGTCGTTGATGTTGGTCCAGGAGAGCAGGCGGTTGGTGCGGATGGTGGTCGTGGGGGCGGAGGTCTCAGTGGTTGTCGGGGCGGTCGTGGCGTTGAAGCTGTTGTGGATGTCTGCGATCTTGCGGTGGAATAAGGTGGCCAGCGAGTCGCACAGGTCTTGCGAGGGTGGGACGTCGTTGGTGTTGGAGCTGGGGTTGGAGAGTTCCTTCACGATGTTGAAGAGCTCTTTGCTGTTGTGCGCGTTGTTGTCTAGGTGGTCTTTGAAGGAGGCCCTTTTGGCGGATCTGATGAGGTGATGGTGTCTGCGGGTGGCGTTCTTGTGGGCTGCGTGGCTGTCCTGTGTTCGTTCACGGAGCCAGATCTTCTCCAGCTTTCGGCAGATTTGCTTGGAGGCCCGGAGGTCTTCAGTGAACCAGCTGGCTTTCTTGTTGGTGTGACTGTTGGAGGGTTTCTTGATCGGGGCGAGGGTGTTGGCGCAGTCGTTGATCCACTGTCTGAGGTTGCGGGCGGTGGTGTCGGGGTCGGTGGGGTCGGCGGGTGGGCTCTGGGCGAGGGTGGTGGTTAGCTGGTCTTCGGTGACTTTGCTCCAGCAGCGGCGGGGCATCTGTTGGGTTCGGTGGTGCGTGGTGGGTTTCTTGAAGGTGAAGTGGATGCAGCAATGGTCGGTCCAGTGGAGTTCGGTGGTGTGGTAGAAGGAGACGTGGGGGCTTGCGGAGAAGATGGGGTCAAGCGAGTGACCGGCGGAGTGGGTGGGTGTTGTGACGAGTTGTCTGAGTCCGTGGTTGGCTAGGTTGTCGATCAGGGTGGTGGAGTTGGTGTCGTTGTTGTTCTCGAGGTGGAAGTTCAGGTCCCCGAGGAGGATGTAGTCCGTGGAGGCGAGGGTGTGTGTGCTGACGAAGTCGGCGATGGAGTCGCTGAACTGTGGTCGGGGTCCGGGGGTCTGTAGATGAGGGTTCCTCTGAGGGTGGTGTTGGGATCGGTGTGGATCTGGAAGTGCAGGTGTTCGGCGGTGCTGAGGGTGTCGTCGGTGTTGGTCGAGACTCTGAGAGTGTTCCTGTGGACGATGGCGATTCCTCCTCCTGCTCCGTTGGTGCGGTCCCTGCGGGTGATCTTGTAGCCTTCCGGGACGGCTATGGCTATGTCGGGTGCCGAGGCGGGGTTCAGCCAGGTCTCCGTCAGGAAGGCGACGTCTGGGGAGATTGAGTCGAGTAGGTCCCAGAGTTCAACGGCGTGTTTGCGGGTGGAGCGGGTGTTGAGAAGGATGCATCTGAGGTGGTTGGGTTCTTTCCTGGTCGGCGGCATGGTGGGGCGGATGCTTGTGAAGCTGCAGTTCCGGCAGGTGAAAGCTCCGTGGGTGTGCTTCGGGGCGGCCAGGAAGCAGGTGTGTGATCGTCCGGTGATGAGTGCGTGGAGGGATCTGGCATCGTAGCGGTGTCGGACGTCGTGGCGTTCGCGGGGTCCCGGGGTCCTGGCGCTGGGCGCGGTCTAGGCGCGGACGGGTGCAGACGGGCTTGCCTTAGGCGCGCCTTCAGCGCGCCAGCGGCACGCCCGCTGCGCGGCCTCCATATGAGGGGATGTGGGGGGGAGGAGCAGCTGGGAGGCGGGAGCGGGGCGGCGAATGGGATTGCAGGGGGGCAGGGCCACAGGGACGCAGCGGCGGGAAAAACGGGTGGGGGCCGTGGGAGAACTGGGCACAGGAAGGAAAAACAGGTTTAGGCAAGAAAACAAGTACAGGCACAGAGGAATAAAAACAAGACTGGGCAAGAAAGCAAGTTAGGCACAGGGGGATAAAAACAAGTCTGGGCAAGAAAGCAAGTTAGGCACAGGGGGATAAAAACAAGTCTGGGCAAGAAAGCAAGTTAGGCACAGGGGGATAAAAACAAGTCTGGGCAAGAAAGCAAGTTAGGCACAGGGGAATAAAAACAAGTCTGGGCAAGAAAGCAAGCTAGGCACAGGGGGAAAAAAACAAGTCTGGGCAAGAAAGCAAGTTAGGCACAGGGGGATAAAAACAAGTCTGGGCAAGAAAGCAAGTTAGGCACAGGGGGAAAGAAACAAGTCTGGGCAAGAAAGCAAGTTAGGCACAGGGGGAAAAAAACAAGTCTGGGCAAGAAAGCAAGTTAGGCACAGGGGGATAAAACAAGTCTGGGCAAGAAAGCAAGTTAGGCACAGGGGAAAAGTACAGGATTAGGCAAAAACAATGCAGGCAGAGCCGTGCAGCAGCGTGGGGAGCGACCTGCCTGCGAGCAGGGTCAGAGGTCGCTCCTTTCACCACTGCGCGGCCTCCATATGAGGGGATGTGGGAGGGAGGAGCAGCTGGGAGGCGGGAGTGGGGCGGCGAATGGGATTTCAGTGGGGCGGGGACGCAGGGACGCAGCGGCGGGAAAAACGGGCGGGGCCGCAGGAGAACTGGGCACGGGAAGGAAAAACAAGTTTAGGCAAGAAAACAAGTACACGCACAGAGGAATAAAAACAAGTCTGGGCAAGAAAGCAAGTTAGGCACAGGGGGATAAAAACAAGTCTGGGCAAGAAAGCAAGTTAGGCACAGGGGGATAAAAACAAGTCTGGGCAAGAAAGCAAGTTAGGCACAGGGGGAAAAAAACAAGTCTGGGCAAGAAAGCAAGTTAGGCACAGGGGAAAAGTTCAGGATTAGGCAAAAACAATGCAGGCAGAGCCGTGATACAACATTAAACTGCATCATCTGATCGCATACTGATGTAAACCAGGAAATACAAAGAGTTATTTGTCATGGCTTTGTTTGTGTTTATATCCCACTGAAGCATAATGTATTAGTAACAGAAAGGAAATGGCCCTCCTCCTGTGGCTCTAAGAGCTCCGAGGACCACCACCTCCCCGAGGCTTTATAAGTAAAAAGGAGAGGGGCCACGCTGACCCCCTCTATTGATCCCCTGGGAACCAGAACCTCCCCGGGCTATTTATATAAGAATGGGAGGGATGCTGCACAGCCCCCCTCCCGGGCCATATATGGCCCCGGGGACTCCCCACCCGGTAAGGCCCCCTGCAATGTAAAAAGGGGGACCGTGTGGCCCCCCTACTGGAGCGATTAATGGCCCTAGGGACCGCCCTGGGGACCGCCACCCCCCAAGGGTGCTATGTCCCGGGGTGCCCACTCCCGGGACATAGCAGTTTGCTTTCGTTTGGTGGGAGCTGACAGCTCCCGTCAAGAGAGCAGAAATAACTCTGCTCTCAGCAAGCGGGAGCTATCAAAAAGCTCCTGCTTGCTGGAAGCAGAGTTTTCATCTCTTTCCTTACCTGCAGATATGCGGGCTGTGTGCGATAGCAATGCCAGCTCCCGTAGGAGGCAGGGAGCTGACTGGGGCCGTGGGGGCATTGAGGCTCCCCCCACAGTCACCATTATGCACACTGGGTGCCCTGGGTAGGACCAGCGCACCCAGGGAGACACAGCTGGTCCTCGTGGGATGGGGTTCCTGGGGCCGAAATCAGCCCGGGGAGGGAGGGCGTGCGGCCCTCTCCCCCATTTAATTGTGGCTGGACCCCGGGAGATAGGGTCCCCGGGTCCCCCCTCCCGATGTTACTTAGTAGTATGCAAAGGTCTTCCCGCCTTTTCCAGTGTAGATGGACAGCTTAACAAAAGTTCTACGCGTGCTATTCCAACTGATTTTGGTGACAAGTTATTGATGCAAAGGAATAAGAGGACATCTCCACCAAATAAAGAAGCTCTTACTTTATTTAGTCAAGAAGAAGTACCCGTTTGGTGGAGATTCACAGAAATTAAACCTCAACAGGAAGCATTTACAAACATAAACATAGCAGATGCCCCAGTTGAAGCTCCACTTCAGTAAACCACAAACGTTCATAACTTCTTGGGCTTGGCGTAGGCAAATCAAATTTGTTTCCTCTCATATTCCACATTGAAAAGCAATCTGAAATCCTTAATCGAGGTGTCGGACGCTGGCTTTCTATGTAGTGCACTAAAATGAAGTACACTGTGCAGAGAGTCCAGTGAGACCCAAATTGGTATACAGAGTCAAAAGTAGATAATACTAATGCTCTATTTGTGGTAGTGTGGGCGATCAGCTTGGCTTATCAGAGGGTAGTGCTGAGCATTTGTTGTACTCACAGAGGCAATAAATGAGACACACACTCAAGAATAAATACAAGACCAATTTGCAAAAAAAACATCGATTTTTATATCATTTTCAAGACCAAGAACTTCAATCTACAGTAAGTACTTTTGAAATTTTGATTTTTTTAGAGTTCGCAAAATAAATCACTTTTGTACAATTACACATTATTTAAGTCAATGGAGAAAAAGACAAAAATGCAAGTAAAATCGTACATTCGACTTTCAAGGTTCACCTCTTGGATTTTGGTAGTTAGCATGGCCAGGTCCAATGTTCCACCAGCGGATTCTCAGGAGTGTCCCGATTTCGGCCAGGAGCAGGGTGCTGAGGTCGTTGGTAGCTGGTGCGCTATGAAGGTGGGGGCCACCTGAAATTACACTGCACAAGGCGACTTAAAGATAAGTCCGAGAGGTCCCACTATAGGGAGCAGGTGGTAAGGGCCTCAGAACTACAGGAGCACAGCTGGTTCATTGATACCCAGGCTGGGCGTGTTGGGCGCAGAGTAGCTAGGTCAGCCAGGCGGCACGCGCCACGATATCCTCACAATCAGGAGCAGGCAGCTTGGAGAGGTGATTCTGGGACAGCTGGAGCATATACAAAGTGGATCTCAGGAGTCTTGGCATCCCTTGACGGGTGCTTGTTACCTGGGAAGTTGAAGTCCTGAACCGACTCTTCGTCTTGCTGTGTACTGAAGGGGGTCGAGAACCCCGGGTATTGGTGCAACACAGCTCTGGTAGATTCTGGTGTCTCCAAACTTGGTGGGGAGACAGATTTTATCCTTCGGAGCTGGTGTATCATGTTTGGTTTGGATGCTGCGTCGGAGTCGCTGGGGTGCAGCAATTCGATAAATCGGACTTCGTAGGTTCAGTGCCTGCGGTCTGAAGGAGAGTGATACCTTCACTCCAAGGGAGGCCTCTGTCAATTTGTAGAAGGCTGGAGGAGCTCCAGGATTCTTGGAGTCCTCACAGTTGCAGGATGAGACAGCACACCACGATTCTCAAGTCCTTAATGCAGCAGGCAGGGCTTGCCACCAATTTTCTGCAGCAGGGCTTCAGTCCTCGGGTCAACAGCTCTTCTTTTTTGTTTTCTTCTCTGTGTACATTGAATCTAAGTTGCAAGGCCCAGGGATGCCACCTAAATACTAATTTTAGGGGTGTTAAAGGGGGAGAGAGGTAGTAGCCAATGGCCTACCTACCTTTAGGGTGTCTACACCCTCAAAGTGACCACCTCCTGTGGGAAGAGGCAGTACGTTTGCCCTGATAGGTTGTTTTCCAACCATCTCAAGATAGAGGGTTTGAAAAAGTGGGGTCCACATTGCCTGCCACACCTTAGGGGTGGTGCTGGCTGAATGTGGGGTGCACCTCCTCATCTAACTGATTTTCCCACCTTTCATCCCACCAAATGTGGAGTAGGAAAGGGGGGTTGGCATCTTCCACTAGCTGGATATGCCTGAGTTGCCCTTCAAAGGCGGCTTTGCCTTTAACGCTTCCTGCCTCAGAAGGCCATTCTGTCCTCAGGGAGCTGTGAAGCACTTTAGCCCACAGCAGGCTTTGTTCCTTGCCTCTGCGAGTGCTGGCCCTCACCCCATGAGACGAAAAACATGTCTGGTGGTGGCATGCTGGCTAAAACTAGTCAGAGTCCATACCAGTGCTTGGTAGGTTTTCAGGGGACCCTCTAAAGGGTCTCCTATGTGCATTTATTAATGAATCCAACACTGGCATCAGTGAGGATTTATTAAGATAAGATGTTTGGTACGAAACATCTTAGGGTACTTGAGTCCACCGCCTTGTGCGGGTTTCATTGAGGCACGTACACGACTTCGGCACTGATCCCAGTGCCGCCATTAGGGTTTATTTACGCTTGGCCTATCAAATTTGGAAGCTCTAGGAATGGACTCACTTTTAATATCCTTCCTATTCACCCTATACTGAACTGGTCTCATTATAATCATTAGGAACGCAGTTAACCAGATGCGCTATTACAACGCACAGCGCACGCAGTTGGATGGGTATCTCTGATGTATCATCCTCTTGCATATCATCTTTACATTTGCCCTGAAGAAGTCCAATGTCTTGAACAAAATGCGTTGGCTGTTTTCTGTACAGATTGCTTATGTGTGAAAATGATTGAATAAAAAGAAGATTCAAACTCATCTTTGAAATCTGCTCTGAATTGTTTGGTTACTCTAACATACTGAATGGAATTGTTGTATGGTGCACCTTTTACTTTGTCTTAATTTGTACAGTCCTGTCAGGACCGCACCTTGGCAGTGGGTGCTTTAATTGTGTGCACAATAGCAGGTATATGGCACTTATTGACACATTGGGGATAACAGGATAGGTGTTATCTCTCTTTTGGGTCCCACTGTCGTGCTTAGGTTAGATCATCTTAGGATACAGTGAAGCCATCATGGAGCTAGGAAACTCGTAATGACAAGTATTCATCCCATGTACTCTCTATGGTTTCCCTGTGCAATTAAAATATCTAAGAATGGACTTGATATTGTAGGGTCATATCTGCTCATGCAGATATGTCCACACATGGGGTATAGTGCACATCAGGCATCAGGCAAAACGTGGGGGCTAACCATGTCAAAAGAGGCACTCTCTTGATCTAATGGAGCGTACTGTGATGAGTGGTTGCTTTCTTGTTGTCTCCTGGTGACAGGAGAGTCCATGGTTCTCCCTTTTAAATACATTAGGTATGCAAATGCCTAAAATGTATAGCACCACTCACACACCCACTCACAGACACACACAGGCACTCACAAACCCACTCACAGAGCAACACATCCACTCACACACCCACTGACAGACCCATAGCGCCACTCACAAACCCAGTCGCAGATCCACACAGTCACTCGCACACCCACTGACAGACCCACACAAGCACTCACATACCCACTATCTGACCCATATCACCACTCACACACCTGCTCATAGACACTACAGGCACTCACATAGCCACTCACCTACCCACACAGCCACTCACACACCCACTCATAGACCCAGAGCACCTCTCACAGACCCACACAGGCACTCATATACCTACTCACAGACCCACACAGACATTCACACACCCACACAGCCACTCACACAGCCACTCACAGACCCATAGTGCCACTCACAGACCCAGTCACAGACCCTCTGAGGCACTCACACATCCACTCACAGACCCACACAGGCACTCACACACCCACTCAGAGACCCATATTGCCACTCATACACCTACTCACCGACCTATACAGACACTCACATACCTATTCTCAAAGTTTACAGGTTACAGTTAGGAAATAAAATTTAAAAAATGTAGAAATTCACTGAAAAAACAAAGGTTACAGAGACATTATAGTTAGGAAATAGAAATCAAAAAAACTTAGAAACTCACTGAAAAAGCCAAAGGTTATAGGGACATTATAGTTAGGCTCAGATTTCACTCATACAAAACCATAGAAATTAGAGTTATCTGAGCTAACTATAACATATGCCCCCACAATGCACTGCTTATGACCTCACATATTACATCACTCATGACATGGGGCCATCTGAGCTCAACCCTCCCCCTCAGCCGGTGTCCTCTGCTAGAAATTTGGATTTTAAGTTTGATTCTACCCTTTCATGCAAGACTCAGGTAAATCAGGTCTCATCCTCATGTTTCTGGAAAATGAAGTCCATACGAAGATTTCTCCACCTGTTGCCCATGGAATGTAGAAAAACAGTGGTCCAAGCACTTATTACCTCACAGCTAGACTATGCAAATAGTCTGTACTTGGGTCAGCCAGATTACCTGATCAGGAAGTTGCAGACTATACAGAATGCAGCCGCTAGGCTCATTAGAAATATCCCGATACGACACCATATTTCCCCCCATCTGAGGAGCCTACACTGGCTCCCAGTAAAGAGGAGGATAGAATTCAAGGCTTTGACTCTAGCTTACAGAGCAACAAGAGAAACGGGCCCACAATACCTCAGAAAAGACTCCGCAAATATCTCCAGACAAGAAACTTGAGATCCAATCATCAAGGCCTACTAGTAACTCCCCGCTTTGTAAAAGCGAGGCTTGGTGGCCGGTCGTTCACAGTCAGAACCACTCGGCTGTGGAATTCCTTACCGGAACATCTTAGGAAGGCTAATTCGGAATCTGTCTTTCGTAAATCTCTAAAAACCTGGCTTTTTGACCTTCCCTAAGCTTCTGTAGCCTGTGGCAACTTGCTTTTATTTTTATATCCGCTAGCGCCGGGACACCTCCGTTGGAGGTAGCTGTGCGCTCTATAAGCTTCAAATTAAATTAAATTAAATTACGATGGAGGTCGGACGAGCGTCCGTCCACCATCGTATTTGGCAGGTGTCCGACCTACTACATGTTGATGATTCCACCTGCCCAATTACAATGCGACCGCCATGCAGGTGCTCAGAAAACTGCTCTTTTCCATTGGTTTGTGCTGCGGCCTTAGAAAAGGGCCACAGCACAAGCTGCGGTGTAAAAGGGCAGTTTTTAAACATCCAAGCACCGTGTGCCAGGCACCATGTTTGGGGAGGCATCACATGTTCCCCCTGAGCCCATCGTGGAGGCCCACGGGAGACCGGGGCCCTGCTATGGGCCCCCAAAGTCCCATTCCGTCTGCCTTTACATGGTTACAGGTTACAGGGAAGTTATAGTTAGGCTCACATTTCACTCGTACAGAAATTCAGCAGTTATTTACCTCACTATAACTCATGCCCCCGCAATGCAGTGCTTATGACCTCACATATCACATCACTCGTTACATGATGAGTGACATCACTGATAACATTACTGAGACATCTCAAATGATATCACTGATTACATCACTGATGACATCTCAAATGACATCAGTGATGACGTCATCTAGTAATTGAAAGTGTTTCCCAAAAGTGTAAAATATAGATAGTAAAGTAAGTGGCTGAAAGAGTGTCTTTATGGGTGAGTCAGTGGGTGTTTATATGGAATATAGAAGAGTGAGAATGTATGTTAGAGACTGTAAACATGAGAGAGTGTCTGTTTGTGAGTTTTTGTATGGATGAGTCAGTGGTATCTTAGGAGGTGTGTGAATAAGTGTGTAGCTGTGTGAGTATGTGTATGGATGAATGAGTGTCTTTGAAAGTGGGTACAATGGTGAATGAGTGGGTGAATGAGTGGCTCTATGTGTGATTGTGCCGGTGTGTTAGTGACTGTATGTGGAATAAGATGGTGTATGAGTGACTGTATAGATCAGTGAACACATATGTAAGTGTGTCTATGGATAAGTGAGAGGGAACATTATTGGTTGTATGGTATGTGAATGGGTGTGTAAGTGCATATATGACTGACTGAGTGGCTGTATGTGTGCCTGTATGGGGAATGAATTGTTATGCCAGTGGCTGTAAAGGTGAGTAATTGACCCAATTAGACACTCACGTATCCACTCACAGACCCACGCAGAGACTCACGCACCCACTCACAGACCCACTCAGACGAATGCACCCACTCACTGACCTACTCAGAGACTCATGCAGTCACTCACAGTCCTGCTGAGAAACTCGTGCACTCACTCACTGACCCACTCAGATTCATGCACCCACTCACAGACTGACTAACACACTCATGAGGGCACTCATAAGCCTACTCAGACTCTCATACCTACTCACAGACCCACTGAGACACTCACTCAGACACTCATGCACCCACTCAGATACCGATCAGAGACTCACGTACCCACTCACAGGCCCAATCAGATCCTCATGCACACACTCACAGACTGACTCATACACACATGGAGACACTCGCAAACCCACTCAGACACTCTCACACCCACTGACAGACCCACTCAGACATTTACTCAGACACTAATGCATCCACTCAGGCATCCACTCAGACACTCACACCCCCACTCACAGACCCACTCAGACACTCATAAACCCACTCACACATCAAATGAGGAACTTATGCAGCAACTCTCAGGCCCACTCAAACATTCACACACCCACTCACACACCCATTGAGACTCTCATGCACTCACTTACACACCCACTCAGAAACTCATGTACTCACTCACACACTCACTCTCAAAGGTTATAGGTTACAGTTAGGTAATACAATTTAAAAACTTAGAAATTCACTGAAGAAAACAAACCTTACAGGGACGTTATAGTTAGGAAATAGAAATAAAAAAGCTTTAGAAATTCACTGAAAAAAACAAAGGTTACAGGGACGCTATAGGTAGGAAATAGAAATAAAAAAGCTTTAGAAATTCACTGAAAATACCAAGGGTTAAAGTTACGTTATAGTTAGCCTCAGATTTCACTCATACAAAACCAGTGAAATTCAGCAGTTATAGTTACCTGAGCTAACTATAACTTATGCCCCCACACTGCTATGACCTCACAAATTACATTACTTATGACATGGTCAGTGACATCACTAATGACATTACTGATGGCATCTCAAATGACATCCCTGATGATTTCACTGATGACATCATCCACAGAACCACTCACACATGCACTCAAACCCACAGAGCCTCTCATACACCCATTCCCACTCTCACACAACCCCTCACATACCCATTCATGGACCCATACCAGCACTCACACAACCAATCACTCAACCGTTGAGACACTCACACAACCACTCACTTCTACTGCCACTGACACACCCACTAATGCACCCATACAGCCATTAATGTACCCACTCACTCACTAGTACAGCCACTTACAGATCCAGACATACAGACACTTACACACCCACTCATATACCCTTAAGGCCACTCACACACAAACTCAATCAATCATGCATAAACTCAGACAGCCATTCACGCACCCATACAGGTACTCACACATCCACATACTCACCCATATAGCCACTCATACTGCCACGTACTCACCAATACAGCTATACCCATACCCACTCACTTACCCAGACAGCAACTGACACAGCCACTCACTCTCCCATACATTCACTCACACACCCACTGAACCACTTACATACCCATTCTCACATCCATACAACCACTCACACACCCACTCACACTTACAGCCACTCACAGTTGCTCACTCACCCATACAGTCACTTACACACCCATACAGCCACTTACACAAACACTCAGTCACCAATACAGCCACTCACACTCCCACTCACATACCTATGCAGCCACTCACATAACCACTAACTCAACCATACAGCTATTCACACACCCACTCATTCTCCAAAACAGCCACTCACACACCCATATAGCTACTTAAATATCCACTAACACATCCATACAGCCACTCACACACCCATACAGCCACTGAGACATCCACTCACACACTGATACAGACAGTCAGACAGCCACTCAAATGAGATATGTTAGAAATAGTATTACTAATTACTAGTACAGAAAGAATAGTAATTTAACTTATGTTGTAGCTTGTATATATCTTTAAGTCTCAGAAACCTTTATGAAACACAGTCACAGGACGATGTCATCAGTGATGTCATTTGAGATGTCATGAGTGATGTCACTGACCATGTCATGAGTGATGTAATATGTGAGGTTATAAGCAGTGCATTGCTGGGGCGAGCTGTAAGTTATAGTTAGCTCAAATAACTATAAATGCTGAATTTCACTGGTTTTGTATGAGTGAAATCTGAGCCTAACTATAACATCTCTGTAACCTTTGGTTTTTTCAGTGAATATATAGATGTTTGCCTCCACACAGCTTACTTCTCCACAACACTGACACAGCGGCACAATACAAGATCCTTCACTGTCGGGTTAGTGGGGAATTTTGTAGTTTATTTAGTGAGTGATTGAATTCAAAGAAAGTGCAAGAGCAATCAAAAAGTTGGGAAGTTATAGTTAGACCACGTTTCCATAGGAAAAGGATTTTTTGGTTTGCCTATAACTCTGGCACATTTGAGGAACCTTCATGAATTTCCCAAAGAATGGGCTTCCATTACAAGTACCAAGTGTCCTGCCTACAAAAAGGATACTTGAACACATGTAGGCAATACTCAATGTGGATGAGACTCATAAAAGCAATGTTGATTTACTCTGTTAGTTTTGAACCATGTGGTAATAGGCATCAGAGGCGGGAACAGAACCATGATGCTAAGAAGGCTGGAACCCCTCCATATCATAGAGTTAGGCAACCTGGAACCACATTGTTTCTTTAATTTATAGTCATGAATCATTGTTACCATGGATACTGGTCTCTTTTTCCTGAACGAAGGTTCTGCAACCTACACTATTAGAATTATATTACTGGTATATGTCCCGCTTTCAACATTTACTCCTCACCTCCTCCTGTTCTCTCTCCCCTTGCCATCTTTCTCAGTATCTATCTGAAGGGAACATGATTACTACAAGGTTGACTGAAATTTTTATATGATAGATTTTTGAACATATGCTCCTGATTACAGCAAACTCCAAACTCAGCAATCTTTGATAAGTGACCACTGTGAAATGTGAAATGCAATTTGAATTGATATGTTTGTGGTCAAACTTGATGAGAGACATTTGTTACATATGAGGAGGTAGCGTATCAGGCTGAGATTCGAGCCCGCTGGGCAAGGATTTTTGATATTTTGGGGATCAGATGTTAGACCACTTGGGCAGCTAACCGGCAGTCTTTGATGCATCATTTTTGAAATATAAGCACTGTATAATGTGGTTGCAATTTGAGTTGACAAATTAATTTTTGATGATCATGAATGACATTAATCACAGTGGCACTGGATGTTAGGTACCATATGGTAGTATCATTGACGAGGTCTGCTAGTCAACATTATGAATTAACATATAACTTAATTGGACCTCATTGACTACCCAAAATGCATGTACACCATAATTGTTGTCATATTCGTTTTTTGCCTGTACAGTGACAAAGGAATGATAAAATACTAGTGATTAGTAACTTTTTAGATCAACAACCCACTTTTAAGAGCAACAAACTTTCACAACATACCTACCTTTAATGTACATGAGGCATGGGGATTTGTGAATGTAACTAAAGCATATTGTGGTATCGCATTATCATTTACAGATAACATATTTTTCCATTGAAATGGCCACTAAATTTGCAGACATACAGCGTTACCGCTAAACTTATATATCAGACAAATGATAATGCGCGGAAACCGGGTTTCTGGGAACATATTTCATTTGTGCACCACCAAGTAAGTGTCTTGATTTGTTTTGATGAAGAGTACTTCATTTTTGCTTTTCTAACTGCTGGATGCATACACTTCATTTACAGATATCTACATTTTGTTGTGTACTGCAAAAAACAACATCCGGCATTGTCACATAATTCACTTTAAAAACTCCTCTAACTTTGCAATCTGAGAAAGAAAAGTAAACACCAATCCTCATGTTGAAAGAATAAAGCAGCCTGACATTTGACCTCTGTCTTCCAATCACCACAAATGTGGCAAGTTAAGCACATAATTTAAAGGCATTTTTATTTATTGCTCTGACTTTGGTGACCCACCAAAAATCAGCTTACGACCCACAGTTTGGGAAACACTGGGTTAGACCATTAAATGCATTACAATGTTATACATTATTGCACAGAGTGAAAAAAGACTGTGATCGGAGGCTTTCAAGGAGTCTGTTCTGACCTGCTACTAAACACATAAAACACTAAAAACATATCTGTGGTTCATGGACACTTGGATTTGACCAAGACGGCAGCACCAAAACTTGCCATCTTAAATAAACAACAGCCGCTCGCATTCTATTATTCTTGTGTGCTTGCAGTAAATGTTTTACTGTGAATTGTGCATTTGCTGTAATTTGTTTCCGCGAATGGAATGTAATTACATGGAGTAGCATAACAGCGTGATTTCGGGAATCTTGAATAACAAGCACATCGTGCAAATTCCCAAAATTACACAAATTACACTGTGTAATTCAAATTTCAACCAGGCTTAGTTTTCATGGGAAGAGCATTTTTTTGCTAATAACTGTTTGACAAATCTGTATGAAACTTTCCCCCAAAAAAGATCACCAGCATCAGCTTCTTCAGGGAAAATGTAATGCTGATCCGTCACCAGAAGCAAAAAGAACAATGATGGACAGAATGCAGAACAATGTCATACATTCACCCCAGTACAGAGATCTGGGCCTAAATCCATCGTTTTTTTGCTCACCATGCCATTCCAGTTTGGACCCAGCCATATGCAAATCAGTCTTGACCCTGCGCCCAATGGGAACAGTCCAGCCCGAACTGCCAGGCCAGGTCCTTCCTGGACTGGAGACAAGCATCCTAGGACCGGTTTCGGGCTTTCAGCCCTCATCAGCCAGGATAGCTTGATTCCAGTGGCATGGAGAGCACGGGACCCACGTCTGGGCATACCCGTCCCACTCGGGGTGACAAATGCAAAAAGAACAATGATGGACAGAATGCAGAACAATGTCATACATTCACCCCAGTACAGAGATCTGGGCCTAAATCCATCGTTTTTTTGTGTTTTTTTTTGCTCACCATGCCATTCCAGTTTGGACCCAGCCATATGCAAATCAGTCTTGACCCTGCGCCCAATGGGAACAGTCCAGCCCGAACTGCCAGGCCAGGTCCTTCCTGGACTGGAGACAAGCATCCTAGGACCGGTTTCGGGCTTTCAGCCCTCATCAGCCAGGATAGCTTGATTCCAGTGGAATGGAGAGCACGGGACCCAAGTCTGGGCATACCCGTCCCACTCGGGGTGACAAATGCAAAAAGAACAATGATGGACAGAATGCAGAACAATGGCATACATTCACCCCAGTACAGAGATCTGGGCCTAAATCCATTGGTTTTTTGCTCACCATGCCATTCCAGTTTGGACTCAGCCATATGCAAATCAGTCTTGACCCTGCGCCCAATGGGAACAGTCCAGCCCGAACTGCCAGGCCATGTCCTTCCTGGACTGGAGACAAGCATCCTAGGACCGGTTTCGGGCTTTCAGCCCTCATCAGCCAGGATAGCTTGATTCCAGTGGCATGGAGAGCACGGGACCCACGTCTGGGCATACCCGTCCCACTCGGGGTGACAAATGCAAAAAGAACAATGATGGACAGAATGCAGAACAATGTCATACATTCACCCCAGTACAGAGATCTGGGCCTAAATCCATCTTTTTTTTTTTTTTTTTTTGCTCACCATGCCATTCCAGTTTGGACCCAGCCATATGCAAATCAGTCTTGACCCTGCGCCCAATGGGAACAGTCCAGCCCGAACTGCCAGGCCAGGTCCTTCCTGGACTGGAGACAAGCATCCTAGGACCGGTTGCGGGCTTTCAGCCCTCATCAGCCAGGATAGCTTGATTCCAGTGGCATGGAGAGCACGGGACCCACGTCTGGGCATACCCGTCCCACTCGGGGTGACAAATGCAAAAAGAACAATGATGGACAGAATGCAGAACAATGTCATACATTCACCCCAGTACAGAGATCTGGACCTAAATCCATCGTTTTTTTGCTCACCATGCCATTCCAGTTTGGACCCAGCCATATGCAAATCAGTCTTGACCCTGCGCCCAATGGGAACAGTCCAGCCCGAACTGCCAGGCAAGGTCCTTCCTGGACTGGAAACAAGCATCCTAGGACCAGTTTCGGGCTTTCAGCCCTCATCAGCCAGGATAGCTTGATTCCAGTGGCATGGAGAGCACGGGACCCACGTCTGGGCATACCCGTCCCACTCGGAGTGACAAATGCAAAAAGAACAATGATGGACAGAATGCAGAACAATGTCATACATTCACCCCAGTACAGAGATCTGGGCCTAAATCCATCGTTTTTTGCTCACCATGCCATTCCAGTTTGGACCCAGCCATATGCAAATCAGTCTTGACCCTGCGCCCAATGGGAACAGTCCAGCCCGAACTGCCAGGCCAGGTCCTTCCTGGACTGGAGACAAGCATCCTAGGACCGGTTTCGGGCTTTCAGCCCTCATCAGCCAGGATAGCTTGATTCCAGTGGCATGGAGAGCACGGGACCCACGTCTGGGCATACCCGTCCCACTCGGGGTGACAAATGCAAAAAGAACAATGATGGACAGAATGCAGAACAATGTCATACATTCACCCCAGTACAGAGATCTGGGCCTAAATCCATCGTTTTTTGCTCACCATGCCATTCCAGTTTGGACCCAGCCATATGCAAATCAGTCTTGACCCAGCGCCCAATAGGAACAGTCCAGCCCGAACTGCCAGGCCAGGCCCTTCCTGGACTGGAGACAAGCATCCTAGGACCGGTTTCGGGCTTTCAGCCCTCATCAGCCAGGATAGCTTGATTCCAGTGGCATGGAGAGCACGGGACCCACGTCTGGCCATGCCCGTCCCACTCGGGGTGACAAATGCAAAAAGAACAATGATGGACAGAATGCAGAACAATGTCATACATTCACCCCAGTACAGAGATCTGGGCCTAAATCCATCGTTTTTTGCTCAGCATGCCATTCCAGTTTGGACCCAGCCATATGCAAATCAGTCTTGACCCTGCGCCCAATGGGAACAGTCCAGCCCGAACTGCCAGGCCAGGTCCTTCCTGGACTGGAGACAAGCATCCTAGGACCGGTTTCGGGCTTTCAGCCCTCATCAGCCAGGATAGCTTGATTCCAGTGGCATGGAGAGCACGGGACCCACGTCTGGGCATACCCGTCCCACTCGGGGTGACAAATGCAAAAAGAACAATGATGGACAGAATGCAGAACAATGTCATACATTCACCCCAGTACAGAGATCTGGCATAAATCCATCGTTTTTTTTTTTTTTTTTGCTCACCATGCCATTCCAGTTTGGACCCAGCCAAATGCAAATCAGTCTTGACCCTGCGCCCAATGGGAACAGTCCAGCCCGAACTGCCAGGCCAGGTCCTTCCTGGACTGGAGACAAGCATCCTAGGACCGGTTTCGGGCTTTCAGCCCTCATCAGCCAGGATAGCTTGATTCCAGTGGCATGGAGAGCACGGGACCCACGTCTGGACATGCCCGTCCCACTCGGGGTGACAAATGCAAAAAGAACAATGATGGACAGAATGCAGAACAATGTCATACATTCACCCCAGTACAGAGATCTGGGCCTAAATCCATCGTTTTTTGCTCACCATGCCATTCCAGTTTGGACCCAGCCATATGCAAATCAGTCTTGACCCTGCGCCCAATGGGAACAGTCCAGCCCGAACTGCCAGGCCAGGTCCTTCCTGGACTGGAGACAAGCATCCTAGGACCGGTTTCGGGCTTTCAGCCCTCATCAGCCAGGATAGCTTGATTCCAGTGGCATGGAGAGCACGGGACCCACGTCTGGGCATACCCGTCCCACTCGGGGTGACAAATGCAAAAAGAACAATGATGGACAGAATGCAGAACAATGTCATACATTCACCCCAGTACAGAGATCTGGCCTAAATCCATCGGTTTTTGCTCACCATGCCATTCCAGTTTGGACCCAGCCATATGCAAATCAGTCTTGACCCTGCGCCCAATGGGAACAGTCCAGCCCGAACTGCCAGGCCAGGTCCTTCCTGGACTGGAGACAAGCATCCTAGGACCGGTTTCGGGCTTTCAGCCCTCATCAGCCAGGATAGCTTGATTCCAGTGGCATGGAGAGCACGGGACCCACGTCTGGACATGCCCGTCCCACTCGGGGTGACAAATGCAAAAAGAACAATGATGGACAGAATGCAGAACAATGTCATACATTCACCCCAGTACAGAGATCTGGGCCTAAATCCATCGTTTTTTTGCTCACCATGCCATTCCAGTTTGGACCCAGCCATATGCAAATCAGTCTTGACCCTGCGCCCAATGGGAACAGTCCAGCCCGAACTGCCAGGCCAGGTCCTTCCTGGACTGGAGACAAGCATCCTAGGACCGGTTTCGGGCTTTCAGCCCTCATCAGCCAGGATAGCTTGATTCCAGTGGCATGGAGAGCACGGGACCCACGTCTAGGCATACCCGTCCCACTCGGGGTGACAAATGCAAAAAGAACAATGATGGACAGAATGCAGAACAATGTCATACATTCACCCCAGTACAGAGATCTGGGCCTAAATCCATCGTTTTTTTGCTCACCATGCCATTCCAGTTTGGACCCAGCCATATGCAAATCAGTCTTGACCCAGCGCCCAATAGGAACAGTCCAGCCCGAACTGCCAGGCCAGGTCCTTCCTGGACTGGAGACAAGCATCCTAGGACCGGTTTCGGGCTTTCAGCCCTCATCAGCCAGGATAGCTTGATTCCAGTGGCATGGAGAGCACGGGACCCACGTCTGGCCATGCCCGTACCACTCGGGGTGACAAATGCAAAAAGAACAATGATGGACAGAATGCAGAACAATGTCATACATTCACCCCAGCACAGAGATCTGGGCCTAAATCCATCGTTTTGTTGCTCAGCATGCCATTCCAGTTTGGACCCAGCCATATGCAAATCAGTCTTGACCCTGCGCCCAATGGGAACAGTCCAGCCCGAACTGCCAGGCCAGGTCCTTCCTGGACTGGAGACAAGCATCCTAGGACCTGTTTCGGGCTTTCAGCCCTCATCAGCCAGGATAGCTTGATTCCAGTGGCATGGAGAGCACGGGACCCACGTCTGGGCATACCCGTCCCACTCGGGGTGACAAATGCAAAAAGAACAATGATGGACAGAATGCAGAACAATGTCATACATTCACCCCAGTACAGAGATCTGGGCCTAAATCCATCGTTTTTTGTTTTTTTTTTGCTCACCATGCCATTCCAGTTTGGACCCAGCCATATGCAAATCAGTCTTGACCCTGCGCCCAATGGGAACAGTCCAGCCCGAACTGCCAGGCCAGGTCCTTCCTGGACTGGAGACAAGCATCCTAGGACCGGTTTCGGGCTTTCAGCCCTCATCAGCCAGGATAGCTTGATTCCAGTGGCATGGAGAGCACGGGACCCACGTCTGGACATGCCCGTCCCACTCGGGGTGACAAATGCAAAAAGAACAATGATGGACAGAATGCAGAACAATGTCATACATTCACCCCAGTACAGAGATCTGGGCCTAAATCCATCGTTTTTTGCTCACCATGCCATTCCAGTTTGGACCCAGCCATATGCAAATCAGTCTTGACCCAGCGCCCAATAGGAACAGTCCAGCCCGAACTGCCAGGCCAGGCCCTTCCTGGACTGGAGACAAGCATCCTAGGACCGGTTTCGGGCTTTCAGCCCTCATCAGCCAGGATAGCTTGATTCCAGTGGCATGGAGAGCACGGGACCCACGTCTGGCCATGCCCGTCCCACTCGGGGTGACAAATGCAAAAAGAACAATGATGGACAGAATGCAGAACAATGTCATACATTCACCCCAGTACAGAGATCTGGGCCTAAATCCATCGTTTTTTGCTCAGCATGCCATTCCAGTTTGGACCCAGCCATATGCAAATCAGTCTTGACCCTGCGCCCAATGGGAACAGTCCAGCCCGAACTGCCAGGCCAGGTCCTTCCTGGACTGGAGACAAGCATCCTAGGACCGGTTTCGGGCTTTCAGCCCTCATCAGCCAGGATAGCTTGATTCCAGTGGCATGGAGAGCACGGGACCCACGTCTGGGCATACCCGTCCCACTCGGGGTGACAAATGCAAAAAGAACAATGATGGACAGAATGCAGAACAATGTCATACATTCACCCCAGTACAGAGATCTGGCATAAATCCATCGTTTTTTTTTTTTTTTGCTCACCATGCCATTCCAGTTTGGACCCAGCCATATGCAAATCAGTCTTGACCCTGCGCCCAATGGGAACAGTCCAGCCCGAACTGCCAGGCCAGGTCCTTCCTGGACTGGAGACAAGCATCCTAGGACCGGTTTCGGGCTTTCCAGCCCTCATCAGCCAGGATAGCTTGATTCCAGTGGCATGGAGAGCACGGGACCCACGTCTGGACATGCCCGTCCCACTCGGGGTGACAAATGCAAAAGAACAATGATGGACAGAATGCAGAACAATGTCATACATTCACCCCAGTACAGAGATCTGGGCCTAAATCCATCGTTTTTTTGCTCACCATGCCATTCCAGTTTGGACCCAGCCATATGCAAATCAGTCTTGACCCTGCGCCCAATGGGAACAGTCCAGCCCGAACTGCCAGGCCAGGTCCTTCCTGGACTGGAGACAAGCATCCTAGGACCGGTTTCGGGCTTTCAGCCCTCATCAGCCAGGATAGCTTGATTCCAGTGGCATGGAGAGCACGGGACCCACGTCTGGGCATACCCGTCCCACTCGGGGTGACAAATGCAAAAAGAACAATGATGGACAGAATGCAGAACAATGTCATACATTCACCCCAGTACAGAGATCTGGCCTAAATCCATCGGTTTTTGCTCACCATGCCATTCCAGTTTGGACCCAGCCATATGCAAATCAGTCTTGACCCTGCGCCCAATGGGAACAGTCCAGCCCGAACTGCCAGGCCAGGTCCTTCCTGGACTGGAGACAAGCATCCTAGGACCGGTTTCGGGCTTTCAGCCCTCATCAGCCAGGATAGCTTGATTCCAGTGGCATGGAGAGCACGGGACCCACGTCTGGGCATGCCCGTCCCACTCGGGGTGACAAATGCAAAAAGAACAATGATGGACAGAATGCAGAACAAAGTCATACATTCACCCCAGTACAGAGATCTGGGCCTAAATCCATCGTTTTTTTGCTCACCATGCCATTCCAGTTTGGACCCAGCCATATGCAAATCAGTCTTGACCCTGCGCCCAATGGGAACAGTCCAGCCCGAACTGCCAGGCCAGGTCCTTCCTGGACTGGAGACAAGCATCCTAGGACCGGTTTCGGGCTTTCAGCCCTCATCAGCCAGCATAGCTTGATTCCAGTGGCATGGAGAGCACGGGACCCACGTCTAGGCATACCCGTCCCACTCGGGGTGACAAATGCAAAAAGAACAATGATAGACAGAATGCAGAACAATGTCATACATTCACCCCAGTACAGAGATCTGGGCCTAAATCCATCGTTTTTTGCTCACCATGCCATTCCAGTTTGGACCCAGCCATATGCAAATCAGTCTTGACCCTGCGCCCAATGGGAACAGTCCAGCCCGAACTGCCAGGCCAGGTCCTTCCTGGACTGGAGACAAGCATCCTAGGACCGGTTTCGGGCTTTCAGCCCTCATCAGCCAGGATAGCTTGATTCCAGTGGCATGGAGAGCACGGGACCCACGTCTGGGCATACCCGTCCCACTAGGGGTGACAAATGCAAAAAGAACAATGATGGACAGAATGCAGAACAATGTCATACATTCACCCCAGTACAGAGATCTGGGCCTAAATCCATCGTTTTTTTTTTTTTTTTTTTGCTCACCATGCCATTCCAGTTTGGACCCAGCCATATGCAAATCAGTCTTGACCCTGCGCCCAATGGGAACAGTCCAGCCCGAACTGCCAGGCCAGGTCCTTCCTGGACTGGAGACAAGCATCCTAGGACCGGTTTCGGGCTTTCAGCCCTCATCAGCCAGGATAGCTTGATTCCAGTGGCATGGAGAGCACGGGACCCACGTCTGGACATGCCCGTCCCACTCGGGGTGACAAATGCAAAAAGAACAATGATGGACAGAATGCAGAACAATGTCATACATTCACCCCAGTACAGAGATCTGGGCCTAAATCCATCGTTTTTTGCTCACCATGCCATTCCAGTTTGGACCCAGCCATATGCAAATCAGTCTTGACCCTGCGCCCAATGGGAACAGTCCAGCCCGAACTGCCAGGCCAGGTCCTTCCTGGACTGGAGACAAGCATCCTAGGACCGGTTTCGGGCTTTCAGCCCTCATCAGCCAGGATAGCTTGATTCCAGTGGCATGGAGAGCACGGGACCCACGTCTGGGCATACCCGTCCCACTCGGGGTGACAAATGCAAAAAGAACAATGATGGACAGAATGCAGAACAATGTCATACA
Source organism: Calotriton arnoldi (assembly GCA_963921515.1). Taxonomy (NCBI): domain Eukaryota; kingdom Metazoa; phylum Chordata; class Amphibia; order Caudata; family Salamandridae; genus Calotriton; species Calotriton arnoldi. The sequence continues at coordinate 747,600 of CAWUFW010000666.1, forward strand.
TTCACCCCAGTACAGAGATCTGGCCTAAATCCATCGTTTTTTTGCTCACCATGCCATTCCAGTTTGGACCCAGGCATATGCAAATCAGTCTTGACCCTGCGCCCAATGGGAACAGTCCAGCCCGAACTGCCAGGCCAGGTCCTTCCTGGACTGGAGACAAGCATCCTAGGACCGGTTTCGGGCTTTCAGCCCTCATCAGCCAGGATAGCTTGATTCCAGTGGCATGGAGAGCACGGGACCCACGTCTGGGCATACCCGTCTCACTCGGGGTGACAAATGCAAAAAGAACAATGATGGACAGAATGCAGAACAATGTCATACATTCACCCCAGTACAGAGATCTGGGCCTAAATCCATCGTTTTTTTGCTCAGCATGCCATTCCAGTTTGGACCCAGCCATATGCAAATCAGTCTTGACCCTGCGCCCAATGGGAACAGTCCAGCCCGAACTGCCAGGCCAGGTCCTTCCTGGACTGGAGACAAGCATCCTAGGACCGGTTTCGGGCTTTCAGCCCTCATCAGCCAGGATAGCTTGATTCCAGTGGCATGGAGAGCACGGGACCCACGTCTGGGCATGCCCGTCCCACTCGGGGTGACAAATGCAAAAAGAACAATGATGGACAGAATGCAGAACAATGTCATACATTCACCCCAGTACAGAGATCTGGGCCTAAATCCATCGTTTTTTGCTCACCATGCCATTCCAGTTTGGACCCAGCCATATGCAAATCAGTCTTGACCCTGCGCCCAATGGGAACAGTCCAGCCCGAACTGCCAGGCCAGGTCCTTCCTGGACTGGAGACAAGCATCCTAGGACCGGTTTCGGGCTTTCAGCCCTCATCAGCCAGGATAGCTTGATTCCAGTGGCATGGAGAGCACGGGACCCACGTCTAGGCATACCCGTCCCACTCGGGGTGACAAATGCAAAAAGAACAATGATGGACAGAATGCAGAACAATGTCATACATTCACCCCAGTACAGAGATCTGGGCCTAAATCCATCGTTTTTTTGCTCACCATGCCATTCCAGTTTGGACCCAGCCATATGCAAATCAGTCTTGACCCTGCGCCCAATGGGAACAGTCCAGCCCGAACTGCCAGGCCAGGTCCTTCCTGGACTGGAGACAAGCATCCTAGGACCGGTTTCGGGCTTTCAGCCCTCATCAGCCAGGATAGCTTGATTCCAGTGGCATGGAGAGCACGGGACCCACGTCTGGGCATACCCGTCCCACTCCGGGTGACAAATGCAAAAAGAACAATGATGGACAGAATGAAGAACAATGTCATACATTCACCCCAGTACAGAGATCTGGGCCTAAATCCATCGTCACCAGAAAGCTTAGTATTTGTTATTTGGTAAAACAAATACAAAGGTTGAAGTGATATTATAGTTAGGCATGGTAATAAGACTTTAGCTTATGTTAAAATAAAGCCTATAAATTCACTGAAATAAACAAAAGTTAAATTGACGCTATTGTTAGGTGTTGAAATAGCAAACAAAAACTAACATTTAGATACCAAATAAACAATGAAATTCACTAGTTATAGTTCACCAGTTATAGTTTACTGAGCTAACTATAACTTGTGCCCATGCCATATACTGCGGATCACCTCACATATTACATTACTCATGACACAAGTGCTCCCTTAAATCTAACAGATTAACTCAATAGATTCCTACTTATTTTAATAGCTTATGTGAAGATCACAAACATGAAGCTTAAACCACTGAGGTTGAACTTCTTATATTACGCTCCTGACAATAAAAAGAGTCTTATTGATGGATTCCTCCTTTCTTATAGCACTGATTAACTCATCTTCCATGTGATCAGACTTCCCTGGGAGACTTCAACCTGACTGCAAACAAGATGAAAATGCCCATACTTACCACCTCAAGTCTTTCCTATCAGACAAAAGACTACTACAGCATTGTCCCTTCTTTCAGCCGCGGCCCATGCAGGTAAGAGCAGTGGGGCCGGGTGGGGGGGGATTTTGACGGACGATGACGAGGAAAAAATAATTACACAATACTGGCTCTTCCCTGGAGTTGATTTACATAAAGAAAGACCAAATACAAACTCTATCCATCTCAGGTTGAACTGGTTCAATAAGTCTTCATTTCCTTTAAAATGCTGGCCCTAATGAAATCCCTTATTCGAAACCACTGATGCAAATGTGTAGTTCCAGGCACATCAACACATTGGCAAAAAGTCCTAGACTCCATGACCCAATCAGTAAAATTATAAAAGAAGCCAAATGGTGACCCCCCCAAGTAGTAGAAAAATGTAATGGCGAGTTCTCTAGCATTATGGACAAACTAGCCCCCACCACTTCAAATTAAAAAGATTTAACAGGCCTCAATTTGGTGCAATGGATTATGTGAAAACGATAGGCAAAACTACACATTTACTCATACATCTATTGACCCTGTGCCACGCACCCATCAACTCTCACCTATGCATATATCATCCACCTGCTCATTCAATCACCAATCACAGCCAAACTCAGACACACTTGGATCAATGAGGCTATCCAACCATAAAGACATCAAACCATCCATCCATGCAATTAACCAACCCCCACATGTGTTTGCTTTTGTCCATATGTGTGTTGTCCACATACATGTGTTAGGATTGTGTTTTGTCTGTGTTCACATGCATCCATGCAATTATGTTTTCTGTTTGCACACCCAAGCACATTATGCAACATACGCCCATTACAGCAAAGAGAACGTGCCAAAAACAAGCGGAATCTATTGTTTTTGCCAATACTTGTTGAGTAATATGCCCATAGACGACATCCCTGAAATCCAAAGTTTATCAAAGTATTCTTCATGATCCAAGAAGGTTTAGCCAAAATCATGATTTACTAAGATTTCATTTTTTCTTTTAAATTATTTTATTAGGCCATGATATCAGCGTGAGGCAATAATTAATGTCACTTATAACTTACATATGAGACAGAATGAAATTCATTATTTACATATATACATAATACATACCTAATATTACAAATTCATATTACATATTAAAACAAACAACCCCCAAGAACAATCGTTTATAAACAGAGCAGTCCAATGGTACAAAAAATGGTAGATAAATAAATAGACTGTGCAATCAGAGACTAACGGGTATGATGGATATGCATAAAATACTAATGACACAAAAAGTATATAAATCATTGATTTCCACTTACATTATTCACATAGTCTACAATGGCTCCCCATACCTTTAACCCCAAGTTCCTTCTCCGAGAACTCTTAAGGGAATACAGATTGTACTCTAAGCTGAAAAAGGCTAAGAACCTCGCCTTCCACATTTCAAAAGAGGGTGATCCTTTCTGCAGCCATGCTGACGTGATGCAAAACCGTGCTACAGCCATAAAAATAATATACCCAACCTTTGGTGTGCCACGACTAGCCAATGGTTCCTCTGCCAAGCCTAACAGCATGGATATCGGGGTTAGCTTGATTTCTACCCCAGTTATGGAGGTTAAGAAATTCTCTATCCCCAAAAGAAGGGGGTGCAATTTGGTACATGCATAAAAAACATGGAGGCTGCCAGCTGCCTCGGTTCCACACCGAAAGCATTTACTGTCATTAGCACCACCCCACTATAATATCTTCAGGGGGTATGATACAAATTGAAGATGGTTTTATAATGCTGGGACCTGAGACTTGAGGAAATCGGTATTTCCCCTGCAATACTAATCGATCTCTGTATCAGACCCTCACCCTGCCCCAACCTCACATTCCATTTCTTATCCTGCTCTTCCAGATCATCCACTTGCAATTCAACCAGGTTGCCATAGAGACATCCTATTTTCTGTCTAGTTTTAATAACTTCAATCATATCCTTTTTCTCTATGTCAGCCGGCTGCATTTTCTTCTTATCTAGAAAATCCCGTAACTGAAGATATTTAAAAAAATCTCTATTTGACAACCCATACCTTTCCCTCAACTGAGCAAAAGAATACAACTTGCCCTTATCAAAAAAATCACTAATAGTCGAAATCTCTTTTAATTTCCACCTAACCATGATCGTATCCCAGAAAATGGGGAGTAATAACTGTGTCGCATCAATAGGAGTGTAATAATTAATTCTTCCAAATTTCAAATACTTACGAACCTGCTTCCAGATTTTAAAAGCTGTTCCTAGTACCTTAAACCGGGTCTTTTTGTAGTAGCTTGGCTCGGTTACCTTTAAAAAGCACCTCTCAGCTTCTGTCCCTAACAGCATATAGAAAATAGAGGGAGCATCAGCTGAGTTTTTCCCCTTCTCTCCCGTTATTAAAATGTTCATATCCTGAAAAAGAGATAATAGTAAAACACAAAGTTAGGGACTGCCCACCCTCCTCGGGATCGGGGAAGAGTCATATATTTCATCGCTCTCCGAGCTTGTTTCTGACCCCACATGAACCTTCCACAAATGGATTGTAACTTTTGCAGCTGTATTCTGGTCAGCTCTAACGGAACTGATCTGAAAAAATACAGCACCTTAGGCAAGATATTCATCTTCAATACGTTACAGCGTCCTACGAGTGAGAGATGTAGACACTCTATTCTCGCCAGTTCTTTCTCAATTCCAGCTAATAATGGGTCCCAGTTCGCAGTAACTAACTCATCTAGTGATGCTTTAATATTAATACCTAAATAGACTGCCTCCTGGACAACTCTCGGATCATTAAAAACAGCCTCCTTTGTACATATAATCTGCGTTTTACCAGTGTTCAATTTATACCCTGAAATTAATCCAAATGCGGCTGCCAACCGTTCTATCTTGGGCATGGCTATAGCAGGTGTTGGAGTGACAATTGCCACATCGTCCGCATACGCCAGGACTTTGTATGTTTCCTGCTGAATCTGTATAGGTTATATAACCATATTCTGTTCTATTAGAACCAGCAGAGGATTAATATAAAGTGCAAATAATAAAGGTGAACATGGGCAGCCTTGCCGAGTTCCACGGGTTATGAAAACAGGTTCAGATTCCATCCCCATCACACATATCCGAGCGACTGGGAAGATATACATTGTTTTGATGGCATTAATAAACCCACGCCCAAACCCTAAGCGGCAGTGGCGGCTGGTGGAATTTGAAACTGGTGGGGCGTATACAGAACAAATCAACTTATGCGAGCGCAGCGAGTGAGCCCGACGGCAATAAGGGGGGTTCGGGGGGGTTCTCCCCCCGTGAAGATTTTTTTTAGAAATTGGCATCTTTTTGGTGCAATTTGCAGCATTATTTCTGTGATAAATGGACTAAAAATTCAGTTCTTCTAGGCATTCATAAAAGAAACTCATACAATATTTCAGAGTTGCCAAGCAAGTCTGACTTCTGAAGAGGGCTAGGGTACTAAGCAAGACTGCTTTGGCTCTACCCTTTCCAATAGAAAACACTAGTTAGTGATGTGAACAAGTTCAATGGACAAACCTGGGGTCTAACGAGAGTCCCTCTCCTGAGAAAGAAATTTAAAAAAGATTGACAAATGGTGCATTTTAAAGCAAATGAATGCAGCGATAAAGCAAGGCTTATTAAGCAGTGGGAACGTATAGTCTTGAAATATCAAACACATTCAAAACTGCCCTGTATCTTCTTGCATTAATTTGTTCAACAGTTACTGTAATATGTAAATTGTTCTGCATGACAACTTTAGCCCTTTAAAATGTATGCTTGCCCAGTGTCTTGCACTGCATGCAGCATTAACTTTGGAAAAATATGCTCTAACCAGACTTCGGGAAGCACCCACAGCTGCTGGCTGTAACCAGTCATATAGAAATATGTGCAGACAGGTCTTTAAGTGAGATGAAAAAAGTGGGTGCTCCCTATAAAGGAACATGCCAAATACATTTCTGTGATTCCCATAGTGTGCCATCAGACCGGTATTTTGGTTTCTCTCTGAGATGTAATTTTATCCAGATAAATGGCACAGCAACTGACATACGCCTAAAGCCTGTCAGTATGATTGGCTTTGTCACTGGGTGTTAGCTGTTTAAGATAAATGAGTAACAACAATGATTTCTTATAAATAATTAACATTGAAAATGTTTAAATTCTGAACTTCTGAAATAGCGAGTCTGTGAATTAAATAGCATTGAGGCCTGTGGAAGGAGTTTTGGCCTTCAATTAGGTGTGCTTTATGTTAGATATGTATCTTCTTTTTCTCTGCATATCTTGTCCATCTGCACATCTTCAACCCCCTCTCTTTCCTCTTCAGCATCCTCTTTTCACTCTTCCCCGAATGCCTTCCTCACATCTCTGTCACTTCACCGCCCCCAACATGCACTGCACTCCCTCAAATATAAGCACCTTAATTTTTCTTACTTTTGCCTTGCAAATATTTTGACATCAGTGTACCCCCTTCACACACATTTCCACAGAATTTCAGTTGCAAATGGAATACACAAACATTGTTCTGTGTGCTCTGCAGAGAGGCCAGCCCACTGACAGGCACTTTGTTTGGCTTTAGCCTTAGCGCCTGCGTGTTCAATCCAAAGCCCCTCATAAACACCTGGCATGGCTCAAGCCTCAAAGTATGCACAGAAAAAAATACAGATAAACAACGACATTATAAAATAGCTAACTCGTGGGGAATGCAAGATTAAGTAAACATGTAAAATAAGAGAGGAACTAAATCGCTAAAATGCATTCCCTCGACGTTTTTAACATTCATTGTTTGCAAGTCAATCCATGTTTTTGGCATCAGTGTTAACTTAGGGGCATGTACACAGGGCCAGTTTTAATGCCATACATCAGAGGACTGGCCACTGTAAGCACATGTTACAGAGTAAGCACATATCTCTCGCTGCCTCTTCCTGGTTCTGTGGTCATGAAAAATGAGCCGGGTTAGGAGGGTGCACCCATTTTCAAACAGCCAAGTATGCTTTCGGCTGACGACTACTGCAGATATGCTAATCAGACAAACTTTCCAGCCCTGCAAAGTGACCCAAAGCGGTAATAAGGCGCTGCAAAAATATTAGACGCACAATTAAACAAAATATCTTGTTTAAGCGAGAAAGTGTACGACACCGGAAATTCTAATCAATTACCAACAAACATGTATGGTATGTGATGATAAATGGTGTACTTTGCGAACATTAGGAATTATGAGTTCATGGGCGCCAAGGTTTGTATGCTCGGAAGGATGCGTATATTATGAAAGTCAGAGGTCGAAATAACAACTTTGGTTTAACAGAATTAATTTCTTTTAAATCAAAGTCGTGTCCTGGCTTGCGTAGCTTAAACTGAGCCTAGGAAAGAAAACAGGCGTTCCAGCAAATATTGATATGACTTGGACCTTTGAGGATCTGCGTGCACAATACAACACATGCAATCACAAAAGTATAACACAGTCACACGAAAATGTATCACAAAACTCAAACATGATTGACGAGGCCTTCGTTTTGCCCAGTTTTATCTCCGTCTGTCCTGTCCATTTTTTTCGACAAATGCCTTTTAATGAGTAGGACCTGTACGGACTTTGGGCCTGACTCGGATATTTGGATCCATTTCACAAGGGAGCAAATGCCGCAGCTCCACTTCTAAAGGAGCGAGCAATGTGCAGCGAGGGCCTGGGGTGTCAGTGGGGGAGGTAAGCATGATGAGGGGTCTCGGCACAATATTCAGAACACAGCAGTAGCTTGCGCGGAGGGGGGGTCTCGCGCGGGGGTGGGGGGCCCGCGGGGGTTTGAAAATTACAAAGAAGCTTAAACTTACCTGACCGGGTCCGCCGCCTCTGCTGTCTGCTTCTGGGCCGGGGTCCGCGTTTGGCACCTTCACCGTCGCGTGAGTGGCTGGCAAGCCCTCTCAGGCTCTCAGCCAATCCAGACGCTGCTCCAGAGTCCAGCAGCGCCAGGATTGGCCTGGAGCAGGGTCACTCCCTGCCCATTAGGAGACCGGGGGCTGCGAATGAAGCAACCCTCGCTCTCCTAAGGGGACGGCTTAGTGCGCATGTTCGGGCTGGTCTTAAAAATGACCAGCCCACAAAAGAACATGCGCACTATTGCGCTGTCACTCACCCTGAGTGCTGCCGCAGCCCCACCCCCTTCAGCGTCCCTCATTCTACTTCTGACGCTTATTCCAACAATCAGGAGTCCTGATTTCTGGAATTAGCATCAGAAGTAGAACGATTTGTAAATGGGGCCGTGGGCCCGTGGCATTGGTGGGGCAACGCCCGAACGCCCCCAATGGACGCACCGCCACTGCTAAGCGGCCCATAACCTCCCATAAAAACTCCCACGAGACACGGTCAAGCGCCTTCTCGGCATCAAGAAGTATCAGTCCAAGTGGGACCTGATGGGCTTTTGCTATATCAAACATGGTCATCACCCGACTGATATGATTGACCGTGCCTCTTCCTGGGATAAAGCCATGCTGGCGTATTGAAACCAGAGGGGTTATTACCCGAGATAGCCGTGCTGCAAGAACTTTGGCATAAATCTTGCTGTTGCAATTTAAAAGGGAAATAGGTCTATAAGAGCCGGGAAGAGTTGGTGGTTTGCCCTTTTTCTTAAAAACAATGATGTTAGCAGTATCCCATGATGCTGGGGCCTGTCCTTGTTGAGCAGCTTTAAAGACTGTCAACATTTCTGTTTTAATTTCAGGGAAAAAGACCTTATGAAATTCTAACGGTAGTGCATCAGGGCCAGCTGCTTTACCTATTGCTAGTGCATTAATGGCACTCTCAATCTCCTCCTGAATTATAGGCATCTCTAATTCTGCCATATCTTCCCTGCTCAGTGTCTGGTTAAATCCATTTTGTGGTAAGCCTAGAACTGCATTTCCATCTGGTCTATCCTGCCCTGCATATAACTCTTGATAAAAGGATCTTAGAGCTGCTAAAATCTCTGTAGGTCTGTCAACTAATTTCCCAGCCGAATCTTCTATTTCCACAATGCCACGTTCAATGTCCCTGTTTCTAATTCGTTTAGCTAGGCATCTCCCAGCCGTCTCCCCAAATTCATAGCAATCTCTCCTATAGGTTAAATATTTGCAAGCAATGTCTTTGGACCATAATAGGTTAATCTTCGCCTTACAGCGCGCTACATTACCTTGCGCCACAGAGCTTGATGTCTTTTGAATTACACATTGTGTCAGGCCACATTCGGCTCGCCTGAGCTCATCATAAAGGCCCTGGAAAAGGATATTTTGCTGTTTTTGCTTATATATACAGAAGCTCAGTATTTCCCCCCTGAGACCTGCTTTCAGTGTGTCCCATACAACAGCGGGCGAAGCCGTATTCCTGTTTATCTCGAGAAAATTCCTAATCCTATCCCTCATATGGAGCACAAACATCTCGTCTGCCAATAATTTCCGATCAAAAGTGAAGCGCCTCTGTGGCCTGAATGAGCTTTGAATTGGTAAGTCCATCACCACAGGGCTATGATCCGAAGTATGTCTTGGAAATATTTGAATTCTAGCCATGGCAGCCTGCCCTCTGGAGATAAAGAAGTAGTCCAGTCTCACCCATTTATTATGGGGGCAGGAGAAATATGTGAATCCTGGATCAGGATGCCTATTTATAAATCATAGATCTTCTAGCCCATGCTCTAGTACTAGCTGCTGTAAAGCCTTAAAAACTTTAGGTTTCCTCCCCTGATAAACTCCATTATAAGTTTGTACTTCTGGCCCAGCTAGATGTATATTAAAATCTCTGCAGAGTATTAATGGGGTTGCCCATGTCGCTAGCTCAATATTAAGCAATTCTAAAATCTGTGCCTCGTCCATATTTAACCCATACACCGAGCAAATAACAAATTTCCATTCTCCCGCAGCACATTCAGCTATAGCCCACCAGCCATATTTATCTGCCAGAACCCTTCCCACCAGTCGTATATAAGATTTGGCCAGTATAGCCACACCCCTAGTCGTAGTGCTATGTTGCGTACAGACTACTACCGTATAACCCAACTCAGCCAAGACTTCGATTCTCCCATGGGACACGTGTTTCCTGAAGGCACACTACATCCGGAGAGAAGCTTATCAATTCCCGTGCTACTCGTTGTCTCTTAACCCTATCATTTAAACCCAACACATTAAATGTACATACCCGTAGTCTTCCTGTCATCATTCTACCCTCCATCTTCTCACAACAGACTGCTCCTGATTAGACATATCCATTTTCAGTAAACATTGCTTCTCATGTCTCCACCATGGCCTCCTTTTTTCTTTTCTCCCCGAACCCACCTACCCCCCCATCCTGTGCTCCCTAACCTCCTCCCCTCCTATCCCCCCTCTCCACCCACAAAACCCCCACCCTTGAGAACCCCCCCCAAAATAAGGCATAAGGACTCCAGGTCCCTGGTGATGGAAAGCTGACAATGCCGCCCCCTCATAGCTACTCCCCCCACCATTGCATCAAAGGCCAAACTGTATATCTGTTAAGTAAACAAAAAAATACACCATCTCATTACATGTTCCGGCCGGACAGGTCTACATTCTATATTGAATGTAAATACTCCTTGGCAAGAATTTCAGGAGTGAAGAATTGTGTTTGACCTTTACAGATTACTTTCAATTTAGCCGGATTAAGCAGAAAAACCTGTGCTGCTTTGGCCTGAAACATTGGCATTAATTGCCGCAAGTGCCACCTCTTCTCTACTGTCGCTTGACAAAAATCAGGCCTAACAAAAAATTCAGTCCCCTTTCCAATTCTTTTTCTGTCTGGTCGTGCTAGGTCATATATAGCTTCACGTGCCAAGAAGTTATTCAAACATATTAATATAGCTCTTGGTCTAGTTACAGATTGACCTGTTCTGTTTTGCTGCTTGAAGGGAAACCTATGCGCCCTTTGCACCTCTACATTCCAGTTCCATTGTGTGAGCTCGGGGAATGCTTCTGTAAAGAGCTCCACAATAAATTTTTGCACATCCGTTCCCTCTACCCCCTCAGGGATACCCAAGACTCTCAAATTATTCCTTCTTAGTCGGTTCTCCATATCCGTTAATTTCCAGGCAATGTCATCTTTCTGTGATTTTAAAGAGTACGTAAGAGTCCTTTGGGCAATGAGTTTGTCTTCCAGTGTAGAAATACTAGTTTCTGCTTCCCCAATCCTTGTTGCAAATTCTGTGCAAGATTTAGCCACTCTCCGGATGGAGTTCTGTAATTTTCTATATGCCCCTTGTGTCCTTAGACTCTCTGCCCGCGTCTCTTCCCTATGTGCCATGATACTTTTATAAATAATAGAGAGCGACATATCCTCTGTGCTTTCCACTCCCCCAACCAATGGATTGTCAACAGCTGTATTATCATCACATCCAATATTGGGTGAGAAGGAATAATCCCATACCAGTGAACCCGCGGCCCCTTTAGCTTCTGTCAAAGATGTCTTTCCAACATCTTTCTGCTTTCGATCAGTTAGCGGGCTTGTTAAGGGTCTGCCTCCAGCTGCTCCAGTGACCTCCTCCTCGGGGTGAGTATTACTTATATCACTGCCATCACTCTGAGTGAGTTCTTCTCCTGTCCAGTCTTTCATACCACCCAAGCTCTCATCACTTGACAAATTTGAAGGGTCTGACATTGAGAAAAATTTCTCCCCAGAATCCACCTCTTTCAAGGAGCCCCTGATATCAATGTTACCATCTTTATCCTCCCTTATCCCAGCCGGGCTATCTACTTTCCCTTTTCCTTTTCCTTTCTTCCCTTTAGGGGTTCTTCCTGCAGTCTCTTTTCCTCCCTTAGTAGCTGCTGGTTCCTCTTTCTCCATACGGGGGTTGTCCAATAAAATCTCCCCCAGAGCTCCGCCTTGCAGGATTCCCCCGGTAGGGCTTCCAAACCCAAGCTCAGCAGTGTCTCCCCCATCTTTAACTATCGACTCCACATTGCTCAGATTGCTCACCTCTCTGCCACCGAGTGTTTCAGATGCAATGGGCTGTTGTATTACATCTATGTCCAGCAGGGGCTCACACTGCCAGCAACAGCGTCTGCCTGAGCCTTGGTTGCCTGCATCTTCTTGGCCGTCTGCACTTGGAAAATTGCCGGTAGCTTTTTCCGGCCGTGCACAGAGGAGCTGGTCTTTAGTATCTCTCCTCCAGCCCCTGTCACGGATATAGTTTCTTTTCCTGCGCCTGCCCCGCGGCCGGCTCTTGCCCCTCTCACGGGCTTCGGCGGCATCGGGCCGCGCTTGTGCTCTGCGGCTACGACCGGGAAAGCAGCAGCCTCAGGTAAACAAACTGCCTGGTGCGAAATGCTGCTCGCGGTTCGTGGCGTCCCAGCGTAAATCTCCACAGCATCCCAGGAGCACCTCCAAACGAGCAGCCCTCACCGTCAGGACGGAGTAACAGCAGGTAAGTGGGGGGGAGAGTAGCTCAGGGCGAGAGTCAGCTCACTCGGCCGCGCTCACGGCCGCCATCTTGCCTCCATCGATTTACCAAGATTTCAACTGTAAAATTAGTGTTGGCATAGTTAATAAAATGTGAATAGAGACTCAGGGCCTTATTTATGAGGCCTTGCATCACTTTTACGCCGCCGGTGCGTCATTTTTTGTGACGCATCGGCGACGTAAAAAACGTGCCATGTTGCACCTTATTTACAAGCTGACGAATCTAGGCAGATGCATCACTTTGTAAACCCCTGCACCACATTATACCTGCATCAGCTATAATGTATGCTGGGTGGGTGTTCCCCAGCATCCAAGCCTCGTAGAAGAGGCGCATTAAAATCTATAAGATTTCAGTGCACCACTTCTAGGACGCTACTGCATCAATATCTTAAGCCAGACTGACGCAGGCCCTTGAAAAGAACATTGCTGGAGTTGCGTCACGCTTCCAAAACAACTCCAGCAATGTGTCAGTTTTGCGCTGACAGATACGTCAGTAATACTGACGTATCTGTCATTCCTTGCAACATGATGCGTCATACAGTAAATATGATGCATCCATCATGTCGCAAGGAGGGCGCACTGAGAGTGACGCATCGCTGTTTTCAAGCAGCGATGCGTCACTTCTCATAAATAAGGCCCTCAATTTGTGTTCTGCGACAGTCACTTCGGCATCATTCTATACAGTATTTTAATGCGTGACTCTAGCATTATATTTTACTTTATTTCCCAATCCCTGCTCAGGGAGTGTTGTTATGGCCATCCTTCATTAGTCTGAAACCCTGTCACACTAGATACTAATTAGGCGCACTGCCCATAAACTCACACAAATAGAGTGTATTTAAAGATCGCAGTGGGCAGATAAGGTATGCAAAAAAAAGAACTGCAAAAAATCGACAGTGAGTCCTGAGTTGAAACTGTTCTTCCTAGGAGGTCGATTTAATGGGTTGCAAACCACTGTCTCATTTCCACTAATGGACAGAACAGGGTCAATGATGTTACCTCTGCAGCAGACAAATCTTGGCCCTACAGATGATGAAAGACTTGTGCACATTTTAAAATGTGTTATGAATCAGTGACATAGCTCACTTTTGCAATTTCGTTTTTTCATGTAATTGATTTGGGGTTTTCTAGCAATTTTACACATGATGCAACCTTTTTTTGGTTACGTTCTGTCTTTTATTAATGACGTTTGTACAATAATGTTCCAAGAATACCTCTAAATATGCAGAAAGATACTTTAAAAAAAAATAATAATAAAAAGACGAGTTGTTATAAAATGTCTTGGCGCGTTGCCAAAGTTGTATATACAACAAGCATTCTTTAAAAAGCGTTTAGAGAAAAATAAAAAAGGAATTGGTATGAGGAATGTTGGACCAGAATTTAACAATGTTGTGTAAGCGCGAGCCATGAATTAAAGAGTGTCGTGCCATAAGCTGGAAATTGAAGCTTAGTGGTTTCAAGGCTGCTGCGCCCAAGGAAGGTCCAAGTCCCTAAAACTAACTAATGGTGTGGTATAAAACACTTCTCATCCTGCCGCCAGGCCAGGGTTAATGTCCCAAATGGTTACTTGCAGTAAAGGAAATGACTTGGATGGCTCTCCATCTATAATAAATCCTGCCCCTCTGAGAGTCAAACTTGACTGTGCGGTCACTGGACCATATAATCACTCATAACTTGAATTTCATTCAATAGTAAACATGTCTCTGCTTCATGAGATGCCGGTAATATGAATGCCAAAATCCTGTGTGAAACAGGCTCGAATTAAATAAGAACTATACATAAATTGTAGCTCGAGAACAAATTGTAAAGGGATATAAACAAAATGTGTCCTATCGTTTTAGAACAGGGCGTGTATACTAAATTATTATTATAGGGCTGAGAATTGCAAACGTTGTGATCAGCAGCTCCAAAATGAAATGAAAAACATATTCATAAAACGCACTAAACCCGAAGGTGTCAAAGCGGTAAACCAAAAAATAAAATCCTGACAGCCCGAGGCCGGGTTTATAAGGAGTAAAGCAAAGTTTTCAGATTGTTGCTAAACAAAGAAAAGGAGTCTGCCTTCGAAATGTAAACAGGCAGCGTGTTCCACAATTTTGCTTCCGCAACTGAGAGGGAGCGATCTCCCCATCTGACTCTACAAAGGTGGTCTGAGTGCCAATTGAAGACAGAGTTCAGATGTCTCAATTCTTTATGGTGTAGTGCCAGAAAGACCATACACAGAACTTTAAAGGTGATCAGCTTTCTGACAGGAAGCTATTGGAGGGTGCAAATACCATTTCTGACTGAGAGACGCTTTGGAATATTCAGAATGAGGTTTGCAGCCGCATTCTGTACCACTTGGAGTTTGTAAAGGGAGGAGCTGTTTATATTCAGATATATTGCATTGCAGTAGTCGAGGCCTGAAGTGATCAGAGCGAGGACCACTGAGTGTCGCATTTCAAGGTGTAAAAGGAGACCAAAAGGAATTTGGCAAATGGGGGATGTCTGCAATTCTCAGTTGCTTTAACAATAAACAACATACATGGCTAAAGTATTGACACATTGTGAATCATGCATGGCATTTAAAGTGACACAGAGGTGAGCACACAGAGTTGAGCACAGTCAATGTTGGCACCGTTGTGGGGATCAAGGTGGTGGAGGGTCTGTGTGCCTAGGGGGTCATTTATACAATGGTCAAGGGATCGTGGTCAAGGGCTCACACACCACCACACTCATACAAATGTGGCAACTTGGACTATTCCATGTCACTAAAAGTCATAAGAAGGGACTGGACACACTATCATTATTTTTTAATATATATCGAATTGTTACACACACTAAGGGTTTCTTCAGTTTAAAAACAGACAGCGCCACCATGTAGACTGCCATTAATGTGTGTGTTAAGAAACAGTTGCTGGTGCCGAGCAGCAGCAAACACTAGCACAAATTAAGCACTAGTTTACTGATGCCTATCTATGCGACAAGGCTCTCCCTCTCTGCTTTTCTCTGTTCTGGTCTTAATAGTTGCCTCTGCTACCTAGCGCAACCACCTCCCCTCCCCAGTAGAAAAGAGTCACCCACTTTTTTCAATTCCTCAGGTCCAGCAAGATGCTCACCCACTGTAAGTCAGCTCTACCCTCAACTTTCTTTTTTTTTTTTAAATATATTTTTATTGAGCGGAAAAAACCAGACATAATAATCATGGTACATAAAAAAGAAAACATTTCATATTACCCAATCTCACAGTTCATTAGACAATAAATAGCATCAATTCATATTCTATTTTACATAATATATAACCAGCATTCTATATATCAAAACATGGATTACCTAAAATACAGATAAAAGAGTACAAAAAATATTGCTACAAATTGGCATCGATCCGACGGTTAAAAAAACTTTATAGATTAAAACACCTCATTTTTCATTACATAGAGGATAGCCTGCTTTGGACATTTTCGTTTGCATGTGTGACCAGAACATAGCCCTCCCAAGTCGCTCTAAATCTACGAAGCGCCCCTACCCTTTTTGCGTAAGCCTCTTCAAATTGGTAGGTCCGGTCCAACTTAGGAAGCCACTGTCCCATTGTAGGTACCCTCGGTGATCTCCAGTTTTGCAACACCAAGGATCTGGCTACTGCTATGGCTATGAAAACAAAGTATTGCCTATGATTTGGTGGCTGACTACCTGTGCGAGAAAAACCAAATAAGGTCAGCAACGTTGAGGGTAGGATAACCAAGGACATATAACAGCTAATAAACCTAAACACCTCCTCCCAAAAGTGTTGCAGTCTAGGACATGTAAAAAATATATGTATCCAGTCTCCTGCCCCCGCCCAAATTGCATCTAAAACATTCATTTGGGATTGATGGAAACCATTTATGTAGCCTGAGGGGAGTATAATAGACAAACCATCTAGAAACAAAAGACATTCTTTTGAAGTTGGCCGCCTTCAGAGCTTTATTCCCAAACTCGCACACTCGCTGCCATTCCTGAATGTTAAACCGACAATTAGTTTCCTGAGCAATTTTAGGAAGCATTGCCTCAACGAGTCTCTTATTCGTACCCTGGCGCAGTAGCTGATACCAATTTCCAACACCACTCAGATGCAACTCAAAGGCTGCTTTTAGGATTATTCTTTCCCTCTCATTATATGTTGTGTAATTATTTATAAGAAAGCATGTTATTTGCCTAAAACTTAACCACAGATCTCGACTTTGGGGTTCGAATTGCAATACAAATGATTCTCATGCTATCAAATTGGTACCGTTATAGAAATCACCTGGCTTTCCAAAGCCTAGATTATTATAGGACTGCAATTCCCTTTTGTGAAAGCTGGAGACCCCATAACTCACAGTCTTGAAAGAGAGGTGTATGCGTGGCATGTGGGAACATTGTGACTTTTATAAAACTGCTGTGTACGATTTGCAATTATATTCACAACCTTATATCTTGTTTTCTTAGGTAATTTCGTAGTGCGCAAAAATGCTGGTAGCTTAATTGCGCTTTCTGTTAGCATAAGACTTAACAAAAAATTATCACATTTCGAAGAAGGGGCTGCTAGCTGAGTTAGTAAACTAACTAAAGCAGCTTGATAATAAGTGGAAACGTGAGGTAGTGCAAGCCCCCACTGCTGTACATCTAATTGTAAAATGGATAGTTTGACACGAGGTTTTTTTTTGCCCATACAAACTCACGGATAACTGTATCCACTTCATTAAATTATGAGATTGGTATTTTTAAAGGAAGATTTAGAAACAGAAATATCAACAAGGGAAGTATAGACATTTTTACTAGGCAAACTCAGCCTACTATAGACAGAGGTAAAAGCGACCATCTTTCTTTTTTTATTCTTCTTTCATACTTAGATCATACAAGATATAAGAAGATTTAGAAACAGAAATATCAACAAGGGAATTATAGACATTTTTACTAAGCAAAATCGGCCTACTATAGACAGAGGTCAATTCGACCATCTTTTTTTTTTTTTTTAATATTAATTTGTATTTATTCCTATTTCATACTTAGCTCATACAAGATATAAGACCTTCATCATTTTTTTTTAACTCCCCCATACCCTAGCCCTCCCCCTCCCTAGCCGACAGTATCAAAACATTACAAAACTATTCGCTAGGGGTGTTTACACAACCTCTTTCGGAGCTTCATAAATAAACAAGTACAGTGTGTGATAGTGCGATATATACAGGTGATATAGAACCGACAGGAATGTGCTAGTACCAGTAAAAGAAGAAAGAGAAAAAAGCACAATTTTCGTTTTATGTAACCCCGCTGTTCTTTTGTCGAATGGGCACAAAAAAGTAATATCCAAATAGCAAGCTACCAGAGCTATCACGCTCGGTGTCTGTTCCTCCCGCTGCCCATAATTTAGACTTGCAGCAAGCTAAAGGTAATTCAAATATCCGAATGTTCAGCGCATTTGGCAAGATTTTTCCATATTCTTAGCCTTTTCTTTTTACCTCTCTGGCCCTTTCGCCTATATACAGCTTTCTCTAGATTGTATATCCCTAATAGTTGAGCAAGCCATTGTTGAAACACCGGGGGCGCAGGGTCTAACCACGCTGATGCAATACACAATCTATACACTGCCATTGCTATGCAAATCAGGGCCCCCCGTCCTGTTCCCTTAAATTTGTAATACCCAGCATTATTACCAGGGGAGTTACCTCAACCTGTATGAGCAGACTATTCTTTAGAAATTCATTAATTTCAATAATCAATGACCCAAGCTCTTTACAGGTAGCAAACATGTGTAGTAAATCCACTTTATAGAGTGCACATAGAGGACAATATGCTCCCTTCCCCACCGATTCAATAAGGTGTATAATAAAGCTCGAAACAGGTTTTAAAATATTGGGATTGAAGATTAGCGGGCATCAAAGTTGTGAGTGTATTAGAAAAAGCCTATTGGAAAGTTGAATCGGAGATAGTTAACCTTGCTTGCCATTTGTTCAAACAATTTTCCATGTCGTCCTTCATGTATTCATTCAATATATTATACAAGCTCCCAATACGAGGTAGGAAGACTATGTTAATTTCTCGACCAAATCATTTTTCTTAAATCCTTCCGCCCCCTCCCCTTTTCCTCTGCAGGTAATCTCTGATTTGTAGATATTTAATTCTTGTTGTGAAAGGTTAAATTTCTTCCTTAGCTCCTCATATATTATATTACCATAAGACGTATAAAAACACCGTAGTTGTTTCATTCCAGCATTTGACCACTTATAAAAATAGGTGTAGTTAAATATCTCCGGCAAATTTTTATTTTTCTCCAGCGGGGTATAGAAATTTAGCCTCCCTATCTCTAACAGCCGACGTACAGAGGTCCATACCTTGAATGCCGTGATCAGAGTCTTGAACCGGACCCGTTTGTAATATCCATACTCCAGGTGTCGCCAAAGACACCCCCGGGCATCTGGGCCAATCAATAATTCAAAAGGAGAAGTTCCTCTATAATCACCCCCACTATACTCCCTACCCAACAGAGTTGTATATTGCATCAAAGAAGCGGCCCACCAATACAATTTTAAGTTGTGTAGTGCAAGCCCACCACGTTCCCGGGGTAGAGTCAAGAACTTAAACGCTCTCCTTGGTCTTGCGTACGCCCAGATAAATTGAGAGAAAATCCTTTTAAACTTCTTCAACCAGTAATTCGAGAAGATCAGAGGGTTTGCGCTTAAGAAATAAAGTATTTTGGGGAAATGTACCATTTTAATCAGATTACACCTCCCTATTACTGTTAGGTGAAGATTATCCACCCTTTTGAGAGCCTTTTGGATCTCGCTGGCACAAGGGTCTAGATTTTCTTTTACCACAGCATCCAGATCAGGGCTTATCGTGACCCCCAGATATAACACTTTCTTAACTACTGTATGATCTGTCGAAGAAGCAAATTCATTGATTATGATCTCTGTCTTATCACTATTTAGGGCGTACCCTGATAGTTCTCCATATCGCTGTGCTGCTTCTTCAATTGCCTTAATCGCCTTTTCCGGGTGAGAGGTAACTAATGCTACATCGTCGGCATAAGCCAACACCTTGTTTTCCTGCCCAAACATAACTAAGGGGGGAATGTCCACGGTCCTTTCCAGATGCTTCAAGAAGGGGTCGATATATAGTTCAAACAGGAGAGGTGAGCAGGCACAGCCTTGTCGCGTTCCTCTTGATATTTTCAGAGCTTTTGTCTCTTCCCCATTTATATAGACTTTAGCCACAGGCTCCCTATATAGTGCTTTTATCGCATTAATAAACTTCAGCCCTATTCCTTTATTATGCATTGATAACCAGAGAAATTGCCAGGAGACCCTATCAAATGCCTTTTCAGTGTCTAAAAAAATTGCAGCCATAGGGTCTCCTGACACCTGTCTGGCATCAAATAGGGTGATGATCTTTCTTATATATATGCTCTATGGTGCCCCTACCGGGGATGAAGCCATGCTGCCCCATGAATACAATCCGGTGTATGACCTGAGACAGGCGGGAGGCCAAGACTTTTGCATATATTTTGACATCCCCATTAATAAGTGTTATTGGACGGTAAGACCCCCAGCTCATTTAAAGGTTTATTTTTCTTTGGGAATATTACGATTTTAGTAGAGGACCAGGAGGTTGGTGGATCTTCTCCTTGCGATACCTGAACAAACATGGTTGTCATAATCTCTTTTAACTGCTCGTGAAAAATATTATACAGTTCTGTTAGAATCAGATCGGACCCCGCAGCTTTCCCACTGGGTAATTTTGACATTGCCACCCGGATTTCATCCCACGTTATTGGTAGGTCTAATTGCTCCCTCTCCTCTTGGGATAGAGTCTCCCCATCTTTATCTTCTAAGTATCTGTATGTTAGATCTTCAGATCTACTTCCTGTCTCTTCGGTATATAAGGATTGATAAAAGTTATAAAAAGCATTTTTAATCTCCCCATTTTCCGACACCAGACCCATCAACGGATCCCTCACAGAACTAATTTCTTTATATATGTGATCCTGTCTGGTTTTTACTGCAAGCAGATGACCCACCCTTTCACTGCGCTCATACATTTCTTCTCGCCTTGCTGTTGTTTTATCCATTACCTTTTTCATACATTTTTCACCGATAGCAACTTTAGCAAGCGCGGCTTCCTTTTGAGCTTCTCTTACCCCACTATTCGCTTGTATCGCAGCAATCAGTTTACATTCAGCCTGGGCTAGTTTTTCTTGGGCCACCCGAATATCATCCCTATCCTTGTCTCTCTTCCTGCACGCAAACTGGAGTGTCTCTACCCAGATTCCAGCCTTTAGGGTATCTCAAACTACATCCAGTGAGGCTGACCCCAAATTTCTCTCCAAAAATTCTGGTATCCACACTTTCATATGATTTATATATTTTTCGTCCAGCAATAGTGCCCTCCTGAAGGTCCAAGAGCTAGGTCTTTCCCAAGAGGCATCACCCTTTATCTCTAGTACTAAAGGGTTGTGATCGGATAAAAATCTGGGGAAAGATTCAATTGTACTCTTCTGTCTCACCAAAGATGACCCCAGAAAGTAATCCAATCTAACATGTTTTTGGTGAGGTGCAGAGAAGTATGTATATCCATGCTCCACAGGTCTCTTTTCTGCCCATATATCACACAAGCCATTGGTTTGACACAGGTTACAAAGGGCTCGGTGCACTTTGGGTTTCCTCCCCATATATCTTTAGCTGTGTCCCCAGTCACCTGTCAAGTTAATATTAAAGTCACCACATAATACAAGGGGAAGTTGCCAGTGCGATAATTCGTTAGTTATCCAATCCAACAGGGCAGGGTCATCAATATTACTACCGTAAAGAGAGCATAATGTGAAGCAGGGAACCTTGGTGCCCTGCATTCTGCCATTACCCACCGCCCAATTGCATCCACCCGAACTCGGGAAAACTGTATCTTTTTGTTGCGAGTCCTGTCCCTCACACCCCCCACAAAAACAGGCAATCAGGCATAGCCTGAGCGATGTACGTTTGTCCTGCTGCCCTGCCGTCTCTCTCTAGAGCATTACAAGTACATTCTTTTGAGCCAGCTGCTTCATCCCTCAATTAGACTGGCCCTAGAAGGGCACAACCTGGTGATCTTTCCACTATATAGAAGAGTCCCCCCCCTTTATCCCTTCTTTTTAGTTCTTCCAGGTATTCCTGGGTTTGTATTTCTGAAGTAAAGCTGCGTGGAGATCCCTTGTATTTAATATTCAGTCTTGCTGGATTTTGAAGGAACACATCAGCCCCAATTTTTTGGAAGGGAGAGAACAGCTGTCGTAATCGCCAGTACCGCTCCACGGTGGCTTGAGCGAAATTCGGTTTAACAAAGAATGTGACACCGCCTCCGGATTTTGGGGCGTTCGGTTGCGCTTGTTCGTATACCAACTGTCTCAGAAGAAAATTGCCAAAGAATACCAGCATTGCTCAAGGTCTCTCTTGCTGTTGTTGTTTTTTCAACATTAATGGAAACTGATGAGCTCGCTGAATTTCAGTTTCCCAGTCCCAATTCGTTTGCTCTGGGAAGGCGTTTTTCAGAAGATTCACCTTGTAGCTTCTAGGATTGGAGCCTTCCACGCCCTCCGGTATCCCCAAAAAGCGCAAATTGTTTCTGCTCTGGCGGTTTTCTTGCTCCTCCAATTTGGACATGACATCTGTGTTGATCGCCACTTGTCCAGTGCTTTGTTGTTTTCTGCCATTCAACCTCTACCTCAAGAAGCTCTGTCCGTGTTTCCACAGATGTCAAGCGCTCCGCGATTTCACCACAAGTCTTGTTTAGTTTGCGCAGCCCAGCTTGTACCTTTTTAGCGGCAACTCTTGCTCTACACCCTTCGTCCCTGGTATCTTCTTGTACTTGCTTTATAGACCTAAAGATATCCATCAATGAGGGTTCTGGGGACTGTGTATATTTTTTTAATCCATCCTTTTGTAGCTCATCCATCCCCTCTTCAAAAGATCTCAGCCGAGTATCGGAATAGTCCCATTTAAGTTGTTTACCGGAGCTCTTTCTTAGACTGTCTCTCTCCCTTCTCTTTTTTTCCGCAGATTCCTTCCTGTGTTGCTAGGGAGTCAGTACTTGTGAGTATATTTCCCTGGTCCGTAGAGTCTGAGTCTTTAGTTAGCGAGAAAAACTTCTCTCCTGGAAATTCGGGCAACAGCTTCCCCTTGGCAGACCATGGGACTTTAGAGGTTCCTATATTCGCCGGTGTATTCCAGCTTATATCCCCAGCTTTCAGCGTCCCAGGTAGCTCGGCATTGACTATTTGTGCCATAGGCGCCAGTGTGGTTGCCTGATTTACTCCAATAATCTCTCCAGGATCTTTTTCAACAACAATGTCATCTGAGAAGAGACAGTTTCAGGGGGCTTTGCAATATCTGCATTGACTGCCCCAGGCTCCATCAGTGCACCTGGTGTCACAGCTCCTTTACTCTTTTCAACATTTTTCCCCTCTTCTAACTGTCCAACCCCCCCACCTCTAATGAGACACAATCCTCATGTCCATCCCCGGCCAAACGAGAAAATATAGAGGAAACAGTGGGTTGGGTTAGTTCTCCCTCTACCTGTCTCGTTGTTTTAGCTGTCGATTTCTTTGAAACAATGTCTCGCTTCATTTTGTCTGCACCACTGCGCTGGCGGGAATCAGCCGTTTCACCATTGGACTCCGTCAGCTGCACTCCCCTCGCTGCACCGGTAATCCCTGCTGTGCGCGTTCTTGCCGGCTTTCCGCCTCTGGCCGCCATAGCTCGAGACCTAGGGTTCCTCAAAAAACTCCGGGGCTGCCAGCCGGACCCAAGTGTAAGGAAGCGGTGATGAGGAGACACGATAAAAAACCTCTGTAACACATCCAGAAGCAGCGAGCACAGAGATTAGCTCGTAAGGGTCACTTCCAGGTCAGGTAGCTGCTCAACAATCCGACGATCCATCAGAGAGAGACGGAGAGAGGTGTGGCAGCTAGTCACCTGTCATCTTTGCCTCAAGCTTCTCTTCACCTAAAAGCGACCATCTTTCTAAGAGGTTTTTTTAATTTTATTAAGCGTATTTACATAATTTAGCTGAAACAATTGAGAAAAATTGGCTGTAACGTATAAGCCCAAATATCTAATAAGTCGTAATGGCCGAAATCTTAGCCCTTCGGGAAGATCAGCCTCCAGAAAACAAAAGGAGCTCTGTTTTGGCCTGATTAATCTTGTACCCCCCCGTGCTTTAAATGCCTGGATTTCCCCTAGCGCTGACTGGATGTTTGCCTTATCTGGATTCAGATATAAAATCATATCATCGGCAAAAAGCTTCATTTTTGCCATTCCAGTTAGCGGAGCCAGAATTAGTCTGTTAGAGTGGATCTTTATCGCCAGTGGCTCAATAAAAAGAGAAAATAGAAGGGGAGAGAGGGGGCAGCCCTGCCTAGTACCCCGCCAAATCACCACTTCACCCTCCTGATCCGCATTTATGGTTATTTTTGCAATTGCCCCCTCATAAATTCCTCTTAACATCTCTATCAGGCGGGGTGGAAAACCAAACTTCCTAAAATAAAAAAAAGGGTCTGCCAATCCACCAGATTGAATGCCTTTTCTGCATCCATCATTAACATAGCCGCTCTATCCTTCCTAGCTGAAAAATAGTCAATAACTTGTATCAGAAAGAAGGTATTCACAGCCATCGACCTACCGAGCAGAAACCCTGTTTGGTCCGCATGTACCACCTGTTGCGCACATCCTGAGATCCTATTTGCCCAAATTTTCATAAAAAGCTTGTAGTCTACATTTAATAGACTTATTGGGCGGTAGGAGCTCGGGTCCTTAGGGTCCTTATCCTTCTTCAAGATAGTAATAACAACTGATTCCTTAAATCTGTCAGAGACAGGCAACCCATCCATAATCTGATTGTACAGGAATAACAAAAAAGGAGAGAGCTCATCCAAAAACAGCTTATAGACTTCAATCGGTATTCCATCATTACCACTTGCCTTAGCACTAGCCATTCCTTTTACAATTTCCCTTAATTCTGCAGGTGTAATCGGTTCATTCAGAGCCTCACAATCATCCTTGGTAATCATGGGTAACTGAACTGCAGTAAAATAATCCTCAGTGGCCTGGGTGTCACCTAGCTGGGTCTCCGCATAAATTTTTTTAAAGTGAGAAACAAAAATTTCAGCAATTCTATCTTTATCACTAACCAGACTCGCAGTGCTGGGGTCTCTTATTTGTGGAATTAGTTGCCTACTCTGTTGTGTTTAGTGGACCAGGCTAAAAATGTTCCTATCTGCTGGCTTTCTTCGCATACTTTCTGTTGCTCCCAGAGATCTCTTCGAGAATAAAAAAGTTTTTATTTGCTCTTTTGCCCTTTTTAATTCCTGCTGAAGAACCTCCTCCTCAGGATCTCCTGGGGGCCTGGATCTTCAGCTCAATCTACAGCATTCTGGAGTCCTTCAATCTTATGTTGCCTAAGTTTATATAGATTAGCCTTATATGCAATCACCCGTCCCAGAAAAGAGGCCTTAAAAGCTTCCAGACCATAAAACCTGATGCTGTATTAATGTTCTCTTTATAAAACCACTTTACAAAACTCACGAGTTTCAGAGATCCATATTGGATCCACGAGCAATGCTTTATCAAAGTACCACCTGGTATTATTTTTTTTAAGGGTGGGTAAATATATTACCAAGGAAACTAAAGAATGATCTGAAAACGAATTGGAAAAAATGACAGGTTCCCCTTTTACAAGTTGCTTATTTATCAAAAAAAAGTCCCATCGTGAAGCTGTTTTAAATCTAGCTGAATAGCATGTAAACTGGGTAGAGCCTGGGTGATCTACCTGGCAAGGATCTAATAGGGCGAAATCTTCTTTCATGATTCTTAATAATTTAGCCGTCTTTGGTTTCAATTGCTGTTTACTGTTATTTGACGTATCTAGACCTAAATCTTGTATAAAATTAAAATTGCCTCCCATAACTATGGAGCCATGGGCATTTATCAACAAGTCATATATCTGTTTCAAGGCCTTAATATCGTCAAAAATTGGCCCATAATAGTTCAACAACACAAGGCCTACCCCATTAACTGAGACCTCAATCCAAATCCATCTTGCTCCTTCATCCCGAATCACCTTTCCCACCTCCCAATCTAACGCAGATGAAAGTAAAATACCCACCCCCGTACAACAGTATGAGCCGAAGCAAAGTACGCCTGAGCATACTTCCTGGGGAGTGATAAATTGGGGGAGTTGGACTTAAGGTGTGTCTCTTGCAAAAAATCACCTGTGGGGAGAATGAGCCCAACCATTTTAACATTGCTCCTCTTTTCTGTACATTTAAAAAAACATTTACATTGCACAAGATTATCTTCAGTGGTTATGACATTCTTCAGGATAAAACATAGCACCTTAACTCACCCAACAAATACATATTACGCTCTACCCTTCGCAATACCTCAATTTGTACCGTCTCCGTTGTTGAAGTTACCTGTATCCCCTTAGTGACATAAAAACCACAGCATGCCCCTTGACCCCTGATCTTGGTTATGTTGCAATCCTGTTTCTTGACCATTGCTGGCCACCTATTTCCCCGCCCATTTTTTTTATAATGCTTCACCCCCCGTGCCCACCGCCCCCTCCCCCCCAAAAGCCACCTGAAGAAGGGGGTAGCCCTTACCTCCCTTCCGCAGCCCACCCAGCAAACAAGGGTGCCTTGACCTGGCGCCTGGTCGCATGTCTATCCCCCCTCCCCCTCCGTGCTGTGTATCCAATGACTTTTAACTCCCAGAGTATCTCCTGCATAAAGTGCTAACATCAACAAAAAGTGCTTGTGCTTCAAGTGTCCACACAGACCAAGAAATATCCAGCTGTAACTGGTTTTATTGGCCTCAGCCTAAAACCCCTTAACATAGGAAAAGGCAGATCATTCCTTGCACAAAAAAAGGAGCCGGCCAGGAGTAAAACATGCATATAAAAAGCCTTGTCTTCCGGACCCTCTAAAAAACCTGATGTTCTGGCTAATTCTAAGGTACCCATTGCCTATACAAGAAACATTTTAACAATTTTTTTTTCTTAATACAGCCTAATAGATAGGACTTATCACCATTGAATACCCCCAAAAAATGGGAGGGCAAAATCTAGTATTGAGAATGGATAATTCATAAAGTGCAAATCTTCTTTAGGGTACCCATTGCTTATTCAAGAAAAAGTTACTACACACTTTTCCCGATCCAACATGGTGAATACCATTACCCCGCAGTAGGGGAAAAAATAAAGTGCAATAGTGAAAGTGAGCACCGTGCATAAAGTACAAAGTGTAGTCTAATTTTCTGGTACCAAATACCTATAACAAGAGAGAATAATAGCAGCTTTACCCAATATATCCAAATAGGTAACATTAAAGATCCCCATAGAGGAAAAAAAAGTGCAGTAGTGAAAGTGAGCACAGTTAAAGCGAGCACAGTGCATAAAGTGCAAAGTACACAAAGTGCCAAGTGCAAGTGACTATGCCTCAGCTTTCAACAGAGAAGGTGGTCCTGCAGGCACCGTGGTAGCTCCTTTATCATCAGGAAAATAATAAAATGAAAGAAAGAGGGAAGAGATAGAGCTGCATAGAGAGACAGGTTTAGGAAGGGTTTACAAGCAAGGGACAGTGGAAAGGACCAGTAAATCACAAACTGGGAGGATGACTCATGAGCAGATGTTATTGCCTATGGCTCCAGGCTAACACTTAATTAGAAAACACAAAGTCATATTGATGAATCATGCTTTTATCAAAACTATGTAGATGTATAAATACTCAACTATAAGATCTATTCTATTACATTATCATCAGTGATGGTATATAATTGATTCTAATTTACTTTAGTTATAGGTATTTTAAGAGCTGGCAATTGCTTCGGAGGCAATAGTGTACGGGCGGGGCGCGAGTTATGATTACCTTAGGGCACGAGTTGTAGTTATTTCAGATAACTATAACCATAACTGCTGAATGTCTATTGTTTTGTGTGTGCAAAATCTGAACCTAACCATGACGTTCCTGTAACCTTTGGTTTTTTGAGTGAATTGCTAAGGTTTTTTTAAATTCTGTTTCCTAACTATAATGTCGCTGTAACCTTTCGTTTTTGTCAGCGATATATATATATATATATGTGTATATAAATATTTGTTTTCAAAGGAGTCCCACACAGTCGCTGCACTCAGTACGGGTGCATTCGTTCGTGAGGTGGGAACTCGGGTGCCACACAGCATACGTTTAACAATTTACGGAGCACTCACGGGGTCTTTCAAAAGTATTTATTGGCGGCAGTTATCCCAGCATGACGCGTTTTGGTGTTTGCCTTTCTCAAATGCCACAAGCTGCTTTCAACTTTGTGCACCACACATCATTGGTTAAAATACCATATCGACCATTCTCATTGGCCGACCCTTGGCCAATGAGAGGACTAGTTCACACGATGTCTATTTCGCAGTTCTCCTGCCCCTCCGACATCGCTACGTCATACACGATCTAATGAATCTGAATACGGGCTCCAATGCCCCATTAATGTTCTTCCCCGATGGATTGACAGGGATGCAGGTAACGTTGTCCTCTAGTTATAAGCTTCCACTTATTGTAAGCAAATTGTTACAAAGTACCGCAGTACTACCTGGGAAGTACTGCGGTACTTAAATAAAAAAAAGTGGTAATACGTAGGGAGCTACAGTAAAAACTACTACTTACTTATATCTGAGGCTCTAACACAAAACACAGCCAAAGTGTAGAGAAAACAATATGGCTGCCATTTTATTTTCTAAAAACACCCAATTATATACTGGCTTGTCATTGCCATGTACCATGGTATACCACAAAGTTCCCGCAGTATACTGTGGCACAAAATTTAACAAAGGCCTAGCTGTACGCATTGTGTCACGCAATATGGGCTACGCAATACTTAGGTCAAATTAACAAAGCCACGCAGGGTCACCATACCTGGCCCTGCTATGATTGGTAAAGCTGGAGAAACGCAAGGCAGTGCAATTCTCTGTTTTGCATTACTCTTCACACCATTATCTACATTGCTGCTACATTTCACATACATCTGTACGCCACTCCACTGTACCCCAACACACTATTCATTACTCCACCATACGCTATTCCACTTTTTGCCATTTCACTCTACGCCTCTTCACTGTTCGAGACTCCACTCTATGCCATTCTACTCTACGCTATAACACTGTACGATACTCTACTGTACGCCACTATGCTGTGCAGTCTTACACTGTATGCACCTTCACTCTACGCTATTTCACCTGTTGCCACTCCATTCTATGCCACTCCACTGGACGCAACGCCACTCTATGCCATTCCAGCCTACACCATTACACTGGACGCCACAAAACTCTAAGCTATTCCACTGTATACCACGTCACTCTACAACACTCCACAGTACACTATTTCTCTGTATGCCACTCCATCTTATGCTACTCCACTCTATGCCTCTCCAGTGTATGACACTCCACTCTATGCCACTTAATCCAACGCTATTCCATTGGACACCACTCCAATGTACGCCACTCCACGTTACGCTATTACACTATACCCCACTCCATTGTACGGCACTCAAGTCTACACCACTCCACTGCACGCTACTTCAGTGTACACCGCTCTACTATACACTATTACACTCTAAGCCAATCCACTATACAGCACTCCACTCTACGCCATTGCACTCTAGTCTATTCTATTCTGTTAGATTTGTAGAGCGCATGGCAACCCAAAGGCTTAGCAAACACAAGATGATGGACGGTGTGCTGAAACTTTTCAGACTTTCACCCCCAGTCACAGATCTGGGTTTAATCCATCATCATTCTTCTGCTCACTAAGCCACCCCAGTTTGGACCCAGCCATATGCAAATCAGTCTTGACCCTGTGCCTCATGGGAACAGTGCAGCCCGAACTGCCAGGCCAGGTCCTCCCTGGACCGGAAACAAGCATCCTGGGACCGGTTTCGGAGTTTCACTCACCCAAAGGCTTCCCAGCGCTTGGAAGAAACCAGCATAGCCCCCACCATATATGCATCCAGATCAAGAGGATAGCTAGTTCACAAACAGCCAGATTTCCAGAGACTTTCTAAAGGTGGATTCTAGATCTTTTTGGCGCAGGCTGCTAGGCAAGGAATTCTGTAACTTAGGGGCCAGATATGTAAGCGAGTGGCCTCCCTATCTTGCCCCTAGGACAATCATGAGGTATGTGTTAGCCGATCTCAGTGCCCTACCAGGACTGTAGGGCTTAACCAGATATTTTAATAGCTGGGGGCCTTTGTTGTAATAGGCTTGATGAGCAATACAAAGTACTTTGAACTGCGCCCGCTGTTCCATCTGGAGCCAGTGAAGATCTACCAACGCCTTTTTTGCTGACTGACACCTGGGGATGTTCAAAACTAAGGAGGTGGGCTGCCGCATGTTGTATGGCCTGTAGCCTATTTATCACGCAGTGAGTGGACCCAAAGTACAGAGCATTTTCATTATACAGACAAGAGATTATCAAAGCCTGCATGATAAGCCTTCTGGAAGGAAGATTAAGAAGATCTAGCACTTTCCTGAGCATTCTAAGAATGTCGTAACCGCTCGCTGCAATGTGTTTGGCTTGACACTCCAGGCTCTTTATAGGGCTTTTTGGACTCAGTGAGTTCCCAAGACAGTCCGACCAGCGTTTTGGTGCCTGATTCTTGATGTTGTTACCTAGTACCATGATCTCAGTCCTGTCCTCTTTGAGTTTGAGGCAACAGCTTCCCATCCAGTTGGTCACTTGCTTTGAACAGGGTGCAAGTTGTTGATAGTTTGAGCAATGTTCTGGGGGGATAGAAATGACTATTTGGGTGTCGCCCACAAGGGGAAGTATAGGGATATTGAAGAGGGTAGGGCTCAAAGCAGAACACTGAGGCACCCCGCATTTCAGACAGCGATTGTCTAAGTAGCATGTCTGATCAAGCACTTGAAAGGTCCTACCCTCAAGAAATGATGTAGGCCATTTCAGCACACTGTCTTTTATACCCACATCTGAAATTCTCTGGGTGTGTACTGCATGGTCTAGAGTGACAAAGGCGGCACTGAGATCTAAAATGATAACAGCTGTGGGGCCTCCTTGGTCCAGGGGCCATCTGAGTTCCTCCACCACAGCTAAACTCCATTAGGGTGTATGGAAAATTTTATTTAAATCCAGAAAAGATGAAAGGTGATCATTTACATGCTTCTCTAGGAGTTTAAAGACACTCCCAGCAGCAGGGAGAGGGGCCTGTAGTTTTCTAAACATAATGGGTCCAAACTGGGCTTTTTTAGCAGGGGCTTCCCCACTGCACGTTTCTTTGGAGGGGGGACCAGCCCACTGGTTAAAGACATGTTCAGTAGGTCCTGCAGGACTGGGAAGATGTCCTCAGACCCTTGTTCCAAGATATGAAGCAGGGCCAGGTCCCAGGGTGAGCCCAACCATGCTGAATAGCTGTAAAAGATGGCTTGTTGTGATAATGGGAAAGGCTGACAGGCTTTCTTCAGGGCTCTCTAAGGATTTCCTTCTGGACAAAGGGTCTAACACCTTCAACCTATCGGGAAAGGATGAGTAGATGTCAGTGATCTTTTTTAGGAAGAAATTGGCCAGATCGTTACTGCGTACCAATGTCGGTTCGGGTAGAGAGCTGCCTGTTCTAAGCTCAGTGAGAGTTTTGAGGATCTGAAAATTTTCTTTCAGTGAATTGGATGAATTATCAATTTTCGTAGTGTAAAAGGAAGCTTGAGAGATTCTGATTTTGGAGTGCTAGTTCATGGTTTCCTTCCAATACTCTTGTTTACTCAACTTATCATAAGACTTTTTCCATTTCCACTCCAATCGTTTATATTCCTGTTTGTAAGGACAGTAAATGAGAATTGAACCATGGGGATTTTTTGCTTTTCTTTGCTCTGCACTATTACACTGTACACAACTCGACTCTAAGTCAGTCTACTCTATGCTATTACACTGTACGCAACTCCAGTGTACAACACCTCACTGTATGCCACTCCAATATATGCTATTCCACTCTATGCCACTCCACTCTATGCTGTTCCACTGTATGCCACTCCACTGTACAACACTCCACTATATGCTATTTCACTGTCTGCCACTCTACTGTGCGCTACTCTACTCTATGACACTCCAGAGTGTCACTCCAGTGTATGCCACTCCACTCTACCCCACTTCATTCTATGCAATTCCATTGGATGCCACTCCACTCTATGTTATTACACTCTACCCCACTTCAGAGTACCCCACTCCAGGCTATGCCACTCCACTCTACATGACTCCATTCTATGCTGGTTCATTGGACGCCACTTCACTCTACACTATTGCACTAAGTACAACACTCCACTCCACTCTGGACAGTTTCCATCATAGTATGACACAGCACTCCATATGAGATGCCACTCCAATTTATAACAGTTTCCTCAACTCTACACTATGCCACTTCAGTGTACGCCACTCCACTCTACACTAATCCACTATACCCTATTCCACTCTACGCCACTCCACTGTACACCACTCCACTCTATTCCACTCTATGCCACTCCCTTTTCTACACTCCACTGTACAGTATTCCACTGTATGCTATTCCACTATATGCTCCTCCACTATAGGGTAATCCCCTTTATGCCACTACAGTGTACGCCACTCCACTCTATGCCACTCCAGTGTATGACACTCTCCTCCACTCTATATAACCCCATTCTATAAAAGTCTACTACACTTTAGGCACTCTACTCCACTCTATCCCCATACATTCAACTGTCAAACTCTTTACTCCACTCTATGCCCATACACTCCATTGTACAACACTCTATTCCACTACATAACACTTTTCTATACTCTATGACACAGTCCTCCACTACACTCTAATAGACTCGACTCCAATTTATACGTTTACTACCTACACTACCCCACTACATTAGACTCCATCTCGCTCTACTCTACGACACGCCAATGCACTCTAATA
Source organism: Calotriton arnoldi (assembly GCA_963921515.1). Lineage (NCBI taxonomy): Eukaryota > Metazoa > Chordata > Amphibia > Caudata > Salamandridae > Calotriton > Calotriton arnoldi. The sequence continues at coordinate 779,876 of CAWUFW010000666.1, forward strand.
TACTTTACCCCACACTATCTTATGCCACTCCACTCGACTCTACTCCACTGTATGAGACTTTACCTCACTCTACACTATTGTACAGCAATCCACTCTATGCAGCTCCACTGTTTGACACACTACTTACTCTATGCAACTTCACTCCACAACACTCTACTACACTCTCTAACAGGCCAAATGCCATCAGTGAACGCTGGGTAGTGTTTGCCCCTTAGACTTGACTGATACCTGTTCATACTGTGCAATACATTCCATCATTGGGGACATCTAGTCATTGACTTCACTGAAGGGACAATACATTCAACGACTGGCCACCTTTCTTACCATTAGACCTTCATTTTCTTGGACACTAATTACGGACATAGAATTACTGGACTTGCTGAATTCATTGACTTTTGTGATTTGGACCATAGTGAGAGCCTTGAAGAAGTCACTTGTATGATGAAACATGTGTTGGCTGTGCTTCATTACATCACTTATCTTGTGTTGTTGAAGATCTCTTTTTTTACAATAAACCAAATTGGATTGAACGTACTGGAACCCTCACTTAATGGACTAATAGATTGCTCATCGGACTGCATTATGAGTGCTGTTATAGCTCTTGTGTAACTTTTCTGTGCAGTGGCTCTTCAATCCAGTACCATTGACACCTCTAGTAGTAGGGTGTCCAGATATCAAGTTATAGCACTGTTAGAAATGGGGGTCTCTAGTTGGCATTGGTTTGCACCTTTGTCCAAGTAGGGACCCTTCCTTCTAGTGAGGATAAGGGAGTTAAACTCCTAAAATAACCCCAGCTCACCCCATTGGTAGCTTGCAACAAGCAGTCAGGCTTATCTCAGAGGCAGTGTGTAAAGCATTTGCACATAACAAACTGAAATACAGTGAAAACATTTCAAAAGGACACCACGCCAGTTTAGAAAAATATCCAATATTTTTATATATCCAAACCAAGACCAAAACAATAAGAATCCAACATACAGTACTTAAAAATATATACTTTGCAAGATATCCTTAAAATTGCAGAAATAGCTCCAAAACACAGATGCTGAAAGCAACAGAGTCTTACAGTTCTAGCCGACCGCGTCGGTACGGGCCAGCTAAAGCGTGGACAGACTCGTGAACAGTACCTTTCTCATTGCGGATGGCACGTTGGTGCGAGCCGGTCGGGGCACCCGTTGCGGTTGCATTGCAAAATGGAAGCAGTGCAGGGTGCGGTGCCCTCACGATGCGGTGCAGGCAGCGGCTCGGTGATGAACATCCAGACAGCGTCGGTGAGACCAAGGCTTATGGTGCGAGGCGGTGCTCGATGCGGTGCTGGCAGGTTGCGGTGCAAGCGACAGAGCCGGTAAGCGGGAGCTGTTGTCAGTAGGCCCAGACTGTTGTGTGGGACGATGCGGTGCGCTGTGAATCTTACGAGTGGTGCCCCCAGCCACGATGCGGTCACGGGTGTCGAAGTCAGCAGGCAGCGATGGCATCGGTGGGACCAGGGTGGCGAAGTGAAGCACGGCGGCGCAGAGTGCAGTGCCCACAGGTCACGGTGCAAGCAGCGGCTCGGTGGCAGCAGCGTCAGTCATCGGCGTCGCTGAGACCAGGGTTGCGGTGCGAGATGCGGCGGTGCCTTCTGCGGTGCCTTCAGGACATGGAGCCAGCGACAGAGTCGGTGATGGAGTCGGTTGCTTTTCCCTTCTCTGTGGCAACTGAAACAGCGGTTCCAGAAGCGGTACCCAGAGGTTGGTGAAGTCTTTGCAGTCCCTGAGACTTCAGAAGAGGAGGCAAGTTCTACTTCAAGCCCTTAGAGATACTCAGCACAAGTAAAGAAAGTTCAGTCCAGTCCTTTCACTGCCCAAGACATAAGCAGCAACTGCAGGCCAACCCAACAAAGCAGCAAAGGGGCAGTACTCCTCCTGGCAGCTCTTCCAGCTCCTTTTAATGGCAGGTTCCTTGATTCCAGCGAGTCCTCTCTGAAGTCTTTTCTATCCCTGAGACTTCCAACAGGAGGCAAGCTCTACTTCAAGCCCTTGGAGAAAACTCTAACAGCAGGATGATGAAATTACAATCCATTCCTTTCCCTGCCCAAGACAGAAGCAGCAAGCAACAGGCCAACACAGCAGAGCATGCAGCAAAGTGGCAGTTCCTCCTGACAGCTTTTCCAGCCCTTCTTCCTGGCAGGTTCCTTAGTTCAGCATTAATCTAAAATACTGGGATCTGGGCCCCAATATTGATACAGCAAATCCCTTTGTTCTCTTAGTGCAGAGAGGCTCTGTGCTCAGCCAAAACCAGTTCTGTCCTCTCTGGTCCAGCTTCCCAGCAGGAGGTGGAGACAGCATTGTCCAAGGCCCTATTCAGGTGCAGGGGAAATCTCCTCCCACTACTCTGAATGCAGCCCAGGTCTATTCAGCTCAGCCCTGACTCATTCAGGAAAGGCAGAGCACACATCAACCCACCCAGTGGCCATCTGAGAGACTGCACATCCCCAGCCCCTGTCAATCCAAAGCCAGACAGTCCATCCACAAACCAGCAGAGGCACACAGGATAGGTAAGCAAGAAAATGCCCACTTTCTAAAAGCGGAACTTTCAAACACATAATATAAAAATCATCTTTACTACAAGATGCATTTTTATATTCTGAGTTCAGGCATACTAAACCCCATCTTTCTATCTTGTCCCAATGGAAATTTATATTTATAAGATGTTATAAATAAACTCCCATTGTATCCTATGGGACAGATAGCCTTTCAATAGTGAAAAACGAAATGCACTATAATTCACTACCAGGACATGTCACACATATCAGTACATGTCCTACCTTTAAAATACACAGCACAATGCCCACAGGGGTACCTTGGGCCTATCTTAGGGGTGACGTACATGTAAGAAAAAGGCAAGGTTAGGGCCTGGCAATTGGGTGCACTTGCCAGGTCGACATGGCAGCTACAAACCGCACACAGACACTGAAGTGGCAGGTCTGAGTTACATTTACAGGCTGCTCATGTGGGTGGCACAATCAGTGCTGCAGGCCCACAAGCAGCATTTGATTTACAGGCCCTGGGCACACACAGTGCACTGTACTAGGGACTTACCAGTAAATGAAATATGCCAATTATATAAACACCAATCCATAACATAAAGTGCCCAGAGTCCTAAAACCAACAAAAACAGGGTCAAAAACAGGAGACCAAAAAGCAAACATTGTGGGGTAAACCCGCTGAAAAAGTCAAGTCTAACAAGCACCAACTACACTGCTTTCCTACAAGATTGACTTACCCATTAAATTGTGTTCTAATAATAATAATAATAATAATAATAATACAGCCATTTATAGAGCGCGAACAGCTACCTCCGAAGAGGTGTCCCGGTGCTAAAAGCGACAAGTGACACGCAGGAGACAAGCATCACCCAGGATTAAACTAGGTTAAAAAGCCATGATTTTGCTGCCTTCCTAAATTGTGTTTCAGAAGAAATCAGGCGCAAGGAATTAGGGATGGAATTCCATAACGTGGATGCCCCAAGTATAAAAGATCTGCCACCCAGCCGGGCTTTCTTCACACGTGGAGTGCAAAGTAATTTCTGGGAATTGGACCTCAAGGCACGCGTCTGCATGTAGACACCTAGCCTCTGTTTCAAATAGCAAGGGCACGTTCCATGGAGTGCCCGAAAAGCTAGGGTTAAGGCCAATAGGAGGTGCGATTACCACTACTACTGCCTCATATTTATACTCCACTCGTTATTTTACAGAGTTTAATTTTTAGTGCACATGATATTAATGCCGCTAATCACTGTAGTTTTGAATTAGAGGAGCTGTTTAGTATTATACCATTTCTAAATTATTTTACACTTTTGTGAGTGGAATTATCTTATTTCACAGGAGTATTATGATTATTACATATTCCATAGGCCACTTATATGCCAATTGTGACCTTTTGTAAAATTATTATACATGTCTGTGAATTTAATTGAGCTTTTATGTTTTTTTTCTAAAAATCGAATAAAGTAATTCTACTACTACTCCACTATATGACACTACACTCCACTCTATGACACTCTCCTTCACTGTACTCTATGATACTCCACTCGATGATACTCCACTCTAGTTTACCCAACTCCACTCTAAAACACTCTGCTTTACTCTATGGCAGTCTACAACAACCTACTGTACTGCGCGACATGCCAGTTCACTGTACAAATTGCTGTTCCACTCTACGATACTTGACTCCACTATATAAGGTGACATGCCACTACACTATACAACACTTTACTACACTGTACGATACGCCACTCCACTCTACTCCACTCTATTCCACTCTACAGTACTCCACTCTAAGACAATAGATTTCACAACACTCTCCTCCACTGTACTGTACAACACTCCACATAACAATACTCCACTCGACCACACTGTACGATTTGAAACAGATTTTAATTAAAAAATTTAAAAAACATTGAAATTTAATGTAAAAATCAAAGGTTAAAGCTTAGCTATACATCCAAATTTGAACTACAGAAACTTTAAAAATTCTAAGTTATAGCTTTCATTTACAATTTATCCACCACCTTCAAATTATTACAAGCAGCACAACCACTCTCTTCACCTAGCTAACCAGATTCCTTTTACATCATACATAAGAAAGACTTTCTAAGACTATTGGTCAAACTAGGTTTTTAGACAACTTTCAACATCATTGAATACTACTCAATGAGCTCCCAATCAGCATTACCATCAAAGCCTTCACATATTTGACATCTTTCTTGCAAAATCCTTAAAATATTATTGAAACTGTTGACCTAAATCCCATGCCAGCATCAATGGCCTTTCAAGGTTCTGAGGCGCACCATTTCTCATTGCCCTGCTCTTCAACCTTTACATGGAAAACATAGGAGCTTTGCATGAATGACAAAGTTCAGAAATATATAGACCAAACATAGCCATAGACCACACATAACTATACTTGGAAGTGAAAAAGAGCAAGATGTTCTCTTCATCTGTGGGTGGCCAGAGATCCTAGCAAAAAGGAGGGTCCATCACTACCTGAAAATGAACTCTCAAAATTAAGTTTCTAATATGATGAGCCACCTTAACATATCACTATTCCTAAACCGTCCCACAATCCTGTTCCAAAAAAATATCCACATTCAATATTGTTTTTCAAGCACAAAATCTTTTGGTTTCATGAGCAGCCTCCAATAAACAAACTCTTGCTACTCAAAGACAATCAAAGAGTGATAAGCCTCAAATGAGGCACATGTAGACTGTATCAGGCATATTCTATTAACTCCCTACTGGAACTCAGTTCACTGTCAATACAATAGGCAGCACCTACAAAGTCAGCAATTACAACAGCCAATTTCTGAGGCAAAACAATATCTTACCATGCTCAGTGGCATGTGATTAGGACAATAAAGACAATTTGCTCCTAGAAAACAAATGATTTAGAAAACAACACACATGGAACAGTCTCTCTCTGGGTGCACTTATAAAACATGGAATTCATTCTACAAACAGGAAGAGAAACAAGAAAACATGATGGGCAGATAAAAAGTCAAAAGAGGAGAATGAAAGAAGGCAAGAAAAGTGAAAGAAAGGAATACAACACTGTAGGGAAAAAATTGAGGTGAAATGAAAGGGCAAGTGGAAAGAAGAGTGAAAAGAAAGGAACAGCGAAGAAGGAAAGGTTTAAAGGAAAGGATAGGTGAAAAGAAGGAATGAAGGGTGAAAGGATGAATGATGGAAGAGTGAAATCCTGTAGTATTGGATGGATGGAAGGATGGATGGATATCCAATGTAGAAATCATCACAAGGTGAAGGCGCAAAAAATGTTCACCCAATGCATGGACTTCAGCTTTTCTCAATAAACTACACTGTAGGGAAAGAATTAAGGTGACATGAAGGATAGATAAGTGGAAGAAAGCTGAAAAGTAAGAAACGGTGAAAGGAAGAAAGGATTAAAGGAAAGGATGGGTGAAAGGTGAGAAGGCAAGCTGAAAGGATGTATGTTGGAAGAGTGAAATTCTGTAGCATGGGATGGATGGATGAATGGAAAGATGGGTTTGGGTGGATGGATGGACAGATGGATGGATGGAATGGGTGTGTGGATGGGTGGCTGTCCAAGGTAGAATTCTTGACCAGCCAAAAGCGTGAAAAGTGTTTGCCCAATGCATGGACTTTGACTTTTCTCATCACAACCAATAGCTTCAGTGGGACCTCATCCAATGGGTAACTGGCTTCCGGTGGGCTTTAGCAGATACAATCTGCAACCATGCCCTGCTGGAGATTTTAGACTTCCATTTCAGAGACTAAGAAAGTCAAACCGTTCACAGAGATGGCCCCTTGTTATATCGGAGCCGCGATCCATCATGGTTAGCCTGAAGTTCTTCCAAGGTCCCAGTCACCTGCAAACAGTTACCATTGATTGTTTACTTTTTCTTGGTGCTTTTTACCTTAAATCTTCAAAAATGTATATCTCAGAAGACACGGTTCAACCCTGCACAGAAAAGCACAAATGAAAGGTGTCAAGTGCCTTCTTTAGAGGTTCTTAGTTAGGAGATAAAATCAGCAAAGTGCAAAAAATCCAAATAGCAATCTTGAAGCTCTTGCTTCAAGATGAGGATTAATGCAGAAGTGAATAGCTAGGCAAAAATCTCTTCTTGACAACAAGGAAGTGGAAAGAGATAAGCACAGGCTTCCGACAGGAAATCCAAAGCAATATTCCAACTGTTGGAAGTAAAAATCAGGAACAAAAATAGTAATAATAAGGCAATGAATGGGAATGAAAATGGGAATGAATGCATTGTGATGCATTGATCACTCTCTAATGCCTCCTTATATGATTCAAAGAGATCACAGAAAGTAACGTGACTTTATGTTAGCTTGGGAACTTAAAGCAGAGTTGCCTGAACCTACCACAATCTGTCAGACTAGAAAATCCTCGGGATCGGTGTGATGCTCAGAATGGTCCACCTCTTGACAGTCCCAGGTCTGAATTGCTGTAATAGCACGGATCAGTGAGATTATCAAGTGAGGGAAGGATAGGAAGGGGTCTGCGGGGAGGGAGACCTGAAATGACACAATAGAAATTATAAACACGAGTATCCCTACCTCTCACTTATAAGTAGTATACAGGTAAGCACAGAGGGACCAGGTCATGAAACAACTTATACCTGTAAAGAAACAAATGTGATGCCAGGGATTTTCCACATTTAGTCTTTGGTTCCAATATTGCCCACACCGGTAAATCCTTAATGTTCTGCTGTGGTAAGCAGCGGGTCAGACTCCCCCCTTTCCTCTTGGAACCTACACCAACCACCTGCGGAGTCCCCCAGGGGTCATTCCTCAGCCCTACGCTCTTCAACGTCTACATGGCTCCGCTCGCCCCCATCGCCAGAACCTACGGACTCAACATTGTGTCATACGCAGATGACACCCAACTCATCCTCTCCCTATCCAACGAACCCAACACCGCCAGACACAACTTTCGAGAAGGCATGGATGAAAAACAGCTGCCTTCAACTAAACACCAACAAAACAGAAGTACTCATCATGGGCCCACACCCCGATGCCTGGAACGACACCTGGTGGCCCCCCGCTCTCGGAAGTCCGCCCACCCCCACGGACCACGCACGCAACCTGGGAATCATCCTGGACTCCGAACTCAAAATGGACCGCCAGATCAACGCCGTCTCGTCCTCCTGCTTCCACACCCTCCGCCTCCTACGTAAGACCTTCAAATGGATCCCCCTCGAACACAGAAAGACCGTCACTCACGCCCTGGTCACCAGCAGACTCGACTACGGCAACGCACTCTACGCCGGAATAAACAAAAACCTCACACGCAAGCTACAGAACATCCAGAACGCTGCCACAAGACTGGTCCTCAACCTGCCAAGACACTGCCACATCTCCCAGCACCTGTGCACACTCCACTGGCTCCCCATCGAAGCTAGAGTCACCTTCAAGATGCTCACCCACGCTCACAAGGCCCTCCATGACACCGAACCAGCATACCTGAACAGCCGACTCAAATTCCACGCACCTCAAAGGACCCTACGATCAGCCCAGCTCTCCTACGCCGTGGTCCCCCGCACCAGAAAGACCAGCTCAGGCGGCCGCTCCTTCACCTTCCTCGCGGCCAGAGCCTGGAACGCCCTCCCGCTCCACCTCAGACAGACAACATCTCTCCCCATCTTCACAAGAAACCTCAAAACCTGGCTCTTCGACAGACCCCCTCCTTGATGGACTGGAACCTGCGAAACCCCCCTCCCCCAGCGCCTTGAGACCCTTACGGGTGAGTAGTAGCGCTTAACAAACGCAAGATTGATTGAACAGACAAAAGAACAACCATATAACAATCCAGTACAACCTCAACCAAACCTCTGTTCATTTAACCAAAGGCATATGAATAGTCACTCTTTCCCTCATAGAACCTACCCTTGATTGTGTCCACTTAGCATCACGGGGGTATAGCGTAATTTATACAGCCTTTGCAATCACCCCTGTTAAGAGCCAAAGAAAACAGAACAGGATAAGTACGTTCATGGGTGCTGTAAGTCGTAGTTCCCCAAGACAGAGGGCACTGAGCGATTTGCTAGTGTAAGGAAAAATAAACATGTAGTACAACAATTTCTTCCAAGTGTCTTGTACTGTAAAGAGGAATACCATTCCAAGCACTGCGTTTATTGGAGGGATGTAATGGGAGTCTTCCATCCACTTGTATTTTTAGGCATTGATGTTTTCCTCTGCATGAGCTCTCTGTAATAAGGCTCGCCAATGGAGGAAAGACCGTTTTCTAAAGAGCAAAGGTTGAGGTGGGCGCAAGGAGTTCGTCTTTACTTCCGCTCGAGCTTTCAGTACCGAAGCTCGCCCACGGAGGAAGACCGGGTACTGTTATGCACAAGGTTCGAGTCGGGAGCAAGGAGTTTGTCTTTCCCTCCCAATGAGCTTTCTTGTAGCTCGCCAACGGAGGAAAGACCGGTCTCCCACGCAGCTAGTGAGGCAGTGAAATAAGTGGTGCTAACGCACCCTTACCTGACCGAAGGAGTCATTCAGCTTTGGACGACGAGTCCTCCACATCTATCCAGAATTTCCAACAGCATGGCGTGGATCGTCGTCCATGATAAATACGGCTCCGCCCCCACGCTGCACGTCGGCTCAGCAAAGGTTCTTGGGATGTGTAGACCCTCTCCCGTGCCGCAACTGCTTCCGGGTTCAGACTTCCACCGCAGCAACACAGGATTGCGTCCCAAAGTGTGAAGATAGGAAAAGACAAGTGTTTTAATGCCAGTTTTGTGAATTGAGCGCTCGATATTTCCGCGCTCATGACACAATCATGGAATGTGCAGTTTATGAGGAGTGCCCATGCCTCTACCCCTTGATGCATGGCGTTGGCCTAACAGATGAAGAATCTCAATGTGACATTCTTTGCCAAGTTAGGAACTCTGCAGACCTATTGCTCCTCTCCAGATCAGTCTGATCAAGGATTACCCCTAAGAGTGACTAAGAAAGTGCCAGTCCGCACACCCAAGAATGTGATGAGCACAGCATCCCCTAACGCTCTGCCTGACTGCGCATTGCAAGCACTATCTTCTTGATTCCTGCAGATTCTGGTAAGCTTTGGGCTTAGGGCGCTGTTGAAAAATCAAATTAGCAAAGAAGCATGAACAGAAGAGGCAACTTTCCAAGAACTCTCATCAGGTAAATAATATTTATAGTGAATAAGAAATTTAAGATGACTTTGAAACACCTGAGAGTCACAAATTTTCTGAACCTCATATTCAGGTTGAGCTTGTACCATGATTGGCGGATGTTCAGCTGGAAGCTGATGGTAAGGATCAATAACATAATGCTTCTATTGGGATGACTGAAAACAGAATGAATCTTCCAAGTGCAATGCAACTTCAAATAAAAAGCAACAGGCTAGAACTGTTGAGTAATAAGAAAAGGACCAAAACCTTCTCGCCAAAATATGACAGGCAAGGTGAGAACAGGAATACAAGAAGACAGCCAAACTTTACATCTAGAACTAAAATTAGAAGAATCTTTTCTTGATAGTCAGCCTGTTCTTTCATCTTGACTTTAAAATAGTGTAAACTTTCAGAAAAAAGTTGTCTATGGCTCTGCAACTGATTCAAGTAATCAGAGCCACAGGAACCAAAGAGTCAATATGAGAAAAAGAAGCCAAAATTCTAGGATTAAACCCCTGCATTCAGAAAAATGGTGAAACTTCTGTTGCACTGTGAGTTGCACTGTTACACTTCCACCACAGCTAAAAAGGAAGCCCAGTTACCTTGAGTTGCATTACAATAGCATTGCAGAGATTGTTACAAACTTTCATTGCTTAGCATTGTTTGCCCATTTGACTGAGGAAAATAACTAGAAGAAAGAGCTTTTTCAATGCTTAATGTCTTAAACGGAGCTCTCCTAAACATGTAAAACATTGGCCACCTTTATTTAAAAAAACGGTATGAGGTAATCCATGAAATATAAAAAATCTGGGTAATTTCTACTGCTATTTTTAACTTGGGTAAGGAAGAAAAATGGGTTATCTTTGAAACTGTTTCTGCAGTAACCATTACTACTCAATTTCCTTTGAGGGAGGATAATCTGTTACAAAATATGTCGAAATCGTATGCCATGTTCAGGAGCCTTTGGTAACATCTACAGTCATCCAAAGGGCTTAGAATGGAAAGATTTATGTTGAATACAAATCGGACAGTAGCACAAGCTGGCCACCAAAAAGATTGAAAACGATATCAACAAAATCTTAAATTACCTATGATCAGTAATAGCAGGTTGACGACACATCTGCATTACATCTAACTGAAGTACTTTATCAGAAAAAAAACAGTTTGTTGATCAGAATACAAAACATTTTATCATACCAAAGAAGTCTTTAGATTAGGATCTTCCAATTCCTTGGTATCAATGTGGTCTTGGGACAGCTTACATCTATCCAAAAACAGACTAAACAATTCTGACCACACAAAGGAATCACAGGCTAATCAAAACTGGGTAATGATCCAGGAAAAAGAGAAGATAGACCATAATCCAAACAATTCTTTGAACAGGAATATAAGTGATATTAAAATCATGCTGAGCAGAGAAAATGCCATCTAGCTTGACTATTTCCACATTAAAGAGTTCTCAAACAAATTTTCCCATCAGAAGATGCCTCCATTCGGTCCATGACATTTGAATACCTAAAGGTTCTCTTTCAAGGAATAAATATTTCCATTCAGGCTCCTACAAAATATTAGATAAAAAGAGATAGGATGTTCTTTCACATCTTTGCAAAACCAAACTGCCCAACACCTGGTTCAGTGGTTTTTCCCAATGAATGTCTTAGACATTGCAGAATGACATATAATTGGTACTTGAGTAAGCATCTCCTTGAGTGCATTAAAAGCTATTTCAATTTGATCATTCTAGCAAAAACCTGTTTTCATGATTTCCTTCTTCAAAATACAAGTGATGCCACCGCTTATATCTGCATCATAGAAATGATCATATCCAATGAACATTTGAGTCTTTTTGACATCAGTAGGTGAAGGTCAATGCAAAATAGGAGACAACTTCTTCGAATGAATGGAAAGGCCAGAAGTATTCAATCTACATCCAAATCACACTTTTCAGGTGTACAAGACAAATGATGTCACTGAAGATGTGATAATACCAAACTCACATGTTCTTGATGTTCAATAACAGCCTTAGAAAATACAAGAATACTCTCTAGATAGAGCATTGCAAACTGGTTCAAAACATCAGAAAATATTGGGTCCATGAAATGCAGAGCGGAAGTGGCATTGCACAGTTTTCAAAATTTCCAAATGGGGTGCAAAAAACTATTTTACAGATGTTGCTTTCATTTATACACAAAAGATGATAAGCTGCTTTCGAATCAAGCTTAGGGAAGACTTGCATTCCTTAAACTGACTCCAAAATGTCTTACATGACAGGCAAGGGATCACGTCATTTGACTGTAACCCAATTTAAACATGTCAAATCAATACAGAGACAACGTTCTTGATCTTTCTTTCATACAAGAAACAAAGGTGAACCAGCAGGCAAAGGAGATGGTACAAATAACCCATTTTAAAAATTCTCCAGTAAGTAAGCCTTCAGTGTATCATTTTCTTTCTCCATTGGGGAGTAAATATGCCCACAACTGACAAAAGCACCAAGTTAAATTGGTATGGTGTAATCATATTCCCTGTGAGGATAAGTGAAAAAAAATTAGGCTTAGTGAAAACTAGAGAAAAAGCACAGTGGCACCTAAGAAAGATTAGGCACAATTAAATTAGATGTTGACTCTTTTAGCTCAGATTGGGTGACTAATATCTTCTTCCAGAAGCATAACAATGATCAAGACAAAACTATGATGCCAAAGATATTGTTTTAGTTGGGTTGTTGACATAAAGATTATGCACCATTAGGCAATAAAATCCAAATATTGGGAGGCGTGGCTTGGAGAGTCAAGATGGCGGTCGCACTCTAAGAGTGCTCGGGACCCCTCCATCATCCGCTCAAGCCATCCTTTTTTATCGTCGCAATCAAGACAAACCCACAGTCGCTGCACAATCCCTAAGCTCGTGCTGCTTACCACAAAGTGAAGCGGAGCTGCTGGGAGACTGGTACTGCCGTCTACCACGGTCCTGTCCGTCGGCCTACACAAAATGGCGCAGAGGCCCTGACACCCGAACCACCTCAGCCGAGCCTCGCTGTGGGGCGTGACTGACCGAGGTGTCCCACGATCCGGGAAGTGCCCTGTTGCAGCTGACCGATCCGGTCCCTTGACCTGGTGGGGCCCACACAGCACTGGACTGCGGCTTGGAGTGGAGGCCAGTGACCAACCCGAACGCATCCGATGAGAAGGCGGTGATTTGCGATGGCCCTGCAACCCCCGCGACGAGTGAACGGGGAGAGAGGACAGGCGGCTGAAGCTCGCATCGGAGGCAAGGGGGTAAAAAATACCAGACCGTGAGCCTGCCCGTAGCCACTGGCCGGAGGGCCTGAATTTGGGGCCGGGGCGGATCCGGGGCTTGGATTGACGCAGCATCCTGCTTGGGGCCTGGCGCCCACCTCCCGGAGCCACAATTGCGGGAGTGGGTTTCCAGACAGCCCTGATTTGAGCCCGGAGTACGGGAGGACCCAGGAGAAGCCTCGGGTGCTGAAGCCGCCCTGAAAACAACCCGCAAACAGCCACAAGGTAGGCGGGTCTCCTATCTGCGACCGAGGGCGCTGGGCAGCTGGGACCAAACAAGTGTACCGACAGGGCCGCATTGCTGGACTTGACCTGTGGCTCCGCCGGGGTGCCCTCTGCTCAGGGACCTCTCGGGGGGGTCAGGAGAGCAATGTGACCTGGATTGAGACTCTTCCAAGGGGGCTTGAAGTGAGACTGGCAGTAGTGGCTCTGAGATATCCTGGCAGGTACCGCTCTGTGTGGAGGGGAGGCTGCAGCGGCTCCGTTTGGGATTGAAGTGCAAAGAAAAGCCTGGGAGGGGCCTTGGTTGCTGAAGCCGCCCTGCAAACGACCCACAGACAGCCACGAGGTAGGCGGGGATCTTGTCCGCGACTGAGGGCACTGGGCGGCTGGGTCCACACGAGCGAACCGACGGAGCCGCATTGCCCGACTTGACCTGTGACTCATCCTGACCTGGGGCCCCTCAACAAAGTCAGTGGAGCAGCAGGGCCTGGACTGGGACTCCTCCAGGGGGGCTCAGAGTGGGACTGGCAATAGAACCTCTGAGATATCCTGGCAAATACCGGTCCAGTGGCACTCAACAGATTCCTCTTGCCCCCCCTCAGACATTCCGGCAATCATCCAGAAGGGGATTAACCTGAAGACCTCCCTCCGGGCCCCATATCCCACAGCTGTGACCACCCTTTGAACCCCCCATTCCTCCCCGAGTGCCCCGAGGGTCGACGAGCAGTTGAGGGGAGGAGTGAGGGCTAACGCCGCCATGGAGGAGTGGACTGCTGTCTAGGGGTCTCACATTTCGCCCGTGATGGGCCCTCACCGACTCACTGCCGCGGCGATGAGGCCGGGCACTTGACCCAGTGACCGGCCTGAGAGGAAGAATATAAAGGGGCTTTACTGGGGTCGGCACCTGAGCCTATACCGGAGACCCCCCTGGTTGCTACCAGACTCCCTGCGAGAGCGGAACTGTACGGGCCGGGGACTGCGTTCAGCAAGGCCAGGACATTCATCCATAACCGGGTACTAAACCACCACTTGTCACTAAAGTTAAACAGGTCCTGGACTACCGGGCGTGCACAGCTTCCTCCCTATCCCATTCACGCTCTACACTGTGGGACACGCCACCCGCCTCCAGACCCACCGGAGACACCCAGCGGTGTGGATCCCAAGTGGACCAGGCACCTGACCGCCGCCATGGGGAAGGATCGAGGGCCTAAGCCCCCCCAACACAGACCAAAATGGACCAATACATGACCACCGAAACTGGGGCAGTGAGCGGGCACGCTGAGAAATCCGCCCCCGTCATCGCCGACCTCAACACAATCCTGCAAGCAATCAGTGCATCACAAACCTTGGTCGAGAGCAAGATCGGTGAGGTGCTAGTGGACATGGCCCTCCTCCGGCAAGACCTCCGCAACGCGACGGCCCGAATCAAGGAAATGGAATCCTGGATCTCCACAGTCGAGGGCAACGTTCACCAGTTAAAAGAGCAAGTCACAAGCCTACAAACACGCACCAAAGAACTACATAAAAGAGCGGAAGACACCGAAAACAGGTCGAGGCGCAATAATCTCCGCTTAGTGGTATTCCTGGAGGGCTCAGAACAAGGGCAGATGAGCAACTTCATTGAACACTGGCTAAAATCCTGGATGCCTAAAGACTCCCTCTCCGCAAGGTTCGCGGTCGAGCGGACCTACCACTCACTGGCCCCAAGACCTCCACCTGGAGCACCCCATAGGCCCATTATTGCTCGGATCCTTAACTTCAAGGATAGGAATTCCATCCTCAATGAAGCACGCAACCAAAAATCCCTAACTTACCAAGGCCAACTGTTAGACTTGGCATCTTTTGGCGTGTTGCCCCTGACTTTTTGCTTTCTGACCTCCCGGTTTTGACTCTGTTTTTGCTGGTGTAATGATTCTGCGCACTTTCCTCACTGCTGTCCAGTGGGAAAGTGCAAGTGCTCCTGTATAAAATGTATTATGGATTGGTGTTTCCATGATTGGCCTATTTGGTTTATGTGTCAGTCCCTTGTAAAGTGCACTGCGAGTGCCAGGGCCTATAGACCAAATGCTGTTGGTGGGCTGCAGCACTGGATTGTGCCACCCACGCAAACAGCCCGTAAAGTGTAACTCGGGCCTGCCAACGCAGAGCCTGTGCGCAGCCTGGGGCTGCCATGTCGACTTGGCAAGTGCACACACTTGCAAGTCCCTAAACCTTCCCTTTGCTACATGTTAGTCACCCCTAAGGTAGGCCCAAGGTACCCCTGTGGGCAGGGTGCGGTGTATGCGAAAGGTAGGACATGCCCGGGTGTGTGCGGCATGTCCTGATAGTGAATTACAGCCTAGTTCGTTTTTCACTATTGCAAGGCTACCTGTTCCCCCTAGGCCAGAACGGGCAGTTTTGATTATTACAGCTTAAAATCCTAACTGACCCCGGGAACATGGTAGAAATTCGAGTTTAGTATGCCTGGACTCAGAATGATAAAATGCATCTTTTAGTGAAGTTGGTTTTAACATTCTGGGTTTGAAAATACCACTTTTAGAAAGTGGGTATTTTCTTGTCTAACCATCCAAGCCTGCCTCTGCGAGGTTGTGTATTCCTTGTCTGGAGTGTGAGTGACAGGGGCTGGGGGATGCCAGGAGACAGGGTGAGTCAGCACAGGGCTGAATAGCAAGATCTACATGTAGATGGGTGGGAGGGGTCGCACCTGGGCCCTGAATAGGACAGTGCCTTCCCTCCACAATGCTGGCTCCACCTACTGTGGTGCGTCTGATGTCCCTGGCCTGCTCACTGAAAGAAGGGACGGAGACTTGTCAACAAAGTGCTCCAGAACTGGTTTGGACTAGGCAAAGGCCTCTCTGCCTTCAGAGAACAAAGGAATTTGGGATATAAATATTGGGGCACTGACCCCATGAATTTAGATCTCGCTGGAATCAAGGAACCTGCCAAGATGAAGAGCTGGAAGAGCTGCCAGGAGGAGTACTGCCCCTTTGCTGTGTTGTTGCTTTGTTGGGTTGGCCTGCAGCTGCTGCTTCTGCCTTGGGCAGTGAAAGGACTGGACTGAACTTTCTACAAACTTGTGCTGAGTATCTCCAAGGGCCTGGAACCGAGCTGGCCTCCTGTTAAGAAGTCTCAGGGACTGCAAAGACTTCACAAGCCTCTGGGTACCGCTTCTGGAACGCTGTTTCAGTTGCCACAGAGGAAGGGAACCGCAACCCGACGCCGTCAACCGAATCCATCCCTGGCCGGTGACCTGTTTGCACCGCAGACCGCATCGCCCCGCTTCGCATCGCAACCCTGGTCTCACCGTGGCGCCGTCCGACGCCGCCAACATCGAGCCGCTGCTTGCACCGTGACCTGTGGGCACCGCAGTTCGCATCGCATCGCTTCACTGTGCCAGCCGGACCAGACCGACGCTGTCGCTGCAACTGGCTCAAGAGTCGAGACCGCACCGCATTTGGGGCACCGCTCGCACGTCTGCGACGCACCGCTCCGACTCGCACCGCTGTCCGACGCCAGCTCCCGCACTCCGGCTAGGTCGCCTGCATCGCAACCTGTCAGCACCGCATCGAGCATCGTCTCACCCTGCATCGCACGCCTTGGACTCACCGACTCCGTCTGCACGACGCTCATCGAGCCGCTGCCTGCACCGCATCGAGGACACCGCACCTTGCATCGCTCCGTCTTGCACCGCAACCGCGACGAACGCCGACCGGCTCGTACACTCCGTACCAGCCACAACGAGAAGGTACTGTAACCGAGTCTGTTCACGACTCTGCTGGCCCGTATCGACGCGGTCGGCTGGAACTGTTAGACTCTGTGGTTTTCAGCATCACGGTAGGCTCGGACGGAGCTACCGACTCGTCACGAACTTTGCTTTTGTGCTATTCCTGCAAAGAAGAAGTTACCGTATCAAGCATTCATTTTTAAAGTATAGTATTGTGGATTTTTGTCGTAATTGGTCTTGTCTTGAGTATATAAAATATTGGTTATTTTTCTAAACTGGTGTGGTGTCCGTTTGTAGTGCTTACACTGTATTACTGTTGGTTATGTGCAAATGCTTTACACACTGCCTCTGAATTAAGCCTGACTGCTCGTGCCAAGCTACCACGAGGGTGAGCAGGGGTTACTTCACAAGTGTAACAACCCTTACCCTGACTAGGAAGAAGGGTCCCTACTTGGACAAAGGTGCAAGCCCTTGCCAACTAGAGATCCCATTTCTAACACCAACCAATAATGGTCTTCCCAGACTACACAAGGGAGGTCCAAACCCAAAGAAGATCGTTCGTTGAAGTTAAGCAGAAGCTCCGTGCTCTGGACTTACAGTACAGGTTGCTCTTCCCGGCCCGCCTCCGAGTGGTATTTCAGAATAAAGCTATCTTCTTTGAGTCCCCTGAGGCGGCCTGGACATGGCTGACTGAAGAACGTCCTTTAAGAGCAAATGCCCCGGCCCTGTCCCCTGGGGCCTGGGCAGGGGGTGCCCGAGCAGGTTCACCCAAATCACACAGAAGACCTACACGCTCTCGTAGGGGACAAGGTAAGCACCGAGCCAGGTCGGATTCATCCACGGGTCCTGGAACGCGCCCAGGGGACCGGGCACCCCTGGATAGCCCCCACTACCCATGGAGATCTGGCTCAATTGACCGCTCGAGACCTGGAAACACTACCCCTAACACTCCCCAAATAGATCTGGCAGACTCAGATCTCTCTAGGAGCCCGGCACTCCTAGAATGACATTCCCAGTCAGCGGCGACCTACCAGAGACACAATAAGTGGGTCACTTCCAAACAGAAGCTTCTCATCATAACTCAAGTCTTTTCCTTACTGCGACGATAAAGTATCCTTATGTCAAGAGGGGTCCTCCACGAATCTCCACACCCAAGCGTTCTAGTTTGGTAGTTCACATTGTTTATCGGGGACGACAGATGCTTCTGTTTTTGAAGTATAGGGTGGGGGTGGGGGTGGGGGTAGGAGCGGTGGGGGACCGTTGTCCCGGGTTTTCGTTATTGTACGTTGTCCACGACACCAGCACTTCTCCTCAGCAACAAGATAATTACACGCACCGTTCACAATATGGGGAAACACCTGCAACCCCGCAGCCTGCACGCACTGCCATATAATCCACACCTCAATCAGATCTCGCTGGCTCCCATCCACACTTTGATCCACCGTGACAGACACAAGTAATGGTGGAGACCCACTCCGGGTGCTATTGTGGAACATTAATGGGCTATTAGATAGAGTTAAACGGACGGTAGTCCTGCGATACGCCCAATGCCAGGGAGCTGACATACTACTACTCCAAGAAACCCACCTTATAGGCAACAACTGCCCTTTTCTGGCGTGATACAGCTACGATAGAGTTTGGCACTCAGGATTCACTCAAGGATCGAGGGGCGTGGCAATCCTCCTGCGGCGTAATCTTCCCTTCGTGCTCACAAAGGCCACTTGCGACCCACAGGGATGCTTCATGGCCCTAAGAGGAACCATAGGGGGAAACTCCCTTAACATGGTCTCCATATACTCTCCTTCATCGCTACTCTCCTCCATCTTAAAGTCCACCACAGACCTCATCGCCTCCTTACCTCCTGGACTGACAATTATCGGAGGCGATTTCAATGCGGTTATGCACCCAGAGCTCGACACTACAAGCACCCCATCTACCACGAGAATCACCCAAGCCAAACTCTTAGCAAACTGGGCAAGCACTCTGGGAATCTGTGACACTTGGTGAATCTGGCAACCCCAGGGTAAACAATTTACACATACCTCTGGGGCACACCATACGCACGCGCAAATCGATTACGTTTTCATGCCCGCCCTTGACTGCCACAAAATCAGAGACGTTACCATCCTCCTTAGAGGTATATCGGACCACTCACCTGTATTTCTGAGAGTGGGTGACCCCCCCCGACACACTCCGCCCGAGATGGAGGATGAACGCATGGTTCCTCCAAGATAAAGACTTTAAGAAATCTGTAGGGACAAAACTTAAACAATACTTTCTTACTAACCAAAACTCGGTCTCCTCCCCGAGCACTCTATGGGAAGCGAGCAAGGCCACTTTACGCGGCTTCGCCAAAGGTCAGCTCAAGATCAAGCGCCTAACCCGAAACTCCCAAATCCCTCTATTGGAGGCCCGGGCAACTCTCCTTGAAAACCAAACATCGGAGCAACAAGACGACCCGCAGAACAGACAGCTTGCACTTCTAAGAGAAGAGATCAAACAGATCTCCACGGAGGCCGCCAAACTACTTTGGAGATCCTCTGTAGCCAGGGTATATGGATGGGGAGACAAAAATGGGAAAATCCTGCATCGACTGGCCACATATCCCATGGTCAATCGCATAATCCCAGAAATGAAAGATCCCGACAGCACAGTCCGCCGCTCCCCCTTGGCCCAGAGTTTCGCCACTTACTATTCCAAACTTTACTACGAGCAGCGCCCCGAGCTCTCCTTCCCGGAGCTCATTAATCGGGAACGCCTTCACCTCCCCCGCCTCAACGACTCTGAAATGGCAGACCTTGATCGTCCTATCACACAAGACGAAGTCAATGACGCCATATCACGCACCGCATCAGGCAAAACCCCAGGCCCTGATGGACTCCCGCAAGAGTACTATGCGGCCTATTGTGAGACACTCGTCCCACACCTCTTGGACATGTATGCTGAAGCTGTAGAAAAGGGCTCATTCCTACCAGAAACAGACACTGCCACCATTGTGGTGATCCCCAAATCACAACCTCCCTCAACACACTGCGCTGATTACTGCCCAATCTCTCTCATTAACGCAGAAATCAAAATATTTGCATTGGTCCTAGCTAAACCCTATCTTCCCAAATTGGTCCACCCGGACCAATGTGGATTTATGCCATCCCGCTGCACCAGGCACTGCCTCAGATGCCTTCACATAGCCTTAGCCAATCGTCAATCTCTGATCCCTTACTTAGCACTTCTCCTTATTGATTTTGAGAAGACTTTTGATTCTATGGACAGGCGATACCTAGAGGACATACTGATCGAGATGGGTTTGGGCCAATGCTACCGTAAACTGGTTAAGGTGTTATACACTAGACCACAGGCACGAGTACTTCTCAACGGGGTGCTGTCAGAGCCGTTTCCCATTAGGAGAGGGACGGGGCAGGGCTGTCCCCTCTCCCCGCTCCTGTTTGCCCTGGCGATGGAGCCTCTTGCATGCCTCATATGGTCTGATGACCGAATCCATGGATGGGAATGGCCAGGCACTGACTAAGACAAAATCGCTTTATACGCGGACGATGTCTTGCTCTTTATGGCCGAGCCGGCCCATTCCGGCCCCCACTGCCTTCGGGCTCTGCACTCCTTTGGACAAGCTTCCGGCCTGCACCTAAACCCCGCCAAGTCTGTCCTAGTCCCTCTCCATATCTCCAGAGAATGTATTGATTGGCAATCCACAATGCCTATTAGAAGGCAATCCTTTAAGTATCTGGGTATCTGGGTGGCTCTGCTTCCCGATCTCGAATGGACACTCAACATCACCCCGCTGGTGAGAAGAGCCCGGGATGACCTCCATAAGTGGCAGACACTACCACTTAATCCTCTGGGAAGAGTCGCTCTCTTCAAAATGATGATACTTCCCAGATTCCTGTACATAATTCAAAACACTCCCTTCCATGTCTCGCGGTCTTGGTTTACGGAGCTGGACAGTCTAGCCACCAAATTCCTATGGAAAGGGCGGAGACCCCGCTTGGCCCTGTCCCAATGCCGAATCCCATCCTTTGATGGAGGTATTGGCATGACCAATTTATACCTATATTATCTGGCAACCCGCTTACTTACGTTGCATGACTGGTTCAATAGAGGCTGGTCAGACCCGGCATACAGAACTGAATTGGCTGGCTTGGACTTACCCAGGATCCAAGCGATGATGTATGGGGCTCCTATATCTAGATCTATGCCCATGGTGACGCGGGTGGTCCTCCTGGCCTGGCGCGCCTCCTTGCGCCACACTCAATGGTCGAATAAGCTGACCCGTTACACACCGCTCTGGCAGGGTACCTGGCTTTGTGAGGTCAGCAATTTGAAAGGATTCAGGACCTGGGATCTTTTTTCTTTTTTTTTAACAGTTCTTTATTAAATATTTTCTCCTCTTCAAATACATTTCACAATCCGAAAGCAATAAAGACATCTCGCCCTTCCTAGCAAGCCCCCCCCCCCACCCTCCATCCACATCAAAATTATGATTGAAATCTGCATTAGACAGCCCATATATTTGGGCTAAAAAGAAAAAAAAAGAAACATATATACAGATAACACATGATTCACTAGTAATTAAACAGAACAAGGATAGCAGTGGCCGGGCACCCAACCTTCTTATCCTGAACTGGGTTCGGTAACTCCCTCGATCTCGTTAATCCACAGCCTATTAGGGGCCCGGATTTTAGAACCTTTCTTCTGTGCTCTATGTCCCCTTTGATCATATACCGCCCACTCCCATCGGTACACCGCCAGGAGTCTACCCAGCCATTGGTGCTCAGAAGGTGGCTCAGGGTCTAGCCAGAAAGTAGCCAGGCAGAGTCTTAGTACAGTCATAGCTGTGAATAAGAATATTTGGGTCGACCAAGGCACTTCCAAATCACTCACACCTAACACTATCAACTGGGGGGTCAAATCAATTGCGAATCCCAGTTGTTCTCCCAAATGTTTAGCTATCTCTGCTTTAAGGCTATTGAGCTTGGAGCAGGTCGCAAACATATGGATGCTATCGGCGGCAAAGTGCCCACATCGTGGACAGTGAAGACCAGAAGTCCCCCCCACTTGGATATCCATGCAGGGGTGATATATAGGTTAAACCAGGTTTTAAAACACTGCACCTGCGAATTAGCTGCAAAAAAATGCTGTTTGAGCCAAGTGGAGCGAGTCTTCACACTCTCCAGTCCCAGCTTGTAAAAGGTCCTGCCAGCGGTCCATGTGTTTCGTAAGATCATCCGCCATTTCCTTATTTAACAATTTATATATAATAGACAGCGTGGATGGAGACCTTAACAATATATCTATCAGAGTGGCCCTGGAGAAACCGGTCGTTCCCCCTGCCTTTTTAGCCAAAAAGTCTCTTATTTGTAAATATTTAAAAAATATGTTGTTCCCTATCCCATATTTGTCCTTGATTGCATCGAAAGAAAGTAGCCCCCCCTCTTCAATTAGGTCCCCAATTTTCTTCAGTCCCCTCCCGTCCCAATATTTCATCTATCCATCATGAAAGATAGCTGGGAGTAAGTCATTGCTATACATGGGAGTGTATCTGTGAACCCGGCCCAGTCCCAGCTTCTTCCGGACTGCTGTCCATACCTTAAATGCGCCTATCAAGATCTTAAATCTAACCCTCTTAAAATAAGCAAAATCAATGCGGCGCAGGAGGCACCCTCTCACCTCTGTTCCTAATATTAATTCATATATGGAGACAGAAGGCCCTTCCTCTAGTTCTGCTCTTTTCCCTGTTAATAGGTCTGTCATCTGCTGCAACATTGTTGCCCAATAATACAATTGAAAGTTAGGAACGGCCCATCCTCCCCGATCTCTTGGGAGGGTCAGGAATTTTGGGGCTCTGCGAAGGCGTTGGCCGGCCCATAAAAACCCAGAGATCAGCTGATTCAAGGCTTTGAACCACGAGTTGTCAATCTCCAAAGGAATGGCTCTGAAGAAGTATAAAACTTTTGGTAAGAAGATCATTTTAATAGCATTGCTTCTCCCCATTATTGTAAGTTTTAAATTATTCAATCTGGCAAAGTCAGTTTTAAACTTTCGGAGCACTGGATCTAAATTTAGCTCAACAATTTTCTCTACGTTTGCCGTGATCTCCACGCCAAGGTACCTGGCATTCAAGACTACTCGATCATCGTTTAATTGTATCAAGCTATTCACCACAATTTGGGTCTTACTTTGATTCAACTGGTAACCTGAGATATATCCAAAGTTGGTCGCTTCCCTTTCGATTTCTATAAGGGCCTCCCTTGGGTTAGGGGTAGTAATTGCCAGGTCATCTGCATAAGCTAAGATCTTTGTGTTCCCTCCAATATTATGCATGGCCAATATACCAGTGTTTCACTGGATCTCCCTGATTAAAGGGTCAATATAGAGGGCAAATAACAAGGGGGAGCAGGGACAGCCTTTACGTGTACCTCGAGTAATCCTAATTACATCAGACAAGCCGCCCATTACCACTACTCGAGCAGATGGATTCCGGTACATGGTTTGTACTGCATTGATAAAGCCCCTACCCAAGCCTATCTTATCCAAAATTGCCCATAAAAAAAGGCCATGAAACCCTATTGAAGGCTTTTTCTGCGTCCACCAAAATTAGCGCCATAGGGTCTCCGGCAATACTTGAGGAGTCAAATAAATCAATGGTTCTCCGGATATGATCAACCGTCCCCCGACCAGGAACAAATCCATGTTGGAACGGGGAAACCAGCCTACTAATCACTTTAGCCAATCGACTAGCTAAGATTTTTGCATAAATCTTGATATCACTGTTAACAAGCGTGATCGGGCGATATGATCCCAGTTTGTTAATGGGTTTGCCCTTCTTTGGGAACACTATTATATTGGCCGACTTCCATGATTCAGGGTCCGCCCCCCCGATTATGCACTTAAAAATATCTCCCTCATAAATTCATGTAGGGAGGGTGCAAATTCCTTATAAAACTCCCCCGGGATTGAGTCCGTTCCCGCCACTTTCCCAGCGGGAAGTGAATCAATCGCCCTCCTTCCCTCATCCTCCATAATAGGTACCTCTAATAATTCCTTCTCCTCGAGAGACAATCGTTCCCCCGGCAGACCCAATAAATATTCCTCAATTGCTTTGTTCTCACAGTGGATATCTTCAGTGTATAGCAGCTGATAGAACCTCTGAAACGAGGAGCGTACTGCCGCAGGCTCCGAGATTAGGCCTTCAATCGGGTCTCTGATTTCTGCGATGCCCCCTGAACTGTCTTTTCCCTAGCGCGTACAGCCAGTAGATGACCCACCCTTTCGCTATTTTCGTATGCTTTGCATCGCCAGGCCATATATCTCCCCGCAGATATTTTAGCTGAAATATCAATAATTGTGGATTTCCCAACTAAAACTCTAGATTGCGCTTTATCCATGTCTCCACCTCCTGCAATCGTTTCTATCAATTGCATTTCTGCCGCTGCCAGTTCCGTGTATAGATCTTGCAAAAGCGTCTTCTCCTTCCTCTGGGTAGCCCACCCATACCTAGATGTTTCCCCTCTTATCCTAGCTTTAAGGGCATCCCAGACTATGTCGATACTAGCGCTCCCTTTGTTTTCTTCTATGAATCTGGGAATCCAAGCTTTTATATGTTGGATAAATCCCTCGTCACAAAGCATAGCCCTATCAAATATCCATCGCGCCACCGGAGAAGGCTTGGCTTGAAAATTCACTTCCAGTACAAGAGGGTTATGGTCGGACATGACTCTTGGATATTTATATATTTTACAGGACTGTACTAGATCCTGGGAGGCAAAAAAAGAATCCAACCTAGCGTGTACTTGGTGTGGGGCAGAGAAGAAGGTATAGCCCGGATCCCCGGGTTCTTGAGTCGCCCAGACGTCTGACAGCCCATGAAGCGCACATAGCTGAGATAAAGATTTAAAAACCTTAGGTTTGTGGCCATGATACCCCTGCACTCCTTGTTTATCCTTTTGGGAATTAATATTAAAATCTCCACAAATTATTAAGGGGAGCGGCCACCCCACTAATTCAACAATCAGCCATTCTAAAAGCGCCGGGTCATCTAGCACTGAGCCATACACAGAACACAAAGTGAACATACTATACTCCATACAGCATTGGATAATCACCCATCTTCCCATTTTGTCCGAGCTAGACCGCAGAAATCTTGCTACCCTTTTTCGTGCCATAACTGCCACCCCTCTTGTTCTCGTCCCCTGTGAAGTGCTGGAGATAAGTTGAAAACCTGCCAGCTCCGCAACCTCCCGTCTGCTTGCTTCGACATGTGTCTCCTGAAGACATAGAATATCCGCCTTCAGAAATTTAACATCCACATTGATTCTACATTTTTTCTGTGGGTTATTTAAGCCACATATATTAATCGAAGCTAATCTTAACTTGCCCATTCACCCATGTGTTGAGTTTCTATCGTGCCCATACATTCGATTGATTGCAGATTTAGACCATAAAAACTTCTTTGGATCAGCCCTCCCTCCTCCCTCAACCCCGTAATTAGGCAAGAAAGGTCCGAGGACCCTTGTGATGCCTCCTGTATCCTGCTGTTGCCCCCCAGCCGCTTTCCCTCTAAGTATAGTCTAAAGAAAAGAAAAAAAGGAAAGTGGTATCCAAAACAAGCACAAAAAAACCCCCAGCTCTCGGATCCTAACCTAGAAGGAATCAATTGAGACAGATGTGGCAGATTACGACCCCTTTGAACCCTGCCTCAAGGTGGTCTAATTGCTGCGTCTCTCAATTTTCGCAATATTTCCTGCAAGTATTCCTGGGCCTGTATTTCTGAAGAGAACACCCTGGAGGTTCCTTTATAGATAACCTTAAGCAGTGAAGGGCTCATTAAAAACACCTCACAGCCCAGTTTCTGAAAGGGCGTAATTAACTGACGGAGCCTCCATCTCCTCTCTACCGTAGTGTGACAGAAATCAGGCCTAACGAAGAAGGTCTGTCCCTCTGCAGAACGCCTGGCTTAAGGTCTAGCTTTGTCAAAGACTGCCTGCCATAAAAGAAAATTGCCGAAGAAAATAAGAATAGCCCTAGGCTTGATATTCTGATCGCTTTGCCCCCCTCTCTTCTTCAGCATCAGAGGGAATCGGTGTACCCTCTGTACCTCTGCATCCCAGTCCCAATGCGCCAGTTCTGGGAAAGCCCCCTTTAACAGCCGAAGGACAAATCCACGAATGTCATTCCCTTCTGCATTTTCTTCAATGTCTAGAAGTCTCAAATTGTTCCACCGCTGGCGGTTTTCGAAATCTTCCAGCTTCCATAACACATCTGTAATTTTGGCTTCGTTCGCGATGGCCTGCTGTTCCTTAGCCTTGGCCCCTGCCTCAAGTACCACAATCCGCTCTTCCAAAGCTGTTGTGCGTTCCGCAATCTCAGAGCATGACTTGTTAACTTTTCGAATGGCTCCTTGCAGTTTTTTTGTCGCCAAATGAGCCCTCTTATGCTCTTGTCGCGCCTCTACCTGTATCTGTTTAAGAGTAGAATACATTAGCCCCATTGAAGGAAAGGTTTCTATGTTAGGTTCTGAGAACAGCTTTGCAGCTTCAAGCTGTACTCCGACATCGTCTTTCTCTCCAGCCTCCATCCCAAAATGAGTGGTTGAGTAATCCCATTTCATCTGACTCAGTCGGCTATGATCCGAATCTGAGCCCCTGCTCTTCCCACCAGCGCTTTTCTTTTTTTTCAAAACAGAAGCCCACTTTTGAGTAGTTGGTTTTATCGCAGGGCTGTCAATGTCCCCTTCAGTGGTTTCCAGATCTGTGCCCCCGTTCTCGCTACTATTAGAAAGTTCCGATTCATCTGCTAGAGAATAGAATTTATCCCCCTCCAGGGTCCCAGCGGGTTTAGTATGTGCTCGAGTGCTGTTTACCGTGCTCAAATCTAGCCGGCTCCCAACCTCGACCTCTCCTAGCATTATTGGGTTCAGCTGCTCCAGCCGGCTCGGATCTGCCCGCCCTACATCTCCTCTGTCAAGCGGTGGGATCGTGCTGTTTATCTTACTACTGCCTGCCCCCTTTAATGCTTCTGGAGGTTTTGTGTCTTTGTTTGCAGTGTATCGCTGCGGATGCTCCCCAGCACTCACCGGTTCCTTAGCGCTCCCTCCAACCTTGCTTGCCAGTCTCTTTCCTCCACCAGGACCACGGCCGGAGAACATCCCAGGGACTGTAGGTTGCTTGGGTCTCGTTACCGGCTCAGTATGACGCTGCTCACTTACTTTCGTTTTGCCGCCTGTCTCCTCCTCCTCGGGACTGGCCATGTGAGCAGCGTCTTCGTGTTTCCCATCAGCCGGCGTCTTCCAGACCGGCAGTGGTCCTCGAGCACCTCCAGTTACTCCGCTCTCCTTCGAGACTTTGGTTTGCTTGGGGGGCATTTTGGAAAACAGCAGGAAGAGTCCACCTCTCGTCAGGGGAGCCAACAGCCGAGCAATGCCTCACGCCACCAGGTACGTTCGTTGTTTCGTTCCTTCAATGCTGTGAAGGATTTTCTTTACCGTAAGAGCCAGCACAGCTCCGATTTCCATATGTAACCTGATCCAAGTGCTTCTTATATCAAATACATCCTGTGGGTCCACATTAACTTAGCTGTGAGGGGAAGCGGCTCCCGCAGCAGTCACACAGCCGCCATCTTGCCGATCCCCCTGATTTTCCATCCAAGACCTTGTATCTTATTGGGATTTCGCAACCTGGGGACATATGGACGGGCGACAACATGCGCACTTTCCAAGATTTGCAGAGTCTGTACTCCCTACACCCCTTTCAATTTTATAAGTACCTGCAACTATGCCATGCCCTCTACAGCCACATCCCAAATGGCACTTCGCTACCAGAGTACAGTCCCCCCGAGGCGCAAACCATGACAGGTGACCTGGGAAAGGGAGGGATCTCCCGTATTTACCGCTCCCTAACAAACAACACTCCAAACACACTAGAGCAACTTAGGAGCCGATGGGAGGGTTGGATTGGACCCCTTCAAGAGGAAGACTGGAGAGATGCACTTATGGCTCCCAAAACAGTCACTACTTCAGCCAGACTCCGTCTGATTCAGTTGTACTACTTACATGCTGCATACCTCACACCAAAACGTCTTCACAGTGCAGGTCTGAGATTACATGCTTCATGTGCGTGCTGCCAACAAGACCAAGCGGACTTCTACCATATGGTGTGGTCCTGCCCCGCTATCGCACAATATTGGGACTCCATTGAAAAGGAACTCTCAGAGGTTCTGGGCTGGGAGGTCCCCCATAATCCACTAAATGGGCTCCTGGGAATCACAGACGGCCTGGAGGGCTCCAGATCTGACAAATCGTTCCTAAACACAGCTATGGTAGTAGCCAAGAGGGATATTGCAGCTAACTGGTCAAACCCCATCCCACCCACTATAGCCAAATGGCGCAGGGGGGTGGACTGGTACGCCACACAAGAGAAGTCTTTATACGAGGCCAGAGGGTGCCCAGCGAAACACCGCAAAATCTGGGGCAAATGGTTGGGACAGATAGATTAACAGCGCTCCACTGTAGGAAATATGGGCAGTTCGCAAGGTCCAAAGCGACTATGTATTGTTGGTGCTTTTCTTCACATGTAACATGAGGGTTTTTTTTTTTTGTGTTTTTTTTTTTTTACAATTGCTGTAACATGTTGCCTTTAATTACGGCTGGTGTATTTTCTCTTCCTTGTTTAAAATCAATAAAATTGATTATCAAAAAAATCCAAATATTGAAGCATAATTTGGAGACTCCGTATTATCAAAAGATAATACTTCAGGTTAATTTCCAAAAGAAGCTTTCAACGGGGCCAGGCCTCTTGTATGAGACCTGAAGTCAAGTCAAGAATAACTTTATTCGGTTTAAAATAAACCATAAAAGTATAACATTCATACAAAGTACATAAAATTTACATATCACAATAGTACAGTAAAATATCATTTGACTAAAATGTTCCACAGATTATCAAAGAAATTTCAAATACAAGATTCTAAAAAGGAGACGCCAATTTTATTTACATTTCGTATCGTTTCCTTATTGAAAGTGCCATCCTAATAAAATTTAGGACTGCCGTGCAGATTGCTTCAGTGGACAAGGATAGTAAAAAATTAAAACCCTCCTGGAAATTGCATGGTCTGGTTTCTCTTAAAAGTGGAATAAGGAACCGAACCCTTGGATCCTTATAGAGTGTACAGAATAGGGTAAAGTGCAAGGTGCTTTGTTGTGATAAGTTATCACAAGGGCAAGGAATGAGATTATTGCACCATCCGGCCTGTTTGGGAAAGGCCACTAAAAAGTGCAATGTGCAAAGCCGAAATCTAGTCAAAAGAAATCTGAACCTCACGTTCATGGTAAAAGACAAATAAAATTGTTGATGTAAAAAAGGCTGATTGGTATGAGGTTGCAGCCCTGCTAGCCGCCGGCGTTTATCAAGCTCACCACGATATGCATTTTTTATAATCAATTTCATATTTGTATCTATGCTGTTAGGATTATCATAATAATGCCCTAGGCCTATTTCATTAAAGTTTCCTTTCACATAGCAAAGCCATGGGATAGCCTCGGCATTATCCAGCATCATGCAATCCTTGATAATTTCTCTTGAGAGCTTTAGGTCTTCCGACAGCCAAACTTTCGCCCAGAGTATCAATGGGGCAATATTAATCCGATCAGCAATAAAATCTACCCCTACCTCAGAGTGACAGAATGCTGTGGGGGTGCTTTTGGGATCATCAGCAATCTCTTTAAAAGTTGTTCTCTAGAGTTTGAAGTTGTGAGCTTTTATGATGTCCCCATACTCCCGCCCCATATGTGGCAGTAGACAAACATTTTGATTTATATAAGGTTATCAATTCCGCTACTGGCTTATGGCCCAACTTACACGCAAAGCGGAAGAGTCCTTCCACAGCACGGCTAGTGTTTTGCACCCTGGATATAATGAGCTGATTCCAGCTCAATTTTTTATTAAAAACATTCCCCAGATAGTTAAAATTTGAGACCTTGTCGATTGTCTTGCCCTTTACCATAAACTTTCTAGATTTAGTGTAACTCGATCCACAGACCATAATGTAGGATTTGGTCAAATTAACCTTTAGATCTAGGGCTAGCATAAAATTAGTAAAAGCATTCAGGGACTTCTGTAAATTATTAGCAGTTAAAGCCATTAAAACCGTGTCATCCGCATATGACAACAACGGAATCGGCTTGCCCCCAATTCTGGGGAAGTCTAACTCCTGATCTTTTAGGGCTGATTCTAATCCGTTTGTATACAGAAGGAAGAGAAAGGGGGCCAGTATGCACCCCTGACGGACTCCCTCTGTAGAAACAATGGGCCCCGTCCTTTCTCCCCCAGCGCCAAATCGTATGGCTACGGTGGTGGATGCGTGCAACCTATGCAATAGTGTAATCAGAGGCTCCTCAAAACCCATTTCCCCCATCATGGACCACAGTTTGCTCCTGTTAACTGTGTCGAAAGCACTGGACAAGTCCATGAAGGCAAGGTGTATTGACCCCTTCCTTGCCTTCATGTATCTGCCCATAATCAGTGCCAAATTGAGGCACTGTTCATTTGTCCCCATGCCTCTTCGAAAGCCATATTGGGTTTGGGACATTAGCCCTTTGGAGTCTGCCCAGGTCTCAAGGCGCACTAAGATCACCCTCCCCAGCACCTTGACCGTGTGGTCAATTAGGGAAATGGGCCTATAACAGGCCGGGTCTTCCTTCTTTCCCTTTTTGTACACAGGGACAACTAAGGCCTCTTTCCATGATGTTGGAATGGGGCCAATTATTGCAGCTCTAAAAACGTTCATCAGGAGAGGTGACCAAAGTTGGAGATTACTTTTAAATAAATCAAGAGGTACCCCATCCGGGCCTGGGGCTTTTAGATGTATCCCTTTCTTGATGGCCTCCTCAACCTCACTCACTGAGCGGGAGGCGCTCAGGTGGTATGCGGTCGATGGATTTAGTGGGACCTCCTGACTTATTTCCTGTCTAGTGATACCATTCGGATTGAATATCTTGCTATAATGAGCTTCCCACACATCCCCAGGTATTAGTGAGTCCATACCCCTTGAGTCCTTTGAGAACAATGGGCGGTTTATTACCTCCCAGAAGCTCCTAGAATCTTTGAGTGCGCTTGCTCTCTCTAGATCCTCCCAGGCCTGCTTTCTCAGGTCTTGCTTCCTCTGTGCCACTGTGTACTCATAGGACTGCCTTGCACTCTAAATTAAGGCTTTATCTCGCGGGCTTGTGTGTATTGCCTTCTTTAAGTCCTTTTGAGCCCTTGTACACTTGGCATTGAACCATTTGGTCCCCCTAGATTCCCTTAATACTAATGGGTTCCTCAGGTTACTTGAAACGTCCCTACAAATTCCCTGAAATCCCTGTATAACCATTTCATGGGGGGGAATCATGGTCAAGGCATTTAAAAAAGTAACTTAAATTTGCTTTAACAGTGCTCTCCTCGAATTGAGGGGTGTTTATCTTGTTCCATTTCATTCTCACTCCTTGATTTGAATTATACTGAAGGGGGCGACCATCACCTTCCTTCTCCTGGGCGGCTACATGTAAGGAGGCAGTGAGGGGGTTGTGGTCGCTGGCATTGTTTAGCTCCACCTCGAAACTGTCTACGAGGAAGGCAGATTTCCTGGATATTAACATGAAGTCAATAACACTTTCCCTACCTCTGCCCATGTAGGTGGGATATTGGATTTCTGAGTTACTGACCAGGTTGTCAACGAAAAGCAAATCATTCACAATAATAATGTCATTTAAGGCGTCTCCCTGTGGAGTGTGTATAAAATGCGGCAGTGGTTGTCCCTCAGTGTCTGTTAGCCCACATACCTTATCTGAGCAATATCTACATAAAGTGCAATTAAAATCCCCGACCCAATAGATGCACAGGGGCTGCCACTTCCCCGCGATCTTGTCAATCTCCTCCTTAAGGTTTACAATAATATCACATCTATTTGGATCGAAAACATTATAATACCAGTTAATTAAAAGAGTCTTGACCTGAAACAAATTAAAAATCAAAATCAATTGATACCATGGTGAATTAATAACAGACTTGACATTGATAGACCCATATTTGAGAGAGATCAGGGTCGCCAGTCCACCTTTCGCTGTCCCTGCAGGTGAGGCGATTGCATGAACATTGAGGGAACGGTAACCATCTAATTCAATATTCTCCCTAGACCATGTTTCCTGGGTGCAGATAATATCAAAGGCATTTACATATTTTAACCACATTTCATCATCAAGTTTCGAGCGGATGCCTGCGATATTCCAGGAAACGATTCTAAAAGGCCGGGTTTTACACAGCCTTATAACTGGGTCCACCCTGTTGCTAGCAGTCCCGAGATCTGAATCGGTCCCCCCCCTATCTGAGTCAAATGAGGTAAAGGGGCTGGAAGGGTCGTCCCCCGTTAACTGCTCCTCAATACTAGTAAAAGTGTCTAGTGGTATATGTGTGTTATAATCCACAAAATATGACCCCGGCCTATTCCCTTCTGTTCTGTTCACTGGGCAGTGGGATTCCCTGAATAAACCTCCTGTCCTCAACAACTTGCTTGGGCTATATGGGTCCGATGGTAGTCAGTCAATATCTGTTAAACCCGACAATGCTTCAAAGCGATTTAGGTGGTGCCATGTGGGGGGCTGGAGAAGGGGGGTTCTCCTTTGCGGACGCGAGCAGGGCATGGGGCCCCTTTGGTGGGGAGGGTAGAAAAAGGCCAATGGACGGGCCTGGATGTGCTCCATAGGGGAGTCTCTGACGTGACATAAGGCGAATTCTGCCCATCTCTTATCATTAAAGTTCAGGACCACACAATCACCTTCTATGTCTTTTTGTGTTTTCCCCAGCCAACTCACTCGTCTTGCCATTATAATATGTTTGCACCAGTTTACCTGGGGTTGTATTTTACTAGAGCACCAATAGGCAGATTTATTAATGAGGCTCTGACAGCTTTCGTGATGGCCTGGATGAGGGTGTGGAACCCCTGTCAGGATCAACGTGTAAGGGGTACATGCTGGCGGGAGGTCTAAAACAATATTTTCATCCCGCCGAGTTTGCTCTAGTCCCTTATTGGGCCCTTTCTTGTTCCCTTGACTCCCACTATGATCCCTTTTAGTGTTCGGGGAGTTGAAATCCCTGAAGTCATTGGCAAGTATCCAACAGTTAAAATCACTTCAGGATTTTGTTTAATTTTTTAGGAATATAATTGTTATTGGCCAGGTCCTGGCCCAGTCATAGTCAAGAAACATTCTAAAAGCACCCCTTTCCAGCAGTGCAGATGTATTAATGCCTTTCTCTTCTTCCATTCTTATAACAATCAGTAATAGGAAGAAATGATTATCAGTATTGTTCATAGATGATGCAACAACCTCCTAATTTCTTCTCTTATTCAGAAGATGACTGGATTCTTCATATATACTTATCAGGGTATTTAGCATAAGCCTGAATCCAGCATCACCAGAATTAAGACATGATTAAGTCATTTGCTGGCATTCTTTTCTTCTTCTGACGAAGAATCACTTAATGCCCCAAATTGCAAAGATTCGCCTTTATGCAACGACTCCTCAGGATATTGTGATGAGACACATGAAGAAACTCTAGATATATTTAAATAGCTTTCTTGGGACTTCTTTCTTTTCATCTTTCTTGTTTCTATGCTCAATTACAACACAAAAAGATGATGGATGGAAAGCTGAACCTTGTCAAACATTCACCCCCAGTCACAGATCTGGGTTAAATCCATCGTTTTCTGCTCACCATACCGCCCCATTTTGGCACACAGCCATATACAAAGCAGTCTTGACCCTGCTCCCCATGGTAACAGTCCAGCCCAAACTGCCAGGCAAGGTCATCCCTGGACCAGAAAACAAGCATCCGTAGACCGGTTTCGGGCTCCATGCTCAATTAACAGCACAACATCACTTAATCCAGAATAAGAAGAGAGTTAGAACAAACTAAATTGTCCTTCAAACCATGTCATAAAAGTGTCACTTGAGCTCAGTCTACCCACTCAGTCTCAGCTGATAATTGATGAAATCGGGTCACATAAGTCAGTACACCATTACTTCCTTCTGATTATTTCATAGTGCTTCCTCAGCAAAATATTCCAAGTGAAAGGACTACTGAGATATCAGTAAACTGTGATATCAAGGTCTCCTTCAAAGCCAGATTCTGAAGGCGTAATTGTTGTAACTCTGTCATTAAGTCCAGGGCTTGCTCCATAGCATAATCAGACCTAACATTTGTTGGCATCGCAATCTGTTAAGGACTGGAAGGGGAGAAGGTCTATTCATTTTTGTTCATGATTACCTGAGAACAAGACGACTCTTCCTACTAGCCACGGTGCAACCCTGCATAGAGTCACTGGCGTAACGAACCTTGAGGGGGCCTCACTGCAAGGCACGTGGAGGGGCCCCCTCCGGGCTCAATCAGGAGCTCTGCAGCCAGAGTGCTGTGCTGAGGGGGCACCCTTGAGCTTGGGGCCCCCAAGCACCGCAGGGGCTGCGGGGGCCTGTGTTACGCCCCTGCATAGAGTAGCTCATAGGAACGGTGCTTTAGGTGTCTCCATACGAGAGTCCCAGCTAGTAGGAAAAAACAAAATGGGTGAAAAATATCATTGGCAATCTACTATTTCTTGATTGAGGATGATGAATAATACAGAAGTAAACAGCAAGTCAGAAATATTTCCCTAAAAAGAGATGCGACCAAAGGACAAAGCAAAGGCATCTAACAAGAGATGCAAAGAAAGATTCCCACTGTAAGA
Organism: Calotriton arnoldi; assembly: GCA_963921515.1. Taxonomy (NCBI): domain Eukaryota; kingdom Metazoa; phylum Chordata; class Amphibia; order Caudata; family Salamandridae; genus Calotriton; species Calotriton arnoldi. The sequence continues at coordinate 814,556 of CAWUFW010000666.1, forward strand.
AGCAAAAATCAAGAACAAAAATAGTGGCAAGAGGGACATAAATATGACACAAAATAAGGAAACAAATGTGTTGTAACACATCCATCACTTGTTAATGCCTTCTTATGTATGATTCAAAAAGTAGCTGACACCACTGGAAAAGACTTCCTCGTGCAGAGTTCCTTCAACAGACCATCATCTTGGGAAGGGTAGGTCAAAAGGCTTGTACATGCCACGTTCTGGTAATTGGTGGCATTGGCCTCACAGATGAAGAAGAAGCCCAAATTTGATATTCTTTGTTCAGTGCAGAACGTTGCAGTCCCATTGCTGCCATTCTCATGCAGAACTTTGCAGTCCCATTGCTGCCATTCTCATGCAGAACTATGAAGTCCCATTGCTGCCATTCTCATGCAGAACTTTGCAGTCCCATTGCTGCCATTCTCATGCAGAACTATGCAGTCCCATTGCTGCCATTCTCATGCAGAACTTTGCAGTCCCATTGCTGCCATTCTCATGCAGAACTTTGCAGTCCCATTGCTCCCATTCTCATGCAGAACTTTGCAGTCCCATTGCTGCCATTCTCATGCAGAACTTTGCAGTCCCATTGCTGCCATTCTCATGCAGAACTATGCAGTACCATTGCTGCCATTCTCAAGCAGAAGTTTGCAGTCCCATTGCTGCCATTCTCATGCATAACTATGCAGTCCCATTGCTGCCATTCTCATGCAGAACTATGCAGTCCCATTGCTGCCATTCTCATGCAGAACTATGCAGTCCCATTGCTGCCATTCTCATGAAGAACTTTGCAGTCCCATTGTTGCTATTTTCATCTGACGCTCTACACTGATCATGGAATGACCCTCACGGTGACAGTGAATAAGCAGTTAAAATAATAAATACAGACCTCATTGAATGTAATGGCCAGTCACTGTGCAGTTGTGTGTTTGTGTAAGTATGCCTTCATAAGCATGTCATCGCTTTTTAGTTTATGCCACAGTTGTCTTGCACATTTTTATAACTGAGAAAATCTTGAAACTGGATGAGACAAACCCATTCTATATCTGGAGTACAACATCATGAAATTTGTTTGTGCAAACAACATTTGAATATACGCTCATCAACATTCCACTTCCAGGAGAGTGAAAATGTTAGAACCTCAGATGTTTGACATCATTCATGCCACACAGTCAGCAAACTCCGAAAATTGAGTCCAATTCAGAGGATGATTTTGTCTGACTCACCTCTCTGCTAAAATGTAGAGCTCAGTTCCAATCAATGAAAAGGATTGTTATGGAAGGCAAAGGCAATTTCAGATGGTTTACTGGAGTGATCCGTGGGTGTAATGACATCCACTTGCTGGAAGATTGGAAGGCAGAAGTGCTGCACCCTGTTAACTCGCGTTCATATTGCTTACCTTTTGAATGAGCATCAATGAGAAAGTCAAATATGATGCAGAAGGGTTTCTACATTACCATGGCAATGGGATGTATAGAAAAAGCAGCACACACATACTAGTGCAAACATGTAAGAGGAATAAATAACAGATCACTAAATATTCTGTGAAATGTACCTATATAGTTTTCTAGGATAGCTGCTTAATAATTGGCAAATTCATCTTAATGACATAGGGGCCGATTCCGATCTCGGGCGGATCGCCACCGAACGGGATTCGCCTGGAAAAAATACGAGCCGTGCGCGTTTTTTCCGACCGACTCGTACAGCTGTCCGAACGAGCTAGTACGATGCGAGTGTACGCGTTGTTTCCGACCGACTCGTTTCCGGATCCCAACCGCTCCGACTGACTCGTACGGACACGAATCGCACCACGGAATGGAGACGTTCTCCGACCGAGCGAGTACGATGGACGCGTCGGACAGCCGGATCGAGTCGGAGCGTCCGGCTCGAAAAAGCTCCCGGAGCCGGACTTGGGGGGTCCGTGCCGGACCCCCCTGGACCCCCCCGGCAAAATGAGGCGAACACAGGGGGGACCCAAGGGTCCCCCCTAAACATGCATGTACAGTGCGAGTTGCACCGACGCGTACACACTTTAGGGGGCGCACTTGTTTGCGTCGTACCCATTGAGTCAATGGGAGCCCATGTACGCATTGTACGACCGGCTCCCATTGACTTCAATGGGAGTCCGACCGAATCGAGTCCAGCAGCATGCGGCCGCATCGTACTCGCTCGGTCGGACTGTAGGAGTCCGGCTCGGTCGGAAATCTCTCCGGATCCGGCTCGGTCGGAGAGTTTTCCGACCCAGATCGGAATCGGCCCCTAAATGTGAACCAGGTGTTTAAGGAACAGTGCATCCTGGTTGTGTGTGAAAATAAATGAACACAAAACATACATTACGATGTAAGAACATCGATATGACTTAACGGCCAGAGTGGCCAACTTTGGAACCGGGGAACCAGGTTCAAGTATCGGCGTTGGCTCAACATCCTGGGATTCTGAGCAAATCACTTTGGCCCACATTTATGAAGCCTTTGCTTTGTCCTTGAGTATGCAAGGTGAAGCAGATTTTTTGTAATTCTGAAGGGTGATGGATACAAAGTCTTTTATAGGCTCAAAACAAATCAAGACATTTTACTTGGTGATGTGTAAATGATAAATAATTGCTGAAACCCGATTTCAACAGATTATTGTTTGTAAGCTATGGTCTTATCAGTAAAACTGCATCTCAGTATGAATTTTCTGGCCATTTCAATAGGAAATTTGTTGTCTGTAAATACAATGTGCTGCCACACTATGCTTTAGAAATATATTTGTCACAGAATTCGAGAAGGGGTACAGGGCATCCAACATCCCAGACAGTTCCTAATTCCTGCTTCATGACAATTTCTTCAAGAATCTAACTGATTTAGCTCTTTAGAAGGGCATTGAATGGGCACACATGTTATCTCCATTTGCAATTCCAATACATGCTAAACTGAGATGATTTTTGGCAAGTTGTAATTTCTTTTTAGTAGCGGATAAGTTTTCTATTGCATTTAAACTGGGAAAGTTCAAGCAAAAGGGATTGAGTACACTGTTAGGCCAGGTATCCCTAGAGAGACTAATGAGTGACAATGAGGAATGGGCCAGCTGATAGCTCCATTTAAATTATTGCAAACTATATTTAAATCATTGCAAGAAATAGCCACAATCCAATTATTGCCAAAACTCCAAGGTATGTTTTGCAACAAGATGAACATGTTTTTGAGAGATACATTTTCTGGAATTTCTCTCCAGAACACAAAAGTCAATGTATCAACATGAGACAGAGAACCCAGTGGACTGCAACCTCCCGCAACCCACTGAGCTTTACGTGAGTATGGTGCATATAGGTAATAATCAGTCCTGTGAGATTCACAGGGATATTTAGTGGAATCCAAACTCTCTCTCATCATGAATAGGCTTGGTAACTTCTGTCAAAGATTCGAAGTTATTTGTGATGAGGCCTTAAGGGTGGTCGTTTTAGAAGATGAATGAATTCTTGGAGAAAACTGTGTTGCATTTGCATACTATTCTGTTTGTGCAGACTGCTATATATCCTACTAAGTCCTCATTGAGCTTATTTCAGATAAAAATGTTAGCAAATAGTACAGTAAATCCACATTAATACGCCGTTACCCTGAAGGTGGATACTAATCTCATGGAGGTAATACTGTTGCATCTTATAGACAGAAGTGACCAGGCTATATAGATCGAGCTAAGCAGTTGCTCTATGATGCCAAATTAAGTATGGTGCTACTTCCAAGGAGGAACATCAAATTATATAAATTGAACAACAATTCAAGGGCACAGATTCCAAGATTATCCTAGCAGATGCTTTTGGACCACTTCTGTCGATAGTTTATCAATTAATGTAGAGTCATTAATTATCGGTGTCATTGTTTAGCTTAATGGAAATTATAAGGTCATTTAAAGATGTATGCTTGATATTGTTCAACAGTAGTCATATAACAACTTTTTAAAAACAACTATAATAGGAAGAGTTGATCTCCATTTTTGTGTTTGCAACGTTGTCCTTCAACAAAACATTCTGGCAGTGTATAAAATCGCATACAAAACATATAAATTACAATACTTTATAACACAAACACAAATTATAAACATCTTAAGATCAAAATCAGCAAATAAATGCATAAATGTCATAATTTAACTTAGCTGTAAGACAACATTGCATATTGTTATACACAGTAAGACCTTCAAAAGGACAAATAGTGAGTAATTCGTACTAAAATACATTTCATAATTCAGTAAGATAAATCCACATATTTAATTACATCCAGGAATACCTGCTTGGCTGCTGAGACAAATTAACTGGTGTCTGATTTGATCACAGTTGTAAAAAAGTTTATCAGTCAACTTACATATATCATCCTAAATCACTATTTTTTTGGGGTGTACTTTGATCCACAAGCACCTTACTAAGTTCAAAGATCACCTACGACTGGAAAATTTCAAGATAACCTACTATTGGGAGATTTCAATTTACAGTGAAGTGACGACAATCATGAATGTGTAGCAACGCAGACCTCATTCCTTCTCAACAAATACCACCTCGAGCTACTTATTGCTGATTCAGATTCCATAAAGTTTGTCACCCCCATGTAAGCTGGCTGGTCAGATCACCTTATAATTTGGCTTAACGGCTAGAGCGGCTGACTCTAAAGCTGGTGAGTCAGGTTCGAATCTGGCGGGAGGCTCAAACATCCTGTGATTCTGGGCAAATCACATAGGGCCTCATTTATGGTTTTTTGCCGTAGGGCAGCGCAGCAGGCCTTGCTGCTGCGCTGCCCTATGGCAAAAGAAAAGGGCAGGAATGCACCATATCTATTAGATACGGCGCATTCCTGCCCTTTTCCCCTGCGCTGGCGCACAATGGGCTGCCATGCGCCAACGCAGGCACCTTTGCAACATGGTGCAAGGCTGCCTGCGTTGCGGGGATGATTATTTTTGTGCAGGAAGGGATATCTTCCTGCACAAAAACAATCACAAGAGGCTTAATCCTCTTTCTATGTGTGTTGCAGAATGCAGACACATAGAAAGAGGAAAAACAAGGAGAAATAAAGATATTTCTCCTTGATGTGCCCCCTTACGCCTCCCATGGGGAGGCATACATTTTTGGTGCTACCTCAGACTTACAATTTCCTCGTAAATCTGGGGCAGTGTCAAAAAGCCATGGATGTTGCTGGGAACTCCCCCAGCAACACCCATGGGAGGCCCCTTTCATGCAGTTTTATGCGTGAAAGGGGCACATATTTATAAGGTCATGAAAAGCAGGGCCGGACTGGCCGTAGAGGGCATCGGATATTTCCCCGGTGGGCCGCCAGGGCGGGGGGCAATTTTGGGCCCCTGGGGAGCCATTTTTGTTACTCGGGGCCAGCAATATCGGCCCCATGTAACAAAATCGGCCAAAACCGACCCTAGCATACAGCTCGGCCACACACCCCCATGCTCCCCTCTGGGGCCGGCCGAGCAGTTTGCCAGGGCTGGTTTCGGTTCCCAGTCCAGCCCTGATGAAAAGCCACGTAACATGGCTTGATGTGCACATTGCGCCACCAGAACGTCAAAAAAGTGACATTCCAGCGGCACAATAGTGCTGGTAGGGCCTCATAAATGAGGCCCTTAATCTCCCCTTGCCTAAAAAAAAAAAAAGAAAATGAATGCGTACCTCTGTAATGCAACTGGTGCTCATGTAAAGTGCTCTGATCCCTTTGGGTCGAGTTCGCGCAATATAAATCTGCAAAAAAATCACCATCCTCAAACAACCTATGCAAACACAGCCCAAACTCATGTATGACTGGAATAGGAATGCAAAAATGTACCTCTAAATATCCAAACTCCTCCCTGGTATGGCCAGTGACAGAATAACACTGACAGACCAAGACCATGGATATGCCTATTAATGGTGAGAACATTATATCTTTGCTCATATCAGCTGAATAGAGGCAATGAAAGGCTGCTCAATATTGCTAGGTAAAAGATGTACGCATTCTCACGTAACAATCTCACATTGGCATAGAGTTTGGAATAGCAACATCTTCAAATATAGCCAATATAGCAATTTAAATGTAGCTTAATGACCTAAAATAAGCATTTATTAGTTCTTTAAAATATTGAACCTGGCTCGAGTTAAACTGTAATTCAGTCCTGAATCCCTGAACGCATCTTTTTTATAAACTTGTCGAAAAATATTCAGTAGATCAAAATCTACTTCTTGGCCACAACTCTATTGCGATGGAACATGGGTTTCAGCTCACCATGGAGTTGCTCTAAAAAAAGAGCATAGCTAAATATTTAGCGGAGTCATACTACTCTGATTCCACTCTGGTATTTGGCCAGCACTTTCCTTAAAAGCCAGATATGAATTCTTAAGATTCCATTTTTTGTTGCTCCCTACAAGAGGTTCATGACTTAGGAATAATGAATGACAAAAGTGGACCTGTAGACTCTGTGGTTTTCATGATGAGAGACTGAATCCTCTTCTATGCCTCTGTCAAGCTTTAAGTGAAAGAAAACTACATTACTTTTCAAACCAATTGCCTTGATGTGTGATACTTATAAGTTGAAAGATGCAGTTAAACTTTGTCTCATTGCCCCTGTCAATTTTACATCTTGTTGAGAAATCAAGGGGCATATTAGCAAGACCGGCGATAAAAGTATCGCCGTTTTAGCGGCAGGACGGCGATAATGGGCTTGATAATATGCGTTATAGAATTCCAATAGAAGCCCAGGTTAGATGTCCTGCACATCTAACCTGGGCTTCTATTGGAATTCTATAACGCATATTAGCAAGCCCATTATCGCCGTTTTAGCGGCAGTTTCCTGCCGCTAAAACGGCGATAATTTTATCGCCGGTCTTGCTAATATGCCCCCAAGTTTTAAAAACTTTATTGTCTGACGTTGTAAGCAAACATTTATTTTTATTTTTATTGTTTTTATAATAATGTTTCTAGTAAATGATTTGTGGAAGACTTAGATTAACAGTTCTTGTAATTTTGTATTTATCAAGATCAGTTATATTGATTGTTCTTCACTCTGTATTTTAATAATGGTATTAATCAGCTAATAGAATACTAGTAGACCATTACATGCCCTCCATCCTGACCAGCATGCACAACATGCGGTCAACCTCAAAAGAAATAACTTAAGAAAGTGCACCTAAAGATGGCTGACCCACTCCACAAATTCAGAGCAAAAAGGCCTACACTCTCTTGAACATAAATTGAAAAATTGCTCAAACCAATTTCTGGTCAAACATTAAACAAGAAATCTATTTGACAATGCTAAAACCCAAACCACAGACACCTCTAAATCAGAGTAGGTCCCATAGAAACGCGGAGTACACCAAGCAAACTTCTTCAAAAAAAAGATTCAAGTTATTGATATTGGTTCCTGGGAGCGAACACCCAGCTGTAAGACAAAAAATCTGCTACCTCAAATGCCATCAGGCTCCTGGACATCCTTCAAACTCCTCACTGAGGAAACAATAATAGTTGCTAACTCCTCAACAAAGCCTTCACGTTGACCCCATACCACCATACCACAAACATTTGCTAAATTAACTTTGCTCAATCAATCAATCAACTACTTTTTTCCCCCTTTAACTAAGGATCAATAATGTTGCCTTGACAAGGTCCATGACCACAACTCATTGAAACAAGCATTTGCAATGCAATAGGTCTCGCATTTACGAGAGTTTGAGCTATTGGCATTGTAAATGACAATGCCTTTCATTTATGTGTTGTTTTTAAAACAGATAAAAAGTGTTAGGAGAGAGTGTGCAGCAGCAGGCAGGACAAAGCTAGTTGAAAAAATAGTGCTCAGAGGCTGTAATCAAAGCCTATCGAGTAACAACGCACGTAACAGGGGGTTTCGCCATGGGAGGTTACAAACTGAGGCAAGACGGGTACGAAGGAGGGACTACTAAGCCTTTTGACCGATGAACAGCCACAGTGTACAGTGTACAATGACACAAGTCAATGAAAATTATGGGCGGAGAGTGGGTGGAGCTTCAAGTCCCTACCTCAATACAGCATGCCTTGCAGAGCAGCGCATGCGTTGCCCAGGCTCGACCTAAAAAGGCATCATAAGACCTATTCTAAAAAAAACAAAGGCTAACCTTGTCATGAATGATAACTGCTGTCCATTGCTGGTCTGCTTTTTGTTGCCAGCACCTTGGAAAAATGTGTCATCAAAAGATTAAGCAAGAATATTAATTAAAATACACTGCTAAATAACTTTCAATCAGACTCCATAGCACTGACACATAATTCCAAACTTAATTTTATTGTGCCCATCAGATGTTGACCCAGGATGAGGTGTGCTTCCTGATCCCGCTTCACCTCTGGATGGAACTCAAAGCACTGAATCTGACATATTAATTAGCATCTTAGCTATTTTTGGCACTGGTCAGATGTCCCTCCAGTGGTTAAAATCCTTAGTAGATCATTGCTTTCAGAAAGTGAATATAAAGGACACCTTCTTGTACTCCCATCAAAAGCTCCTTTGCAGTCCCTTAAGGGTCAGCAATGGCTCCTGTACTTTTTATCCAATAATTAGAACCACTTGGACAATTCCGAAAATCTCTTGGCATATCATACCACCTGTTGGACCTGGCCCTTTTTAAGAGTCTCCCGAAGATTTTTTCCTTCTGTTGCTGAACCCATATTTGTTGGCATTAATACTTGCTGTACTTTTTCTGATGCTGACCAGGGTAAAGTGCTTGTGCTCTCTCCCTAAAACGTGGTAAAATTGGCTACACCTGATTGGCACATTTAATATACTTGTAAATCTCTAGTAAAGTTTACTACATGTACCCACGGCCTGTAAATTAAATGCTACTAGTGGGCCTGCAGCTCTCATTGTGCCACCCACTAAAGTAGAACTTTAAAACACATCTCAGTACTGCAATCGCAGTCTGTAGTGCAGTTTTAGACTGCCATTTCGACTTGACAAAATAAACATTTTGCCGGGCTTAAAGTTTCCTTTGTAATACACATGTCACACCTAAAGTAGCTTCAAAAGTTAGGGTGCATTGAATTTAAAACGTAGGGTGTGTGGGTTTAAGTGTTACATGTCCTAGCAGTGAAAAACTCCTGAAGTTGTTTTTTTATTGTTGTATGGCCTATCTCTTCCATTGACTATCACTGGGTTGCCTTATTACATTAACTAAGTGTTAGAAATGGGGGTGTCTAGTTGGCCATGGCTGGCGCCAATGCCCAAATAGGGACCCTTCTTCCTAAGTCAGGGCAAGTGGGCTACCCCCTTTGATAACCCCTGCTCAACCCTGTGGTAACGTAGCACGAGCAGTTAGGCCTATCTCAGAGGCAGTGTGTGAAGCATTTATGACCATGCACAATAAGGCAGTAACGACACCACAAAAGGACACAACTCAAGGAGGTATAGAAAAATAGTATCTTTATCTAAGGTTTAGTACAAGACTCTCGAAAGCGTTTTAACCAGTCACAATGCACGTAAATCAGTAGGGACTTTAAAAAGGTAATAACGTATTCACCAGAACGTGGCACTGACTGAGTTCAAGGCCTGGGTCTACGCGACCCGTTGCGCCCCAGATACCTGCCGTTGGACGGGGACACAGCACGTAGCTTCTCGAAGAAGCGGAGACGGTGACAGGCGGACTCCCAGCGACCACAGTTCTCGACTGCAGTGGTCTGCAACGTGCACTCACAATGATTCGGGCACTCAGGGACAGGCGGGCTCCCAGCGGCAGCAGCACACGGCTGCGGCGGCCCGGGATGGTGGTGGCGATGACTCTCGTCGTGCAGCTCCGTGGTGGGCTCCCAGCGACAGCAGCTCTCTCTCAGCTGCGGCGGCCCCCAGGGCGACTCACGATGATGCAACGTTGGCAAAGATGCGGGCACTCAGCGGCAGCAGCTTTCTCTTAACTGCGGCGGCCCACAGGACAAATCACAATGGTGCAAAGTTGGCAAAGGTGCGAGTACTCTGCGTCAGCAGCTCTCTCTTAGCTGCGGCGGCTCACAGGACAAATCACGACGATGCACAGCTGACACAAGTGCGGGCACTCAGCGGCAACAGCTCTCTCCCAGCTGCGGCGGCCCACAGGACAAATCACGATGATGGACAGCTGACACAAGTGCGGGCACTCGGCGGCAACAGCTCTCTCCCAGCTGCGGCGGCCCACAGGACAAATCACGATGCTGCACAGCTGACACAAGTGCGGGCACTCAGCGGCAACAGCTCTCTCTGAGCTGCGTCGGCCCACACCGATTCAGCGAAGGTTCTGAAGATTCAAATTAAGGCGGGCGCTCAGCGGCGGCAGCTCTCTCTTAGCTGCGGCGGCCCACACAGATTCAGCGAAGGTTCAGAAGATTCAAATTAAGGCGGGCACTCAGCGGCGGCAGCTCTCTCTTAGCTGCGGCAGCCCACACACAGAGTTAACAAGGGTTACCAGTCCGCGTTCCTCACAGTAGAACTAGAGGTTCCGGATTACTCGACGGAGGCCTCACCTGCAAGTAGAATCCCTAGCACAGGAATTCAGGTGGCTGACGGGGTGAAGTCTAATGTCCCTGAGACTTCAGCAGGAGGCGCTCTCAATTCAGGCCCTCGGGTAGTTTCTTCAGCAAGCTTGGTGAAAGTTTCAAAGTCCTTTCCTCTGTCCGCTCGGACAGAGTTTCGTCTTGACATCCAGAAGGAACACCCTTGAAAAAGGTTTCAGCGCAGCGTTTTATACCTAAAAAGTCTTTGTTCTCTGCAGTCACAAATCACTGCATCCAGCCAGAACCAGTTCGGTGGGGTCGGGGAGCACTTGGTTTACGAGGCGACATCCTGCCCTTTGAGAATCTGGGGGTCTGCTATCAGACGCCCAGTGGGAGGTGGAGCCATCATTCACCTTGCCAGGCACGGCCCTGCTCAGATCAAAGAGTCACCCCTCACCCTACTCTAAATGCCGATCTCTCTCTCCAGCCAGGTCTGACCCAGCTGGCCCTGCTGCTCCAAAACCAGACGGCCAATACACACGCTAGCAAAGCCTACCGGAAAGCTTAGGCCAGAAAATACCTCGTTTCTAGTAGAGGCATTTTTGAACACAGGCGACGCTAATAATCCTTACTAAAAGATGTATCTCACTGTTCTGAACTTAAACATATCAAATTCGGCGTTCCTATCAGGTTCCTGGGGGCAGGTAGGATTAGGGCATGTAATGCTCCACCTGCCCATTCTGGCCTATGAGAACGGATAGCCTCACAATAGTAAACAGGGAAATGGAGGGTAACTCGCTATTAGAACATGCTACACAGACATACTTTAAAAGCTGCTTCGGTGGGTAGCGCAAATCAGCCCTGCAGGCCCACCAGCAGTATTTGGTCTACCAGCCCTGGGCACACACAGTGCACTGATACTAGGGGCTGACAAGTAAACCAACCGAGCCAATTATGGTTATCCCAATTCATACAGTTATCTTTACACAGGGAGCATTCGTGCTGTGTCACTGATTGGCAGTGGCACAGCGCCCAGAGCATCTAAATCCAGCCAACATAAAAGGTCAGAAGCGAAAAGAGGAAGGGAGACCCGCGCCAATGATACCAGGTCTAACACTAAGTGATAACTTTAGTTTGGGAGCAGATAGAGATATGGGGTCTGATTCACAAAGGTAAACTTCCACTTTAGTGTAAGTTTATGATTTTTAGAATTGTTACGAGTAGTATCATTACGACTGCCTATCTTTTTATGTGCGTAGTTCCCGCCATGAGTGCGCAGACTCTGCACTCATAAAGATAGTACTCGTAGAATCCCTTTGTGAATTGCAAAAAATCAGGCCCATGGGGTTTACACCCAAATAAATTGTAATTTAAACTCCTTTTAATGGTAAAGTAGGATTTTAGGTAATAATTCTGAAAATGCCACTTTTAGAAAGTTGGCAGTTTCTTGTCCTAAACATTTGTGCCTTTTGCCAGTGTCCAGTGTCACATGACTGTGAATGGCTCTGCTGTTGGGGTTTGTGTATTCCTTCCAGACGGTCACACAAAGGGGATTATGTGTGGATAGTATGGGCCATCCTGCAAGGATGGTTGGGGGTGGAGGAGAACCCATCCTCATTTACATTTAATGGGCTTTGTCTCCTACACACATGAAGGAACTGGACACCAAACTTTTCTCACCCCAGACTTCTTGAAGCCTTGACAGAGGAAGGGAAGAACTTTCGAGAACCAGATGTGGATCCCCTCACTTCAAAGGCTGACATCAGATTTAAATATTGGACCTACAAAGCCCTCCATCAGTACACTCCTGGATCTGTGTACGTTACAGAAGAAGGACTGCCTTGTTCCCCACAGTAGTGCCCTGCTGCTTGAGGACTGCCTTGCACCCCAGATAGCTGCCACGCTGCTTAAGGACTGCCCTGCTCTTGACAAGGAAGAATGGGCTTGCTTCCTTCATTCCAGGTTAACCTGAGTGACTCCAAGAGGCATTTGGCTGACCCCCTGTCTGAGCTACAGGGACACAACAAGCTCCAGAGGCCTCACTGCAACTGCACAACTGATCTGTTGCACTGGATTTGCACCTAGGGCTGCCTAAGCCCTGCTGGACTCTGCTGGAGTGAGTTTGTGCTCCCCAAGAGGTTCCTCTCCATGGCCCGGACCCTTAGCTAGCACCAAGTGCAAGAATGTGAAATCCTGAAGTTTTTGTGCTGTTCGTGGCCACAAACAGGCCTGTTTGCACCAAAACTCTGTCACCCCTGATGAGTGCCAGCGCAAAGCTCCAGTCAACCCAACTCTTTGCGCAATATTGACCGCCAGCGCCGACCGGTAACGAGAGACTTGCACTTCGTACTACAACACCAACAACCCCTGGTGACTGTCAACGCCCTTAACCTATTCTTCATTATCTCCCTCCTTTTTTTTTATAGTTTACATAGGACCCACAAGGTAACATTCATTGCTAATGTTAATTGTTTAACTGTAATACCTACCTCTTGAAAAATATCTTCATCTCATACATTTTTTTGATTTAATTTTATACTACTCATGGAACCTTGATTCTTGATGTTCCATGTCCAAAGCTCTCTAGCATCCCTTGTGTTAAACCTGTCATCCTTAGAGTGATCTTTCCACAGACATTTTGACTTTTACCTCCTGTCTTTACTGATTTTTCTTGTTGTCCTTAGTACTCTGAGCACTTTACTAGTGCTAACCAGTGCTAAAGTGCTTGTGCTTCTCCCCTAAACATGGTGGCATGGTGTATACCTGAATAGCATATTTGATTTACTAGTACGTCCCTTGTAAAGTGGTATAACATATACCCAGGGCCAGTAGTCAAATGCTACTAGTGGGCCTGCAGCACTGATTGTGCCACCACATAAGTAGCCTTTTAAACCTGTCTGAATCCTGCCACTAGGGTGCCTCTAAGTGCAGTTTACTGCCACTTCGACTTGGCATTAAAACTACTTGCCAAGCCTTAAACTTCCCTTCAAGTAAATGGCAGTGCTGAGACGTCCACGGGCAGACATCGCGCTTCACAAAATTTAAATCAAATCAAATTATAACATATAAGTCACCCCTAAGGTAGGCCCTAGGTAACCCTAAGGGCAGGGTGCTATGTAAGTAAAAGGTAGGACATACGTTTACGTTTTGCATGTCCTGGTAGTGACAAACAGCCCATTTTGTTTTTCACCACTGTGAGGCCTACCCCTCTCATAGGCCAGCATTGGGAATTCCTTAATACACTTTTAAGCTGTAATTCCTGATCCGAGATGAGTAGCTTTTTCATGTTTCATATCTTTGGAACGAGATTGATAAATCCTCCTTACTGATGAAGTTGGATTTAACATCACTGTTTTAGAAATGCCACTTTTAGAAAGTGGACATTTCTTTGCACTTACTGCTGTATGTGCCTGACATTTTATTAGAGCAAAAGGAGGAACCCAGTAACCCAGGGGCCTGGGATGGACAATTTATTAACGAAAAAGTGGTCCTTGTGGAGGAAGTGTAGCCCTTGACTTCCACGACAATGGTATTACACTAGAGACTAAAGAAAACTTCACAAATTAGTAAGTTTCAGTTTTGCATTTAGTGCATTTAATTATACATATCCCACTTCAGAATATATGAATATATTCTTTTGCATAATACAGTATTTATACTTTACTAGAAATATGGTGCTCCTAAAAGGTGATGGTGCAGTGAAAGTGAAATATGGTGAATAAAATTAGCATACTTGCAATTGGCAAAAACATATATACATGTGGCTGATAGGAATAATAGAATGTTTGAAGTCAACACCCGTGTGACGAGTGGTGATATTCACAGTCAAAAATGTTTTAAAAACACAGTCCACCTATGTTATTTTGTCAACGTTTCGACCCTTGAGTAAAGTATTTAGAGCAGGGGCATCATCAAAACACAAAAAATATACAGGAGACACCAAAGGGTTGTGGCAAAAAAATCTCACAATCACAGACGTTTTAAACATAAAAGACAGCAAAAATCAACCTCAAGAATGGATTAAAGCATGCATAGGATGGGGGCAGAAAGTAATACAAGCAAATGAATTGTCAAACCCTATTTCATGAAGCAACTCCAAATTGGGTATTCTAGCATGCAAAGAATTGTGGCAATAAGTATCACAATCACAGAAGCTTAAAACATCCACGGAATCATAGGGACCACTTTACTCTTAATAATATATAGTATGTGCCTGACAGCCTGTCTCCAATGCACATCTGGGGTGGGTGAGAGCTACACTTGGCATTCCTTCTAGACATGTATAACACAAGAAGGAGGTAGTTCCTCTATTCAGCCGGTGCACTCGGGGAGATGCTACCTGGCCGGGAATCAAGTCGCTGGGAGATCTGAATTTCAGATCATAATGCCCTCACACACCTATTAGGATGTCATGCTTCATCATAGAGCACTCCTCGTCAGACCGGCGCTGCAATGTCTGACGGGCCTGGTGGCCTCTTTGGCGGAGTTCTTCAGATCTGAGGACGCCGTATGTGGTGGGTGCACGTGGGCAAAATGCAGTGAATAGTGATGTGTAAAAGGTGACTTAAAATAGTCACCGGAACCCAGAAACCTTTAATTTAATATGGGTCCAGGACTAAGTAAAAACAGTGGCGTAATCTAGAGGTCCTAAGGTGCCAGGATAGCTTATGTGTGCATGGTCGACATGTTTCGTGCCATTGAAGCCCAATCGTCGGGCGGCACTTCTTCAGGACCTTAATAAACAAAAGGAAAAGAAAAGGCCCCCTAGTGGGGCCGGGGGACTCCCCGGGAATCAAGGATGTCCGAATGAAGTGTGTCTGATCCCAAGAAGGAACCAGAGTAGCGTTTCCACCTGAAAGGAAGAAGAGGAGACAAAACAAAAAGGAAGCCGCGGCATAAAGATTCCATAATATACTGCGTGCACACGAAAATCAGTGACACGAATAACAGCGTAATCATCCCACACATGTGGGTGAAAGTACTAAAGCTTCAATAATCCCGGGCAGGGCGAAAGTGCCAACCCTGGACAGCTGATTAGCTGGAAAAGTCCAATCAATAGTGTAGAAAACATTAAAAAAACAAGGCACACATACACTTGTCCATGAGCTGGACAGCCAACAGAGAATAAATGCAAAAATCCCTAGTCCATGGGAGAATACACTAGAGGGATTAAATGCATTGCTTACCTCACAGGTGGGGTAGCACTACTTCATAGGCGAAGGGGAGGGACCCGACCGCTGTAGGGAACACCTGGACAAAGGAACGGGCAATGCCGTCTCACCTCCGCAACTCCCCCGTGTTTGGATATTGGCGGAGGTGTAGCCGAGCCACCATATTAAAGGCAGTATCACGTGTTACCGGAAAAGGCAAATCTCGCGTTGGAGGCGGTACGCGTCGTGGCCATCTTGGAACGGTGGCAGGACAACAGACATCATAACACTCGAGTAGAGGGAGTGCTCCAAAATTATAAAAGCTGGGATAATAGGACGCCGGAGCAAATCACTGTGACATAATAATTTGCTCCAAAAACTCTATGGGGCAGATTTACAAGCCCCTTGCGCCACTTTTGCGTCGCTGTTAACATGGGAAAAGTGATGCAAAAGTGGCGCAAGGGGCTTGTAAATAAGCCCCCATGTGTTGGAAGTCGAGATTAAAATTGAAACAGAGATTTGTGTTTAAGGAAATCGGGGGTTCTGCAAAAGAAAAGGTGTTAGTATGGCCTAGGGACTCGTGGCCATTCTGGAGTGGTGTATTCACCAGGAGTAGTAAGTACAGACAACCTGAGGGCGGTCTGGTCCTGACATATATAATGATGTCATGTTGGGTGCGAAGAGACCTGTTGAGTATTATGAGATCATGTCAAGGACTTTAGGAGACAAGGATGTATACAGGTCTTATAGCAGAATCTGACAAGGGGGAGTGAGTCCACCTTATAGTGATGCACCAAGCAGGTGAAGTCCCCTTGCACAGAGATATAAGGGAGGGACCATGACTCATTATGTGGGGCCTGCGGGGCCTGTCGACAGAAGAAAGTGGGAAGATCGGTGGAGGGGACTATAGTTCAGTCCAAGGTATTTAGTCGTTGAGACCTCTAGTCTGAGTGGAAAGACGAAAGATCCAACGCTGCTCTGTTTCAAACAGTTTCTGTGTGGACCACATGTTGTTACTTTCAATCACTGTCCATTGTATCTCTTCAGGTCTGTGTGGGTGAGACAGGTAGTGTGCGCTCATTTTTGTGGTGGTTCTGCCGCATCTTATGTTACTTCGGTGTTCCATGATTCTTGTCTTCACAGGACTCGTCGTCATGCCAACGTATCTCAGTGGGCAAGGACATTCGATGAGGTAGATGCAGTTCCTAGTGTTACAGTTTGTGTGGGTGTGTTGGGTCCACACTTTACAGTCTTCCAAGTGCAGTCGTGTTTCAGTTTCTGCGGAGGTGCAGAAACTGTCCAAACGGGAGGTTGTCCCTTAAGGCTTTAGGGTGATGACTCCCATAGAGTAACAGGTTGTTGCAATCCGTGGGTTTCTTGAAAGTGTGGGTGGTAAGAGACCCATCCTGTAAGGTGATGGTCAAGTCGAGAAAGTGGATCTCTGTCGGTGAGAGAGAACTGGTGAACCCTTAGGTAGGGGTCCAGTGTATTGACCCATGTAAAAAAGACATCACAGGTGTTGGTATCCCCTTTCCAGAAGATGAGAATATCATCTATATAACGTCGCCACATCAGGATGTTATCCGCATAGGGGTTGTTGGTAGTGATGTGGAGGCGTTCAAACTCGGCCACATAGAGGTGGTGGAGGCTCGACTTCTAGCGGAGGATTGGACGTCACAGACGCCGGTGGCCTTTATAATGGACTGTGCCACACTAGCAATGTGTGAGAACTTCTTCCAGTTCCAGGACCAATTGTATCACCAAACCCAGGGGACGTCCATGGGAAGCACGTTTGTGCCTAGTCTGGCCTGCCTCTATGTGGCCGAACATACCAAGGAGCTGAACTTGGAAGACGGTAAAGTGTGGACCCAACGCACCCACACAAACTGTAACACTAGGAACTGTGTCTACCTCATCGAATGTCCTTGCCCACTAAGATACGTTGGCATGACGACGCGTCCTGTGAAGATAAGAATCATGGAACACCGAAGTAACATAAGATGCGGCAGAACCACTACAAAAATGAGCGCACACTACCTGTCTCACCCACACAGACCTGAAGAGATACAATGGACAGTGATTGAAAGTAACAACATGTGGTCCACACAGAAACTGTTTGAAACAGAGCAGCGTTGGATCTTTCATCTTTCCACTCAGACTAGAGGTCTCAACAACGAAATACCTTGGACTGAACTATAGTCCCCTCCACCGATCTTTCCACTTTCTTCTGTCGACAGGCACCTCAGGCCCCAGATAATGAGTCATGGTCCCTCCCTTATATCTCTGTGCAAGGGGACTTCACCTGCTTAGTGCATCACTATAGGGTGGACTCACTCCCCCTTGTCAGATTCTGCTATAAGACCTGTATACATCCTTGTCTCCTAACATCCTTGACATGATCTCATAATACTCAACAGGTCTCTTCACACCCAACATGACATCATTATATGTGTCAGGACCAGACTGACCTCAGGTTGTCTGCACTTACTACTCCTGGTGAATACACCACTCCAAGATGGCCACGAGTCCCTAGGCCATACTAACACCTTTTCTTTTGCAGAACCCCCGATTTCCTTAAACACAAATCTCTGTTTCAATTTTTAATCTCTACTTCCAACACATAGAGTTTTTGGAGCAACTTTTTATGTCACAGTGATTTGCTCCGGCGTCCTATTATCCCCGCTTTTATAATTCTGGAGCACTCCCTCTACTCAAGTGTTATGTTGTCTGCTGTCCTGCCCCCGTTCCAAGATGGCCACGATGCACACCGCCTCCAACGCGAGGTTTGCCTTTCCCGGTAACACGTGATACTGCCTTTATTATGGCGGCTCGGCTACACCTCCGGCAATATCCAGATGCAGGGCAGTTGCGGAGGTGAGACGGCATTGCCCGTTCCTTTGTCCAGGTGTTCCCTACAGTGGTCGGGTCCCTCCCCTTTGCCTATGAAGTAGTGCTACCCCACCTGTGAGGTAAGCAATGCATTTAATCCCTCTAGTGTATTCTCCCATGGACAAGGGATTTTTGCATTTATTCTCTGTTGGCTGTCCAGCTCTTGGACAAGTGTATGCGTGCCTTGTTTTTTCATGTTTCCTACACAATTGATTGGACTTTTCCAGCTAATCAGCTCTCCAGGGTGGGCACTTTCGCCCTGCCCGGGATTATTGAAGCTTTAGTACTTTCAGCCACATGTGTGGGATGATTACGCTGTTAGTCGTGTCACTGATTTTCGTGTGCACGCAGTATATTATAGAATCTTTATGTCGCGGTTTCCTTTTTGTTTTGTCTCCTCTTCTTCCTTTCAGGTGAAGACGTTACTCTGGTTCCTTCTTGGGATCAGACACACTTCATTCAGACATCCTTGATTCCCGGGGAGTCCCCCGGCCCCACTAGGGGGCCTTTTCTTTTCCTTTTGTTTATTAAGGTCCTGAAGAAGTGCCGCCCAACGATTGGGCTTCAATGGCACGAAACATGTTGACCATGCACACATAAGCTATCCTGGTACCTTAGGACCTCTTGATAGCGCCACTGTTTTTACTTAGTCCTGGACCCATATTAAATTAAACGTTTCTGGGTTCCGGTGACTATTTTAAGTCACCTTTTACACACCACTATTCACTGCATTTTGCCCAAGTGCACCCACCACATACGGCATCCTCAGATCTGTAGAACTCCGCCAAAGAAGCCACCAGGCCCGTCAGACATTGCAGCGCCGGTCTGACGAGGAGCGCCCTATGATGAAGCATGACACCCTAACAGATGTGTGAGGGCATTTTGATCTGAAATTCAGATCTCCCAGCGACTTGATTCCCGGCCAGCTAGCAACTCCCCGAGTGCACCGGCTGAATAGAGGAACTACCTCCTTCTTGTGTTATACATGTGTTCTTGGAGGAGCAAAGGAGGAGGACCAATTTAAATAACCTGCTCTTCCGTCCCCCTTTACCATTCCTTCTAGACAGCCACAAACACAGGAAAGTGAGGCTCATCTGCATTCTGAGCACTCATCTGCATTCATCAGCATTCTGATGGGTCTTCCTGGGCACAGAGGAATGGGAGTTGCTGACACTTACACTTCAATAGGTAGTGACCTGTCTACACACAAAGCACTGATTTACCCCCCACATATAGCCTGGCAGAAGGACCGGGTTAAAAGGGATCATTGTGCACTTCAGTGAGCTGCTTTGAAGCCACCCCCTACATCAAAGGCACTTTTGGGTATAAGTACTGGGTCTATGACCCCCAAAAATCAGACGCTTTTCTGCTTGTTGCCCTGCTGCTCCCTGACTCTGCTGGAAGGCCCTGACGACGTTTCGACCTTATTAATTTGACAGGTCGTCATCAGGACAAAGAAAATTAAAGAGCAACCATCAATTGTTCGGGCAGAAACAATTCCATCCTAAACGTCAATAGGCGCACGCCATGTGCACGCTCTGTTCCAAAGTATCTTATAGTTTACTCAAGACCACAAAGAATTTAATGTAGTTTGAGGGTTAACAAGATCGGCAATTACTTAGTTCCCTCCGAATTCAATCCACAAATTATTTACGATAGCTGTGTCCCACTCCACATTTCTCGCCAGTACACTCCAAAAGACGATCCCTTAAATGTGTCAAATTAATAAGGTCGAAACGTCGTCGACGCCTTCCTGGCAAAAAAATAAGAGGAAGCATTAAGTGTATTGTGTCTTTGTGATCCCACAAAACCTGTTGTTGTATATAATATTCCTTTTTTGCCATTTTTGTTTACACTATAGTTTGTCTTTTGTTAATTTTATGTGTTTGTGTAACCCTGTGAGCACCGTTTGCAATTATGTATATTTAAACTAAAGAAAAACTATATATTTGTTGACAATTGTTTGAGGGTATTTTGTTATTTTGTCAAAATGTTTCTTTTTAAGTCAGAAATGTCTATTTTCTTAAAACTAGAATCCTGAACCATTGTAGCATTTATACTCTACAAGGTCTGGGCCTCAGAATAGGGTTCTGCAGCTGTTTTTGCTAAAAAAAACAACGCATTGTCACATTTGCACCAATCAGAACCGAAGCATCGCCCTTCGATGTCGACACAGAGGCTGTTGGATTACAGTGGTTGTTCAGGTTGCACGGCCCTAAGATGTTGCTGTGCTCAGCTCGATGACTGCACATTGCCTTCACCTCAGCGAAGTTTGATCATGATGCAGTGACCCGACTGCATGGAAAAGATTGATGCATTACGCCCTCAGCATCTGCGCTTTGCTCTGTCCAAGGTACTTTCTCAGAGGGCCCTGCATGGGTCCTGTAGCTGGCCTGCCTTCCATCGCAGTCAACCTGAACTTTGAATTGGCACCGGTCCCTCGTGACCTCAAGTAATCTTTTGACCACTAGTGACTTCCAAGCACTGGTATTGAGTTTAATCTTTAAAAATTCATAACTCGACTTCTACTGATTGGATTTTTGGCGTTTTGGCCCTGTTGCACTCAGATAAATATTCTCTATTTTTCTAAACTTCTAAAACTGTGTGGAGTCTTTTTGTGTGTATTGATTGTGCTACTGTGTATGTTGCACAAATGCTTTACACATTGCCTCTTTACATAAGCCTGAATGCTCTGTGCCAAGCTACCAGAGGGTGAGCACAAGTTATCTTTAAGTGTGTATCTAGCTTACACTGACTAGAGTGGTGGTTCCTGCCTGGCCTGGGTGCATACCTCAGCCAAACAGGAATCCCATTTTTAACACCTTGGGACAATGTCTGCGCTCTACAAAACAAAAACATGAATATTGGATAAAGATCTGTTGTCCTGACATCATTGGTGTAGTATTATCCCAACTTTTTGTCTTCCAACCTCCTGATTTTGTTGACTTTATTTTTGCTTGCTCTGGGACTCGGCACACTTTGCCAGTGCTAAATTGCTTGAGCTCTTTCCTTCAAACATGTTAACATTGGCTTACACCCAAATGGCATATTTAATTTACTTGTAAGCTCTTGGGAAAGTAGAAATGCATATACCCAGGCCCTTTAAATTAAATGCTACTAGTGGGCCTGCATCACTAATTGTGCCACCCACCTAAGTAGCATTTTAAACATGTCTCAAGGCTGCCGTTGCACCTGGGTGTGCAGTTTTAAAATTGCTATTTCAACTTAGCAAAATAAACCTTTTTCCAGGTCTGGACCTTCCTTTTTAATACATATAGGTCATCCTTAGCAAGTCTAAGGAGCCGCCGTTCTTCGTTAAGATCACTGTTGAACCAGGGGTTGGATCGTTTGGACGGGTTTCTTTTTAGTTGTTTAGGGGCTAAGGTGTCCATGATTTTTTACATGGATATAGTGATCAGTGAGGTCTTGGGCATCGGTCATGGTGGAAAGCGGGAGCAAGGTTTCGTAACCCTCAACAGCCCAGAAGGCAGGGTGCAGTGTATTTAAAATGTTGGACATGTACTTTTAAGTTTTACATGTGCTCATAATGAAAAAACTCTTACATTTATTTTTCCCTACTGGAAGGCCTACCTCTTCCATAATATAATATTGGGTTAACTTATTACATTTAATAAGTGATAACTTTCAATTAGGAGAAGACAGGAATGTTGATGTTTGTGTCTAAAGAATTGTAATTTGAAAAGCTTCCTCAATGGTAAAGCCGGATTTTAATGTCACAATTCCGAAAATGCCACTTTTAGAAAGCTGGGCCTTTCTTTTCCCAAAGATGTTGTGCCTGAAACCTGTTTCCTGGGTCACATGACTATGTGTAGGTGGCAATTAGTCTTGGTATATTTCTCCCAGACAATGAGAGAAAGGAGCATAGGTGTTGGCAGGATGGGCCATCTCTGACTTGATGAGGGGGTGGAGCTGTCACCTACCACACTTTCACATCACAAAGGCTCTGCCTGAACACACTCAAAAAGGGTTTGACCATAGTCTACTGTGACACCAGACAGGCAGCTGCCAGGGCAGGGAGGCAGGACATTCAAAACACCTCTAGGGGTGGAACCTCCTGAACCTTCTACTACTAAAAGGTGGGCACAGGGTATAAATATTGGACCTTCAAGGCCCAACTCTTCAGTACACCACCTGTGGAGGACACAGGAATGCTGCTAGGCTGATCTGCAGGAAGGACTTCTACTCTGTTGCCTTGCTGCCTGAGCGAAAGGCTTGGACCTGCATCTTGAACCAAGGAGCACCAGAGTGACTCCAAGGGCTAGTTGGCTGACTGCCTTATCAGTGCCTCAGAGACATAAAAAGCTCCAACCACCTTCAATCCAGCACCTGGTCTCTGCCTGCCACCAAGTGGTGCGACCCCAGTCCTGGACCCATTGGAAGTTGGCCTGAAGGTACTCTGCTAGCCCAGCTGTGGTCCTAGAAAGCAGAGCCAACGCGGCACAATGCATATCCTCGCAGTCGCATCAAAACCGCTGCAGCACAACGCATTCCTGACACTGAACCTCGAATCTCAGTCCGCAGTCTCCTCTGAACCACTGCTGCGAGATGCATCCTCAATGCAGGCCTTCGCATCGCAAGCCCCTCATCGACAGCATCCTCAACAAAAATGCAGAACTCTGCATTGCAGCACCGCAGCTTCTTCGGAACTGTCGGCGTGCAATGTGCCTTCGATACCGAACTTCGCATCTTAAGCCCCTTGTCAACAGCATCCTAGAAAATGATGCAGGACTCCGCATCGCAGCCTCGCAGCTACTTCGAGCCACCACCACTGCGTGACCCATCCTAGATGCGGAACCTCGCAACGCTCTGCAAACCAGGATTTAATGGTACTTTGTTCAGTGGGAATAACTGAGTCCCTGCATCAAGCCCACACTCAATCGTGGTCAACCTGAACTCGAGACTTTGACCCAGTCCGGCGTGTTCAGATAACCACAGCTGGTGCTTTGTGCTCCTAATCACTATTTTTACTTAAAACTTTGAAAATGCGTAGCTCCGATTCTACTGATTGAATTTTTGCCCTTTAAAAAAAAGAAATGTTACTCTATATTTCTAAGTTGGTGTAGGTTTTTCTTCTGTTGTGTTTTCGACTTATTACGGTATAAAGTGCTGCATAAATACTTCACACGTTGCCTCTAAGTTAAACATAACTGCTTTTGTGCCAAGCTACCAGAGGGTTAAAGACAGGTTAATTTGAGATTTGCTTGTGTTTCACCCTGACGGATATTGTGGTCGCTGCTTGAGTAGCTCAACCAGTAATTCAATTCCCTACAGGTTTCTTTGACCATATCATGCCAAAGATATTGCAAGTCACTGAGGAGTTCTGTGCCAATCTGGAGAAAGTCTGAGGTGACTGGCAATATCCTTTTATTCCATATGAAAAATGGTCACACCATCACCATACTCACAAAAAGCTTACATCCTTGTTTTCTTGCACCTTCAAGTGAAAGAGATAGTAAAGTTGCACACATCAAGAATAAACGTAGAATATGTTGTGTGTAATTAAGCTCACCAAAAGAGCTATATATTAGAATCATGTTTAATGTAAATCAGATTACATGAGACTGTAGAAAGAATTGTAACATGCAGAGACATTCTTTCTTTTCTGTAATGAACTATAGAATTAAAAAAATAAACAGGTTGATATAAATTGCTCCTTTCTGCTGGTTAGGGTTCATTTTAGAAAAACATATCTTAAGAATAAAAAAAAACAGGTCTCATTTTTGTTCTTTAAACTACAACTGTAATGATGCTCTTTGACCTAACTTTTACTTTGGCTGCTGGCAGCAAGCATTATGACATCACAACTCAACAGTAATAGCTTATTACAACTATGTAATTGTCTTATTACAGGTGACAAGAAAATTATAGACATATTTTTATAATGGAATTCAAGGCATCCATGTATTATATCAAAATAAAATATAATTGCTTCTCTCAACATCTTAAATTTGCGTAGAATCCCCCCAAATACCGAGACTCCCCCACGACTGCGGGGCCTCCACCATGAGTGCGGGGCCTCCACCATGACTGCGGGGCCTCCACCAGGAGTGCGGGGCCTCTACCATGACTGCGGGGCCTCCACCATGACTGCAGGGCCTCCACCATGACTGCGGGACCTCCACCATGAGTGCGGAGGCCTTTTGTGAATCAGGCACTGAATGCTTAATAGTTCAGATATGGGTTGAATAACAGATATTCACAACAAATTTTACATAGCAACAGTTAAGGGTTTTAGATAGAGGATAAATCCAGCTCTTTCTTAAATTTAGATACAACAAACAGGAAAATAAAATTACATGAATGTTTAAGAGGCAACCGTTTGTGATATGTGGTATAAATAAGGTTATTAAAGGGGTTTACAAGTATGATACACTGATCCTCAGCGAACTGCTCCACCATGGAAAAAGTCGTCAGTGCTAGTCTGTCCATGTACATGGGGTCCAATATTAGGACTTCCGGTGGAGCAAGCACAACATGCAGCAGCACTGCCAGACTAAATAAAGCATGAAAGGAATGTCAGGCATTCCCAAGTTGTGCTCCAAGGATCTGGGATGCCATCACATTCCAGAACAACCAATCTTTATCCTTTTTCCCCCTCCTGTAAATTGCTGAAAACACGCCTCTTTGAACAGCATCCTGTTCCATGGCAACCACTCAAATCCCGAGCCACGCCTTAGGGATTCCCACTCTCATACCTTCCTACCCCCGCCTCTCCCTCCTGCAGTTCCGCAGGGTAAGGCGTACCCCAGCACATATCCTCTCTGCACTGGGAAATATTCCCTGTGATGCTTCAGCCTTTCTCTGCCTCTTCCCTGTGTCCTTTAGCGCTACCCATTGGATACCCCCTCCCCCGGTCATCGACAGCACGCTGCAGCTTTGTAGCTAGTGCTTTTTAACATTCCTGTCTACTGTGGTGTATGATCCCACCTTTAGGAGTTGGCAGGGAGAAGACAGCAGTCAGTAGACATTAAAATTATTATTATTATTATTTTGAATATTACTATTATTAGTAGTACTAGTATTAGTTGTAGTACTGATAGGAGTAGTGGTATCCTTGTTGTTTTGTTGTGGTGTTAATAATAATAATTATTATTATAATAATAATTATAATTATAATAATAACAATGCTAATAATAATAACAATAACAACAACAACAATATTAATAATAATAATAATAATAAATGTAAGGTATTATTATTATTATCACTTCTATTCTTCTTATTATCATTATGATAATGATGAAAAGACTATTGATTATATTTTTATCTCTATTATCATTACTAATATTAATAATACGAATAATAGGAACAATAATAGCAGCAATAAGAATAAGAATGAGACTAGGAATAGGAATATTAAGAAGGATAAAAATAATAGCTGGTAAGACAGCTATCCTTGATGAATCATGGTGTTGTCAATAATTATATTAATAATATTAATGATAATATAATGATAATAAATATATGGTATTATTGCTATTACTTCTATCATTATTATTATTATGAAAAGAAGACCATTGATACTATTGTTATCTCAATTATCATCATTGATCAGCGGCGGCTCCTTCGCCCCCCTGCCAGCAGATGCAAAACTTGAAAAATAAAATGATAATAAAATAGGTTTATTATCGTTTTATTTTTCTTCGCAGGGCCAAGTCTTGGGGGTAGGGCCATTGTAACAACTCATGGACGAGGAGTGGTGGGCACTGCTACAAGTGTGCATGTCGGTTTGGTTGGCCGTCTTAAGACGTCAAAACCGACATGCACACTGAGATGTCTCCAACCTGAGCTGCGTTGCCGGGTGGAGAACAGTAGCAGGCATAGGCCCCCAGTCCCTGTGGGAGCACAAATCCAGCTCGCTCAGGTCAATCCCGGCACTTCTCTCATGCTGGGTAATTGTATTACCGGCATGAGAGCAGCATCTGGATTGGCCGTAGGGGAGTCTGGGAGCCTCAGCCTGTGCTGCAGCGTAGCGAGAGAAGCAGAAAGCATCAAAGCAGCGGGCAGCAGGTAAGTTCTTTTTTGTTTGTTTTATTTTGTGTTGTTATTGTCATTGCCCCCCCCCCGCAATGCCCTACCACTTTTCCCTGATATTAATAATAATGGTAATAATAATTACAATAAATATATGGTAATATTACTATCACTTCTATTATTATTATTATTATTATTATTATGAAAAGAAGACTATTGGTACTGTTGTTATCTCTATTATCATCATTGATATTAATAATATGAATATTAGAAACAATAATAACAGGAATAAGAATAAGAATGAGAACAGGAATACTAAGAAGGATAAAAATGACAGCTGGTAAGACAGCTCAGTAACGTAGGCACTCTTTGTTGACATCGAGTAGGATTTGGGGGGTACACATTTGAATGCCACCCGCACTAAATCATGTTTTGTAAATGCTAAATGCAATGGCTGTGCTGTAGACATTAAAACCCTAACTAGCAAATTAGCCTTTTATGCTTGCAAAGCCGATAAAATGTGAATACATTTCATTTGAGTAGAAATATCTATAAGAAGTGATCTATGTAGGGTGGCATGGCTAGCCAGCCAAGATGGTGGACGTACTGTAGAGAGACTCCGCAGATCGGCCCCATTATCCATTAAAATACACTAGCCCACAGTGCCATCCAAACCCCTGTATGGGCTGAATATAGAGCTGGCAGTTGTGGAATGCTGCGGTGCCAGTCATTCAGCGGAAGACGGCTGACTGCATGGTGAGCGGGCCGGGAAATCTTCAGCCAGACGGAGCAGAAGCCAGACTGTGCTGGCAAAGCCCCACCGGGGTGGAAACAGCAGCACCCGAGGGGACCGGAAATGGTAAAGGAGAGCAGATGTGCCGTGTGGGGGGGCTGCCCCTGCTGTCTGTGCACTGAGAGGCAGTGTTGACCTGGGTGCCCGTCGCGGTGGCCTGAGGACGAGGCCTACCCCTTGGAGGCCGGCCGGGTTAGCAGACGAGAACAGGGCAGACCGGGACGCCTGCACCGTGGATGGTGTGACTCCTGTGGGCAGCCGTGTGGACGCCGGCGGCTGGGTCGGCAGGCTAACTCTGAACTGTGCAGGCGCTGGGAAGCGGGCACCGTGAAGAGAGGCCCGCTGCTCATCCAGCATCATACCGCGGGGTGAGGAACAAGCCGCCAAGGCTGCCCTGTGCCACTGAATATCGGTAATCCTGAGCGACTGGTGATGCATCAACATTCGAGCCCTTGCCGAGTGAGGCCAGAGTAGAAGGCCCTTGCTAGCTGTCTCCGTGAGTGAATGCAGCAAGCCAGGCCGGAGGCCGCATAGGAAGCCAGGTGAGGAGAGGGTAGGTGGTGCGCAACACACTGGGACTCGGGCCGTGTCGGGCCCAGGCCCAGTAATAATGTGACAGGAGCAGGGCGCCAGAGCAGCCACCACAATCAGCAGCACAGCACAAAAGAGCAGTTTGACCGGCACTGTCTCCCACACCAGCCTTATTGCTGGAAATGATGGACATTGGGACCCGGGGGTCGCATCGGACCTAGGTCTGGGAGCACGGGCCCCACCTCCTGTTAACAGCTGAAGCCACAGACAGGAAGGGACTGCAGGGACGGCCTCACTCACATCACTGACGAGGAGGTGTCTGCGGGCGTAACCAGGCGTGGGAGATGCTTCCTGAGAGGCGCCCTTGGGGGGGCCCCGAAGAACTGCACAACAGAAATTTGATGCAAGGCAAAAGACCTGTGGCACTTATCTCTCCCCAGTACTTGGACACTCTCAGCAGCATTGGGATGCCACCGCACGGGGGCAGTGTCGGCGCCAGTGCCCCCACAGCCCAACTTCAACGCCGCCCAAGGGGACCAGGATCGGAGGCCACTGGAGCGGGTGACGACCCACGTGCTTGACACTAAGTTAGACTTCGTGCTGCAGGCGGTGGAGAAGTTGGGTGCATTCCTAGACCAAACACGCACCTCCCTTGAGGGCCATATAGACAAACTTATAGTGGACTTCACCCTCCTACACGCCAATCATCGCAAGCTCGCAGATAAGGTGCGAGACATGGCACAAGAACTGTCAGAGACTTGTCCTGCAACCAGGGCCATGTCGACCGAAGTACAAGACCTGCTGGCTTGAGTGCAGTTGCTGGAGCGGCGAGCAGAGGACGCCGAAGGTCCCTCCGGGTGGAACAGTATCCGGCTGGTGGGGTTGCCGGAGGGGACAGAGAGGGCTAACACGTTAGCATATGCTGAGCAATGGATGCAGAACCTACTGCCGTCTGGAGTGTGTCTTGCAGTTGAATGAGCTCACAGAGTGCCAGCGGGCCGCCACCACCGGGAACAAGACCGAGACCTTTCCTCCTCCGCCTCCTGAACTACAGGGACCGTGGCGCAATAATCAGAGAGGTGCACATGTTGGGAGAGGTGCAGGTGGAGAATGCCGCAGTGCTCTCCTTCCCGGGAGTGTAGAAGCAGAGGGGGTCCTTTTTCATGGTCAAATGGCAACTGTATGATCTGGACATCCGATACTTCCTCCTCTTCCTGGCACGTCTCTGAGCCATCTCCGAAGGCAAAACCCATTTCTTTGATGCACAGGGGACGGTATGGACCTGGCTGGAGTCTACTGGGCACCGAGTATCGTGGCCCAGAAGTGAGGAACTTGTACAAAGTGGCACTGAACACCGGACCAACCGTAGAGGAAAGTGCAGATGCAGCAAACGCCTACTCCCCCCGCCACGAGCCATCCCAGTCTGGAGCAGGTGATACAAGAACAGGCTTTACAAGCAGTGGCAATGATGCGCGACAACGATGACAGACATGACGGGATACCTCGTCCGAACATTCCCTCAGCGAAGACGGCTCCTCCGTGACATGGCCCTTTGGAGGAGAAACAAGGAAAACTCAAAGCATAACGCGACAAACGGCAGACGAACTGTTCTAGCCGATAAAGCATTGTACCTGCGCCTCACTATACTCTGTACATCATTGCGACACTGGGGATATCAAGGAGGAGGGTGTGGCCAGCTGGACACTGCTGTCAAAACCCTGACTAACAGATGCACTCCCCCACAACAGACTCTCGTGCACATGTCTTAGCACTGTGTGCGCATTGATGTATTTTTCTGGGGCATCACAACGCTCGCCCCACACCCCCTAACAGCCCACAGGTCTCAGAAATCCGGCGTGATTAGCCAATAGTTTCCGAGAGGTGTTTTTACAGTTTGAGCGGATATGTTGTCCCTCTGCTCTCTTCCTGTTAAAGTTCATGTTTTTACCACTTTTAGGTTTGTTATTCACTACAGTTCACCAGTACACAGACTGAGAGGTGCAACCCTCGGATCACTGACAAAATATCGAAGGTCAAAAAATCGACCTACAAAAATATCGCAACAAAAATATCGATGTCAATAATATCGAAATCCTATCTACAACATGGTAAGAACAAAAATATCGAAAAAACAATATCGATTGTCAAAAATATCGTTATAAAAAATATCGGTTTTTTTTGTGTTAAAAATAATATGTAAAATAAACTAAATAATACTTATAATGAAAATAAACATAGTTAAAAATATTTTATAATTTTTAAAATTAATAAGTAACATATATAATTAAATAAAACATTAATTAAACATATACATATAATATATAATATATATACTTACTTTATAATGAGTTTCAATAATTATTTTAATAAATTATAAATTATTAAAAAATATTATAAATTACAAATACATCTATACACATAAAACAATAACATAAATAAAAATTAAATAATTATAATAAATTAAAAAAATTAAATTTACTTTTAATATTTTGAAAATTAATTATATACTATATTAACTAAAATAATACAAAAAATATTAAATAGCGTAGGGAATAAAACTACTATTACAACCCCCAAAAAAACAACAGTAAGAAAAATGTTGGATAGCGTAGGGGTAAAAATTACTATTCCCACTCCAGAGAGTGCAACAGTAGGGAAAGTGTTGGATAGCGTAGGGGTAAAAATTACTATTCCCACTCCAGAGAGTGCAACAGTAGGGAAAGCGTTGGATAGCGTGAGGGTAAAATTACTATTCCCACTCCAGTGAGTGCAACAGTAGGGAAAGTGTTGGATAGCGTAGGGGTAAAAATTACTATTCCCACTCCAGAGAGTGCAACAGTAGGGAAAGTGTTGGATAGCGTAGAGGTAAAATTTACTATTCCCACTCCAGTGAGTGCAACAGTAGGGAAAGTGTTGGATAGCGTAGGGGTAAAAATTACTATTCCCACTCCAGGGAGTGCAACAGTAGGGAAAGTGTTGGATAGCGTAGGGGTAAAAATTACTATTCCCACTCCAGAGAGTGCAACAGTAGGGAAAGTGTTGGATAGCGTAGGGGTAAAAATTACTATTCCAACTCCAGAGAGTGCAACAGTAGGGGAAGTGTTGGATAGCGTAGAAGTTACAAATAACATACTTATAAATAAATACATTTTTTAAAATAATTAATTAATTATTAAATAACTCTAAACTATTTACCAATACCAATAAATAATTATTAAAAACATAATTACCAATAGAAAATGTATTAACAATAAATTAACAATAAATACCAATAAATAATAATTAATAAATATTAATTACTAAATAAATATTGAACAATAAAATATTTTTAATAACAAAAAACATATAAATTATTAAAACTTAATTACCAATTAACTAATATTAAACAATTAAATGCTTTTTTATACCAATAATAATAATAATTAAACATTAATTATCAATTAATAAATAATTCTTAATATATTAATTACATTTATCAATAAATAATATTTAATATTTAATTACCAATTAATAATAAAACAACAATAAATTAATTTTTAGAACCCAAAAATTTGTAATTTAGAAAAATTACCTATTAATAATTAATATCCAATAAATTAATTATCAATACCCAAAAATAAATTTAATAATTACTTAATTATATTTCAATTACTTCCAAAAGTATTCCCCTATAAACGCACAACACACTCCAATGATAAAATAATACACTTAACATAATGATCAATTAATCAATTAATAAAAATTAATAAGTAATTAATAATAATTAATTATCAATTAATAATAATTGATTACCAATTATCAATTAATTAACAATAATATAATTATCAATACCAATTAATTAAAATAAATTATAAGTTAATTACATTTAAATTACATGATAATCAATTAATGAATTAATAAAAATTAATCACCAATTAATAAAAATTAATTACCAATTATTAATTAATTAACAATTATATAATTATCAATAACAATTAATTAAAATAAATTATAACTTAATTACAATTAAATTACTTCCCACCCTATTCCCCTATAAACCCACAACCCGCTACAGAACTTAAACGCAAAAAATAATGAAAATTAATTTATAATTCCTAAAAATTAATAATTAATTTAGTATAATTAAATTACTTCCCACCCTATTCCCCTATAAACCCACAACCCGCTACAGTACAAAAAAAAAAATTTAACTTAAAAATAAAATGTATTAACATATAGAAATTGTATACATATATTTTTAAACAAGTAGAACACTTAACAAAAACACATATAACACATACATATTAAAAAAAAAAAATACATAACAATAATACAAATATCAATATTAGTAACATCGATATTAAAAAATTCGATATTACTTACCTTAGGGTCGATATTCTGTCCATCGATATTCTGTTCCTTTGATATTCTGTCCCTTCGATATTTTAACTTCGATATTTTTGTATATCGATATATTATTTTCGATATTTTGTCTGCGCACCGCAACCCCCACGTGCAGAACTAGACAGACAGCTAGTCCTCCCCCATGCGCTGGGACACCCATACAGGGGTGCAACCCAAACCTGCACTATAGATGTCGGCCATTAATATAATTACCTGGAACGTAAGGGGCATGCATACTCCCGCACATCGCTACGCTACGTATTCCCACCTTAAGCGCAGATTGGCCCATATAGCACTGCTGCAGGAGACTCACCTTGCCTCGCCCGAGATCCACCGGCTGCATTGCAGATGGCGCAGACAGGTGTTTGTCACAGGATACTCCTCATACGCCAAGGTGGCACTCGTCTGGGTGAGGCCAGGAGTCCCCTTTGCGGTAAATGAGGAGGAGGTGGACTCTAATGGCAGATATGTTTTTGTGAGTGGGCACCTTGATGGGAGATGCCTGCTGCTTGGGACTGTATATGCCCCCAACACGTAACAGGTGACCTTCTGGCATGCGATATTGGGGTGCTGCTCGCTGGAGTGCTCTCCCTTGGGCCATAGGAGGGGATTTCAATGCAGTCCGCGACACCACACTAGACCGCTCCTTCCCGCCACTCTCACACACAACAACCTCCACTAATGCCCGAGCTTTGGGGGACTGGCTATACCATTGGCACCCAGCTGACATACGGAGGGCACTGAACCCCAATGTGCGGGTATTCTCTTTTTACTCTCCACCGCATGACCTTCATGTCCACATCGATCGATTTGCGGGCTCGGCATCCTTGCTTCCCAGCTGTCATCACACAGATTACATGGGGCTTACACACTCGGATCATAATCCCCAAATTCTCCAACTGGCGTGAGAGGGAGCAGGGCAGACTGCACATATATGGCGCATCCAACCGGCAGCGCTCAAGTATCCGCCTTTTCAGGCGTCACTGGGAACTGCTATCCACACCTTCTTTGAAGGAAATGCGGGCTCAGTCGCCGGCAAAGAGGTGGAATGGACGCATTCAAGGCATTGATCAGGGGACACTGTCTGGGTCTTAGCTCTGGCATCTGCAAGCAATTGGACAGGACATAGCACGCTTCGAGGTGTCGCTACTTCAGCTGGAATCTGACGCAGTGGAAGATTTGGAGCGCAAGCGGCAACTGGATGAGGCGCGGCGGGAGCATGAGGAGTTATTTGAAAGACTGCGCTCCCAAAACTACGTGGCTCACTCTGCCCGCACATATGCCACAGCAGACAAAGCGGGTCGTCTATCGGTGTGGGTGATAAGCCAGGAGCAGACGTGGCGCCCGATTCTGTCTTGGTGCTCAACGTCAGGACAGTTGCTACACACTCAACAGGAGATACATTTGAACTGACCAGGCATTACACGGAACTATATAAGTCTGTTGTCAGGGCAGAGCTGGCCGCGCTGGAATTGTTCTTCTCTACTATCTCCCTACCCGTCATCACGCCGTCGCAGCAGGTAAAATTTGAAGAACCAATGACGCTCTTCGAGGTCCAAACAGCCATTGGGCGCTGGCCACAGGGAAGGTGCCTGGGCAAGATGGCCTGCCGGCCGAATGCTACAAAGCATATACTATAGCACAAGCCCCTCGCCTGCTGCTCCTCTACGAAGCATCGCTGGAGACATCTGTCCTGTCGGGTTCTCTCTGCGAGTCGCTGCTAGCTTCGCTGCCCAAACAAGACAAAGACCCTGAGCAGTTGGGCTCGTATCGACCGCTGGCACCCCTAAATACTGACTATAAAATCCTGGCCAAAATACTAGCTGACCTCCTGGCACCTGTGGTCCCTTTTTTGGTACACGCTGACCAAAACGGGTTTGTCCCAACTCGCAACACGTTCCTTAACCAGTGCCGCTTCTTTCAGGTGGCTAGGTACTCGGTAGAGTGCTGATTGTGCTTGGGATGTCTGTTGCTTGATCTGCAGAAGGCATTCAACACATTGGAATGGGACTTTTTATTCTTCGCCCTCTCCCGATATGGGCTGAGAACACGCTTCCTCCGTCTTGTCCGGCTCTTATACACCCTAACCACCGCTAGGGTCCGGAAGGGCCTGTTTGTATTCGAACCTGTGGCCGTAGGTCGAGGCACCAGACAGGGCTGCCCATTGTCACCGCTCCAGTTCTCACTGGCTATAGAGCCACTGGCGGTGGCGCTTCGGAATGGTGGAGCGAAATGGAAGATACCCTTGGGTGATAGGACGCATGCGATTTCCCTCTATGCTGACAACCTGCTCCTATATGTTAGGGACGTAAGAGACCCCTGCAATGATATAGCAAGAGCACTTGCGGCCTTTATGTCCCTATCTGGTCTACAGGTGAACTGGACAAAATCGTGCCTGTACCCATTTGATCCCTCTAGCCCAGATTCCATGCTGGTTGTGAATGGCGTGGGTGTGCTGGGGCAGCCATCCGCCTTTAGGTACTTAGGTGTCAGAATTTATTATCAACCTGAGGAGCTACTGGAGGGGAACCTCTTACGTGCAATTTCCACCGTCAAGTTGCAGATGCACTTCTGGCGGAGCCGGTCTCCTAACGGTCATGGGTTGCATAGCCCTGCTCAAAATGGTGGTGCTACCTCTGCTTTTGCACTTCTTCACCAACCTGCCCCTATATATTCGACCCCCCATTTTTTCATGCTTTTGAAAGCACCTGCAGGAGTTTATTTTGCAAGGCTCACGATACTGCGCTGCGCTCTCCAAGCTGTACCTACCGACCAGTCGCAGGGGACTCGCAGTGCCCAACATGGAAGTACTACCTGGCGGCACAACTGTAGTGGGTGACCAGATGGCCAGCGGCCAGAATCTGGGAGACACTGCCACACATCAGCCACCGTGGACGCATTTGTCCATCCTCAGGCTGTTTCATTCCGGAAGGCGGGGAGCAACGGCCAATTAAGCTGATGCTGGAGGTAGCCCACAGGTGATTCCTATGGGGCCTGTGACTTACAGGTGATACAGCCCCTTACATTGCCTTTGCTGGGCACGCCAAGGGGCTGGCAGGCCATCACTGGGGCAGAACTCTCCACCTGGAACAAGGCGGGGCTACAGACGCTGGGGGATCTTTATTGCGACGGCCAGCTGGCACCGTTTGATGTCCTAGGGGCTGAGGACGGACTACCACAAGGCCAGTGTCTCCTGCACACCACATTGCTCGTGGCGCTACAGGCGATGTTGGGGGATGTATCACAGGAACCCACCATACACCTCACTATACAGTACATACATGTGGTGGGTACAGGGAGACACCTCGCAAAATTGTTCGCTGACTCGCGTACGCACGCAGTGCAACTGCTGGATCCCCTTAGGTGTCACTGGGAAGCGGACCTCCTCCGACCATGCACAGACAGGGAGTGGGAGGTAATACTGGAGGGACCTATGCACATCCTCAGAAATGCCAGGTTCCGGCTCATACAATACTATATCATTCATAGGGCATACCTGACACCGGCCAGAATCAATAGGTACTTTGGGTGCACCGATGCCCGCTGTCCTAGGTGCCAGCTGGTAGACGCGAACCTTCAGCACATGCTGTGGAGCTGTGCGGCACTTGGTATTTACTGGTAGTCCGCGGTCGCTCACCTGTCCAAATGCACCGGGTGAGTGGTGGACTGCATCTGGGACCTGAGGCCTCTACCACAGATCCAAGAGGCACAAGGTGACATCTAGATTTATTGACTTGGGATTAATCACGGCCAAACTTTTGATCACCAGGTGCTGGAAGCGGCCGGAGCCTCCACCTGTGGCGGCATGGCTCCGTTCGCTGATGATCTGGGAGCGCTTGCGGTCGTGAAGGCACCCTGAGACTCCGGAAACTGCCGATGGCAGCTGTATGGGACACATTCCTCCAGGAGCTCTGCGGCACCTGGCAGTCGGACGACGAATAAAAACACCAAACGTGGGCTCGGAGGTGGCACCTGCAGAAGTCCGTGATGAGACGTAACGGGGGCGCTCCAGGGATCTAGCGAGCAGGCAGCCGGACTGCCCCTTATCCTCACACCCCTTACGCACAACTGGGTAACACATCATTCATCAGGACAGGCAAATACTGACATCACACTCACTATTGATGACACAGTAGCCTTGGGGAGCGACGGAGACCTGAGTTGGACAAGTTTATTGGTTCACACCCCACCCCCATCCCTTTTTTTGCCTTCCTAACCCTCCCTTACCCTCCCTCACACAAGTCCAGCATACCTTACACAGACATGGGAGCCATTGGCATTCGGCGTAGTAACTGTTCCTGTATGCCATATATCACCCCGTAGAAAGGGCCCCTGTAGAGCAGGCCAGGGGTAAAGCTGATGTCTGTAATGTGAAATGTTACTTTACTGATTACTCTCTCTACTATCTGAGTCTTGAAATTTGCTTATGATTCACGTAAATGCATGTATGGTACCTGTTACTAAACCAGAAAACCAATAAAGAAATTTAAACAAAAAAAAAGCGATCTATGGGGCACATTACGATGGCGGGCGGAAGCACCACCGCCGTGCTGGCGGATGCAAAAACCACCAGTTACCGCCGGCACGCAGCAGTCCACACGCCCGTCCAATTACGATGCGAAAAGTAGGCCAAACACCGCCGGCAAGCCAGCAACACCGTCCGCCATCAAAGTGCGCCCGTACATGTAGCGGCGCAGCCCAACTGACACACACCGTCCGACGAAACACGTCCCGCCCGGCGCATAAATTACGATGCCGCAAACAAACGGCTCCCACGGCCAAGAGATACCGTACGACAAACCGAAGTGGTAACACGGATGCCGAGCACGGACAACGAAGTAGCGGCTCCCCGAGCATGAATCCAGCACTGCAGGCACTCCCCATGCTTCTGCTGATGCACCACCAAGGACGCAACGTACCGCGGAGACGCAGGTAGGAACACACAGAACAAGTGCACGCAAACAGCACACACAGTGCAAGGGCGGAAAAAGCGGACAACCCCCCACCAGCGCGTGCACACTACACATCCACCATCGCATCCACATATGACACACAGGCCAAATCGTAACATCGCAGAACACATGTGTACACACCACCTGGGACTAGGAACCAACCACCCCGTCACGGCCCCAAAGCGCCGATGACGCCGCCACACATGCGCACAACGCAGAGGCCAACCGCAGCGCCATGCATGCGTCGCACACAGACACAGGGACACAACCAAGCAGCACACACATCAGCCCCACCCCGAACGCACATGACACGTGACAGGCCGGCCACAGACATGTCCCCAACGCCCAATTCACGGACAACACCCAACGCCACACAACCGACGCACACATGTCAGTGAAGACACGCAACAGCAGGACACACCCCAGTGTAACAAACATGGCGTAGCACACAGCGGCGGCAACACCAACTAGGAGAAGCAGGGCCCCTTCGGGAAGAGGAACGCCAGTACCACACAGAAACACCCATACCACCCTGCACATATGAACAAGACATATAAAACGGAACACCAAAGAGCCCGGGGACCGACAACAGGTGGCCCAAGAATAACATTCACACACAAGGCCCAACGCAGAGCGGAAAGGCAGCCTGCCGCCCACACAAGGGAGAGCAGACAGCACTGAATGACCTTCCATTCCAACTCCGAAACCACAGCCCTACGACAGAAGCCGGTGAATACAGCCATTGTCCAAGAATAGACCAACACAGGCATGCCGAGGAGACCGACCACAGGGCAGATAGCGCATATCACAGAAGCACACAACGGACGGGGAAGAAAGAAGAAAACACTCCCCCATGTCGGCCACATGCAAGTTAATTGGAAGGAGTCACACATCACTGACCTTGAACTGTCTGAGAAGCATGTGGGAAGAGGGCCCGTGTCCTCCAAACAAGCCAACAGAACACAAG
The DNA here is from genome assembly GCA_963921515.1 of Calotriton arnoldi. Taxonomy (NCBI): domain Eukaryota; kingdom Metazoa; phylum Chordata; class Amphibia; order Caudata; family Salamandridae; genus Calotriton; species Calotriton arnoldi. The sequence goes on from CAWUFW010000666.1 coordinate 852,643, forward strand.
TCCTGTCTCCCTACGACTACACAGAGCTCACAGCAACCCCGGAGCGTGCACATTGCAGACTGCACACACAGCCGGAGCACGCCACCTCAACGAACCGCTGCGAAATGGCAACCGCAACACACCTACCCAACTACGCCGAACAGCTCAAGCTGTACAAAACCAACCTGTTCCATACATTGGGATGCGATCTCCTGTCCCTGCTGAACGTAAGTTACCGACTGACTTACCGCATCACATTGTTCAGCTGCGTCATGCCCGTCTTCTACTGTCGGAGGTGTCCCTACCAGCATCCCGTCGAGATATGCATCTCCAACCCGGCATGTCTGAAGGCGGACCTGCTACCACTACTCCTCCCTCTGGACGCACACGACAGGGCCTGCTCTGCCTATGGGGGCATGGCATATGTGGCCAACATCGCACCCGCACTGAAATGGGACCACTGTGCCTCCACACGACGGATCATCGAGAACAGCTACATCGAATGTCACCCAGCATGCCCCATCATGGTCCTCCAAGGGACAACTTACGAACAACACCTTGACAGCCACCATCCGCTACATTGGCTGGCAAACATGTACACCACCAATGACATGGAAGCCCTGCTGGACGGCATCGCATACCTGACAACCTGTAAATACGTCGGACCACAACGCAGGTTCCCCGAGTGACCTATGATGTCCAACCCCGCACCCATGCTTAGCTTCCGCACGGACTGGCCAGTCACCACCACAACAGCCATACCAAACGACCGGCAACTGTAACCACACCATCAACGACATCGCCATGACATCGGATATGACCGGGACATGCACACTGTTCCCCATCACATCCAGGAACACCGCATGCATCGTGGGAGGCAGTGGCATGGGCTCTGTGTATCGCACCCACATGGACGGAACTGCACGAACAACCAGGACACGACATGGATCCAGCGCACATGGACACACACACCGCTCAGTGGACATGAATAGGTCGCCTGGAGTCTGTGGGTGCTGCACCCCTCCCACCCCCGCCCCGGGAATCCCATACCAGGACCTTTGCATGGACGACAAGTGCATACAACAACAACACGACCCCAGTGACTGTGACATGTCCAGTAACCACCACAGTGCAACAACAAGTGGCACGCTGCTGCATGCACGCAAGCACATGCCCTGATGTCATCTCACATGCACGCGTGCATGAGGAACAACCGCAGCAAACCTGTCACATGGAACTGAGATGGACTGTGCCCATGATGCCAAGCGGTCTGGTAGGCTACATGTATACCGTCTGTGTCAAAGTCCGCAGCTCCGCAGCTATACGTAAATGTACATTAGCACAGCCTTGGCCAAGCAGATGTCACTCTGAAGCCCACATCCCACATGCAACAGCCAATCACATGTAACCCCACACCCTATCCCATTTGCAATCATGCTCAGTATATCCTCAACATGTATTCCGCTGCCAGTAGTGTCCACTATACTGCATCACAGAGGACAGAAGACACAATATAATGTTTGAAACCAAAACTGTCTCCGCTGACTCATTTCACAAGTACGAATGAGAGAGGATGAGAGTATGTGAAGTACACGGCAGTCGTGACATGGTATTGGATCCACTGGTATTGGATGTCAACGCAAATGAGTAGCACTACTGTGGAAGACACACATGTGTCGTGTGAAGTCGTATGGACGCAGTGCTCAGGTGGGTGGGTGCGACGGGTAGATGCGCACATGCCAAGTTGGAGCACGCCGTGTTGGGAGGGGTCATGAACAGTACACCACCGCTTCCCTGGGCATTGTGAGAGGACACCTGTTGGGGGGGAGTGAACACGTGTGTGCACAGCAGCCGGGCACACGTACAAAGCGGTACCAGGCGCACCTCAGCCCACCCTCTGTGGACAAGCTGGATCCTGTTGTGCGCCCGCCATGCCCCTTGACAAGGCACACACAGCCCCAGTCGACCAGGTGTAACCCCAACATAGTCAATCCGCACAGGCGATACAGGGCACGGGATGGCAGTGGAGCATGGTGTGTGAGAGGTCTCCTCGCGCTCCTCCTGGTCATATCACGCAGGCAATAGAACCTCAACGTCTAGCATGGCACAAGTCACATGGAAGTGTAGGGGGACGCACCACAGCACGAGCAGCACTGACGTCACGGGAGGTGGCTCGCACCATCCCATCCATTGCCCATCATACCAACCACGCCACATGCCATTGCGACTAAGTGCAAGCGCGTGCGCCACCACCCCCGAGCCCTCCCCAGAGAGGCCAAAGAGTGAATGTGTGGGCCATCAGTCACAGACCGGACATGGCCTGGCCGCAAGGGCAGCCACAGCCAGTGGGTGTCGCAGGTGGCGGATCCGGAAGGCGAAGACTGTGATGCATAGTCCATGCAGGCCGGGTCTCCATTTGGGGCACCACGCAGGTGGACGGCGTCCCGCAACACATCATACCCTGAGACAGCCCACTCGTGCAACTGGACCCACACATACACTCCTTGCCCTCTCTGGTGTGAGCTTGGGGCTGCCTGTGCAAGCGCTAGCCTCGCAGGTGAGCATGCATATTGGGGGAGCGAGGGGAGGACATGAGGGCTGGGGCGAAGATGACTGTATCACTGTCAGTCAGTACAAGGGATGACCCAGATGTGGAAAGGAAGAGACGTGTCCCGTGTGTACTGCAACTAGTCGCCAATCCAACTACCCCCCATGTCCGGAATGTAAGCCCGCACCTAGGCCCGCCCATCCGCCACATCGAACATACCACCAGCACGACAACCTTCCCATTCGAAACACTGACTGGGGGTGGCGACCAGTGTACAATCATGTGTAGCCTACCCACGCGTACATGTGGGCCCTCCATGATCCATGTCACCTGCGGCAAAGTCATAACATGCGCAATGAGGGAAGTGAGGAGAGCTGTCCGCCCCACGCGCAGAAGGTGCATCAGCTCAACAGACCCAGCAGCGAGTCCAGCAGGGGTCACATGTGCAGGGGCAGCTGTGCCTGGTGTGAAGGCACATGCATATAGACAGCACATCGACCAATGTGTAGTCTGCCCACATCTACAGTCCATCATCATGCGGACATAGGAATTGAACACAGGGCAACACATCTTAGTTGGTGCACCCACCGTGACCAACAATGCGCAATCATCGACGTACCCGCCCTGTGCATGGCCCCCACCCAACGGAGGCACATCCAGTGCCACCATCCCACACACACAAGCCTACCACGGAACATGCTGTGTCCAATGGTCAGTACAGAGTCAGCGCCCATCTGGTGGAACCTGAACAGGAGACACATGCACACACATGCCAGCTCCCACTATGTACGTCTGCCACCTGGCACGTGCAATGTAACCTCTCACCTGTGACGTGTGACTGCAAGCACACAGCCGTCTTGGCATGGGGCTGTCAATGTGGACACCTGTCAATGTTTCGGGAGGTGTGATCCGTACAGTGCTGTACATAGGGTGCAGTGCTGACACCTACTACTGTCTCATATCCCCTCGTGCCACAGGTCCCACTTGTTTTGGCCGCTCAGCCTGTGCCCACATCGTTGTCGTCGTGTGCCATACTCATCCAGCCGCGGAAGCAGTTCCATGCTCAGCAGACATTCATATTGCCGTGGCGTTGCCGCTTGACGGATATGCAGTCAGTCCCCATCAGCACGCCCCGCAAGTCATTGGGGCCTAGATCCCCATGTGCATGCACATGGCAGTGGTTTGTATCACTAGCCATTGCCATTGTTGGGAGACCTGTGTAAGTGTATTGTGGCCGTGCCGTCCCAGCTTGACAGCTGGGCTGTGGCTCATGTGCTTGCTCAGTCATGTCAGTGATGTGTATGCGAAATTGCTATGTGTCGTGTTGCATTGACATGTGTCCTCTGCCATTGTCCCTAGGCGGAGACCGAACATTGACCGCCCATACCAATTGCTGGCGGACATGGACGATACAGAGGTTATTAGGAAGTTTCGGCTGGACAGGCCAACCCTGCATCGACTGTGTGCCATGTTAGAACCCCATCTCCGTCCCCGCAGGGTGTATCCGACTGCTGTCACCCCCACGGCTAAGGTGATGGCCGCCATGCATTTCTTCGCCACTGGGTCATTCCAGCACACAGTGGGCATTGGAGGAGGGATGTCCCAGCCCATGTTCAGCAAGGTGCTGAGGGATGTACTGGCAGCCATGATGCTGTACCGGAACAGGTACATCCGCTTCCCCAGGGCTCGTGAATTGGCGGCAGTGAAGGGTGCATTCTATGCCCTTGGCAGAATCCCACACGTCGTTGGAGCCATTGACTGCACACATGTCGGCCTTGTTCCACCACAGGCCACTGAGCACCTGTACCGCAACAGGAAGCACACGCACTCCCTGAATGTGCAAGTGGTGTGCCTTGCGGACATGGTGATCACCCACGTGTGTGCAAAGTTCCCAGGCTCGGCCCATGACGCACACATAATGCGCAACAGCATCTTGCCACGACTGATGTCCAATATGCAACAGGATCGTGCCTGTATTGTCGGTGAGTATGTGGAGTGGTGTAGCGTGCTGGCTGTGCGATGCTGTCCCCTGTCCAGTTGGATTAGCAACGGTTCTCTGTGTCCCTCACACCCAGGTGACTCTGCGTATCCGAATGGGGCATGGCTGCTCAGTCCATTGAGGAATCCTCGCACCCCAGCAGACGATCGCTACAATGAGGCACATGGGAGGACCAGACGTGTGGTCGAGCGTACCTTTGGCCTCCTCAAGTCCAGGTTCAGGTGCCTGGACCGCACCGGGAGTGCGCTGGCGTACTCCCCACAGAAGGTGTGCCGGATAGTGGTGGCGTGCTGCATGCTGCACAATCTGGCCATTCGGAAGCAGATCCCCCTCATCGTGGATGACGGAGATCAACCAGGGCCCCAGCCCGCAGACCAGGACAGCTCGAGTGAGGAGGACAGCGGAGAGGAGGAAGCTGGTAATGTGCGGCAGCAGCTCATTGCCCGCTACTTCACTTGACGGTGAGTGTCCATGTACGACGGCTGATGTGGCTGTATCTGTGCAGGTGTGTGTGTGCTGTGTCAGGGTGGCCGTTTGTTCACTGCGTGCTGTGTGTCAACGCTCCATGGCCAGGGTAGTATGCCACTGTTGGTGGCTGTGGCATTGTGCCCTATTGCTCTGTGCGATGTGTGTACATTGCTTGTAGTTGTTGACATGTACTGTGTGATGGGTGTGTGACACACTCATTGAATGTGCTCCTGTTCTGTCTCCCACCCCTAGGTCCCTACAGGCCCTCCGGATTCAATTGCCATGCCACGCATCAGGTGCCTTTCCGCCCAAGGTGGCCGTTGTATTCCGTACAAATAAGACACAGGGCACAAACAGCAGTTAGTGAAAAAGGTGCATTTATTACAAACTGTGACATGTGATTGTGTGTAAGGTGATGACAAAAGTGGTGCGTGCAGTGACAATGAGCTGTCGGTCATGGCTGCGTGATGATCAGGGTGTACCCACTGGTTCTATGTCCATAGTCCAACACACACATGCCATCCAGATGGCTGTGTGGAGTGGGATCGTAGTCCAAGTCAATGCAGTGGCTGGTCAAGGAAGGCTGGCGGAAGGCTGGCTGGCTGCCTCACTTGCGTTTGGAGCGTGCGAAGTCCTCCCGGGAGATCTGTTTCCACTTCGGACGGCCCCTTCCACGTTTGCGAGGGGGGTGCCTGCTTGCGACATGCTGGTGGTTGAGGTGTGATCACTGGCTGTGGACGCAGGGGAACTGGACACTGCTGCTCCACCCTGCGCCCCGGCAGGTGGTGGCGGAGGGGAGCTGCTGTCCCTGGCTGTGACCTCACCGCCACCACCAGCTGTCCCATGAGGTCCACGATTTGGCCCATACGGGCGTCCATGGACCTCAGCACCCCCAGCACCTCACGCGTGTCTGAAGCAGACCGGACCCATTGTCCTTGGGCCTCTTCATAGGCCCCAAGGACTCTGGCCATGTGAGGCAGGGCATGGCTCCCAGGGAGGCTGGCGTTTCCCTGACCCTGCTCCTCCTACCAGTCCTGCTGCCACCGGCCTGCCCACTAGCCACATTGCTCACCACGGTCCTCGCTGTGGCTCCCAGGGTGGATCCAGTCGTCCGGGCCACCACCTGCGCTGGGGCTGGTGCCAGCGAAGACGTGGCGGTGGTGGCGGCGGTGGTGGTCGGTGCGGCGATGGTGGCGGTTGCGGCAGTGGTAGTGGCCACAATGACCGTGGGTGTGGCCGCAACGACAGTGGCAGCAGGGGCTGGGAATGTTCAGCAGCCCTGGATGATGGGTTGGTGGGTAGGAGGGGTCCTGGGGAGCGGCTGGGCCCTGCCACACCAGATGGGCCTGCTTGGTGGTCCGTGTCCGAAGAGGAGGACAGATCCTCCAGATCCGTGTGTCCTCGTTGGGGGCTTGTAGGCTGGCTGTGCTGGCTGCTGGCTCCATCCCCAGCATCCAGCAGTTCGTCACCTGTGGAGAGAATGAGATTTGTTATTGTGTTGCACCTGGCGAAGTATGTATTTGTCGTCTGACATTGACAGTTCGTGCAATCTCGTACATGGGTTTCCCGGAGGCGTGTGTGTGGCTGTAGCATCTGTAGTTGTGTGTGCTTGGCAATGGGACTGTGTGCTGTGCACATGTGGCATGGGACGGATTGGCCATGCCGATGGGTGTGTTGCTGTGCCCCTACTTATTGTGACTCTGGTGTATGCGGGCTCCTGGCCCATCCTGGGTCTGGTTTGTACTTTGCTTTTGGTGTTCAGATGGGACGCTTAGGAACGCATATGGCAACATGGGGGCCATGCCCCAGATTCGCATTTGGGAGGGGATATGCTTTTGGGGTTCAAATGGAACGCTTAGGAACGCATATGGCAACATGGGGGCCATGCCCCAGATTCGCATTTGGGAGGGGATATGCTTTTGGGGTTCAAATGGAACGCTTAGGAACGCATATGGCAACATGGGGGCCATGCCCCAGATTCGCATTTGGGAGGGGATATGCTTTTGGGGTTCAAATGGAACGCTTAGGAACGCATATGGCAACATGGGGGCCATGCCCCAGATTCGCATTTGGGAGGGGATATGCTTTTGGGGTTCAAATGGAACGCTTAGGAACGCATATGGCAACATGGGGGCCATGCCCCAGATTCGCATTTGGGAGGGGATATGCTTTTGGGGTACATGCTGTGAGCCATGGGTGCCGAACGTGACATGTGTTGTGGCAGCATGACAGTGCATGGTTTGAGGTGTGTGCATGCTTGACATGGCCTGCATATTTGCTGTCTGTTGTGATTACTGGACATGGCATTGGACGCATCGTTATGAGTGAGTGATAGTTGTGTGCCAGCCAACGTATTGCAGTTGTCCCATCTCCTTGGTGTGCGTGCTGCCCTGTGCCATGTGCATCACTGCAGTGCTCGGGGGGGTGTGGCCCATGTTGTGTGTTGTTGCTCACAGTGTGTCGTGCGCTTAATTGACTTCTGGCACATGGTTGGTCATGGGCATGTGTCTTAGCGTGACTGCTGTATGTGTGGCAGCTGTGCGGATGACATGCCTTTCATGAGACTGGGGCTGACGGATGGGATGGATGGTATGTTGTATGTGCATGGTGTGTCTGTGAGTTTGATGGGTTCAGTGGTGTTCGTGTGCATTTATGTTGTTCCGCTCTGTTGCGTCTAGTATTGTTTGTCTTACATAGGCGTAGTTGTGGGGTGTGTGGTTGACAGGCAGTAGGGGCTACATGGACAGGACTTCAATGGTGTTTCGGTTGTGTGTGATGAGTTGCACAGTGGCTGCCGTGTGGGACTATATTCAGTGTGGCTTGTGCATGCAGACGTGGCTCCTTGGGTGTTGCTATGTCTGTGATGGGTCATGTGGGGTGTGAGTCTGTTGTTCATGTCCGTGTGCACATTGTTCACTTGTTCGTGACGGTGGGCGGTGCTGCGTGTTCGTCTGCTACGTGACATGTCCCATGTGTTGGTCGTGTTATGGTCCTCATGCCTCCAGTAATCCAGCCCTGTCCAGTTTCCCACCTGCAAGTTGTTCGTGCGTGCACTGTACTGGATGCCACATGGCTCTAAGCGGGGGTGCTCCATGTTGCAGGTCTGTGGGGGTGGGGGGGTGTTGTGGGTCGTGGGGGTGGCTGGACACCCACTGACACCGATTGCTGTGGACCGTGATGTCTGCCTTTCGGCTGTCGTTGTGCACTGCGGTGGCTGACACGTGGCTGTGGGGTGTGGGGGATGCTCCTCCTTGCTGTGCTGTGGGACTGGGGCCTGGTGTGTGTTGTACTTGGGCTGTCCACCGTCCCACCCACTGCACTTTGTGTTCCTGCCACTTACCTGTTACTTGTCGGTTAGTGCAGCTGTGGCGGACACATGGGTGTGGTGGGTGCTCGTTGTGGCGCTTCTGGCATATTTGGGGACCTGTTGGTGGTTACGTGGCTGGCTTAGTGTACACATGTCCCCACGCATCTTACAGTTGTTCGGTTTGGGCTGTGTGTGGTAGTGTCTGTTGCATGTGTGTGTGATGTGTTGTGTATTGTGTGCTGGACATGGGGGTGTTTGTCCCTGGGAGCTGTGGCATGGTAGTTGCGCATGTGAGTACATAGCGGTGTGCTGGTATACATTAGTTTGTACTTACCAGCCTCCTCCCCCTGCTAATCCGGCGAGGATCTCCGGATGTATTACGACTCGCACCTTCTCCTCCCACGCTTTGAAGGTCTTAAAGAGCGCGGGATTCCCTCCGCCAGTGACGGCAGCCAGCTCTCTGTTTTTGCCCTCCTTCTTCTTGACCAGGCTCTCTACGTCATTCCAACGTTTGTTAATTTCGACTCTGTTCCTGGGCAGGGTCCCGACTGCATTGACCTGGTCTACGATCCGGTTCCACATTCTGTTTCTGGTGGCTAGTGGTGTGTGCTGGACCATGTTCCCATAGATTTGTGGGTACACCTTGATGATCTCGTCGACCATGACCGTCAGCTCCATGGGCGTGAACTTGGGCATTCTTTGTGGTGCCATGGTGTTTGTGGTGCTGGTGCGGTGTGTGTTGTGTAATGTGCAGGGGGTTTGTGGTGCCGGTGTTTGGTGGTGGTGGTGGTGGTGGTGTTTGGTGGTGGTGGTGGTGGTGGTGGTGGTTGTGATGTGTGCGTTTCTGTGGTGTGCTGCTGTCCTTGCTGTGTCACTGTGTCCTCTCCTCTCCTCTCTGGTTTGCAATGTAGCAAGGGGTTGTGGTCTGTGGGAGTGCTGCTTTTGTACTCACCTATGTGGGTGTGTCCTCATGGTCTGTTGTTTTCAGGTGTGTTGTGTCTGGGGTTCTGGCCTTTGTATTTTTTGTTTGTCCGGGGGGTGTTTTCGGGATGTGTACTGTGCTTGTGTATTTGTGCGTGCCTTGCTGTGTGGACTTGTTGGCCATGTTGTGTGCTATTGGTTTTGTGTGCGGATGGTTTCTGTGCAGGTACGTTGGCGCCATGGCTTCTGCCGTGTCGATTCTCATCGGCGTTGTTTGCGCTGGCGGGCGGTATATTTGTGGTTTTTCCGCGCTCATGTCGGTGCGATCGTAATGTCACGTGCGGTGTGTCGGCCGTGAGGGCGGGCGGTTTTGTGTTGTCGTGCGTGTTTCCGTCCGTGGCGGGCGGTTTGACTCCGACTCGGACGTTGGCGGGCGGTATTTTGTGTGATTTTTCCGCCGATGGCGGTTTTCGGTTTGTGAAATCGTAATGGCGTGGTCGGTGTTCAGGCGGTGTGTGCGGGCGGATTTTTGCCGCTTCCATGCCTGGCGGATTTATTTACGCCGGGTATCGTAATGGGCCCCTATGTACTTTATTAAGGATAAAAGTGATATAAATTGAGATAAAATGTTTCGTTGGTTATTGTTACCATAATTAACTCTGAACTTTATATAGATGGTGTAGCAATGTTTAAAAATCTCATATTAATTTGAAAACATTAAGTAAACTCTAATAGCATGGAGACCTTCGACATTAGCTGTTCTCAATATGTGTGTATAATGTGAAATCTGCTTAGTTGCTTTAAACAGATGTCCCTTTCCACCTTGAACTATTTGATGACCTTCAGATTGGCCACAACGCTATAATTTGGTAAAACATTTGAATCTCCGTGGTAAATTTTGCAATAGGAACATTAATCTGAGCCCTTACTCTTTTTAATTACTAATAAGTATGGAAATTGTTTTTTTCTCCGCCATTTATCATCCATTTTGAATGGTTGCTCGTTGCCTCTGATGATGTGTCACAGTGGATAATGAGTAATGACTTAAAACTGCACAAGTGCAACTCATTTAACTTTTATAATTTAAATGTCATGGCCAGATGGGAGATGCCTCTATAATGCTAGGAGGGGAGGTGCAACGTGTGCAACTCACTTTATTCTGGTGAAAAATGTATTTCTTTATTTATATCTTAACGTATGTTGTGTGTGAAATATAGGCATATACATTTGCGGAGAAAGGAACCTGTAAATGATTCCCCGCAGAGATAAAAAAAAAAAAAAAGATTAATGTACACAACATTTGTGGTACCTGATCAATCTTTAAGTTTTGGTGAGAGGACAGGTCCAGTAATCCTAATACCAATCGCTTCTTATGTCAAGACCTGAGGGCCATGATTTTTGCTTTGGGTAAATGTAACATAGGGGCCAGATGTACGAAATCATGTTTGCGATTTCCTAATAGCGAATTTGAGCGATTTGCTTTTAGGAAATCGCAAACTGCGAAGTACAACAGTGTGTTTGACACCGTTAGCGATTCGTAGTAGGTCCAAAATGGACCTGCCTCATCAATACTCATGAGGCAGGTCGCAATTTGCGACCCATTGTGAAGGGCTATAATCACAGGGATGGTGGCCTGCTGGGGACAACAGACCACCATGTCTGTGATTGCTTTTTAAATAAAGCAATATTTTTTTGTAATGCAGGCCGCTTTCCTTAAAGGAAAACAGGATGCATTTCAAAAATAAAAATGAAAATCTACCTTTTCATTTTTAAGAGCAGGCAGTTGTCCGTGGGACCACTGCCTGCTCTTAAAATATGTTGGCGCCCACATTCACAAAGGGGAAGGGGTCCCTTGGGGACCCCTTCCCATTTCCGAATGGGTTACCACCAATTTGAAGTTGGTGGTAACTGCGAATGTTTTGCGACTGCATTCCCAGTCGCAAAACATTCATACATGCCAGTGCTATTCGGTATTAGGAAGGGACGTCCTAAGCACGCCCCTTCCTAATACCGAATTGCAAAAGCAACATGCGATTCGGTAACAAGTTACTGAGACGCCTTTTGCCTTCTGTACATGGTAAAATGCATTTTACTGGTCACAAATGGCGACCGGTAATTTGCTTCGTACATCTGGCCCTTATTGGAGAACTCCATGGAACCATTATCCTAATGTGTCTTGTACTAATTGGGTCATATATTCGATTGGGTTTTGATGCATGAGGATTGTATACATTACTTTTTGTGTGGTGAATATTTGTTTGCTTTAAAAAAGAGTAGTGTAAATAACAGTGGCTTTTTTGAATTGCAAAATGCATCAATAATCAAGAGTCAGGCCTCTAGGCCCGGTGCCACTGCACCTGCTGCCTCAATGGAAGCTACGTTCTGGGTGGAGTGAGACAGATTAATAACTTACCTTAGCCTAATATCAGAGTCTGCATTGGTTGTACTTAGTACTGTACTTGTGATTCAGGAAGACATTTTCGTGTCCAGGTGAAACCCATGACTCGTGTTAACGGTGTCTATACTAACCAGGAGAAATTAAAGCTGCCTCTCTGTATTATTGATTTGGACCTCGTGGTGACAGACTGGTAAGACTTCAGTCACAGTCAGGCCAGACTGGGAATCAAAAATTCCCCTGGCAAAAATGTTCAAAGCAGCCTGCACTTTTCCTTCATGCTTTCTATCTCCCTCTCTTTCTTTACAATCTATGTGTAGTATCCTGCTCTTGTTAATGTCATGTAATTTACACCTCCTGCTCAGCCAGTGTTTGTGCTGTGTGCTCAATAGAATGTTGGAGTCATGATGTGCCTCGGAATGTTGGGAGACTGAGGTGAAGCGACAGTTGAGCATGGGCTGAGCAGCAGACAGGCTGCTCCTGGTGGGGCTGCTTCATAGAGCTTTACTACTTGCTCTTCTGATCCTGTAACCTGTAACCTACTACAATAAAACTTCTTGTATTTCATCCTACCTGCGTGGACTTCCTTACTACATTTATTTGGCGACGAGTTGGTGACTACCTACGTGCTACATGCGGATCTCAGGAACCTGGCGAACAAATGAGGACCTGGATATGGCACAATCTACAGAGACTACAGTGGCAACATCCAAAATGTACAAAAAAGGAGGTATCCACAAGAAAGGAAAATCAGCGTACATGATACAAGGGTGTTCTACACAGAACAACAACGTCATCTGCAAGGAAGATGTAAGTTTCTCACAGAAAACCAAAGAACAAAAGAATAACGGAGAAAAAGAAACATGCGTGTTCCTAATAGAACAACAAAGACGACTTCAAGGAAGAAATAAGTACTAGTCAGAAATGAAAAGAAGACTACAAGAAACAAGTAAGGATGAAGCACTACGCCTTTCAGTCCCACCAGTGTCCACACCACCGGACAGCCCTAGCCCAGGCGTGCAGTGCTCATCAACATTACTTATTTTGGACTTTCTCGATACAACCACTGATTCTTGACATCAAGCCTTCAACCTACAGCTTGAAAATTCTTTTGTCTCAGAAGAAAACCATAAATAACATGGAACCTGGCATTACTTTCCATTCAACGTGACACAGCGCTGATGTAAGCTGTTTTTACTACATTTTGGTCTGACGACTGTAGGATATCTTTCCACAAAGATCAGGCTGAAACCTACATCGCCCAAGTGATTGTATTTTCTTTACAAGTGAGCGCAATGAAAATTCATATAAACTACATTTGGATTAAATTTAAATCTGTCCATGCGGCGCATAGTGGAGTCAGTATGCTGTTTTTGTGCTTCCTTACTGAACTGTGTTCCTACTCCCTCTACACATGCATCGCGATGACTGTGGTGTGGGTCTGTCACTGAGGGATGTATCGTGACTGACTTTTCTCTGCCATCGCACTAAGCAAAGGTATTGCGCTCCTTTCTCTGTATTTTGTTTGCCACGCTGCACGTTTTGGACAGCTGTTTGGGGTTGTTTGAAGTACATCTTCTACCCTGTTAAGCCTCAACTGTGGCAGTTAAACCGTCATGGTTAAACTGTTTAACGCGTGCGTGCATTTTACCTCAAACTTTGAAGCTGCGCGTGTCACCTTTGTGATCTTTGGTGATGTGGTATTCATCTTACAGCGTCACCGCTGTTACTAGGCAGTTTTGCGTGCTGCTTCAGGACGCTGTGCAATGTGTGCGTGCCGTGTACCACCCGGCACAGCGCACCTTACGTGCCGCCATGAGTAATGCTTTGGTGCTCTTTCCTTTTGTCCACACCAGAGAAGGGTAGTGCACAACACAACGGTGCAGAGGCTGCCACGTTCGCGTGTTGTCCGCTTGCTGTGCGGTGAAGGGGACACGCAACTGACTCTAGTGGTAGGTCTTGCTTTCCGCGATCCTTTTATCTCGTCCAAGTTTTTTTTTTTTTTAAAGTGACACTGGGTTTTAAAGCCTCCGAGCTTGTCGTGCACTTGAGGTTTCTACACGTCTTTGCCCCATTCTCTTTGGTGTTTGGAATAAGCACAGGGGACAGTCTATCGCAGTTGGGTCGTATGTGGAAATTTCTTCAGGAAAGGTGGGCTTCTATTCTTTACCTGCCTACTTCACCACCTGGGTTGAAATTTGCTTCACTCGACTTTGATTTTCGGGTGTGTGTCTGTTTTTTTTACACGCACACCGCTATTGGGCAGAGACAAGTTCTTCATATTAAGAAACATGGAGTTTTCACAATATCGCAGCGACAAGCTCACCTCAAACGTTTACTGTCACCATGGACTTTGGATTACCCACATCAGTATGGATTTTGCCCACTACAACGTTCAGGGTTCTGTTTTACATTAAAGTTAATACTGTAGTATTTAACTGTTTTGATGCAATTATTCCTACATGGGATTGTTTGATGGCTCTCATGTTTTCATCATTTTTACGCTTATGGACTCTGGGTACACACCTTTAGTGGTTCATTGATCAATTTACAGGTGTACGTTTTTACACTTTGTTTCTTTCCCTACATAGGGATGGCAATGGGTCCTAGTCCCTTTTGCTCACTTACACTTGTCTACTTGGGCTACTTACAGTTTTGTCCCTTACACAGGGCACTGTTGCATGGGTCTCAGTCCCATTTACACATGCAAACCACCCTTACGTCTCGGGGTAGGTCATTGGGTTTAAGTCCCATTTTCTATTACACTTTTACCCTCTCACAGGGTGTGTCGTATGTTTTTTTTCCCATTAACACATTTCACATTATGTAACCCCTACACGGGGATTGTCCTTACACGGGCTATCGTTTCATGGGTTTTAGTTTCATTTACATTACAGACCTCTCTCACGCATTAGGGTAGGTCATGGGTTTTTGTCCCATCTCCATGTACTCAGTTACGATGTTACATTGTCGATTTGTAAATCCAACGTAATGCTTTTATCTTTATTAATCGTCATTTTGAAAATGGGGGAGGATAAGTGATACTGTTTGTATTTACTTCACTTCTTTTCTGTTTTCTGTCAATTTGAAAACGCAATGTTATTCTTAAATTATTAATATGTCAATTTGAAAATGGGGGAGGATGAGTTATTCATTGTATTTGCTTCTCATCTTCTCTGTTTTCTCTCTTGTCCAGTTCTCCTCGTGATGCCAATTATTCTGTTCATCCTTGGTATCTGGACTATATTGAGTGTTAGTCTTCTTTGTCCCCAGCCTTTCCCTCTTTGTAGCTTCTTGCTATTTCTTCCTGGTTTAGGAGGAGATCCTTCCTTCTCTTCTTTGTGTGTCTGTGTGTAAGGCTGGTGTTTAGGTCGTGTTGTGCCTTGTCTTTCCTTCCTTGCTTGCCTGCCTGGCCAGTGAGTGTGTTTGGGGGTAGTTTTTGGTGCGTCTATGTCTTTCTGCCTACATGTTGTTTCTTTCGCCTTTTTACTGTTTTCTTCTCGTTTGTGTTTCGTTGTTGGTGAGTATGGGTTATTTCGATTTGTGTTTACTTTCCCATTTCTTCCTCTTGGTTTTCTTCCACCTATCTCTTCGCTCTGCCTTGCTGGCTCTTTTCCTTGACGTTTATTCTGGTACATCGTTGTTCCTCCTTTTTATTCTTTTCTTGGTTTACTCTCGTTACATATTATTCAAATACAGGACTTGTGCTTCTCTTGTGTAAGGAAAGGGGATATGTAGTATCCTGCTCTTGTTAATGTCATGTAATTTACACCTCCTGCTCAGCCAGTGTTTGTGCTGTGTGCTCAATAGAATGTTGGAGTCATGATGTGCCTCGGAATGTTGGGAGACTGAGGTGAAGCGACAGTTGAGCATCGGCTGAGCAGCAGGCAGGCTGCTCCTGGTGGGGCTGCTTCATAGAGCTTTACTACTTGCTCTTCTGATCCTGTAACCTGTAACCTACTACAATAAAACTTCTTGTATTTCATCCTACCTGCGTGGACTTCCTTACTACACTATGTCTCTCTCCTCCCCTCACTCTCTTTCCTTTTCAACTTTTTCTCTATTTATTTATTTCTAATGTCTCTCCCTCGCTTGTCTTCTCTCTCCTGAACCTGTTGTGCCTCCTGCAAATAATCTAAGGGAGCTGGTTATGCCACAACACTCTGCAGTAGTTCTGCTCAACCCCTCTGAGTTGGCGCCACCGGCACCTCGGGGGTGGTGCCCTAAGTTGCATCTCGGGCGGTAGCCATGACTTCCCCCTTCGGTGCACCGGAAGCGATTCCGAAAGGGAGGGCGGTCATGTGATGTCATCGGGGTGCACGAGGTGCCACTCAGGAAGATAAAGCCGCAGTCAGGACTGGGACCTTCCTCTTTGCCCCCTCCAGTGTCTCAGAAGTCGGAACAGCAGCAAGTTAGCGGGAGATACCGAGATGTAGATTTTTTGGTATGGACTGACTAACCCTTGAACAGGGGGAGCATTCAGTGGGGGTCCGGGCTGGCAGGAGGGGGGACTGACCTGCTGGTGGTCGTGGACTCTCCGGCCCAACCCGAGATGCCGGTGTTAAAAGTATCTTTGGGGATGCACCTGTGATCAGGAACCCCGGTGGGGACCAATGCGTTATGCGGTGCACTGGTGTGGTAGTTACCTCTGTGATGGAGGTTGAAAAAGTTGCTACTAATGTCTCCTGAACAATATGATATTTCTATGCTGCCGGATGCCCTTGGGGTGGTACTCAGGGGCCTGTGCAAGTTGGAGCCTGCTGGCACAGCGAGCACAGGGTGTTCAACACAATGTCCGTGTTTGGGTGGTTAATGCAAAGTTCATATGAATGTAAATACAGTTTCACCTATGTAACCGGCTTAATATCCTTAAATATCTTGGCATCTTTTCTCCATCATGAGAATGTCTTTAAGGTTCAACAAATGTTGATTGTCGATTATGTGGTATAAAGGATCAAATGGATAACAATCATATTAATGTAAATAAAGGACTACGCTGTGGATCATCAACAGTAGTCAGTGTTCGGTCTCTATGTAACGGTCTCTATGTAACAGGATGGTGGGGAGGGGTTTGTCTGGGGAGGGCCGAATCGCATGTGGTATGCACACTAATAGCAATGCACAAGCAGCCGACAATTCCCCAAAGAAAGACGTATCATGTTCAAACAGTATCAAACAATTTAAAAGTCAAGAACGCAACGCGTTAACATTCCCGAATATATTAGGAAAGTCTAGAAAGATTAATTAGCAAAAGGACAGCAAAACAGTCAAAATTGGTTTAGGGGAACTAGAGATATGAATTTTATAAAAATCCAGGAGGAACAACATTAGGATATTGAACGTCCCGGAAGACCTTGAGGGAGGAGACAAAAAGGGTTTCACCATCAACCTCCTTAAAGAATTTAATACGGACATAGAAAAGCAGATTTTGGAGGATGATATCCAGAGAGTACACTGAGACCCGTTCTCCACGAGACCAGGGAAGAAAAACCCGAGAAGGATCTTGGTGAATTTTAAGTCATACTCAATCAAAGAGAAAATTCTCGCTGGGGCCCTTAAAGCGGGATCATATAAGAAAGGAGACTGGTCTTTCCGCATCAGATCGGATATATCACATTCCACACAAGATAGGCAGTGGGAGCTAGGGAGGTTTATCCTAGAACTGAGGGGGCTGGGTGCTACGGCCAACCTCCGGTTCCCTGCCTCCCTAAAGGTGATGTGGAATAATAAAATGTACAACTTTAGGGACCCCTGTGAAGTTAGTTCCCTGATCGAACAGATCAAAGCACATTGAAAAAGAAAAAATCTAACCTTGCCATGATGTAGTGAGAGAGCTCGAATTGGAGGTAGCCATCAGTATACCTCTAGTCCTTTGGGAGGGTTCCCCGGGGTGAGTGGAGTGGTTGGGGGGGGTCACAAGCAAAAAGAAAATACAAAAAACAAGCACATTTTACACCTGCACTGGGTGGAGGAGCATGTGGGTAAAAAGAAAAAAATTGTCCTCATTCATTAATAAGATTCAAGTGTACTTAAGTGGTTTGTATCGACCCTTTATGTTTTTTAAATACTCGTAGTAATCCCAGGCTTCTTAGGTCACAACGCGTTTATTCACATTTTCTATAACAGATTTAGATAGACCTAAGAAGCTGAAAATTCTATCATGAAATGTAATGGCCTTAGGGTTCCCTCTAGAAGAAGGAAAATCCTAGAGTGCTTGAGGCTCTCTGAGACTCTCTGATAGTGATATCTTCCTGTTACAGGAGTCGCATTTGCTTAAAGAGGAGTGGGCGGAGACACTCGAAAAACAGAAATGGGTAGATCACTGTGTATGTACCACACAGTCAGGTTCAGTGAAAGGAGTTGCTCTCCTTTTTTAAAAATCCACCCAAGCTATACTTGGGTGGATTGTGTTGTCGATCCTCTTGGTAGATGGGCATTGGCTAGGGCCTAAATTAACGGCTCTTGCTTAACATTTGTGGGATACTATGGCCCTAACCTGGACAATCCAATCCCATTAAGCACCTTACTCCTTCAGCTGGTTGACATTAAAGATCCCATTATACTGGGTGGAGATTTTAATGTCGTTTTGGATCCAACACAGGACTCAACTTCTAGGAGGGCAATGGCCACGACTTATAACATGAGAGTCGCCTTGAAACAATTGATGACAGATATGGGCCTCATAGACATTTGGAGACTGATGTGAAGTAAGGCAGGGACGACAGGGGGAAATTTTACTTTCCATAATAAAAAAAATTGGCCAATCGATCTAGGATTGATTTTTTCTTGGTGGATTCCTTTATTAGCAAGAATACGACAAGAGTTAATCATGTCCCGGAACATCTATCTGACCACTCTGCTATCAATCTGGAGATTACTCTTGTGAATAGGCCTCTCTCCCGAAGGTGGACCTTCACCAAGATGGCCGCCTAGCAGGAGCTCTCTACAGAAGCACCGGGGCAAGGAATCACAAAGTTGTGAAAATTCCTGTATATGCCCCCCAGCCATCCGTACGCTCGACACGCATCGATAGATGAATATCTCCACAACGGATCGACTATAACAACAATCGGTATACAGCGGGTAATATCCTTACCTGATATCTGCAGCCGATTGACCCGGGAGGGGTTCGGAGCTGAGACCGGTCTAAATGGATGCTGAGCGCCGGAACGTCCAGTGGATGAGTGTTCGGGCATGGTCAGGCGGCGGATCCGTGTCTGGAACGTGCGGCCGATTTCCCCTCTGCTGCTGGGCTTACGACTGTACTTAGGTGGGAATCGGTGGTGAGCTGGGCTGGTGTGAACGCCGAACTGTGAGCCCGCTCCCCCGACATCACAGGGCATCGCTGGTGGGGTTGCGGAGCCCTTGCGCGGTTGCCACGGGGTGAGTCCCCTGTCCTCATGGGACCTCGCTGATGGTAAGCTCCGGCGCTGCGGCCGCCGGATGAAGTCCCCTCCCTCGTCGGCCTCCGCCCCATGCTCCTGAGCCGGTAGCGGTCTGCCCCAGTCAGGCGGTCTTGAACGCCACGAAACAGGACTTCACTCCGGGATAGTCACATATCCAGCTGGTCACATTCGGTTGTCCCGGAGATTGAAGGTGAGCTGAGACGCTACCTCGTGGCGCCACCCTCTTGAATGACTCCCTGCCGGGTTTGGTTTGCCTTGAGTCATGGCTCGTAATACATGAGGCTTGGTGCGACGGAAAGGACTTGACAGTCCCTGATGATGCCTGAAGGGGGAAACACGATGATGTCTGAAGGGGGAAACACACTCAGGATCCTCTGAGACGCTTGAGTCCTCCGCTGCAGCCTCCTCTGCCCAGCAATCTGAGCCCTGACAACTCTGGCCTCCTGATGCGACTAGCATTCTCTGTGATGCAGCGAGAATCAGTCCAGTGACGGCTGTCATGCTAACTTTGTCTTATTTTCGGGACCCTGTCCGGATGGTGGCCCATTTTGTTTGTTTGTTTTTAGTTATTTGGCTCGCCATTTTTTCCCCCTCTTCAGGCCCAGAGAAGACGCCCCTTTCCTTGGACCTGAGGCTTTGGCAGTAAGGGAAATAGAAAAAGGTCTTCCTCCTCTGCACTCCTAGGGCGGCCATCTTGGAATGGAGCCCTTTTAGTCTAAAGACTATACTAATTTGACTGGTTCCCCTGTCAATTATCTCCGAAACCGAAATAGTTCCAACTGACACTGATTCCCACTCAATATATGTTGCAAGCTGGATCCTAGGCTTTCAATAGCAGCTTGTCCTTGAGCTTGTGGTCTGCGACTCTCTCCTTAGCATCTCAATTTTTCTCCCCCATTTTGGGAGTTGGACCTACTACAGGAATAAGCTATTTTAAAGGCAGCCGACCTACTATCCTACACCACATTAATCTGAGGTGATTTTACACCTTCTTGCTTGTCTAATATTCCACAGTGATGTTTACCCCCTATTATGTCTTTTTAGGTCTGAGCGCCTACCTTGTAATGTAGCCTGAATCAGCTGCAGGATATTATTAATCCTATGCTCTTTTTCCACCCTTTCAGATCTACCGTATGTCGTTTCTCTATGCATTACTCATTCCCTGTAATCTAGCCTAAGCTGCCGTAGGAAATTATTGGTCTTTGGGTATTGTAATTGTAATTTAACGTGAACTGCTGCATGCTACTTTTAATCTTATGTTATATATGCATTCTTACTGATCTACCTCTTTTGATTCTTTATTGCATTGAATGTTTCATGTAATGCATACGGAACAGCTGCGGGATATTATTAACCATAGATTTATGGTAATCCAATGTTAAGCCTTTATGCTTCCTAACAGCCCTGCCTCATTCCAATTCTTTAAGGCACCGAATGTATCTGTACATGCGGCTTGACAATCCAGTACAATACACTTCCGGTAGCTTGACAGCGCACGCAACTTCACAGAACACACTCACCGCTCTAAGCTCCACTGAATTGTTAATGCCTGTAGTCTTTTCTATTCTTTCTTTTGCCTCCTTTTCTTTTCTCTTCTCACTCTGTCGTCCTGGCTTTTAATTAAGGTTTTTCGCCCCCTCTTTCTCACATGCCATATTGTTCTTCTTAATCTGCTAATCACCTTTCCTGATCCACCCCCACCTCCCCCCCTTTTTACTTTCCCTTGGAACGCCCCCCCCCACCGCTCACCCTCATTACTTGGCCCTCCCCGGGGCTCACTCGAGTCCCTGGCTTTCTCCCCTGTTTCCCCTTAGTTCACTCCCCCTCCTCGCCCCATTCCTTTTTCCCTCCCTCACTATTCCTCCCTCCCCCCATGACCTATCTAGATGATTAATCATGCCTCCCCGCAACCACCCCCTCGTGACACCGGACTCACCCATTACTAGACATGGCCCCAATTCATGGACCATCCTTTACCCCCCTAACCTCTCTAAAAATGCAAAGAAGAATTTTAAGCACAAATTATTAATACGTCACCAGGAAACCTTATTCGTCGATAACTACCTCAGTCTCACCTCCACGATAAAAACCAACTACATCTTCTACTCCAAACGACCCTCCAAATGGAAAAGTATCTTCCTCAACCACCTCCCCATCTTGAAATCTTGCAAAATCCCATATGGTCTGAAACTGTCTACCTCCCCCTCCCCTGCTTTTCAAGGCGAAATTGACATCTCCATTTTCAAATCGGGTAACATCCTCATTCAAGCCTCAGAAAAACACCTCACCATCTTTGAACAACACTACAGCACCTTATCTTATCTTCTATCGAAACCTACCTCCAACCCTCCAGCCTCCCAATCACATGCAGACCTCCCTCCCTCTCTCTCTCCTACTTCCATACCTCCTCTCACTGACACTTCAACTGCCTTAGATGTCTCCGAAGGCCAGGCTCACTATTTCCCTCCCACATCAATTACCGTCCCTCCTTCGAGTCCCCTTCAGCCCCCCCTGCCACTCAAACTTTCCCTCCTCCTGTTGAGTTGTTACCCCCTTACTCTAATTCCCCCCTTTCATCTTCTCCTTCCTCCCGACTCCCTAAAGTCGATCTCCCCTCGGCCCAACTTCTGACTCCAATTCCTCCCTCCCTTCACTTCCCTCCCCCCCTTGACCAGGACGTCGGCCCTACTCACTCTCTGCACACACAATTACTTCCCCTTGACTCTCAACGGACTTCATTGAATCTCCTTTCTCTCCTCCCTCCCCTCCCTTCGTCCATCTACCGGAACACCCCTCTCCACCCCCCTCCTGGGCTCCCTCCCCTCCCTCACCCCAGACCTTCCGCAATGACTTTCTCAGAACTCTCTCCTTTCCCCACCGACCCCCCTACCCCCGTCCCTATCTCTCTTATAACACAGACACTTTTTAACATAGAACTCCATCTCGCTAACCTGTCGCTTGAACTCACTTCACTCAGGAAAGACGTAAATTCCCTCTCCGCTCTTAACCGCCCCAACCATTCTACTTCCTGGGGCACTGTCCAAACCAACACCTCATTCAACCAACAACGGAAATCTACCTCCCTCGGTAATGATACAGATAGTAACTTCCGTGCCACAAGCCATCCTCCCTCTCCTGATCTCGGTGTCCTCGGTCACTCTTTCCCCCATAACCCTCTGATTACGGTCCCTCCTGCTCCCCACTCTTCCATCCCTGTGATCCTTGGAACTAGCAGAATGCCAACCTCCCCAGCTTCTCCCAGACTGCCTCCGCAATTTACCACTATCCATTCTATCCCCCCGCCCAAAACCAAACCTAAACCCCTTTCCTGCATGCTGGTAAACTGCCGCTCTGCTGCTTGTCATGCGATAGAAATATCGGAAACTATCCTTAGTGAAACCATTGACATCGCCTTTCTAACTGAAACTTGGCTCAATGATCACTCTTCTTCCATTCTTGACCTGCTCTCTCCCCTGGCTACTCCATCCTCAGAAAAGATAGACCTGGCAGAATTGGAGGTGGTCTTGCCATAATCTACAAAAACGAACTCCAACTCTCACTAGTACAGACCCCCGATCATTCTACTTTTGAATACCTTGGAGCGGAACTTCGAGTGCATGGCTCTCCGCCAATTCGCCTTCACAATATCTACCACCCCCAGTGACTCACTTCCCTTTGTAGAAGAACTATCCGATCTTCTTTCTCAATCCTCGCTTTCCAATTCTAAAAACCTCTTCCTTGGGGACTTTAACCTCCATTGGAACAAAAAAGATGATCCTATGGTTAACCTCCTTACAGATCTACTTGACATTAATAACCTGGAACAACTCTGCCATTCGCCTACTCACACAAAAGGAGCCACTTTGGACGCTATCATTACAAGTAGAGATTTGGCCTCCCTTTCCTCCATCGTACCCATTGACTGGTCTGACCATCACCTCATCCTTTTCACGATCTCTAACACGATGCTACCCCTCACCCCAAAATCATCAAACAGAAGAAATTGACTAGAAATTTCCATCTTATTCCCACGGGCGAACTTGAGACTAAAGTCAAAGCACAACTTCGTCTTCCTCCTCTGTCCCAAAATGCTAATGACCTCACTGAGCATTTCAATAAATCCATCACGATTGTCCTTGACCAAATTGCTCCAGCCAAACTTAAACCTCAGAAAACACCTCCTCCAAATCATGGTTTAATACTGATCTCAACAATGAGAGGCGCGCCCTTAGGTTGACTGAACACATCTGGAGACAAAACCCTTCCCCCCCTAATCTCGCCCTCCTCAGATCCGCCAGATTCAATTACAAAAAGCACATCCTTAATACTAAGGCTACCTTCTTCCGCTCACAACTGGACCGGGCCAAAAATAGACCCAGAGAACTATTCAGCATTATTAAAAACCAAACCACCTCCGCTCCCCCAAGGTGACGGCCACTATCATGAGATGTGAGGAAATTGCTAGCTACTTCTCGGAAAAAATCTCCAAAATTGATCACTCCTTCGTCTTAACTCACCTTCCACATTGCACACTACCCCCCAAGATTTTTCCGCAAATCCTCCGGCCCTCTTAACTCTTCCTCATGACCCCTCATCTCCACCTCTAGGCGTTTCTCTTCCTGAATCCGACCCTTCCAAACTTGAGATAAAAAACAATGCTTCCTGGCATCACTTCCATCCAGTTACCGAGCTCGAAGTCCTCAATGTCATGGCCAGACTTAAACCATCCTCTCACACCAGAGACCCTCTCCCTGCCAACCTAGTCCAAGATCTAAAACACATCATTGCCCCTTTTTGGACCTCTATCATCAACTCCTCCTTTACCACGGGGTGTGTCCCTGTTTCCCTCCAACTTGGACAAATCACTCCCATCCTCAAAAATCCTGCTGCCGACCCTAATGACCTAAATAACCTTCGGCCTATCTCTAACCTACCCCTTCTCTCTAAAACCCTTGAAAAATGTGCCTTGCGCCAATTAGACTCACACATCGACACATTCAATCTACTGGACTCGTTGCAATCAGGTTTCAGAAAAGGCTGTAGTACGGAAACGGCCATGCTCAATATAATTGATGACATCCATCACTCCCTTGACAAGGGTGAATCCTCCCTTCTCATTCTCCTTGATCTCTCGTCTGCTTTCGATACCGTCAACCACTCTACTTTACTTAACACTCTTAAAGATCGTTTTGGCCTCAACGGTTCAGTTCTCAAATGGTTCTCCTCCTTTCTCCAACACAGAACCCAGCAAATTAAAATTCACGACTGCCTTTCTAAACCAGTGCCTGTCTCGCTGGGTGTCCCTCAGGGCTCTATTCTCTCTCCCTCTCTTTTCAACCTCTTTATGGAACCCCTCACCCTTATTCTTAAGCATGCAGGAATCAAATATCACCTCTACGCCGACGACACCCAACTTTACCATAAGATTCAATCCCGCTCTGACGTGCTACACCTCAATGACGCCTTGACTAAGATCCAAGCCTGGTTCCACTACAACCACCTCAAACTCAACCCAAATAAAACTGAAATCATTCTTTTCTCCCCTAAAAACAGCTCGCTCTCCATCCAATCCTGGATCTTGGACCTTACAGCTCTCAACTGCTCTCTCACCTTATCAAATTCAGTTAAATCACTCGGAATTAACATTGACCAGAACCTTTCTCTTATCTCCCATATAAAAAACTCGGCCAAAAGCGCTCTCTTCACTCTCTATCACCTCAAGAAACTAAAACCCTTCATCCCTGCTGATGACTTTAGATCAGCTGTCCAATCGCTGGTCCTGTCTAAAATAGACTATGGCAACGCCATTCTCTCTGGTACACCTAAAGTTCACTTAGCCCCAAACAAATCTGTTCTTAACCTCGCCGCTAGGCTCATTACCGACCTCAATCGGTTCGATCACATCTCCCTACCCTTAAAGCCCTCAATTGGCTTCCCATCGAAGGCAGATCTTCCTATAAGACCGCATGCATTACGCACAAAGCCCTGCATCAACACTCCCCGCCGTACCTCGCAGAAAAACTCCTCAAAGCGGGCTGCTCTCGAACTCTGAGGAGCTCAAACTCACTCGTTCTTGTCCCTCCTCTGTTAAACAAGAAATCCACTCAATCACGCTCCTTCTCCGGAAATGCGCCTACCATCTGGAATGCTCTCCCTAAAGAACTTCGTTGCAACCCCTCCTACTTCAGCTTCAAAAAAGACCTCAAATTACACCTGCTCGACAAATTTTGGGGTCCTTAACCCCTCCTCAGGCTCATATCACAACCCAGTTTCCTACTTGATAGGAGCCTCCCTTCAGTGCTCCAGACGCCCTCTCTCCACCCCCTTTTCTTCACTTCTTTCTTTTCTCCTCCCGCTTTCTCACTATTCCCCTCTTAGGCGGATACACTTGATGTTTCCTTACCCCCACCTACAGCCTCTCGCCATTCTTACATCCTGCCCACCTACTCGCTTTCCCCCTTCTCCAAGACAATCCTCTCTTCTCTTGTCTTGCTGTTGAATATCGCAATTTGTTATTACCAGATCGTATTAATTGAGCTGTTACCTATTGTTTTAATTTGATCTGTACACTACCTCATTGTATTTTCGCTATTTTATATCTACCCATGTGACCCTTGTAAAGCGCTCTGATACCCTCGGGTCCAGCCAGCGCTATATAAAACCTTTAAAATAAAAAAATAAAATTAAAATAAAATAAAATAAACCGCTCTTTACTTCTTGAGCCATATGTAATTGATAAGCTGAAAGTTGCCACCAAAGAGTTTTTCCTATTAAATATAGATTCAGCCCCCACACACTGTATGGGATATGTATAAAGCCTTTTTAAGAGGTATTTTAATTGCCCTGTCTACTGCACAAAACAGGAAAGTCAGAGAAGAAATCAGAAAATTTGAAGCTGCAGTACATATTAACCAGTTAGCGCTAAACAAACCCCTAACGGTCCAAATGCTACACAAATTTAGCAGAAGCTACACTTAGCAAAAACTGAGCTCGCTGACTATCTTGAAGCAATAGTCAGGAGGAAATGGGAAGCCAGCAGGTTATCCCACCATGAATTTGGAGAGGGGTGCGGCAAACTGCTCGCATGGAAAATCAAAGCTAACCAGACAAGGAACCTGATAAAAGATCTTAGACGACTAAGCTCAGGTAAGATTATCTCAGAGGATGTTGAGATTGAAAATGCATTTGCCCAGTTCTTTCAGGATCTCTAAACAGAGGATCGAATAGTGAGTGAAGAACTCATGGAGGACTTCCTTCAAGACCTAGAACTTCCTGTGCCACAGGGGCCTGAAAAAGACAACTTAAACAGCCCCATTGGTCTCTACAGAAATTCTTCAAACTATCAGTACCCTAAAAAAAGGGAAAGCTGCAGGGCCTGATTCCATCCCTAATGAAATTTACACCATATTAAAAGAAGAACTCGCCCCAATATTGCTCCAGCTTTTCAACTCTGCCTTTATATTTGGCCAGGATCTTCCATCATCCTGGGATGCTGCCACCATAACTATACTCCTTAAACAAAATAAGAACCCGAGGTCCTGTGAATCTTACAGGCCTATTTCTCTTCTCAACAGTGACCATAAATTATACACCCAGATCTTAACCACACGTCTGGATAAGGTGGCAGGATCACTAATCCATACCGACCAAAAAGGTTTTATGAATGGGAGGCAACTCCATGAGTTAACCCACGACCTGATTGGGGCGATTGATATGGCAAGAGAATATGGGAACCCTTTGGCAGTAATGACCTTTGATGCTGCGAAGGCCTTTGACAGGGTCAGTTGGCCTTTTCTATACAAAATGATCCAACGCTTTAATTTGGGGGAGGTCTTTTTAGCAGCAGTTAGGGCCTTTTTCAAAAATCCTTCGGCTAGGGTCTTGGTCAATGGGAATCTTACCAGATCAATCAAAATTGGTAGGGGGACTAACAGGGATGCCCTCTTTCCCCCCTCCTTTTCAACCTTTACATTGAACCACGGGCATGTAAATTAAGGGCATCTCGGAACATCCACCCTTTCGTTTATAATGGTTGGGTGAAAAAAATTGGGCTATATGCAGACGACCTTATGATCTTAACAGGGGGACCTGCAGCACTCACTTCCTGCAATCTGGGAGCAGCTGGAAGGGTATGGGAGGGTATCTGGATATTCCATTAACCAGCAAAAAACCGAGTTAATGCAATGGAACACTCACTATAGGAGTGACCTAACGAAACAGGAGATAAGATATCTGGGAGTCCAAATAGTACACAATTTGGAGAAATTAGCCCAGGTGAATTTTGATAAATTAGCTGTGGGAGTGAAATTACAGTTACGAGCTTGGGGGGCACTCCCCCTTTCCTTTTTAGGTAGATCAAACCTCCTAAAACTGTCAATCCTCCCAAAGTTTACCTTCTTGTTTAACACTATCCCATTAGAATTAAGAAGACCTGGTTTAAGAAAGTGCAGGGGGAGTTCTCCAGTTTTATTTGGGGAAACAAAAGACCTAGAATCTCCTGGAATAAGTTCCGAAGAAAGAAAGAACATGGCGGTATTGTTAGTCCAGATCTTTACCAATACTACTGCGCTTTTCATCTGAAGAACTTCCTACAGTTGTTGATGAGAAGCTCCTGCTTGTCCCCGCTCTTTAGGGCTCTCAGGGCAAGTTTTCCACACCAAGCAGATTTCTTTCTTCTAAAGTTTGGCCACCCTAAATTTTTCAAGAAAGTCAGGTTAAAGGTCCTTTTAGCGGTATCTAAGATTTGGCATCAAGTGAGACTGGCCCTACAAATACCTTATTACAGTGACGTAGCTCCTATCTGGGATTCTCCTGGTTACAACGGATTGTTTACTAGATGCACTCGCAATCCCTCTACGAGACTGCGGTATCCTTAGATGGGGGCAATTTATAGTGGACACTAAACTAATCTCATGGCAACGACTTTCAGAGATCTCTGAAAACTCAGTCTCTAAATTTAAATATTATCAACTCTTAAGCTGGGTTAAACTGTTGGGGAAGGAGGGCAAAGGGAACATGGAACTGGTGTCCAGAATTTGTTCACGTCCCCTTCTGCGGAAAGAAGTTGCAGAATGGTATTGGATGTTAATCCAAAGTGGAGAAGAGGTGCAAAACCCATTTACAGAGATCTGGAGGACGGAACTGCCAGACCAAGACCTCAAATCTTTAGGGCAAGTATCTATGTCTCATTTGTGGTCATATGTGAAATCTGCTCCATTAAGGAAGAACCATCTTTTTACTGTTCACAAGGCCTACTGGACGCCTCGGAAATTATCGAAGCTGGGGAGTCGAGTAGTGAAGAAGTGTCCAAAATGTAGAGAAAACAACGCGAATGAGGCCCACATGTTTTGGCAGTGTCCCTCAATCCAGCTTTTCTGGCAGCAAGTGGGTAAGATCATCTCAGGTATCCTGGGCCAGGAGATTAAGGTGAGCCTAGCTCTTGTGATTTTTGGAGTGGCCCCGGGAGGGGTAGACAAACGGGGTCTTCTCAAAACACACAAAGCCCTTATTTTTGTTTTGATCCTCCTTGCACGCAGGGAGCTGTGTGTCAAGTGGATTCTTCCTCCCCCCCCCCCCACTGAGACCGAATGGATTCGTTCTATACAAAAATCCTTGTATCTTGACCGGGCTAATAAACTTGTTAAGAGAACAACATTTTGGGAACTCTGGGACAACTGGTTTAAGTTTTATGTCTCCAGCCTATCACACTGAGTATGGAAATCCTCCCCTTTCTCCTCCGTATCTCTTCCTTTTTTTTTTTCTTTTTTTTTCTTTCCCTTCTTTTTGTCTATTTCCCTCCTCTAGCTTTCGTATGGTGTATGTTTATGTTATTTTGAAATCTTATGGTCCAATGATTAATAGTATACTACAAAGGTTGCATCAGTGCTGGGGTCACCTATTCAGCACAAGTTTCAGAGGAGTCAGCATCACTGACTAGCCAGGAGGTATTTGGCTCCGACCCGGGAGATTTCTATCTTTCCTCCCTTGTGGAGAGACCAGGTGTCGCATTGCCTCACCTTGTTCTGGCCAGTCTGGCTTTCCTGAAATCAGAGCATAATTTGATAAATAAGGACTAAACATTTTTTATTTTTTTAGAAAAAACAGTAGTCAGTGTTCGGTCTCTATGTAACAGGATTGTGGGGAGGGGTTTGTCTGGGGAGGGGGCGAATCGCACGTGGTATGCACACTAATAGCAATGCACAAGCAGCCGGCGATTCCCCAAAGAAAGACGTATCATGTTCAAACAGTATCAAATATTTTAAAAGTCAAGAACGCAACGCGTTAACATTCCCGAATATATTTGGAAAGTCTAGAAAGATTAATAAGCAAAACAGTCAAAATTGGTTTAGGGGAACTGGAGATATGAATTTTATAAAAAAACTTTGAGTACAAAAAGTGCCAAGGAAACACAAAGCGACAATGACAAGGTAGAGTTCATGGGACTTACATGCAGTTTGAGGTCAATCCAGTAAACCAAGCGAGTCAGTCCAGTCAATATTTTTACCCCCTGACTTAGAGCTTGATTCAGAGTTGGGCAGATGAGTTTCTCCGTCAAAAACATTACATATTGGCGACGTGGCTGGCAAATCTGTTAGCCTGGCCGCGAGGTGGCTCCTCCTACTTACCATCCTGCCCCACACTATGGCGTCAACGTGCAGGTCGTTGCTCATTGAGCTGCTCGTTGCTGGGTGGACAGTAAGATAAGGGGAACGGATACAAAGGTAAACGCCCGACCTACTTGCCTCGGAGCTCATCCGGATCAGCTTGTGGAAAGAGCTGCTGACTGCTTGAGGGTGTTGAGCTAATCAAGCAGCGCACCACCTGACGCATGGCATATATATATGAAGTTGATGCTGTCGGGCCAGCGTAGAGATGACACCACCCGCATTCACGGTCCCACAAGCCCGGATTGTGCCAGTAAAGAGACCAGCTGTTATAGTGCCATCATCTGTGATTAGTGAGTACAACCTCTGCTCGGACTTCTAGGTGACAGCTGCCCCCCTCCCCCATCTGCATGTGTGTAGTGTATGCAGCGCACTAGTGACTTTGTCGACTGGTAACTTTATTGTGGAGACCCCGGTTTCTCTTGGAAGTGACATTTGGAGATTAATAAGGACAATAAGTGACTGCCTGGGCAACCACACATGGACATGACACAGTGCTCATTTGTGAAAGCAGGCTGATAGGAGGCGGTGGGTGGAGTCACTGAGAGAATAGCACAGTTTAGCAGACTCTGAAAAGTCACCACTAAAGCAGAAGGGAATAGCTGAGTTAGTAGTGGCAATACACCGGATTTATTTCAAACACATTGTGTAATAAAAAGACAGTTGGTAGCTGCTGAAGTCAAATGGTGAAGAAAAAGCTGAGCGGTTCCATACGTGGTGAAGATATGGCCAGGTTCTCGCAGAAGGGGAAAAGGCGGGAATACAGAGAAGGTTAATAACACACGCTACCATGACAGGGATGCAGAAGGCTGCTCTAATTAAGGCGGGTCTGTCTAAAGAGAGAGAAAGTTTGGATAGTTTGCTTATCTCCATGAATACAGAGGTCGCCTCTCTCTCAGTAGTGTCAACAAGCCCTTCCGTAATTGCTGAATCATGAGTCCTCCCTAGCGGAGTCTCAATCTCAACCTCTGAACAAGGGGATTAATGTGGCCCGGATCCGGATACCCCAGCACAGGATGTCGCAGCCCAAGAATCATCCATAAAAGCGCTAATGGGTTGACCAAGCAATCAATCAACCCTGCTGATACAAGTACAGAGTGACTCAAATAAGGGGGCAAAGCCGAGCGAATATCCTCTTTTTTTCCAAATCATGTGGTTTCCACAGCTCGGCAACAGAGGGAGTTGCAAGGCCTTGAGAGTCAGTTAAGTTCTGGAGGGGCCAGGCCTCATTATTCCAACAATCAAATCTCAAAACTCTGTATAAGGGACAGTTTCATATCTTTTCGGATGTTAGTGATGCACGGACATTCATGGCAACATTTCTAAAACCAGCTGACACTGGCATTCAGGGCTGAAAAAGCTAGTATAACATAAAACCCTATTTGGCAACTGAATTAAGTTGCAAGGTGGGGGGGTCCCACTCGAAGAAGGGCAGAAGTGAAGGAGCTTCCACGCGAAGGGACAGGGCATCAGCTAGGTATGGGGGATCCAAGGGGTGTAGCGGGCAGCTCCCTCATTGGATGGGGAAGGGATCATTGCAGGAGGGGCCCTGATGAGTAGAGGGGCGGGATGTGGGTCAGAG
This sequence comes from Calotriton arnoldi, assembly GCA_963921515.1. Classification (NCBI taxonomy): domain Eukaryota; kingdom Metazoa; phylum Chordata; class Amphibia; order Caudata; family Salamandridae; genus Calotriton; species Calotriton arnoldi. The sequence continues at coordinate 883,912 of CAWUFW010000666.1, forward strand.
CGGAAATGCAACAAAAAAGTGGAAGAGTTTACATCATGTAAATCCGAAAAGCTCAGTCACAATAACCATTCAAATATTTAAAGGGGCCCAGAGATATGAATTTTTACCATTTTAAATCAAAAAGCTTCTCAATAAGGTAAAGTGCCAATCAAAAGTCACTGCTTGTGGTTAACTGGCACCTAGGAGTAATTTCATATTGATAGTGATGGAGCGGAGATTGGATACATCAAGTGAGTGATCTTGGTCAATATTTGAACCTTTCAATCTTAATCCCTGAAATGGAAGTCAAAATCTTCCAGTGGGGCCAAGTCCTAGGCTGTAGCTGGTGAGGTTGCCTCAAAGTCGGATCTGTTGTTGTCCTACTCATGCTGAAGCCATCGGTTTTGGTGCCAAAAGATTTGTGGGGGACAAACCTGGATTTTGAAGTCACCAAAGTATGACAGATTTGCCACCTTGCACTGATTTAAGGTTTGAACTTCAGAATGAGTCACTTTTATGTAGACAAAATGCTTCACCAGGGCAAGGTTCAAAGCTATAGTCAGACAGGGCACCACAAGGCAAGGTATCTTCACCCCAAGGTGCTGCTGGACCAGTTTTAAATGCAGCAAAAAGCTCCAAGTGCATTATACCTGGTTTTCTTGCACACCTTGGGTGTGACCTCCCTAAGCAAGCCTTATCACTATGTACCAGTACTCTGGTGGTGGAACAAATACCCAGTCCCTCAGAGGTGGGACAAATTATTACGTCCCAAATTGTCAAAGTTCTGGGAAAGTTCCTCTTGATAAATCTGGTAGCCAATAGCTCCTTAGGGCAGGCTTCTAATCCCGGAGTATTCTAAGGAGTTGGAAGTTAAAGTGCCAGATTTGTCCTGTGCACTAGCCAGGGACTGGAGAAATTCTACCCCGAATACTAACTATTTTCTTGCAGGCCCTCACATCCTTTTTGCAGCATTTTCTCTTTGCCCTACTGTAAAAGTACCAGTTAGCCCTTGTTTTAACAGTAATTAACCCAGCTGCCACCGAGAAGGCCTGTCTTCAGCTCCTCTATCTGGATGAGCTCTCCTCCCAACTGACAAAGGCAAACCTGGGCGCATACTTACTAAAAAATGACGCAGCGCCGCAAGCCATCTTGCTGCTTCGAGCTGCATCATTAGGAAAGTGCAGGGTTGCATCATATTTACAGCAATACAACGCATCCCTGTGCTTTCCTCTGCGCTGGCGCACAAGTGGCTGCCTAGCGGTACAATGGTGCAAGCGTGCCTGCGTTACAGGGATGATTGTTTATGTGCATAAAGGGACTCCTTCCTGCACATAAACAATCATTGATGGTGTTTTCCTCCTTCTATGTGTGCTGCAGAATGCAACGAACATAGAAAGAGCAAAATACAATGATAAATCAAGGTATTTCTCCTTGTTGCACCACTTTTACGCCTCCCCTGGGGAGATGTAGGAATCGGACGCATTCCCAGGTTTATGAAGCCTTGCAAATCTGGGAATGCATCAGAGTCCATGGGTGTTGCGTGGAAACACCCACAGCAACACCCATGGAATGCCCCTTTCATGCAGAGTAATGCGTGAAAGGGGCCATATTTACAAGGCCATAAAAGCCATGCAGGGTGGCTTTGCGTGGCCTTGTAAAAATGGGCAGGCACACTGCACCTCCCAAGCGTTATAAAAGTGTTACTTCAGAGGCGTTAATGTGCTACAGGGGCGTTGTATATATGCTCCCTGCTTTTCTCCCACACTGTCACTGGAGCCTGGATTTCAAGGAGGGTCATGTAAATAAACAGTAGAAGCCATCCCTGGCATCGTCAAATGAAAAGAGGTAGTGCTAAAGCTGCCTTGTTCTTCCAACTGCTCCTTTCCATTCTGAGATAGCTTATCCCTGCTAACTAGTCAGTAGTTAACATTCATCTGCTCTTCCTGAGCTGACAGGTAGCCATTGTCTTCTGAGCCTGAGTCATTAACTCTCCCAGCCTAGAATATGACTTCTAGTGATGGAGGTGAAAGAACTGGTTTTAAGCCCGTTCTGGGTCAGGCAGTCTAAAGTGTTATGTGGTCACGTAGGCCTGTGCAAAAACACCACCATTTTACATGCTCATATTTAAAGTTGACATCTTTATTAAATGTTGACACTTGACACACATTTTCTTGCATGCCTGTATGGGATAATATTCTCTGAAATGGCTTTGCTTACATTTACATTTCTTCGTAGGTATATTATCAGAGCCTTGAACACTCTGTACGAGGGCTAAGTTCACTGCGCAAAATGCTGAAATTTGTTATTGTCTGCTCGGCGAGAGCTCTGTAAATCAATAATGATGGCCTGACTGGGGCTTCAGAAAGGTAACATGGGTGAAGTTTATTATATAAATGACATTACTCCTTTGTTTGGACAGGGGATCATTTTGCTGACACTGTTAATGTCACTCCATGCCAGAATTCCAGCCCAGCTGAATCCTGTTTACCTCCAGAAAAGGATGGTGCTCAGCTCTACCTCAAGACGGGCCCTCCGATGAGACATACACAAAGGTAACTGGGGAGTTAGATCACCCAAAAGGGATTCTGGCATATTCACCCACCCTAGGCACACTAGGTTAGAAAGCGCTAGGTAGGAGTGTAGAAATGATTATACATGTATGCTTATAATCAATGTAACAGCACCATGGTTGAACTGTTCATCTTCTTCACGATTCTATTAATGCTGAAAACTCTGTTCTATTTCCTTCTATTGATCTTTGCAGGTCATGTATTGTACACAAAAATCATAATGCTTCAATACATTATTGAAATACCAATCTGAGTATTTCTTGTGTCTTCCTTTGGGCATACATGAGTTACTAACGAAAGGGACTGATCTTTTTCCACATTTTCCTTGTTGAGTCAGAGTTGCCATGTTCTGAGGTTGCACATGGCCTCCGGTACCTTGTAAGGTATAGAGGTCCAGAGAGTGCACTGTGAGCTAGCCAGGAGTAAGGCTAACATATCCTGATGGTGTGCGTGGAGTCAGTCTCACACAGTTTTGACAATTATGTTGCCCAATGCACAGTCTTACTGATAAAGTATGAACCGTACGACAAAAGTATATTTTAAAGAGTTACTTTACCGTTTAAGTTATCAAAAAACTGATTTAACCACTAAATCAGATTTTGGAGGAAAAAACTTTGAAGCGTTTTTCGAGTATTTTCCCAAGCAGAGAGGAAACAAAGATTTTAGTTCTATCTAGGCCTGTTCAGTGAAATGTCTAGCAAGGTCTACACGGTCAAATCGCTTTTTGATTTTATTCACTGTGAGAGAACACTGACCTTATATGTAGTGTGCCCTACTTTTATTAGGCTTGGATGGAATTTCAATTATACTGGAGTAATCAGAGTAGTTTTCTTTTTTTTTCTTTTTTTTTTTATTTTATTTGTCAATTTCAAAAAGATAAAAACAGACAATAATGTAGATTAATACAGAAGAATAAAAGCATTCAAACCCTACAAACACCCCCCCTCCCAGGCAGAGCAATATCATTATTTTAGTACATTTCAGGAGAAACCTGCACAGCAAAAGATCATCGTATGTAAGGCGACAGCAAGGACAATCGTGAAAAAGTTCTTACGTATAGTCTACCACTATGGGCCAGAAACAGCAATCACACCAAATCCAAGGTATCGCTTGGGGAGTGACAAAAGCCAGGGCGGCCAGCAAGCACCTCCACCGGGCTGTTTAGCTATATAGGACGTGGGGGGGTGCAGCACAAGAAATTCACAATAGGTCAGGGTGGGATAGCAAATAGGCTGTAAGGGGGGCCCAAAAATCTTTGGGGCGGGACGTCTCAGGGAGCTCCTCCTCATATGTCCGTAGCTGATCCCTACAATAAATCAGGTCACAGAGCCATTTTTTGACAGTAGGAGTTGTCTTAGCACCCCAGCACTGCGCAACTGCTCTTTTCGCGAAGAGGGTAGAAACTGCTACAATGCGCCTATTGCAGGGCTTAAGGCACTTAACATAACCCAGTAAGCATAGCTCAGGAGTGCAGCACACAGGCTCCAGCACAATATCAGTGAGCACGGTCGCCACAACGGTCCAGAAAGCAAAGACACCAGGACACAACCAAGCAACATGAAAAAAGTCTGCATCCGCTGCTCCACACCGCACACAACTAGCAGTCTCTCGCAGACCATACTTGTACAATTGCAAGGGGGAGTAGTATACCTGATGCAGGAATTTGAAGTGAATAATCCGAAGATTACAGTTAGCCGTGAGGCGACCCGTGAGTTGGCAACACGCTGTCCAAACCTCCGGTGTAATGGGTATACCCAACGCTGCCTGCCAGCGTAAACAAGAGGGATGATCGCCCTGTTCCCGCTCACGCAAAGAAGCATTGTAAAGTTTAGTGATTAAACCCTTGCGCCCCTCTCCCGACAGCATCGCCTGCAATGCCCGTAGAGTAGTGGGCTCCGCAGGGTACTCCGGATAGGCCGCACGGACAGCCTGACGGACTCGGACATATGTGAAGCCGAACATAAAACCACGATCTGCACCATTCTGCGCCTCCCGTAGTGTTTTAAATTGACCCCCCTTGTAAAGGTCTCCCAACCGAGAGATGCCCGCTGCAGCCAGTTCTCGTATGGCCGGCACCTCTCGTGCCGCAGAGATATCAGGGTGTGATGCTAGTGGTAGCAATGGAGCATATAAATAGGATAGTTGAGCCCGTGACGCGAGCATCTGCCATGCCCACGCCGTGCACTGTGGAGGGTTAATCTCGGTCCGTGGACCACCCGATCCCCCCGAGAGGGTCACCGCCTGCAACGGCATTGGAATAACCGCATCCGATTCGACAGCCACATGTGGTTGGAAACGCTGGGGGAAATGCCAATAATGTGCAAATTGCGCCTGCGCGCACAAGTAGTAGAGACGAAGATCAGGAGCCTCGAAGCCGCCTCGGTCGAAAGGTTGAACCAGAAGATCCCACCTGCATCTGGGTTTCTTACCGCCCCACACAAACGTTAAAAGTGCAGATTGCAGAGTTCGGAACAACGCTACATTCAATTTGATCGGAATGTTTACAAAGAAGTATAGCAGTTTAGGCAAGAAGACCATTTTTACTACCGCTATCCTATCCGCTAGAGAGAGGGGTATGTGCGCCCATCGCACAGCCTGTTCAGAAATATGCGTAACCGTACGGCCATAATTCTCAGAAACGACTGTATCGGGTCCCTATGCACCCAGACCCCAAGGTACTTCACAGGGTCAGATGTCCAGGACAGTGGAAAGTCCATCTCCACTTCCTTCGTGCACGCAGTTAGAGGAAACACTACGGATTTTGACCAGTTGATCCCAAGGCCGGAGAACCTTTCAAACCGTACATATTCCCTGAGTAGCGCAGAGAGATGCACAGCAGGATCGCGGACATATAGCAACATGTTGTCCGCGTAAAGGGAGACAATCAGGGGTCGCTGCCTGAACCGCAGGGCAGCCGTGGCATGCTTCTGGCGTAGTTGGCAGGCAAGGGGCTCCAGGGCCAGAGAAAAAAGCATAGGTGACAGGGGACACCCTTGCCTCGTGCCTCTTTCGATGCAGAACAAAGAGGACACCCAACCATTATCCCGGACACGGGCAACCGGACCGCTGTATAACACCCTGAGCCACTGGAGGAAGAAAGGAGGAAAGCCCATCCTGCCCAGTACAGTGAACATAAAAGGCCACTGCAGAGAGTCAAAGGCTTTTGCTGCATCGAGCCACCGCCTGAAAGTCTGGTTCAAAATAATGCAATGTAGAGAAGAGCGTGCGCAAGTTATGAGTCGTGGAGCGCTCTGCGACAAACCCAGACTGATCCGGCAACACCAGTAGGGGAACTAGAGGTTGTAGCCTATTAGCGATCATCTTTGCCAATATTTTGGCATCAATATTAATAATCGAGAGAGGCCGATATGACCCACACTGATTCGGGGGCTTATCCGGTTTTAGCAGTGTAACAAGAAGAGCCTCCCGTAGAGAAGGCGGAAGTGTCCCCTTCTCATAGGCTTCAGCGTATACATCCAACAGCCGAGGGGCTAGGTCCGACGCATACGCTTTATAAAATTCGCTGGGCAGCCCGTCCGGCCCCGCAGCTTTGCAGGTCGGCAGGGACATTATGGCCTTTTTAACGTCCTCCTCATCAAACGGTTGTACAAGGTACTCTCGATGAGAATTGGACAACCATCCGAGTGCCACATCGTCCAGATATGCATCTATCTCCGCAGTCGGCGGAGACTCTCTGGAGGCATAGAGACTGGTATAGAACTGTAAGACGGTGTCGCAGAGTTCCGTTGTCGAGTAACGGGCTACCCCATATTCATCAATGAGTTCAGTTATATTTTCCTGGCTACGTGGCTCTGCTAGCTTTTGCACAAGGGAGCGACCTGGACGGCCACCCTCGCCATAATACCCCGCTGTTCTACGCCGGGAACAGTGCAACAGTTCCTGATCCGCCGTTTCATTGTGATCCGTAACAAGCTCCCTTATCGCAGCCAATTTAGCAGTGGTGGGGTCGGATTCATATTCCCATTCTAGTTGAGATATATTAGATGCTAATTTTTGTATCCTACGTCTAAGGTCGCGCAAGACTCCGGATTGAGCCCCTATACAAGAACCCCTTATGGTGACTTTAAACGCTTCCCACAGCACTCCCGCGCTGTCTACTGTCCCCTCATTCTCCCTAAAAAAGTTTTTAATTGCCTCGGCTATAGTCTGCCTGAAGACCGGGTCCTTGAGTTCCGAGGGCTGGAGCCTCCATGCAAAGGGTGGTTTCTTATAGGTAGGAATTTGCAGTGCGAGGATTACCGGAGAGTGGTCAGACAGAGTGCGCGCCTCATGCGACACCGCAACTGTCCAAGTACAGACCATCTCCGAGACTAGCCAAAGGTCAATACGAGACCAGGACACGTGCACCGAAGAAGCAAAGGTGCTCTCCCGACCAGCGGGGTGTCGATTGCGCCAAATATTGTGTAATTGACCAGTGTCTAGCAGTCCCAATAACACTTCCGCAGCACGTTTGGGCCGCATCTCACTGCTGCCTGCTCTATCCATTGTAGCATCCAGGCACAGATTGAAATCCCCCCCCCAAATAATTGCGGCTGGAGGGGACAACGATATCCTGCGCCACACATCTGAGTAGAATGAGGGATCATCCACATTCAGACCATACACCTTCACAATCAATACACTCTCGCCACTCAATTGCCCATGCAAAATCACCACGCGCCCACAGTCATCTGTTTCTGAACGAATCAAAGTGAATGGTACACTCTTTTTTACCAGAGTTAACACCCCCCTAGAATAGGTAGAGAAAGATGACGCAGCCCTGGCACTCGCCCAGCGTGTGCCTACTTTGCTTGCCGATTCAGTGGTTAGGTGCGTCTCTTGCAAGAGGGCGATTTGCACTCCCATGCGATCCAGATATGCAAACACCGATCTAATCTTTTTAGGCATGTTCAGACCACGTACGTTCCAAGTGAGGAACTTGAGTGTATTATTCATAGTTTAAGTCCAGCCATAATTGAACACATTGGAAGTATGACAGGTAATTTTCACCCAAGGTGCCATTACGTACCCACACAAGGAGTGTCGAAACTAGTATCCTCATCAGTCTGCCTTCCCCGAACTAGCAACCCCAATCCCCCTCCCACTTTAGCAGCCCCAACGTGCCAAAGCCATCCCAACCACCCACTTCGGCTTTCCCAACTGGCCAAAGCCATCCCGAAAATGCCCAAACAAACCCCTATAAAACAACTACACAATAACATGATGTGGGGAACTCCCATACGAGGGGCGTCAGAGAGCTACTGTCCTCCCACGACGTAGGAGGTGGCTGATCAGGTCTAGAACCTGCGTTACAATACACTGTCGGAGTCTAAACCTTAAGGCATCACTCAGCATTTATCTATAATACTTATAACACAATAGAACTGTCCGGGTCCAGCGAACAACATTGGCAGTATACATATGCATCTAGAGAGCAGCAAGACTGCTACATGAAGAATTCTAAAAGTGAACACAACAACAGCCCCCAGCAATCAATCTCAATCATCCTCCCCATGTTCTGGTTCGGCCTCACGCCGGTGTCTGTTAAGTTGCTTAGCATGTTCCATCGCAGCCTTGGGAGTAGAGAAGATCTTGGAACTTCCTTCGGACCCCACCCTAAGTCTAGCGGGGTACAGCATGGCGTAGGGAATACTTTCAGCCTGCAAAAATTTCTTAACTGCACCATATTCACGCCTCGCTGCCTGGACAGCAACAGTAAAGTCAGGAAAAAAGGACAAGTTATTCCCCTGATAGGTAATAGTACCTCTCTCCCTGGCCAGGTGCAGGATAGTATCCCGGTAATTCAATAATCAGGCAATTATGGGACGGGGAGGGGCTCCGGGGACAGGGTGCGCCGCCAAGGAGCGATGAGCACGCTCCACAACAAACATGGAGGAGAGGTGGTCAGCGCCAAATATTTCCGTGAGCATGGCCTCAATGAAGTGCTCCATTCTCCCAGTGTTCGTTGACTCAGGCAGCCCCGTTATGCGAACATTGTTCCTCCTAGAGCGGGCCTCCAAGTCCTCATTCTTTGCCTGTATAAGGGATAACACCTTCTCCATGTTAAGAGCTTTGCTCGTTACCTCCCCGAGGCCATCCTCAGCGTTTGAAACCCTCTGCTCGACCTCACCCATCCTCACCGACTGTTTTTCCAGCTGTGAAGACATATGGTCCAGCCGGTGATTGATAGTAGACATGCTGCCCTCTATAGCTTGAAGACTCCTCTGCATGGCCAGTAGCATGGATTCCAGGCTAGGCGGGCTCTCACCATGTCCATCACCTCAGAATCAGAGGCCGCTTTCTGTTGCGTCCTACCCGACTTTCGCGCCTCAAACGTGAGACGGGGTTGCGTCTTGTCCGGCTTCCCCATAGTTAGTGACAGAGAGGGCAATACCTCAGGAACCACCCAGGAGTATACCAGAAGCGGTAGGTTGCAGGCAAATGAATAGATAGTATAGTGCAGTGAATACCCTATATGCCAACTATCATCAGATCAACAGATCATAAGCAAAATGTGGTGTTTCTGAGACGTGAGGGTGCCCACTCACCCACTGCAGGCACAGGTACAATCCCACCACACCAAGAGCAGTTCTCCAGAGACCTAGAGGGTCAGATCACATGGAAGCAGGTGGACATCCCCTTGCTCATTAGCTCCAGCAGTGAGTTACTGACGATAAGAACACCGCCAGGCCCCCCAGTAGCCAGCAAAGGTACAGCAGCTCCCCCAGATCGGACAGTCGCAGCACAAAGGGTGGGCCAGCACCGCGCATGACTGCAAGGAGCAGCTATCAGCAATCAACGAGCCACAAGCCTCCAACCAGGCCCCTGCGGTAGCCTCAACAGGTCTCACATGAATAGCGATATCCCAAAGCGTGGGGGTCACATCCCAGCAGCCATGCAGCGATAAACTAGCACCATTTAACACCAGGGGCACCACCGTCCATCCAGGAGCATAAGGCCACGGTTTGCTCAGGTCTGCGAGGACACTGCCATCAACGCGACAGCACGCTGCAAGCAGGTAGGATCCAGGACAGCTATCACAACAATGCGACCCCGCTCCTCCGGGAACAGAAAGCAAGCAGCGGTCTTCGTAAAATGACCGGGGCTCCCGTCCGGGGCCCTCACCATGGCATGTCCACTGGGCCCAGCAGCCACCACCCGGCCACGCTCTAGTCGCAAGCGTCACAGGGCCAATACCATGAGGCCCGAGGCCTTGATCTGCGCGCGTAGACCGCAGCGCGCGAGGAGCAGACCGCAGCCTAGGCCCGCACCACCTCCGCAGCCGCGGACCCAAGCAGGCCGCACCCCACTCACCGCAGCCCGCCGCTGGCATCCGTGCAGGCCTCCAGGCCCCTCAGGTGCGTCCGGGGTCCTCGGCAGTCTCCCCTTCAGGTCAGCTCCGCCGGGCGCTGTGCAGGATTGAGCGGAAGCAGTCACCCTCCACCTCCGAGCTCGCGGGGCCTCGTACGGACGAGATGCGGCCCCCACAGCAGAGGTCACGGGGCACAGCAGGCAGTTAGCGGCACAGCAGTCCGCCGCAGACAGCCCGAGGCGACAGCCGCCAACGTTGCGCCCCTTAGCGTCGTCCAGTTCCGACCCTAGATGGCACCAAGTGCTGCAGCCATGTAGCGCGCACTCCCAGCTTGGAAGGCGAAGGGCAGCTCAGGTCCCACAGCTCCAGCGCGATCCACACTTTAGCGCTTCGCGGCAGCGGCCGCCATTTTGCCCAGCCGGCCCGTGCCACTCTCCGCAGCTGATATCAGCCACACCAGGGTGTTTCTCCTCTCAAACAAAGAATCGGTGGCAGCAGAAGGGGCGTCCCATGCGAAACAGCCGTTTTGGGAGTGACGATGCCTTAATATTGCGCAGATCATGGGCGGATAGGAGATCAGCCGGGCAGAGCTGCACTAAAGTGCGGCCATCTTGCCTGGCGCCCTCTAGCGCCCCAGAGTAGTTTTCTTTGATGCAGAATTACTGATAATTATGCAATTATGTCCTGCTTGCATAATTATGAGTAATTTGGGGGATAATAATCCTACAGCGAGAGAACATTTAGTGAGCACGAGCCTGCGCTCGCTGTTTGTGTTCTACTGCATTTAGCGCTATTTCTTTGCATAAAAATGCATTCTTGCACCCATTTTGGATGCAAGGGGGCATTCTCCGCTAAGAAAATAGCGCTAAATGCCAGGAGATATTTGGAAAAAATCCTATCCCAAGAGCACATTTAGTGAGTCGAGTGGCTGCTCGTGCTCACAATTCATGTTCTGCTGCATTTTGCACTATTTTCTCAAATTAAAATGCATTCTTGCACCCGTTTTAAACATGAGAGGGCATTTCTGCGCTAATAGCGCTAAATTCAGAATTACCCTTTGTGCATAATTATGCATAATCTCACACAAAGCTCAGGTAATTTTGCATGGTTACACTATAGTACATTGCACAAGTTACACCCACCCCAAATTTTTATATATTAGCACCCTTCCCTATGGGCTTACAGGGTACTGTTAGGAGTGGTTAACAAAAATATAACAATAGGCTTTTCCTACATGGCAAAGGCATTTTCCCTGCTATTTGTGACTGCAGTGCATTCAAACTACAACGCAGCAAGACCAAATTAATGCTCCTGGCACTCATATATTTTTGCCATATGTGTGGGACGTCTTAATGCAGCCTGCATTTACTGGTGTATCTATTATGTTACTGGACAGTGAAAGAGACCCATTAGGGGAAGTCAATTTTACTTCAATCATTTTAGGACCAGAGCGCACACACTGTGGCACAGAATCATAGCTGCCAAGGTTTCAGATTGCTATGTGTGACATTTCCATAATTTCAGAGTAATTATGAGTGACATTTCACCGACTATGAGTGACACTTTCTCACGAGAAAAATCAAGCAGGTAAGATGAGGGAAACAAATATCTGAAATTACACCAATTTGAGCAACGTGACTGCGTCAGCAAAAACAATTTTTCATAGCATAGCAAGTCAGTGCAACAGTAGATCTTGACTTACACACTCTTCCTGCATGGGGCAACGTAGGTCTGGCCTGTGTCACCATAGCACAGTAAGTAACTGTATGTGTTATAATCTGACACACTGTACAACCAGCACCCACTGACTGCAGGCAGCTGCCTGATCGCGCTCTGTCAAAAAGGAATTTGCTAATTAACACACACACACTCTCTCTCTCTCTCTCTCTCTCTCTCTCTCAGCGCGCTGAGGCTGAATAAACTGAAGCACTATATTTAGGCCTTAACAAGAAATATTTGAATATTTCCTGCCAGGTAACTCCGTGTAACCAGCACTGCTCGACTCACTTTCATTAACTACGTAATGTATTTCAGGAGCTGTATGTAGTGCTGACCGGTCCGGATTAGCTGGTCCAACTGAACAAAGCGACAGTGCGGATTATTAAAAGAAACGTCCAGGACAGGCACATGTGTGAGAGAGAGGGAGGGTGGAGAAGGCAGCCGGCAGGGTGCAACTGCAGCATAAGGGAGTCTGGAGGGCTCACAGGCGCTTTCCAAATTAATGTAATTTGAACAACCTGCTGAACTCAAGAGCCATAGAGTTTGCTGGGAACTGTATACTATGGTGTTTGGACGTTCGGTCGTTCCGAGCTTCGCTCCCCTCCCCCACAGCAACTTTACTTGATTGATCCTGTTCCAACAGGAAAAAAATAAAATTTTTACAGAAACAGAACCCTTCAAGAGCAGTGCAACAGCAGTTTCTGCTTAAAACACCTTGCAAAAAGTAGGTACAGAGAAGACATTCGCAAGCCTCGAAGATAATTAACACTTCCTTGTTTTTCGGAAGTTAGTCATCACACAGCGTTTCAGTTGATGAATTAGGAACACACACTGCAAGCACTTACTTCTTTTCAGCTGTAACACGCCTGCTGGTAGCCGGTGCCCACAACTCGGACTCTCCCAGGCGGCCCCGCCCACGGCAACACGGCTGCTGTGCATGATTTAAAGCTACGGGCTGCTGGTGTGCACTGTACAGGCTGAGGCTGCAGCTGAGGAACCACTCCAGCGGCCAGGTTCACTCAGCTGCCGGTGTGGGTTCGACTCTGTGATTATTAAATTTCCCACAACGGTGCGAGCCAAAACTTTTCTCGGGAACTGTGCTGACTGCGCCTCGGGCGGCAGGAGGGAGGACCCGACCCACCTTAAATAAAGTTGTATGCGAAATGCCGAGGTGCGTGCAGTGCGCCGTGCCCGTGTGTTGTTACATTGAAACAGCAGCTGAGCCAGGCGCCAAGCCTGCCAGAGCACTCCTCAGCTGTGCGCACAGTTACCGCGCGCGTCCACACTAGTTTAAGGTGCATAGAAGCACTCCCGCTTTGACAGCGGAGGAGACGCTATAATGCGTGACTTTCCATTTCAGTGCGGTGATGCGGACCACCACACTGAAATGAGATAGTCTCATGCCTGATGCGTGACACTTGGCAGGACTGCAGATTAGAAGAGTCACAAAACACACAGTCCTAATACCAGCAAAACTAGTGTCCAAGAAAGGGCAAATAAATTGGGGGAACTATGCAGAAATGGCGAATTTGCTACAGTTACCCACATATTTGTAGACTCTGATTGTATATGATTTAGGCATAGAAAGCAAATTGAAGAATACAGCAACAGCCACAACATGTCAAAGTATTTATAATGATTGTGTGCAAAATATTTAGCCATATATTTCATGTGTCAGCTTCTTTAAAAAGAAAATGCTAAATAAAAACAAGCCCGTATGTAAATCAGTTCCGGGAATAGTTGATTAGACTTATTTTTATCTTAGAATCATATTTCAAGCACAACTTTGGCTCTTAAATTACTAAAAGTCCAAAAACTGTAATGAGAATTTGTCTTTTCCGATAAAAAAAAAACAAGCATTAATTCTGATGACAAGGCACGAAGATGCACTTGATTAATCCAACCATACCAATGAGGCCGCTATTGCTGACCCGAAAGACCATTTTTATTGTTATCTAGAAAGTAGATATGAAATTATCATGTAGTAAATATTTCAGCCGTGGTCCGTGCAGGTAACAGAGGTGTGGCCGGGTAAGGGGGAATTTCGAGGGACGAAGCCGAGGGAAAATTAATTATTTATTTAATTTTCCCTCTGCATCGTCCCTCGAAATCCCCCCCCACCACCCCACCGCTGTTACCTGCATGGACCGCTGCTAAAATATTTCCATAAATTGAGTTGGCGTGTCCTTAAAATAAATCTTATTTTAAAATGCATTTTCCACGTTCATTCGCTTCTATGCTCCGGGAGCTGTCTATTAAAGAGACTTAAAGTTATTGCCTCAAAAACAAATACTACTGAGGTAAACGTTAAGGTGCGTCATGGGCTGCAGTAGGTATCCGTTGTGTGATTCAAGTCTAATAATTTAAGTGGAAGGAATTGTGCTGCGTCACATAAAATATTCTCACTACGCTTCGATGCTTGGGGGCTTGTTTAACAGCCCCTTGCGCCGCTGGTGTGTCACTTTTAGGGGCAGATTTACAAGCCCCTAGCAACATTTTTGCGCTGCCTTTGCATCACTTTTTGTGATGCAGTGGCGGCGTAAACAATGCGCCACGTTGCGGCCCATTTACAATGTGACGCATCTAGGGAGATGCGTCACCTTGTAAAGCCCTGTGCCACATTATACCTGAGTCAGGTATAATGTATGCAGGGTGGGCGTTCCCATGCCGGAAAGCCTCGTAGAAGTGACGCAGTGAAATCTACAAGATTTCACTGCGCCACTTCTAGGACACCACTGCGTCAAAACCTTACGCCTGCTTGGAGCAGGCGTAAGGAGTGACGCAGTACAGTAAGTATAGGCCTCCCCATGCATTGATGCGGTTGAGTCTTGCTTGCGACCCGACTCCAGCAATGCGTGACTTTTGCGCCAACAGATGCATCAGAATTTCTGACGCATCTGTCAATCCTTCTGCCATGGTGCGTCGTATTGTAAATACGGCACATCCATGGTGGCGCAAGGGTTTCGCATGGAGGCGCAGGGAAACGGACGCATCTCTACAGATGCGTCAGTTTCTTGTAAATCTGCCCCCTAATATGGGAAAAAGTGACGCACCGGCGGCGGAAGGGGCTGGTAAATAAGCCGCCGAGTTTCAGGCACTCTGTGGTTTATTATATCTGTAAAATTGTAATGCTTACTTTTTACAAGACTCGTGCTGCTGTCACTTCCCTGTCAGATGTTCTTGAAAGTGATGAGCACTGATATTCTTTCATTCGTTTCTCCTCAGGAATGACACTCCGTAAGTAATTGAAAATTAGCGACGTACTAACTGAAGACCAGCGGTAACTAACAGCAGAGTTTATCATGAAAGTGTAAATTGGAAAACAAATTAGTATTTAATGGAGTGCTAATTCACTACTTTAAAAAGAGTAATGATTTGCAGGGGAAGCAGCTCACAACTTCTTGCAAGGAGGAGCTGGTGACAGATGGAAGAAGTGTCTATTTTCGCATCATAAACACATTTATTTAATCTTACAAATAAAGTCACTGAAAATTCTCATCAAAAGAGGACCACATTATGAGGGGTACGCAAAATGAAAATTTTCAAAAATGGTATTTAGGGTACCTTAAGTGAAATTGAACACAAGGGCATATGAAATCCGCTTTTTTTGCATGGTCACCCTGATTTGATTGCCTTTTAGCTGAAACTTATTTTTGCTAGCTTTAGAACTCTGTGCACTTTACCCCAGCTAACCAGTATTAAAGTGTCTGTGCTTCCCCTTTTAACATAGTTGAAGTGGAATACTCCTAATTGGTATGTTTAACTTCTCTTTAAGCCCCTAGTACATGTAAAAGTACATGGTATTGTGTACACTAGGGCTGGAAAGCACAGCTTCTTCCGGCTTCGGCACCTAGCTCTCTTGATGTATCTCTCCATTAAAAGCAAAGTCCGGATCGGAAGTCGGAAAAGTGATAACTTTGGATTGGAAAATGTCACTTTTAGAAAGATAGCATTTTCTTGTCATTACTATTTAGGCCTTCTGCCACTGTACTGGGTCACATGAATGTGAATTAATAAGTGATAACTGGAGGCACAGTGTCAAGAATGATTTGCATATGGCTGGGTCTAAACTGGGGTATATGGTGAGCAAAAGAACAATGGTTTTAACCCAGATCATTGACTCGGGGTGAATGTTTGATTTGCTCTGCATTCCATCCATCATTTGTGTGTCTTTTGTTTTCTCGCCCTAAGTGCGCCGGGTATGCCCAGACATGGGTCCCGGGCTCACTGTGCCACTGGATGCAAGCTAGCCTGGCTGATGAGGGGTGATGCCCTGAAACCGGTCCCAGGATGCTTGTTTCCGGTCCAGGGAGGACCTGGCTTGGCAGTTCGGGGTGGACTGTTCCCATGAGGCACAGGGTCAAGACTTATTTGCATATGGCTGGGTCTAAACTGGGGTGGCATGGTGAGCAAAAGAACAGATGGATTTAACCCAGGTCTCTTGACTAGGGGTGAATGTTTGATTTGCTCTGCATTCCGTCCATCATCTCTCTGTGACTTTTAACTTTGGATTGGGAACAGCTAAAGATAAGTTGTTTATACTCAAATGAATTGCAATTTAAAACACTCTTCAATGGTGCAGTTAGATTTTTAGTCACAATTCTGAAAATGCCACGTTTAGAAAGTTGAATAGGTAAAGGTGACAACAATGGATTTACTTGAAGAATTGTTGTATAACTTGACATTACTTTCTAATGCCTATCACTTACATTTCAAATTCATTCATTATATTTCAGCGTGCATGACATGGTTTTGACAAAAAGAAAACAAGTAGTAGTAATGAGCAAACCTATAAATTAGATTCACTTTTGGTTCTGCAGCTCTGACCATATCCCAAATGCAAATGTTCACAGAATGACAAGATTGGGCAACATGAGGTTACATTGTATTGGTTCAGTGAAATATCACCTTGCCCCAATCTGTACACATCTACAGGGGGGCAACAGCAATATGCACAGGTCATTTGTGCATCTTCAAGCAGGTAACAGATGAGAATTATTTTTAACTGTATCACTATTGTCATTAACATAGCTGCATATGTGTTCAAATGTCCTCACTGAGGGCCTTATTTATGAAGTCCTTGCGACACTTTTGCGCCGCCATTACGTCACTTTTCGTGATGCAGCAGCGGCATAAACAATGTGCCGGGCTGCGCCATATTTACAAAGTGATGCATCTAGGCAGATGAGCCACCTTGTAAAGCCCTGCACCACATTAGACCTGCGCCACGTATAATGTATGCAGGGTAGACGTTCCCACGTAAAAAAGGGTCATAGAAGTGTTGCAGTGAAATCGATGAGATTTCACTGCAACACTTCTAGGACGCCACTGCGCCAAAACCTTAGGCCTGCCATATGGCAGACGTAAGGGTGGCACAGTGCCATAGGTACAGGCCTACCCCATGCATTGCTGGAGTTGCGTCATGCTTGCGACACAACTCCAGCAATGCGTGACTTTTGCGCCAACAGATATGTCAGAATTCCTGACATATCTGTCATTTTTTGTGACATGGAGCACCGTACATTAAATACGGTGCATCCATCGTGTCACAATGAGGGCGCAGTGAAAACTGTTGCATCGCTGTTTTATTGCAGTAATGCAACAGTTTTCATAAATGAGGCCCTGAATTTTTTAGTGCAGAATTTT
This sequence comes from Calotriton arnoldi, assembly GCA_963921515.1. NCBI lineage: Eukaryota > Metazoa > Chordata > Amphibia > Caudata > Salamandridae > Calotriton > Calotriton arnoldi. The sequence goes on from CAWUFW010000666.1 coordinate 901,138, forward strand.
AAGAAAGGCATGTTTGGAAGAATGGGCATGTATGTGTACATACATATATTTGTATTTCTCAGGCATTTGCTTGGCTTGGAAGTTATTGAGTTCTGAATAACACAAAGGCAAGCAGCAAGCAATTGAGGAAGTAAATGGATACATCTGCATTGGATAAATATAGAATGGATATTTTCCACATTGTTTAAAAGACTTCAAGAAAACTACATTTTATTTTATGCACACTCCAATGTACAAAAAAGGACTGCATTATTCAAAAAACGAATCTCTGAGATAACAGAACTAAGGTTCACGAATCCTACCTGGGAAATACTGTTGACAGGTGACTTCAATTCCAACCTAATACACACATCGGATGAAATGAGCACTTGGCAGCTGGGAACGCAATCTGGGCGGTCCAGCCTCAGGCCAGTCACCCTCAAAAATGATCTGACCTCAATGGGCAAAAACTAGTCACTACCCTGGAACATCTGGGCTTGAGGTTAATTAATGGCAGAACTCAGGATGATAACCCTCCCAGGCTGACACATTATGGTGCGAACTCAGAATCAGCAATAGACTTCACAATCCTCTCTTTGCCACTACCAAAACATTTAAGGAAATACAAAGTCAAATACACAACGCAAAATGATCACTCGTATCAACACCTGGAGCTGAGTTTAAACTCCCCCAAGACACGTGACTTCACCAGTGGAAATAGAAAACTTAAGAACAGCCAATTTGAAGCGCTTAAGATGGACACACCACTCACTACCGAAGCTGCCTAACAAGGCAAAAGACATACTGGAGTCTAGTAACGCACCCCACTCTACCTTCATGGAAGCCTGGGAGTCCTTCTCAACAAGGCTTCTAATACATGGTCTGGTTCTACATTTTACCATGATGCAAGTGGTTAAGCATCCAGACCGTCTGATGAAAGAGTCCTAAACTTTGAGAAATGAGCTAAGATGGGCAATTAGGAATGCTAGAAAACCCAACGTCTCAACTCACACATGGGAGAGAATAAAAAACTTGAAGAAGCAATACAAAAAACAACTCTGGGAAGAGCAAAAAACAAATTCCGATGAGTTTTGGGCAAAACTCCTTTTCAACATCAAAAAAATCAATACCGGAGCTTTATGGGAAATTGTTAATGGCATCAGCAGAGAAGTAAGAGTAATAAACTGCTCAAGTGTGCCGGAGAAAGCCGGGTAGCCCACCTGGCCATGACATTCACCAAGGGCACACAAAGGGAAATCCCAGAACAAGATCAAAGCAACGATGCCTGGGTCGGCAAAGTAAAAGAGCTGTATACATCCAAAACATGTAGGATCTTATATCGTTCATTTGTGCTGGTCAACCAATACTATACAACAGCAAGGGTGGTAAAAGTGATTACGGCAGGACGAAGAGATGGGGCACTAGGCCCAAATGGTATCCTGCAGGCCATCTACAAGTTAGACCCTAAATACTGGGCAATCCTGCAATTTGCACTTTATAAGGAGGTGGAAGGAACAGGCACAAGGGCTCAATAATTAACCCGGTCTTCAAGGATGGGACCGGATTAACCCTGCTAACTACAGGCTAATTAAGCTTATTCACTCGGAAGCCAAATACTATGCATCACTAATTCTGGAGGATCTAGTTGAGGAGTCATATTTCAGTAGTCTGGTTCCCATCAACCAAATAGGGTTTCGGAAAGGATTAAGAACTACTACCAACATCGTAGCAGTAGCAACAATTGCTGACAAATGTAAGCGCTTAAAGAAAAAACTGCATCTGTGTTTTATAGATTCTAAAGCTGCATTTGACTGGGTGGACAGAGCTCTTCTGTGGGGAAAACTAAGGCGGTGGGGCCTCTCTGACAAAATCCTCTCTGCCATTGTGCAACTGTATACACGTACTTGTCAAGTAGAATTCCCACAGAAGTCGGCCTTAAGCAATGGTGTGTTATTGCCCCACATTTGTTTAACTTGTTTATGGCTAACTTGTCTCCAAGGCCCGATCAGATAAACTCCCACCCGCCGAGACAAGGACCTCTAATCCTGACTCACCTCTCATATGCAGATGATATTGTCCTACTGAGCCACACAAGAGTTAGATTGCAGAGATCAATCACAAAACTAGTAGAATATGCCAAGGTCAACAAATTAGAAATAAATATGTCAAAAACAATGTCCATCTGGAATCGACTTGGCCCCCCACTGATTAAACTTGGAGACGAGATCTTAGAGGAAGTCAGTGGTTACAAATATCTGGGCCTGTATATAGACAAGAAATTTAATTTCCAATTGCACACACAGTACATTGTGAAGAAAGGAAATGCGCTGACCTATGCCTTTTGTGTTTTTGCCAAGAAGCTGGACAGCCCCTCTTTCAAGCCATTATGGGCAGTTATTGCTGCAAAATTACTCCTAACGGTGGCTTACGCAAATGATGTCATGCACAGAAAAGGTGCCTTGGTTTTGGATAAATGCAGACAAACTCGTAAAAGCGAGTTCTTGGTCTGCTGCAGAATACCTCACCCATACAAGTTTGATTGGAATTTGGTCTCGTGCAACAAACCATAGGGAGAAGCTACCTTACCATCAAAACTTGGTACGTACAAAAAATGGATAAACCAAAGTAGACCACTAATTAATGCCCTGTGGCAGTCTTTGGAAAAGGACCCTCACCCGACTTACAGCATATCCATGTGGTCTTCATTGGAAGAAACAAATAAAATTGACCTATGGCACTTGAACTTACCTCATCCTGCTTTTTGCCATGCTATAAATAAAGTTGCAAAAATACATTCACTTAGAAATGACAAGCACTTACTAACCACCCGTACACATGCCTGGATGGTACTACAACCTTATAATAATCTAAAGCCGACAGCCTATCTATCCATACATACATACCTGGTGCACCTAAAGAGAAAGCTGATGGCAATCCCATTCGGTGTACTGCCATCCTTGGCCGATCAACCATCATGTAAAATATAAAGGCCCAAAGTCATGCAGTTTGCGGGGTGCCATGAAGGGAGACATCATACATCTGGTTTGTATATGCCCGCTTTTAAAGAATGCTCATATTTTATTACTGAAAAACATTTTCAAGGACTGGGGCATCCGAACCTGCAGGATGGCTATTGTAAAGAGCCTCATTCCCTTTTACCCTGAGATCAACTGTAAATTGATGACATTTCTGGTTTTACATGAAAAATCATTTAAATGAAGTATTTATATCAGTGGAAACAAAATTTAAATGATAGAGGTACTTGAATGTAACCTACCACCAATTACAGATGATTTTATCAGCACCGCAGCACTTTGCAAATGATTGCACCTTTTAGTGGACTAGATGCTACTGTTTCCATGGTAATAATCCGTCTGATCTGCAGACTAACTGTAAATTGAAGATGCTCCTGGTTTACAGGAGAAATCATTTCAATTGATCTTATTGCCAGACCACACTCCAACATCAGGGGCATTTATACTCAATCTACTAACAAACTTAGATGTTTAACATGTTTACCAGCTCTGTGGCACTTTATTGACGATTATACTCCTCGGTGGTTCAAGAGTCGATGATCCTATGGCACTTAGTAAGCAGGAAGCTCGACGGTCCAATATTGCACCAATAAAAAAGTAGAGTTGGCCTTCGATGATAACACTACTCTACGATCCTACACACGATTCTGACTGTAGACAATTTTATGGTGTAATTTTGAGTAGAACATGTCCTTTTGATGTTTTATTTATTAGGAAATAATAAATATGTAGCCCGGTGGTACAAGTCCTAGTAACAAATCAGGATGTTTTAAATCATGTTGGGGCATATTATCAACGGCCAGCGATAATTATCGCTGGCCGTGCTGAGCGCCAAATTCCCTAACGCAGGCTATCTCTGCTATTTATCGCCCTGGTAGCGCGTTATTAACAACGCGTTTCCCCAGGGCGATAAGAATTCCAGAGATAGCGAGGTTATCGCCGTTTTGCAGGGAACATCGCTGGTTTTCCAGCGATGTTCCCTGCAAACGGCGATAGCACCTGCTGATACGACCCTGTGGTCGTATCAGCATAATCCATCCCCTATGTCTAACATAGGTAAGTCAGGATTTTAGCAGACGTTAGATTTTGGCGAAAACGGCCGTTTTCGCCAAAATCTAACGTCTGCTAAAATCCTATGGGCTGCCTTGTTAATATCGCGATGTGAACATCAGCGATATTTTCAAGGCAGTCCATCCGAGGTACGCCAGTGACGCTTTCACTTTGCATCTCATTAGAGATGCAAAGGGGGCGTCGGGAAAAGGGTGCTAACATGCGATTATGCATGTTAGCACCCTCTTGTTGATAGGGCGATAGTTTTATCTCCGTTTTTCTGGCTTTTAAAGCCAGAAAAACGGAGATAAAGCCCTTGTAGATATGCCCCGTTGTGTCTATATTTTAAGAGACAGTTAGTCATTATGTACTACACTTCGCGAAGATTTTATGTGTTTTATGTAGTTCTGTGTATATGGTAACATTGTGATGGTTTTTATTAACTTAAAACAATAAAGTTTATTTCACTCTCACTTACATTTTGTTTTTTTGGGTCTTGCTTGTTGCTGAAGATCTATTGTGACTAACATAATGCATGACTGCACAGCTTTACTGTCTGTTTGACTTCCCTGATTCAATGGCTTTCCTTTCAATTCTTTTATTTGTCCCACCCAGGAAAATTTCTTTTTTATTATCTTTTGATTGACTTGGCGTAAGACCTGGCACAGCAGTACATCTGAGGAACATTTTTTTTTCCACATCTCTCTAACTTTTCCCGCACCTCCCCTCATTATTAGTCTATTCACACTCCTCCCTCATCAACTATTTTACTAAAACCATTCCTTCCAGTGCCATCCACCATGCTATCAGTGGGCAGCCATCTTAAAGTGTTTTTTAACCATTCTAAGATGACCAGCAGCCATGTGTGCACTTATGGTGCACAGGAGCATGTGGATATCTTGATATCTCTTTGGTACATTGAAAGAAATTGCATTCAAAGATTGCCACTGCATTTGCATGTGCATCTATGATGGCTATCTTTGTAAGGATGTTTCTAAAGGGCCCCATAGCACATGTGCTGCTGCCGACAGCCTAGGTGCCTGCATACACAAGCATGACAAGTCAAAACTACTGTCAATTTGTTCCCAGTACATTGGAATGGAGATTCATGAGCCTTCATAGGCATGCTGATATTAAAGAAACAAGCTTGCAGTGTCCACAAAAGTACCCTTCCATCACTGGGAACAGTGTGTTGTGAACACTGCTTGAGAACTCAGGGCACTGCAGAATCTCCAGTAGTGCATGTGCCAGAGGAACACTTGGGACTGGGACTTTTAAAAGTCACTAACGGTGAGCATCATAGCAATGCACTGGACAATTACACCGTATGGTTGAAAAATATATCAATAATGATATGATTGTAGAGTCCATATTGCCACTGCAGAAGAGGCAAATTGTCAATGTTTAATGTTAATACATGTACTTCTAGGGATGCAATATTAAATACTAATCTTGTATCTCGGGAAGGGGACTAGGAAGAAAAATAATAAACCACCATATAATAGTAGTTAAAAATACAAGTCAATGGTGAAGTCGGATTTTCCTAAATACTACTTGAAAGTAACTTTTAAAAATGTACCTTTGCCCTGCCTGACGTCCCTGGAAGATTAAATATGCATTTTGTTCCCCTACTTCGACCAGCCAGTAATTAGCATTTAAATAGGTATGACTGTGAACTTGCTCCCAGAAGCAGTGGGACTCTCCTTGACATTCCAGTGCCACAGCATGTATTTTGATAGGTCTGCTGGGCATGCATTTACCTTTTGGGGCATACTTCAAAGGAAGGAAACAATGTCAAAACACTTGTGTGTATCCACTGTCTGGTTGCTGATAGCTCAGCTATGATTTTACCAGACTTCTGACTCTGAGGCCAAGGTTTGGTGTGGTGGAAGACTTCGGCCATCTTGAAAATGCCCAAGGTGGGTAGGGTTATCTCCAGTAACTTTTACATCATTGGTTAGGGTGTCACCCACTAGCTCGTACCAGGCATAAATGTGGCACCTACAGCCACCTACTTCAGAACACTCCTGGACACAAGGAAGATCAAAACTTGCGCTCTGTAACTTGATAAGAGCACTGAAGGACTGACTTGCTCTTTCTCTTGTATTCAGGACAAAGATTTGAACTCCAAGGGTCACACGACTGACCTCCTGTTCAAGATACAGGGATACAACAAGGTACAACAGGCCTTCGATTCCTGCAACTGACCAGCTTGAACATTGACTATCATTTTCACTTTGTGCTTTTTGGTGCTATTTCTACTTACAACATTAAAAATTGATAACTCTCGTGCCCCTTATTGCATTTTTGTCAATTTGGCGTAGTTTTGTTTATTAAGTTGTACTATATTTTTCTAATTTGTTTGGAGATTGTTACTGTTTTGCATTTGGACTTTATTATTGTTTTAGTATTGCATACATACTTTACACATTGCCTCTAAATTAATTCTGTCTGCTCTGTGCCATAGCTGCCAGGGGGTAGAACTTAGGTTTATTTGGAGAATTTAGTGGGTCGCACTGACAAGAACTGTGATTATTACCTGAGGGGGTTACTTACCCCTTCAACTAATAACCAAAATTCTCACAAATAACTGTTCCATCTTAGATAAAACCCAGGTTTCTTGAGCTGTTCACAGCACTGACAGTGTTTTAGTTTATGGTTGGGAGGGATTTGGCCACTTCTAATAGTTAGGCATGTTACTTTTGTTCCTCACAGGTACAGCTGCAGCCCCCTGAGGTTACGATTGAATCAAGGCAAGTGGTCCTACAGGAAGAGTGTGTCTGAGTATGGCACTAGCTATGTCACTGACCTTGTGTCTTTGGGTTTTTTCTGCAGCAGAAACAGGAATTCTGGATGGGCAAAAAGTGGACTGGGGCATGAGCCCTGAATGCAAAGAGATTGGCTTCAGAAAAAAGAAGTTCAGATTAACACTTAAGCATATTCATCAAGTGGCAAGAGTGGCAGTGCAAACGGTCTCTTCCAAAGGCGAATGATAGGTGCATGCGTGAATAGTGTGAAATATAAAACTTTTTTTCTCTGAAACTATTACAAACAAACAGTGACAATGAGAATAGAAGTCACATTTCCTATGCATGTGCCACATTTGCCCTGTCCCCTAGCAACACTGGAATATTTAATTTGTGAGGATAAATCACGTTTCAGAGATCTCCGTACAGATGGAATGTATTCCTTCTTGCAAATGCACATAAAAAAATCTCTTCATAGGAAAATTATTTGTCCCCTTTGAGAAAGCCTTCCCCCTAGACCCCCCACCTATCTCCTTCCCACCCTAGATTTGAAGCAAGGCCAGTCTGATCCTGTAGTAAACTCCTAGCCCTTCCATAGTGAGAATAGGTTAAATTGTACTTTTGGAATGTTGACAAAAGTCAAAGGTTAATGGACATTCATCTTTCAAGACAATCCACACCTTGAAACATCCATTTTCACATCCCCCTAGCGGATTTGTGGTGGCAGAGACCTTCGCACTCATGACAGAGATTTTAGCCCCTGTAAATGGGCCTATGGCTGCCAGGAACCCCTTTCAAAATCCTGTCAGGTGTATAAAAAATAAAATGTGTCATGAAGTTAAGTTAAAGTTACTTTAAGTTTGTGAATTGGGCCTATTGACTAGAATGGCAGTCTGAGCCTAATTCCACACTTCAGAAAAAAGCACAAAATACTCTTTGGAACCAAACAAAGGGGGTCATTACAATCACGGTGAGATTGCCACCTACAGACCCAGATTCACTAACATTTTATGGCGATTATGTGGCACAAAAGAGATGTGAACTGGGACAAAAGTAGCAATAAATTATTGCTATGCTTACCTTTGCAATACTTTGAGTGAAAGGGCATTCCATAGGTGGTACTTGGGTGTTCCCATGCAACCACTCATGGGCTCTAATGCATATTATTACCTACTAACATAAGTAGATAGTGATTTGCATTAAAAATACACTTACTCGAGGCAGGAGTAATGTTAGAGAAAAGTTTTCTTTTTCCAAACATTTCCACATTCGCATGTGTGTGGTACTGTGCAGTCAAAACACAAACTTGTAAAAGCAATAAACTATGTCTAAGCATAGGGGTCTATTTACAAATGTAAATTTACATGTGTAGATTTACTTGTGCAAGTTAACATTACTACTTTTGACTATTCACCATTTCAAAGTGTACACTTGCATGTCCTCACCCACTGAAACCAAAGAGTGGAGCCAATTTTACAAGTGAAAAGTTACTACTGGTAACTTTCCACAGGTAGGCGGAGGTCTCTGTCACCAAGTTTGAGATCTCCCTATGGTAAAGTATAAGAAATGTAAAAATGTTTATTAAACTTTAAAGAATTAGTAAAATATTTTAATGTTAAATACTAATGTAAAATAATTATCTCTCTTTCTCTCGCTCTCTCTCTCTCTCTCTCTGTCTGTCGCTCTCTCTCTATATATATATATATATATATATATATATATATCCACAACTCTCGTCGCATTTCCTTCACCAGAAGAACGAGTGCAGACCACAAGTAGGTGCAAATCTTATTTTTTGTTGTTTATTGAGTTACATCTGCCATGACGCGTTTCTGACGTTACCGGCCTTGATCACATGACAACGCTACAAATGGTGATCGGCTCTTTTAAAGTGACAAGTGCTCCACATGTGGTTAATAGACATGGTTGAAAGACTTTCCTATTGTGCAAATAAAGCATAATATGCGGATAAATCCGCATTTGATTGCATCACATCGATATTTCCATACCCATATTGGTATTTATGCAGTGTAGATATTTTCATTGATGATTCACATTTTTTTACTGCATGACACAGTGCAATTCCAATAATGCTGCATTTACTCACATATCATTAATCATATGTGCAAATGAAATAAGTGAATATATTTACTATATTTTCCCCAAATACTTCCCAGCCAGGATTTGTTCTCAAATCTATTCCTTTAAAGTGACAAGTGCTAGCTAACTACCGGGTATGGTCAACTAATACATTTGATAGATCATAATACTAGTATAAATACTTTTTATTTATTATTTTCTCCCATTATGGATTTGGCCTCAATATATTTTCCTACATTCGGCAGATATAGGATATCTCTTGTAATCAGTCGAATACAATTATCATACACTGCCAGTCCTATCATATCTATACCATATCTCGGTAAAAATTATGTGCGAAATTCTAAAGTGTGTATGTGCCTTCACATAAAAATCCTTACCTGCCAGGATTTTATTAATATATATATACATATACATATTGCCTATTGGCGGTCACCAGTAGGTAGTTATAGGCAGGACCAAGTTTCCACAGGAAGAGCTTTATTTCAGTTGCCAATATCTTTGGCGTTGTTTGACGAATCTTCACAGAAGTTTCAAAACAAATACGCCACTCACTTCAGCTGGTTTTGTATGAGTAAAATCTGACCCTAACTATAACGTCCCTGTAACCTTTGTTTTTTTTAGTGAATTTCTAAGGTTTTTGTATTTCTATCTGCTAAACATAATGTCCTTGTAACCTTTGTTTTTTCAGTGAATATATGTATATGTATGTGTATATATATATATTCACTGAAAAAACCATAGGTTTTAGGGACAGTTATAGTTAGTTGGACATTGCACTCGTACAAAACCCGTGAAATTCCCCCGTTATAGTTAGTTCAGCTAACTATAACTCACGCCCCGCAATGCACTGCTGATGACGTCACATATTACATCACTCATGACATGGTCAGTGACATCACTGATGACATCACTGATGACATCATCCAGTGACTGTGTGTTTCTGTAAAGTTTAATTTTGTTTTATATATATGCCAAGCTGTATTGAGGAATGAGTGGGTGTATAAGTGTCTGTATGGAGGATTTAGTAGGTACGTGACTGACTGTATAAGTGAGTGATTAAACGTATCTTACTGAATGCATGGGTTAGTGACTAAACTGGGTGAATGTCTGAATCCGTCTGTCTGTTGCTGTGTAAGTGGCTGCATGGGTTTGTGAATAGCTACATGAGTGTCTATATGAGTTATTGATTGGTTGTCTGAGTATCTGTATGGGTGCCTGAGTGTTTGTGTGGGTGGGGTGTGTGCGACTCTGTGCATAGATGTGTGAGTGGGTGATTCACTGGGTGGATGGTTTCAAGAGTGCATCTGTGATAGACTGTATGGGTGGGTAAGTGTGTGTAAGAGTGTGTTAGTGAGTGAATGTATGTCCCAGTGGTACATGTGTGAGTAACTACATATGTGAAAGGCAGTATATATGTGTGTTGGAGTATATAAATGGCTATAAGTGAGAGTGTGTGATTGTGAGAGTGGCTGTATGGATGAGTGTGTGCTTGTATCAGTGATTGTATAAGAGCGTAAAAATGTGCTAGTATTTGTATGAGTAAGTGAGCTGGTGTGTGTATGACTGTATAGGTGAGTAAATGGCAGTGTGAATAATTATTTGCATGACTGACTAGGTGTGTGAGTACCTCTATGGATGAGTGGCGGTGTGTGAGTGTCTATATAGGAGTATGAGTGCATATGATAGTCCTGTACTGAGTGACCGTAAGTATGAGTGATTGTACGGGTGAGTTAGTGGATGTGTGTGTAGACCTAAGAATCAGTGAGTGGGTATGTAGTTATTGGTGTTGGAGTGTCTATGGTTTTGCGAATGGCAGTCTGTTATTTAGAGTGGGTGTATCAAAGGTTATATTAGGGTGTGAGGAGGTGCATCAGATTATCACGTGGATGATGTCATCAGTGATGTCATCAGTGATGTCATTTGAGATGTCATCAGTGATGTCATCAGTGATGTCACTGACCATGTCATGAGTGATGTAATATGTGACATCATCAGCAGTGCATTGCGGGCGCGAGTTATAGTTAGCTGAACTAACTATAACGGGGGAATTTCACTGGTTTTGTACGAGTGCAATGTCCAACTAACTATAACTGTCCCTAAAACCTATGGTTTTTTCAGTAAATTTCAAAGGTTTTTTAAATGCTAATTTCTAACTATAACTGTCCCTAAAACCTATGGTTTTCTCAGTGAATTTCAAAGGTTTTTTAAATGCTAATTCCTAACTATAACATGTCTGAAACCTATGTTTTTTTTCAGTGAATTTCAAAGGTTTTGTAAATGACAATTTTTAAATGTATTAATTGTTATATTTATTTTTTGGATACTGATTTACTACATTTTTTTAAACTATTTATTTTTACATATTTTATTTTTTAAATTACATTGTAATTACATTATACATTACATTACAAAATATACTTTCTCTGAATGAATTACTTTAGTTTAAATACTTTGCAAATAGGCAATAGACTTTTAAGTACAGTAGTTACAGTTGTTGCAATGGGCAACACAATTTCAAACACAATGCAACATTGAGCTCAATGTGAATGTCTAGTTAAATGCAATTAGTTACTTTCGGATTACTTTTCTAACCACAGGACTGGATCCTAGATTCAGTCCTGGGACATCTCCTGTAAACAGTTGAGTAAAAGCGTTTTGGTTACAGTAGTGATTTTTAAGGAATATTATTGTATTTTAAAAGTTGACACTTAGAAACTTTTTCACATAGAATCACCAATGTTATCCTATGGGAGGAAATTCACTTAGCAGGTAAGTAGTGTTATCGTTACTTTTTCTTACTCAGTGTTGGATCCTGGATCCAGCACTGGTGCATCTCCTGTAAACAGTTGAAAGAATGCGTTTAAGTCATACAGGCGATTTTTAAGGAATATTTGTAGTTTGTGAAAATCGACACTTTGAAACTTTTCTGCTGAAAACCAGACAATGGATTCCTATGGAAGGAAATATAAGTTACTGGTAAGTACGGTTAGAATTACTTTTCAGGGTCAGTGCTGGGCTAAAAGATGCAGAACTGGGTTCTCTCCTGATAACAGGTGAGTAAATCGGAATTCGTATTTCGGCTGATTTTAGAGGAATATTTGTATGTTTCAAAAATCGACACTTGGAAACTTTTTCAGCAAAAAGCAGGCAATGATATCCTATGGAAGGAAATTCAAGTTACTGGTAAGTACGGTTAAAATTACTTTTCAGGATCAGTACTGGGCTGAAAGATGCAGCACTGAGGTCTCTCCTGATAACAGGTGAGTAAATCGGAATTCGTATTTCGGCTGATTTTAGAGGAATATTATAAAGTTCCAAAACTGCACACTTAGAAGAATTTCCAAGTGAAACCAGTCAATGTTAGCCTATGGAAGGAAATTCAAGTTACTGGTAAGTACGGTTAGAATTACTTTTCAGGATCAGTACTGGGCTGAAAGATGCAGCACTGAGGTCTCTCCTGATAACAGGTGAGTAAATCGGAATTCGTACTTCGGCTGATTCTAGAGGAATATTATAAAGTTCCAAAACTGCACACTTAGAAGAATTTCCAAGTGAAACCAGTCAATGTTAGCCTATGGAAGGAAATTCAAGTTACTGGTAAGTACGGTTAGAATTACTTTTCAGGATCAGTACTGGGCTGAAAGATGCAGCACTGAGGTCTCTCCTGATAACAGGTGAGTAAATCGGAATTCGTAGTTCGGCTGATTCTAGAGGAATATTATAAAGTTCCAAAACTCCACACTTAGAAGAATTTCCAAGTGAAACCAGTCAATGTTAGCCTATGGAAGCAAATTCAAGTTACTGGTAAGTACGGTTAGAATTACTTTTCAGGATCAGTACTGGGCTCAAAGATGCAGCACTGAGGTCTCTCCTGATAACAGGTGAGTAAATCGGAATTCGTAGTTCGGCTGATTTTAGAGGAATATTTGTATGTTTCAAAAATCGACACAGAAACTTTTTCAGCAAAAAGCAGGCAATGATATCCTATGGAAGGAAATTCAAGTTACTGGTAAGTACGGTTAAAATTACTTTTCAGGATCAGTACTGGGCTCAAAGATGCAGCACTGAGGTCTCTCCTGATAACAGGTGAGTAAATCGGAATTCGTTGTTCGGCTGATTTTAGAGGAATATTTGCACAATGGTGAAGGAAGGGGGTGGGGCCTGTGGCGCGTTTTAAGTTGGAGAATTAATTCCTCCTCAATCCCGAGGGACCCTAGGGGCCAACTAGCCCACCAGATACCTCCAGTATGCGCCAGAGAGCTGCGTTGCAGAGAGGTGTTCAGAGGCCATGCCCCTTTTTACACCTCTCTGCAACGCAGCTCCGTGGCGCTTTCTGGACATACCTGGTGGGCTAGTTGGGCCCCAGGGACCCTCAGGATTGAAGGGGATTTAATTCCCCATCTTAAAACGCGCCACGGGGCCTGTTTGCACACATGTCACCTGAAGCCCCGCCCCTCCCTTCACCACTGTGCAAACGCGCCCGTGGCGCGTTTTAAGTTGGGGGATTAAGTCCCCTTGAATCCTGAGGGTCCCTGGAGGCCAACTAGCTCACCATGTACCTCCAAAGCGCCACAGAGCTGCATTGCAGAGAGGTGTAAAAGGGGCGTGGCCTCTGTACACCTCTCTGCAACGCAGCCCCTGGCGCATACTGGAGGTTCCTGGTGGGCTAGTTGGCCCCCAGGGACCCCCAGTATTTAAGGGGAATTCGTTCCTCATGTGCAAACGCGCCAGGGGCGCGTTTGCAGAGTGGTAAAGGAAGGGGGCGGGGCCTGCGGCCCGATCGTTTTTTTTTTGTTTGTTTTTTTCCCCCCCAAGGGGAGCTGTGTGGCCCCCCTTACTTTTTCCTATTTTTGGGCCCTGGGGACCCCTCCCATGGCCGAATCCGGCCCCGGGGACCCCATCCCCCAGGGCATGGCCACACTTTTAAATACATTTTTAAGGAGGGGGGCTGCGTGGCCCCCCTCCTCAGGCCTCCTTTTGCCCCGGGGACCCCACCCCCCAAGGCAGGCCTTTATTTTTTTTGTTATTTTTTTTTTAAATATTATTTTTGGGGAGGGGGGCCGCGTGGCCCCCTCCCGGGCCACTACTTGCCCCGGGGACCCCATCCCCCAGGGCTGGCCCTATCCTTTGGGGTCCGTGGGGGACCCCAACTCCCCACGGACCCTGCCGGCTCCCCGCCTCCTGCGGGAGCCGGCATTGCTTTCCACATGGGGAGCTGCTAAGATGCAGCTCCCCATGTGGAAAGCAATTTGCTTTGGATATTGGAAGCGAGAGCAGGTTTCCTGCTCTCTCTTCCAATATCCAAAGCAGTTTGCAATGACAGGACGGGAGCCGCGAGGCTCCCGTCCTGTCATAGCAAACTACAGTGTCCCGGGTAGGCACCCGGGACACTGCAGGAGCCGACCCTGGGGGTGGTGGTCCCCAGGGCCATTACAGGCTCCAGGAGGGGCCGCGCGGCCCCCTCCCTCCATTGACAAAGCCCCGGGAGGTGGTGGTCCCCGGGGCTCTGAGGGTCCGTAATGGACCCCCATATTGAAATTTTTAGTGCCCCGGGAAGGTGGCGGTCCCGGGCGTGTGGGGGCTCGAGCCCCCCACACAGGTAATTTAAAAAAAAATTATTAAAGAAGCCCCGGGGAGGTGGCGGTCCCCGGGGCTGCGGGAGGGCCGAGAGCCCTCCCGCACCATTTATTTTTAAAGCCCCGGGGGGGGTGGCGGTCCCCGGGGCTTGGGGGGGCCTTAGAGGCCCCCCACATATTATAAATTGGCCCGGGGGCCATTTAACAACGAAGCGCGGGAGACCGCGCTTCGTTTTTTTTTTTTTTCGGCAAGATTCGCATCCCGCCGATTTTTTGGGGATGAAAAAATGCTTTTTTATGCCCAGGGGGTCCTTGTGGGACCCCCTGAGCAGACCTAGGGGGTCAGGGTGTTTCTACCCTGCCCCCTTTGTGCGTTTTGCGCACTTGTTTCTTTTTTTTTTTCTCGGCGGGATCCGCGCACCCTAAGCACATCCCGCTGATTTAAAAAAAAATGCTTTTTCTGCCCAGGGGTCTTTGTGGGACCCCTGAGCAGACCTAGGGGTCAGGGTGTTTCTACCCTGCCCCCTTTGCGCTTTGCGCACTTGTTTCTTTTTTTTTTTCTCGGCGGGATCCGCGCATCCCGCCAATTTAAAAAATAAATAAATGCTTTTTTCTGCCCAGGGGGTCTTTGTGGGACCCCCTGAGCAGACCTAGGGGGTCAGGGTGTTTCTACCCTGCCCCCTTTTTCTACCGAGGGACAAAATGGCTGCCAACACTTCCTGATTTGGAGTGTTGACAGCCAATTAGCATGCAGCTCGTGATCGGGAGGGTACGCGGACCCTACTCGGCCATAGATATATATGTGAATTTATTTGTGATTTTCTCAGAAACTACTGAACGAATTTACACCATTTAAGCAAAAGGCATGACACTGAACCAAGGGCTACCTCTTTGCCAAATTTGGTGTAATTCCGTTCAGCAGTTCGGGCTGTAGCCGCGATGAAAGGATCCTATGGAAAAATGAATGGGGAAAACGCGTTTTGGGACCCCCTTTTTTCTCGGCCGCCGCTTGACGAATCAACCCGAGACTTTCAGGGTAGGAGCGGAGCGCCCCAACAAGTTGGAAGCTTTCGCGAAGATTCGTCAACCGGCGCAAGAGTTATTTCAAATAGAATGTTGCGGATTTCCTATGGAAAATAGGTTTTAACTATAACTATCTACTGGGGACCGCCAGTAGATAATATGTATATATATATATGTGTGTGTGTGTGTGTGTGTGTGTGTTTGAGTGTGTATATATATATATATTGCGCAATTGCAGTACTGAAGCCTCATATGAGAAAACCAAACAGGACATGGTTAAGAGGTTCAAGAACAGAGGGTACCCGACCAAAATGTTACGGAGGGGTATCATCAAAGCAGACACCGTCAGTCGCAATGACGCCTTATTTCAACCACCTAAGGTTTATGACAAACCAGAAGAAGCAGGAACACCAGTCAGGTTCATAACCACATACAGCACACAGGCAGGTGACTTGAGAAGTATACTTAAGAAAAGATGGCATATCCTGACACAGGACCCATTACTTGAGGTAAAGCTAGGTCACTCACCAGCTGTCACCTTCAGGAAAAGTCCGTCCCTTAAGGACATTCTAGTCAACAGCCACCTACAAAACAATAAAAAGACTTGGCTCGAACAAAGGGGAGGCTTCTACAAATGCAGTAAATGCAAAGCCTGTAGCCACAGTGAGAATGTGAGGGAAGTAATGCTACAGAGATCTAAAAAGAAATGGAAAATAACTAGGCCCATTACATGTGGGACAGATTTCGTGGTCTATGCCATCACCTGTCCATGTGGTAAATGGTATGTTGGTTCAACAACATTCCCAGTAAAGAAAAGAATTCTGGAGCATTGGAGAGCGGTAACAAATCGCGACTTCAGTTATAGTACATCCAGACACTTCAATGAGGCACATGAGGGCGATTGGACTAAAGGCAAGTACTTTGGCCTAGCCACTATCCCCAAACACCCTAGAGGAGGGAACCGAGTATTAGCGTTACGCAGACTTGAGTCCAGATTGATCCTCTTGTCAGGTAGCAAGTTTCCCACTGGAATGAACAATGATGAAGAATTATACGTACATTTGTAGTGTAATGACGCTTCCCGTCAACCAACCAAATTAGTTCCCATTCAGTAAGACTACATAGTCCTTAATTTAAAATTTTAAATTTCATTTATTATTTTGTTAGTATTGTTGAGTTCATGCTTATCACTGTTGTCTGCTCCGTTTATAACGACTGTTGCGGTGAAGTACCTTATGCAATATGTTGGATACTATTAGACTGTTAATGCAATTGTTAGATTCTGAGGTTACGGTTTAATAAAATGTCAAGTACTATACTATGATGGAAGTATGAAGTAGCTGACATTATGATATTAACAATCTCTGTCCCTTACATTTTTTAACAGATTGATCAAACAACATAGAAGGAGAATAGCCACCAAGATATTGCTAAGAGCACAAGAGATCGAAGCACGTTCCTAGGAACTGTCATCTCTCCTTATCTTTTGATCATATGAGAGGTACCGACGTACACAGCACCTCACATACTTTGTGGTATAACTCTGCATGTTTCTTTGGACAGGGCTAAAGGTTTTATTTACTATATAGTTGGGGGTGGAGTCAAAGTACTGGGTGCTTGATTTGTCAGTCAATACTGAGCAAGAGAACCACCCTTACTACCAGCGACAACACGCACCCGTCCTCGTTATGAGCACTGGGTAAACAATAGGTTTTGTTACAAATTCACTGTTGTGAACGGTCTGATGAGATATAGTGTACTTAACCTCAGATAAGTAATTTTTCCCTTGCGCAATTTAGGGGTACTATACCCACAATCGAGGAAATACGAATAATAAAAAAATAAAAAATAAATATTATTTAAAAAAGTACTAATCATGTAAAAAATATAAAACATTAATCATGGAGACTGATTTCTAAATGTAATTGTATTATGATTTCACACCATGGTATACTTATGAAATGCTAATCAGAAGCATCTGTGATGTTAACAGTGATTATTTGTTTTGGCATGTAAACTCAACAAAGTATTTTTTCTATGTTGTTTCACTGCACGCTGCGTCGTGCACATCACTGCATCTTTAAATATACGTGGAACTGGCAAGAGGTCATGTGACCAAGATCTCGTTGGAGATCGAAACGCGTCTGTTGTTGCCAAGAATAAACCTGTAACACCTTCACCTTGAAACCGGAGTGGCTTGCTTTTTCCTGCGAGGATTGCAGGGATCTTTGTATATATATATGTGAGCAAGGACATTTTGTCCGAAACGCGTCAGAGTGCAGCTCTGTAAATAAAAACATCACCAGTGCCATATACCTGGGATTCGTGTGGTCTCTGTTCGCCTGGCAGTGTGCGGAAGTGCAGAGACGACGTGTTTTTATCGATATATATATATATATACACATATGTCTGTGTGTATATGTATATATATTCAAGGAAAAAACAAAGGTTAACACTTAGTTATAGTTAGTAAAACGTTACTTATTCTTTCTATACAAACCAAGCTTAAACTACACAAGCATTAGAAATTCTAAAGTTATAGTTATACCTTAAATTTATTATTAATGCATCTCCTTTAAATTACTATACCTTTATTTATTCTCTCTACACAAAGCAAACTTAAACTACACAAACATTAGAATTTCTAAACTTACAGTTTTGCCTCAAATATATAATCTATGCACCCCCTTCACATTATTACAACTTGTGCCCCTCCATACACTCTCTTTTCAGCTTGCTAGACACACAACAAAAACTATAACTCGCTCCTTCTCTATTCACTGCTTGAACCCTTACATATTACATCACTTATACCATAGGAAATCCTAGCATTTATAAAAAAACGTATGCCAACTCAAATCACATCATCTGTGAGAACACAGTGTATGGTAAAGTGGTGAGATGTAGTTATTGTTCAGTAGATTGACGTGACATAGAGTATAGTGGAGTTGGGTGGAATAGAGTAGCATACAGTGGAGGTATGTGAGTGGAGAAGTGGAAATAGTGGAGTAGTGTGTGATAGAGTTGAGTGCAGTAAAGTGGGGTGGCGTGGCATGGGGTGGCATAGATGGAGTTGCGCAGAGAGACGTACAGTGGAGTAGAGGGTCGTACAATAGCATAGAGTAAGCTAGAGTGCAGCACACTCGCATAAACTAGAGTACAGTGTTATACAGTGGAGTGCTATGGAGTGGAGTATTAGGTGGTAGAGTGGAAAGGCATAGCGTATCGTTGAGTGGAGTAGAGTGTCATAGAGCAGACTAGAGGGGAATGGTGTGGAATGGAGTGGCATACAGTGGAATGGCGTACAGTGGAGTGGCCTACAGGGGAATACCAGAGAGTGGAGTGCATGTCGTAGAGTGTTCGTAAGTGTCATAGAGTGGAGTGGCATACAGTGGAGTAGAGTGTTGTAGAGTGGAGTGAGAAACATTACAGTGTTGTAGAGTGCAGTGGTATATAGTGTTGTAGAGTAGAGTGTCACAAAGTGACATACAGTGTAGTAGTGAAGTAGAGTGGAGTAGAGTTTCATAGAGTAGAGTGAAGTAAAATGGAGTGTAGTGGCATAGAGGAAGATGTGTAGTATGTCCTGGAGTAGTGTCATACAGTGACATACAGTAGAGTAGAATGTTGTGCAGTGGCATAGAGTTGAGTTGAGTGTTGTACAGTGGAGTGGAGGGTCATAGGGTGCAGTAGAGTATCCTACAGTGGCATAGCATGCAGTAGTGTTGTAGAGTGGAGTTGCGTAGAGTAGAGTAGAGTAGAGTAGAGTAGAGTAGAGTAGAGTAAAGTGGAGTGGCGTAGAGTGGGGTAAAGTGTCATGCAGTGGAAAGGTGTAGCATCAAGTGGAGTAAAGTGTCACAAAGTGGAGTGTCATGTCATACAGTAGAGTGCGGTGGAGTGGAGTAGAGTTAAGTGGCGTAGAGTGGAAGGGTGTACAGTGCAATATCGTAGAGTGGAGTGGCATAGACTGGAGTTGTGTAGATTGCAGTGGCATAGAATGGAGTAGAGCAGAATAGCGTACAGTGAAGTGGCATAGAGTAGAGTGTAGTGTGTGTCATAGAGTGGAGTGAGGAGACGTGGAGTGTTATAGAGTAGAGTCAACTGTCATCGAGTGGAGTGGCATGCCATAGAGTGGAGTGACTTGTGATAGAGTGGAGTGTCATGCTGTACAATGAAGTGGAGTGGTGTGTCGTACAGTGGAGTGTCTTGTCGTACAGTGGAGTCGAATGGAGTGGGGTGTCGTAGAGCCCAGTTTAAAGAGACATAGTGTGAAAATGCCTAAATGGATGTACATACAATTTTCTTTCAGGAATGTAGAATATGGTGTGCAGAGTAACGCAAGGTAGCATTTCTCCAGATTTACCAAGGAATGCAGGTCGACACATGGTGGCCTTGCACTGCTTGGTGAATCTGATTTAAGTATTGCGTTGCCTTTTGCAACACCATTTAACCATTTATATGTATATATATATATATATATATATATGTATATATATATATATATATACTCTCTTTATAAACAAGAGGAACCAGGAGCTTTTTAAACAGGTCCTGCATACAGACTCCTAGGTAATATATGTGAAAAAAGGGGGTATGCAATTCCTAGATGTGAGGGAAGATTCAGGTCTTTCTAAAAAGTGCCCTCACACACCCGAAGGATGTCATGCTGCATCATTGGGCCTGCTCCTCGTCGGGCCGGTGCTGCAATGCCCGACGGGCACCCGCGAAGGGGCTCTTTTGCGGAGATCTTTTGTTGATGAGGCCATATGGTGTGTGCGGGTGTGTGGGCTGGGTAGTGCGGTGAGTGTGTAAACAGATTAAAATAGGTCTAGGGCAACCCTTTCTGATACTTTTATTCCTAGGGGGCACTAGCCTAATTAAAAGAAAATAGTCCCGGCTGGATGTGATGATCCCACAGGGCCTGTGTGGTGCATATGGTCGACATGTTTCATGCCAGTAGTAGCCCCTAGCGGGTCTGGTGGCAATTCATCAGGACCGTGTTTTCGGAAATGTATTCTTATACTCTAGCACTACCGCAATGCTGGTTCAAGAATTCGCGTGATGTGATAGTAACCAGCCTTGCAGTTGAGAACCAGGTCCAATTTGGCCCAGTAATCTGAGACCCCTAGAGCAGTGGGTCTGAGCTGACGGGGGCGTATGACAGAGCACTTTGTTGCTCTGACATAGGGAGGCGCGGCAGCTAGCTGTGATCCTATCCTGGCTCTGGTCCCCGTGACCTATATATATATATATTCACTGAAAAAACCATAGGTTTCAGGGACGTTATAGTTAGGTGGACATTTCACTCGTACAAAACCATAGAAATTCCACCGTTATAGTTAGTTCAGTTATCTATAACTAGCGCCCCCGCAATGCACTGCTCATGACGTCACATATTACATCATTCATGGCATGGTCAGTGACATCACTGATGACATCTCAAATGACATCACTGATGACATCACTGATAACATCATCCACGTGATAATCTGATGCACCTCATCACACCCTAATATAACCTTTAATACACCCACTGTAAAATACACACTACCATTTTCGAAACCATCCACACACCAATACCAGTTACTACATACTCACTCACTGATTCCTAGGTCTGCACACACATCCACTCATTCACGTATACAATCACTTATACATGCAGTCACTTATCAATACAACACTATCATATGCACTCATACACCTATTCAGACACTCACACACCGTCAAAGGTTTTTTAAATGCTAATTTCTAACTATAACGTCCCTGAAACCTATGGTTTTTTCAGTGAATTTCTAAGGTTTTTTAAATGCTAATTTCTAACTATAACGTGCCTGA
Organism: Calotriton arnoldi; assembly: GCA_963921515.1. Classification (NCBI taxonomy): domain Eukaryota; kingdom Metazoa; phylum Chordata; class Amphibia; order Caudata; family Salamandridae; genus Calotriton; species Calotriton arnoldi. The sequence continues at coordinate 922,483 of CAWUFW010000666.1, forward strand.
AACCTATGGTTTTTTCAGTGAATTTCAAACGTTTTTTAAATGCTAATTTATATAATTATAATGTTCATTAAACCTATGGTTTATTCAGTGATTTTAAATTATCATTCCATTCTCAACCTAGTGAAAACAGCCGATATCGCCGATATCGCCAGTTTTCCAACAATAGCTTCTGCAAAAAAATTCGCCATAAATGAGAGCGACAACTAACGCTAATAATATGCAGAGTTGGCGTTCCCGTGCAAAAATAACACGAAAACACCACTTCCCGATATTTTCAACGAGCAGCCAAATCTGGGATGCGATCCAAAAACAGGCGATAAGCTGCGTTAGCAGTAAGTATTTAACATCTGCCTTTTACTGGTGTAAAGCAGGACGACTACCTACAGTGTGAAAGGGAGCCCATCCCAAAACCACATCTAAAGACCAACACATGTCATAGAGCTACTGACCATGCAGCTCCGACACCCAAGAAGGCCACAACACCCACTGCCATCACACTCAGGACCTCCCCACTGGACCACCCCCCTCCCTACTACCACCGAGGCAGCGCAGAACGGGACAGCGGACCCTCCAAAAACGGCATGGTCCCTCAGCCACACAATAGCTGAATGTTGGGAGATGTGGCAACCAAGTATGTGTGAAGGACGCAAGTCACCCATCAATAAAAATGCACACAATACCAAGTGTAGCGGTGATGTGGTGGACAGACCTCACTATGCAGAGCACAAACCTCTCCATGTGGACATATACAGCTGGTACTTGTAGTGTTGTGGACAATAGACGCAACCATGTTACCCCAGGCAGTGGGGAAGATCTCGGTCATGTAGCTGTGTTGTCCCCCCCCTGGAAGCGGAAGCGGAGTGGGCTGTTCCAACGTACCCCACTCCAGCGTAGGAGTATGAATAAATAGGCTGGGGCTCTGGGCGTGGTTCACTTGTGGGAAGGCCAAAACGTCTGCCAGGGCGGCAGCCTTCACCCTGCCACGAGGCCTCCGCCGTGACCGCCAGCCTCCTCGACACAGGCCCCCTGCGAACCCAGCAGCAGAGCACCACAGACTTATGTCTGTACAGACTACTGCCTTCGATCTACACTGCGGACAGCAGGGCTCACAATTCAGATCAAGTCCCGATTGCAGATGACGCAGTCCAGTAGGCAAGAGACATTGCTCCCAGTGCGGCCCGCCCGGACCACGCATCATCGCAGGCTGCGCACACGCTGAGTGCTTCAGGTTCCACTAACTCAGTGCACCACAAGTCATCGCCACGTAGCCTTATTAAGGCAGAATTAATTAGACAAAAGACATTGCTACCAGTGTGGCCCGGCCGGACCACGCATCATCGCAGGCTGCGCACACGCTGAGTGCTTCAGGTGCCACTAACTCAGTGCACCACAAGTCAATGCCACGTGGACTTATTAAGACAGAATTCATTAGGCAAAAGACATTGCTACCAGTGCGGCCCGCCCGGACCACGCATCATCACAGGCTCCACACACGCTGTTTGCTTCAGGTGACACTAACTGTACAGCTCAACTCAACGCCACGTGGCTGTGGGCCCTTGCTGACCGCTGCCTCCGGCCTACACTGCGGTCATCAGGGCTCACATTTAAAATTGACTCTTGATTCATTAATTGCAGAGTCCAGTAGGCAACTAAGTATTACGTCCCTAAAACCTACATAATATCCTTTTAGTATCCTTGCTTCCAGAACTTGTTTTATATCAGTTATAGCTTTAGTACAATGACCAATTTCATCTTGCAAGTCCAAAGGAACACTGAATGGCAGTCTACACTGCGGACAGCAGAGCTCACAATTTGAATTCAGTCTTGATTTATTAATTGTAGACAGAATTGTACTCTATGTCCTCGAATTTTGTCAAGAGGAAGTGACAAAAAGCATTCCTTGATGTCTGTGCTGACTACTGCCTTCGATCTACACTGCAGTCAGCAGGGCTCACAATTCAGATCGAGTCACGATTGCAGATGACACAGTCCAGTAGGCAAGACACATTGCATCATTGCTGGCTGCGCACATGCTGAGTGCCACACCTACCACTAACTCTATGCAGCTCAAGTGAACGCCACGTGGCTGTGGACTCTTCCTGACCACTGACTCCGGCCTACACTGCGGTAAGCAGGGCTCACAATTCAGATCGAGTCGCGATTGCAGATGACGCAGTCCAGTAGGCAAGAGACATTGCATCATCGCTGGCTGCGCACACGCTGAGAGCCACACCTACCACTAACTGTATGCAGCTCAAGTCAATGCAACGTGGCTGTAGGCCCTTCCTGACCGCTGCCTCCAGCCTACACTGTGCTCAGCAGGGCTCACAATTCAAATTCAGTCTTCATTCATTAATTTCAGAGTCCAGTAGGCAACTAACTATAACGTCCCTGAAACCTACATATTTCGACAGTGTATTCCATAAATGTTTCATCTTTTGTTCCATACACCTACACTGCAGTTAGCAGAGCTCACAATTTAAAATGAGACATGATTTATTTATTTCAGACAGAATTGTACTCTATGTCCTCGAATTTTGTAAACAGGAAGTGACTAAAAGCATTCTTCGATGTCTGTGCTGACTACTGCCTTCGATCTACACTGCGGATAGCAGGGCTCACAATTCACATCGAGTCGCGATTGCAGATGACTCAGTCCAGTAGGCAACAGACAATGCTCCCAGTGCGGCTCGCCCGCACCACGCATCATCGCTGGCTGCGCACACGCTGAATGTTTCTCATGCCCCTATCTCAGTGCAGCACAACTCATGGACCCTTTATGATACAATGTTTTGTGTATAATTTCACATCTGCTGCCCCTACCTCAGTGTACCACAAGTCATGGACCCTTTACGATACAATCTTCTATGTATTATTTCACATCTGTTGCCCCTACCTTAGTGTAGCACAAATCATTGACCCTTTATGATTGAATCTATGTGTCTGATCCAATGATTACTGTTGTACTTGTTGCCAGCACCAACCATTCCCGGAGGGCTGGCTTACACTCACCCCACACGCATCCAGCACAGACGTCACTGGACATGTGACCCTGGTAATAAAAATGAGTCGAGCGCACGTCCCCGTACCCAGTTCCACTATCTATCTGTGTCCGTGTGTTCATTATGTATGCAAGATGCCGCCCCTGGGCCCTACCACATTACATTGTGCTGTGGACAGCGTATGCAACCATGTTACTCTGGCAGTGGGGAAAACTTCGGTTATGTAACTTTCTCTCGGTCATTGTACAAGTACGTACGTAGAGACTGGATCATTACAGTACTGCAAGGAGAGTGTATAGTGAATTTATAAGTGCTTGGGGATTGGCGGAGTAATTCTATAAGTACATATGTTGGCGCAGCCTAACCCCGAACACAAGCTTGGCTCTAATTGGCTGCCATCCATGTGCCAAAAACTGAAACTTAAACTTTCCATGGCCCTGTATTGCTACAGCTGCAACACTCCACTGAATGTGCAATAAACATTCATATCCACACAGATGTGTCATGTCCACCATCTTTCATGTGTGGAACTATGGATGAATGTAGGGTCAGTGATTCCCCGTACCTTCCATGTTGGCCATGTTGTGGGACTTGGCTCACAGAGTGAAACATTGGCGCTTGCGACCCGGGTGACGTCAGCACTACAACAGGGACACCCGCATCAGTTGATTCCTCATACAGACCAGGACGGAGCCACGCCCATAGCTCCGGAGTCATTCTTCACAGCCTCACGCAGGACTGGCATACGCCAAGCCAGCCCACTCCGCTTACGCTTACAGGGAAGGACAACAACGCTACATGGCCCAGATTTTCATTACACTGATCTGCTGGTCACACCCTAGTTGTCAGTACGCCACAGCCACTCCCTCACGGCTAGTATACACCCACACCACACCCATCCAGCACACGCGTCACAAGACATGTGACCCTGCCAATAAAAAAGACCGGGCGCACGTGCTCGACGCCATTTCAGAGTTGCTCGCACCGGATACACTGCGGCCGGCACAGGCACACCAGCACGGGACGGTGACTTTCGGTCCACTGAGGTACGGGTACCGTAACTGCTGAGCGGGTGTGCAGCCTGCGGTGATGGCCCGTCCCGGCGGCCTGGACAGCTCAGGTTTTGTGTGCCCTGCTGGACCGCAGTGTAGGCCTGAGCCATCAGACAGCGCAGGCCTACCGCCACGTGGCGTCGCCTCGCTGCTCACAGAGTTAGTGGCACCGCAAGGGCTGAGCGGGTGTGCAGCCTGCGATGAAAAGCCTGGTGCACTGGTATGTCCTCTGCCATGGCGAAATCAAGACCCAGCACCAAATGTGAGACCTGGTGGCCTGCGGAGCGGGGCTGCATGACATGCAGGGTGCTTGTCCGCAGGCCCAGGGCTTGGGGCTTGCAGCGGCACAAAGTAGGCCCTCTTTTCTACACGCAAGTTGCGAAAGGTGAGCAGAGAGGCTTGTTAGTGCAGTGGCGGGCAGTCACCTCCGGGCAGTGGGAGTGGATGGGGTGCAGCAGCCTGGGTGCGCAGCGGCGGACAGTCACCTCCGGGCAGTGGGAGTGGATGGGGTGCAGCAGCCTGCGTGCGGAACAGAGGGCAGACACCTCTGGGCAGTGGAAGTGGATGGGGTGCAGCAGCCTGGGTGCGCAGCGGCGAGCAGACACCTCTGGGCAGTGGAAGTGGATGGGGTGCAGCAGCCTGGATGCACAAAGGCGGGACAGAGAATTAGGTGTGTGCAGTTGTATGTACTCTGCCATTACTGATTCCATACTACGTTTCAGATGACTAAGCTTGAGGGCTCCACTATGTCCCGGCACGTGTTTGGAGACACACCGGTGACAGAAAGGTGAGCTGGGAGGGTTTTGTCCACAGTGTCGGCACTCACTGTCCCTCTCCATCTCTTCCTTTCTCTCCCTCACACTCTTTCTCTCTCCCTTCCTCTCTCTCTCACTCTATCTCTTCCTCTCTCTCACACTGTTTTTTTCTTTCTCTCTCTACCTCTCTCTCTCTCTCTCTTTCTCTCTCACTCTTCCTCTGTTTCTCTCTTCCTCTTTCTCACACTGTTTCTCTCTTTCTCTCTCTCTTCCTCTCCCTCACTGTTTCTCTCTCTCTTCCTCTCTCTTTCACTCTTTCTCTCTTTCTCTCTGTCTACCTCTCACTCTTTCTTTCTTTCTCTCTCTCTTCCTCTCTCTCTCTCTCCTTTGATGGACGCATGACACACAATCTTATCTTGCTTTTTTGTCTAGCAGGCTGTGATTCACAGATTGACGACCCCCCCCGACAATGACCTCCCGCCACGAGGCGATGACTTCAGTTCCACTGAGTTAGTGCCACCAGAGCTGAGCGCGTGTGCAGCCTGCTATGATGCGTGGCCATCCTGCAATCAACACCCGGTCTGAATTGTGAGCTCGGCTTGACCGCGTGTACGCAACTTGCGCCTGAGGAGGTTGCTTCAGCACGTGGTGGACCCTCTTCGACACACGCCGGTGGCGGAAGGTGAGCAGAGAGCCTTGTTTCCGCAGCAGCGAGCAGTCACCTCTGGGCGGTGGGAGTGGATAGTGTGCAGCACCCTGGGTGCACAAGAGCGGGCAGACACCTCCGAGCAGTGGAAGTGGATGGGGTGCAGCAGCCTGGGTGCACAAGAGCGGGCAGACACCTGTAGGCAGTGGGAGTGGATGGGATGCAGCACTCTGGGTGCGCAGGAACGGGCAGTCACCTCCGGGCAGTGGGACTGGATGGGGTGCACCAGCCTGGGTGCACAGCAGTGGGCAGACACCTCTGGGCAGTGGGAGTGGATGGGATATGGCAGCCTAGGTGTGCAGAGGCAGGCAGACACCTCTGGGCGGCGGGAGTCGATGGGGTGCAGCAGCCTGGGTGCGCAGGGGCGAAACAGAGAATTAGGCGTGTGCAGTTGTATGTACTCTGCCATTACTGATTCTATACTATGTTTCAGATGACTAAACTTCAAGACTCCACTATGTCCCGGCACGTGGTTGGAGACACACCGGTGGCAGAAAGGTGAGCTGTAAGGATTTTCTCCACAGTGTCAACACTCACTCTCCCTCTCCATCTCTTCCTTTCTGTCACTCACACTCTTTCTCTCTCTCTCACTCTGTATCTCTTCCTTTCTCTCTCTCACACTCTTTCTCTCTTTCTATGTCTCTTCCTCTCTCTCTCATTCTTTCTTTCTCTCTCTCTTCCTCTCTGTCTCACTCTTTCTCTCTCTCTCTACCTCTCTCTCACACTGTTTCTCTCTTTCTCACTTCCTTGTATCTCACTCTTTCTCTCTTTCTCTATCTCTTCCTCTCTCTCTCTCACTCTTTCTCTCTTTCTCTGTCTTCCTCTCTGTCTCACTCTTTCTTTCTCTGTCTCTTCCTCTCTCTCACTCTTTCTCTCTTTCTCTCTCTCTCTCCTTTCATGGACGCATGACGCACACTTATCTTTCCTTTTGTCTTGCAGGCTGTGATTCACAAATTGTCAAGGGATGACACGCCATACCTGTACCTACTTTTATTTTGTTGTTTTGTTTAAATAAAATGTTTTATATGGAAATCCATAGATGACTGAGATTCTTATTTGTCCAACCTCACATGCATCTTCTTTACTCTAATTGTGCGACATCAGCCAATTTGTTACGTTCCAGATTTCCTAACGTTGCTGTCACATTTGTTTGTGTGGGGGGAGGTGAGGGGGATGGCAGACAAGGGGCTGGTGGCGGGGGTGGCGGAGCAGTGTTGGGTGTCCGAGCTGCATGATCGTTGGCTCCATTGCATCTGTTGTCATTCATGTATGGCTCTGGGTGGGCTCCCTTTCATATTGCAGGTTGTAGTCCGACTTTACACCAGCTCAGAGCAGGTGTAAACTTTCTGCTACTAACGCACCTTATCGCCTGTTTTGTACTCTCTTCGACGATCTTGCTGGTGGTTGAGACACTTGCGAAGTGATGTGTTCGCTGCTTTTTGCACGAGAACGCCTACTCTACATCTCATTAGCAATATTTGCCGGACTCAACCGTAACAATGCTTTTTGAGGCTGCTATCGCTGGTAAACTGGTGATATGGGCTGTTTGCTCCAGCTTGTGAATGGTGCGTTAAATTTATCACTATTTTGGTTGCGATAAAGTGCCGTTAACTCAGCGATATGTCCTTGAGAATATACCCCCTCGGTGTTTGAAAGACTTAAGAAGTACTCGAGTGCCGTGCTGAGAGCCGCGCACCCATCGCTTTCACAAGTTTGCTATGACAGGGCGGGAGAGAGCGAGGGAGAGAGACGGAGTGAGATAGCACAAGCAGCGCAAGGCCGCACGGGCACCTGGCTCCACATACCAACATGTGTGTGTGCATCGCCATCCGTGCACAGGCAATTCCCCCACAATGCAGCCCACACACATATCAATCACAGAACATCAGCAAAGAAGGCAATGTGGTACAAAACTCCCCTCATACGGGTTCTGTGTCCGGTGTGTGTGGCGGGGTGATGGCTGCATGGCTGTGTTCCCCTGACACATCAGACTGCGTAGGTGATGGGGCTGCATCAGATGTCGTCCAGCACCTATGCAAAAACAATGTCTGGCTCACAGAGGTGGAGCTTGCCAAAGGGATACACCCCCGCACATAACACACCTTCTTAATTTCTAATTTACCTTCCTAGTTGGTATGCAGGTTTCAAATGTCACAAATGTCACAAACGCATGCAATTCTTTTCTTGTCACACAGTACATGTAATGCACCGCTTTCATCAAGAATGGAACCAGTAATGGCACAATTTCCCTGTTGCTCCACACATAAATCCATGTAAAGAACAAATCAGAATAGTTCCTTATTTTTTTAGATTGCAAAACCTCTCTTTATTGCTTATTTTTGAACTTTCCATATAAACAGTTTTTTTAAGGACACATACAGGTGAAAAGTTCAACGTATTGTATCAACACTTTCTAGAACATTCTACGGCATGTGCAGGTTAAAAGTTCATCATTTTTTTAAACCTACCGATATATTTTTTTGCAACATTTTCTCCAACATTTAACGGCACGTGCAGGTCAAAAGTTCACCATTCTTTCAAGTTTGAACTGCACCTTCCAAATACAATTAGCAGGTGTGGTTGAGCTGAGCAAATTTCATCCTATAATATGTACTCCACGTATAAACTGCTTTTTTATTAACCAATCACAAAGATGCTTTTCATCAAAACTAAAATACACCCTACTTTTTAGGACACAATACATTTCATCTCCCAATCGGTTAACGTTTTGTATGTGAAAAAAAAAGTAGTTCCCCATGTTTAAACATATCTCTCATTCTACGAACGGACTGCATGAGCTACAGACATTTATCCATATCTTCTAGCCATACCTTCAAAATGCTAGTGTGGATTGTAGGACATAGCTATGTTTTCTGGTGCAAGAGGTATGCAGAACAGAGACGTATTGACTTAGACCTAGGTTTACAAAATGTGCACATTAAATGGTTTGCACAGAGTGGATTGAAGTGGCACCAATTGCTCCCTTTGGTTAAAACCTGTTTGCATCTCCAACACCCTGATCTCATGATTGTGCACTGTGGTGGTAACGACCTAGGCACATTGACTGGGGTAGGTTTGGAAATGCTTATGAAGGACACCTTTGGACAATTGATGTTACTTTAGCCTCAAACTGTCTTTGTATATTCCAATATATGCCAAAGACAGAAGTGGAAATGGTCAAACCAATTTTGTCATAAGATTGAAAAATCTAGGAAGAATGTCAACAAAGCTGTGTCTGCATACCTCAGAGACCATAGAATGGGGTCGATCTACAACAACAACATACGTTTTGATATGGCTGATATCTACAGAAGTGATGGAGTACACTTCACAGATGAGGGAAACCGAGTTTTCCTGATTAACCTGAAGCTGTGCATCCGCACTTATATGTAGCTCCAACTAATAAACACAAGGGCTCTTTTTAGAGCCGCCTTATATTCCCAATTTCGGCTCGCAGAGTGTCCGCTGCGGTTTGGCTAGCAGAGGGACACCTGCGGGCCGTCGGGCAGGCTCGCAGAGGAAGAGCTGTGGCCCATGGGCTCAGCTCGCAGAGGGAGACCTACGAGCTGTTGGCTCGCAAAAGCACAGCACCGTACTGGCTCGCAGAGGGAGAGCTGTGGTCTGACTCGCAGAGGGAGACCAACGGGCCAATAGGCCTGCTAGCAGAGACACAGCTATCAGTTAACCGGCTGGCTCGCAGACATACAGCTGCGAGCCCTCCGAGCTGCAACCCGACGGGCTAACTCGCAGAGGGAGAGTAACGGGCCGACGGGCCTGCTAGTACAGACACAGCTAACTAGGTGGCTCACAGAGGTAGAGCTGCGGGCCCGACGGCTCGCAGACACAGAGCTGCGAGCCGACGGACTGGCTTCTAAAGGCATAGCCGCGAGCTGATGATGTGGGGAGAGGGAGCGTAAAAGGAGTATCTCGCACAGACAGACCTGTGGGATATTTTCAGTATTGCCTCGCAGAGGTAGAATTACAGATCCGATGCCTTTTAGAGGGAGAGATGCGAGCTGACGGACTGAGTCACAAAATGGCTGACAGCTCGCAGTCGCAGAGCTGCGAGGTGACGGACTGGCTTCTAAAGGCATAGCCGCAAGATGTTGATGTGGGGAGAGGGACCGTGAAAGGGGTATCTCGCACACACAGAGCTGCGGTATATTTGTAGTGTTGCCTCGCAGAGGTAGAACTACAGACCTGATGCCTTGTAGAGGGAGAGTTGTGAGCTGACGGACTGAATCACAAAATGGCTGCCAACACTTCCTAGTTCCAACAGTTCGCAGCCAATCAGCCGCAAGCTCGTGCTCGTAACGCCTCAGCCAATCAGATGTCAGAATTCTTAAATATCGATATCTGGAAAATTTAATATTTCTCTAAAACTACTGAACGGATTTACCCCATTTAAACAAAGGCGTGCTTTCTGGACCAAGAACTTTCTCTCTGCCAAATTTGGTGTAATTCCATTCAGCAGTTTGACCTGTAGCCTTGTCTAAAGTTTCCTATGGAAATTGCATGGAGAAAACACGTTTTGGGACCCCCCTTTTTTCTTAGCCCAGCCTTGAAGAATCCCCCCCAAACTTTTAGGATAGGAGCTAACCTGAAAAGAGGAAATTTTGGGAAAATTTCGTAAAGATTCGTCAAACGACGCCAAAGTTATAAGCACATCAAAAAATGCTTTTCCTATGGAAACGTGGTCCTAACTATAACTATCTACTGGCGACCGCCAGTAGATAATATATATATCTTCTTTCCGCATGGTCCCATTTTCCTGACCAGGTGGGCGCTTCTATGGTGGTGCGTGACGAGTACGGCAGGACCAAGCCGTTTTCAATTCACAACACTTTTCCCCAAAGGGGACTTCTCACCGCACTCACAGCTCCGTGCTTCTTTGTCAAAGATTAATTCAATTCATCCACTTTGTGTAGAGTGGATGAATTGAATTAATCTTTGACAAAGAAGCACGGAGCTGTGAGTGCGGTGAGAAGTCCCCTTTGGGGAAAAGTGTTGATGTATATATATATATATATATATATATATATATATATATATATATATATATATATATATATATTATCTACTGGCGGTCGCCAGTAGATAGTTATAGTTACAACCTATTATCCATAGGAAATCCGCGACATTCTATTTGAAATAACTCTCTTGCCGGTTGACGTATCTTCGCGAAATTTTCAAACTTCGTGGGCGCTCCGGTCCGCTCCTACCCTGAAAGTCTCGGGGTGATACGTCAAGTGGGGGCCAAGAAAAAGGGGGTCCCAAAACGCGTTTTCCCCATGCATTTTTCCATAGGAAACTTTAGACACGGCTACAGCCCGAACTGCTGAACGGAATTACACCAAATTTGGCAAAGAGGTAGTTCTTGGTTCAGAAAGAACCCTTTTGTTAAATGGTGTAAATCCGTTCAGTAGTTGCTGAGAAAATGAAAAGTAAAAAGTTAGTGATATCTATGGGCACGGAGGATTCGCGCACCCTCAGCGCACCCTGCGCGCACCGTCCCGATCACGAGCTGCATTTTAATTGGCTGTCAACATTCCGATTCAGGAAATGTTGGCAGCCATTTTGTCCCTCGGTAGAACCGAGGGACAGAAACAAGTGCGCAAAGCGCACAAAGGGAGCAGGGTAGAAACACCCTGACCCCTAGGTTTGCTCAGGGGGTCCCACAAGGACCCCTGGGCAAAAAAAATAAAAAAAATTTTAAAAATCGGCAGGATGCGCTCAGGGTGCGCGAATCCTGCCGAAAAAAATCGAAGCGCGGTCTCCCGCGCTTCGATGTTAATTGGCCCCGGGTGGCCCAAGTCCCGGGGGCATGGTGGGGGATAATTTAATGTGTGGGGGCCTCAAAGGGCCCCCAAGCCCCGAGGACCGCCACCCCCCGGGGCTTTTTAAAAATGGTGCGGGAGGGCTCTAAGCCCTCCCGCAGCCCCGGGGACCACCACCTCCCGGGGCTTTTTAAAATTAATGACAACCTGTGTGGGGGGCTCCAGCCCCCACACGCCCCGGGACCGCCACCTCCCGGGGCACTAAACATTTAAATATGGGGGTCCGTTACGGACCCCAGAGCCCCGGGGACCACCACCTCCCGGGGCTTTGAACTGAATTGGAGGGGGCCGCGCGGCCCCTCCTGGAGCCCTTGATGGCCCTGGGGACCACCACCCCCAGGGCTGGCTCCTGCAGTGTCCCGGGGTGCCTACCCCGGGACACTGTAGTTTGCTATGGCAGGACGGGAGCCTCGCGGCTCCCGTCCTGCCATAGCAAACTGCTTTGGATATTGGAAGAGAGAGCAGGAAACCTGCTCTCTCTTCCAATATCCAAAGCACATTGCTTTCCACATGGGGAGCAGCATGTCAGCTGCTCCCCATGTGGAAAAGCAATGCCGGCTCCCAAGGGACGCGGGGAGCCGGCGGGACTGTGGGGGGATTGGGGACCCCCCACAGTCCCCAACGGAGAGGGCCAGCCCGGGGGATGGGGTCCCCGGGGCAAGTAGTGGCCCGGGAGGGGGCCACGCGGCCCCCTCCCCAAAAAAGAAAAAAAAATGGAAAGGCCAGACCCGGGGGATGGGGTCCCCGGGGCCTTAAAATGGCCAGAGGAGGGGGGCCACGCTGCCCCCCTCAAAATAATAAATAAAGAGGCCATGCCCCGGGGGATGGGGTCCCCGGGGCCAATACAGGCCAAGGGAAGGGGGCCACGCGGCCCCCTTCCCGTTTTTTTTTGGGTAATTAAAAAGGGGTAAGGCCCTGGGGGATGGGGTCCCCAGGGCCCAAAAACAGAAAAAAAGGAAGGGGGGCCACACAGCCCCCTTCAGGGGACAAAAAAAAAACGATCGGGCCCGCAGGCCCCGCCCCTACTTCACCACTCTGCAAACGCGCCCCTGGCGCGTTTGCAGAGGGGAACAAATTCACCTTGAATACTGGGGGTCCCTGGGGGCCAACTAGCCCACCAGGAACCTCCAGTATGCGCCAGGGGCTGCCTTGCAGAGACGTGTAGAGAGGCCACACCCCTTTTACACCTCTCTGCAACGCAGCTCTGTGGCGCTTTTGGAGGTATATGGTGGGCTAGTTGGACTCCGGGGACCCTCAGGATTCAAGGGGACTTAATCCCCCAAATTAAAACGCGCCACGGGGCGCGTTTGCACAGTGGTGAAGGGAGGGGCGGGGCTTCAGGTGACATGTGTGCAAACAGGCCCCGTGGCGCGTTTTAAGATGGGGAATTAAATCCCCTTCAATCCTGAGGGTCCCTGGGGGCCAACTAGCCCAACAGGTACATCCAGAATGCGCCACAGAGCTGCGTTGCAGAGAGGTGTAAAAGGGGTGTGGCCTCTCTACACGTCTCTGCAACGCAGCCCCTGGCGCATATTGGAGGTTCCTGGTGGTCTAGTTGGCCCCTAGGGACCCTCAGGATTCAAGGGGACTTAATCCCCCAACTTAAAACGCGCCACGGGGCGCGTTTGCAAAGATGTCACCTCAGGCCCCGCCCCTCCCTTCACCATTGTGCAAATATTCCTCTAAAATCAGCCGAAATAGGAATTCCGATTTACTCACCTGTTATAAGGAGAGACCTCAGTGCTGTATCTTTCAGCCCAGTACTGGTCCTGAAAAGTAATTTTAACCGTACTTACCAGTAACTTGAATTTCCTTCCATAGGCTAACATTGACTGGTTTCACTTGGAAATTCTTCTAAGTGTGGAGTTTTGGAACTTTAAAATATTCCTCTAAAATCAGCCGAAATACGAATTCCGATTTACTCACCTGTTATCAGGAGAGACCTCAGTGCTGCATGTTTCAGCCCAGTACTGATACTCAAAAGAAATTTTAACCGTACTTACCGGTAACTTGAATTTCCTTCATAGGCTAACATTGACTGGTTTTCAGCAAAAAGTTTCAAAGTGTTGATTTTCATAAACTACAAATATTCCTTAAAAATCGCCTGTATGACTTAAACGCATTCTTTCAACTGTTTACAGGAGATGCACCAGTGCTGGATCCAGGATCCAACACTGAGTAAGAAAAAGTAACGATAACAGTTTTTACATGCTAAGTGAATTTCCTTCCATAGGATAACATTGGTGATTCTATGAGAAAAAGTTTCTAAGTGTCAACTTTTAAAATACAATAATATTCCTTAAAAATCACGACTGTAACCAAAACGCTTTTACTCAACTGTTTACAGGAGATGAACCAGGACTGAATCTAGGATCCAGTCCTGTGGTTAGAAAAGTAATCCATAAAGTAACTAATTGCATTTAACTAGAAATTCACATTGAGCTGAATGTTGCAATGTGTTTGAAAATGTGTTGCCCATTGCAACAACTGTAACTACTGTACTTAAAAGTCTATTGCCTATCTGCAAAGTATTTAAACTAAAGTAATTCATTAAGAGAAAGTATTTTTGTAATGTAATGTATAATGTAATTACAATGTAATTTAAAAAATAAAATATGTAAAAAAAAATTGTTTCTAAAAATGTACTAAATCAGTATGATAAAAATTAATATAACAATTAATACATTTAAAAATTGTCATTTACAAAACCTTTGAAATTCACAAAAAAAAACGTAGGTTTCAGGCACGTTATAGTTAGAAATTAGCATTTAAAAAACCTTTGAAATTCACTGAAAAAACCATATGTTTCAGACACGTTATAGTTACAAATTAGCATTTAAAAAACCTTTGAAATTCACTGAAAAAACCATAGGTTTCAGACACGTTATATTTACAAATTAGCATTTAAAAAACCTTTGAAATTCACTGAAAAAACCATAGGTTTTAGGGACAGTTATAGTTACTTGGACATTGCACTCGTACAAAACCCGTGAAATTCCCCCATAAAGTTAGTCCAGCTAACTATAACTCGCGCCCCCGCAATGCACTGCTGATGACGTCACATATTACATCACTCATGACATGGTCAGTGACATCACTGATGACATCACTGATGACATCTCAAATGACATCACTGATGACATCATCCACGTGATAATCTGATGCACCTCCTCACACCCTAATATAATCTTTGATACACCCACTCTAAATTACAGACTGCCATTCGCAAAACCATAGACACTCCAACACCAATAACCACATACCCACTCACTGATTCTTAGGTCTACACACACACATCCACTCACTCAGCCGTACAGTCACTCATACTTACGGTCACTCAGTACAGGACTATCATATGCACTCTTACTCCTATATAGACACTCAAACAACGCCACTCATCCATAGAGGTACTCACACACCTAGTCAGTCATGCAAATAATTAAACACACTGCCATTTACTCACCTATACAGTTATACACACACCAGCTCACTTACTCATACAAATAGTAGCACATTGTTACGCTCTTATACAATCACTGATACAAGCACACACTCATCCATACAGCCACTATCACAATCACTCACTCTCGCTTATAGCTATTTATATACTCCAACACACATATATACTGCCTTTCACATATGTAGTTACTCACACATGTACCACTGGGACATACATTCACTCACTAACACACTCTTACACACACTTACCCACCCATACAGTCTATCACAGATGCACTCTTGAAACCATCCACCCAGTGAATCACCCACTCACACATCTATGCACAGAGTCGCACACACCCCTCCCACACAAACACTCAGGCACCCATACAGATACTCACACAAGCATTCAATAACTCAAATAGACACTCATGTAGCTATTCACAAACACATGCAGCCACTTACACAGCAACAGACAGACGGATACAGACATTCACCCAGTTTAGTCACTAACCCATGCATTCAGTACGATACGTTAAATCACTCACTTATACAGTCAGTCACGCACCTACTAAATCATCCATACAGACACTTACACACCCACTCATTCTTCAATACGTCTTTTCCTATATATATTAAAAATATTTAAACTTTAGAGAAACACACAGTCACTGGATGATGTCATCAGTGATGTCATTTGAGATGTCATCAGTGATGTCATCAGTGATGTCACTGACCATGTCATGAGTGATGTAATATGTGACGTCATCAGCAGTGCATTGCGGGGTGCGAGTTATAGTTAGCTGAACTAACTATAACGGGGAATTTCACGGGTTTTGTACGAGTGCAATGTCCAAGTAACTATAACTGTCCCTAAAACCTATGGTTTTTTCAGTGAATTTCAAAGGTTTTTTAAATGCTAATTTGTAACTATAACGTGTCTGAAACCTATGGTTTTTCAGTGAATTTCAAAGGTTTTTTAAATGCTAATTTGTAACTATAACGTGTCTGAAACCTATGGTTTTTTCAGTGAATATATATATATATATACATCCAATACGGGGTTACCAATCGCGCTCTCAGGTTATCGCATGAAACCAAGCAGGACACCAAAGTTAGAAAAGGGGGTTTATTATCGTCATAAACCCTCCGTGACGCGTTTCGACTCCACAGAGTCTTGATCACACAGTGGGGCAACCAAAAGGCCGTTGCTTACATACACTTCCTGTAAAAAGTGAACACAAAAAACGGACACAATTGCGATCGTCACAGTGTACATGAAATTACATGGTCGCCATTTGCAAATGGTAAAAATGCAGTTTGACAAAGTGCAAAATAATCAAAAACATAATGTTCATAAACCATATGATAGGAGCATGGCGAACCCACTGACTGGTGTATGTAGCGCTGCTATCTACCCCGGGAATGGTAACGGGGCATGCTGGTATTTGTGGTCCTATAGGGAATGCGAGTTGTCAAGTGGGATAAAAATGCGGGCTGTGTTTAATCCATTTGCTCACAGTTGTGGTCAAGAGATGTGCACATGGATACTACAATTGCACACCACTCACTTGCAAGTAAAAATAATAATAATTAGATACAAGTGACAATAATTTATCGCAAGTTACCTGCCCTGGTAACTGCGCTGCGGAACTTACAGCGTGCCTAAATACGCATAGTGCATATTGATGGTGCCAAAATAGTTGTTTCCTGGTTGGAAAAAAGTATACCGGCGTTACCGCTTGGCTCTAGTTGGTATGCACAGACTAGACGAAACAAGCGTCTCTGTGCTATTCTATTGTCCCCTGGTTAGTGGGAAATGTACCTGCACCACAATACTGGTTGGTGTGCACAACCTGGACGTTGAACATGGACGTTACAAGCATCTCTCTACTATTCTATTGCCACCTGTAGGTGGGAGAGATTAAAGACAATCATGTGTGTCTGTCTGAGCCTGCTAGGAGTAGATGATTCCCTTCCATCCCCAGTGAAAAAATATATATATTACAGGAGTCGTGTTCCAGAAAACGCTGCTATTTTGGTGCCCCATCTACCACCTATTGTGTGCACATAAACTCCACAAATTATTTACAGTGAAATAAAATAAATGTAATCAAATGATTAATAACAATGCAAAAAATCTTATCTGTGGACATGGTCGTAGCAGAATGGTGTCACGAAGAAAAGGTTAGGGATCCCTCTGTCACAGGCACGAGACATGGTCCCTTCCTCCTCCTGCAAAAGAATTTAAAGGAAAAGGAAAAGAGTCATGCACAGTCGTGATAGTAAAGACATAATACAACCAACAAAGGAACTAGCAATAAAACATTCTTATTGTCCAAAGGTTAAAAGCAGTCAACCCTGTCTCATCTGTTTTAATGGCTATCTATCACGGGCAATGCTAATATCTAGTTTTCTTGGAGATGTATAGCCATTTCCTCATCCAGGTTATGCCCTTTAGGGTAGCGTGTGGCCATCCCTATGATGTGCCTTGATTCACGTTGTCTAAGTCTGAGAGTGCGGTTGCCGCCTCTCTTGTTACCCAATACCTGTTCTATTGCGTAGTATGATAATTTGGAACTGTCTGAGAAATGATGTGACTCAAAATGTCGTGCAATGGGATACTGTTTGTCTCTGTTAGTGATTGCCCTCATGTGTTCTAGGATTCTTTTTTTAGCCATATTTGTTGTACTGCCTACATATCTCAAACTGCAGGGACATTCCAGTACATATATCACGAAGGTGGTACTGCATGTCAAGAATTGTTTGATACTCATCATGCTATTAGTGCTAGTGTTCCAGAACTCCTTTCTAAAACGGCTGTTGCTGCACGCTTTGCAATGGCCGCATGGAAAAAAGCCATGCAGGTCAATGCCCCTTGTTATTGAGGTGTCTTTTAGGTCACTATGTACTAGGAGATCCCTAAGGTTGCGGCTTCTCCTGTAAGTGATCAAAGGTCTGGTGGGTATAGTGCTACCTATCACCGGGTCACCTTTAAGGATATCCCATTTCTGCACGATGGTTTTGCGTATGTAATTGACATTCCCATTGTATGTGAGAATAATGCATGTATCTGTGTTTTCAGTGTTGTCTTCTGTAGTCTTGATGATATTGCCGAGTATGGTGTCCCTTTCTACTCTCTCTGTTCTTTCCACCGCCCTCTTCAGGACCCAGAATGGGTAGCCTCTTTCCTGAAATCTTTTCAACATTACAATTTGTTCTTTCTGGTAGCTTTCCTCAGAGCTACAGTTCCTTTTAGCTCTGAGCAATTCCCGTAGGGGATGCTCCATTTGAGATTATCTGGATGGCTACTCATGGCATGTAATAAGGTGTTCCCTGCCGTGCATTTCCTGAAGAGAGTGGTTTGTATCTCATTGGACTTCACCTGCACTTTGATGTCTAGGTACTCTACCTCCTTCCTGCTGATAGTACTGGTGAGTCTGAGATTCCTAGTGTTGTGATTCAGTTTGTCTACAAACCGCCGTGCTTCCTGTTCGCTGCCTTGCCATACCACGAACTGGTCATCTATGTACCTGAGCCATAAGATGACTTTGTTGAACTCAACGTCGAGGTTGCTGTCACGTCTGATGTCCTCCTCCCATGCCCCCATAAACAGATTCGCGAAACTGGGCGCGAAACAAGTCCCCATCGCAGTTCCGTGGGTCTTTTTATAGATCTCCTCATTGAACATGAAAAAATTATTTGATAGACAGAATCTCATCATGTCCAATATCATTTGGGTGTGTCCCCAATACCTGATATGCCTGCGTTTGAGGAATCTGGCACAGGCTTCTATTCCCTGCTCATGGTCAATCACCGTGTACAAAGAATTGACATCCATGGTTATCAACAAATAATCAGCTTGCCATGAAAGATTTTTGATTTTAATGAGGAAGTCCTTAGTGTCCCTCAAATATGAGGGCAGGGTACTTACAAATTCCCTTAAAAAATGGTCAATGTAGCGTGATATATTCTCAGCAACGCTGCCTCTGGACGACACTATAGGTCTACCTGGTGGATTCTCCCTGTCTTTGTGGATTTTGGGCAGAAGATACAAGACTGGAAGGACCGGGTATTCCTTCTTGAGAAAGCAGAATTCTTCCCATACAAAGAGTCCCTTGTCCTTCCAATCTCCCAATTTATCCCAAATACAGGAAATGCTGTTGTTGTACTCTATCCTAGTAGTAACGCTGTATGTGCTTGTGTCATGTAATTGTCGCAAAACTTCCTTTATGTACATGTCTTGGGTGAGAATCACAATGTTCCCCACTTTGTCTGCAGGTCTGATGACAATGCTATTGTCCTCTGCCAATGCTTGCATAGCCTTCCTCTGAGCAAGTGTAAGGTTATGTTTAAATTTCCTCATTTACTTAGACCAATTCCTTTGCCTATAATTAAGTAGATCTCTGCCGACCAGATCTTGAAAGGTATCTATATTGTCGTGGTTCATGGTCGGTAGGAATGTCGATTTAGGTTTGAAATTGGTACATGCCGCATTGTCATGGCCAATTTCCAGTTCATCTAGGATGTTGCGGATCTCCACATTCGTGTGTGCCCCCTCTGGATCTTCCTGTAGTTCGTGAAATGCCACCAGAGTGTCAATGTCTCCTATCGTCAATGCCTCCTCGTGTGTAGTGTGTTCTATGGAAAGGGGTTCTTTGCATTTGGTGGGTTTCAGTTTGTGCCACTTCTTCAATTTTAATTTTCTACAGAATTTAAAGATGTCTATTCTGCTGTCTACATAGTTCATAGGTACTGCGGGACAAAACGACAGGCCTAAGCATAATGTTCTTTTATCTTGTATGCTTATTTGTCTGTGAGAGAGATTGATGATGGTTTGTTTTACCGTGGCATCATCCATCATTGTTGTTTCCTGGAGCATGTCTGCTTGTATCCCACTTGCTCCATTTCGCTTCCTCTTCTCTCTCCTCTGCCGGCACCTCTTGCGCCTCTTGCTCTGGTACCTCTTGTACTTCCTCTTCCTCTTCCACTTCCCCCTCCTGCTGTTGTAGTGATCTCGTTGTGGTTCACCTTGGTCATCGACCTGGTCATCTGCCGGCTCCGTTTCATGAGCCGGTACTCGTCTAAAAAAGTTTTGGGGCGTGTTGCGCCATCTCCATCAGACAAAGAGCTTTCCGATGTAACAGAAATTTCAGAGGCCTCGGTGTTGGTGTCACTCGCAGCTGCGGCCTCTTCGTCATCATTTGCTCTAGGTCTTACAGTTTTTACCGCTTTTACCGTGGTTCCATTTGAGGTGTCGTAAAGGTGATCATACTTGCGACTAAAGGTGAGTATCCTCCCAGATTCATAGTCTCCGCAATCTCGATGGAGTTTGCGCTGTTTCCTCGCCTTTATGTCGTCTTCGATCAGTCTCAACCTTTTCTTCATTTCCTCGAGAAATTTAGAGATCAGATCTTGTTCCGCATTTTTTATCAGGTCATTTTTGATACATAGGATCTCTTTCTTGATGTTTTCTCTATCCGACCATGCGTATTTCACGAGGATCTCCAGCATGTTCCTTGAGCTGTTGGCTGAGTTGGCCGACCATTCCTCTAGCATTGCCGGGTCAGGTGAATCATAAGAAGGGGTGATGAAGATTCTGAGGCCTCGGGGCACCATCTTTTTGTCGATGTAGTCCTGCAAGGACGTCGCCTCCCACCATTTAGACAGTTCTTGTTTATGCAATTTTTCGTACCTTTTGAGTAAATCCATTGTGGTTGATTCTGTGCGGGTGGCTGCCGGCTGGCTGCTGCCTACTCCCGGTGCCCGTGCAAAAAGTGTCTGTGCCGCCTCTTTACGTTCCCTTTCATCCTCCATACTGTTACGTTGATCTAATGATACCTGTCCACAGAACAATGTGGTCTGCTTGTTGCGTAACCCCTCTGTAAAAGAATACAGAGTTCCCCTTGCCGTAGAGACAGTTCACCATACTGTATCAAAGAAAAATAGGGTTTGTGATTTTAAAGAGTCAAAGGCAAACCGATCTAATTATCAGTGTGCTTGCGTGCATTGCTGCACTGCCAATCTGTTTGAAGATAGATCAGTGTACTCTTGCTGATATCACCCAAGTTGCTTTGTGCGGTCGTCCCACCCACGTCCTTGCACCCAACTTCCTTACCTTCACGGTGTATCCCGGGCCCGGGATAGCGTGAGGATCGGCGCTCCGGTGCTCCAGGGGGGGTCCGGGACGTGCTCGCCGTTTTCTTTGAACTCCTCCGTTACGGCCGGCCCTCGATCTCTTGCATTCATATACAGACAAAGACTCTCCTTCCAGAGATACAGGCCCGTAGAGGGGTGGCGCGGTGCCGGCGGAGAAAACCGGTGATTCAATATACATCCAATACGGGGTTACCAATCGCGCTCTCAGGTTATCGCATGAAACCAAGCAGGACACCAAAGTTAGAAAAGGGGGTTTATTATCGTCATAAACCCTCCGTGGAGATCCTCAACATCCTAGATGAACTGGAAATTGGCCATGACAATGCGGCATGTACCAATTTCAAACCTAAATCGACATTCCTACCGACCATGAACCACGACAATATAGATACCTTTCAAGATCTGGTCGGCAGAGATCTACTTAATTATAGGCAAAGGAATTGGTCTAAGAAAATGAGGAAATTTAAACATAACCTTACACTTGCTCAGAGGAAGGCTATGCAAGCATTGGCAGAGGACAATAGCATTGTCATCAGACCAGCAGACAAAGGGGGGAACATTGTGATTCTCACCCAAGACATGTACATAAAGGAAGTTTTGCGACAATTACATGACACAAGCACATACAGCGTTACTACTAGGATAGAGTACAACAACAGCATTTCCTGTATTTGGGATAAATTGGGAGATTGGAAGGACAAGGGACTCCTTGTATGGGAAGAATTCTGCTTTCTCAAGAAGGATTACCCGGTCCTTCCAGTCTTGTATCTTCTGCCCAAAATCCACAAAGTCAGGGAGAATCCACCAGGTAGACCTATAGTGTCGTCCAGAGGCAGCGTTGCTGAGAATATATCATGCTACATTGACCATTTTTTAAGGGAATTTGTAAGTACCCTGCCCTCATATTTGAGGGACACTAAGGACTTCCTCATTAAAATCAAAAATCTTTCATGGCAAGCTGATTATTTGTTGATAACCATGGATGTCAATTCTTTGTACACGGTGATTGACCATGAGCAGGGAATAGAAGCCTGTGCCAGATTCCTCAAACGCAGGCATATCAGGTATTGGGGACACACCCAAATGATATTGGACATGATGAGATTCTGTCTATCAAATAATTTTTCATGTTCAATGAGGAGATCTATAAACAGACCCACGGAACTGCGATGGGGACTTGTTTCGCGCCCAGTTTCGCGAATCTGTTTATGGGGGCATGGGAGGAGGACATCAGACGTGACAGCAACCTCGACGTTGAGTTCAACAAAGTCATCTTATGGCTCAGGTACATAGATGACCTGTTCGTGGTATGGCAAGGCAGCATTCAGGAAGCACGGCGGTTTGTAGACAAACTGAATCACAACACTAGGAATCTCAGACTCACCAGTATTATCAGCAGGAAGGAGGTAGAGTACCTAGACATCAAAGTGCAGGTGAAGTCCAATGAGATACAAACCACTCTCTTCAGGAAATGCACGGCAGGGAACACCTTATTACATGCCATGAGTAGCCATCCAGATAATCTCAAATGGAGCATCCCCTACGGGGAATTGCTCAGAGCTAAAAGGAACTGTAGCTCTGAGGAAAGCTACCAGAAAGAACAAATTGTAATGTTGAAAAGATTTTAGGAAAGAGGCTACCCATTCTGGGTCCTGAAGAGGGCGGTGGAAAGAACAGAGAGAGTAGAAAGGGACACCATACTCGGCAATATCATCAAGACTACAGAAGACAACACTGAAAACACAGATACACGCATTATTCTCACATACAATGGGAATGTCAATTACATACGCAAAACCATCGTGCAGAAATGGGATATCCTTAAAGGTGACCCGGTGATAGGTAGCACTATACCCACCAGACCTTTGATCACTTACAGGAGAAGCCGCAACCTTAGGGATCTCCTAGTACATAGTGACCTAAAAGACACCTCAATAACAAGGGGCATTGACCTGCATGGCTTTTTTCCATGCGGCCATTGCAAAGCGTGCAGCAACAGCCGTTTTAGAAAGGCGTTCTGGAACACTAGCACTAATAGCATGATGAGTATCAAACAATTCTTGACATGCAGTACCACCTTCATGATATATGTACTGGAATGTCCCTGCAGTTTGAGATATGTAGGCAGTACAACAAATATGGCTAAAAAAAGAATCCTAGAACACATGAGGGCAATCACTAACAGAGACAAACAGTACCCCATTGCACGACATTTTGAGTCACATCATTTCTCAGACAGTTCCAAATTATCATACTACGCAATAGAACAGGTATTGGGTAACAAGAGAGGCGGCAACCGCACTCTCAGACTTAGACAACGTGAATCAAGGCACATCATAGGGATGGCCACACGCTACCCTAAAGGGCATAACCTGGATGAGGAAATGGCTATACATCTCCAAGAAAACTAGATATTAGCATTGCCCGTGATAGATAGCCATTAAAACAGATGAGACAGGGTTGACTGCTTTTAACCTTTGGACAATAAGAATGTTTTATTGCTAGTTCCTTTGTTGGTTGTATTATGTCTTTACTATCACAACTGTGCATGACACTTTTCCTTTTCCTTTAAATTCTTTTGCAGGAGGAAAGGAAGGGACCATGTCTCGTGCCTGTGACAGAGGGATCCCTAACCTTTTCTTCGTGACACCATTCTGCTACGACCATGTCCACAGATAAGATTTTTTGCATTGTTATTAATCATTTGATTACATTTATTTTATTTCACTGTAAATAATTTGTGGAGTTTATGTGCACACAATAGGTGGTAGATGGGGCACCAAAATAGCAGTGGTTTCTGGAACACGCCTCCTGTAATATATATATTTTTTCACTGGGGATGGAAGGGAATCATCTACTCCTAGCAGGCTCAGACAGACACACATGATTGTCTTTAATCTCTCCCACCTACAGGTGGCAATAGAATAGTAGAGATGTTCTTGTAACGTCCAGGTTCAACGTCCAGGTTGTGCACACCAACCAGTATTGTGGTGCAGGTACATTTCCCACTAACCAGGGGACAATAGAATTGCACAGAGACGCTTGTTTCGTCTAGTCTGTGCATACCAACTAGAGCCAAGCGGTAACGCCGGTATACTTTTTTCCAACCAGGAAACAACTATTTTGGCACCATCAATATGCACTATGCGTATTTAGGCACGCTGTAAGTTCCGCAGCGCAGTTACCAGGGCAGGTAACTTGCGATAAATTATTGTCACTTGTATCTAATTATTATTATTTTTACTTGCAAGTGAGTGGTGTGCAATGTAGTATCCATGTGCACATCTCTTGACCACAACTGTGAGCAAATGGATTAAACACAGCCCGCATTTTTATCCCACTTGACAACTCGCATTCCCTATAGGACCACAAATACCAGCATGCCCAGTTACCATTCCCGGGGTAGATAGCAGCGCTACATACACCAGTCAGTGGGTTCGCCATGCTCCTATCATATGGTTTATGAACATTATGTTTTTGAATGTTTTTGATTATTTTGCACTTTGTCAAACTGCATTTTTACCATTTGCAAATGGCGACCGTGTAATTTCATGTACACTGTGACGATCGCAATTGTGTCCGTTTTTTGTGTTCACTTTTTACAGGAAGTGTATGTAAGCAACGGCCTTTTGGTTGCCCCACTGTGTGATCAAGACTCTGTGGAGTCAAAACGCGTCACGGAGGGTTATTGACGATAATAAACCCCCTTTTCTAACTTTGATGTCCTGCTTGGTTTCATGCGATAACCTGAGAGCGCGATTGGTAACCCCGTATTGGATGTATATTGAATCACCGGTTTTCTCCGCCGGCACCGCGCCACCCTCTACGGGCCTGTATCTCTGGAAGGAGAGTCTTTGTCTGTATATATATATATATATATATATATATATATATATATATATATATATATATATATATATATATATATATATATATATATATATACATATATATATACACTGAGCTACTGGGTGGTTATAGTTGATATTGTGTTTACATAGGAAATGCCTTTTTTGTGTGGCTAATAACTCTGGCACCGTTTGATGAATCTCTATGAAACTTTCTAAAAAGTGCTACTTTTTTACTAGTTTGCGTATGGAACATTTTGGGCTGATCTGTCAAGCGGTAGCTAAGAAAAATGGGGGGGTCCTTAAATGCAAAATCCCCATACCTTTTTCATAGACTTTTTTAGACAGCACTACCGCAAAAACTGTTGAAAGGATTTCCACCAAATTTGGCAAGAAGCTAGATATTGGTCCAGAAAGTTTGCTTTTTGTAATTTGGTGTAAATCCATTCAGTAGTGTTTGAGTAATTAAGGTTCAAACATATTTGTATATCTGGACCGTTGGATCTGAGGGACTCTTACGAGATTCCCTTGAACCCAATAATAAAAAAATAGATCCTTCTGCTTGTCCAGGAAGATTTTTCCATTGGGCCAATGTGCTCCCATGGGACTCCAGTGAGCACTCTGATTGGCTGCCAGCAACATGAGAAAACTGTTGCTGGCAGCCATTACAAGATTAGAGGACTAAGTACCCCATCTTAAAGTTTAAAAAAAGAAAAGATATAGGGGGGCAAGCTTAGGGATACCCTGCCCTCCTGTGGGTGGGGGAGACCCAGAAGGATCCCTGGCCAAAATAAAAACAAAAAAGGCCATTTTTGCCATCATCCCATGGGAGTCCAATGGAATGGTGGGAAAAAATAAAATGGCGGACCGCCGTTAATTTAATATTATGGGCAGGGGCATCAGTGGGGCCCCGTTTCTTGATCCCCTTTTGGGCCTCGGGACCCCATCCCTACGGGCCGAAATGCAATAATATGGGGAGGGGGGCCAAGTGGCCCCCCTCCCCAAGCATTTCTAGACCCCAGGGACCCCATCCCTGGGGCCAATATATTTCTTTTAATAGGGAGGGGGGTGGTTATAAAGGGCCGGAAACCCCATCCCCTGGGGTTGATTGCTTAAAAAAATGGGGAGGGGGTCGCACGACCCCCCTCCCCAAGCCAATGTAGGTTCCAGGGACCAAAACTAAGTTTGAAGGGAGGGGGATGCGCGGCCCCCTCCCTGAGCCTTTAATGGCCCCGGCAACCCTATCCCCGGGCCGGCTGTATTACTCTGCCCTGGGGAGCCACACCAGGGACAGAGCAGTTTCCCTGCTTGCACTAGCATGGGCAGGCAAACATGTGTTTGCTCTTGCCTAGTGGGGACATTTTTAAATCTCCCACCAAACGTGAGCAAACACGCATTGCATGCCTGCAGCAGTGCAGGCAAGGAAGGCAAGTCTCCTCCCAGCCGGTGAGAAATGTAAACATTCTTCCATCTGCTCCTGCAGGCACGGGAACACAACAAATATTGCACTTGTCCAGAGGGAGCAATCAGAAAACAGTTGCGCCCTCTGGGCGAGAGCAATGCCAGCTCTCGCACCATGTATGGAGCCAGCTGGGGCACTGGGGCCCTGATGGTCCCCCCATGACAAACAATTTGGTGGTTGCCCTGGGTGGGTACTGGGGCACCCACCTATAATTTAGAAGTGCCCAGGGACAAAATAGGCTGGTGGGGGCTGCGTGGCCCCTTCCCCATTGTAATAATATGCGGCCCCAGGGGATGGAGTCCCAGGGGCCTAACAAGGCTCAGAGAGGGGGGTGCACACCTCCTTCCTTATTTAATTGAACTGCGGTTCCCAGGGCCCAAGAAGGCTCAGGAAGGGGGGCACACACCCTTCCCCTGTTTAATTGCATTGCCTGGGGATGGGGGTCCCGGGGTCTAAAAAGGCTCAGGGAGAGGGGCCTCATCGCCCTCTCCTCCCCCTTTTTATTGCGGGGGATGCGGTCCCCCATTCCAAAGAAGGCACAAGGAGCGGGTTGTATGCTCCCTTGCCTTAATTATGTACTAAGGTAAGGGGTATGGGGTCCACGGGGTCTAATAAGGCTTGGGGAGGAGGGCAGTACTGCCCCCTCCCCTTTTTTATTGGTTTTGCCTAGGGGGATGGGTTTCCAGGGCCTAATGCGTCTCGGGAGGGGCCATGTGGACCCCTCCCCCTTTTCTGCAATTTGGCCCTGGGGATGGGGTCCCCTGGGCCTAATAAGTCTCAGGGAGGGTGACCGCATACCCCTCCCATTAATTATGGAAATTGGCACTGGGGCATGGCATTCCTGGGGCCTGATAAGGCTCCCCTCCACTTAAAAATAAATGCCTCTGGGAATAGGGCTCCCGTGGCCTGAAGGCCAACCGTTCACCACCCCTGCCTCAGGAGGGTTGACTGCCCATAGGGGGGGCTTGTCACAGGGCCCCTGCACAGCATGGGTTTGGCTGCCTGCAGAGTGTTGGACACAGGGACTGGTGTTATATTCCATATAGGTACCCTATATAGGCGCAGGTAACAGTGCAACCTTTCACCTATATTCTTCCCTACATTACATACATAACAGTTCTTAGGGACTGACCTTTTACCTAGATACGACACTGCATTCAGAACGCGGGTTTCCCCCTAGTTCGAATCTCATACATTATGCATGAGGCTTCTTGGAAGCACAGCAGGACTAACATCTCCTGTATAATATCTCTGTATAAAGTTCAGGCCCGACGTCATCCTTTAGGCCGACACAGTAACACAGCAAGGTAGGACCCCTGGGGAGACCTATGGGTATATATACATCACATCTTGCTTAGAAGGACAGAGGAGACCGAGACTTCCCGGCTGTCACACTGACCAGAGATGCTGAGGTTCCTGCATGCAGACACTCCAGCTCGCAGTGGTCTAACATCCCTCGCGGGGTGTCCAACTCGAGACCAGGACGGGGTCCCATATTCTCTCATTCTCAGGTAATGGGGTTGACTAGATCCTAGAGGGATTCTTGGCATAACACCTACACAGATGCTAGGTACATTTAGGTACATCTAGTTAGGGAGGCATTGTAGGAGTACGCACTTTCTATCACGTGTTTTATGTACTTGTATATAGTCATGATTTCTGCAAGATGGTAGAACTATACCATCCCTTTACTTTCGTAGTACTTCTAATCATATATCTCTGCTACTGTCTAATGGTTGTTGCAGCTCATCTATTCTACACTAGAATAACAACTGTTCAATAAATTCTTATTGAAAACGCCCAGCCTGTTTATTCTGTGTATCTATCTGAGACAAACTAAGAGAGCACGAGTGACTGAGAGAAAAGTAGTATATTGTTTCCACGATTCTGAGGGATCAGGGTTGTCATGTTCTGAGGTTGCTAGAATCTATTCTCTCCTCGGTAAGAGGAGATTATAGTGGCACTGTGAGCTAGCTGATACAGACAGGCTAACGTATCCGGTGGGTGTGCATGGAATCAGTCTGCCACCAATCCCACAGTTTATGTTATCTAAACGCGCAGATCCTGTATAGGTTATATAGGAACTACACAACACTGGCGTCAAGCCAGGCCCTGCAGCCAACCCCACACTGCACATGTCGAAAGGCCATGCACAGTGTGGTTTGGCTGCCTCTGGGGAAGGTTGGCTGTGGGGCCTTGCCAAAGGCCAGGCCTTGCGTCCAACCCATGCCCGGCATGAACAAAGGCCACGCGAGCCGGTGGGTTAACTTTTCCTATGGTTACAAAATATTACTTTACATTATTAAAAAAACTAGAAATTCACTGACAAAAACCAAGGTTAAAGCCACTTTATAGTTAGAAATTGTTATTATCTTTTACTTTTCATTATGAAAAAACCTTAGATATTCACTGAAAAAACAAAGGTTAATGTGATGTTATAGTTAGGTGGATATGTCAGTGCCAAGATAACGTTTTGAACTAAAACAAACGCAGAAATTCACTAGTTATAGTTCGCAGAGCATGCTATAACTTGCGCCCCTGCCATGTACTATTTATTAGCTCACATATTACATCACTCATGACATGTTCTATAAAATCATTTATGACATCACTGATTACATCAATGTAAAGTTACAGCACTATTAGCCTAAAGGTGTTTTAAAAATTAAATAATGTAAATATATTTAATTAATGTATAATTATTTATTAAGAGTTTTATTTTTTTTAAATACGACCTACAGAAAAATGTTTATTTTAATGTAATATTTATTAAAAATTAGTAAAAGTTTTTACAAAAACTAAAAGTGATATTTTGTTTATTTTAAAACATTTATTTAAAACGTGTCATTATTTACAAATTCTATGTATGTTTAACACTAAATATTAATTTATATATTTCTTTAAAGTTAAAAAGTTATTTTATTTTAACATTATGCCCTATGGGTTTTTTATTTTACGTTCGTCCCTCCATTTATTTCGATAGAATGGTGTTGCACTTCCAGTGGTTGGCCATGTATGGTTGTGGGCTTACTGCAGGTCTGATCTAGAGTACATGTACAACTGTTTTAGGACCTTTCCAGTTGTAGTAGTTTTAGAAGCGCAGTTTGGAATAGGAATGGGCTTACTGTTTTTTTTAGTGGGTGTGTGTCCCTCTCTAACGCCTTCTTAGCCCTCCCTAAACCCCACCCATTTAGTAGTAACTATTTCCCATTTTCCAACCACTTCCACTGTCCCTCCCACATACACTACTAAAATGTAGGCTTACATCTCCACAATCAGGGTAGAGATCTCCACATACATGAAATAAAATAGCAGAGATGTGAGATGTACAAGTTTTGTACTACTAAACGTAGCACCAAGTGAAGTTTAGGCCCCATAGTATTTTGAACTGAAAGGATACAATGCCAGTACAAAACTGCCTATACACCACACACTATGTTGGATATCTTAGTAGATATGGTATTTTTCTGCTCTCTCCCTTTGACTCAAGGTAAAACTGTGCTGCGTTGAGTCACATGTTTGTAAATTTGTCCCATCATGTAGGAACTTTACTCCTTACTTGCCCTCAATTCCTTGTCCACACGTTTGATGTTTAGTCATGCAGGGTTCAACCATCTTACTTGAACAAATTCTGTCACCCCCGGGTAAAGCAAGATATCTTACTTAAGAAAGTGAAGTAAGAGAGAAGTATGTCATATCTTTCAAGGCATAATGGCATAATCAGGCTGCAGATCTTACAAAGGTCTATAGGTCTGATTTGAAATACTGCTGACGGACTTAACTCCATCAGGATGTGAAGGAAGTGACCCGAATCGGGTCATCCGGGTCACTCGCGACCACCTCTCAGCCTTCCAAACAAATGAAGAGTCGGTCAGACAGTAGAGAATACAAACCAAAGTTATTTATTAGCCATACACTCGAGCGGAGTCCAGTCTGACCAGCCTCCTTGGATTGCTGCAGAGGGACTGACCCCCGCCAACATAGTAATACATATTATACATTTCCAGTACCCCTAAGGACACGCCCAGACTGGAACTTTCCAGTTAGTAGCTGGTGAACAAAGGAGACACAGAAGGATGAGCTGCAATCCTGAGACAGGGTACATGCTATCTCAGTTTCAAGGTTACTCTGCCCGTGCCTGACACTCTAAGGGTGGGAGCAGGCCTATTCTAACGAGAAAGGTATGTAATGACAAAACAGTCTATTCATTAGTGCAGAGAAGCTCAACCTTGGAGAAATAGAAAAAAAAAACATTGAGGCTGCTTTCTGCTGAGGCAAACAGAATGAGACAGAAGCTTAGTTTCGGTCATGGTACAAAATGGCGGCTGAATACAAAATGGTGCCGCAAATGCTAACTTAAATCATATAATGCAAAGGGAAGTCAACCAAAAACATTTCCCATTCCAACAGACCCTCCTTTTAGCATTTGCTAACATATTTTGCTACTGTCTAACAGCAAATAACTCCTTGCATATCATGAAAACTACTGCTACATGTTAATACACGCATTATCAATATTCAAAAATGCCTTTGTCTATTGTCATTAGATCTTGGATACCCTGCATCATCATGGCCGTTGCCTTAGGGTCATGTACTAGAACCTTCGGTTTGGGTGTCAGTGTTTTTACACAGTAAGCACAGCAAGCAGGAAGACAATGTATGCACAAGCAACAGGTGAAAATTATACCAGCAATTGTAACTAGGAAGATAAGAATCTTCCAATCCCAGGACGCGAATAGACCCCAGAACCATCCAGAGAGAGTCCATGTACCATTTTCTTGGTGGATGTCAGATGCGAGCCTATGCAACTTCTGAATGGTAGAATATACATTAGGGGTGTGGTCTGGGATGTATACACAACAACTGCTGTCAATGACGCGGCAGGCCCCTCCCCGGTCAGCAAGGATGACGTCTAACACCATCCTGTTTTGTATGGTGACGAGTCTCGTGGCTTGAAGCTCAGCAGTGATATTTGTCAGTATACCCGCTGTTGTATTAATAACCCTTTCAACAACTCTTGTGAGCCGACGAATGTTTAGGCTATTAGACTTGGGTCCCCAAAAGGGTATAATACCCTTCATGGCGTCTGTAAACTGCTGCAAAGTGGTGTCAGTCTGGTCTATATCTTCTGCATTAATGACCCTTCTGATTCGGGACCGGTATATACTCCTGCGCTGCAATCGATGGTCCTTATGGTAACTGGACGGAGCTATATATACAAGGGGCAAGAGGTAAGAGAGATAACACCTACCCGACCATCCCTCAGGGAGCCAGACATAACCTTGGGATCCACAAACGAAATAGACATTAGGGGGTGGTATCAGGGGTAGACTATCTGTTGCTCTCAGCTTTTATGTGGTGTTGCACCTGCTCTCTCCGACCTCCATCTTCCCACTCCCCTGGACACAGAAAGTAGCTGTGGTGTTAACCACTGACAGTGGTATTGGCTTATCTTCAGTAACATTACGAGCCTGGAAGGACTGGAAATATTCTGACGTGTTGAATCCCAGGAAATCATCTATTTCTGTATAAGACCATGTTCCATTTCTCACCCCTTTGTATGCATGCATGCAAGAACTTAAGAACAATCTACCGAACGGCGCTCGGCCTGTAGGAGCACCAGGAGGTGCTCTATGCTGGAAGCGTACTTTTTGTATCATGGTGCGGGGACCAATACTCTTTCTTTCTAATGTATTAAATTGGGGAGGTGGACGTACCATACTAAGCAATGCAAACCACCCCTCACAGCTACTAATATAGGACAACGGCATGGACAATAAGTTCTCACTTTTATGGGTCACTGAGGGAAGTAGTCCACACACCCAACAGTTTGTTATATTAGACGCATTATTTGTCTGGTGCAACATTTGTATAAACACATTATCCTTATGAAGCTTTCGGTGCTCCACTTTGTGAGGTGCCAAAGTGAGAAATATATGCTCAGGGGGAACAGGTGTCGTACCAATCAAAGAGCGCACAGGATACTTTTCCTCCAAGAACCATGTTACCCCAAGCACTGTTATTAAGGAAATCACAACGATCACTACGAAAACTATTTTACTCTTTGTGGACCAAGCGGACCAACTAGGTCCATCCCGCTCTAAACGCGGTGCCGCAAATGGCTGCTCTTCCTCCTCAATGGGGCAGCCAAACGGATACATTATGGAACCAAGGGGGAAAATGCAAGAAAACTAAGGGCAAAAGGCAAATGTTCCCAGCGTCCGTTAGAGCCACGCTGAAAGACTCCTATTGATCATCAATGTTGGCGCTGTTGAGCACCGGTGGTGGAACTGTCAGACCAGCTCTTGAAGAAATCCCACGTCGCTCAGGATAAGGTACCCCCCCTCCAGGGGAGCACGTTCGGTCTATCCTGTCCAGTGTCCGAACAATGCACCAATCTCGTCTCTCCCTATGCTACTGTTGCCTGACTTATCGAGTCTGTCCCTGCTAATCTGACTTTTCCTTTGGTGCAAGGTTCCTCCGTCGGGGCGCAAATTGTACCTAACTGCTCCAGGCACAGAGGGGTCGGAAAAAAGGGACTCAGGGGGCTCAGACACAGAGGGGCCAATAGACTGGGACTCGAGCACAGATGGGCCAGTAGAACGGGGCTCCTGAATGGCCCTGACCTCAGGGGGCACTGCATCATTCTCATCCTCCGTTTGGGTCCACGTTAGCTGGGCATCCGAAAAGGGGACAAAGCGGGGCACCTGCTCCCACTCCGAATCCCCAATGCCGTCAAGGACCCACTGGTCGTAAGGCAGAGGAAGAGGTACTTTCCGGCAATGCTGGCAGTGTATCCTATTCTTTCGGCCAGCAACCTTGACTGCTGTGCGGGTGGCAAGGAGTACCTGGACTGGCCCCTTCCACCTCGGCTCCAAGGCCTTCTTCCTCTGAAAGTTACGCTTCAGGATGTAATCCCCGGGCCGAATGTTATGCCTGGGCCCCTCAGGTGCTGGCGAAAGTGTGTCCTGGATCTGTTGGTGAATAGAACGCAGACTTTTAGTTAACTCATACAAATAATCCACTAACAGAGGATATTCAATTTCGGAAAACTTCCAAGGACGCGGGACGCCCCAGACATTTGCCGGGTGCCCAAACACGACCTCATAAGGTGACAATCCTGTTCTAGAATGGGCTGTTGTTCTTGTAGACAAGAGGGCCAATGGTAAAGCATCTGGCCACTGCAACCCTGTGCTCTCCTGAATCTTTGCCAATTTCAGTTTGAGAGTACCATTGTACTTCTCAACTAGACCCGCTGACTGGGGGTGATTCACAGCATGAAACTTTTGTTTGATGTGGAGTCCTTCGCAAACCAACTGTATGACTCTCGCATTAAAGGGCCTTCCATTATCACTCCAAATCAAATGGGGCAAGCCGAAGCGAGGAAAGAACTCCTTCATGAGTACCTTTGCAGTCGCTATGGCTGTATTTTCTTTAGTGGGGTAAGCCTCAACCCATTTACTGAATGCGCAAACAACCACTAACACATATTTCAAATTGTTGACTCGATCCATCTCTATGAAATCTAATTGGAGGACCTCAAAAGGGAAAGTAGGGGGTGCAAAATTGCCAGGTGGTGTAGGGGTACCCTTCCCAGGATTGTGCATCATACACATCATACAATATTTGACCAAATGGGCGGCTGTCTTTGGGATATTGTCATTGTGCCATACAGGATCTAACAATTTACAGATACCTTTTGCGCTGATATGGGCCGGCCCGTGCGCCATAGTGACTATGGGGAGAAAGTATGCATCTGGTAACATCCACCTCTGTTTCCCTGACTTATCTGTCCAACACCCTTCCTCATCCAAACGTGCTGTGCTTTCCTGCCATACTGCTAACTCCTCAATCGTTGCCTCGCTCTGAATCTCCTTGACATTTGCCAATGTATCCTCAAACATAGTAACCTCGGGCACCCACCTAGCTGGACCTGCTACAAACATCCTTTTCATCTTTGTTCGGGCTGTCTCCTTAGCTGTCTGATCTGCAAATGCATTCCCTCTACCCACATCATCAGTTATTGCCTTGTGGGCGCTACATTTTATTATCACTAATTTCTTGGGAAGTGTCAGGGCTGACAAAAGCCTATGTATAAGAGGGCCGTTCTGTATCTTCATCCCATGGGAAGTGAGAAACCCCCTCTCTGCCCAGAGTCGCCCAAAATTATTGGCAACTCCAATGGCGTACTGGCTGTCAGTATAAATATTGACAGCCAGTCCCTCGCTCAACTCACAGGCTCGTATAAGGGCAACGAGTTCCGCTGCTTGGGCCGACTGATAGGGAACTTGTGACATCTCAACTACCGCGTACAGTGTTGTGATTGCATATGCAGCAGTTGTAGTGCCATCTGGTAACTTAAAACAAGAGCCATCAACGTATAGTTCCCCTTGGGGGTCAGATAAGGGAACATCAGTCAGGTCTACCCATCCCTTCGTCTCTTCCTCCGTCCGAAAAATACAATCATTTGTATCAATTTCCTCACTCTCAGAAGGGAGACGTAGCAACGTGGCTGGGTTTAGAGTGGCACATCTTTTAATCGTGACATGCGGTGCAAAGAGGGGAAATTCATAACCGGTCAGACGTGCACTGGTGAGGTGCTGTGTCTTGGTTTTATTCAAAAGTGTATCCACAGCATGGGGTACCATGACTGTGAGGTCGGTATCAAGTACGAGCCCAGCCGATTGCCTTATAGAGATGGCCACTGCCGCAACCGCTCTTAGACAGCTTGGGAGGGCTCTTGCGACAGGGTCAAGAAGAGCAGAAAAATAAGCACACGGCCGTTGCTTACCTCCAAGGGCCTGTGTTAAGACAGAAAGCGCACAACCAGCCGTCTCGTGTACGTACAGCACGAACGGCTTCATATAGTCAGGCGTACCAAGCACAGGTGCAGAGCAAAGCGCAACTTTTAATTGCTCAAAACACCGCTGACATTCAGGCGTCCAAGGCAGGGGTTCATGCACATCTTTAGTGGTTAGTGCGAGCAGGGGTTTTGTTAGTAACGAATAATTAGGGATCCATTGTCGACAGTAGGAAGTAATGCCAATAAAAGCGCGCACATCCCTCTGAGTTTTAGGTATAGGCATTTTAACAATGGTGCTGATGCGCTCAGGGGTCAATCTCCTACCCTCCTTCAACAGTAGGTGACCTAAATAGGTGACCTCCTGTCGATAATATTGGAATTTAGAAAGGGACACTTTATGCCCGTGGTGAGCCAAATGCAGCAACAACTTAACCGTACTGTCTTTGCATCCCTTTTCAGTGTCAGAAGCAATGAGGATATCATCCACATATTGAAGCAACACATTACCTGAGGGAAGCGTGAGGGAGTCCAATTGGGCTTTCAAGGCTTGGCTATATACTAGGGCTCTCAGTATAGCCCTGAGGAGCTCGACAGAATCTAAAGCTTCTGCCAGCTAGGGTAAAACCGAACAAGTGCCTGCTGTCGGGATGGATCAGGATACTAAGAATGCATTTTTCAGATCAATGACAGGAAAGAATTTAGCAGAGAAAGGAATCATCGTCAGAAGGGCAGTAATGTCAGGGACCACCGGGAACTGAGGAACCACTATTTTATTAACTTCTCGCAAGTCAATCACAAAACGATAAACATCTGGGTGATCATCAGAGGAGCTTGAAGGTGCCCTCTTAAGAATGGGAAGAATAGGGCTATTACACACATTCGCAGTCGTCTCTTCAACAACCCCCGACTCAATCAGGTCCTGTATAATCCACAACAAAGCTCGCTCCCCTGCTTGTGGTTTTTTGTATTGGGGAATATGAGGCAAAATGGTATGGTCTTTAACTTTAATGGAAACCGGGGGAATTTGCAATAGTCCTACATCCGTGTCACCTGTTGCCCACAATGTGGGCGGCACATCTTTACATTCAGCAGGGAGGGGTGCATCTTTGGATAGACACTGCTTAGAGTTGACCACATTCGGACCCATTGTCATGTAAACACTTTCTGGAGAACAATAAATTGTCGCATGCAACTTCTTTAATAAATCTAAGCCCATTACATTTTCTCCACAATTTGATGTTAACAAGAACGGTGAATCCACAGTAAAAGGACCTATAGTCAATGTAAGAGGTTTGGAAGTGGGGCTTACAACCGGTACACCAGAAAATCCTACCGAAACATTATTATGGCCAGACAGAGTTGCCCCAGGGACCAGTGAACGTGAAACAGAGCTATTCATAGCACCTGTATCCACCAAGAATTCCTTAGCTGAGCCATGCAAATCTGCAGTAACGTAAAGACCGCACTGAGCTACAGGTATCTGGACTGGTCCCTCACTCTGTCCCTGGCTGTCCTAGCTGTGAGACAGCCATGTCACCTCATCCAGATCATAGTCATCGTGATAATACTGGCCACCCCTATTGTCATCAAAGTAGTTACCATCCGAACGATCCTGTGAGGCGGCAGCATGCTGGGCTCTGTCCTGTCCACTAGCTCCCCGACCCCATCCACGAGAACCTCTCCCTCCAGGGGCCGCAACTTTCTGTAACAACACGGGACACTCGCTATGCCAGTGTCCCTCCTCTTTACGATACGCACACTGATTCGGCCCTAAAGGCGTAGTATTCCGGCTGATCCGAGGCAGCTGGCGGGCTGTACCACCACGTCCTCTATCATTCCCCCGAGAAGCCTGCTGCAATAACACCTTCGTCTTCAATTCTTTGTGCTTTTTCTCCACCTTCTCCTCATTTTCCCTATGTTCATAATACTGTGCCATACTCAATATTACAGAAGGGGAGGAGGTAGTCCAAGTGCTCTCCGAAGCCTGCAACCGAGTCGCGATCTCAGGGAGCAGGTTCGTAACAAATATGTTATCGGACACCGCCCTCCACCGACAAGTCCGATCCGCTAAAATACCAAAACACACCTTCAAATCGAGTGAAAAAATCAGACACACATTTATCTTTCTTCTGACGACATGCCATTAACTTGTCCCAATCTACCCTTCTTGGTGGAATAAGAGAATGCATATAAGAAATAATTCGGCCAGGCAAGGCTAGTATCTCGGCTTTAGGCTTCTCACCAGGCTTCCTCTCCTGGTCCCATCCTTTAATCTGATCCCAGGTACCACCCAACTCTGCAACATGGTCCTGTGTGTGTACCTGCCTCCAAATATCAACAGGTACCAGTAATCCAAAGAACATTTCAATATCTGCAAGCGTCATCACTGTTGGCGAAGCGGCCTCTGTCAATTCCTTATAATATGCAGTAGGATTTTTCCTAGGGTCGGGTTACTGAGTCTTAAGGGACAAAACCTCACTCCTCTTCCATGGAGTATAAACCCATTGTTCCTGGAACCGGGCCTCTACCCGGGGTCTAGTAACAATGTTATGCTGATCCCGTAGCTCTGGTATTTCAGGGTGATATATGGGGTGGACTTCCCTCATCGGGAATTGGGACACTGTCTTCGGGCTCTTCTCAAGCAGCCTACCTCGATAAGCGACCAGTGTTGCGACATTACCAAAGACCTTACTAGGCACCATATCAGCAGCATTCGCATTGTCCCTAATATCATAAATAATCTGGGGTGCGGCATCATTGAAACACTGCTCCCACAGTCCAATCAAAGTAGCCGACATGTGCTTAAGGGCATGTTGCTGCACAAACGGCTCATAATCTTTCATCACACTCCACACATCCTCCACACTGTAAATGGGGTGACGAGCCCACTGAGCGGCTTGATTGGCTACCACCTTTTTCTCTTCATCTCCCACATCAGACCATATCAATATCCATCCCAGTCGCTCCCTAGCAGTCGCCCAGTCTCCATCCCCTAATCCACGTACAGGCGTTCCGCTACTCAGTACCGTCAGGGAATGAAGGAAAAGGGAAGTAGTAGTAATGGAGGGAACGGGCACCAATGTCGCCAATGGCTGTGTCGTAGGTGTAAGAGTTGGAGGGAGAGCTGCCGAAACAATAGACGTAGCAGGAAGACTCGCGGTCATCGCAGGCGCAGAAGACGAAGCCAAAGAGAGGACAGAAGGCACGGTGGCCAAAACAGCTGGATCAATAACAGAAGAAACAGAAGCAGCAGATGCAGAAGAGACGGGCGATTGAGGCTATGGGATGGCAGGATATATTTTCTGCGGGGCGTATGGTGTTGGAGGTCGAGCATCTAACAATTCTTCCACAAATGTATCATTTTCTTCTCGAGCAACATAAGACTTTTCACATTGCAATCGAAACTTCCTATCAGCACACTATATCCCTTTCTCTGTTTTCTCTCTATCATACGCTACAGCTTTCTGAGTCACTGTCTGCATTTTTCCTTTCCGGGCCTCCTTCTCTGCTTTCATTCATCTCTGTCTAGCTTCCTTTTGCCATGTCCTGAGGGAATCAAACATCAACTGCCTGTTTCTTTTCGCAAACAATTTATCCTGCAGAAAATTAATTTTCTGTTCATCAAAAGTGCCTGTCAACGGCCACTGCAATTCGGCATTGTCCCTCGTATATTTGTGCCATAACGCACTAAACATAATAGGGCCAAGGCCATGTTTGACATACATGTCAAAATTTGGGCTGCCTTCTGGTGGCGCTGGCTGACTATCTTCCAATCAAGCATCAGTAGAACAACAATGACAGCCCAAACAAAGCATTTTGCTAAAACACAGCATCTTTCAAACGGAAGCAAGTTCACTATTGATGCCGAGCAGATATTTGCAAATATTTTACCAAAACTGGTCCTCAGACTTCATCAAACACAAACCAAAGTGGTACCATGTTCACAAAGAACTCAAACAAATTCAAGCGTTTGTCCAAAAACGATCCTCAGACCGTACCAAACAGAAACCAAAATGGCGCAATAGCCACAAAGAACCAAAGCAAACTCACCTGGTGCACACAGGCCAAACGAATTTATTCTCCACTGCCGAATCTTTGGACCAAACGGTCAGATCAAAGGGTTTCACCATCCAGGACCCCAGCCGGGAGGACCACTGGGCGAGGCACCGCCCAGTCAGACAGACGGGGCAGCTGCGGGTACCAGACTCTCTCATGCAGGGATCCCCGGTCCACCCGTCCGACCCGACGCGGCCTCGACCTTCTCACCCGTCTGTGGGCGAGGAAGGGCCACACCCGATGGGGTCCCTGTTCGGGCACCAACTGAAGTAAGTGAACCGAATATGGGTCACCCGTCTCACTCGCAACCACCTCTCAGTCTTCCAAACAAATGAAGAGTCGGTCAGACAGTAGAGAATACAAACCAAAGTTATTTATTAGTCATACACTTGAGCGGAGTCCAGTCTGACCAGCCTCCTTGGATTGCTGCAGAGGGACTGACCCCCGCCAACATGGTAATACATATTATACATTTCCAGTACCCCTAAGGACACACCCAGACTGGCATTTTCCAGTTAGCAGCTGGGGAACAAAGGAGACACAGAAGGATGAGTTGCAATCCTGAGACCGGATACATGCTATCTCAGTTACAAGGTTACTCTGCCTGTGCCCGCCACTCTAAGGGTGGGAGCAGGCCTATTCTAACGAG
The DNA here is from genome assembly GCA_963921515.1 of Calotriton arnoldi. Taxonomy (NCBI): domain Eukaryota; kingdom Metazoa; phylum Chordata; class Amphibia; order Caudata; family Salamandridae; genus Calotriton; species Calotriton arnoldi. Next base: position 962,250 of record CAWUFW010000666.1, read on the forward strand.
AAAGGTATGTAGACAAAACAGTTTATTCATTAGTGCAGCGAAGCTCAACCTTGGAGAAATAGAAAAAAAACATTGATGCTGCTTTCTGCTGAGGCAAACAGAATGAGACAGAAGCTTAGTTTCGGTCATGGTACAAAGTGGCGGCTGAATACAAAATGGTGCCGCAAATGCTAACTTAAATCGTACAATGCAAAGGGAAGTCGACCAAAAACATTTTCCATTCCAACAGATGATGAAGTAATTTACCCCATGGAGATGGAGTAGTCTCCGTCACTGATATACTGAAGGTCTGTCCACCTCTAAATGAGGGGGGCGGAGTTTCACTGTATCGGTGGCACACAAGACACACAACAAGGCCACACCCATGAAAATGCATGCATTTTCATTCCTAATTGGGCAAAGGAAGAGTACACCGACTTCCTCTTCACCTTCTATACTGTCTATCCCACAAGACAGATTGCATTTATGAGGATGCAAAACTTTAAAACATGCCTTATGAGTGAGATCACTTGCTTTTTGCTTAAGGTTTTGCTGCTGCAAAAACTCATTTTCAATGATAAAAATCACAAAACTTATGATAGCAGTCATATCACGAGGTTTTGGAGGGGCCCAAGTCAAAATTTGATACAAGGTCCCACACCTCCTTCTGAATATATATATATATATATATATATATATATATATATTCACTGAAAAAACCATAGGTTTCAGGGACGTTATAGTTAGTTGGACATTTCACTCGTACAAAACCAGAGAAATTTGGCCGTTATAGTTAGTTGAGCTAACTATAACTCGCGCCCCCGCAATGCACTGCTGATGACGTCACATATTACATCATTCATCACATGGTCAGTGACATCACTGATGACATCACTGATGACATCACTGATGACATCTCAAATGACATCACTGATGACATCATCCACGTGATAATCTCATGCACCTCCTCACACCCTAATATAACCTTTGATACACCCACTCTAAAATACAGACTACCATTTTCAAAACCATAGACACACCAATACCAGTTACTACATACCCACTCACTGATTCCTAGGTCTATACACACGTCCACTCATTCACCCTTACTGTCACTCATACATGCAGTCACTCATCAATACAGCACTATCATTTGCACTCATACACCTATACAGACACTCACACACCACCACTCATCCATAGAGTTACTCACACACCTAGTCAGTCATGCAAAGAATCAATCACACTCCCATTTACTCACCTATACAGTTATACACACACCACCTCACTTATTCATACAGATAATAATACATACTTACTCTCTTATACAATCAATGATACAAGCACACACTCATCCATACAGCCACTCTCACAATAACTCACTCTCACGTATAGTCATTTATATACTCCAACACTCACATATACTGCCTTTCACATATGCAGTTACTCACACATGTACCACTGAGACATCCATTCACTCACCAACACACCCATACACACACTCACCCACCCATACAGCCCTTCACAGATGCACTCTTGAACCCATACACCCAGTGAATTACCCACTCACACATCTATGCACAGAGTCACACACCCCCACCCACCCACACAGACACTCAGGCACCCATACAGATACTCTGACAACCAATCAATAACCCATATAGACACTCATGTAGCTACTCACCAATCCATGCAGCTGCTTACACACCAACTTACAGACATTTACACAGTTTAGTCACTAACTCATGCATTCAGTCAGACACGTTTAATCACTCACTTATACAGTCAGTCACGCATCTACTAAATCATCTATTCAGACACTCAAACACCCACTCATACTTCAATACACATTCACATATATATTTATAAAACATATTTAAACTTTACAGAAACACACAGTCACTGGATGATGTCATCAGTGATGTCATTTGAGATGTCATCAGTGATGTCATCAGTGATGTCACTGACCATGTCATGAATGATGTAATATGTAACGTCATCAGCAGTGCATTGCGGGGGCGCGAGTTATAGTTAGCTGAACTAACTATAACGGCCACATTTCACTGGTTTTGTACGAGTGAAATGTCCAACTAACTATAATGTCCCTGAAACCTATGTTTTTTTCAGTGAATTTCAAAGGTTTTTAAATGCTAATTTCTAACTATAACGTCCCTGAAACCTATGGTTTTTTCAGTGAATTTCTAAGGTTTTTTAAATGCTAATTACTAACTATAACGTCCCTGCAACCTGTGGTTTTTTCAGTGAATTTCAAAGGTTTTTTAAATGCTAATTTCTAACTATAACGTCCCTGAAACCTATGGTTTTTTCAGTGAATTTCTAAAGTTTTTTAAATGCTAATTTCTAACTATGCCTACAGAGGTAGGACATGTGCAGAAAGAGGAAGAAAGGCGCAGAAAGAAGCAAGAGAAATGCAGAAAGAGGCAACAGAAGTCCAGAAAGACAAAGAAAGGTGCAGAAAGAAGCAAAAGATATGCAGAAAGAACCAACAGAGGTGCAGAAAGAGGCCTTGTTGCAAAGTCATCCAGTGCCCCCAACTTTTTGCTGACGGGTACTGGTGGTAACTGACTCTGACTAACCAGGCCTAGAGCCAGTGCTATGCTAAAAGACACTTAGAATACAGTGAAAACACCTACATACACTAGGGTACACTATGGGTTGGGGTACCCCTGTGATTGGCTTGACCTCCCCTGTAAGGCCCTAGTATTTAATAGGGCTGGGGGATTAAAACTACCTCCAAGTCAGAGGTGCAGAAACTTTAACTAGTAGTCGCGTTTGCAGAGTGGTAGAGAAAGGGTGCTGGGCCTCTGACCAGTGCTCAAGAATTCCGCTGCGTAGGACTTACAGGAGGTACATAGAGGGCTTCTTGGCCCCCAAAGTCCCTCAGGAGTAAAGTGGACTTCATCCCCCATCCTGTAGTCTGCCAGGAGGTGTTTTTGCAGAGTGGTGGAGAAAGGGGGCATGGCCTCCGAAGACGTCTTAGCAATTCTACTGTGTGGGACTTACTGGAGGTAACAAGAGGGGTACTTGGCCCCCAAGAACATACTTGGGTGCCAACTACCCCTCCTATTACCTCCAGTAAGTACCACACAGCAGGATTGCTAAGTTCTCATAACAGGCCACGCCCCCTTTGCCCACCACTCTGCAAACGCGCTCCCTGGCACGCTCTTCGATGGGGATTGAAGTCCCCTTCACTGCTGGGGGTCCTTAGGGGCCAACTAGCTTACCTCTTACCTCCAGTAAGCCCCACACAGTGTGAATGCTGAGAGGTGGACACAGGCCATGCCCCCTTCATCCCCCTTGTTCGGGGGATGAAGTCCACTTGTGTCCTGAGGTCCTCAGGACACAAGAGGACCTCATCGCCCCACCAGCAGTGCACCAAGAGGCGCGTTTGCAGAGTGGTGTAAAAAGGGGCGTGGCCTCGGACCACCTCTCTGCAATCCAGCTGTGTGGCGCTTACTGGAGGTACCTGGTGGGCTAGTTGGCCCCCAGGGACCCTCAGGAATGAAGGGGACTTAATCCCCCAACTTAGAACGCGCCAGGGGGCGCGTTTGCAGAGTGGTGCAGGGAGGGGGTAGGGCCTCCGGCGAGATGGCGGCTTTTCTTTTTTATATTTTTTTAGAAGGGGGGCTGTGTGGCCCCCCTTCTTTTGGTATTTTTGAGGCCTTGGGGACCCCATCCCCCAGAGCCTGACCCCTTTTAAAAAAAAACAAAAAAAAAACGGGAAGGGGGCCCCCCTCCTGAGGCCAATTTCGGCCCCGGGGACCCCATCCCCCGGGGCATGGCCTCCTTTATTAAATGTATTTATTGGGAAGGAGGGCTGCGTGGCCCCCCCTTCCCTAGGCCACTATTGGCCCCGGGGACCCCATCCCACGGGGCCTGGCCTCTTTTTTTTTTTTTATTGGGGAGTGGGGCCGCATTGCCCCCCTCCCCTGGGCCCCCATCCCCCGGGGCCTGGCCATACATTGGGGACCGTGGGGGGGAGCCCCAATGCCCCCACGATCCCTGCCGGCTCCCCGCCTCCTGTGGGAGCCGGAATTGCTTTTGGGCAAGGGGAGCTGCTAACATACAGCTCCCCTTGCCCAAGCTAATTCTGCTTTGCTTCCAACAAGCAAAGCAGTGTTTGCAATGACAGGGCGGGAGCCGCATGGCTCCCGCCCCTGTCATTGCAAGCGGCAATGTCCCGGGGGTGAGCACCCCGGGACATTGCAGGAGCCGGCCCTGTGGTGGCGGTCCCCAGGGCCATCGAGGGCTCCAGGAGGGGGGCCGCGCGGCCCCCTCCCAACGAGTACAAAACCCCGGGGAGGTGGTGGTCCCCGGGGCTTGGGGGGGCCCGCAAGGCCCCCCCCATTAATTAAAAATCCCCGGGGAGGTGGTGGTCCCTGGGGCGTTTGGGGCCCGCGAGGCCCCCCTCACTAAAGAAGGAAGCCCCGGGGAGGTGGTGGTCCTCAGGACTTGGGGGGCCCACGAGGCCCCCCACCCCATTTTAATAAAGCCCCAGGGAGGTGGCGGTCCCTGGGGCTTGGGGGACCGTGAGGCCCCCCCTGATTAGAATAAAGCCCCGGGGAGGTGGCTGTCCGCGGGACTTGGGGGGCCCGTGAAGCCCCCCGCACATAAATCAAGATTGCCCCGGGGAGGTGGCGGTCCCTGGGGCAGCGTGGGGGGGGCAGCAGCCCTCCCCACGCCTAAATAATAAAGCCCCGGGGAGGTGGCGGTCCCCGGGGCTGCGGGGGCCCCAGTGGGCCCCCGCTACATAAAGCAGCATTGCCTCCGGGACCTGGCCCACCCGGGGGCTTTCAAAAACAAAGCGCGGGAGCCCCCGCTTCGTTTTTTTTTTTCTCAGCCGGATTTGCACACCCAGCGCGAATTCGGCCAATGTTTTTAAAAATATATATTTTTGGGGGTCCCTGTGGGACCCCCTGAGCAGGCCTAGGGGGTCAGGGTGCTTCTACCCTGCCCCCTTTTCTTGTTTTTTAACCTTTTTTTCACAATTTTCTTGTGACTCGGTTACCGAGTCACAAGATGGCTGCCAACACATTCTGGTTTGGAGTGTTGGCAGCCAATCAGAATTGAGCTTGTGCTTGGGAGGGTTCGCGAACCCTCCTCGGTGCTCAGATATCGATATTTTTATTTTTTGAATTTCTCAGCAACTACTGAACGGATTTATACCATTTAAAAAAAAAAGGGTGCTTTCTGAACCAAGAGCTACCTTTTTGCCAAATTTGGTGTAATTCCGTTCAGCAGTTCAGGCTGTAGCCGTGTCTAAAGTTTCCTATGGAAATTAACATGGAGAAAACGCGTTTTGGGACCACCATTTTTTCTCGGTCCCCGCTTGACGAATCACCCCGAAAATTTCAAGACAGGACCTGACCTGAGTGAACCTTTTTTGGGGAAATTTTCGCGAAGATTCGTTAAACGGCGCCAAAGATATTGGCAAATCAAAAAACTATAACTACCTACTGGCGACCGCCAGAAGGTAATATATAAGTATATATATCACCAGCTGAGTTACTCCTTCCGGAGATCCTGGGCCTGTGGAGGCCTTTCGAGGTTGAAACGCGTCACGGAGGGTTTATGATGTGAATAAACCCCCTCATTTGACTTTGGTGCACTGTTTGGTTATTTTCAAGACCTGAGAGCGCGATTGGGACTCCGTTCTGAGATTATGTATATATATATATATATATCCCTCAGGGAAGGAGAAAACACAGCAACTCCAGCATTTGGTGTCACCTAGTCATATATCCGTAACAGCTGCAGCATATCATCGTTATTAACCAGGGCAGCCCTGCTTTAAAATCTATTAATGCATTTTACAGCACAACTGTGTGGACATGATAAAGCATAGCGCCTGGGGTATAATGCCCCTTCTGCACCCGTATTCTGACAAACCCAGGTAACAGCAGACTGGAATAGACACATTCTTCAAGGCACTAGCCCTTTAAGAGGACATTTCACTAGGAATGTCTGCCAAAGCATCCTTAAACATTCAAAGAGGTTGAACAGTTCAAGTTATTTACAAGACTCTTGATGTGTCTCAGTTCAAATCAAAGCTGGGGGCGGAGAGATTTTCAGCTTCAGGAAAATGTCGGTGGTGCAGTGCAGCCAGCTAGTGATGCCAAAGCAGGTCTGCTTGCTTTCAAAGGGAAGTGAAGGAGGCACTTGCTGTTGCAATAAAGGTCTTGGGGTCAGGGCCATACCCTGGCAGAAAGGAAATTAGTGCCCCACACATCATTGTGCTGCATTAAAGAGCCAGCAGCCTATTTAATAAGAGGTTTGTTCCACTAGACTACTCCTTCCTGCAGTCTTTTTATGTCTAAACAGATCATCTAGTGCATTACCTTTTAAAAGGAAGAAAAGATTATCTTCGCGGATGTATCTGGCTGAATCCATCCAGCTTTTCTACTTGACTTAGCATTATCCCTTGCCCAGGATGAAGAGCTAGTGAAGTGACAGTAAAGCGATTTTTATGTTTTTTCCCTTTAATTTTATTCCGAGTAGCCTTAAATTACATTGCACCAGAGGCGCTCTCATAAAAGAATAACCCCCAATTGGCTGTCAGGGCTGTTGAAATATTAGTGCCGGCTCTCGCCAATTACTCTTTCCGTCCCTGTGACTCTAAAAGACACATAAATAAGTCGAGCAGAGAAATGGCATCGTTCGCGTGCTATAAAGGCTGAGCACCCTCCATGGCAGCAGAATGAGCTACCAGCAAACAAGCAAGGGTGCCAGCTAATGGGGGCTGATGGGAGCCACACTTTCCTTTGCATTGCAGCAAATGAAAATAAAGTATTGCTTGTTGAGACATTGCATGTCTTAAATGTTCTTAACGTTGAAGGATAGACATCCTATTTTCATGATCCTTTGTTAAACCATAGACATAAGGGTCCAGATTTATCATCCGTTCACGCAACGCAGCACAGCAAGACACCTTGCTGCGCTGCGTGAAAGGGCAGGAATGCGCCATATTTAACATTATGTGGCGCGTTCCTGTCTTCTCCTTGTGCTGGTGCACAATGTGGTACTTTGCGCCAACGCAGGCACCCTTGCGCCATTGTACAAAAACGATCCTCAGAGGCATTTCCCTCTTTCTAAGTGTGCTGCAGAATGTAGCACACTTAGAAAGAGGAAACAACGAGGAGATAAAGATATCTCTCCTTGTTGCCCCTCCCCCGAGAAGGCGTAGCATTTTGACACATTACCTGTCTTGCTAAATCTGGGAATGCATCAAGATCCATGGGCGGATGCGTGGTAACACCCATGCTCCACCCTTTTAACACTTTCCCAGGGCAGCGTAACGCATGGCAGTGACTTGCACTGCCTTGTGTTACTCCAGGTTTACCAAGCAATACAGGGCCACACAAGGTGGCCTTATTTGTTTGGTAAATCTCAGCCGCGGCCCGTCCATAGGGGCTGAGGGGCCATGCCTCCTCATCTTTTGCCACTCAAGAAGAGTGTCTGTCAGGCTCAGCAAAGGTCAGCCTGACAGACACTCTTCATTTTCAGGTTATGCAGCCAGGAGCTAGATATGAGCTAAATGCACAGGCTCCTGGCTGCCTGAGCTGAACTTTGCTGGGCTGAGGACGTCACAGTTTCTGTGGGCGTGACCTCCTCAGTTCAGCAAAGATCCTCGATGCCCTGCCCCTCGTGATGAGGGGGAGTGTCACTCATTGCCTTGGACCTGGGCGCTTCTGTTTTAAGCCCTGAAGTGCCCAGGCGCGAGTGTCAATCAGTCACATCTAGTCACAGAGTAGGGTGGGGTCAGCAGTCTCACTGACCCCATCCCACTCTGTGACGAGGTTGGGACTGTTGCCTTCCCTCATTGGCTGACCCTGGAAGGCAGCAGTCCCAACCCTCCCCCAGGATGTAGGCAGAGTTGCAGGTAAGTTTGATTTTTTTAAATTCATATTTGGTGCATGCGTTTATGTTTGAATATTTGGTAATGAGTGTTTTGAACGGATGTGTGTGTGTGTGTGCATGCAGGTGTGTGAAAGCATGGGTGTGAGTGAGTGTGTATGTTTGTGTGCATGTCCCGGACGCCCCCTCCCTCCTTAAATATACGGCCGCCACTGGTAAATCTAATTTAGGGATTACATTGCCCTTTCAACAGCCTGAGTGGCGCAAGGACAATGCAATCCCTTGATAAATCTGGCCCCAGGTGACCTCACTGTATAGCACCCTAACATATCACCCACTTACTGCGACTGCCATGTTAAGGCGCATTAGTGAACAAACTATAGAAATAAAATTATGGGAAAAGACCAGGAAGTTGTTTTTGAGCCGGATTCAGACTCCGGGCGAGTCCCAGGCATTCTGCGTCAGTGTCTCAGTGCTTTGTCCTGACAGCCGGACACAGGAGCAGCGCCAGTGCACATTTATGTGTCGCTTCACCTGTAGGGGGGATACAAATGCAAATAGCAATGCACTCCTTTACTCTTGTTGTATCATGGTTTGGAGTATTTGAAGCTCATACAGAGCACAGTTGAGCCCAGCACCTTTCCCATCACAAGAGGTAAGATATGGTCAGCATCTTAGTTTAAAGTTGTCAAACTTATCGAAAGATTTTTGAAGATTCTCCCAAGCATAGTATGTATGTTAATTGGTAGATCTATTCATAATGTGCAGGGTTGGCATTTACATCTGGCTATGTGCATAACTACACTGCTAATAATAATGTTATTGTACACAATTCAAACTGATTTTCTGTCACTTAATAAGTGTTTCGTACTACATACTGGGATCCAAAATAGCCATTGTAAAACGAGAAATTGAGTTAAAACCTACATGTTTCAAACTCATGATTTGCACATTTCACGGAATATGAAGTGGGCACATTACTCATTCATCTATTTTATCAGGACTGTAAATTGTTTCAAGCATTGAACTAAAGAATCTCTGTCGCAAGACCATTAACCCACTGAACTATCTAACATAAAAAAACAACTGTGCTCTGTACATTATTCGAACTGAAGTGGGCACTTCCAACTTCTGTGTTAATTTATGATGCGTGTTTTCGGTATGGGCACACACCATTATGGACGGAGTATCGGCTGCATGCAGGTAGGTTTTTTCACTCGCCGGTCACCATAGTAAAGCGCTAGCCACCGTACATAAATCACTGTTAACTTTAGTTCAGCAACTTGGCCCAGTATCGTATTAATAATCAATATGTGAAGTAAGCGTACTACTTTATCCTTTTCGCAACCTTTGGCAACCTTTGTTTAATTCATCATTGCGAGCCCAACATTAATATTATGGCCAAACAGGGGCATTACACTAATGATGACAGTACGCCATGAACAAGTTATTTGAACCTCTTTGTTTAATTCATCACTGTTAGCCCCGCATTAATACCATGACCCCACAGAGGCGCCGCATTAATGATGACAGTACACCATGAGCAAGTTAGTTGCACCTCTTTTTGGCAACATTGGATACCGCTTGTTCAATATGAAATCAGGGATTTCTCTCATACTGTTCACCATATGTGAATTACATACTGTTGAATCATTTGACTCAATGAATACACACATAAGGAGTATGAACAACTGGGGGGCGGCTAACTTATTGTAGAACTATGGAGACAGACAGCTGTCATTACAAGTAAGATTGTTGTTTTTCACCCCTGGTTAGCCACATGGTACAGCGCGAGTCAGTAACCCGCATCTCTCTGCACTGTACGATAAACATGAGCTTCACATTAGGGATAAAGGCATGGCATAAACATACGTTCTGACCTACTCGACTCAACCTCCCCAGACGTCGCCTTCCTGACGGAGACCTGGCTGAACCCCGCCTCGACACCCGACATAGCCATAGCTGTCCCGGAAGGCTACAAGATCACCCGCAGGGACCACACCAACGGAGCAGGAGGAGGAATCGCCATTGTCCACAGGAACACTCTCAGAGTCTCGACCAACACCGACGACACCCTCAGACCGCCGAACACCTGCACTTCCAGATCCACACCGATCCCAACACCACCCTCAGAGGAACCCTCGTCTACAGACCCCCCGGACCCCGACCACAGTTCAGCGACTCCATCGCCGACTTCGTCAGCACACACGCCCTCGCCTCCACGGACTACATCCTCCTCAGGGACCTGAACTTCCACCTCGAGAACAACAACGACACCAACTCCACCACCCTGATCGACAACCTAGCCAACCTCGGACTCAGACAACTCGTCACAACACCCACCCACTCCACCGGTCACACGATTGACCCCATCTTCTCCGCAAGCCCCCACGTCCTTCAACCACACCACCGAACTCCACTGGACCGACCATCGCTGCATCCACTTCACCTTCAAGAAACCCACCACGCACCACCGCACCCAACAGATGCCCCGCCGCTGCTGGAGCAAAGTCACCGAAGACCAGCTAACCACCACCCTCACCCAGAGCCCACCCGCCGACCCCACCGACCCCGACACCGCCGCCCGCAACCTCAGACAGTGGATCAACGACTGCGCCAACACCCTCGCCCCGATCAAGAAACCCTCCAACAGTCACACCAACAAGAAAGCCAGCTGGTTCACTGAAGACCTCCGGGCCTCCAAGCAAACCTGCCGAAAGCTGGAGAAGATCTGGCTCCGTGAATGAACACCGGGCAGCCACGCAGCCCACAAGAACGCCACCCGCAGACACCATCACCTCATCAGATCCGCCAAAAGGGCCTCCTTCAAAGACCACCTAGACAACAACGCGCACAACAGCAAAGAGCTCTTCAACATCGTGAAGGAACTCTCCAAACCCAGCTCCAACACCAACGACGTCCCACCCTCGCAAGACCTGTGCGACTCACTGGCCACCTTCTTCCACCGCAAGATCACAGACATCCACGACAGCTTCAACGCCACGACCGCCCCGACAACCACTGAGACCTCCGCCCCCACGACCACCATCCGCACCAACCGCCTGCTCTCCTGGACCAACATCAACGACGACGACACCATCAAGATCATGAACACCATCCACTCCGGATCTCCGTCAGACCCATGCCCACACCACATCTTCAACAAAGCCAGCACAGCCATTGCACCCCATCTCCGGAGAGTCATCAACACCTCCTTCGAGACAGCAACCTTCCCGGAGAGCTGGAAGCACGCCGAGATCAACGCCTTACTCAAGAAACCCGAGGCGGACCCCAAGGACCTCAAGAACTTCCGGCCCATCTCCCTGCTCCCGTTCCTGGCAAAGGTCATCGAGAAGACCGTCAACAAACAACTGACCCGCTACCTCGAGGAGAACAACATCCTGGACCCTTCCCAGTCCGGGTTCCGCAGCAACCACAGCACCGAGACTGCCCTCATCGCCGCCACCGATGACATCAAGTCCCTGCTGGACAACGGAGAAATGGCGGCCCTCATCCTCCTGGACCTGTCAGCCGCCTTCGACACAGTCTGCCACCACACACTATGAACACGCCTCCACAACGCCGGGATCCAAGAGAAGGCCCTGGACTGGACCACCTCCTTCCTCTCCGGCCGAACACAGAGCGTCCGCCTTCCCCCCTTCCGCTCCGAAGCCACCGAGATCATCTGCGGCGTACCCCAGGGCTCTTCCCTCAGCCCAACTCTGTTTAACATCTACATGGCACCGCTCGCCCACGTCGCCCGTCGGCACGACCTCAACATCATCTCCTACGCCGATGACACCCAGCTGATCCTCTCCCTCACCAAGGACCCCCACACCGCCAAAACCAACCTTCACGAAGGAATGAAGGCCGTCGCTGAATGGATGAGGAACAGCCGACTGAAGCTGAACTCGGACAAGACAGAGGTCCTCATCCTCAGATCCACCCCTTCGGCCTGGGACGACTCCTGGTGGCCGACCGCACTGGGAACCGCCCCAACACCCACCGACCACGCACGCAAACTAGGGGTCATCCTCGACTCCACCCTCTCCATGACTAAACAGGTCAACGCGTCTCCTCCGCCTGCTTCAACACCCTCCGCATGCTCCGCAGGATCTACAAGTGGATCCCCACTGAAACGAGAAGAACGGTCACCCAGGCCCTCGTCAGCAGCAGGTTGGACTACGGAAACGCCCTCTACGCAGGAGCCTCGGCCAAACTCCTGAGACGGCTCCAACGCATCCAGAACGCCTCTGCACGCCTGATCCTCGACATCCCTCGCCGCAGCCACATCACACCCCACCTGAGAGACCTGCACTGGCTCCCGGTCAACAAGAGGATAACCTTAAAACTCCTCACCCACGCACACAAGGCACTCCACAACACCGGACCAACGTACCTCAACAGATGACTCAGCTTCTACACCCCCACCCGCCAGCTCCGCTCCGCCGACCTCGCCCTCGCCACTGTCCCCCGCTTCCGAAGAGCGACCTCCGGTGGCAGATCGTTCTCCCACCTCGCCGCCAAGACTTGGAACACCCTCCCCATTCACCTACGACAGACCCAAGACCTGCTGACCTTCAGAAAACTCCTCAAGACCTGGCTTTTCGAGCAGTAGCAGCATTCCCCACCCCAGCGCCTTGAGACCCTCACGGGTGAGTAGTGCGCTTTACAAATGATATGATTGATTGATTGATTGATTGATTGATGATTGACTATTCTCCCATTTTGATTCTATCAGATAAATAGAAGCCGACCTTGAGAGGCGAGGGAACCACATACTATATTATCCAAACACGCGATAGTATGCCTAAATATATTGTAAGTATGTTAGCTATCCATCTTATGTGCACAGGCACCTAGAAAGTCACTTACATATGAAGGATTTTTAGAATAAATTTTTTGTGTATTATGGCCCCCCTTTTTTTATCCATTCAACATATCTTTACAGAATTGAAGCCGAATACTGTTAATAACAGGAATTTGAACCAATAATACCACGCCCCATACTGAGAAAAGCGTAATATAAATAGAAAGGACCCCACTTTTTACGAGACCGGGATCCTACGTAAACATACAGGTATCTAAATACAGTGGTTTCATCTAACAGGCTAGCTGTTTAACAATTCTTTTTTCCACACGTGGGCAGGGATTAATGCAATCTCTGCTTGTTCTTTGAACATCCTAACAGGCATCAGTAAAAGAATATAAGGATATAGAGAAGTGGTGGAACAATAAACTCACTACGGTGCCTGAATAAGATGTGTGGAACATAAATAAAACTTTGCCCTTTTCCACACTCTCGTCCAAGAAAAGGTATACAATCTAATCTACTAATGACTGTTTACATACTAGTTCAAAATTTCCATCTAGATAGTGGACACTATTAATTACAAGGCCATATCTGTTGTTATGTTTTAGACCTCAGCGCATTTACTGTTTGAATAAATAGGAACCCCAGAAGGCAGTAATATCCTACCTCACTGCAAATACATTCTGGAAAATTATTACAGGAATAGGTAATTACCATTTCTTTTAAATCTTTCCTTTCATTTGTCTCACACAATAGGTGGTGCATGTCACACTATCTATGAAATTAAAACATTAGTCATGTATGTTTGATTCATTGGTAGTTTTTTAATCATGTCTCTCCACTCATAGATCTGTAATATACAGAGAGACATCACTGGGTGGTGTTAGTCACCAAAAGCAGGTTAATAGACACTTTTTCTTCTACATATTCTATATTTAGAATATTGTTTTAATGCACAAATTTTCAAAACATTTTCCCTTCCTAAATTGATTCCCTCAAGGCATACTGAACATTTCTATCAAGAACGATTTATTTATAAACGTTTGAAAAATAACAAATAATTTTTTCAGGACAATTAATTAATATATGTGCACATAGAATTTGAGACTATATTTCATTATATATTCAATGCAGAGAAAGTTGAAACGGTTCCCTGACGAAGGCACCGTGCCGAAACGCGCGTAGTTCCCATCTACTGCCAGCCTTCCTTTCTGTCCATGAACCACCTGGACCCTGCTTCTGTATATAAATATACATTGTAACAAATTGCTTGCATTATTCAATTGTATTGTCTTTTTTTGAATATATGAACATGCCATATATGTATATCTCTGTTTTGATGCATTGATGATTTTAAATATGAAATGAAAATGTTTTGATACTTAAAAATAACAAATATAATGAAAATAAAAAGATTTTTTATAAAAAATATTTGAATAGTGACATAGTCATTTAGAAACAATTTATGCACAGTATTTTTTGATAAGTTATTAACTTGTTGTCCTGAAATGTGAAAAGTTTTTTTGATTATTGTACACTTGGTCCTAGCCTTTCCCCCCCCCCCCCCGAGCCCAGCACCTTTCCCATCACAAGAGGTAAGATATTGTCAGCATCTTTGTTTAAAGTTGTCAAACTTATCGAAACATTTTTGAAGATTCTCCCAAGCATAGTGTGTATGTTAATTGGTAGATCTATTCATAATGTGCAGGGTTGGCATTTACATCTGGCTATGTGCATAACTACACTGCTTATAATAATGTTATTGTACACAATACAAACTGATTTTCTGTCACTTAATAAGTGTTTCGTACTACCTAATGGGATCCAAAATAGCCATTGTTAAATGAGAAATTGAGTTAAAACTAACCCTGGGCGTAGTTTGCGGAGTTTTGCTACGCGGAACTCCACGAAGTTACAAAAAAACTCAGCGAAGTTCCGCGAGTAGCGGAGTGCAGTGCGAACTGCAGTTTGTGCTGGTATTCCTGCCGATCGGGTAGAAATTCTACCCGAGCGGCAGCTCGCGCTCGCGAGCTTACCGTTCGCGCTCGCGAGCAGGGAAAATAACCCTGCTGCACATCGCGAAGCGGGGTTTTCTGCACTCCGCGTGCTCCGCAGAGTGCGGAGTGCAGAAAACTCCGTAAACTCCGCGAACGGAGCGCAGTTCACCGCCCAGGCCTAGTTAAAACCTGCACGTTTCAAACTCATGATTTGCACATTTCACGGAATATGAAGTGGGCACATTACTCATTCATCTATTTTATCAGGACTGTAAATTGTTTCAAGCATTGAACTAAAGAATCTCTGTCGCAAGACCATTAACCCACTGAACTATCTAACATTAAAAAAACAACTGTGCTCTATACATTATTCGAACTGAAGTGGGCACTTCCAGCTTCTGTGTTAATTTATTATGCTTCAAACCTCTCCAGTGCATTAACAGAAAAAATTAACTTGCCATTATTACCATCAGAGGTCACTTTCCACTATTATAATCTGACACTTTCTAAATACCCTGAGATCACTGCAGCAGGCCTATTAAACTCAGTCTTCTCACTGGATGTGTCGTGTCAGTTCTCAGTACTGGCAAAGTGTTGAGAGGGTCCCTAGAGAGCATTTTTTTTAATGTCTTCCACACCCCCATCCCTACAGCTTCACAATCTGGAGGTCACTAAAGAAAGAGAAATAAAACTTTAGTGGCTGGCTTGGAGGTAGTCCCTGGATGATCAGGAGGAGGAGAGGAGGACAAGCCTTAAGGACCAAGATCACCACTGCAACCAGGATTAGGTCCAAGAGGACTAAGACCAGAAGTTCAAGCAGGACCAAGACCAGGACACCAAGCTATACAAAGACCAGTTGGCAACAGACTAGGGATATCTAGAGGATAAATGCCAGGAAAACCAGAACCATGAGGACCAAAACCTGAAAGACCAAAGGGACAACTAGCAGGAGACCATAGCAGAAGGACAAAGACCAGGGTGACCAGTATCAGGTAGAACTAGGAAAATGAAGACTTGGAAGACCACAATCATGGGGAACAGGACCACAATAACTTGCACCGGGTGAACTGGCATCATGATTATTAGCCACACATAGAATACCACAAATATTCTTTAGAAAAATATACATGGTTTTAATCCGCTCATATAATTAAAACCTTAAAATCACCTACATATATATATATATATATATATATGCCACAACTCCATTCCACACGCCGCGGGTGCCGCTCTCCGCAAGGTGGTTTTGCGGAATCAATTATTCAACCGCAATTCTCCCGTCCTGGGAATTGCTTTAAACAAACGAGCGCACTCTGGAGCAATTTAACTTTTCAGTCGTTTATTCCACGTAACCAGGATGACAGACGCATTTCGGCACGGTCGCCTTCCTCAGTGTCAACAATTAATAACATTCTGTCCATGTTTTAAATAAAGTTTTGTAATGCAAACTAACCGGAAGTCAGTGACAGTGAAAGTGTCCAAAAATACACAGTCTGCTAATTATCAGGATTGTGAAGAAGATCGTTTGATCGAAACGCGTTGCCAATAATATATTATTTACATTGACCCTGGAGTGCGAGTCTCTTTTTTCTGTGTGAGGGAAATGCTCATAAGGACATTTCCTTGAATCTACCGCCGGGATCCGACACCCGGAACTCGCACCGACCCCGAGTGGAGAGGAGCCTGCGCCTGTCGGAAACTTTCTCTATATATATATATATATATATATATATACAACATGTACATAAATCGTGGGTAGATACTACAAGACAATGCAGTAGGTCTTTCTATGAATCCACCTCTAATAATGTGTCATTCGGTGTCCCTGAATTTAATTAATAACATGTAAAAACAACCAGTGCCCTGTAGATGGTGCCTTTAAATTCTGTTGACACGTTTAGGTGGAAACAGTATATAACAGCCACCTTCGTAAGGACTTATTGGTACGGTTGTGGTGGGTAATAGTGTAGCCCATACAGATGGTATTTGCAATGTCCGGGCCAGAAGAGTCTTTATGCCAGGTCTCAGTTATGCATCAAATTTTGGATTTACAAATCAAGAATAAAGTTGTGAATTTCAATTTTATTTCTGAGAATGGATCCATCATTAATAAGAAATCCTGAGATGGGATGCCAGAAGGGCTGGGTACGCTCACAGGATCAGCTCCAAGATGAGAAGGGCCAGGACTGAGAAGACAAGGAGGGCCAAGACCAAGAACATAGTGAGCACCATGACTTCGAGAACTAAGCATTAATTTAATCTTATTCTTCTTTGCTTCCTAGCCACTTTTAATGCCTTTAGTATAGCCTTTTAATCGGCTTCACCTTGGTCAATTATACAGGGAGAAACTAACCAAAAGATGAGATGACAACCCTATATGAATAAGTGTCTCTAGAGATTGAAAACTGTCGAATAAAATGACAACTGTTCGGGTGCAAACAAATTTGCCAAAACAAACAACAGGATAAATATGTTTGTCTGTACTTCACTGTCTACTTATTAATTTACTTCAAAAGGAAAGAAGGGAGGTAGAAGCAGTGATTCATTCAGCTTCCGAACACAACAATTTAATAATCAGGAAGGGGGAAATTAATCGGATGTGTCAATCGACCAGATTTGTAGGGAGATTGTTTTGGAGACCCTCAACCACACTTTCACAGTTAGCTGTATATATTTTATTTCCACTCGTGTGGTTTGGTGGATAGTGTCATCACTGGGTTAGTCACTTGAGTGTTCCGTTTTCCAAGTGACTCCATCCTCCTCCACCAGGAGGGAGACTGTCTGGGTTTTGACAGTTGTGAGGAGTTAAAATTAGCTCCTATCCTGTGCCAGAAACTTTAATGAACACAATCAACCAGGAAAGGAATAAGATTAAAAGAAAGAAAACGGTGTTCAGGTGATAAGTAGATGGTCCGCAACACCTAGTGGTCAGGTCAACATATGTTGTCTGTTTAAGTTGCCCCTACAGGTCTTCTGGCCTTCATCAGGACTGATGGAACGGAGGGCCAGCAAATTCTAGGCACTCCACATGTAGTATGAATAAGTACAATCACTCATCCTTCTTCGTCAGTGAGCCTCATTTTGCTAATGACTGAATGGTGTTATAGCCACAGACTTTGACCCATAACTTAATAGAGGGGTTGTTATTACCCCACTGGAAAACAAGAGGACAAAGGTGACTAAATTAATGCAAGAGTGAAGCACTGTTGCCCTTGTTACTGGGGGCAGATATTGCAGCACTGATGCAAAACCGGCCTCCAGTAACAAAACCGGCCCCCACCACTGCTAAACCAGCCCCCACCCTTCCAGCCTCCCGGGGAAATGCCCAATGCCCGCTCTGGCCAGTACGGCCGTGCATGCCTCCTTTTATCACTCTTTCAGGTTCCAGTTTTCTCCTATTGTGATGGTTTTGCCGTCTTTCTCTTCCTCCGTCTTTCCGATCTGTGTGTTTTTCCCTCTCTTGCACTGGGTAAATATCTTATGCAGAAAATTAAGTGCTAGTCCCCAAAAATAAGTGCTGGTGGCCCCCGCCAGCAACCACCGGCTCAAATTAAGCACTGATTCCTATCTTACTTCTGAACTCTAGTAGTAGGCTAGAAGCACTACTGGCTAACTCCTGGAATTCAGACGTTATGTTGGAAGAACTTTAAAAATAAGACATAGCAACATCTTTGTGACGACACTTATCCGTACTTCCATACTTACACTTTGTGAATACCTGTGGGTTATCTACATCAGAACAGTCAAGGGTCTCTGAAATATTCCATATTGACCATGCGTGAGGCGAGAACAACACGCTTACAGCCTCATTATGACTGCCCCAGTCTTAGAGGTGGTATCCACCTCCACCACAGAGGAACTGATACCGGGGCATCAGTAACGCTGAAAAGGGGATTACCGGATGCTATAAGATATGTCTTTAGGAATGAGGAAATACCAATTGCCCTGGTAATGCCTTATTTCATCCCAGCATTTTAAACAGTAATTGTTGTTCCTCTGAGCAGGCAAGGTCTCCAGCTGGAATACACAAGATCTGCACAATTAGCGGACATCTTGTAATCCCAGCTCAGCAGGGTATCGTACACAGCCTGATTTAAAGTTTGTTAATAAATTAAAATCCTCTAGTTTCTAAAGGAATTTCTTCCAACTTAGAGATCGATTGTAGAGAAACTTCAGCCAGTGGATTCTACTCTGTACTTCCAATATGCAGTCACCTTTCCAAGTTTCAAACATCCCACTTTTGAACTGAGCACTTAGCAATGAGGTGGTAGTCAGTGGCATTTTGGACCACCAGCAAATGCTACTACTATTAATAAAGGCATTGGCATATTTAGCTTAGGATAATATAAGGGACGACCATGATTGGTGCTGTTTTGGGATCCAAAAACATGCCCTAAATCGATGAAATCTTGCTTGTGGCCAAAGGAAGTTGGCATCATATTTATTCAGAGCTAAAGTGAGATAAGCTATTAGCCCAGGCCTAGGAGGAAGATGTTGGCCTTGAACCCATTATGCTTCAGACAACGTTGATCTTCGGCTTTGGTGATACAGGGAATCGCTGGCGAAGAAAGTTTGAAGAGACAGAACTGAATGCATGCAGCCTGGCTTCAAATTTTAGAATTGAAAGCAGATGTGCAGATCACACCCAGGAATTTAAAAAAGAAATAGCTCCACTGGAGTGAAGAAGCGCAGGGCCTAGATGGGACATAATGAGACAAGACAGACCTAAATGCTATAGAAAAGCATCATAAAAAACAAATACAGGAAGAAGGGAAATGGAGAAGACTGGAGTGGCTTGAGTGGTTCTCCATCAAAAAAGCACACCGCCAGCTGTCAGATGCAGGTACAAAAAGGCTCTTTTCCACCATGTGGTTGGTACAATACATTGTCTCATTCCTAATGCAGGAGTCCTACAAGGATCTCGTTTACAGACCTGCATTTCCAATTTACAGTTTATCCATTCATTGTTGCATTTTTCCAGTAGGAGCCTGAAACCATGAGTGACTGAAGACATATGAGCTGCCAGGAAATGCAATATTTCGAGGGTTATGATTGGTTAACGTCATAGAACGCTATTTACTGTACTTTCCTATATAAATATACTACCAAACAAACGAAAGGGATGAAATAGGGGCAATAAGTTTTCATGAAATGTACAGCAATTCAGTATGGATTGGGGTGGGGGGGTGCTTTACCCTGTTTTTTGATAACTGTTTCCAAAATTCGAAGGCAGGGATTTCCAAAATGTAGGTCCAGCAAGGTTTGATTCTTGCCAGATTTTCAGGATATCCAACTAGATAAATGCACTCTCAATGACTTTGAATGGAAATTGGTTACATAGTAAATGCTGTTCCTGATAATTCTTACACTGCCAGCCTTGATATAAGGGATTATAGAGGAAAACTACAATTACATTGCAGTAATTGTGCAAAGCGTACTGTTTTGTGACTTTTCACACTTTGCACAACTTCACTATCAGGTGAATTGTCTAGCAAAAGAGTCATATTAGTCATTTGCTCCAGCAACAACTGTTTCTACCAGAGAATTCTCCCACAAAATTGTATTGTTGGGCAATTTTCCCTCCACTCATGGAAGGCCTCTTCCAAGGACACACCTCCATGTCTATCTGCTTCCCATGTGGCCCAGAATGCGACAACCCCCCACCTGGAGTCCCTCCCAAAGTGTGTGACCACTGCCACACACAATGGTCTCTGAGTACTGCCTCTACAGCTTTCAAAAAATGAAAAACAAAGATGTCGAACTATAACTCAAACATTTGCAAGCAGGCGCAGTTCTTGGTTATTGTATGGGCCTCATCCCTGTGACTATAAATCTTGTTCATGTTGAAACTCTAGAATGCAGCTCAATTCCAGAGTAACTCAGGATATGCAGTCCTGATGGACTTGCTAATGTCATAACATTTTTTACAATTATTATACATATTTCCATAAAAGTACTACAAACCTTATATCTTTTTTTCCAAAAGAACAACACTACTTGGACAAGGTATTGCTTGAGATACATGTGCCATTTTATCTTGATATTCTATCCTATTGCACCCTCAAAGAATAAGCATTTGACCAGCTATCCTCTACAAGTCAAAAAGCCTGCAAATTAGGTAAAGGATGTGTCAGTGAGTTTGTAGTAGTATCTGGTTTATGAATTTCAAGGGACAGCTTCACTCCCTGGGACAAGGATTTCTTAACTCCCTTTGCATTTTGTAGACCCAGGAAAACTGGTGCAACCTGGGTAAACACGCGAATTGGACTAAAGAAGGCATATGCATCTGCAATGTTAGAAACAGGGAGGTATATTTACAACTAAATGGTGCAAGCAATTTATCTGCGCCACACTGCGTCATTCTGAATACACAGGGATGGGTCGTATTGACAAGAATAAGGCACACCCCTGTGCTTTCCCTTGTGCCAGCACAAGCAACCTTGCACCATGGTGCAAGGGTGCCTGCATTGCAGGGATGATTGCGTTTGTTCAGGAATGGAGGCTTTCCTGCATAAAACAATCATTAATGGCGTTTTCCTCCTCCTAAGAAAGAGCAAAAAATAAATAAAAGTATTTCTCCTTGTTGCGCCACTCTAACGCCTCCTTTTCAACTACCGCAGATTTACAGATCCTTGTAAATTTGGGCAGTGTCAAAATGCAATGGGTGTTGCGTGGGTACACCCACAGCAACACCCATTGCATGCCCCTTTGCTGCAGAAAACTGAGGCGAGGAGGCCCATATTTACAAGGCAGCATTAAGCCGCACAAAGTGGCTTAGCTCTGCCTTGTAAATATGGAGCAGGGCACCGTGCCACCGGAGCGTTAGGAAAAAGTGACACTCCGGTGGCGCAATGCCCTTCTAAATATTCCCCATGGATGCTCCCTAACTTCACTTATCTGTCTCCCTAGGTCCCTGAGGCTGCATCCGAAAAAGAAACCTGGAGGTCTGTGTTGTGGTTGAGTTTGCAACATCAGAAGTGGTGGGCAACCCTAAGAAAGAAGAAGCCCCTAAAACCGCAATCCTCATACCAGAACCACTCCAAACGTTTCTACAGGTCCTGTGACGCAACCAGAAAAGTTCCAGGCCACAATGGATAGTGCTCCTTAAACGCCACTGATGTACAGCTACAATTTCCTGACTTGGGGCCTGATTTAGAGTTTTGCAGATGAGTACAACGCCAGAAACGTGACAGATACCCTGTCCACCTTATTACAAGTGTATATCATAAAACACTTGTAATGAAGAAGAAGGAAGGTGCGCTACATTTGTGATGGTGCAACCTGTCTGCTGAACTCTAAATCAGGCCTTTGGTCTTTAGCGGAACAGAGGTAGTACCACAAAATACAAAGGCAGCATTCAAGATCATTGCCCTACCCAGGGACGTCATTTGGAGGTAGTCAGGGGTCGCAGCTGCGACCTCTAGCTTGCTCCCTGCTACTCATGGCACTTCATTTGCGACCCCTGGCCTCAGAGGAGGCAATAGATTTGCCCCCTATGAGGCCAGGGGTCGCAATGAAGTGCCAGGAGAAGCAAGGAGCAAGCTAGAGGTCACAGCTGCGACCCCTGGCTACCTCTAAATGACGTACATGGCCCTACCCCCCGTACGCAACACACAAGAGGCCTTGCATAATAACGCCTGAAACACCTGATGATTATGAGAATCTCTTTCAGTGTACACAGATCTTAAACCCAAGGAAGGGTGTATTTGCTAACCACGGCAGGCTCTTTTCATTTGTGTAGTAATTAGTGGCCATTAGATATTTAGAAGTGTTTACAAATTTTGATTGATTCTCGTTTGTTCACCGGTTCTACTGCTGGAGTTGCGGCTTTTTGTTTTATTTACTTTGCCCTGGACCTTTTGTGAAGGCTGAGGAAACATCAGGTGAGAAATAATGCGTGGTGATTGATGGGGGCTGGAGTAGCTACCACTCAGAAGTATTTATGATGTCGCATTTTCTGTAGCTCCTGGGCGTCGTCTTTTCCCCTTCCACCTTCTTCTCAGATCTGCCATGTTTTCTGCTCCTCTCCCCTGCACTGCTCTCACTTCCCATGTTCCTCTAGGCTGGGAGATGAACTTGAAAAGGCATGGTGCACACAGCCTTTATTATCACTAAGAGCATTTGGTGGTACAAATAGCCTGATACATTTAATCATCAAGTAATTTGCAGGACAAAAATCACTACCCTTAGCTATTAACTCTGCTACTAGAAGGAAATAGCATCAAAATCTCTTTTCACAGTAGGTTGTGTGTGGGAAGGAACTGAAAACCTAATGCTTTTCACCTTCATGTGAGGTTGTCTCCTCTTCTTGATAATCTTACGTTGAAATCACACATTCAGCAGGAGCAAGGTCACAGCAAGGTCTGCAGGAGGATTGAAACAAAATGAACTCTTGCAAATGGAGACCTTTTATTTGTTTTAACTGGTAGGTTGCATGGACCTGCAGCTGCTAAATTGCTGTTGTGCTGGAGGTGATAACCTTGGTTGATTGTTTTCTTGATGCTTAAGACAGTCTGAACAGGGATCTTGCTCTGGAAGATTATAAAAGAGGACAAAGATGTTAGGATAATGTCACACTCACACTGTTCCTGGCCAGCAGGAGACATCCACTGCTCACAGCAGGTACCTGGAAGTGATTGCAGTCTTTCACTTAGATCAAATTGCAAAGCCCAAAGGTAGGTTCTGAAAGGGAGGCAGAACAGGGAAAATCAATGTCAGAGGTGTGTTTTTCTCATCCACATCAACAAGGCTACAAGTAGTTGTTTGCTAAAAGCTCACACATTTTGTGATGCCTACATTCACTGAGGTATAGCTGTATTCTGTTTTACAAAAGGCAGTTGAAACTTTAAAAAAAAACCCTACTCACAATATAAGGATTACCTATGAAGCCGAACACTTTACTAAGTAGTGCAGATGAAATGGTAAGTTGCATTTATTTATTAACTACAAACAAGCGCCTACTGTGTCATTGCGTGTCCGAGTGTCGCCATCGGCTGTGCATGATTACGAAGAAAAGGTCCTTATGGAATTTATTCTACATAAATGTCCCTCTCATGATACTGAACCCATCCCAGGATCACATAGATCTCTTGTTTCTCATTTACAGGCCGAAATGCCATGTAACCCTTCTTTTTTCCAATCCTTATGAATGAATAGTATTCATAAAGCACACTGTTACCACGAAAAAGGGGTGTCTTGTCACTAAGATCCAAAAAGGAGCAAAAGAAAATTAAGACTGTTAAAAAAGGCAGGTTTTCAAGTATTTTCAAAATGCAGGGTAGTTGTGCGCAGACATCAAGGGGAGGGTTAGCGAATGTTACAGCTTGTGTTCTTGTATTTTTTGATGGGGTGGCATAACACTTGCCTCTTTTCTCTCTTGATTACTCTTTGTATAACAGGAACATTTGTGTTCCTCTTCCCTGAACTATGCATCTTTTCTTTACTTTTGTCCACTGCTCTTGCCTCTACCCTAGTTCATCTACCCCTACCTATACTCTATTATGTCTACCAGACCTATACCTAAGTCCTTCGACCAATGTCTATACCCTAGCATCTCTATATCTCACTATATACTAGCACCTCTAACCATACCTGTACTCAAGTACTTCTCTCTCTACCCATGCACACTCTAATTCCTCTACCAATACCCTAACATTACTACCCATGTCTATGCCCTAGCATCTTCAACCTACCTATAACTTAATGACACCTTTGCATACATATAACTTAATAATCAATCCATTGGTATTTGTAGAGCGCGGCTTATCACTCATGAGGGTATCCCAGCACTGTGATGCTGGGCTTGTCGAAGAGCCAGGTCTTGAGTTTTTTCGTGAAGTCTGCTAGCAGGGGAGATGTTTAGAGGTGAAGGGGGAGGGTATTCCAGGACTTGGCGGTGAGGTGGGAGAAGAAGCATCCTCCACTGTGGCTATGGCGGATGCGCAGAGTATGCGCCAGGGTGAGGGAGGTGATGCAAAGGTTTCTGGGTGGTTGGTAGAAGTTCAGGCGGTGGTTCAAGTATGCTGGTCCTTGGTCATGGAGGGCTTTGTAGACGAGTGTCAGTAGTTTGAATTGGCATCTTTTCTGGATGCGGAGCCAGTGGAGTCTGTCAGGTGCTGAGTGTGGGTCCTTTTGGGCAGGTTGAGGACCAGTCTGTCCGCTGAGTTCTGTATCGTCTGGAGCCTTCTCGTGAGTATGCCTATGGTCCCTGTGTACAGTGCACTGCCGTAGTCCAGGGGGCTGGTGATTAGGACTTGCGTGACTGTTTTCCTGGTGCTTGTGGGGAGCCATTTGAAGATTCTTCGGAGCATGCAAAGAATGTGGACGCAGGCTGCGGAGCCCGAGTTGATCTGTCATTTCCTGGTGAGTGTGCTGTCCAAGATGATGCAAAGCAGACCGAGTTGATCTGTCATTTCCTGGTGAGTCTGCTGTCCAAGATGATACCGTGTGGTCTTTAGGTGTTGGGGTAGGTCCGAGTTCCGCAGGCCACTAAGTTTTGTTCCAGAGGGAGGTATGGTTGCCAAAGATCATCACTTTGGTCTTGTCCATGTCGAGCTTCAGACAGTTGTCCTTCATCCAGGCGCGGCGTTCTTCATGCAGTTGTGGAAGTTGGTTTTCAATGTGGTGGGGTCTGCTGAGAGCGAGATGGCGAGCTGGGTGTTGTCGGCGTAGGATATGATCTTGATGTCATGGGTTCTGAAAATGTCCGCTAGCGGCGTCATGTAGATGTTGAAGAGAGTGGGGCTGAGGGATGAACCTTGCAGGATGCCGCAGATGGTGTTCTTTTGTTACGAGGTGAAAGGGGGGGACAGATTCTCTGAGTGCTACCCGTGAGGATTGATGCCATCCATCTGAGTGCGTCTTCTTTGATTCCAATCTGGTGCAGCCTCTTAATGAGTGTGTTTTGAGAGACTGTTGAATGCTGCGGAGAGGTTGAGAAGCAACTGGGCAGCCGATTTACCTTTGTCAAGTAGGGTGTGGATGTCGTTCGTGGTGGCGATGTGGGCTCAGTGCTGCAGTTGGCTCTGAAATCTGATTGGGAGGAGTCTAGCAGGTTGTTTCTCTCCAGGTGTTTGGTGAGCTGAAGGTTGATGGCCTTGTCTAGGACTTTGGCGGGAAATGGGAGCAGCGAGATGGGGCAGTAGTTCTGGAGGTCACTGGGGTCTGCACAGGGTTTCTTGAGGAGCAGTCTGACCTCTGTGTGTTTCCAAGCCTCTGGAAATGTGGCTGTGGCAATGAATGTGTTGAGGATGGTGGTGAGGTGGTGGCTGATCTCCTTGCTTCAGAGGCTGAAGAGGCTATGGGGACATGGGTCGGTGGGTGCTCCTGAGTGGAGGGAGTCAATTATGGCTCTGGTGTCCGGGGTGTTGAGCTGCTTCCATGAGGTGAGCTGGTGGTCAGGGGCAGTTTCTGTAGGAGTGGGGAGGCTGAGGCGGTTGCCGGGTTGGTGGCTGAAGTTCATTTAGATGGTGGATATCTTGTTGTGGAAGCGACTTGCCAGAGCATCTCAGACTTACTGTGAGAGAGGGATTGAGTTTTCTGTTGCTGATGGGCAGGAGAACTCTCTGACGATGGTGAAGAGTTCCTTGGTGTGGTTGGCGCTAGCCTCAATGCGGTCTGCAAGGGCCTCATTTTTGCATGTTTGGGTTGATGATGGTAGTTGTTGATGGCTGACTTAAAAGTGGCTTGGTCAGTGTGGTCTTTGCTGGTGCGCAATCTTCTTTCTAATTGTGTGCAGCTTCGTTTCATAGCGCTGAGTTACGTAGTGTACCAGCTGGCTTGTTTGTTGGATGTGTGAGTTTTAGCTGGTTTGATGGGGGTGACTCGGTCGGCATTGTTGGTGATCCAGGTGTTGAAGTTCTCGACTGCCTGTTTCAGGTTGGTTGCAGCATGGGGCTGGGCGGTGTTGAGGGCATCCGTCCACTGGTTCTCTGTCACTTTGCTCCAGCTGTGGAAGGAGGTGCTGGGAGGGTTGGGGGTAGTGCGAGGTGGTGCTGCGATGGTGAAGTGGACAATGGAGTGGTTGGTCCAGGTGAGTTCTGTGGTATTGCTGTATTTGACTCTGTTGGTGGATGTGAAAATTGGGTCTAGTGTGTGTCCTGCTCTGTGTGTGGGGTCTGAGACTGTGATCAACTGGGTGTGGAGGATGTTGTCCATTCGTTCCAGGAGTTCGGTGGAGTTCGTGTTCATGGGGTTGTCCAGGGGGAAGTTGAAGTCTCAGAGGATGATGTAGCGTTTGGAGTCAATGGCCAGTGGGGCCATAAAATCTCTGATGGCATCACAGAGGCTGGTTCCTGGTCTAGGGGGGTCTGTAGGTGAGGGTGCCTTTGATGGTTTTTTGTCGGTGTGTGGAGTTGGAAATTCAGGAGTTCCATGACCGGCGTGGTTTTGTCTTCTGTGGTGGTGCGGCGGATTGATTCCTTGTGTATGATGGTGATGCCACCACCGTGTTGTCTGGGATTGATCAGGAGACATCAGAGTGTTTCTGGGCATGTGTTAGCTGGTGGGGTAGGAGTGGCACAGGTTTCTGCGATGGCGGTTGATCCTAGGTTGCAGGTGAACTGGTATCGATGGCAGATGAACGATCCTGCATTGAAGTGGGGAGATGCGAAGCAGCAGTTGTTGTGGCGTCCGGACTCTAGGGCTTGGAGATCTGGGATGGAGTACCTGTGGGTGCCCGGAAGCCCAGCGTCCCACACGCTGGGCACGGTCCAGGTACAGACGGGGGCAGACGGGTTGCCTTTGGTACATTTGTTGCACATGGCCTCTATTAAGTAGGTCCTGGGAGGGGCACAGTGGAGGCGTGAAGTGGGAAAATGGGAGAACAGTGGGAAAATCGGCACGGGTACAGAAAATAGCAAGTGGCACTTGGTTCTGAAGCCTGGGGCACAGGACCTTCGGGGGCTGAGGCTAGGGCACAAGAACCTAGGCGAGGCTGACAGCAAGGGGAGCAGGCTGACTATGGCGAGGTTGACTATGAGGCAGGAGCAGCCTGGGAGCAGTGGGAGGAAGGGTGCGACTGGCAGCAAGGGGAGCTGGTGTGGTACCTCTTGTAAGGTATTGGGAAATTAGTTGAGGGAGTGAGTATCCCCCTCAAGTCATAACCACAATCCTTGTCAGGGTGAACTCTTAAAGTCACTGAATTAACCTGAGGTTAACCCCCTAGTTCCTTTGGCACAGAGCAGACAGCCTTAACTTAAAGTTAGACTTAGACTAAGTATTTATGCAGTACCAAAACAGTAATAAGTCAAAACACAACACAAATATATTCCCAAATCAGTTTAGAAAACTGGAGTCAATTTCAATAAATAAAATGACATAAACATGACCAAAATTTAATGAGGAAACCAGAGTTATGAATTTTTAAAGGTGAAAATAGTGCCCAAAAATATTAACAACCAACCATGATCATCTGATTGCGCATAACCGGTACCTAGGCACAAGTTAAGGACAACCGCAATGGAGTGCAGGTCGGATATGGAAACCAGGTTTGACCTGGTTGGAAGTTTTACCTTCGGACTTAGGGGCCTATTACGGTGGCGGTCGGAAAACCTCCCCGACCGCCATGGTAGCGGAAAACAACCACCCGCCGGTACCACAGCAAAACCGGCAGCCAGATTAGGATGTCCCACCAAAAAAAAACGACTGCGGCGGTAAGAGCCACCGAAAAACCGCTCGTAGCGGGCAGAGAAGGCGAAAACCCGTCCGCGGCGGTCGGATTCTCGGAGGAAAAAAATCAAACCGCCGCCACGACAGCGGAGACACCGCACGGAACATTAGGATTTCCCCGATGTGACCGCGGTACGTTCCGCTGAATCCGACTGCCAAAAACGCCAACAGTGATGAATGGGAGAGCCGCCGGAAGAACTGCAGCATAGCCACCGCTGCGGACGCTCCGTGACAAATATGGCGGTCGACAGAATATAATCACAACAAGGTCACATAGTGCACACAGCAAACTAGCCATGCACCCAAAAACACATAACACACCCCAATGACACAACCACATGGCAACTACAAAAATCCAAATCCCAGGACAACACACCTGACAGCAATACCCCATTTGAACACACCCACATAGCTGGGTATAAAACCAGCCCCTTCCCTGACCACAATCCTTTGCAATACTCCACAACTGAAGGGCCCAACACCAGAGCACAAAAGAGAGGCAAATCTGCACACCATCACTACTCACACCACACACAGCACCACCACCACCACCACTTCCACACCTGCACCTCTAACCCCTCTGCACATCACACACCATACACGTCACCCCCACCCCCACCACATACACACCTGCACCTCAAACCCCTTAGCACATCACACACCATGGCACCACAGAAAATGCCAAAATTCACAGATAGTGAGTTGACAGTCATGGTAGATGAGATAGTCAGAGTTGAACCACAACTGTTTGGTAACCTGGTCCAACAGACACCATTAGCCAGAAGAAATCAAATGTGGGCAAGGATAGTCGATAAGGTCAATGCAGTAGGGACCATCCCACGCAACAGACAGGAAATCATCAGGCGGTGGCATGACCTGAAGAGTGTTGTCAAAAAGAAGAGGAGCAAGAACCATGAGCTGGCTCAGAGGACTGGCGGTGGCCCTCCCATTCCACCAAGAACATTCACTGCATGGGAGGAGAAAGTGCTTGCCATACTGCATCCAGAGAGTCTCACAGGAATACCCGGGGGAGTGGAGGCTGGTAAGTACAAACAAATGTAGACCATTACACAGCAATGTACTGTCAAGCACAACTACAAAGCTACATCTCAGAGGCACAAGTATATCCATATGCACCACAATATCCAGCACATGTCCCACAGATGTAACATCCACTAGATCTGAATCACCCCAAAAGGTAGCCAACAGTTACAGGGTTGTATGTGCCCAGGCAAATAGCACTACAACTCCCACCAGGCCCCCTGTCCCACCCCTGAGCAGGATGGAACACTCCACACCCAGAAGCATTGGGAAGCCATTGTCTCACTACAAACAAACTAACAGGTAGGTAGCCATCTTCCCTGGGAGGGCTGTTTGGGGGTGGGAGGTCTGCAGTACTACTCCCACCAGGCCCCCTGTCCCACCCCTGAGCAGGATGGGCACTCCACACCCAGAAGCATTGGGAAGCCATTGTCTCACTACAAACAAACTAACAGGTAGGTAGCCATCTTCCCTGGGAGGGCTGTGTGGGGGTGGGAGGCCTGCAGTACTACTCCCACCAGGCCCCCTGTCCTACCCCTGAGCAGGATGGAGCACTCCACATCCAGAAGCATTGGGAAGCCATTGTCTCACTACAAACAAACTAACAGGTAGGTAACCATCTTCCCTGGGAGGGCTGTGTGGGGGTAGGAGGCCTGCAGTACTACTCCTACCAGGCCCCCTGTCCCACCCCTGAGCAGGATGGAGCACTCCACACCCAGAAGCATTGGGAAGCCATTGTCTCACTGCAAACAAACTAACAGGTAGGTAGCCATCTTCCCTGGGAGGGCTGTTTGGGGGTGGGAGGCCTGCAGTACTACTCCCACCAGGTCCCCTGTCCCACCCCTGAGCAGGATGGAGCACTCCTCACCCAGAAGAATTGGGAAGCCATTGTCTCACTACAAACAAACTAACAGCTAGGTAGCCATCTTCCCTGGGAGGGCTGTTTGGGGGTGGGAGGCCTGTAGTACTACTCACACCATGCCCCCTTGTTCCCCAGCACATCAAGATGGAGCACTCCCTCCCACCCAGATGCATGTGTCAGTCATTGCACTGTCCACTTCAAACTAACCGGTAGGTAGCCATCTTCCCTGGGAGGGCTGTTTGGGGGTGGGAGGCCTGTAGTACTACTCCCACCATGCCCCCTTGTTCCCCAGCACATCAAGATGGAGCACTCCCTCCCACCCAGATACATGTGTCAGTCATTGCACTATCCACTTCAAACTAACAGGTAGGTAGCCATCTTCCCTGGGAGGGCTGTTTGGGGGTGGGAGGCCTGCAGTACTACTCCCACCAGGCCCCCTGTCCCACCCCTGAGCAGGATGGAGCACTCCACACCCAGAAGCATTGGGAAGCCATTGTCTCACTACAAAAAAACTAATAGCTAGGTAGCCATCTTCCCTGGGAGGGCTGTTTGGGGGTGGGAGGCCTGCAGTACTACTCACACCATGCCCCCTTGTTCCCCAGCACATCAAGATGGAGCACTCCCTCCCACCCAGATGCATGTGTCAGTCATTGCACTGTCCACTTCAAACTAACCGGTAGGTAGCCATCTTCCCTGGGAGGGCTGTTTGGGGGTGGGAGGCCTGCAGTACTACTCCTACCATGCCCCCTTGTTCCCCAGCACATCAAGATGGAGCACTCCCTCCCACCCAGATGCATGTGTCAGTCATTGCACTGTCCACTTCAAACTAACAGGTAGGTAGACATATTATGCCCTCTTGTCCCTGAGCAGGATGGAAGCCTCCACCACACACACATATAGATGTGACACATGGTAAGTAGCCAGTACATGCACCCAGCCATTCCTCCCAAAAAGCATGGCACCATATGACAACACCAACCCTCTCATCACACAAAAATACACCCAGATCCAATTTCCACTCACAGTGTGCAGACAGCTAAGCAAATGTAACTGCCACAGCAACCAAAGTGTGACACACCAATTCACATGTAGAAGAAGGTCTGTGCACAATCATGCACAGCACTGAATGCCATGTGTAAGTGCCATGTGGCCAGAGCAGCAAGGACCATATGTAAACAAAGAAAGCCTGGTTGTTGGTACAAATTCATATTTGCACATGACACTACAAAGGTATGCATGAGATGACAATGGCCAGGACATGCTCAGATGTAACGTCTGCCAGGGCAGAGTGACCAACAAAGAGGCGCCACAGAAATGCTTTGTTGCGCCAGTCCCTAGATGGCAACATGTCCCTGTAATCACAAAACATGCACGTGGCACATGGTATGTTGTGACACCTCACACCATGGACAACTAATGCATGTACCTCAACATCATCTTAGGAGGCACAGTAGTGCGCATACAAACAATGGGATGATGAGTCAACTGTGTGGTGTACAAACAGTGAATAATACACAGCCAACACAAAGCTTGCGGGGTGCACTACAATGACCATTTCTCATCTGTCCCACAGGTGACCAAGAACTGACTGCAGAGGACAACACCAGCAACCTGCAGAGCCAGTCTCCCCCCCGGAACATGGACTCTCGGATGTTGACTACAGGTATTCAGAGGACGATGACCCCGGAGCCGGCCCATCTGGTGTGCCAGGGCACAACCGGTCCCAGGAAGCCATCGTCCCCCCACCACATCTGCAGCAACACCAACAGCTACGCAGACGCCTGCTGTTACGGCCTGTGTGTCCTACACCACCACCACCACCACCACCAGTGCTGCCTGCAACACCCTCCCTATCCCAGAGGATGACCACCCCACACCACCAACCGAGGTGGGCAGGGAGAGGATGTGGGTGCCTACAGTGGTGATGCAACAGGTCCGTGGCAGCAGGGCAGGTGGGAGTGGCAGGGTCACTCACAGACAACTAGAGCCTGGGACCGAAGCCCTGGACAGCATAAACAGAGTCCTTGGGGCATATGAACGGGCCCAGGGACAAACGGCCCGGGCAGAAGAAGATTCCCGCGAGCTCCTCCTGCTGAAGAGGTCCATGGACACCCGCATGGGACAAATTGTGGACCTCTTGGGCCAGATTGTGGCGGCACTGAGGGACAGGCCTGCACCACAAAAAACACCTCCACCTCCCCCTGCTGAGCTGCAGGATGACAGTTCAACATCCTCCCCTGCGGCCACAGAGAGGGGTGAGTCCTCAGACCCCACAGGCCCCACAGCAGAGGCCCCCCCTGCCAAGCGACGAAGGGGCCATCCCAAGAAATCCCTGGGAGTATCCCGTGGCAAAGCACCTGCCAAACGTCAGTCACGGAGCCAGCCATGATGGCAACACTCTTCACTACTGCATTGACTCATTGGACTGTCCTTCCCCACACTGCCTCCATGGCCAAGCAAGTCAACGCAGTCTCCTCCTCCTGCTTCAACACCCTCCGCATGCTTCGCAAGATCTACAGGTGGATCCCGACAGACACAAGAAGAACAGTCACCCAGGCCCTCGTCAGTAGCAGACTTGACTATGGGAACGCCCTCTACGCGGGAGCCCCGGCCAAGCTCATCAAGCGACTGCAACGCATACAAAACGCCTCCGCACGCCTGATCCTCGACGTACCACGCCACAGCCACATCACCCCCACTTGAGGAACCTGCACTGGCTCCCCGTCGACAGGAGGATCACCTTCAAACTCCTCATCCATGCACACAAGGCACTCCACAAAACTGGCCCAGCCTACCTCAACAGACGACTCTTCTTCTACGTCCCCAACCGCCAGCTCCGCTCCGCCGACCTCTCCCTCGCCACCGTCCCTCGCATTCGAAGAACAACCACCGGCGGCAGATCCTTCTCTCACCTCGCCGCCAAGACCTGGAACACCCTTCCACTAAGCCTACGACAGACCCAAGACCTGCTGACCTTCAGGAGGCTACTCAAGACCTGGCTGTTCGACCAGTAGCAGCACCCCCCCCTTCCCTCTCCCCAGCGCCTTGAGACCCTTGCGGGTAAGTAGTGCGCTCTACAAATTCTGTGATTGATTGATTGATTGACTGCCTTGTGAATGGCATCTGTCTGTTGGACTGGGTCATCACATCAATGTGGTGACTACTCGATTCTCTCACTTACCATAACTGTCAACTCACTGCTTCACTAATCACCTCAATGTAAATGTTCACCCCCTCATATGTCACCATTGTAAATAAAACTCCTTACACATGTTGTTGTTTCTGCTCCGTCTTTATTCCAGGATGTGCAGTCATCACCATGATTAAAATGTACCAGGAGTATGGAATGTATGTAGGCAAGGAGAGGCTGAAGGGACCTAGGAAAACACAACAGAACAAGATTCACTAGTCTGGGTGTGGCATCACAGACATCACACAACACATACCATAAAGCTAATACAACATGCACACATCACAATGAGCAACAAGTGCCAACATACACATCCTGTAGATGTTCAAAATTACCCTGTCCCATAAACATTGTCAGCCACCACTGAGTCAACAACCGGCTGCAGTCACAAAGCTCACATACACCTTCACAACAACAGCAACATCATCAGACAATGGGTCCGTTGTACATTGAAACTCACCTTCAAGTGAAGTAGCGGACGATGAGCTGTTGACGCAGGTCAACACCATCCTCCTCTCCACTGTCCTCATCACTGGACACGGGTTGGTTTGCAGGTGGGGGCCGTGGCTGCTCATCAACATCCAGGAGCAGGGGGATATCCTTGCGAATGGCTAGGTTGTGGAGCATGCAGCACGCCACAGCAATCTGACACACCTTCCTGGGTGAGTACATGAGTGCACCTCCCGTCTTGTCAAGGCAGCAAAATCGTGACTTCAGGAGACCAAAAGTACGCTCCACCACACGACGTGTCCTCCCATGGGCATCATTGTAGCGTACATCAGCTGGTGTCCTGGCATTCCGCAGTGGGCTCAGCAACCACGGACGGTTGGGATATGCAGAGTCACCTAGGTGTGAGAGACATAGATAAACCTTGTAATTATACTGTGGCAGAGGACAGCATGTCACACACACAGCACGCTACTGGACTCTTCGTACTCACCCACAATCCATGCACGCTCAGGAAGCAGATTAGCCATGAGCTGTGGTACAATGCTGTTCCGCATGATGTATGAGTCATGGGTTGAGCCTGGATATTTGGCACACACGTGCGTGATGATCATGTCCGCCTGGCACACCACTTGCACGTTTATGGAGTGGAAATGTTTTCGATTCCTATAAATGTGCTCCCGTGCCTGTGGTGGAACAAGCCCAACATGGGTGCAATCAATGGCCCCAACAACATGGGGGATGTGGGCATAAAAGTCTCCCTTTACAGCCGCCAATTCCGGCACCCTGGGGAAATGGATATACCTGTCCTTGTAAATCATCATGGCGGACAGGACATCACGCAGCACCATGCTGAACATGGGTTGCGACATCCCACCTGCCCTGGACACCGTGGGCTGGAATGATCCAGAGGCAAAAAAATGCAGAGCCACCATCACCTTAGATGTTGGGGTGAAAGCTGTTGGATATGTTCTGCGAGGCTGCAGGTGGGGCTCCAACACAGCACAGAGGTTTTGTAGGGTGGCTCTGTCCAGACGGAACTTCCGGATGACCTCCTCATCCTCCATGTCTGCCAGCACGGTATAGGGACGATGCAGATTTGGTCTCCTCCTAGTTGAGATGAAAGTAGACACATGTCAATTCAATACGTTTTGACTGACACAACACCAACAATGACTGTCATCACAATTGAGTTACAGAGCAGCTTACACGTAGGGACACCTTCAGCCACACTACTCGCACACTTGTCCCCTTTCACACAGCAAGTACATCCAAAACAACATCTGATTATGCGAATGCACGTAGGGATATGGCCACATCTAGCATGAGTAGGCCTGAGGGTATTTCATACAGCATATGTGTAAAACTGCAAAACCACTGTCTCATACCTAGCTGCTGTACCTGACACACCTTCAGGCGTGAGTTGAACATGGCACACATCAACAACACAATGACCACAGGCTGAGCGTAAACAACAAGTGTGTGCATGATCAAAGAAAACAATACAGTCAAATCTGCACATTCTACATTAAGACATACATCACTGTGATTTTCACAGCACTTTCACACATTGACATGTGTACACATTTGAGAGTCCATAACAACACTGTTCGGTGTACATGCCCATCAATATCACTAGTGACATGTGAGTGAGTACATGCCAATGTACTACATGATATACACAAACATGGCATGTGTACTCAGCAGTGTGTTAAATGTTACACTGGCATTGTGTGCACAATGATGTGCCATTAATCATGTGGCCACTGTGCACTGTTGATGACTGCCCATTGGCCATTGACACAGCATGATGTGTCCATAGGTGCTGACAAAGTGTACAGCCACCCAAATCACGATCACTCACGTCAATGTATGGCACCCAAATCGCGGAAGCTCCCTCCTGCCACCAGCGGTGTGTCACCACCAATCCCTAGAACACAATCGCGGTAGTGAGAGATATATATGTATTGACAAATGGCGGTTGGCATGCTCCGCCACCCAAATCACGGTCACAGGCACCAATGTATGGCACCCAAATCGCGGAAGCTACCGCCTGGCACCAGCGGTGTGTCACCGCCATGGCCCAAGACACCATTGCGGGAGTGATAGGCATTTACACATGGCTAACGGCGGTTGGCATGCTCCGCCACCCAGATCCCGGTCACTCATAGCAATGTATGGCCCCGGAATCGCGGTAGCGCCCGCCTGTCCCCTGCGGTGTGTCACCGCCATGAACCATGCCCTTACAGCCAATGGGAACCGCAATCGCGGTAGCCTGATGCAATTTTGCAAATCGCGGTAGGCGTGCTCCGCCACCGCGGAGCCGGTCATTGGATGTATTTGAATAAGGCAGACCTGGAACACCAATTGCAGCAGCTTAGAACCACTGAAACGAGCCCAGGCGGGCTATATATGTGTGTGCGAGCCACACATTTACACAGCTCACAGAGCCTGCTGCCTGCCACCCCTCACCACCAACTGCCTCTGCTGCTGCTGTCTCCAGGGCCTGCTGCCTGCCACCCCTCACCCCTCACCACCAACTGCTTCTGCTGCTGCTGTCTCCAGGGCCTGCTGCCTGCCACCCATCACCACCAACTGCTTCTGCTGCTGCTGTCTCCAGGGCCTGCTGCCTGCCACCCCTCACCACCAACTGCTTCTGCTGCTGCTGACTCCTGCACACAGTGATGGCGAGGACTGAGAAGATCCGTGCCACTCCCTTCACCACCGAGGAGCTGGAGGTCCTGGTGGACGAGGTTCTCACCCATTATCCGAGGCTATATGGTGCGCCAAATGTCCTGGTAAGTCTTTCAGAGTGGGAGTGAGAGTGCAGGGGGGGGCACACATGAAGTTGATCTGCTGCAGTATGTGCGTGAGAGTGTGGGGTTGTGTCATGCACTGCCTAGCATGCTGTCCCCAGGGGGAAGGGGTGTTTAGCCTATTCCACACGTTTCCCTGCCTGCACATCCAGATTTGAGAGACATGTTTTGTCTTGTCAGTCATACAGTGACGCAGCAAGTTTGGAATGCAGGAGTCAGGACAGTGATTGCTAGTGTGAATGTCTGTGTGTGTCCCTGAGGTCCTTCACAGGCCCATCTGTGGCATTATCTAGGGTTGTTGTCCAGAGGGTAGTGATGGAATTGTATATGACTCAATGTGTGCCTCATCTCTAGTTCTGCACTATGCTCAGGACCTCAAGCCCCGAGGGTGACACTCTTGTTGCTCATTCACCTATGACACTGTAGATTTCCGCATTATTGTGCACAGACCCTTCCATCACCACCAGCATGTGCACATACTCGCATGTGTTGGCACTGTTTGTGCTTCCAAATTGTCCCTTCATGTAACAGTTCAGATGCCCCACGTTGGACCTCTGTGTGACCCCACCTGGCCTGCACATTCACCACACAAACTGACAGGGACACATCACTGAATGTACAGAGTGTCAAATTTGTGCTTTTAATCTTGACTCTCCATCAATGATCCATTTCAGCCATGTAGTTCAAGCACGACAGGCCTTGTGACGAGGGGTTGCGTTTGTGAGATCATGTCCCTCAATGTGACCTCCATGACACAGTGAGCCAGTTAAAGGGCAAGTGCATTGAGGGCTGTGCAGTGTTGGACCCAGTGAGTCTACCCCCATACATATGTTGATATGTGATGTATGTCTTGCTCTGCATGAAAATGGATAGTAGATGTGGACAGACTACACATGGCTTAATGTGCTGGCATCCTGCATGTGTATGAGATGGGCAGGTACTGTGTCCACCCTCACACCTGCATGCATTTACGTGTGGTTCTCCCATGCTGATGTTCCATGTGAGATGCATTCTTGTCTCTGTTAGACATATCTGTGGATTTGGGATGAG
This sequence comes from Calotriton arnoldi, assembly GCA_963921515.1. NCBI lineage: Eukaryota > Metazoa > Chordata > Amphibia > Caudata > Salamandridae > Calotriton > Calotriton arnoldi. The sequence continues at coordinate 999,988 of CAWUFW010000666.1, forward strand.
TTAGTATAATGCTCCTGTACTGAGAGATATTGGTACATAACACTGTGTCACTGATGTTTTCCCCCTCTTGTCTCCCATGCCTGCAGCTCAAAGTACACCAGCGAAGGCCATGTGGAGGGCCATTGCATGCAAGGTGTGGGCTCTGGGTGTCTCCAACCGCCGGCGCACCCACTGTCACAAGAGGTGGATGACATCTGTCGGCTGAGCAAGAACGTGGCCGAGATGACACTGGGGCTGATCCCTCGGGCCGGAAGGTTGGCGCAGTGCAGAATGACACCACTCATGGCACGCATCTTAGCTGTGACGCAGCCAGGACTGGATGCACGTCTGAAGGAGCATCAGCAGCAAGCTGGGGGTGAGTATTCTGGGAGTGTGACTTTGGGTGGTGAGTGGCTGCATGTGTTCCAAGCCTGGGCCAGTGCAGGGCTCTGATGTTGCTAGTGTGATGCAATGGCTTGTAAGTGGCCTCGGTGTTGGGTGCAGCTGCCATGCATTCTCCCTACATGTACTTTCCCATGTCATTGGTGTAATGGCCCTTGGATTCGCATTTGTAGTTGTGGCCTTCTGGTACCATCTTCATTGGGGTAGTCAGGGACATCCCATGGCAGTGAACGGCAGAGTGCTTCATCTGAGTGTGCTGTACTGTACAGTCTCTGTCCTCTGTGGTGACGGCAGCCATTCAACTGGCCCAATCTCATGGTCCACCTCCAGTCCCTAGGTCCACCACCCTGCCAGTGGCCAAGTCTGATGATAGTGACCACACACCCCACACATCAAGGGAAAGATACAGCACACGCAGCACATGACAGCAGCAGCCCAAGAAGTCCAGGGCGCAGACACCATCCCCACAGAAAGCTAAAGCCACCCCAGACCGCAGAGGCAAAAGCCCTTCAGGTGACACCCAGGGCAAGGAAGCCAAGAAGCATGCCTCAGGATCACATGCCTCAGAGGCATCCCCAGCCAAGGACTCACCTGTCCCAAAAGTGTCTCGCAAAGACAAGCAGACAGTTTCCGTGCCCAGTGAGAAACAGGTGCCTGTTAAGAGTACATGTAAAAAGAGCTCCAAGGCAGGTTCACCCACAACATCAACTCCCATCCAGAGCCCTGTGAAGCAGGGAAAGGAGCCCACTGTAGGGGGTACACCTGGTGAACAGGGGATGCAGGGGCAGAGGCAATCCCGGGCCAAGCGCACCGCTAAATCCAGCACATCCCCAGAGGGAGGGCCACCGTCTGCACATGATCCTGCTTTTGTGGTGAGTGTGCCTGTTGTGTACACACCACCTGGCATTAATCCCAAGACAGGGAGCCATTTCGAATCCCAAAGAAGTGGAAGGGCACCCCTCCAGTATCTCCCACACACACTGTGTCTCAGGGCAGCATGAGTCCACCTCCACGTGCCACCACTCCACCTGGTCCTAGCAGCCCTCAGGCTTCCCAAACCACTGATGGCTCAACCCCAGCTGGGCCTCTCTCTCCCGGTCCAGTCCCCCAACTGTCCCCGACACACAGCCACCTCCCAGTCAGACTGTCAGCCAAGTCTGAGTGTTAGTCCCCCTCACACACATGTCTCTCCCACAGTGGTGCCATGGACTTCCCATTGTTGACGCCCTGAGTGTGTTGCTGACCATGGCAGGGTACAGTACCACCCATTCCCAGTGCTGGATCTCATGTACTTACTATGCACTTTGTACTGGCCACTAACCTTGTTGCTCCTGGCTGTGTTCATTATTCCCTGTGCAGCTTCTCATGTACCTCACCTGCACTTTCTCCTGTCCACTGGCCTTGTTGTTCACTGATGTTTGAGCCTTGCCTGTGCAGCTTCTCATGTGCCTCACCTGCACTTTCTCCTGGCCACTGGCCTTGTTGTTCACTGATGTTTGAGCCTTGCCTGTGCAGCTTCTCATGTGCCTCACCTGCACTTTCTCCTGGCCACTGGCCTTGTTGTTCACTGATGTTTGAGCCTTGCCTGTGCAGCTTCTCATGTGCCTCACCTGCACTTTCTCCTGGCCACTGGCCTTGTTGTTCAGTGATGTTTGAGCCTTGCCTGTGCAGCTTCTCATGTGCCTGCCTCACCTGCACTTTCTCCTGGCCACTGGCCTTGCTGTTTACCCCTTCCCTGTGCAGGATCTCATGGACATAATCTGCACCTTGGACTGGCCACTGGCCTTGCTGTTTACTCCTTCCCTGTGCAGGATCTCATGGACACAGTCTGCACCTTGGACTGGCCACTGGCCTTGCTGTTTAACCCTTCCCTGTGCAGGATCTCATGGACACAGTCTGCACCTTGGACTGGCCACTGGCCTTGCTGTTTAACCCTTCCCTGTGCAGGATCTCATGGACACAGTCTGCACCTTGGACTGGCCACTGGCCTTGCTGTTTAACACTTCCCTGTGCATGATCTCATGGACACAGTCTGAACTTTGTCGTGGCCAGTGGCCTTGCTCTAGTCCACTTCTGGTGCCTATCACTGTGATATGTGAATAAAACCAGTTACTCCTGTTGTCTGCATTGTCAGTGTCCTTCATGAATAAAGCGTTATTCTGTGTGGGTATGGTCTACTGTGACACATGCTCTATATGCCACTTCAACATTGCCAATGGTTTGGGTCACTTCATTCTGGGTTTTACAGAGGTGACATGCACTTCAGTTCTTCTTGACTCTGAGGCTTGGGGGTGCAATGATGTTGGTTTGTGATGGACTACTGTTGTAATGGTCACTCTTTGGTCAGCTTAGCTATATTGGACACATGTCATGTGTGTATGCAGTGCCAGCACAAAGTGGGATTCTATACACAGTATTGCAGGCTGGCAGGCCAGGGTAATCATGTCTGTGTGTGCTTTCTTGATGTGTGCACAGCAGTGTTGGTGTATGCTCATCTAGTGATGTCCAGGCGTCCTAGTCACATGTGTAAATTTCAATGTGTGCACTTGGGTGTTCATGAAGTGTTCAGTGTGAAGGGGTGACTTTGTCAGTGGTGTTGGTGTGTGTGTGCCCCTGCATTGTCAACTGCACACGTGTCACCCTGGAGTTGGGTGCCTGTTGTTTGTATTGGTCAGCCCTGTGCTTGTGACTGTGTGCACGTGTGAGTTGTAGGTTGTGCACTATGCAGTGTGTTGGTGTTTCCTTGCACTTGTGGGGGACAACTACTTGTTGTTGGTCGGAATTGTGAGTATGCAGAGTGTGTGTCTGGCAAGTCAGTGTTGTGTTTTGTTGATCAGCCATGTGTCTTGTAACTGTTTGTGCTCGCTGTGCAGCCCTGCTCAGCCACACTGACATTGTGGGTGTGTTTTCTCATGCATTGCTGTCACTTAGGTCTGATTTGGAGCCATTATGGCATGTGGGGTGTGGAGTAAGACCATTGCCTATCTGTGCTTCTGATGTCTACCCATTGTGTGTGTGCCCTGCATCTATATTTGTATGGGGCACTCCTCACCTGTCCACTACTGGCGTACACACCACTTCACTCTCATGTCAGCTGTCCCCTTGGTTTGCCTGTGTGTGTGCCTCCCCATCAGTTCATTGGCTTCACTATGCTTTGTGGTGCGGATCTGTGCACAGGACCAATGTGCCACTGAGGACAGTTGACCAATTAGTTATATGTGATTTTCTTGTTTTGTTTTGTAGACCTGTTTGCTCATTTGCAGTTCTGCTGTTTGTGCTGCACAGTCCTCTAGTCATGGTGTTGTCACCTGGGAGTCCCACACTTCTGCATGTGTGGGTGTTGTATTGGCTGTATGTGTGTTTTCTGTGAGACTGCTTCACTTTCTGAGTGTGATGTTGTGTCAGTGTTGTGCTGATTGGTGGTGTGTGTTTTCATGTTGTGTCACTCATATCTGTGTGGTACTGGTATGTTTGTTGTGCACACACTGCTTGTCGTGCATGCAGTGCTGTGTGTGTATGTTGCCTTGTCCTTGCCTGGTGTGCACCCCCTGATGTCCTGCTGTGTTAGCAATGTGATGTATTGGCATGTGCATCTGTTGTGTGTTTGATGTGGATGTGTGCAGTGTTTGGGCTGTGTTGTCTCTTGCAGCTGACAGATGCTCTGTGTGTGATGTTCTTTTGACATGTCAGTGTGTGTGTTTTGTTAGTGTGTTGTGATTCATTCAGATGTGTGTTTCCAGTGTTGTGTGCATTACTTGTGTGTCTGTCACATGCACTTAGGGCTATTCTTCTCCCTGGGCTTGTTTTGGGTGCATCCTGGGGGTTTTCTCCTCTCATGTGGGAGATGTCATTTGTCAAGATTGTGCATGTGCATGCAGGTGGTACACTATGACACCATGTTGACTTGATGGGTGGTGTGGTATGTCTGTCTGTGTTTCATTGTAGGCCCCTTGGTCCCAGTTTGTGTCCATGATTGTTTTGAGATGATGCACTTCTTGTCTGTGTTGGGGTATGTTGTCTGTGCAGTGTTGCTGGGTGATGATGTTGAGTTCTCCTGTTCTGCCTGTGCTCCCATTGCCTTTCTACAGTTTTGCTGCACAGGTCAGGTCTGGTCTTGTTGTACTCCTGTGTGTGTTGTTATTGATGTTGGTGTATGGCTGTTGTTTTGGTGTCAGCATTGGTTCAGGCATCCCTGAGTGTGTGTGATGTTTGTGTCTGCCCCCCAGGGAGTGTAATTGTTTGTCAATGTATTGACTGGACATTATTGGCCCCCTTATGTGTGTTTGACACTGGTGTTGTGTGATGTTGGTGTGGTTTGGGTGGGGGTATGTGTGGAGGATCCTACTTGTGTTTGACAGTTGTGGAGTTTGTCAATGGGCCCTGTGTGTCGTGCTGCTGACCGACACCTATCAAGTAGTTGGATGCAGATGTGTGGCTGTTGACTGTTTGACTTCTGAGACTTCCTTTCATTCCTGAACCTATACATGATTTGCCTTGCTATCTCCCTGAGTTGTTGCAAATGGGGTGGCTGTGGTTTAATTTTACTCACTGTGGCAGCCATGTGTGGTGTGATGGGGTATGGGTGTCATCAAATGTTCCTTATCTTACATGTGATGTACAAATGCTTAGTGGTTGTCTCCTTGGCCTTCCATTGGTGTGCACCTCACTTTTGCTTTCCTATTTGTGGTCCTACATTGCTGCTGACATGTGGTCTGTGTATGTGGCTGTGTGTCAGTGTGGGGTATGTCTGTGTAACTTGACAGGCTCTGTGTCCAGTTCAGTGTTTGTTCCTATTCTGTATGAGTGTTCATTTTGTGCTTGGACTCAGTTTTGCTGCCATGAGTGTAGTGTAGGTGTGGTGTGAGGGTTGCCCTGGCCATGTGTTTCTGTGCTGTGTGTTCCTCTGCAGCCCTACCTGCTGAGGCTGCCTCCCTAGTTGTTTGGAGTGTGTGGTACAGGCTGTGGGGTCACCTGGGTGGTTGTTGTACATGGGGTGGCACAGGAGAGGCACATGGCATGTCCCTTGAGGGGGGGGCTAGTGTGTGGAGGGTGGAGGTGTGGCCCTGTGATCTTTGTGCACAGCCCATGCCTGGTGCAGGCCCTGCCTTCCTGCATTGTGCGCATGTTTTCCCGCGTCTTCACCGCTGCGGTGACGTGACCGGGACATTACAGCAAGATTGCGGTAGATGGGTGGCCTGGATGGGGAGGGGTGATTTACTGACAGGTAGGACATGTGTGGGTGCACTTGTGGTTGTGTTCCTGTCCCCACCAGGGTGTCTGGTGTGGACAGGAACCCTATGTCATCCCGGGAGTTGTGTGTTGTGTTTGTGGGCGGAGTTGTGTCATTGCGTACCTGCGGCAGCGTCCGCGACGGTTCATGACTTGCTGGTGGTGTATCACGTACAGCGCCGGGAAAACATGTAAGGCTGGGTCCATTGCGGTCGTGACTGGGTGGTAGGGACCGTGAATCTGGTTGCGCTCGCTCCGCTGTGGTGTTTCCGCCGTCTCTGGTTAGCCGGTTTCTCCGCTGCGGTGCGGCTGGCTGTTTGGGGCATCCTGATTTGTACGGCGGACGGGACATCATTCCCCATGGCGGTGAGTCTCCATTGGCTCCCACCGCTGCAGTGGCGGGCGCTTTTAGATGGCGGTTCACGTCGCACCGCGGCGGATGGGAAATGGGCTATGTTTGCCCATGCTAATATGGCGACCGTGAGGACCGCTGTTCGCGTGCGGAAAATTCAATTTTCCACCGCCGCCAGCACCGCGGTGGTGCCTCCGCCTGCCATCCTAATAGACCCCTTAGTCCATGAAATGGAAGGTACACAAGTATACCCAGGGCCTGTAAGTTAAATTTCACAAAGTGGACTGCAGCATCCATTTTGCCTTCCACTACAGTGATGGTGTGAACATGACTTCAGGCCCACCCTCTGTAGTCTGGCTGTACAGTTTTAAACTGCAAATTTGACTTGTCAAAATAACCACTTTTGACAGGCCTATACTTGCCTTTTAGATATGTAGGACGTCTCAATGTTTAGTGTTAGACATGTCCTTACAGTGAAAACGTCTTAAAAGCAATTTTCACTGTACCAGGTTTGGCTACTCCATAGGAAACCATTGGGATGCAAAATTAAATTTAACAATATTATCTGCTGCTACGAAGGAACTTCAACTTAATTATTTGGACGTTATGTAATATTTATTACAAGCCCAATTCACTGGTGAAGTCCATTTTTAATAAATATTCTGCAAAATCTACATTTAGAAAGTGACCTTTTCCCTGCCTAAAGCCTCTGGATGCCCATTTGCCTGACCCCACCTGGCAGCTGAATATCTCCCTTGATGAGGTGTGAACTTGCTCCCAGAACTGAGACAAAGGCCTTGGGTATGGGGAGGTGTTCTGTTCCTCTGACAGGATGACCATTTGAGCTGATCCCAGGAATTTAATTAACATCTAAGAGGCCTACTCTGTCACAGGCTAATGTTAGCTGACACCTGGGCAGGACCCTTCTTCCAGCCAGGCAGGCTCCACTCCCAGTGGGAGAGGAGCTGCCCCCAGAAATGGTTTAGAGTGACCACAGAGGAGGGGTTGCTAATTTCCCTAGCCACACCTCTGGGGTGGGCACACAGGGTCTGCACTAGAAGACAAGGGTTTCACCATCTTGGATTTAGGTAAAGAGGGGTACTGTGGGATTGTCTGCAGTATGGCACAAGAAAATGCTGCAAAAGGGAGTAGGGTTGCACCTGGGAATACTTACCCTATTGGTACCACCCAAAGGCAGGTGCCAGGCATAAATGTGGCACCCATAGAACCCTCCTCAGAACACCTTCTGGACATGTGGATGAACAGGATCAACTGGCCCTACTGCCTGCAACCTGAGAAGACCCTAAAAGGGACCTGCTCTCCCTATTGTACCAAGGACAAAGAAGTGAACTCCAAGAGTCATAAGAATGACCACTTGTTCAAGCTACAGGAATACAACAAGCTGAACAAGACCTTTCCTGCAACTTCCCAGCTGACCAGTTCCAACTGGACCAGCATTTGACCCTGCTGGAGTGAATCTTGACTCCAAAAGTGCTGTCCTCAAGGTCCCGGGCCCTTGGTTGGTGTCAAAGTATACTCCTCCTAAATCTTACTGAATCCTAGGACTTAGAAACATTTTGCCTCCATAGACCTCTGGAGGACTGGGACCAAACTGCCAAGCTGATCTGACAAAAGTGCATTGCCACTGGGCCAAAGATTCAGGTTGCTGCAGTTCAGAGCTTTTTCAAAGCAGCAAATCTGATTCAGGGGGACCGCTCAGAGGAAGTATCCAACCTCGTCGAGCCCTCTTTGAATACAGCCTGCAGCCTTGCTGTGCTGGAAGAATTTGAGCTCTAAAAAAGTGACTAGGTCCAAAGGTAAAAATGTTCACCTGGCAAAGGTGCTAAAGTATCCGTCCAGCGAGGGACCTTTACTGCAAATCTGATGCAGCGGGACCGCTCAGAGGAGGTATCTGGCCTCATGAAACCCTGTTTGACTACAGCCTGTAGCCTTGCTGTGCTGGAAGAATTTGATCTCTAAAAAAGTGACTAGGTCCAAAGGTAAGAATGTTCACCTGGCAAAGGCGCTAAAGTATCCGACTAGCGAGGGACCTTTACTGGACGCAAAATTTGAATTTCTTCTGCTCATAGCTTTCCAGACAAATTTCATTGTTTTCTCCCAGATTTTGTCCACCAGCTGTCCAATGACATGGAGCCCTCTTTGGCCACAGTTGGCTCCCTTGCCCGGCTGAGGATTTTTTATACTAGGAGCTTATAGGTAGGTTAAATATGCTAATCTGGGGCATCCCAATGTCATCATATTGAAAGGGGGAGCACAAGCTCTTTACCACTAGTTAGCAGGGTTACACTGCACATAGTTAAACAGTCAGCAAAAAAGGCAAGATATCTGGGGGTACACCATGCAAAAGATAGCCATTTCCAACATTCTGGCTATAACCAATCACCTCCACTCTTGCCAATAACCCATCAATTCCACTTGTACCCGAACCCTAATTTCACTGAAGGGTACAGAGACAGAATATCAAGTAAAAAATATCGAATTGCACAAATATTGTGGGTCAGGAATATCAACAGACAAATTCTCGTTGTCAAGAATATCGATTTTAGGTAAGTAATATTGATTTAAAAAATATTGCAGTGTTTAATATCGTTTGCAGAAGTATAGTTGTTAAAAATATTGATTTTTTAATAATGTTATGTATTTTAGTATATATTTTATATGTGTGTGATGTTTGTTTTTTTGAATAAGAATTGTTTGTATTTTTATTATATGTGTTAAAATTTTAGTAGTAATTAATTTTTTTTTATTTGAAATTTGCGTTTTAAGTTCCGTAGCAGTTGTGGGTTTATATGGGAATAGGGCGGGAAGTAATTTAATTATATAAAATGTATTGATTATTTTTAGTAGTTATTATTATTTTTTTATTTGAAATTTGCGTTTTTAGTTGCGTAGCGGGTTGTGGATTTATAGGGGAATAGGGTGGGAAGTTATTTAATTATATTACATTTATTGGATTATTTTTATTTATTAATATTTCTTTAATTGAAAAGTTATAGTGTTAAATGTGTAAATTAATTTATTATTAATTATTTAATACTTAGGGGCCGATTCCGATCTCGCTGGGAAAGCCCTACGGCCGACTGGCGCCCATAGAGCTTCCCGGCCGACTCGTGCTCCGGGGCTCCGACTGCCCGAGTACGATGCGAACAAGAGCTGACGGACACGGGTCGCTCGGAGCCCCATTGAAGTCAATGGGAGCCTGTTGTACGACGCGTACATAGGCTCCCATTGACGAAAAAGGTACGTTGCGTACAAGGGCGCACACCTGTAGTGGGGACGCGTCTGTGCCACCCGCACCATACATGCATGCATACATGCGACTCGTAAGGCTATGGGTGAAGGGGGTCTGCACCGGACCCCCGAACTCCGCTTCCCAGAGCATTAAAGTGTCGGAGGCTCCGACTCGATCCGGCTGTCCGAATCGTGCATTGTACTGGCTCGGTCGGAAATCGCCTCCATTGCACGGCACGGTTTGCTTACGGACGAGACGTACGGAGCGGTTCGGACCCGGAAATGACTCGGTCGGCGATTTCGCGTTTCTCGCATCGTACTTGCTCGCTCGTACAGCTGTACGTGTCGGTCGGAAAACACGCGTACGGCTCGTACTTTTTCCGCCCGGATCGCGTTCGGAGCCCTTCCGAGCGAGATCGGAATCGGCCCCATAATTGTTAATTAATTTACATTAATTAATTAGTAATTAATTATGGTAATTGTGTAATTAATTTTAGGTGTGTGTTGTGGTGTTTATAGGTGTAAATGGTGGGAAGGGTGGGAAGTAATTTATTTTTTATTGATGAATTATTAATTAGTTGTTAATTAATTTAAATTAATTAATTAGTCATTAATTATGGTAATTGTGCAATTAATTTTAGGTGCGTGTTGTATATATTGTAGTGTTAAATAATGTGTACTCAATGAATGTTTATCATTTTTTTATTGATAATATTTTTTTAATTCATTATTAATTATGTTAATTATGGAAACAAATTTAAATAACATTTTTGAAGTCTTTTGATATTGGTGTGGTGTTATAGGGTAGGAAATAAAATAAATACATTTATGTTTTAAATAATTTGTTTGTTTGTTAATATTTGCTCCTTTTAAATAAATATTGTTTATAAATGTATTTAATTTATTTTATATAATATTTGTACCTTTTTGTAATATGTATATTTAATCGTATATTTTTAGAAATATTGTTTATTTATTTTTAAGATTATTTAAGTTTTTTTCAATTGTTTAACTGTTATTAGTAATTTTTGTTTCTCTGCTATCCAACACTTTCCCTACTGTTGCACTCACTGGAGTGGGAATAGTAATTTTTACCCCTCCGCTATCCGGCACTTTCCCTACTGTTGCGCACATTGGAGTGGGAATAGTAATTTTTACCCCTCTGCTATCCAGCACTTTCCCTACTGTTGCACTTACTGGAGTGGGAATAGTAATTTGTACCCCTCCGCTATCTAATACTTTCCCTACTGTTGCACTCACTGGAGTGGGAATAGTAATTTTTACCCCTCCGCTATCCAGCACTTTCCCTACTGTTGCACTCATTGGAGTGGGAATAGTGATTTTTACCCCTCCCCTATCCAGCACTTTCCCTACTGTTGCACTCTTTGGAGTGGGAATAGTAATTTTTACCCCTCCACTATCCAGCACTTTCCCTACTGTTGCACTCACTGGAGTGAGAATAGTAATTTTTACCCCTCCGCTATCCAATACTTTCCCTACTGTTGCACTCACTGGAGTGGGAATAGTAATTTGTACCCCTCCGCTGTCCAATACTTTCCCTACTGTTGCACTCACTGGAGTAGGAATAGTAATTTTTACCCCTCCGCTATCCAAACTTTTCCTTACTGTTGCACTTACTGGAGTGGGAATAGTAATTTTTACCCCTCTGCTATCCAGAACTTTCCCTACTGTTGCACTCACTGTAGGAGGAATAGTCATTTTCACCCCTCCGCTATCCAGCACTTCCCCTACTGTTGCACTCATAGGAGTGGGAATAGTAAGTTTACCTCTCCGCTATCCACCACTTTCCCTACTGTTGCACTCACTGGAGTGGAAATAGTAATTTTTACCCCTCCGCTATCCAACACATTCCCTACTGTTGCACTCTTTGAAGTGGGAATAGTAATTTTTACCCCAACGCTATCCAGCACTTTCCCTACTGTTGCAATAACTGGAGAGGGAATTGTAATTTTTGCCCCTCCGCTATCTAACACTTTCCCTATTGTTGCACTCTTTGGAGTGGGAATAGTAATTTTTGCCCCTCCGCTATCCAGCACTTCCCCTACTGTTGCACTCACTGGAGTGGGAATAGTAAGTTTACCCCTCCGCTATCCAGCACTTTCCCTACTGTTGCACTCACTGGAGTGGGAATAGTAATTTTTACCCCTCCGCTATCCAACACTTTCCCTACTGTTGCAGTCTTTGGAGTGGAAATAGTAATTGTTACCCCTCCGCTATCCAGCACTTTCCCTACTGTTGCACTCACTGGAGTGGGAATAGTAATTTTTACCACTCCGCTATCCAACATTTTCCCTACTGTTGCACTCACTGGAGTTGGAATAGTAAATTAAATTCTTCCGCTATCCAACATTTACCCTACTTTTGCACTCACTGGAGTGGGAATAGTAAATTTTACCCCTCTGCTATCCAACACTTTCTCTACTGTTGCACTCACTGGAGTTGGAATAGTAAATTTAATTATTCCGCTGTCCAACATTTTCCCTACTGTTGTATTTATTGTATTGCGAAATGTATGTTTTTATTTTTTTAATAGTTTAATGTTTTAATTAATTATAGAATGTTTTTTAATTTAAAATTATTGATATATGTATATATTTTATTTTTATATAATTTAAAGTTTTAAAAATTAAATAAAAATAATAGTTAATAAATTATTTAAAAAACAATATATGTACATGTATAAATTATGTTTGTGTGTTTATAGTTTAAATTAAGTTTATTTTTTACATTTTGTTAAAATGTATATTAAATTTAATTTATTTTGTTAAAGATAATATTAATATTTTACATATTTAATATATATTATTTTATTTTATTTATATTTTTAAATCAACATTTTTTACATCTATATTTTTAACTTCGATATTTTTGATTCGATATTTTTGTACTTACCTGTTTAATTATAGGGAGTCAATATTTTTGCATTCTATATTTTTTCGATATTTTTTACATCGATGTTTTTAGCATCGTTATTCTATCAGTGAACCCAATGAAGATACTTATTTCCTTGTAACTCACCTCATACTTATACCCTCATACCCCCACCCGTACCAATAGCCCACCACCTCTATCCCACCCCTTCCTATCCCATAGCACCTAATATCACTACCTGTGCCTGTACACTTGTGCTGCTACCTATTCTTATACCCTAGTTCCCCAATCCCTAGTTAAATCCTAGTACTCTATCCTAGCTATGCATTAGTGCCTATTTATCTGCCAATAGTTTAGTATCTCTATATCCTGCCCATAACTTGGCAACTCTAACTCTACCTATAATTTAGGGGCTGATTACGATGGCGGGCAGACTTTGTCCGCCCGCCACCGTAGCGGTGATTGGGACCGCCCGCCAGACATGCGGTGGTCCCAATTAGGATGCAACCGCCATACTGGCGGGCGCATCTTGGGCCTTTAACAATGTGAAAGGTGCTTGCACCGCATTTCGCTGCACCACATGGCAGGCACCACACGGTGCCTGCCACTTGGTGCAGTGAAATGTAGGGGGGTACCATAGGTACCCCCCAAGTGCACCCCACCTCCCCCCGACACAAGGGGGGCCCGCAACGAGCCTGCGAACCTAATCTCCGCCAGCCTTTCCATGGCGGCCTTGCATATACCCTGGAACCTGTACCCCTACCAATACTCTAGCATCTCTGCCTCTATCTATAACTTAGTATGTCTAACCTCTCTCTCTCTGCGTTGCTGCTGTCCTTTCTCCATACCTATTTTCTTATCCCCAATGTTCTATTTTCTAGGAAATACGGTTTCCCTATCTTGGAAATGTAACAAAATAGAAGTTCACCAACATGGGGCTGCCAGGCTTGTGTTTATTTTCTTTTTTCTCTGAAATGAGGAAGAGCTTCTATCCCCGAATTTCACCATTCCATCACGTCAAGTATATTGATGATGGTGTATCCATGTTTTAAGACAAGTCCACCCTCTTTATACTCTTTATGCCAACTTTCCTCTATGATTTTCTCGTTCTTTGTTTCTATCGGCACTACTTTTTCAACACACTTTGCCTTTTCCATCATAGATCACTCTGTCTATCCTTGAGAATGCAAAGTGGAGTAAAGTAATCAATTGTGTCAAACGCTGCTAGATCTAGTAATATGAAAAGGCAGGAGTCCCCCGTGCTAAAAATGTCAAGTGTATCATCAACTAATTTAGGATATGCTGGTTCTGTGCTAGCTCCTGATCTTATGTCAGACTGGACCTTGCCGAGGAGGTCATTTTCCATGATGTAAAGGTTGATTTGAGCCTGTAAGCAGCTTTTCCAGATGTTTGTAAAAATGGGTTTCTTGGAGACCCGGCAGAAGTTGTTTAGATCATCCTGTTTTCAGGTGGAGAGAACTGCCCTATTTTTAGGCAGTCTGTGAGTGCTTTGTAACAGGGATGAGTTATTTAGATTCATCTGGAAGAGTGTGTCTGAGGGGCTTATCTCTGCATTAGTGGCATGAATTCAAGGAAATGAGTGGAAGGTTTGATTTTTTACAATTGTGTTTAGCATTTATGACACCGTTGGAAAGGGTGTGAGGGAGAGCTCTGTTTTTTCACCTCAAAGAAGGACAAGAAGATCTCACATACCAATTAGGCTGACTATCCTTAGTTTGGCGGTAGATGGTTCTATATTGGCATTAACATATTACAATACCAGGACGACTTCAATCCTGTATAAAAGCTTTTCTCCTTTTTCCTTATTACAGTTGAGTTTTGCCATTTCTTTTTGCCGGTAGTAACAAAATGACAATGCTGCTAAACTGTAATAAGTTATTACAGTTGAGTTGTGACGTGATATTGCCTCCTGCCAGTGCCAGCAACCAAGGTGAACAAATGGTTGAAGAGTATTATTAAAGGTTAAACAACAGAAAATGAAAACTGGCTTTTCCTTCTTTTGATCTGTTTTCTAAACTGAACAGTGATCAGCAGTGATCAACAGCAAGAAGATATTTATGGGAACTTGTTTATCTTTTGCATGCTAACTTTCATTGTAGGAAAGATAGAATCTCTATGCATATATCTACACATTCTGAGCCACAGCAATTTTTGGATCCGGTTTACATTTTAAGCTTATTATATAGTTTTGCGATAAATGACTAACTTCTTTTTCATGCATCTAATTTCCCACTACTACTTTTATTCTTAATGTCTGTAAACATACTATCCCTTTCATTTGAGAGCAAGACACCAACATATTATGCAGTTTGTAGGAATAGTGATGATGTGATCATGCATTAAAAGAAATAAAATATCCTCTGCCGTAGCTAAAAGCATATTGAAAGTCACCTTGGAGTACTATGACCTTATAGAGGAACTCAGCAATCGGCCCTGTTCCTCTATATGGCCATCAACATTTTTCTCTCAGTGGCATTCAGTAATCAATGCCTCCCTTCAACAGGTAAAAGTCTGATGAGCATCAGATCCTACTAAGTCATTTAAAGGTCCGGATTGGAATGTCAAAAATAGGTCTGGGTTGGATCAGCTCATTCGTTTCAAATAGAAAGAAGCAAGTCAGGACCAGTTCCTCTTCATCCATCTGGAAACCAATCCGAAGAAGGGTTCCTCAGGATTTGTCAGTGTCACTGCTTCTATTCAATGTTTCTATGCACCTGATAGCTCAGACCATTATCACCTACCCACTTCATTCCGCCAATCTTTATTCAAACAGAGACACATATGGCCTAGACAATATCACTATTATCCTGAAATAGATTTTTCTGGATAAGGAAAAGTTTCCATTGCCACGAAGAGGATAAAATATTGAATCTTATCTTCGACAATGTCCTAAACTCCAATCCAAACCTTCACTTCACCAGGCCTGAGATTTTGAGGTAAACTCCATCTCCAACAATAAGAACGAAAAATCTTGGGATGACCTTTGTCAATTCAGAGATTAAATCAGTGGTAAAAAGAAACTCTAGCCTCCAGTTATAAATGCTCAGAAAAGTCCATTCTCTCCTTCATTCTTTACATCTTATCGAAACTGACCAGAGAACTGATCATATCAAAATTAGATTACTGCAAAAGTTTCTACACAGATTGTAGCCTCAAAAATGGAACTTTGAAACATCTCCAGTTGTTTCCTGTACGATAAAGTATCAAATGCAAACTTCTGTGCATCGTGCAGATGGCAATACATGGAAAAGGGCAGATCTACCTTCAAAACTAAGGGCCTGATTTTTATTTCAGCTGGCAACCCATAGTCCATAAAGGTTGCATAGGTCTTTTCTCTGCCACCCTGTCTGGACTACTACATGCCATATTAAGAGATCCTGCCGAAATCTCTGTGCCTTCCGAGGAGCTGCTGTCATGGCAACTCCTCTGATGCCACTGAACATTTGGCAAGTGGCCCCCATGTTTCAAGTGGCTGCTCACCAAACATTTTTATTTTCCAAAACCAAACTCCAAAATGGGAGTTTGTTTAAAAAAAAAAATGTCCCAGGTTGAGGAGGTCATTTCTCTATTGTTTCTGTTTGGGACCACCAGGGTTTCCCTCACTCTCCCAAAGAGAAAACCAGTACATCAGACCACCTACTCAAAATAGAGGGATATCTGGTGTACCTACACTGACGGTCCCAATTCCATTCGGACTTCCATGTAGGGTTGCGATGACAGAGCCGTCAGGGGCACTACCATTGGAAATATCATGGTCCGCCCAACTCTAAATAGGATAGAGCAAACATCAGTTTGGCAGATTGGGGACTCTGCCACAACTATAGTAGAGTACCCTGTATGTCAAACTCGAAATCAGGCCCGGGTCGCACCTTACCAATAAACAAGAATTCAAGATCATCTAATAGAACACAGGTCCCTCCATACTCATCCAAAAGACTTAAATAAGGAAGAAGATCCATACTGGCTTGCGCCTCTCTGGAACAATATTGATCCTAACTTAAGAGGCCCAGACAAAGATATCCAATTTAGGAAAGACCTTAAACTATCCGTTTCAGAGATTCTTTAAATTCACGTCCATGCTTGTAGGCATGTCCATACTCAGACATAGTCCAAGTGCATCAAGATCTTATTTTGTTATGCCCACATATTCCCTCAATTGATGTATATGTCTAATTGCTGTCAGAGCGCAAATCTGTTACAACTTAACTTCCCTGAGGGGGCCAATGGCTTGGACCGTGAGCGATGTAGTTCATATACAGACTTGGGTGCTTCCCTATTGGACCTGTCTCTAATACCAGTAGGCTGCACTATAGCCATAAGGTAATGACATTCTCACTAAGAATGACAGACACAAGTCAATATTTTAAGGCTTTAAATAAAAGATTAATTAGGCAGAATACATGAAAACAATTATCAGTAAGGTTAGCAACAAAGAGTACAGATCATGAGTACAAGGAACTCAGTAAAGTTCAATAGTAAATCCAGCATAGATTCGCTTTCTAAGAGTGGGAAAGTGGGGGTT
The DNA here is from genome assembly GCA_963921515.1 of Calotriton arnoldi. Taxonomy (NCBI): domain Eukaryota; kingdom Metazoa; phylum Chordata; class Amphibia; order Caudata; family Salamandridae; genus Calotriton; species Calotriton arnoldi. Next base: position 1,016,637 of record CAWUFW010000666.1, read on the forward strand.
CCATTGATGGGGAAAATGCATGTCCTTTTATAGGACTTTAGACAAAGGGTTTCATACATTACTACACAAGTATATGGTTCTCAGGATATTCACCAATGAGGAACAGGCAGCAAGAAAAATTGTGCTACAAAATACATTTGAAGATTCTTTCATAATAATATTACATTTGTTTTAGCGATTACCAGAGACTTTTCAGGTAACGGGAATTGTAACATTGTATACAAAGCGGTCTGGGACAGCTAGGTTGTCCTTGGTTAGGTACATCTTAGTTCCAAAGACTGAGAACGCTCACAATTCTCTGTTAGAGCAAAGGCAACGCCAACAGTGATCATGTGGTGTATTGTGACGTCATTTCAAAATGGAAGGCAGTACAATTTCGGTTATGTTAGCGCACAGTTCGATTTCAAACATTTTTGAAGTTTAAGAAAAGTCTAACAGGGTTCAAATTACTGATATGATTTATGAATCTCCAATTTATCTCCGTTATTAATATTCTCGTAATTCCCCTTCCCATAGTAATCAAAAGAACCTATTAGACAACATGCTAGTGCTATATAAAACTCCTTAAATAAATAAATACATTATTATTGTTATTATTTTGTTGTTTCTGTTGTTGTTTCGTTGTTGTCGTCAAAATAACAATTCCACTATGACTGTGAATACTATTACAACTACTTTTACTACTACTAATAATGACAATCAAAATAGCAATTAAATTAATACAAGCCATGAATCCATCCCCTAAACTATGAATAGTTTTCCATTAAAGGTTATATCCGTTAATAGGATGACCAAGGTACAACGCAACATTTATTTTGGCATCATTGTTTAACCACTTATTTTATAATCAGCATGCTACCTTCCTGCCAAGACAAATAATAAATCATTTAGAAAATTGTGCGTAAGGTAAATATGAAATATGTGCTTGCTTATACATATAGAAAGACAAACAGCAAGAATAATTAAAATAAATACGTTACTTATAATTCATTTTAAATGACAACTGATGCCCTCCTTTTGATGGCATTTCCCAAATAGACTAAATGAATAGTAAATGATGCCAAGTTAGTGTAGAGCACTTGGTGTTTTTAATACACTTCATCAATTCCTACTTCCCACTAAACAACATAAAACGGTCCAAGAATATTTAATTGGGGAAATTATTTATAGCACACTATGGAGCTCAGGAACACATCAGTACGTTTCCCATTAAACAGAATGAATCAGAGCGCTGTTTCCAAAGAATTTCTAATGAATATTTCTCTCGCCTCTGTCTCTTCTGATAAACAGGGCAATAATAAAGATTTTGACTCAGAGCAAATTGAATGCTAATCTTACATTTATGGAAAAACACCAGTCTTTTGTTTTTAATAGGTTAGCTACACGCTGAGTGTGATTAGCCAAGAAAACAGTAGTGATCTGAAAATTAAATTGTGCTCTCTATAGACTTGCATGGAACATAGTGAAAGCTTTGCTGCTTTGCCAAAAACGTGTGCCTTTATTAGTCTGCTCATTTTCCTTAAGAATTGTGTTTATGTTGTGAATAGGGAGCCTATTTAATATGTATGTATGTATTTATTTGTTTGTCTATTTATTTATTTATTTATTGATTTATAAATGCCAGATGCCCCCAATGTTATAGAGCTTGGGGAACTGAAAGCTGCTGGGAATAGGAAATGTTTTAACTCAATAGGGAGGCTTTCTATTTCCTGCAAAAGTGTCCAAAGTTAGAGAGACAAGGAGGGCCCAGAGGGAGACCATTTCCTAACTGAGGACCCATAACTTGACAGTATCTTCCATTATATCTAACATAATTGAAGCATCGTCTCAGAAGAACATGCTGGCTTTTGGCTCTGAGTGCCCTCCTCCTTCAGATGTGGAAGTCCCCTGCACTCTGAGGGGGGCATGTCAGCTGAGGGCTGAAGTCAAGGACACAGAGGGGGGGTGCCTGACACTGTGTGGTAGGCTGGCGGTAAAAAGATATAGCACTGGTAGAATTTACGCCGCAAACATAGACCAGCCCTCCTATCTAGAGGAGATATCAGAGCACATACAAATCTGACAAATTATCTAAAATAGTAAGAGGTGAATTTAATTGTATTAAGGTGACACAAGCTAACGCAAGCCCAAAAGTGGGATTTACTAAGCCATGCAAAGCTACCTTGCGTGCCTCTGCATGGTTAAGTATATCCAAGGTAACGCAAGGCAGCATATATTTTGCTGCTTTGCGTTACAGGCGGCAGAGAAGCGTTCCATGGGTGGCATGTGGGCGTTCCCACGCATCCACCCATGAATTCTAGCGCATTTCCAGATTTACAATGATTTGTAAACCTGGGAATGGATCAAAATGGTACGCCTCCCAGACCCAGGTGTAACGAGGAGAAACATATTTATTTCTCCTATTTATTTCCGCTTTCTACATGTGCTACATTTTGCAGCACATGTAGAAGGAAAAATGTATCACAGGATTGTTTTTGTGCAGGAAGGTGTCTCTTACTGCACAAAAATAATCCTTCCTTTAACGCAGGCCCCCTTGCACCATTGTGCAAGTGTGCCTACATTGGCGTTAGGCAGCATTAAGTGTGCCAGCGCAGGGAGAGAGCAGGAATGCATAATTTCTTAGTAGATATGGCACATTTCTGCTCTCTCCCTGTCATGCAGCGCAGCGTGATTTCTTAGTAAATCTGCCCCAAAGTATTTAGACACCCTAAAGTAGGAAATTCTGAATTATTTCATAGAGAATCAGGGTACTGCCTCAGCCACATTGGTGGAATGGGAGTCCTTTAAGGTTGTTCTCACCGGCCATTACATTAACACATCAGCAGGCTTCATGACTACGTTACTCAAGGAGGTGGAAAGTTAGGATAGCTCCTCAGGGAGTTACGGAAAAACAAGACTAGAATATCCAGACTTCAAGAAACCTTAATCCAAGAAAGGGAAACATGCTTGATTATAAAGAACACTTAGCAAGGGCACAGAATGAACAGGATAAGACTGGTAAGCTTCTAGCATGGCTGGCCAATTCACAAAGGAAAGGGTCTCCAATATTAGAGCTTCAACATGTTCAAGAAATGGTGTTGTATCCACAAGCCAAGATAAACAATTCCTTCGTGAGACATCATGAGATTTATATAAGACCTCAGAGGGAGCGGAAGTCCAGATAATACAGAGTTATCTCAAGGGAACAGTACTACAGACCTTTCCACAAGATGAAAGGGAAGCCTTGGACAGGGACATCACTGAAGGGGAAGTGAGGAAGTTACTGAAGGAAACAGTGTTGTATTCCTCTTAGGGTGTCCGTATATAGGTTCTCCTGTATCATGTCCTTATATAGGCACAATTCATCATGTCCTTATATAGGCATAAAATCCCAGTCCTTATTTAGGCATTAAAGCGTGCACTCCAAATACAGGCATGGTCTCAGACATCCGTCCACCCTAACGTCACAACGAGTTCTTGAAGAACAGACCCTTAGGCTTCGGGAGTTTCCCTAGCACAGGACTATTGATTTCTTCAAGGACTCATTTATTATGCATGGACCGTTATACCTTAGGGGTTCATTCATGACGTCTTCCGCTGTCCGATCCACGTCAATGCTAACATTCTAAGGTACCTCTCAGGTATAAATATACCTTCCCAAGCCCCTGTAAATCAGAGGAGACCTCGACTTCAGAGGAGCCCGTTTCCCGGCCTGACGCACTGAGAAGACGCTGTCATCCCTGCACGCAGAGAATCCAGCTTCCAGTGATCTGACTTCCCTCGCGGGGTGTTGGAGCTCGAGTCTGGCAAGAGATTCCCACCTCTCTCATTCTAAAGGTATGGAGCTGACTAGAACCTAGAGGGACTCTTGACATACTAGGCATACTAGACTTAACATACTCTTAGTATACCATAGTAAGGAATACTTCACCTACTTCATACCTCTCCCTACACCTAGGTTAGGTTAGGTACATTGGGGTAGAACTAGCTTAGCAACGCATCGTATGAGTACTCGCATTTTTAGTCTGTGTTATTTATGTAAATGAATATCTGCTAAAGATCATGCTAGAGCAGTATTATTTATTTCTACTGCTTACGCTGTACATTATTTATCTTGCATACTGTCTTGTGATCATAACAGCACATTTAACTTACACCAGAAACAAGACTGTTCAATAAATCTTTTATTGAAACGCCTGTCTATTCTTTCTGTGTAACTTTGAGGAAAACTAAGTATGCATGATTGAGCTCAGTGAAATAGTTATCTAGTGCCTGATTCACAGAACTAACTTACGTCAAAAACGTAAAGTTAGTACTTTTTGGTATTCACAGAATGCACTTACTCATTTTGGTATTCACAGAATGCACTTACTCATTTTGGTATTCACAGAATGCACTTACTCATACTAACTTTATGTCCGCACTCGGGCCGGAGATTCCGGCCCGGTGGTGGAGATTCCGTCCCGCTGGTGGAGATTCCGGCCCGCTGGTGGAGATTCCGGCCCGGAGGTGGAGATTCCGGCCCGGAAATGGAGATTCGGCCCGGAGGTGGAGATTCCGGCCGGTTGTGGAGATTCCGGCCGGTGGCGGACATTCCGCCACCGGCCGGAATCTCCACAACCGGCCGGAATCTCCACCTCCGGGCCGGAATCTCCACAACCGACCAGATTCTCCACCTCCGGGCCGGAATCTCCACCTCCGGGCCGGAATCTCCACCTCCGGGCCGGAATCTCCAGCCCGAGTGCGGACATAAAGTTAGTATGAGTAAGTGCATTCTGTGAATACCAAAATGAGTAAGTGCATTCTGTGAATACCAAAATGAGTAAGTGCATTCTGTGAATCCCAAAATGAGTAAGTGTATTCTGTGAATACCAAAAAGTACTAACTTTACGTTTTTGACGTAAGTTAGTTCTGTGAATCGGGCCCCTATTGTTTCCACGACTCTGGGACACGTTCTGATTCTAAAGGGAAACAAAGTGGTCATGTTTTGCGGCTGCCAGAAACTACTCCCTTCTTGTTTGACAAGGAGTTTCTAGTGGCCTCTGAGCTAGCTGGCACAAGTAATTAAGTTTAATATACTCGATAGGGACATACTGACCTTAGTCCTATGTCAAACCTATAGGGGATATTATTCCAATGGGCAGAACCTATTAGGGAAATAGGAGCTACACTACATGGCGCCAAACAGTTTGGTAAGGCGGTAATTCAACGTTAGATACTGAGTAACTCAGCCGTGCTTTTTCTCTCAGAGACCCCTACCCATATACTCCAAAAGACGTCTGGAGTGGGCAGGGTTAAGTATCCACCACGGCTACATAGGGCAGTACCCTATATATTAGCTGTTTGGTTTTCTCAACGTTGAAGGATACAGTGTTCCAAAATATTGTGCACCTTATCTTTGTTTCCTTGAAACTTGTTCTACATTTTTCAAACAACAAAATGCCTGGCTCCGACACTGAGACCGGAAACGGTGGAGCTGCGGATCAGCCAGCCCAAGCAGCAGTTTTTAACTTTACCGGTTTAAATGAAACCGAGGACGGTGTTATAGACATCCATCCAAACTTAAGAAGAGCCATCACTCTAAAACTTATAAAACATGGCCTACCACCAAGAGGCGGTAGAGCAGTTTTCGTGATAGAGGCACACGAATCCTTTCAGACAGAGGTATTCTATTCATGGGTAATATTTCCTGAATCCAATCCAGTAACACACATGTTTCACTTCTACAAAGAAGATGAACCACCAGAGGAATACATTCCTTTCGAGGATATAGAAATTCCACTAACATACCAGGAGCATCAGCTCTGGTTTAAAGGCGCCCTAAAACATCACAGAAACATTACCAGGCTCGGTCCACTAGGTAGACCAGGAGCAACATGGCCGATTCTAGTCAGGTTATACACCTCATCCCGACATTGAAGAAATGTCAGACGAGGAACTACTTACTCAACTTACAGAGTTAATAAAAATATACAGACAATTGGTCCAATATGTCATGCGGACTTTCACAGTCCAACCACCATTGACACTTCCAAATCAAACTCCTCACCAGGGGAATACACTAAAAATTATACCACAGACTCTATACGCAGTCATGGGTAAAATGCCCACAAAACGTGAGCAAATTCCATTCTGGATAGCTCAAAAAATTACTCAAATCGAAGCAGTATTTCCAAATACTAGCCCGTATGAGAAACACAGAATCCTAACCATCAGTTTACCGATGGGGATCACACCACAACTGGAAGACTGCACCACTTGGGGCTCAGTCTTTGCTGCCATCTACACTAAAACACATGGCATTCCGTCAATTGCGGTAATACCAGATGTCCTGAAACAAATTCAAAACGAATACGGGGCAGAGCCTGCTCTAAATTTAGGTATGAAATTACTGAAAAATTTTGACCAGGTCTCAACAATAATATTATCTAATAATAAAGGGGAGGCAGCAGCAGTGGCGATCCGCCAAAAATTAAGGGAATTCGATGTTACAGAACATCAAACTGAACTACCCAGAATAATAGAACAATCTGATGCAGAATTAAGCAGAGATAGTTTGGGTGGAAGACCAGTGAAGCCGAAACTATCTGAAAGTCCTGAGAAGGACTCTATTAAACAAACTCCTACATCTTCCAAAAAGAAGTGGGAGACTAACAAACAAAATTCAAACGTGTAACGTTCTGAATCCCGAGGTAGGTCTCCTCAAAAGGAGCCCTCTGAAAGGAGGTATAACCTCAGGAATAGGGATAATTTGAGAAAACCTGACAGGTATCAAGATACTGATACACATTCCTCTCGTCCCTTTCAGATCTCGTCACAGACTTCGGAAAGAAGAGGACGGTCAGAACATACAGAAGAACGCGTGAAATCGAAAGACGACAAACACGCTCTGAAAAATAAAACAAAACCTCAATTCTCCAAAAAGAAAGTAGCAGGTCTAAAGATCAGACATGCCGAGAATACTGAGAACACAACTCAAGAACGGAGAATGGGCTCAGACAATGCTGGACAGTGCAGCAGAAGTCACAATAGCTCGCCAGAACCTGAAGGAACTTCTGGAGATAGTGGACTTGAATGAGTACATTACAGTTGAGACTGTAGACACCAGGGTTAGTACTCCACAAAAGTTATTTGAAATAACACTCCGGATGGAGGGAGACAAACCTAGACAGGTGAAAGCACTTTTTGGGGAAAGACTATCAAGGGGCTATGACATACTTCTAGCAGAAAAAGACTGGCCACCACAATTTGTCAGGGAGTGCCCACACGGCGAAGACATTATTATGCCCGCCTTCTCCAACCATATTCCAATACACCTAAAATATACATATGCCAGGAAATGGGCAGTAGCCCAGGCCCCAGCATTATATAGAAATCATGTAGGATGGGATGAGGATTCCCCTCACCATAAAATACATCTAAAACATGAACCAACTGCACAAAGGCAGTACCCAATAAAGCAAGAAGCTAAAAACACGTCAGGGAGATCTTAGATCAACTTGAATACCAAGGGTGATTGAAACATGCACCTCCTCAATGAACAATCCTTTGTTTCCTGTCTCCAAACCAGACAAAACATATTGTCTAGTTTTGGATTACAGACACTTAAACACTTGTTCTAAAACATTTGCAGTGCAAAATGCACATAGCACAGCATTAATAAATAACATTGTGCGTAAAAAATATAAAACCACATTAGATATCTCAAATGGTTTCTTTTGTCAAAACATAGCACCTGAAAGTAGGTACTTAACAGCATTCTCCATAATGGGGACCCAGCGTCACTTTTGTCGACTCCCACAAGGGTTCAAGAACAGCCCGGGGTTATTCTCAGCGAGGGTAACAGAGTTACTACAAATTTATGACAATGAGGCATTGTCATATGTCGATGACATATATCTGACAGACGATGACCTGGAAAAACACTTGAACAGGGTGAATACCATTATACTGGGCTTCGCCTCTGAGGGCTACAAGTTCAACTTTAAAAAGTCCAGAATTGCCCATCTCAATGTCCTATTTCTAGGATATGAGCTTTCAAATGAAGGCAAGAGCTTGGCAGCTAACTTTCTAGAGAAATGTGCGCTGCTCCAACCTCCAAAAACGCTAAAAAACTTACAATCCATTCTGGGTTTCCTAAACTTTGGAAGAACATACATTTTAAATTACGCAGAAAGGGTTAAACCTCTCTACGCATTAATCAAACCTGATCTTTCAATCAAAAATTGGACAAACGAACACACAGAAATCTTGCGTTCACTCCAGGCTAACATGTTAGCAACAAATCACTTACAAACACGCGTAAGTCAACGCAATTTGGTGATCCGAATAATTTCGGTCAATGCGGATTCACCTACTTAACCTTCAATGAGGGTGAGAAAATAGCAATTGCATACAAATCGCATTTGTACACTCAAGCGGAAATGCGCTTCAGTTCAACTGAAAAAATTCTGACAGCAGTTCAAACCGCTGTAGCAAAAGAAAGAGCCTTAGCCCAAGGGAAACGCATTATTGTCGTAACCCAAGTACCAGCTTTAGAAGCGGTCACAAAAGCAAGCATTCCAAATGCCAAAGCATTACATCCAAGATGGATACAATGGGTTAATTCTCTTGCTGCAACAGATGTTGAATATGTTTTTGATCCAGATTTAAAAACACAAGCATTCCTGCAATATGAACAACAATGTCCTCTGCCCACTGAGATTCTGCCTCTCGATCAGTACGAATTCATAATTTACACAGACGGATCCGCACAACCCGCAACTGGGAGTAAGCAAGCTTACATTGCAGCGTGTGCAATCGTTAAAGGTTGCATGCGAGATGGCATCTTCAGACCTATGGTCACAAAAACTCAATCTCTAGGAGATTGTACAGCTCAGCGAGCTGAACTACAAGCATTCAAACTGGCACTTGAAAGTACAGATCGAGAATTCCCCACACTGATAGTGTGCGATTCCTTTTACTGTGTTCAGTCGTATAATGACTATATACAAAACTGGCTTGAAAATGGTTTCAAAGATGCGAAAGGTGGCACAATAAAGCACAAAACACTTTGGGGACAAGTAGTTCAGTTGAAAAACGAACTACCAAAGGCTCACGTGATCCACACACTGAGTCATCAACGTGATGGCGTTCACGTTGCAGGGAATTCATTGGCTGACGAAGCCGCAAAGGGGGCTGTTCAGACGGCTTCCGTAGCTGCGATCACTCGTTCAAAAACGAAAATAGACGGTGAGATAATGTTGGCTGTCAATGCTTCAAGCAAGGGCAGCAGTGCAGCGTTACCAGAAAAGTTTCCACTCAAGTACTCTTATGTAATTGATGCGAACAACGTTCCTTTTGCTCGAATCCCTGGAGTGGGGGATAGGGTCATTCCAAACACGGAACGTAGAGCAGCCTTGATTTATGAAACACATTTGGGGGAGGGTCTGTCACATCAAGGGATCTCTAAAACAATTTTGACGTTAAAAGAGATGTACTGGTGGCCTAGAATGAATACAGAAATTCACATATTCATCAACAACTGTTTAGACTGTAAATTACAGCGAGAGAGCCACCAGACACATGCTACGAATGTGGCAACCCAGTACAGACACCACTGTTAGACAGCATTAGACTATCTACGCGCCTACGTCCTACTGGACAAGGGCAATCCCACAAATACTGAATTAAGGTTCCTATGGATATGGCCTCAGCGCTCGGCTGACGCTCGAACTGTTATAAAAGATTTGCGAGTCTTTATCGGCACATACGCAATAGGCACGCTACATTCTGACCAGGGCCCTGCGTTTAGCTCTCGGGCTTACAAAGAAGCCATGGCCAGTCTGGGCGTTGCATTGCGGTACTCCTCTCCATTCCATCCTGAGGGAAATTCGGTTGTGGAAAGGAAAAACCGGGACATAAAGCAGTCTATAACAGTTAGGGTATTAGGTTCGGGTGATGGGTGGGTCAAACATCTTTATGAGGTCCAGCGCTCATTAAACAATCTGCCAAGAAGTTCTCTAGGGGGGGTCACTCCATATGAGGTCCTATTTGGGACAAGAATGTGGGTACCAGATCTCGATGACGTAGGCACAGTGGTGGAAAATAAAACATTTGATATCAAAGATCGTTTGGCTGTTTTACAGGAACTGAATGAGTTAAGAACGAAACAAAGCAACGTATTCCTACAGCCAACCACCACTGGGGAAAAACGGCGGTCCCAGCAAGGCCTGTCTGGATTCCAAAAGTTGGGGATCTAGTCAGAGAAAAATTGCGGACAAGAAGGAATTTGGACCTTCTTACAGACAACCAGTACCTGTCCTAGCAGTTCAAGGAACAAGAACAGTACTTCTGCCGCCCCTTGCTGGAAGAAAGGAGAAAAGATTTGTGTCCATCGACCTCATCAAACCACAGTATGTGGCCAATACTAAATAGTAGACCACGTGGACTCCGACCTAGTAGCAGACGCACTCCTCTCGCTACTATCCAAGAGGTTCAGACTGAAAGACTGATAACCATTGAGAATTCAGCTGTAACAGATGAAGGACTAAGCAACAATGCTTTGGAACTCATCCCTCTTGAAAACCAAGTAACAGTTCGTCCAAATACACCTGTCTACACCAATGTAGCAAGTGATCAACTGGTTCCAGCGATTTCTACAAATCCTGATGCAATTCCAACAATTGACAGAACTGCTTCTGGCTATTTCATTAACTTTGATACGTTCTCAGAAGATCCGAGTGAACCTGAAACGACGCCAGCATCATTGAAATTCAAGCAGCAAGTACAAGACTTTCTTCACTTTCTGAAAAAGACTTATCTGGTTTCCCCATGGATTGAACTCTGGATTACATCTGGACTTTTTGTTTTCCTGCTCTGGCTAGCTTTGGTTACCACTGTGAGCATGCTTATAAGTGGCAGATACATCCATGTGAATATTGAAATAAAAGACGTGAACGTACTTTTGAAACCTCATAAATCTTCCCATCGTGAAGCAAGAGACTTGTCATCAGTGAACATCACAGCCGTTCCTATACAGGATGGTATAGTGTGGGACAAAACAGATTTTGATATCTTCGGCCCGACGGAACAATTGAACATTCCACATTTGTTTAAAATTTCACTAAGTGATCTAATTTCATCCAGTACCTACTCTGATGATTGGGACTTTGAGACTGTTAACGACATAATGTTTGACCTAGAAAAATCTGCTGCATTTTCTAAAAATGAATATTTAGAGGGTTCATCAGACTATGAACAACTGTATTGCTATAACCACTATGGTCATCATTATTTGCATAAATCTGCATACCCAAGAAATGTGTTTATGTTTAACCAATGGGAGCATTGTCCTACACCACCAAAAGGTAGTTCAAAAACATTTGCTAACAAGTTTCCATATTTTTCAGGGTACAATACATCTGATCCAGAAACGTTTTACTACAAAAATGTAAACAAAACAGGACTGAAAATTATGTTAACTAATACAAAACAGATTTACTCTGCAGCATTTATTGCCCAACTGTCTAGACAGGGTTTCGACTTATTGAAAGACACAATAGACACAAAACTGTCTGGGGTACTAAAGATTGGCAAGTGCAGGGAATAGAAGCTTTATTTAGAGCCTGTATCATCCCTGAATAAATAATGTTTTTGAATGAAACTGTCCAACAAATATCTTGTCTTGGACTAGCCAAGATCAAAGAGATGAAAACACCTTCTGTTCCAACACCTGCCAGTAATAATGATACACAGGCAGCAGTGACAGTTGACAATATACTACAACTCAACAGATCTAATCCTGATTGGAAAAAATGGTTGATCTGGCCCACAGACACAAACAACTGTCAGGAAAGATTCCTGAATAAAACTCAGGGCTTTACTATTCATAGGCCAGACCCAAGATACGTCCAAAGACAGCATCCGGGGGTAGTAACAACATACAGTGTAGGTAAATTATGCCTCGATTGGCTGCAGAAATCTACACTACAGGATGTGAGACAACACTTATCCTTACTTGCAGAAGACACAGACCTTAGGGAATTCTTGCTTGGACCAAGAAAACCGCGTCAAAAACGTTTCATATATGCCGGCATTTATGCTGCTATAATGAAGCATGGAAAGTGTCACAGATGGAGGCCGCAGAACGAATACGTGAACTTGATCGTATTAATTTAGAGAAAACCCTCTCTGTGGTCGACAATGGGTTAACAACTTTGTCCTCCAGAATATATTCATTGGATGGCATTGTATCCTCTGCTATCGACATACTAGAACAAGATTTGGCGATGTTACAGCAAGGCCAATCTCAATTACGTTCTATTGTGTTATTAAGCTGGACGCTGCAATCTTTGCGTGCGGGCTATGTGCCTTGGCGTTTCATCAACACGTCAGCTCTGTTTGCAGAATACAATCTAACTGATAAACAGATCGAACTGGCACAAACAGGAGCAAAGTATACAGTGCTGAGCATTGAAAAACTGGAAAATTTACCATTCACAGTGGCAGAAAAACCAGCTACAGAATGGCTCATTCATGGCAAAATAACATTACCAGTGACTACTTTTCAGTTTCAGTATTGCCTCAGACAAATGCAAGCAGGCAAATATGAAAGGTTGGGTAAGGAATACATTAAGACATCTTGGGATTTACCGTATACATATAGATGTTGGAGTGGGGATCGTGAAGTGTTTTTGAGTGGTACACACTGTAAACGTGCACTGAGCGGTTCACTTATATGTCAGGACATTTCTTTACACGGGGCTTGTAATGGTTCTGTGGCAAATTTGTCTTGCCATCAGCAGGGTACACCAGCTGCTGTGGTTAATCCAACGTTTGGACAACTTTCTAATGGGAGTTACCTCATGTTGAATGATCAGAGTTGCTGCGGCATGTTGCCAGGCATCCCATATCTAGTAACGGTCAACTCCAGGGTCACTTGCTGTATGCAAGTATTGTTTGCCCCAATAGACACAGTCAGGGAGTCGCCTCTATGGCCTTCGCTGAACGTCTCTTTTATAAGATTTGATACGTTGAGCAGAATGAAAGCCATGCTTTTACAGCAAACAGTGCCTTTGACCTCTGCCAAAGAAACCTATGATCTACAAGTAGCAAAGACTTCGGCTGAGATACAGACTTTAATACGTACAAACTGCCCTATACATTTCGTAGAAATGATAGGACGTATCTTTAACATGTCTGATACCACCGGAATTGTACATGTATTTAAGAGCATCTGCTCCGGTCTGTTAGCACCTTTCCAGGCAATACTCGGAATCATCCCGAACTTTGCACATTCGGTGTTTGGTGGCATACCATTAATTCTAGCACTTGTTGCCGGAATTCTATTTCTCTTCCTGCTATTACGCTATGGCCAGCCTATTCGCAGACATCACTCCGAGCGAAATGGAGAAAGCTCTCCTTGAACGAAAGTGCAGTGAGTGAATAGTACAGCTTTTGGGCATGACTATAATATTATAAATACATATATACAAAAAACCAATAATATAAATCAAAATATAAAAATATATATAACAAGTTAAAAAATGACTATATTTTTAATCTTTTTAAAATAAATTATACACTACATTAACTAAAACAGTAGAGAAAATATTGGATAGGGAGGGGATAAAATTACTATTCCCACTCCAGAGAGTGTAACAGTAAGGAAAGTGTTGGATAGCGTAGGGGTAAAAATTACTATTCCCACTCCAGTGTGTGCAACAGTAGGGAAAGTGTTGGATAGCGTAGGGGTAAAAATTACTATTCCCACTCCAGAGAGTGCAACAGTAGGAAAAGTGTTGGATAGCGTAGGGGTAAAAATTACTATTCCCACTCCAGTGAATGCAACAGTAGGGAAAGTGTTGGATAGCGTAGAGGTAAAAATTACTTTTCCCACTCCAGTGAGTGCAACAGTTGTCAGTGAAATTGCTCTCCCACCCTCGCAGCTCCACCATTAAGTGAGGCCTGCCCCTGCCCCTGCACTCTCGAGTGTTGGTGATCGAGGCCCTCCTCCACCCGCAGGTTTCCTGCGCCTCATCCCTGGTGGTCCAGTGGACCTCTGTCTCCTTCCTCTAACTCTGCTCTTTCACTCGTTTTTCTACCCTTTTTATCTTTCACCTTTCTAAACTTTTCTGCATCTCTGCTCTTTTGTGCCTTATTTCTGCTCATTTTCCCTTCCTCTCGCTCTGCCCTTTCACTTGTTTTCACTGCTTTTTCTCCCTCTTTTATCTTTCACCTTTCTGCACTTTTCTGCATCTCTGCTCTTTTGTGCCTTATTTCTGCTCATTTTCCCTTCCTCTCGCTCTGCCCTTTCACTAGTTTTCACTCGCTTTTTCTACCCTCTTTTATCTTGCACCTTTCTGCATCTCTCCTCTTTGTGCCTTATTTCTGCCTATTTTCCCTTTTTTCTTTATCCCTTATTTCCTCCCTTTAACTTTCCCCGCCGCTGCTGCCCCCGTGGCCCCTCCCCCCAGCGCGACCGGCCAATCCAGCTCCCCTCCCCGCTCCCGCCTCCCAGCTGTCCAGCCCTCCTCGACCCCTACTTAATGGCGGCCACTGCAGGGACCGACGAGCAAGACCACTGACTCATTGTCAGTGAAATTGCTCTCCCACCCTCGCAGCTCCACCATTAAGTGAGGCCTGCCCCTGCCCCTGCACTCTCGAGTGTTGGTGATCGAGGCCCTCCTCCACCCGCAGGTTTCCTGCGCCTCATCCCTGGTGGTCCAGTGGACCTCTGTCTCCTTCCTCTAACTCTGCTCTTTCACTCGTTTTTCTACCCTTTTTTATCTTTCAACCTTCTGCACTTTTCTGCATCTCTGCTCTTTTGTGTCTTATTTCTGCTCATTTTCCCTTCCTCTCGCTCTGCCCTTTCACTGGTTTTCACTCGTTTTTCTACCCTCTTTTATCTTTCACCTTTCTGCACTTTTCTGCATCTCTGCTCTTTTGTGCCTTATTTCTGCTCATTTTCCCTTCCTCTCGCTCTGCCCTTTCACTAGTTTCCACTCGCTTTTTCTACCCTCTTTTATCTTTCACCTTTCTGCATCTCTGCTCTTTTGTGCCTTATTTCTGCCTATTTTCCCTTTTTTCTTTATCCCTTATTTCCTCCCTTTACCTTTCCCCGCCGCTGCTGCCCCCGCGGCCCCTCCCCCAGCGCGACCGGCCAATCCAGCTCCCCTCCCCGCTCCCGCCTCCCAGCTGTCCAGCCCTCCCCGACCCCTACTTAAAGGCAAGCCTGTCTGCGCCCGTCCGCGACCCGACCGCGACCAGCGCCAGGAACCCTGGTGATTGAGGCCCTCCTCCATCCGCAGGTTTCCCTGCGCCTCATCCCTGGTGGTCCAGTGGACCTCTGTCTCCTTCCTCTAACTCTGCTCTTTCACTCGTTTTTCTACCCTTTTTTATCTTTCACCTTTCTGCACTTTTCTGCATCTCTGCTCTTTTGTGCCTTATTTCTGCTCATTTTCCTTTCCTCTCGCTCTGCCCTTTCACTTGTTTTCACTCGTTTTTCTACCCTCTTTTATCTTTCACCTTTCTGCACTTTTCTGCATCTCTGCTCTTTTGTGCCTTATTTCTGCTCATTTTCCTTTCCTCTCGCTCTGCCCTTTCACTAGTTTTCACTCGTTTTTCTACCCTCTTTATCTTTCACCTTTCTGCATCTCTGCTCTTTTGTGCCTTATTTCTGCCTATTTTCCCTTTTTTCTTTATCCCTTATTTCCTCCCTTTACCTTTCCCCGCCGCTGCTGCCCCCGCGGCCCCTCCCCCCAGCGCGACCGGCCAATCCAGCTCCCTCCCCGCTCCCGCCTCCCAGCTGTCCAGCCCTCCCCGACCCCTACTTAATGGCGGCCACTGCGGGGACAGGCGAGCAAGACCACTGACTCATTGTCAGTGAAATTGCTCTCCCACCCTCGCAGCTCCACCATTAAGTGAGGCCTGCCCCTGCCCCTGCACTCTCGAGTGTTGGTGATCGAGGCCCTCCTCCACCCGCAGGTTTCCCTGCGCCTCATCCCTGGTGGTCCAGTGGACCTCTGTCTCCTTCCTCTAACTCTGCTCTTTCACTCGTTTTTCTACCCTTTTTTATCTTTCACCTTTCTGCACTTTTCTGCATCTCTGCTCTTTGTGCCTTATTTCTGCTCATTTTCCCTTCCTCTCGCTCTGCCCTTTCACTTGTTTTCACTCGTTTTTCTACCCTCTTTTATCTTTCACCTTTCTGCACTTTTCTGCATTTCTGCTCTTTTGTGCCTTACTTCTGCTCATTTTCCCTTCCTCTCGCTCTGCCCTTTCACTAGTTTTCACTCGTTTTTCTACCCTCTTTTATCTTTCACCTTTCTGCATCTCTGCTCTTTTGTGCCTTATTTCTGCCTATTTTCCCTTTTTTCTTTATCCCTTATTTCCTCCCTTTACCTTTCCAAGCCGCTGCTGCCCCCGCGGCCCCTCCCCCCCAGCGCGACCGGCCAATCCAGCTCCCCTCCCCGCTCCCGCCTCCCAGCTGTCCAGCCCTCCCCGACCCCTACTTAATGGCGGCCACTGCGGGGATAGGCGAGCAACACCACTGACTCATTGTCAGTGAAATTGCTCTCCCACCCTCGCAGCTC
This sequence comes from Calotriton arnoldi, assembly GCA_963921515.1. NCBI lineage: Eukaryota > Metazoa > Chordata > Amphibia > Caudata > Salamandridae > Calotriton > Calotriton arnoldi. The sequence continues at coordinate 1,033,187 of CAWUFW010000666.1, forward strand.
CACCATTAAGTGAGGCCTGCCCCTGCCCCTGCACTCTCGAGTGTTGGTGATCGAGGCCCTCCTCCACCCGCAGGTTTCCCTGCGCCTCATCCCTGGTGGTCCAGTGGACCTCTGTCTCCTTCCTCTAACTCTAGCCTTTCACTCGTTTTTCTACCCTTTTTTATCTTTCACCTTTCTGCACTTTTCTGCATCTCTGCTCTTTTGTGCCTTATTTCTGCTCATTTTCCCTTCCTCTCGCTCTGCCCTTTCACTTGTTTTCACTCGTTTTTCTACCCTCTTTTATCTTTCACCTTTCTGCACTTTTCTGCATCTCTGCTCTTTTGTGCCTTATTTCTGCTCATTTTCCCTTCCTCTCGCTCTGCCCTTTCACTAGTTTTCACTCGCTTTTCTACCCTCTTTTATCTTTCACCTTTCTGCATCTCTGCTCTTTTGTGCCTTATTTCTGCCTATTTTCCCTTTTTTCTTTATCCCTTATTTCCTCCCTTTACCTTTCCCCGCCGCTGCTGCCCCCGCGGCCCCTCCCCCCAGCGCGACCGGTCAATCCAGCTCCCTCCCCGCTCCCGCCTCCCAGCTGTCCAGCCCTCCCGACCCCTACTTAATGGCGGCCACTGCGGGGACAGGCGAGCAAGACCACTGACTCATTGTCAGTGAAATTGCTCTCCCACACTCGCAGCTCCACCATTAAGTGAGGCCTGCCCCTGCCCCTGCACTCTCGAGTGTTGGTGATCGAGGCCCTCCTCCACCCGCAGGTTTCCCTGCGCCTCATCCCTGGTGGTCCAGTGGACCTCTGTCTCCTTCCTCTAACTCTGCTCTTTCACTCGTTTTTCTACCCTTTTTTATCTTTCAACCTTCTGCACTTTTCTGCATCTCTGCTCTTTTGTGTCTTATTTCTGCTCATTTTCCCTTCCTCTCGCTCTGCCCTTTCACTTGTTTTCACTCGTTTTTCTACCCTCTTTTATCTTTCACCTTTCTGCACTTTTCTGCATCTCTGCTCTTTTGTGCCTTATTTCTGCTCATTTTCCCTTCCTCTCGCTCTGCCCTTTCACTAGTTTCCACTCGTTTTTCTACCCTCTTTTATCTTTCACCTTTCTGCATCTCTGCTCTTTTGTGCCTTATTTCTGCCTATTTTCCCTTTTTTCTTTATCCCTTATTTCCTCCCTTTACCTTTCCCCGCCGCTGCTGCCCCCGCGGCCCCTCCCCCCCAGCGCGACCGGCCAATCCAGCTCCCCTCCCCGCTCCCGCCTCCCAGCTGTCCAGCCCTCCCCGACCCCTACTTAAAGGCAAGCCTGTCTGCGCCCGTCCGCGACCCGACCGCGACCAGCGCCAGGAACCCTGGACCTCCGCCCCGCCAACGCTACGACCCAGCAGCACTCCACGCACTCAACCCAGGCCGCAACAACAACTGCAAGCTAGCATCACCAGCCGACTCCCACGGACCCTTCAGCTGTCACCGCTGCCAGCACACCTGCAGCACCGCCAAGAACACGGATCCAGCACAACTCTCCCACAAGAACACAACCGAACCGAAGACCCTGCAATGCATCCTCCTCAACGTCCGATCCCTCCACAAACACGCCACAGAAATCTGGGACCTCCTCGACAGCACCACCCCGGACGTAGCGTTCTTCACCGAAACCTGGACCAACACCACCTCGGGACCGGACATCGCCATCGCCATCCCCCAAGGATACAAGATCTCCAGGAAGGACCGCCCCACCCGCCCAGGAGGAGGAATCGCCATCGTCCACAAATCCAGCCTCCGCCTGAGAACACTCCCTGACGAGCCCACAGAACTGATGGAACACCTTCACTTCAAGATACTGGCCAGCCCCACCGCCACCCTCCGAGGAACCCTCATCTACCGACCCCCTGGACCCCGCGGACCCTTCGCCAACTCCATCACGGACATTATCTCCCCGCAGGCCATCGCATCCACCAACTACACCCTGCTGGGAGACCTCAACTTCCACCTCAACAACCAACTGGACCCCAACACCACATCCCTCCTGGACAACCTCCACATCACTCACTCAGCACTCCACGCACTCAGCAGGACACACCCTCGACCCCCTCTTCACTACAGGAAACTCCATCACCTTCAGCCACACCACCGAACTCCCATGGACCGACCATTGTTGCGTCCACTTCACCTTCAGAACACCCACCATCCACAGACACCAGCACCTGCTTCCACGAAGAAACTGGACCAAAATCACCGACGACCAGCTCACCTCCTCACTCAACAACTCCACCCCAACCATCGCGGAAAACGACGACTCCCAACACCGCAGCCCGAACCCTGCATAGATGGATCACGGACAGCACCAACACCATAGCCCCCTCAAGAAAAACAACAATACCCATGCCAAGAAAGCCAGATGGTTTACCACCGAACTTCGAGAGTCCAGAAGCACATGCCGCCACCTCGAAAAGGCCTGGAGGAACACCAAATCCACAGAAGCCCACGACAACTTCAGAGCCGCCACCAACGCCCACCATCAACTCATCAGAGAAACGAGGAAAAAGCGATTGAAGACAGAATCTCCACCCACGCGCACAACAGCAAGGAACTCTTCAGCATCATCAAGGAGTTCGCCCAACCCACTAGCCAGTCTACCGACATCCCTCCCTCACAAGACCTCTGCGACAAACTCAGCACCTTTTTCCACCACAAAATCAAGAGCATCTACGACAACTTAGACGAAGACAACCAACACACTGAACCCTCACCAACCACCCCCGAAACCCGGAAACCAGCGATTGACGACTGGACAGCCCTCACCACGGAAGACACACTGAAGACAATGAAGTCAATCCACTCAGGGGCCCCCACGGACCCCTGCCCCCACCACATCTTCAACAGAGCCGCCGACACCATCGCACCCATGCTCCGCCACACCATCAACCGCTCCCTGGCGACCGCCTCGTTCCCCGACGACTGGAAACACGCCGAGGTCAACCCCTCCTAAAGAAACCCTCAGCGGACCCCACCGACCTCAAAACTACAGACCCATCTCCCTGCTCCCGTTCCCAGCAAAAGTCATCGAGAAAGCCATCAACAGCCAACTCGCCACATTCATTGAAGAACACAACATCCTCGACTCCTCCCAATCCGGCTTCAGAAAAACCACAGTACGGAAACCGCCCTCCTCGCCGCAACAGACGACATCCGCACCCTACTGGACAAAGGAGAAACAGTAGCCCTCATCCTCCTCGACCTATCAGCGGCGTTCGACACAGTCTCCCACCGCACCCTAATACGCAGACTCTACGACGCAGGAATCCAGGACAAGGCCCTCGACTGGATCCGCTCCTTCCTCTCCGGCAGGACGCAGCGGGTCAGACTCCCCCTTTCCTCTCGGACCCCACACCTACCACCTGCGGAGTCCCCCAGGGCTCCTCCCTCAGCCCGACGCTCTTCAACGTCTACATGGCTCCACTCGCCACCATCGTCAGAACCTACGGACTCAACATCGTGTCATACGCAGATGACACCCAGCTCATCCTCTCCCTATCCAACGAGCCCAACACCGCCAGACGCAACTTTCGAGAAGGCATGAAAGCCGTCGCCAAATGGATGAAAAACAGCTGCCTACAACTAAACACCAACAAAACAGAAGTACTCATCATGGGCCCAAACCCCGATGCCTGGAGCGACACCTGGTGGCCCCCCGCCCTCGGAAACCCGCCAACCCCCACGGACCACGCACGCAACCTGGGAATCATCCTGGACTCCGAGCTCAAAATGGACCGCCAGATTAACTCTGTCTCGTCTTCCTGCTTCCACACCCTCCGCCTCCTTCGTAAGACCTTCAAATGGATCCCCTCGAACACCGAAAGACCGTCACTCACGCCCTGGTCACCAGCAGACTCGACTACGGCAACGCACTCTACGCTGGAATAAACAAAAACCTCACCCGCAAGCTACAGAACATCCAGAACGCCGCCGCAAGACTGGTCCTCAACCTGCCAAAACACTGCCACATCTCCCAGCACCTGCACACACTCCACTGGCTCCCTGTCGAGGCGAGAATCACCTTCAAGATGCTCACCCACGCACACAAGGCCCTCCACGGCACCGGACCAGCATACCTGAACAGCCGACTCAAATTCCACGCACCCCAAAGGACCCTACGATCAGCCCAGCTCTCCTACGCCGTGGTCCCCCGCACCAGAAAGACCAGATCGGGAGGCCGCTCCTTCCCTTCCTCGCGGCCAAAGCATGGAGCGCCCTTCCGCTCCACCTCAGACAGACAACATCGCTCCCCATCTTCGCAAGAAACCTCAAAACCTGGCTTTTCGACAGACCCCTCCTTGATGGATGGAACCTGCACCCCCCCCCAGCGCCTTGAGACCCTTACGGGTGAGTAGTCGCGCTTTAACAAACCCCTGATTGATTGATTGACAGTAGGGAAAGTGTTGGATAGAGTAGGGGTAAAAATTACTATTCCCACTCCACTGAGTGCAACAGTAGGGAAAGTGTTGGATAGCGAAGGGGTAAAAATTACTATTCCCACTCCAGTGAATGCAACAGTAGGGAAAGTGTTGGATAGCGTAGGCGTTAAAATTACTATTCCCACTCCAGAGAGTGCAACAGTAGGGAAAGTGTTGGATAGCGTAGGGGTAAAAATTACTATTCCCACTCCAATAAGTGCAACAGTAGGGAAAGTGTTGGATAGTGTAGGGGCAAAAATTACTATTCCCACTCCAGAGAGTGCAACAGTAGGGAAAGTGTTGGATAGCGTAGGGGTAAAAATTACTATTCCAACTCCAGAGAGTGCAACAGTAGGGAAAGTGTTGGATAGCGTAGGGGTAAAAATTACTATTCCCACTCCAGAGAGTGCAATAGTAGGGAAAGTGTTGGATAGCGAAGGGGCAAAAATTACTATTCCCACTCCAGAGACTGTAACAGTAGGGAAAGTGTTGGATAGTAGAGGGTTAAAATTAACATGCTTATCAATTTAATCTTTTTTTAATTAAATAACCAATTAATAATTAATTAACAATAAATTAATTATCAATACCAATAAATAAAAATTAATAATTACTTTATTACAATTAAATTACTTCCCACCCTATTCCCTATAAACCCACAACCCGCTCCTAAAATAAATTAACACAATTAATATAATAATCAGTTAATCAATTAATAAAAATTAGTTACCAATTAATAATTAACAATAAATGAATTATCAATACCAATAAATAAAAATTAATAATTACTTTATTATAATTAATTTACTTCCCACCCCATTCCCCTATAAACCCACAACCCACTCCTAAAAAAATGAACACAAATAATATAATTATCAAATAATCAATTAATAAAAATTAATTACCAATTAATAATGAATTAACAATAAATTAATTATCAATACCAATAAATAAAAATTAATAATTACTTTATTATAATAAATTACTTCCTACCCTGTTCCCCTATAAACCCACATGTTCCTAAATTAAATTAACACAATTAATATAATTATCAATTAATCAATTAATACAAATTAATTAACAATTAATAATTAATTAACAATAAATTAATTATCAATACCAAAAAATAAAAATTAATAATTACTTTATTATAATTAAATTACTTACCACCCTATTCCCCTATAAACCCACAACCCGCTACAGAACTAAAACTCAAAATTTAATTAAAAATAATTGATATTTTCTAAAAATTATTATTTAATTTACTATAATTAAATTACTTCCCACCCTATTCCCCTATAAACCCACAACCCGATACAGTACTAAAACGCAAAATTTACTTTAAAAAAATTACTAACTTCTAAAAATGTAATACATATATTTTTTTAAATACAATACTTAACAAAAATATAGAACACATACATATAAAATACATACTAAAATACATAACACAAATATAAACATCGATATTATTAACAACAATATTTTTGCAAACGATATTACTGACTTCGATATTAACAAAAACGATATTTCTTACCTTTAGGTCGATATTCTGGTCACCGATATTCTTGATGTCGATATTCTGTCCCTTCGATATTTCCAACTCAATATTTCTGTAGTTCGGAAAAAAAAACTCGATATTATGTCTGTGCACCGTCTCATTTTGTGCTGATGACATTCTTCTATATATGTGGGATGGACAGCAGGTGATAAAGGGGATAACGAGTGCTAAAGAAGTTTGGGACAGTGTAGGGACTCCAAGTGAACTGGAATTATTCACACAAGTCTTCTCTGTTAAGGAATATTAGTTAAGCGAGGAACAGCCAGTTCTGATGGAATGTCTAAAATGGGAATATAATAGCATGAAATACCTATGGGGTACAAATATATAGATCCAAGTTAGAATTACAGGATGGAAAAATTGAACCAGCTGTAAAGGCAATGCAGGTAAGTGTTCTGGAAGACGCTGCCAGTGTCTGTGGCTGGAAAAATAGACTTGGCAAAAATGGTAACCATGCCAGTTTTACTGTACTATTTTGCTGCTCTTTCTCTGAGAGAGGGTCATGATGGGACTCTTTCAGAAAGTAGATGCTGGTCTTGTAGACCTGATATGATGGTCAGAGAGATGCAGAATGGCACTATCAAAATTACGGCACCGGCAGAAGCATGGGATGCCAGCTCCTCATTTCGTGCTATATTGCCTGGCTGCAGAGCTGCTGTGCATCACAAGATGAGCAAGTGAAAGAATGTAAGACAAAGAGAATAATATTGCTGATGTGCCACAACTCACAATGATATTGGAGATAGTGCTTAAACCTAAAGGAGGATAGGCTAATAAAGGTTTTTCACCACTATTGGGCAAGAGCACTGGTGAGGACACACACCCAAATGCCATACACTGCTAAACTACTATTCGAGGGAACACAGCCACAACAACACTAGTGAGGTAGGAAAGAGATGAAAGTATGGCTAGAAAAGGGAACTGATACCATAGGTATCCTCTATAAAGGGCGGCAGCCCTAAGATATTTCGAAGCCCTAAGGAACTATTATGACATTCCCAGAAGGTACGCTCAGAACGACTCTACGGAAATTGTGAAAACTGTGGTGCAGCGAGCTGCCTGGGCACCAGGAGTTCAAGGTAATATGTACCACTAATGGGAAAACTAAAGCAGTAACATTAATGTGTCAAGCATTCCTGGACCAGACCAAATACTCATTTGATTCACTGAGGGAAACATGAGCAAAAAAGACTGATAGACTTATCGAAGAAGAATGGGGAAGAATACTAAAGAATATCCCCAAATATCTACAAATGCATGTTTCTGGCTAATTCACCTTTATTACATGGATAGAGCTAAACCAGTGGCGTAATGAAAATTGAGGGGGCCCCCCTGCAAGGTACGTGGAGGGGCCCCCTCCGGACTCTATCAGGAGCTCTCTGGCCAAAGTGCTGTGCTGAGGGGGCCCGTGGAGCTTGGGCCCCCCCCCGCACCGCAGGGGCTGCGGGTCCTGTGTTACGCCCCTGAGCTAAACGAATCAATCAGATTTACTTGAGGCTCCGGTTAAATGCTCTAGATGCACTGAACCAAATGGAGCATTTTACCACATGGTCTGGGAATGACCTTCCCTAACACGATATTGGGAGAGGGTGACAGAATTGCTAAAAGTATCAACAAATAGAACTATACCTAGTTCTCCAAACACCTGTTTGCTGAGCCTCCATGCAAAGCCAAAGATCAAACAAGTTACAACGAGATTCTTAGGTAGATCTGACTCTTGTGTTGGCAAAGCAGCAGACTGCTAGGAGCTGGAAGAACCCCAGGGCAAACTTTGGCAAAAAGAATTGACCAAATAACAAAAGGAACTGACAAAATGAGCTGACACAAAGAAGCCCCTCCTGCATAGGGAGCCGAGAGGGGACTGAGAAATATAGATTATACCAGAGGATGGGATTGGATAATGGCCTCCATGCCGGAAGCAGATTGGATAAACACCCCCAGTAGATTGTACAGAGTAACATGTAAAGTAACTTAACAGCGGACCCCATGTTTCAGATGTATCCACTCCTTACCCAACCTTCACTTTGACACGCGGATCTCCCCAAGGTTGGTGCACAATGGAGAGGATATATAAAGCGATTGAAGACCAAATGGAAAACTAATTTAACAAGTGGGTCATAGCAATGCATCAATGTTACTTGTGTCCTGGTATGCTGATTACTATAATATCATTTGTAAGGAAAAGAGGAAAGAAACAATGTGTTGATTTTTATTAAACTCAATGAAAATATATAAGCAAAAAAAGCAAAGATTCACTCAACATGTGATTGGAGAAGTAACTGGGTTCAGAGATCAAAAGGGTGCTTTCACTGTTTTGTGAGGTAGTGGTCTTTACAGAGGTGTCTCTTCAACTCTTTCCTAAATTAGAGCAGGGCTGGCGGTCCTACACTTCTTACCCTCCCAACGGGAAAGGCAGAAGCACTTTTGAAGCTACAAGATGGAACCGGCTTAGACCTTCCTTCTCTATCTCTTCTTGCAACCTGTTATGAAAAGACCCAAAGAGGCACAGATCCTCCTGACACTGATAGTGGAAACACAAGAAATCAGATCACACTCAGTGAATTATGGAAGAAACGGAGAGGAGGACACAGGTGAGTTCTCTCCTACGTAGAGATCAAAAAATGAAAAGAGTTTAAAATGGTGTCACAGCACACCAACATCAAGGAATTTAGAACAAAGTATATATTTTAATAGTTGCTTTGTGCAATGTTCATGTACTACTTTGTGAAATGTACTACTTTGTGCAATGTGCATTGTACTACTCCTCTATGTAACGTTTCAATCTTAAAATAAAAATCTTTAAAATAAAAATTGTTTTGCTTTTCCCTTAAATTTATCAAACAACTAGTTTTCAACTTTGAATTATATTCTTGCAAACAATTGAAATGGAATTTAGAATTTTCAACAATTTCAAACATTTTCTAGATTAAATTGTGGAATTTTTATATTCACAACCACACCTGTTCATGGGCAATGCAGACTGACCTGCACAGTGACAAACAACTTTCACTTCCTTTACACCTTACTTACTTTTCTTACTATGTAATTTTTTATATATTAAGCACCCAATGATGTTGGCTTGCAAGGCACACTCATGTGTGACTTAGCTAACATATAAAAGTTGGTTTCTTCCGTAGCATACGATGTTTACTTTACATGTGTCACTGCGGTGGTTTCAATCGGCAGCCAGCCAGAGCACCATGGTGTTCTATTGAGTCATACACTATAGTCATGCATGTAGGTGCTGTACCTATACCCTGCAGCCCACATGATATCTAATTCAACACAACTAGTGACTTTATTGTGCCTACTTGCCATGGCCAGATGGTAATGTTAAATAGGTCAGTTGGGTGTAACTAATTTGAAAGTCCATGTTTAGGGAAAGAGTATGCATACAGTGACAACACACTGTAGTGTCACGGTGCACAGGACCATAATATCAGCAAAATAATATACATAAAAGGCAGTAAATCGGGAGAGACAAGACGGAAACAGGCGAATTGTTACAACCATGTGCAGCACAACCTTTTACCTAGCCATTTAGGAAGTTAATGACACCTTTAGACTCACTGCAGTGTATAGTTTAGAAAAAAACAATTTGTTTGTTCTTAGACTAATATTTAAAATCAAAAGTGGGATGCACTACATTTCTCTTTCACAAAGATTTCTTTCTAAAAATGCTCACATGCATTTTTCTTGCATTACTGTCTGCGGTAAGCAAAAGTCTCATGTGTGTATTCATCTCTAGTAACCCCAGGCTATTTTTGGCCCTCTGACATGTTGAAGTATAATGAATACAGAATAAAAAGTACGGGATTTTAGTTATGAATTTAGACTACAATAATAGTGAACTACAATTAAATTAAGGTCAAACTATTAATGATCTAAATATCAGGATCCTGTACTTTTAATTAAAATAATGTAAATATCAAGGCCACAAAATGACCAAAAATATTGAAAGTTGGAAAATTTCTACAAAGAAAAGGTAGAGTACAAAGATATTGTCTTTTAGATTAATAATATTATTCATCAAAATATCCAAAACTAAAACGTAATAAGGATCTTGTTATGTCATAGGTAAAGAGTTCCAGTAGACTTGGATAGGTTACAGATGATATGTTTATTGATCTTAGATGTTTAGATAAGTTTTCCAGTAAAGATGTAATAAGGCCCCACCAGGAGCAGCCTCTCTGCTGCTCAGCCCAGGATCTAACTGACAGTCCACCTCACAGCAATCCTAACATTCCAGTGACATCACTATCCACACCAACATTCTACTCTCACTGGCTGAGCAGCAGAGGAAGAGAAACAGGGAAGGTGCATAGAATAAAACCTTAGATATAACACACCTTCCCCCTTTATATAACAGACATAAACATTTCAAGTATGAAGAAACTTGTGGGAGAAAATTTCGCAAGATGCAAGAAGAAAACAGCATTACATAAGAAATGCAGAAGACTAAAATATGAATAAAAACTTGCATAATAAAATATCGCAAATACTAAAAATGCAAACAGCATTTAGAGAAAAGAAACATGCATAAGAAGATGTCGCAAATGCAAAAAAATGCAAACACCATTAGTGAAATACACAGGCACTTAAATTGCGACAATACAAATGTTGAAACATAAACAGAGAAAATAGAATACCAAAAAGAGAAGAGACACACATCTCCTTCCTTAGAAGAGCAAAATTGAAAACAGAAAATATCAAGAAGAAGGGAGAAAAGTAAAACATGAAAAACAAACTAGGAAAGGATGCTCCGAAATACCACCACAACCACACCGGCTGGCCAGGCTGGCGAAGAAAATGGGAAACACGGAACACAGCAAAGAGAAGAAAGTACAAGGACTACAACCAAGCAAAAGTAAGCAGCGGGTGACCAGCACCCAACAGAAAGCAAGCAAGGGATGACTAACACCCCAAAAAAATCAATCATAATAAGTAAGCAACGGGTGACTTACACCCAACCAGAAATAAAGCAACAGGTGACTAACACCCAATCAGAAAAAGCAAACGAGTGACTTACACCCAATCAGAAATCAAACAACGGGTGACTAACACCCAATCAGACAAAGCAAAGGGTGACTTACACCCGACCAGAAAGCAAGCAAATGGGTGGAAACACCCAACAAGAAAGGAAAATGGGTGGCGTACACCCAACACATCATCCCAAGGGAAAGACATGTGATAAAAAGTATAAATGGGTGAAAACACCAAATTGTGAACCCCAAACAGTAACGGGTGGCGTACACCCAACACATCATCCAGAAGAAAGACATGTAAAAAGAAGTATAAAAGGGTGAAAACACCAAAATAGTGAATCCCCAAAACAAAAAATGCAAGGAAAATGCGATCTGGGTGAACTGTACCACACAGCAGATAAAAGTACAGTCGCACCTCGAGTTAGACCACGCATGAAAGTGCAAGGAAAATGCGATCTGGGTGAACTGTACCACACAGCAAAACAAAAGTACAGTCACACCTCGAGTTAGACCACGCATGAAAATAAACGCAAGAAGAAAGAAGAAGCAAAAACTTGCATGCCAGAAATAAGTAGAGAGTAAATAGAAAAAAGGTGCGATCTGGGTGAACTGCACCCCACCGAAATCAAAAGAGCAGCAACATGTAGATAGCAATAATGAATAAAGGGTTATTATATGAATACATCAAAGCAGGGATGTAATAACAATCATATGCAAGGCATGCAAATATAAAGAGCGTTCAATGCAAAATAAGAAAGAATAGACATATACAGTCAAAAGAAAACAGTGGATAGGATAAGTAACATGGCATGGAATTAAATAAACACAGGTGCAAAAAATAGAAGAAATAAGAAAGAAAATAAATTAAAACGCCGTATGTAGAGGAGCCAAAGTATGACTGCAAGGCGCCGTTGCTTCGAATAGAAGCTTAACCTGAAGTTCCAAACAAAGAGGTGAGGAGAGAGGTGCAGAGACGAAACCCAGCAAAGCGTCTCTGTTCAGACGGCGAAAAGGGCAGAAGTCAAGAAAGTAAATGCCCAGAAAGGTACTTCACATAAGTCAGGCTCCACGGACATCGAAAAGGCAACAGCAGGCTGAAGTCAGGAGAGACTTCCCAAAAGTACTTCAGATGCATCAGGCTCCAGGGGCATCGAAGAGACAACAGAAAGAAGATCCAGATTGTAAGATGAAGGATCGCCCGAATTAACATGGCGGCACGTATAGGAGACGCACGCTGGATGGCTCAAGGCACGCAAATAAGGTAAAGCGTCTCCGAGCAGCGAGGATCCCAGGATTCCAGGAGTGCAGGAAAGAAGCATTCACGCGAACAACCACAAAGAAGGGAGCGCGCGCTGTGACGATGGAGTCCTCGCGGACAATTTGAAAGTGGCACAAGGTTAACGGTGAGAATGAGCACTGCATATTCGTGCCGCACAAAGATTGAAAATGGCACTCGGGAGGATTCAGACCCCAAAAATAAAACTGTCCCGAATTCATTTTGAGAGCCAAGACTGTAGAAAACAAAAAATCACAATCGGGGTAGGCACAGCACCAGAAACTCCAAAAGAAGTCAGACAAGTAGTGCAGAAGTAACTTTGCGAGTTAAGTAAAATCCAGAGTACATCAAGGTTCACAGGTGCAGGTTTAACTTTGTCAATAGTTAACATCCGAAGTACATCAGAAACTCATGGCTGCACATACTGTAAGAAGGTTAGTCTGAAGATCGGAAAATGAAGTAGGCAGAAGCAGGAAGCATACGCCATGTCAGTAGTAGCAAAGTATAAATGGCAGCAGAAAACAGGTAGCAAGAACAGGCAGCAGGAAACATACGCCCTGTCAATGGGTTCTGAGATGTAGTGCTAATCTTTGTAGATGCCGGGTCCACACGATGGTAGAAATTTTAAAGCAGCAGGGTGTCAGGGTAGCAAGAAGCATGGCAGCAGGTAACAAACAACCTGTCAGAAGCAGGCGGCAGGAATCAGGCAGAAAGAACATGTAGCAGGAAACATACACCCTGTAAAATGGACTGTCCGGTGAATATGGACACTGGTGGGGCGGGAGGGCGTAAGATCCTTAGGTAAGTTCTTTTTTAAGTAAAATCTTGTATAAAAGTACCTTTTCAAGCTTGAAGTAAGTCCTCACGCATGGTTTTGAATCCAACTCGTCGCCAATTTATGTTATGTCGTAGGTAAAGAGTTCCAGTAGACTTGGATAGGTTACAGATGATATGTTTATTGATCTTAGATGTTTAGATAAGTTTTTTAGTAAACATGTAATAAGGCCCCACCAGGAGCAGCCTCTCTGCTGCTCAGCCCAGGATCTAACTGACACTCCACCTCACAGCAATCCTAACATTCCAGTGACATCACCATCCACACCAACATTCTACTCTCACTGGCTGAGCAGCAGAGGCAGAGAAACAGGGAAGGTGCATAGAATAAAACCTTAGATATAACAGATCTCTTAGAGAACAAAAGTAAACTATTTCTTTGAAGAAAAGGAGACTACTTGCAACTTGCTGTAGATAGTTGAAGAGAGTCTGATGACTGAAGGTTGCTGAGAGAGCAATAAGCACTAAAGGGCTTCAGATCCCATTCGCCATCTCCAAGTGCCTCTTCCAAAGGTAAAAAGTGGATAGCTTCATGACCGTTGAATTTATCTTCTAACAGACCACTCTCAATATTGAACACTGATTATAAAATTATAAGAAAAATCCTAGCAGATAGGATCCGCCCCTTACTGCTTGAAGTTGTCCACAAAGATCAAAATGGTTTTATTCCTGGCTGGAACATCTCCATCAACATTCAATGATTCTATCAGATCTTTGAGAAAGCTTCTGAAGACAGGCCTGCTTTAGCTTGTATTGGACTTGACCTTGAGCAAGTCTTCGACACACTGGATGGTCATACCTAATAAAGGTCCTCTGAGACTGTGGTATTAGCAGGCAGTTTATTCACGGTCTACAGAGTCTGGCTGAGGAGGGGTCAGTACCTTTTCTTTCTGACTGTCAAACACTTATTACCATAATATTTTATCAGCAACGAATAGTGCTATATCCTCATCATCTCACGTACCAACCACTACATCTGATACAGTGTTCACACCCCTCTGAAGAGGTGGCGAGCGAACAAATTAAGGGCCTGGCTTGAATCATATAGCCCAGGTACGACCCACCGCTGAAAATGTTTGCTATATAAATTATTCAACAAACATCACTTAAAATATTCTAAAGTATCAGCAAAATTCAAAAAAGTGTATTTCTTTAACATGCGGATGCTTTTAGATTAATACTTCACATCATAGCGCTGCACTGAGAGGTACTTATTAAAGGTTTTTAAACCTGAACCATTTGTGAACTAAGAGGCAAGACAGTTGTCATTTAAACCCTGTACATGGTCCAGATTATTATTAAGCAACAATAGTTTATTAAATCAAACACAATGGGTTTTGTACAGCTAGTATTCTGAATTCACAGAGAGGAAGACAAAATTTCTCCAGGTATTCTGGTTTTATTTCATACAAATCAGCCACTAAATGGTACCAATTTGTCTTTAGTTATGTTAAGGATATGTTTTAATCTATTTGTGAATTTGTGTGCAGTTTTTATAAAGCACGAACTCAGCTCAACTGTATTGGAGCTCTTTACATGGGCACCAGTTATATTATACTAAGTCACTTTAATTTTTTATATGCATTGGAAACATTAACTGATTTGCCCAGAATCCCAGGATGTTGAGCAGACACCAAGGCTCGAACCTGGTTCCCCAATTCCAATGGCAGCAGCTGTGGCCATAACACCACATCCTGGATAGAGGGAGGGTGCTAGACAGAAGCCACATGAAAGCTCAGCTCGTTATGGGCTCGAGGTTCCAACAAGACATCAAGCTGAGCTACAGTCAGGCTTCAGCCTCAAACCTGGCTCGAACTTTTCTGTGGCTCACCCACCTCTACCCCTCAACCCAAAACTAGTATCCAGAGCACAACACCCCAGTGAAGTGACCTCTGAACTCCACCCCTTTTCTGCCATTACATTCACACCAACATTCTCAGAGCACTTTTTAAATTTCCTCCCGCATTCACCCTACTCCTCCCATTGTTACATTAAATGTTTATGTTTCACTTGCTTTAAATAAAAGTTCTCTAACTTAAAGCACACAATTTTCCACCGGCACGGTAGCTGCAAAAAATGCAAAAGCTTGCCACAAAATTTCCATTTTGATGATGCAAAATTTTCTGAACCAAGCGGCCATATCCTAGGAGGCTTGATTGACTGGGTCTGGGACCAGTTAGTTTGATACACTTGTGCACGCAGTCCCGCACTGTGCACTGGCCGGCACTATGCACGGGCGGCGAGCTCCTGGCCTGAGAGCTCCTGACTGGGTCTGGAGGGGGGCCCCCTCCATGTACTTTGCGGGGGGTTCCCCCGCAAGTTTCATTACGCCACTGCAGCCAGGCAACAATAGCAAAAATTATAATGTCCCCATCTACTGTATTATTTTGCAAATTGTTAATTCCTTCAACGTAATTTAAAAAGGACATTTTATTAGTTGATGTTTTATTGGGTAGTGAAAGGCTTAGAGTGAACCAACAGGGCTGCCCGATATCCCTCCTTTGTTTGTTCCTGGCTAATGAACCCCTTGCCAGACTAGTGTGCTGTGATGTGTAGATCTTGAGCTGAGATGAGGTGGCAGAGTTAAAGACAGAATCACAGACAATGTCCTCTTGTTCCTATCTAAACTGCATCTCTTGAGCACGATTCCCCCGTCACCTAGAAGAGGTCTCAGTCCTCTGGGTGACCAAGAGCTCATCCCTGCTGGCATCTTTGTCAGGGTCAGGTAAAGCCCTGAAGTCACCGCCTATTATACTTGAACCCTGGGGAAGGGCAAGGATGGTGGTCTCATGGTCTTTGAGGGCAGGAGGACCCAGTGGGGGTTGGACGTAGACACTTACGAAGTTACATTGCCACCCTTCCAAGAGGCCCTGTATATCAAAAAATTTGTCCTGGGGGTTTGTGGTACAGGAGGTCACTTTCAGGGGTAAATTCTTGTGTAGGAGTATGGCAACCGCCCTAGAGCCTCTTGTGCACCTGGAATGGAAGACACTGTCATACCCAAAACAATGGATGAAAGGGCACATGGAGCCCATCAAGTGGGTTTCTTGAAGCATAAGAATCAAGAGTTGTGTGCACCTTGCGTAACGTAGAACGACGGTTCTCCTAATACAGTCAAGGAGCCCATTCAAGTTTCAAGACATAAGGGTAAAGGTCAAAGGGGCCGATCACGATGGCGGGCGGATCGCCCCCGCTGGGCCGGCGGTGGTCACCGCCGGCCCGGCAGGGGCGATCCGCCCACCATCCAGACAGCAAAGACCCCCCGCCATATCATGATGGCTGGGGGGTCCGCCATCCATATTACGATGCAGGCTGAGAGCAGCCTTTCCATGGCTGCATTGCCGCCATGGAAATGCTGGCGGTTCCCGCTGTTGGGGGCCCGTTGCGGGCCCCCAGGGTGTTGGGGGGCTGGGGGGTGCACATGGGGGGTACCTATGGTACCCCCCTGCATTTGCATGTACAATGCACGACATGTATTTTTTACAGTGCGGCGGGTGCTGCTTGCAGTGCCGCCGCAATGTAAAACATACGGGATGCGCCCGCCAGTGTGGCGGGCGCATCACAATTCGTGTGGCGGGACCGCCGCACCTATGGCGGGCGGTCCCTTTTGCAGCTGCGATGGCGGGCGTCCGCCCGCCATCGTGATCGGCCCCATAGTGTGGGATAAGGGGTATGAGAGGGACAGTGTCAGCCCGGCTGGGGCATCTTATCCAGTGGGGAAGGCAGACGTAGGCACCGGGCCCACAGGCCGGTGCATAATGTGCTGAGAAGTCCGGAGTTTCTAGAACGTGCTTGGAACTAGAAACAACAATAAACAAGCAAACCACGCCCCCCAACCAACCCAAACCCCTCACTTCCTCCCCAGAAGCATCTGTTACCGTCAAAAACACCTCAAAGCAAACCCTAACTATGGCTGAAGATAGGCATTCAAATAGACCTCCTCCTATTTGAGGATCAGTTGACGAGTCAACCACATGTTGCAAAGTTAAGGAAAAGAAAACCACCAGGCACAGGCGGCACAATCCGAGGTGAGCGTCACAGCTCCAAACAGGCCTTACATATCACTCATCCAAAAGGGTCCTCATTGGTGATGTGTCTGGATTGTGAGGGTCTTGGACAGGGTTCACACGTCAGCCGCGACCCATCCAACTGTTCCATCCTGCTTATGGAGGTCAGGTCGGGACCAGAGGGATCCAGTGAATCTGATTGCAGTCTCCTTCCTCATCAGGACCTAGTCTGATGCTTGAATTGAGATATTTGGATGGCCAAGTGCAGCCATCCGGGCTGGTCGAGGGGCCCTGCCAGGGCCTTCAGACCCTTAATGCTCTTTCTTCTCGGCCATCCACCCCCAGGCCATCTCTGGGGTGCCAAAGGAATAGGAGCGATACAGAAATATCACTTTGAGGCGAGCCAGGTACATCCACATGTAGTGGAGGTTCATGGCATGGAGCTTTTTCTTGACCTCAAACGATTTCCTTTGGCGCTGGAAGTCCCAGGTGTAATCTAAGAAAGATCATGATAAGGGAGGATTGATACTCCTGACGCGCTGCACAGGTAGTTGAGTATCCAGTTGAGTATCCAGGTGATCAGCAGTCTCGATGGGGCCCCAGGTGGTGGGTGCTGCGTCAGGGAACAATGCGCACATTCAATCACAAACCATGAGGAAAGTTGTCCTTCAGGCATCCAACCTCAGCCAGATCTCTAGGAATTTCTCAGGTTTCCTAGATTCCATATCCTCCAAGAATCTGATGAACCAGAGATTGTTGCACTGAAATCTAAAATCTAAAATCTAAATCCGTATTTGTAAAGCGCGAACTACTCACCCTTACGGGTCTCAAGGCGCTGGGGGCCGTTGTGGAAATTAAGTGAGCTATTGCCCAGAGTCACATGGTGCTGAGCTGAGCTGATCGAACCGTGAACCCGGTGCTCCGAAGTCAGCTGCCCTGGCCGCTGCACCACACCTCTCCACTTCTAGTCTCAGCATCTTCTGCTCGAGTCTTGAGGGTGGTAGTGGTGGAGAGAAATTTGGATACTGTAGTTTTTAAAGGCTGCTTCCTCATCCTCCAAAGTTGAAACTCGACCCTCCACCTTAGAAACTCTGGTTGCAAGTTTGCTGAGGTCTTGGTGTAGGAGAGAGACATCCACTCTCTCCTCTCCCAATTTTGCTTCTATAGCCTCTTGTGTGGTCTGAAAGGCGTGGAGGATGGTTGTCAAATCCCCAGTGTCCATGGAGCACTGTGTTAGAAGGGGTCCACTGTCTGAGGCGGCAGAAGATAAGATTGTGTATTTATCCATCTTAGTTTGGGAGCTAGGGCCCCTGTCCTTCCCTATAACAGTGAGGGCACAGGTTAGCAGCAGCAGAGTTTCTCAGTTGTCGGAGCCTCCCGATTTGGATGGCCCCTTCAGGGGGGGTTGGTGCAGTTAGGTGCAGTATCTGACTCCAAGGGGGAGAACCGCACATCGGACCCTCCTAAACTTACCTCACCGGCCCACTTACCCCGCTCTGGTCATTGGGGCTGCGGCCAGCATGAGCAGCCGGAATCAGTCCAGCCCCTCTCTGGATAATGGTCCTCTTAGATTGCAGAGGATTAGGGTGCACTGCAAGCAGGGCAGGGCAACATGGGAGGGCAGAGGGGGGAGGCTCCTCCACTGCTTGTAAGATGAGGATCCACCTATTGTCCACAGCACTGGGCGTCACCTCAAGTCAGAGGTGTGGGCTCCTCAATGGTAGGTCTTCTGGATCCAGAGGGCAGATTGCTGTGTCACTCACCATCGCCCCTCTTGTCCCCAGTTAGACCCCAGGAGGGGGGGGGGGCCAACAAGAGTAGCCAAGCACAGTCAGGTAGTCTGGCGTAATCCACACAGCCCGCAACAGGCCGAGGCATCACTACTCCGAGCTATGAGGGGCTCCCCCTCTCTGATGGCTCCTAAGCCCTGATCGGCTCTTGGGAGCTCATAGGACAGGCCAAAGACAGGGAGTCAGCATTGCATGGCTGTCGAGATCGGTTCTTGTCGGAAGGCAGGGGAGGTCCTGGAGCACTCTTAGAGAGCGTCCGCCATCTTGGTCGGCCCGGCAACTGTGAGATGTGAGTTCATTTTCAGGTGGTATCTTGCTCATGCCATAAGTGTGAGATATACTCACCACCAGCCGCGGCCACTGCAGGTAAGAGCTGTAGGGCCGGCTGGGGGGGATTTCGAGAGACAACCACAAGAGAAAATTAATTATTTATTTAATTTTCCTTTGTGGTCGTCTCTCGAAATCCCCCCCCCCCAGCCGGCCCCACCGCCCCACCACTCTTACCTGCATCAGCCGTGGCTGTTCACAACTTTATTTGGAAAGTCACATTTGCCAAAAGTAGTTTTATGTTATTAAAGGTTGGTATGATTCTATAATCTGCGCCCAGATGTAATTATAGTTTAACTTTAATAGGAAATGCTTATGCCATATCCATGCTCGCTATAGTTGGTATCCTACTGATCCGGTGCTTAATGACTTTGCTAGTGTAAAGGTGTTTGAAGACCCATAAAGCGATGTTACTTTTGTAATTCTATGTTCCACTTAGCTGTTTTCCATAATGTGCTTTTTAGCAATTTGGTATCGATGGTTAGCTTTATGCTTTGTTGTGATTGCCTTTAGTGTCTAACTCAAAAGCTTTTTAAGAAGCAAACTGTTAAGATGAACCGATTTTCTGTATTTAAATTCATTTGCTGCAATCCAAAATGTTTTCCCTTGTTTACTATTGATACAGCTTGCGTTTTAATGCGACATAAAGAGCTGCTCTTTTTTAGGTTTTGCAGCAAAAAATATAAAATGTCCAGTGAATAACTTACAGCAGCAAGGTACATGAGTAAAACCACCCAAGTGCAAAATTGCTGTTTTACACCTGTGTAGGTTTATGGGATTTCAGCTGCATGTCTCAGTGACTTCGCAGCCAATCACTCTGTATAGAGAAACAAAAGTCTCCTCTTTCTGTAACGATGCTAGAGCAACTGGCGGAGAATCCAGCTCATAATCAAAATGCTTTTTTATGGAAATTGTTTCTGCTTTGTAAGATGTATTGAGAATGTATATGAATCATTCTGTGAATCATTCTGCAGTTCCTGCAGGGACGACAGGTGTATTGGCTTAGTGAACTAGTGGTTGCCCAGACGTGGTTCCTGGGCTTACTATTGCACTGGAACCAAGCTATACCTGGCTGAAGAGCGCTAATTAGGGTGAAATTGGTCCTAGGTTGCTTGTGTTCAAGTTCAGGGAGGACCTGACCTGGCAGTTCTGGCTGGACTGTTCCATGAGAAGCAGGGTCAAGACTAATTTGCATATGACTGGGTCCAAACTGAGGTGGCATGGTGGGCAGAAAACAATGGATTGGGATGAGGCCCAAGCGATTGCCAGGGGCTGGGATTAATTCAGGCATTCCATCCCTCACCTTGTTGTTTTTGCATTAGCTGTCCTAAGTGAGCTGGGTATGCCCAGATGTAGGTCCTGAGCTCACTATGCCACTGGAACTAAGCTATACTTGGCTGTAGAGCCCTAACTGGGGTGAAACCGGTCCTAGGTTGCTTGTTTTCCAGTTCAGGGAGGACCTGGCTTGGCAGTTCTGGCTGGACCATGCCCATGAGGAGTCAGGTCAAGACTGATTTGCATATGGCATGGTCCAAACTCAGGTAGCATGGTGGGCAAAAAAATTAAGTATTGGGATGTGGCCTGAACGATTGCCAGTGGCTGAGATCAATTTAAGCATTCTATCCATCACCATGTTGTCTTTGCATTAGCTGCCCTAAGTGCTCCAAGTATGCCCAGACGTGGCTCCCGGGCTCACTATGCTACAGGAACAAAGCTATACCTGGCAGAAGAGCCATGGGCTCGGGCAAAACCAGCCCTACATTGCTGTGTTCCATTTCAGGGAGGACCTGGCCTGGCAGTTCCGGCTGCACTGTTCCCATGAGGAGCAGGGTCTAGACTGATTTGCATATGGCTGGGTCCAAACTGAGGTAGCATGGTGGGCAAAACAATTAAGGATTGGGATGCGGCCCGAATGATTGCCAGTGGCTGAGATTAATTCAAGCATTCCATTCATCACCTTGTTCTTTTTGTAGTGGAGTAATATAGCTACTGGAAGGATTACTGTTTGACTATGTGGTCACAAGTTTAACTCCTTGCGTGGGTTTACTCAGTCGTCCATCCTTCTGAGGTTGATCAAATGAGTACCATTGAGTTGGGTAAGAATAGACACTTGGACCCACATTTATCATAGTGTTGTGTCACCCTTGCACCAATCAAGGGGGCGCAAGGGTGATGCAACACTAAAAGTTAATTTATCAAGCCATGCAAGACCACCTTGCGTGGCCATGCAAGGCTTGATAAATCTGAAGTAAAGCAAGGCAGCACATATCGCTGCCTTGCGCTACTCTGCCCCAGGGAGGCATTCCATGGGTGGAGTGTGGGTGTTCCCATGCATCAACTCATTGAATTTGGTGCATTCTCAGATTTAACATTTGTGGTAGACCTGGGAATGCGTCAAAATGCTTCACCTCCCCAGGGGAGGCATAACAAGGAGAAATATCTTTATTTCTCTTTGTCTTTTCCCTTTTTCTATGTGTGCTGCATTCTGCAACAAACCAGAGCTTATGAGATCACACTGGTTGAGCTTTTTACCTTCAAACATGGAAGATTTTTTGAACCTCCAGCTCTGTTAGTGGGGCAAAACAGGATGCTGAAGCCAGTGAATCTCCATATGTGACCTCACTGCTGGGGCAGATATGATACCTTGCCCCAGTCCAAGGTTTTATCTTCAGATTTAGGGGATAATTGAGAGTTTTGGCAGGCTGGGTACTTCACCAGAAATGTGGTGAATACCATGTCAGTCCAACTCCAAGTTCACCTGCTTGGATTAGAGACAGGGAAACCACCATGTGTCTGACAGTGGAGTCTCCACTGGCTGCATCAGTGGAAACTATTGTCTGAGGAATGAACTAGCATTGGGGCATTAGTTAATGTACCTCAGACTGACATTGCAACAGTCTTTTTTCCTGTTTAGGAATGACTGGCGGGCGTCAGCAGATAAAAAGCTTATATGACCCTCTCAGTCATAGAAAACTCCCAGTGTGTCAGAGACATTTACTTTTTGTTTTGCAAAAACAAACCTCCACTTTGGGATTTTGTTTTTGAAAAACAAAAAACTTTGCTGTGTGGGTGCATGGAACATGGCGCCTGCACAGCAGAGCTTCAGTGCCTTAGGATGCCACATTGGCAGAGGCTTCTCTGAAGGCACAGAGAACTGCCAGAAAGGGGAGATTTCTAAATATAACAGGCAGCAATCCACTAAGGCAGTGGAGTACATCCCTCCAAGGGCTAAATAAGTCACATACCACTTATTTGGTTCTCAACATCCTTGAGCTAGGGAAGGCTGGAAGCTGTAGCTGGGCAGGACATGACAGTGACAAATACCATTACTCTGAGATCTCACTAAATCCTTTTTCATTAAAGCAAAAAGCTCAGAGTGAGACAAACCTGGATATCTTGCTCGCCAACAGTTCACCCACCCTGTGCAAGTCTCATCATGTTTTCTAAGTCCTCCAATGACATCTTAATTCTGGAAAAACACCCCTTGTCACGTCTACAGGCCCCATGTCTTCAGTGTACAGGATGCAGGACACTAGGGGCAAG
Source organism: Calotriton arnoldi (assembly GCA_963921515.1). Taxonomy (NCBI): domain Eukaryota; kingdom Metazoa; phylum Chordata; class Amphibia; order Caudata; family Salamandridae; genus Calotriton; species Calotriton arnoldi. Next base: position 1,055,944 of record CAWUFW010000666.1, read on the forward strand.
ATGTATGACCCACCAATTTGCGACTCGCAAATTGCGTCGCATTTGTGATTCGCAATTTGCGACTCGCAAATTGGGATGTATAACAGTGTCTCAGACACTGTTAGCGATTCCTAATGGGGTCGCAAATTGCATGCCTCATGAATATTAATGAGGTTGTCGCAATTTGCGACCCCATTAGGAATGACTAGCACTCCCAGGGATGGTGGCCTGCTGGGGGCAGCAGACCACTATGTCTGGGACTGCTTTTAAATAAAGCAGTCTTTTTTTTTTTTTAAATGCAGCCTGTTATCCTTAAAGGAAAACGGGATGCATTTAAAAAAGAAAAATGAAACTTTTCAGTTTCATTTTTTTAAGGGCAGGCAGTGGTCCCTGGGACCACTGCCTGCTCTTAAAAATATTTTCTCACATACTCACATTTTTTCCTACTCTCTGAGACCGAGCTAGTGGATGCCATAACCAAGACTAAACCATCAAAACATATTTCTGACACTATCATTCGCTCTTTAAGCAAAGACCTTGCCAATCAAATTCTAAACTAGTGGTTCACATTGGAAAATTCCTCTCTTAAGCAAGTTGTCTTCCCTGATTATTCCAACTGGTCAAATCCCTCCACTCTTTAAAAAAAAAATATTGGATCCCAATGAATTGAACAACTTTTCACCTGTCTCTATCCTTTCTTAGGACAGATGATAGAAAGCTGCTTAGCTATCCAATTTTAGTTTTGTAATCATAGAAACCACTTCCTAGTAACCTTCCAAGCAGAGAGTCTGCTCTTTTCAAATTATTGACAACTCACTCTGCAACCTCGACTCCTGCAATTCTTGTCACTTGTACTTCTCGATCACTCATCTGTCTCTGATACAGTCAAAAACAATACCTTCTTCAACACTTGAAAGAACAAATGCACATTTAAGGCATAGTGCTTGGCTCCTAGTTGATGAACCATTCACAAATAGTGAAAATTGGGAGCTCTTTCTCCTAAAAAGTCAGCTTTTAACATGGAGTTCCACAAGGGTCAATGTTCTCACCAATCCTATTCAACCTATTTCTAGAACCACTGGGTGAGATTCTCAGTAGTTCTATGATCCTCTCCAACCACTATACTGAGGATGCCCAAGTCTGTCAGGAGGTCTCATCCCCAGATGACATTCTCCTTTACTCCAACACCCTGTCAAGAATTCAAAAGTGGGTATTAGCTTACAATCTCAAGCCTGACCCTGCTAAAATAGAATTCTTATTAATCTCTCCAAAGAAATCCAAACATCCTCTACAAGAGTTGCTGGAAACCTTCTCTGCCCTGGATTGTAGACTGGCCATTGAAGAGAATACCATGTCTCTGGCCTTTATCAAGCTTAACCTTCAGTGGCAAATATCTGCTATGGTCAAAAGTGCCCAGTTCCAACAAACAGGGGCATCTGCTCTGGGGCATCAAACAGTTCATTCAAGAATTTAATTCAAAATCTGTAATCCAAGCACTGTTTCTGTACAGACTGGACTATGGGTGCACGCTTCTCTACAGACTTTCTGAAGCTCATTTGGTCCTCTTAAGAGCAGTTGTACAAGCAGTGGCTCATGTTGCTACAGGCCACAAGAAATTTGACTGCATCACCCCCATCCTTCTAACCCTTCAATGACTCCCTTTTGAAGCTAGAGTTCAAGTCCAAACTACTTGCATCACACAAAGCCCTACATGAGTTTTCGCCTGCCTATCTAACTGCAAAAGTGAAAATCTCTGGGTTTGAAAAATGCAGAATCCCTTCACAAGAAACTTCCCACATTCAAGCAACAGTATTATATAAATCAATCCTTATACTCCAATAATCATTACCTGGAAGCGCAAAAAGGATTTTGCACCCCTTTCCCCCAGCCCTTTGCACAACCTTCTGTCATGCAACCTTTAAAAAGGAACTCAAAATCCTTTTTCATTTTGGCTAAGATTATGACCACACTTATACTCAAAAGACACTTGGACAAAGACCCTGTTATTGCTTTCTCATTGTTTTACTTAACCCTTTCGCTGCTAGGCCTTATTTTGGCTATTTGAGGTAGTTCACGCTTAGGCCCCTGTAATTTTTTGTCCACATAAGGTATCCACGCCAAATGTGCGTACTTTTCTTCCAAAATCATGGGGATTTGAAAGGTACCCAGGGTTTGTGGATTGCCCTGCAGGGGACCCAGAAATTAGCCAAAATACAGCTTCATTTTGTTTTTTTTAGAAACATGGGGAAAAAGTGCTGCAGAAGAAAGTGTCTGGATTTTTCCCTGCAAATGGTATCAACAAAGGGTTTGTGATGCTGAAATCACCATCTTCCCAGCTTTCAGGAACTGACTGAATTTTGTCAGAAAACCAAATTTCTTTACATCGTTTTGGCATTTTACTTGGACATAGCCTATTTTTGTTACTTTTGTGCTTTCAACCTCCTTCCAGTTAGTGGTAGAAATGGGTGTGAAAGCATTAATGGATCCTGGAAAGCTATACATTTCTGAAAAGTAGACAAATGTCTGAATTCATAAAGGGGACATTTGTGTAGATCCCTAAAGGTTTTTTATAGAAACTAACAGTTGAAAATAAGAAAAATTGAAAATGAGTAGAAGAGAACAGCCATTTGTGCCAACGTTTTCATCTGTAACTTCTTCTAAGTATGGCAGATTTTTAAAAGCAACATACCATTACATCCGCTGGACCCTTCTGGTTGTGGGGATATATAGTACTTGTAGGTTCATCAAGAACCCGAGAAACCCAGAGACAATAACTGAGCTGCGTCTTGCAATGGTTTTTCAGAGTGTACCTGGTATATAGCAATTCATTTGGTAAAATATAAAGACTGAAAAGTAGGTATCAAGGACACCTATGTATTTCGGAAATGAGAACAATATATAGAGGTTAGAAGCAGTAGCTGAATTATATGACATTTTTCAAAGTGACTCCTTTTTACACATTGTCTTACATTTGGAAGGCAGAAATGCATAGAAAGTCAACAGCTATTAACAGTTGCTCTACAATTCTGTGTTTCCATAAGTCTCCCGATAAAAATGGTACCAAACTTGTGTGGGTAGGCCTAGTGCCCGCGACAAGAAATGGCCCAAAACACAACATGGACACACCACATTTTTACAGTGAAAACTGACCATTTTTTTTCAAAGTGCCTAGCGGTGGATTTTGAACCCTAGCTCTGCCGGCACCTAGGGGAACCTAGCAAACCTATACATTTTTGAAAACTAGAAACCCAGGGCAATCTAGGATAGGGGGACCCAGAAACTCTTGCAAACCTCAAACTTTGTAAAAAACAAACATATTTTCCCCACATTTCTGTGATGGAAAGTTCTTGAATCTGCGTGGGTCCACAAACTTCCACCCACCCCGCATTCTCCAAAGTCTCCCGATAAAAATGGTACCTCACTTGTGTGGGTGGGCCAAGTGCCTGCAGCAGGGAAAGGCCCAAAATGTATTGTGGAGACATCAAAATTACCTATCACAAAACAACATGGTTTTGCAAAGGGGCTCACCTGGGTTGTTGACCCTCACTCGGCGGCCATCTAGGGAAACCTACCAAACCCAGACATCTTTGAAACCTAGACACCTGGGGGAGTTCAGGGAGGTATGGCTTGCATGGACCTCCCAACGTTTTCCTACCCAGAAACCCCTGCAAAACCTCAAATTTAGCTGAAAAAAATCAAATGTTTGTCAAATTTCTGTGTGGGAAAGTTGTAGCATCACCGGGCTGACAGCGTTCCCCTTGGTCTCCCGAGTAAGACATATTTATTTAAAAATGTAGCGCTTAGAATTCGCTGACCTACCCTTAATCCCTATGTTTTTGGCCCTTCCCAGTGACAGGCCCTTGGCCCATCCACACAAATGAGGTATCATTTTACTCAGGAGAACAAGAAGAACGCTGGGTGGTAGGACATTTGTGTGGGCACGGTGATCCCACAAAAAAATGTGTAGAAAAAGTGATTTTTTCATCTAAATATGAGGCTTGCAGGGGATTCTGGGTAGAGAAACATTGGGGGATACACGCAAGCCATACCTCCCTGGATTCTCCATGGTGTCTAGTCTTCAGAAATGTGTGGGTTTGGTAGGTTTCCCTAGATGGCCACCGAGCCTGGGGCCAAAAATCCAGGTGCTCCTCCTTGCAAAACCAGGTCGTTTTGTGATAGGTAATTTTGATGTCTCCACAATACGTTTTGGGCCCTTTCCTGTCGCGGGTAGTTGGCCTACCCACACGAGTGAGGTACCATTTTTATCGGGAGACCTGGGGGAATGCTGGGTGGTAGGAAATTTGTGTCTGCCCAGTGATCCCACAACTTTCCCACACAGAAATTTGAGAAAAATGTGATTTTTTTCAGCTAAATTTGAGGTTTGCAGGGGATTCTGGGTAGGAAAACATTGGGGGGGTCCACACAAGCCATACCTCCCTGAACTCCCCCGGGTGTCTAGTTTTCAAAGATGTCTGGGGTTGGTAGGTTTCCCTAGATAGCTGCCGAGAGTGGGGCCAAAAACCCAGGTGAGCCCCTTTGCAAAACCTAGTCGTTTTGTGATAGGTAATTTTGATGCCTCTACAATACGTTTTGGGCCCCTCCCTGCCGCGGGCACTTGGCCCACCCACACAAGTGAGGTACCATTTTTATCGGGAGACTTTGGAGAATGTGGGATGTGTGGAAGTTTGTGGACCCACACAGATTCCAGAACTTTCCATCACAGAAATGTGGAGAAAATGTGTTTTTTTTTAACAAAGTTTGAGGTTTGCAAGGGATTCCGGGTAAGAGAACCTGGTGAGAACCACACAAGTCCCCTATCCTGGATTCCCCTGGGTGTCTAGTTTTCAAAAATATATAGGTTTGCTAGATTTCCCTAGGTGCCAGCAGAGCTAGGGTTCAAAATCTATAGCTAGGCACTTTGCAAAAAAAGGGTCAGTTTTCACTGTAAAAATGTGGTGTGTCCATGTTGCGTTTTGGCCCATTTCCTGTCGTTAATCCATTTTATTAATCTTTTAAGTACAACAGACCAACAGCCCTCAATTACAACCAGCCCCCCGCGAGTGACACTTGGTCAGCAATCACTACATAATCCCCATCAGAGTCAGCAATGCATTGTTCCCCTTCCACTGGGCAAATGGTCTGTTTCCACTGAGCTCCTCAAAATTGATTGATTACAAAATAAATGGTTATCTATGAAAGTATATTTGTACGATCACAGAATAAAGCCAATAAATATTATACCCAGCCATGTAATCCTGTGTTAGTCCGTGAATCACCATGTCAATATGAAAGACATTTGTATAAAAACTATTCATATAAATCAATCAAAATTTTTAGGTGATGTGTTAGCACATTCAGCAATCACTCCTCAGCCATTAATCGCTACCACATTGTTTTTATTTATCAATGTACTCAATGTGAGTATTTCCTCATCAATATATTGTGCATCATAATAACAATGGCAAACCCCAAACGTGGACACCACATTTCTGTGGTTATAATGGTTTACTCCATCTTCTTCAGGGCCACACCAAATTTAAACTTCCATAAACATTCTTAACATTACATCTGAAACAATGACATCTTTCAGGATTTTCCACAAAGACACATTCAAAAGCCACAATCTGCTCCTCCTGATGATTCTCTACTGCATTCAAACTTCATAGTGCAAAGGCTACCCACAATAATTTGGAACAGGCCTTACATTAACGGACAGTAATGGCCAAGCTGACTACTATTTCCTGAATAAATATACATTCATACAGGGCACACGTCTCACTAAAGTGTCACTTTCTCTGTAGTTTCAATAATGTCAAGGTTTCAACAAGTACCTTCATCAAAGCGATTTCTCTTTACTTCCACCAAGCCCCAACTTATTATGGGGTGGATATCTTATCAATGTGTCCACAGGGTCAACCATAAACTTTTGGTTTTCCATTAAATTATCACCTCCACTTCACTTTCAAATAGCCCCAAGTCACTTAAAAACCATTGCGTATCTTATCAGTAAGCAAACACCCACAGCCTTCCTGTTGTCAGAAGCCAAGCACTGTCATAAACAGCCAGACAGAAATTAGTATTCAGTCTCTAGAGCATGGCTATGAGGTACATCAGTTCTAAACCAGTTCACCTTCAGGCAGTACATAGTCCACTTTAGTAAATAAACCTATCCACTACAGTTATCAAAAATCTACTTTACCATTGAACTTGATTTTTAATAAGAAACGGACAATAATTTTTAATGAATGCCCTATGATTTTCCCTGGCCAAGATAGAATAAAGTGACTTTTATTCATAAGAAGACCAGTTTGTAGAAAATGCAGTTTTACCACAGTGAATCACAGCAATTTCACTGTGGGGGCCATACTTTTCCTCAATATTTAGTATAAACCACATTTATATATTAAGGGCCTAATTCACAAAGTTAACTTACACTTTTCAGTAAGTTTACACACTTGAGGAAGCTTACTACTTTTCAGTGTTCACAAACTGCACCTTTGTAGGAACTTACAATTGTGTAGTAAGTTGCACTTTTCTGGTAACTTACACTTTTATAGTGACTTACACTTTTGTAGTGAGTCAGCACTACACATGGCCAACCACTGATATTGCAACACCTTACATAGTAAACAAAGCAAGTAGGGAAATAAAATAAAACCACAAAGGAAATAATGTTAAATTAAATTACATTATTTAAATTAGGTACAAATATTTACAAATATAACTTATTGTTAAAAATATATAAAAATAGTGCATATTTATTATTTAATTCTAAAATATTTAATAAAATGTTTAAAGTATAATGTAACATTACATTGTATTACAAATAATCACTTTTAATAATTATTAATGCACATAACAAATCATTTTTCTTAGGGTTGCAATTTTTTTAAATTTAAACCAGAAAATCTATTAATTTTTTTCAGTTAATTAAAGCTTTTATTCAAAATTCATTTAATAATGTTATAGCGCTTATACTATTTGTTCTACATGCAAATTAAATACATAAAATAAATGTACTTTAACATAAACATATTTTTAGCATTTATTTCTTAGTTAAATACATTTTTCAAATGTTTCCTTAACCAAAGGGAGACTCTGCAGTCGAGAGGAGATCTCCGAATAGTTATCATCACATACACCTAAACGACATGAAATGATTTCCCTGAATAGTGTCAGAATTATGGTAAGGCTTGTCGAGCAAGATTTAAGGTGCTCTGCCTGATAGCTGACCCAGGAAAAAGCACATAAATTACATGTGTACTTCAAATCCAATGACCTCTTCTTGTAGAATCCAAAGCAAATATAATTTCTTAAGTGCACAATCAAGTAGGTTTCATTGAAAGATCATATAACATATGCGTATAACGCATATGTTATGTGATCTGTCAACCACATGCATGCCTTTATAGCATACATTTTTAAGGAAAGGTTACACAATTACAGAGTCTGGTGTAGATATCAAAAGAATTGTACATTTACAGGTGGATCCCAAATGGAAGTATAACATTGCTGTCTCTAAGCACTTGCACCTAAGCCTCATGGGTCCATCATTACATGTTATTTGCTTTGATATGCAAATGTGGGTCACTTTTTAGCTATTTGATTCAATAATGGGGACCACGTTTACTTTGGTGCCTAGACCTATTTTTCTGCATGAATCAAACCCTGCTGCTGCCTGTTACGCGTTAGGCAACTTTCTGATCCATCATCGTTCAATCAGGTACAGATCACAGGCAAATCAAGTGTAATGCAGCATTAAGTTGATCACAGGCTAAGATCTAGCACATGCTTTTGGGGTTGATTGTTTCCAATCTTGCACAGATTTGACAATGATAAAGAAGGGTACTTTTACATTTGTTTACATTTGTGAAAGGCAATTTTACATAATTCAGCTGAACAATTATACACTTATATCAGTTTTAAAACCAGGCTAGAAATTTTATCCAGCCATTGAAAGCGCCCTACAATGGTATTCAGTCCACATTATTGAAGACTGCAGCGCTTGACCCCCATTAACTTGTTAGAGAGATAAGTGACTGAAAATACATTTATGCAGACATCTTTGAGGACAACATAAATATAAAAAAATCATATATCAACATTAAAAGTATTTTCCTAGCCCAGAATTTATGTAGCGAAAGGAATTTTCTCAGTGCAGGGAAAAGTAATTCTCCATTCCAGATAGGTTGTGCCTATATTGCATACATAACCATTTGATTACATTCAGGAAATTCTATAAATGTGCTTAGATATTAGCAATATATCACTTTTTCATAAAAGCTATGACCATTACAATTCTATAAGTTACTTTTGGTCTACATAGTGTAAAATTGTACCAAATTGAAGCTCACATTCAGAAATACATTAGTTTTGATCACGAAAAAAGAGAGCCTGGGAATAGCCAATTTGTTTTTCAACTGCCATTGTTATGTTACGGCCATTAATATTTAGAATAATATTGAATAACAAATTGAGGAGAATAGTGACTAGAGGTGAGAAACTAAAATAATGAAAGTGGTAGATTGATCAGTGGTAGTTCAAATATTATAAAACAACCCAATATAGCATAGACCAATGTCCAATGGCTGAATCGTTTAATTCACAATAATTATAGTAAAGAATGTCAGTGTAAATTTATAGATTTCAGTCATGATTTATTAGTGATGTCTAAGTTTAGAAACAACTGTTCTTCAATGTAATGAAATGTCTCCATTGGCACCTTTGTTTGATATATACCGAGTTCCCACAGGGAATAATGGGTACACGGTCCCTATTGTTTATACGTTTTTTTGTTTAAATATGCGTTACTATGTCCACTTGGAGGTTGTTCTGCACACCGTTTTTACGACATGTAAAATTACTCTCAGTAGTGTTTTGGACATCGTAGCAGTACTACTGTTATATGTCTTCAGAAATCTTTAAGACTGTCAAGAGACCTTTTAATGCACGGGCAAAAGGGCTGTGGGCAGGTCCCCAGCCCTTCAGGGGGCCCCCTGATAGACGCACTGATGTTCTGCAGAGAGTCTTGCCCTGAAGACCTTGAATAATTCTTAAACAGATTGTTGTAAATAGCACTTTTCTTTCATTTAGTTTTAATGCGTCAGAGTCTATCACAGACATTTTGCAGACAAATGTTGTGTTTATGTTTCAAGCAACATCCATATAAATCGTTTCTTTTAGATCAATATAGGACCTCACATTTGAGAAATGGGAGGGTGTCACAGAGATTATTTGTAGTAATATTAGTGAGCTGCTGCTGTGTTACAATACTGAAAACACACATCACTATCCCTGAATATTAGATGTAAACACATTTAGAATTTGGACCAGTGTGCCTGTGCACTGTCAATGACCTGGCTAAAGAGGTCATGAAAGAGCTGAAATTGGATCATAAAATCAAAGCTGTTTCGAACAGGGTCCCCCAAAATACGTTTGGCCCAGAGCACCAAAAATCCTTAAAACGTTGCAGAGAATGTCTCTAAAAAGCGTAGTCTATTTAGTTGAAGGTTCTGCCAGATGTCCACAACTGAGCAGCAGGCACTTACAGGAACCAGATATCTCAGGACCCAGCAATGTACTGTAGAACATTATATGAGATCACTGGGCCTGGGGAAAAGACTGGAGGCTTGCTTTCCAGTCCTGGCACGACAGGCAAGGAAAAGTGCTCCTCATTTTCTTCAGCAAGGGACTAGGAATCTTTCCCTTCTTTTCCAGGACTAGTACAAAGGGGATTGCATGCACTCAAGACTATACATAAAGCCTGGTTCCTATAGTACATACCTGTAGACATATATCTCCCTTTACTTACAAAAATCAACACCCCATTTCATTCTAGTTCATGTATTCAAAAGTCTGTGAGAGTTGACCTCAGGCAAAGGAAATCTCACATGCAAATTTCACTCTGTCAAAAAATGACAAAAGTACCTATTGGTGAGCAAGTCATTTTTCTATGGCACTCTTCCTGCCACAGCCTCATCAAAGGCATTTTCAACCTCTTAGAAGAACAACAGATAGAAATCATTGCTAGACAATTGAGCCAGAACATGTCACTATTCTGAGCTGCCATGGAGTGAAATCTGTTATTACTATTGGAGAAGCATGCATTATATGGTACAGGGTTGCAACAAGCATTGCCGCAAGCTCAGGTACTTAGTGTATCTGGTAAATAATTCCTATTCAGAGTTTTTAACATGAAAATGAGGCATAATTTGCAGAATCCGTTTTTAACACACAAAAGTCTGCATGTTTTTCCATTTTCCAGGCTTCTTCCTAGATACATTTCAAGAGGTTTGACCTGTCAGAATCTAACAGGGGAAAACCAAAAAATGTTGTAATAGTTATGTTTTGGCATTATTAAGACGCTTAAGAAAATCTGGGATCTAATCCCACTGGCGTCAAGGAAAACCATTGTTCATGCCCTAGCAATTGTGCAGCTTGATTACTGCAATGTTCTGTATATGTGAGCCGCTAAGTGCAACTTGAATAAACTTCAAAGAGTACAGAATGCGGCAGCTCGTCTGGTACTCAATCTTCCTAGAAGATGGTCTGCCTCAACAGCTTTGACCCAACTTCATTGGCTCCCAATAGCAAAAAGAATCAGCTCCAAAGCCATGTGCTTCTGCCGCAGTATTCTTTCCCAGCAAGCAAGGTCCAAAATATCTTTGATCCTTGATCCAACCTTATGCTCCTTCTTGTGCTATCAGATATTCTACAGCTAAGTTAGCCCAGGTGCCCCGGGCAAACTGAGCCAGACTAGGGGCACGCTCTTTTTCCTTCCTAGTGGCGAAAACCTGGAACTCTCTACCCTCCCATCTGAGAGCCGAACCCTCTGAGAAAATCTTTAAGAGCAATCTGAAAACGTGGCTATTCCGCTCCCCCTAACCCTGTCTTCCTCTTTCCTCCCTCCCCTATCTGCCTTCTCGTTAGTGCTTCATACATCTGTAGGTCCGTGGTCTCAGTGCGTGGACACACCGTTTTGGTGTAACCAGGCGCTTTATCAATTACTTATTATTATTATTATTATTATGTTTCCAATCGTATATCTAGTCTCTATTATATAATATAATTTACTTAGAGTAAGTGTGCCTTAAACGTTCGGGTGATCTAACTAAATCCAAAGAGGTTGAAAGGAACAACAACAATGTGTATGCCTGTTATGGTGCACACCCTCAAACAAGACTGTGTTTTCAGGTTCTCATTTTAGAGAATATTGGGTCCAAAACACTATAAAGAAAACCTATTTACAAGTAGCACTGTTTACTCTAGCAGACAGTCACTTGCTGGTAATGTCCTATGAAAACAAGGACCTGGCATATGTTAAGTGACATTCCCAACAGTAATACTGCACTTCAAATAAGGCCTACCCTATTTAAGGGACCGCATCCACTTTTTCGATGAATGCTATGACCATTCAAATTCTATAAGTTACTTTTGGTCTACATAGTGTAGAATTGCGCCAAATTGAAGTGTACATTCAGAAATGTATTACTTTTGATAATGTCCTCCCAAGAGGTTCATCAAAGCATATTTTTATGAAATATAGTACATTGAAAAACATTGCTAAAGTCAACTAATCCTGCTTATACCTAAGAGTGTGAAAAATTGCACGGATTCACGAAATTTCATGATAATTACACACAATTAGGAGAAATGTAATAAAATTCACTTGCTGGTATCTTGCTTGAAAATTGAACACTAGGGCATACCCCATATTTAAAAGTTACGAAGCTACGGGAATGAGATGGGTTCAAGGAGAAAATGTCCAGAGGCAAAAATGATGCAAAATTTCAAGCCTACAAAATCTCATCAAATTTTGTGATGTCAATGTGAATTTTTGAGTGTATAAAAAATTAAACGAGGCATACCTTTAACCAGGAGTGCGTTGATGCATCTATCCATGCATCTATCCATGCAGTCACTCTCCCATCTACTGGCACATTTATTATTACTGTAAGAAAATGTGTTACTTGTTGAAAAAATAAACCCTGGGCTCAACCTCTGATAGCTATGGCAGAGACAAGACAGGCGTAATTTACGGAAATGTTTTCAAAGTATTTAGTAGTACCAAACAATAAAAATGCAAGATGCAACAGAACAAAAATCTCTCAAACAATTTCTAAAAAATAGAGAAAAATTTAATAAGGAGAATTATACCAAACGACTAAAGTTCAATAAGGGGAGCCAGAGATATGATATATTTTTACATTTTAGAGAAAAAAGTGCCAAGAAAAAGTAAAGTGCCAATCAGAAATCACTGTTTACAGTTGACCAGGACCTTTGCATGATTTCAGGCCAACCGTAATGGAGCAGAGGTCAGATACCCCAAGCGGGTCACCCCGGTCCAAGATTTTACCTTCTAGATCAGTCTCTGAAATAGAAGTTGAAATTCTCTAGAGGGTCAAGGAAGCAGGTTGCATCCGGTGAAGGCCTCTCAAAGTTGGATAGCCACTGGGTGGGGTCAAATTTTCGCAGCTGCCTAAGTCCTCTTGCGGGGTTGGTACTTTTTAGCACCTTTGTTTGGTCACAATTTCTTCCTTCAGACTTAGGGGTCAATTCCGATCTGGGTCGGAAAGCACTCCGACCGAGCCGGATCCGGAGTGTTTTCCGACCGAGCCGTACCAGAGGAGTCCGACCGAGCGAGTACGATGCCGCCGTATGCTGACGGACTCGGTTCGGTCGGACTCCCATTGAAGTCAATGGGAGCCGATCGTACAACACGTGCATGGCCTCGCGTCGCTGAATAGGTACATCTCGCAAAAGGCCGCCCCCTGCAGTGGGTACGCGTTGGTGCCGTACGCACCGTACATGCATGTATGGGGGGACCCCTGGGCCCCCCCGTGTCTGAGTCATACGGCTACGGGTGAGGGGGGTCCGGCACGGACCCCCGTAGTCCGCTTCCCGGAGCTTTTTTGTGTCGGAGTCTCCGACTCGATCCGGCTGTCCGGATCGTGCATCGTACTGGCTCGGTCGTGAAACGTCTCCATTGCGCGGTGCGAATCATGTCCGTACGAGTCGGTCGGAGCGGGTCGAATCCGGGAACGGTTCGGTCAGAATACACGCGTACATTCGCATCGTACTTGCTCGCTCGTGCAGGTGTCCGAGTCGGTCGGAAAGCATACGATTTGGTCGGAAATCGGCTCTACGAATCGGACTCGGTCGGATTCGTGGGCCTACCGAGCGAGATCGGAATCGGCCACTTAGTCTCTTTATTTGATCTAATAATTATATGGAGGTAAGCCTGCACACTGTATCTAACGAAGACAGACACCTTTGCTGCAAGGTACCACTGGTGCTGCAGAGGTCATGGAATTCCACAAATTTTCTAAGTCTAAACTTTTTAGAATTTCTCGATCAGTACCTCTTTAGACTTTCTGGAGCAGTACCTCTTGCCCCTCACTCCATCAGAGGCAACCAGCATGGTCCTGTCAAGGTCCAGTTGCTACTATAAGGGGCCCTTGAAGCTTGTTGTGTCCCTGTAGCCCATGAGAGGTCAGCCGACTGACTCTTGGAGTCCACGTCTCAGTTCTGGGTATAAGTGGGAGCAGGTCCAGCCCCTCAGGTCTACACACAGGTCACATACAGCAGGTTCACTCCTTTTATATTCTCTGTTGCCACTTTTGTAGGATTCACAAGCCAGTGTCAGAGTGACTCCTGGACACTCCTTAACCGGAACTTCTCTAAAGAACACTGCAACACAATGCATTAACTGTCCACAACCCAGCTTTCTCTCCTATTACTCGTTGACTTTATTCTTGTCTTTGACCATGTCTGTGCTCCGTTTCCTTATGGCTAGGCTTCCGCCACTTTTGCAGCAACTCCAACATTCCAGCACCCTTCTGTCCATGGAGGCTATTGATGTACCAGACAAGGATATGTTTAGGGAAATATGCAGTTCCTTACTCCTCAACTACACCAAACCCGTTCTCAGACCAGCTCCTCCTCCCACTGGGCTGGTGCCAAGATGGCTATGGATGGCCCAGGGAAAAAAGGCTTCTGCTCTCCATGTTTTCTTTAGCCATTAATGGGAAGGCCTCATTCTGCTCCCTTTGAAGTCAAGGCAGACCCTGGACCCTTCCCAGCAGCCCTCCCTGAACTGAAAGAAGCCACATACATCACATCTAGGTCTGCCTCACCAAAATACCTAAGCCATTGTTTCTGCTCTGGGAGCAGTTTTCACATTTCATTGAGAGGGAACACTGAGATGTGCCAGCTGCTGGCAGGCTAGTGCTAATTAGCATACTGGAGGTTCATGCAGGCAAAGTATAGCTTTTTAAATGTTGCTTTTCCAAAATATTTCTTAAAATCCAACTTCACAAGTAAACATTAAAATAGTGGTTGCATCATTCCAGTAGCTTGAATCAAACAAAAATTAGAAGAATTATTATTTTATCTGGACTTTAGTTTTTCAAGCAGGAACAGCAATAGTCCTTCACAGTGAAAATAGCTTTTGGAGCCTAGTCACTGTAGTTACATGCCAACACTAAATTCTTGCATGTACCACTTTTAAATACTAGGCACACTAATGTGCGGGCTACAAGGCATAGTTAGGGGTAAACTTAGGGTCCCTTCCATCAAAAAAGGCTATTTAGACGTTTTTTGACGACGGAGGTTTCCTTACCCCGCAGAGAAATAGATTCTTCTACATGCATTGAAGTCCACATGGTGATTAGTCCTTGATGTTTTATTCGATCGATATAAACTAAAATGCTGATGCTCAGATTTTGAAATGTGAGGAGGCTTCCCAATTTCTAAGGGGCAACTCTCTTTTTTATACCTCATCTATATGGGCAATTTCTCTTGCTGACATTACGACAGGATATATACAGGCATAAATAGTAGCCTTGGTGGTACAGAAGGCTTGGAATCCTCTGACTTTGTATCTTATACGACCCTAGATCAATATCCGGGGGAAATATTGTTTGTCCTGAAGAAGGTGGTGTTTAATGATAATACCCGCCGAAACGCGTCGACGCACTACATTGGGGTCACCAGGAATAATTAAGGAACAATAGAATCAACTTTATCCATGGTTGACCCTATGTTGACAAGATAACATCATCTTATCTATGATCTTGTCCCCCTTGTCCCCCTTCATTTTCTTTCAGTATTTTCTTTTTTATTTTCTTTCCCTTTTACTTTACTTTTTGGATAAATTGTCTAATGTGTTATAGGGGTTTTTATTGGGAATTTTTTTTTTGTATTAAATGTGGTTTTTAATTTGTGTATAAGAATCATATTCTGTTGGTGATTTGGTGTATTTTTATACATGAAAAGAATTATATGCTGCTGATTGCTATTTGCACATGAAGATGTTTTTTATATAATGGTCTATACTTACACTGTATGACAAACATTTTTTTATCTGAATAAATTTGTATTTGTGATAACTGTTACAGTTGAGAGTAGCTTTTTAGTCTTTATTCATTTTTAATATTAGGTTTCAGGATCCGGTCCCCTTGATTCTCTATCTGATCACTGAATGAGTCTGTTGAAGGTGTGGATGATTGTATGTTATTCTTCCCATAGGAGTATTCTTTTTGACATTGTCAGTTTGGTGCCTCACTCCTCTGGGATTTAGAGGCCCCTCTCTCTTTATTTTACATTATATTTAGACAGTTTTACCTGCAGGTCTACAAACTGCAGTAATCAAGCTACACGTGCATGTAGGCCTGAAGCCATGTCTTTCCATGTCAGCCTAGTGGATGACACATCTGCTGCAGTTCTACAGGAGACATTTAACTTTTCTATGCCATTGGTGTATTCCCTGCACCATATACTATGGCCTTCCTGGTGCACAGACAGAATATCGAGTTTTTGATTTCGACCTACCAAAATATCGAGTTTTAAATATTGTAGGTCAAGAATATCGCCTGCAAGAATATCGTGGTACAGAATATCGACAGTAAGGTAAGAAATATCGTTTTTCTTAATATCGAAGACAGTAATATCGTTTGTAAAAATATCGTTGTTAATAATATCGATGTTTATATTAGTGTTCTGTATTTTAGTATGTGTGTTAAAAGTATGTGATGTAATTTTTTGGTATAAGTGTAGTTTTTTTTTATGTATGTGTTAAATTTTTAGCAGTAAATACTTTTATGTAAATTAATTTTTGCGTATTTTAGTTCTGTAGCGGGTTGTGGGTTTATAGGGGAATAGGGTGGGAAGAAATTTAATTATAAAAAAGTAATTATTAATTTTTATCCATTATTATTTATAATTAATTTATTATTAATTAATTATTAATTGGTTATTAATTCATATTAATTAATTAATATATAATTATATCAATTGTGTTATCTTTTTTAGGAGCGGGTTGTGGGTTTATAGGGGAATAGGGTGGGAAGTAATTTAATTATAATAAAGTAATTATTAATATTTATGTATTAGTATTTATAATTAATTTATTATTAATTGGTTATTAATTAATATTAATTAATTAATAGATAATTGTATTAATTGTGTTATTTTTTTAGGAACGGGTTGTGGGCTTATAGGGGAATAGGGTGGGAAGTAATTTAATTATAATAAAGTAATTATTAATATTTATTTATTAGTATTTATAATTAATTTATTATTAATTAATTATTAATTGGTTATTTAATTTTAATACTTATTTAATTGATAAGTATGTTAATTTTATCCCTCTGCTATCCAACACTTTCCCTACTGTTGCACTCTCTGGAGTGGGAATAGTAATTGTTACCCCTACGCAATCCAACACTTTCCCTACTGTTGCACTCACTGGAGTGGGAACAGTAATTTTTACCCCTTCGCTATCCAACACTTTCCCTACTGTTGCACTCTGTGGAGTGGGAATAGTAATTTTTACCCCTACGCTGTCCAACTCTTTCCCTACTCTTGCACTATCTGGAGTGGGAATAGTAATTTGTACATTTCCGCTATCCAATACTTTCCCTACTGTTGCACTCACTGGAGTGGGAATAGTAATTTTTACCCCTCCGCTATCCAAAACTTTCCCTACTGTTGCACTCACTGGAGTTGGAATAGTAATTTTTACCCCTACGCTATCCAACACTTTCCCTACTGTTGCACTCTCTGGAGTGGGGATAGTAATTTTTACCCCTACGCTATCCAACACTTTCCCTACTGTTGCACTCACTGGAGTGGGAATAGTAATTTTTAGCCCTTCACTATCCAATACTTTCCCTACTGTTGCACTCTCTGGAGTGGGAATAGTAATTTTTACCCCTCCGCTATCCAAAACTTTCCCTACTGTTGCACTCACTGGAGTGGGAATAGTAATTTTTACCCCTACGCTATCCAACACTTTCCCTACTGTTGCACTCTCTGGAGTGGGGATAGTAATTTTACCCCTACGCTATCCAACACTTTCCCTACTGTTGCACTAACTGGAGTGGGAATAGCAATTTTTACCCCTTCGCTATCCAACACTTTCCTAACTGTTGCACTCTCTGGAGTGGGAATAGTAATTTTTACCCCTCCGCTATCCAACACTTTCCCTACTGTTGCACTCTCTGGAGTGGGAATAGTAATTTTTACCCCTACGCTATCCAGCACTTTCCCTACTGTTGCACTCTGTGGAGTGGGAATAGTAATTTTTACCCCTACGCTATCCAACTCTTTCCCTACTCTTGCACTCTCTGGAGTGGGAATAGTAATTTGTACATCTACGCTATCCAATACTTTCCCTACTGTTGCACTCTCTGGAGTGGGAATAGTAATTTTTACCCCTCCGCTATCCAAAACTTTCCCTACTGTTGCACTCTGTGGAGTGGGAATAGTACTTTTTACCCCTACGCTATCCAACACTTTCCCTACTGTTGCACTCTCTGGAGTGGGAATAGTAATTTTTAGTCCTACGCTATCCAGCACTTTCTCTCTTGTTGCACTCACTGGAGTGGGAATAGTAATTTTTACCCCTTCGCCATCCAACACTTTCCTGACTGTTGCACTCTCTGGAGTGGGAATAGTAATTTTTACCCCTATGCTATCCAACACTTTCCCTACTGTTGCACTCTATGGAGTGGGAATAGTAATTTTTACCCTTACGCTATCCAACACTTTCCCTACTGTTGCACTCTTTGGAGTGGGAATAGTAATTTTATCCCCTCCGCAATCCAATATTTTCTCTACTGTTTTAGATAATGTAGTGTAAAATGTATTTTAAAAAGATTAAAAATATTGTAATATTTTAATTTGTTATATATATTTTGTATTTATATTATTGGTGTATGTGTATATATATGTATTTATAATTTTTAATATGTTTTTTAACAATTTATAAGTTATTAAAATAATTATTTATAAATATTAAGTAAGTATATATATTATATTTTATACATATATATGTTTCATTGATTTTTACATTAAGGGGCCGATTCCGATCTCGGTCGGAGGCGCACCTAACAGCATTCGGTCGGGAAAAAAGCCATGCGAATGCCTGTTTCCCGACTGAACCGCACATTATTCCGAACGAGCAAGTACGATGCGCATAACAGCATAGATTCCGACCCAGTCGTACTCACCCAATCCAGGTCCTGTTCCCCGACCGAGCCGGATCCGTAAACGCAGAATCGAGTCGCACGGAAGCCAAAATGCAGCCCCGTCCGGCCGGACAAGTACGATGCGCTTCCCTATGCGCCGAACCCGTCGCTACGCACGGCACGTCAAAGCATCTGGGAGAGGCGCACATAAGCTCCGATTCGCGCCACAACACGATCCACGGCTACGAGACGAACACGCCAGCGACGAGGACGAGGCGAAGCAACGAGAAAGACGAAGGAGACGAACCAACCATGAATCCCATCGTACCGATCCTACCAATATTCTACATCTACTACCGGAACAGGCACGGACGCGTACGGCGCAGAAGGTAAGTCAGACACCAATCACAAAAACAAACTACACGTACCTGACACATCACACACACACAGAGGGATGCAGAAATTACTTACACCAGCAACAGCAGCACCATAGGGGCGGGATGGCCATCACCAATGCCACATATACACATAGGGGCCCGGATGCCTACCACCACTACCACCTCTACCCAGGGGGTGCCAGATGCCTACCACTACTACCACCTCTACCCATGGGGGGCTGGATGCCTGTCACTACTACCACCCTTACCCAGGGGGTGCCAGATGCCTTCCACTACTACCACCTCTACCCAGGGGGTGCCAGATGCCTACCACTAATACCACCCTTACCCATGGGGGGCTGGATGCCTACCACTACTACCACCCTTACCCAGGGGGTGCCAGATGCCTACCACTACTACCACCTCTACCCAGGGGGTGCCAGATGCCTACCACTACTACCATCTCTACCCATGGGGGGCTGGATGCCTACCACTACTACCACCCTTACCCAGGGGGTGCCAGATGCCTACCACTACTACCACCTCTACCCAGGGGGTGCCAGATGCCTACCACTACTACCACCCTTACCCATGGGGGGCTGGATGCCTACCACTACTACCACCCTTACCCAGGGGGTGCCAGATGCCTACCACTACTACCACCTCTACCCAGGGGGTGCCAGATGCCTACCACTATTACCACCTCTACCCATGGGGGCTGGATGCCTACCACTACTACCACCCTTACCCAGGGGGTGCCAGATGCCTACCACTACTACCACCCTTACCCATGGGGGGCTGGATGCCTACCACTACTACCACCTTTACCCAGGGGGTGCCAGATGCCTACCACTACTACCACCTCTACCCAGGGGGTGCCAGATGCCTACCACTACTACCACCTCTACCCATGGGGGGCTGGATGCCTGTCACTACTACCACCCTTACCCAGGGGGTGCCAGATGCCTACCACTACTACCACCCTTACCCATGGGGGGCTGGATGCCTACCACTACTACCACCCTTACCCAGGGGGTGCCAGATGCCTTTCACTACTACCACCTCTACCCAGGGGGTGCCAGATGCCTACCACTACTACCACCTCTACCCATGGGGGGTTGGATGCCTGTCCCTACTACCACCCTTACCCAGGGGGTGCCAGATGCCTACCACTACTACCACCCTTACCCAGGGGGTGCCAGATGCCTACCACTACTACCACCTCTACCCAGGGGGTGCCAGATGCCTACCACTACTACCACCTCTACCCATGGGGGGCTGGATGCCTACCACTACTACCACCTCTACCCATGGGGGGTTGGATGCCTGTCACTACTACCACCCTTACCCAGGGGGTGCCAGATGCCTTCCACTACTACCACCCTTACCCAGGGGGTGCCAGATGCCTACCACTACTACCACCTCTACCCAGGGGTGCCAGATGCCTACCACTACTACCACCTCTACCCATGGGGGGCTGGATGCCTGTCACTACTACCACCCTTACCCAGGGGGTGCCAGATGCCTACCACTACTACCACCCTTACCCATGGGGGCTGGATGCCTACCACTACTACCACCCTTACCCAGGGGTGCCAGATGCCTACCACTACTACCACCTCTACCCAGGGGGTGCCAGATGCCTACCACTACTACCACCTCTACCCATGGGGGCTGGATGCCTACCACCAACAACACCCCCACTCACAGGATGGCTAATACATGACACAACAAGCACACACCAACATAAACAATGCAACATAAAGACATCCCCCCAACACCATGACAAGCGTGTGTAGACTGTGTCAAATGCCTACAACACTGAACATGACTTTGAACATACAATGTGACCCCCTATCACATGTGCCACACATAAATGTGTGTGGCCCCCACAATGCAAGCAGGCCATGACCATTGTGGCAATGGGGTCCAAACCCCCATCATCACAGTGACCAAAATGTAAGTGTGGGGTCCATAGCTGAAGCACATATTGAACATTGTGGCAATGGGGTCCATACCCCCATCATCACAGTGACCAAAATGTAAGTGTGGGGTCCATAGCTGAAGCACATTTAGAACATTGGGGCAATGGGGTCCAAACCCCCATCATCACAGTGACCAAAATGTAAGTGTGGGGTCCATAGCTGAAGCACATTTAGAACATTGTGGCAATGGGGTCCAAACCCCCATCATCACAGTGACCAAAATGTAAGTGTGGGGTCCATAGCTGAAGCACATTTTGAACATTGGGGCAATGGGGTCCATACCCCCATCATCACAGTGACCAAAATGTAAGTGTGGGGTCCATAGCTGAAGCACATATTGAACATTGTGGCAATGGGGTCCATACCCTCATCATCACAGTGACCAAAATATAAGTGTGGGGTCCATAGCTGAAGCACATATTGAACATTGTGGCAATGGGGTCCATACCCCCATCATCACAGTGACCAAAATATAAGTGTGGGGTCCATAGCTGAAGCACATATTGAACATTGTGGCAATGGGGTCCATACCCCCATCATCACAGTGACCAATATGTAAGTGTTGACAAAGAAAAGCTGCAACTGCCAAACTGCATGGATGATTCCTGGTCACAGAACAACAAACACATCAGTGGCAAAGTAGTGCTTGTGTCCCATAGCAACATAGATTGGGGGAGGCAAGCAGTGCAAATAAGACATACCTTTGGCCATGTGCAGACAAACATCACCCATGGGGGCTGACACTGTCAACATTCATCAATGACACAATGACAGAAGTGACCATCAGAATGCAGACCCACATATTTGCACCAATGGGCACACAAATGCAGATACCCTGTGGAGACAGTAGATGTGAGGTGAACAGATACCATACCATGGCAGCAATGGGACAGACAAACAATGATCATTGTGCTGACTGATGACCTAGGAGTCCCAGGGACAGCAGGGGAAACACACCAAACAACATACAGCCAATGGCACACTAAAGATATGCCAATGCAGTGGTGCAGATGCACAAACACAAACAGGCAGACCCACACTGCACATCAAACACAACAGGTGAGGGGGGTACCAGTGTCCCCAGGCAACCACACAACACATGAGGAGGCCTGAATACCAATTACACAGATGTGCATACAGTGCCACACAAAGGTAACTCATGGATCCAAATCCCCTATGTGGGCAATCAGGCATTGTCAGATGAGAGGGAGCACAAATCACACATGTCACACAAGCATGTAGGAACAGCAACTGACACAGCAAGACACAGAGACACCACAGCACTACCCCCAGGGCCCCCACAATGTGGTGACCCTGGGCTGCATTACAATCCCACTGTGATGACAAAGCTAGATGTCGTTCACACTGTGAACCACAGTCATGTGTCCTGAGCAACAAACTACCATCACACCTACACAAGCACAAATCAATCAGCACGGCCAGTAAGCCAAGGCCAACATGGAGGCAGGGGTCTAGCCGGGCAACAACTCTCATCTGCACACACTCAACACCACACACCTCGACCTCCAACAATGTGCAGCAGTGAAGCTCACATGCACTGGTGACATTGCACATGCACCCATGACAATCCCAGGGGGGTGGCGGGAACCAAGGTGCAGAAACACATCACACATGGCCACTCAACAAGACTCCTGAATGTCTGACACACTGCACACTACGCTGTACATGGACATGACGGCAATACCACACCAACCAATGGGATCCCAGCCATAGTCACACACCAATGAAGAAGCCAAGGTCACCCACAAAGAACACACATAGACAACTACCAACATTGCAGCCCTGACCCTGAGGAGTGCCAGCAGTCACACACACAACGTGTCACAACCAATGAAAGCTAACACAAACCGGAAATCACATGACAGGTGTAAACAACAAGTGCCAAGGGGAATCCTGACTGTGACCCATCAGCGTCTGCCCACAAACTCAGCCCTGACAGCAAACACACCTATGGGTGACACCCTGATGACCAGTAATGTGCCATGCACCCACATCACAGAGAACCCAGGGAGAAGACTTTTGGGGGAACGTAGGTCAACTCAGCAAGCATCACAAACAAGAACATCACTAGGGATCCCAGCATGCACAGCAAAATGGAAGTGAACACACAGACATGCTCATACAACACACACCTTGGGCGCAGGCGATGTCACAGGAGCACACACTGCCATGAGGGGACTCCACTCCTGTGTGAGGAATGCTGTGCCATATGTCGCCTCAGTAGGGCTCCATCATGTCAGCAGAACACTTGGTCACACAGTCAACAATTAGCACCAAATGAAGGCTCCTGTCACATCAGCCTGGTCATGGGAGTGTCAACGAAATCATCAGCACAGATCCAACACACATGTATAGCAAGTTGCACTGACAACACAGATGAGTCCTTCCCCATTGATGCCCAAACCTGCATGTCCAGTGGAGATGGCCACACGGTCAGGGAAGTAGACTAATTGAACAATGGCAAGCACAACAGATGTGCAGGGGTGGAAGCCACAGATGTGACATTGCTAATGTAAGTAGGAAATCCCATTGCCAAATATTGAAAACATGACACCCTCAAATGCTGCTAAGGATGACATGGATACACCACAGGATAGGACACAGTCCCCCTGGACCACATGGGTTCCTGCCCAGTAACACTACATATTCATGAGACCAAATATCACCATCACTGCAGCAAGGGCACGGTTAGCATTATTAACATCATGTACATCAGAAGCAAAACCACTAGAGAACAGAAAGTAGCTTTATTCAGCATATGTGGGTTCAAAAGTTAAAGTCAAGAAAAAAGAAACAAAGGCCAATGGCCAGTCCATTCTGAAAGTCAAAACAGGGTGACAGTGGCAGATGTCACCCTACGCATGCCTGCACTGCTACACACAAGGGACAATCCCTCGGAGGGGCATACGGGGGGCAGACCAGGCACCACAGGGACAGGATCAGGGCTCATCAGAAGGAGGCAGGGAAGGGGTGGTGGGTGCTGGAGAGCCACTGACAACTGCAGTGGAGGTGTCTGACATGGTGTGTGCCGGCACAACCGGGGGCATGACTCAGATGGTGTGGGCGCCGGCACGACTGCAGTGGACCGTGCAGATGGAGTGGACAGGTTCGCCACTGCAGTGCCCAAGTCAGACAGGGTGGTAGTGGCCTCCACTGCAGTGCCTACCTCCAGGGGAGGAGAATGGGGATCAGGTAAGGTGGGCAGGACAGAGGGGGAGGACACCCTCACCACACCAGTGGCACAGACAAGCGCAGCGGGGGTGTGGGGCCGGAAGAGCAAGTGGCAGGGGGAGAAGGCCTGATCCTTTTGGGGATGGTGTATCTGTGGGTGGGGGAACCTGGGGCAGGGTGTGGTGGGGGCACCTGTGGAGTGGGGGCCTGAGGGATGGAGGAAGGAGACTTGGTGCCTGAGCTGCAGGGCGGCGGCGGGGTCTTGCTCTTCCGGGTCCGGGGGGACTTGCGGGTGGGGGCATCAGTCGGTCTGCGCCTGGGGGAGGGTGTCCGGGGGCGAGGGGCACTCCGCTCCGTGTGGGTGGGCTTCCTCTTCCCCCTGAATGCTGTATCAGCTGGATCAGAGGGGAAGAGGCCGAGGTCACTGAGGAAGAGCCGCTGTGTCTTTGGGGTTGCAGGTGAGGCAAGGGAGGGGGCTTTGGAGGGAGAGGCAACTGAGGACTGCGCAGTGCTCGTGGATGCGTGTGTGTGTGCCTGGGCCCCATCCCCTGTGAGTGTGGTTTCAGTCCCCTGACTGTGCGTGCGTGTGCATCTTGTTAGTGGCGTGTGTGTCTGTGTGCTGCTCGTGTCTGTGCTGCTCGTGTCTGTGCTGGTGTGTGCCTGTGCCGGTGTGTGTGTGTGTGCTTGGGACAGGTAAGGTGCTGGGGAGTGTGGATGGGGCAGAGGCAGGAGGGGTGAGGGACTGTCGGAGGAGGGACACTGCTGCCGTCAGGGAGGAGTCCATGGACCTATTGCCCCTCTGAAGGGCAGACATGCCCGATGAGATGCCCTCCATGAACGACACCAGCTGAGTCAACAGAGTGGTGTGGGCATGGAGGACACTCAGCATCGCTGTCTGCCCTACATGGAGCTGGCGAAGGAGGTACACAGACTCCTCACTCAGGGCAGCAGGGGACACAGGGGCAGGGGGTGCGGTGCCTGGCCCGAAGGAGACACGCTCCCGAACATGGGAGCCTCCACAGACCTCAGGAATGGGAGCCGATGGGAGGGCGGTGGTGGTGGTGGTGGTGGTGGTGGTGGCGGGACAGCAACACTAGCTGGGGTGTGGTGGCTGCTGACACCCGCCTCCATAAGTGAGTCATCCTCCGAGCTGCTGTGGTCCTCAGCTGAGGTGGATGGTGCTGAGGACTCCTCGGTGTGGCTCCCCTCGCCCTCCGTGCCACTGGGTCCCTCCGACCACTCCTCGGCTGCTGACCCAGTCTGGCTCTGCGGCTCCTCCTGGTCCATGGAGCTGTCCCCTCCTGTGGCCGTGGATGTATCTGCAATCAATAGGGAAACAGACAGACATCAGTCACCTGCACCGAACGCACACACCACAGTTAGTACAGCACATTACAGAGCAAGCCCTGGCATCCTTAGTTGAACTTTGCTAAAAGTGCCCAAACAGAACAGGAGAAGCCAATTGTCAGTCTGATGGTCAACCATGGCACTCACATCCCACCTGGCCTTGCACCCATCTGTCTGGTGTCTGTTGGATGGCAATACCCCAGTGTGGACACATGCACCACCTACACAGTAGTTGGACAGTGCAGAGAACCCGGTTAAGCATGTGAACATGCACACATCACAACTCTTGCCACTGAGTCAGTACAGGTGTCCGGATGAAAGGGATGCCCAGAGTCAAATAGGACATGCATGTGATGCATACCAGCGACAGACACCATGATGCACCCATGTCCTGATAGCCATTGCCACAATGGTTTGCATGTAGCACATGTCACTCCCCTGCAGGATCACTCATTGGAAGTTTCATGCCATGGCACAGGCATGCCTGCTAAGTCATACATCACTGTCTCCAGTCACATGGGCAGGGCAGCCAGACAACAACAGTCTGCACTGTGTCACAATCCAAGGTCATGGGGAATGCAAGTCCTAGAGCTGAACAAGTGCACATGTACATCCCCCACACACCACATCATCTGAACCCTTATCTGTCCAGGTCATACCGATTGGACATATGGGAGACCTGTAACACGACCCTCTGAACCTGAGCACCTCACAATCTGCTGTGAATGGGAGACAGCTGCCTGAACTTCACATTCGCATACCCCAGTCTGCACGGTCAGGTGATCAAACACCTATGTGTCACACAAGTATCGTCTCCTATGGTCACATCTCCGGTGGCATGCTGAGCCCCAACCGAGAAACACCCCAGCAGTCCTGACAACGAAGCCACAGCACACTGACACAGAGGCAGACACCTGAGGGGACAAATCACTGAGCACAACATGTCAGCTGATACACGGGAGTGGGAGTACAGAGTGTATTGTATGGCCTGGAGTAGGCATGACTGTCCTGCCCCACATGAATGAGGGATGAGCCCTGGACAGTAGGCAGCTGGCTAAGTATGTGTGACACACGTAATATACACACTCCTGGGGCCCAAACATTGTTCCCACCCGCAGCATGGGTGTGTGCCAGATACCCCAGGCACAGTGGTGGATCAGCTCAGCAATTGGACCACATATCAAAGTAACACGCAGATTACATGTCAGAACACAGGCATTGTGTAAGCAATGGACCCACCCATGATGCCCACCACAGAGTTAGGGAAACAGATGCTGTCCCCCACCTTGAGTCAAGCAAACTGCAAGGACACAGTACCCAAGTGACACAATTCCCTGACTGTAAGGGCCACACCTGGGTATCAGATGAGGAGTGGGCAGTGCACAATAGAGGGACATGGGTCCTGGACCACATGACTGATGTACTGTGGAAGTTTAACCAGGCCAGAGGAGGGCACATAGCATGGCAGACATAGTTCACAATGCAGTCATGGACTCACCCCCTCCTTGCTGCTCTCTGGCCTTCAGCTGCCCATCCAGATCAGGGAAGACCACCACCAGGATCCTGAGCATGTGGGGGTCAGGGTCCGGTGTCCGCCCCTCCTGCGAGGAGGCGACAGCTTCAGCTGGACCCGTGCGATCCTCCGGGTCCAGCCCCGAAGGTCCTGCCACCTCTTCTGGCAGTTGCGGATCCGGCGCTTGTAGACCCCCACGGTTCTCACTGCCCGGACGATGGTCAGCCATATCTGCTGCTTCTGGTGGGCATCAACCTGTGAGGATGACAAAGTGAGAATGCCATTACTACACATGCAACATATCCGTGCATTACACAGTTGTATATACATGTCTCAATCACAGGGGCACATGATGTACACAGGCAGTGCAACGATGGCCATGGACAGTATGCCAGCAGTTACTACATGGTATCATTGCCTGGGAAGTAAAACCTTGTTTAAATGCACTGTCACTGCACTATACCTGTCCAGTGCATGTAACTACACACTATGGGGGGTGACAACTACTCAGTGAGCCTGCTAGCCAGTGGCGTGCAGACTGTAAGTCTTGCTAGTCAGACAACATGCACATTTAGGAAGGCAGTGGACAGAACACTCACCTGCTCCCCTGCTTTCCCATACAGCTTGCTGTACTGTGGAAGGAGGCTGTCCAGCAGGGCCTGGTTCTCCTCAGTGCTGAAGGCTGGGGCTCTCTCCACAGTACGTGCCATTGCAGGGTCCAGAGGGTGCAGATACAGCAGCAGTGGTGGTGGCAGATGTCGTCCTGGAGCATGTAGTGCAGGCAAGTGAGCTCTCAGGGGAACAGCCAGCATTATATGTGTGCTGCAGAGGCAGATACTGTCCCATGTGTCCAAAGTGATAGGTCCAAGTCGTTTGCATCTTCTGAATCTGGCCAATCCATGGAATTGCACCACTTACACACGCCCACAGCATCCTTCAAAAGTTCAACTTCATGACACCCATGAATTTGCAACATTGTTGTGGGTGACCAACTGAATTTACAGCATCAGACTCGTTCAAAATTTGAAAACGCGTCCGTTTCCAGGCCAGGCCATAGCCAATGGATGCGCACCGATCGGTCCATTGCTGTTCAACGCGTACCCAGGATACAACGCGTACCCGCACACATTGAATGCAATGGGCCGGCCGGGCACACCGATCGGTCCATTGCTGATCAACGCGTACCCAGGATACAACGCGTACCCGCACACATTGAATGCAATGGGCCGGGCACACCGATCGGTCCATTGCTGTTCAACGCGTACCCAGGATACAACGCGTACCCGCACACATTGAATGCAATGGGCCGGCCGGGCACACCGATCGGTCCATTGCTGTTCAACGCGTACCCAGGTTACAACGCGTACCCGCACACATTGAATGCAATGGGCCGGCCGGGCACACCGATCGGTCCATTGCTGTTCAACGCGTACCCAGGATACAACGCGTACCCGCACACATTGAATGCAATGGGCCGGCGGGGCACACCGATCGGTCCATTGCTGTTCAACGCGTACCCAGGTTACAACGCGTACCCGCACACATTGAATGCAATGGGCCGGCCGGGCACACCGATCGGTCCATTGCTGTTCAACGCGTACCCAGGATACAACGCGTACCCGCACACATTGAATACAATGGGCCAGGCGGGCACACCGATCGGTCCATTGCTGTTCAACGCGTACTGCAGGTTACAACGCGTACCAGCACACATTGAATGCAATGGCCAATGTGTGCGCACAGATCAGTCCATTGCTGTCCAACGCGTATTGTGAATACAACGCGTACCAGCACACATTGAATGCAATGGCCAATGTGTGCGCACAGATCAGTCCATTGCTGTCCAACGCGTATTGCGAATACAACGCGTACCAGCACACATTGAATGCAATGGCCAATGTGTGTGCACAGATCAGTCCATTGCTGTCCAACACGTATTGCGAATACAACGCGTACCAGCACACATTGAATGCAATGGCCAATGTGTGCGCACAGATCAGTCCATTGCTGTCCAACGCGTATTGCGAATACAACGCGTACCAGCACACATTGAATGCAATGGCCAATGTGTGCGCACCGATCGATCCATTGCTGTCCAACGCATCCCTGTACAAGTCACTGGCATATGTCACCATGCCTGTCACAGGTGAACATATGCCAGCCACATATACTTCCCACGGAGTAAGGGGCACACCTACAACACCACAGCCTGTCCAAACTGTATCCTAAGGCATGTAAGGCTGCATTACCTATTCCGTGTATGGGGGTGAACATGTTGTTCTGTGGGTGTCACTTGGGGGCAGCCACCCCCAGGCTGTGCACGTGTTCATGGGGACAGGATCCTTGGTGTTTCGTGTACATGACCACTGTGATGTGCAACTGTTCATATCTGAGCATGTGGCATGGTCACATTTCACGGTGGTGTATGTGGATGTCATGTCACATACCCCCTGTGTCCCATGTGGGACGGTATGTTTAACCCAGGGTGACCCATTGGCACAATAGTGGTGGTCCTCCACAGTCTGTGTGCATGTTGTGTTTACAATGTCTCTGATTTCATGTGCACAATGGGAGACAGTCTCCACATCCACGTTGTTTGTGCATGGACTTTGATGTTGTGCGTGTGTGTGTCACAGACGTCCATGTCTGTCCTGCCAAGGCAACAGGGACCACTACCAGTGGGGGTCATGGTTGTTTTGCTGTGGTGTATACATGATACACCATGTCATGCCAGTGTCCATGTGGCAATACAGGGTCCCTGGGAATCTACCTGTCGTTGAGCTGTGATGCCTGGGGCACATCTGTCCTCACATGTCACTGTGGGGTGTGTTTGTAACGTGGCAGCAGGAGATGGGAACTGTGACACGGCCTCATGATATCCAATGGCACAACCTGGGACTTATTGATGCCACTTGTTGAACTGTGATGTTAGATGTTGGCCATGTATGTGCCATACATGTCCTTACGGAACTGCACACATCATGTACTTGTGCCTCATAATGATGTATCATGTGATATTGAGTGTGTTCAATGCCACATATGTGGGGTGACTGACAATCTTTCTTTCTTCACCTATGCACTGCAGGGCACCAGCTGTCCATAGACCATTCCCTGACCTGGCAACGATGGTGGAACGTGACAGCATCCGACGGTACCGCTTCACCAGGCAGCTGATTGAGGATTTGGCAGTGCGCTTGGCACCACATTTGCAACCTGGCCGGCCGTACCCTACAGCGCTGACCCCCAAGGTGAAGGTGATGGCAGCCCTACACTTCTTTGCCACCGGTACCTTTCAACACACTCTGGCGACTGCTGGTGGGATGTCACAGACCATGTTCAGCCGTGTGCTCCGCGATGTTTTGGAGGCTATGTTGATATACCTGAACCAGTACATCTATTTCCCTAGACTCCAACAACTCACTGACGTGAAGAGTGACTTCTATGCCCTGGGGAGGATGCCGCATGTCATTGGCTCCATTGATAGGACACATGTGGCTTTGGTACCACCACAGGCCCAAGAGCAGGCATACAGGATCCGCAAACACTACCACTCGGTCAATGCACTGGTGGTCTGTCTTGCAGATATGAGCATCTCACACGTGTGTGCCCGTTTCCCCGGTTCTGCACACGATGCCTACGTGATGAGGAGTAGTCGCATCCCGAGGATGATGTCACAGATGCCGAACCAGCGTGCCTGGCTTGTTGGTGTGTACTGACTTTGTACCATTGTGTGTGTTCTGCAATGTAGTGTTCCACCCTCTTTTCCAACTCAGCTAATGTGCAATTGTCTGTATGTAGGTGACTCCGGATACCCCAACATGCCGTGGTTGCTGACGCCCCTCAGGAACCCTGTGACACCAGCCCAGATGCGCTACAATGAGGCACATGGTCGGACCAGGAGAGTGATTGAGCGGACATTTGGTCTCCTGAAGAGCCGCTTCCGCTGCCTGGACAAGACAGGAGGGTCCCTCCCATATGCCCCAGCAAAGGTCTGCAAGATTGTCATTGTCTGCTGCATGCTACACAACCTGACAGTGCGGAAGGAGTTGCCTCTCATCCTGGATGACGATGACCAACGTCCGCCACCTGTGGAGGATCCTAGCCTGGACCACGATGCCAGTGATGATGATGATGATGATGATGATGATGATGATGGTGATGTCCGCACACAGCTCATCACCAACTTCTTCAGCTGAATGTGAGTATCCAGAGATGTCATGTCAATGATGTGAGTTTGCATGATATGTGTTGGTGGTGCTCTGGTGCTGTTTGAGTGTGTCCATGGGCTACATGACTGTATGCGTGTAGTGATGTGTCCTTACAGGTAGTCTGTACTCCCCAACAGTGTTGACATGCTAACTTTGTTCTGGGTGGGTATCTTGTGACATGTATTGGGCATGAGTATTGCAGTTCTGTCCTGTTCTTCAGTGCTTTTGACTGTGTGTCATTTCTGTCCTTCACAGGGTACTTTCAGAGTCGTTTGGTCAACTGTGATCCCCGACACCGTGATTCGACTTCCAGGGTGGTAGCTGTCGTGTCCCTACAGGTGATGTGCGCCACACCCATGGACTTCCTTCCTTCTACACTTGTTGACTGTGTGCCCGCTGCCAGGTGGGATTACCTTGCATCTGTAGTGGTTACAACATGTTGCAAATGTGTAATAAACCTGTGCTTCACTTTGTGATGTGCGTTGTCTGTGGTCACACATTTGACTGACATTTGCTTACTGCACCAGTGGGCTAGTTGACTAAGACTGTGAATAGGTGTTGTGTCTGTGCATTGCACCGTATTTCCTGGCAACATCAGTGTAGGCAATGAGTCAGATGGCCTAGGTGTGTATTTGTTGTGTAGCCCTGGTGGTGTGTCTCCCTCATATGTGTCACATTGCCATGACTCACATGCCTGTGTTGTACTTGCTGTAGCAGTTAGCATGCACAGTGTAATTTCGCTGGTCATCATCTCCATGACAGAAACCACGTTGGAATCACGACAGAGGCAGGTATGGTGTGTTAGTGTGTTTATTGTCATACATGTGTGTGAACAGTGCACAGGATGGTGAGTGCTGTACATTTTGATTGCAATCCAAAGTTCCTAGATGAATTTGAAGTCCTGGTAGCAGAAATGTCCTGTATCAAGTCCACAGTCATCTGAGACATTGGTCCAACTTGTACTCCCCATGTCATGTGGGGGAGTTGTGTTGCAGTCAACAGGGTGAACAGTTTGCGCACAAAGGTGATTATCCAGAACAGGTGTTGGCTTCCTGGGGGTTGTGCATGGCCATCAGCCTCTAAGTTGTCCTTCCTCGGACGACCCCTCTTCTTTGGGGGGACCCTCAAGTGCAAGCTGCTGCGGTGCAGGGGACTCTCCGCCAGAGTCATCCTGCCTCCCTGTGGCAGTTGCAGTTGTTTCAGCAGCAGATGTTGTGGGCACACAGGGAGGTGTTGACTGGTTGCTGCTCATCTGGCGGAGGCATTGTAATATGTCCCTATGCACCGCCGTCATCTCTTGCAGTGTGTCCCACTTGGACTCCATGCGGGACATGTGTGAGTCCAAGCGGGCATGATGGGCAGCCTGCTGCTGTTTAATGTCCCTGAGGAGCCCCACTACCTGGCTGAGCTCTCCGGTGCTGGGCTGGTACGCATCGGCTATGCGTGCCAGTTGTGGGTCATCATGCAGTCCAGACCCCTCTGCGATCAGCGACCTATGTCTCCCACCCCTCCCACCACCCCTGGCGACACGTGCAGTACCTGAGGTGGCACGCACAGGTGACCCTGGGCCCCCTTGGGGGTTGTTGGTGGTGTTGGTGTCCATGGCCCCACGTTGGTCCAGGGTCCCTGTGCTGGTGGTGGTGGTGCTCCTTGGTCTGTCCATGTCGGCAGGGGTGGTATGTGTGTTGACAGTCGTTGGAGGGGTGGGTGCAGGGGGTGCAGCTGGTGGTCCTGCTGGTGCTGCATGATGACTTGCTCCGGAGGTGCCAGGTGGGTCTTCTTCATCCGAGGAGGGCAGAGGCTGTTCCACACCAATGAGCTCCGTATCCTCTTGAGCCTGGGACGGGGACTCCTCAGCGTCTGCTACTGTGTCCCCATCATCACCTGTTTTTGGGAGACACACACAATGTATGTTATGTTTCTGCAGGCATCAATGGTTGACACACCTGACAGTTGTGACTGTGCCTCTGGATGCGGGCCTGTACATTGCATTGTCCTAAGTTGTCACAGTCAGGGGTTGATATTGGTGTAGCACATTGTCCTGCATTATTTGGGCATTTCTATGTGAATGTTGGGGTGTGTACATGGTCTGCATTGGTTGTATTTGGTTGACATCCGGTCCTCCTTCCCACCCAGCCAGATATTCCACCATGGAACGTGCTCCCATTGCAGGGAGTGCAAGTTGTCTTTCAGGATGTCAGTCAGTGGTGTCCTGCTGTTGGTTGGTGCACAGTTGCCAGCAGGGCCTTGTGCTCCCCACAGCAGTAGCCAGTGTCAGCCATCTTGTGAGTTGTTTTCCACTCCCTGTGATGTGTGCATGGTTCAGGGTGGTGTTGATGGGACAGTTGTGGGGGTGACCAATATCTGTGACTACCACTCCCATCATGCTATTGCCTCCACCCCCTTCCCAGCATGCCCATGCTTCCTTCCCTTTGACTCTGCTTCCCTGTGGGGTTGTGTGCCTGTGCTGACAAGATGGCTGACAGTGTTATCCTGGGGTTAGTTTTGCTACAAGTCCCATGTGTGTCCCTGTGCTTCACTCAGCATGACCCAGGGTTGTGGTTCTTTGTGGGATATTTGATTGGAGTGTGAGGCAATGCATTCTCCCAGGTGAGTTTTGTGGAGTTTGTGTTAGGGGTGTGTGTGAGAAACGCTGCTGGTAACTATGGTCAGGGCTGTGAGTCCTCCTTCCCACCCAGCCAGATATCCCACCATGGAACGTGCTTCCATTGCAGGGAGTGCAAGTTGTCTTTCAGGATGTCAGTCACTGGTTTCCTGCTGTTGGTTGGTGCACAGTTGCCAGCAGGGCCTTGTGCTCCCCACAGCAGTAGCCAGTGTCAGCCATCTTGTCAGTTGTTTTCCACTCCCTGTGATGTGCGCATGGTTCAGGGTGGTGTTGATGGGACAGTTGTGGGGGTGACCAATATCTGTGACTACCACTCCCATCATGCTATTGCCTCCACCCCACTTCCCAGCATGCCCATACTTACTTGCTTTTGGGTGGACTTCACTGTGTGTGAGTGTGAGAGCAATGGCAAGATGGCTGACAGTGGTGTCCTACTGTTAGTTGGTGGCCAGTTCCCAGCATGGCCTTGTGCTCCCCACATCAGAGCACCAGTGTCAGACATCTTTGATGGGGCTTTCCACTCTCTGTGGGGTGTGCATGCTTGAGTGTGAGCTTGCTGGGCCATGTGGGTGGGGGATGTTGAGCTGTGACTACCACTCCCATCATGCTATAGCCTCCACCCCATTTCCCAGCATGCCCATACTTACTTGCTTTTGGGTGGACTTCACTGTGTGTGAGTGTGAGAGCAATGGCAAGATGGCTGACAGTGGTGTCCTACTGTTAGTTGGTGGCCAGTTCCCAGCATGGCCTTGTGCTCCCCACAACAGAGCACCAGTGTCAGACATCTTTGATGGGGCTTTCCACTCTCTGTGGGGTGTGCATGCTTGAGTGTGAGCTTGCTGGGCCATGTGGGTGGGGGATGTTGATCTGTGACTACCACTCCCATCATGCTATTGCCTCCACCCCACTTCCCAGCATGCCCATACTTACTTGCTTTTGGGTGGACTTCACTGTGTGTGAGTGTGAGAGCAATGGCAAGATGGCTGACAGTGGTGTCCTGCTGTTAGTTGGTGGCCAGTTCCCAGCATGGCCTTGTGCTCCCCACAACAGAGCACCAGTGTCAGACATCTTTGATGGGGCTTTCCACTCTCTGTGGGGTGTGCATGCTTGAGTGTGAGCTTGCTGGGCCATGTGGGTGGGGGATGTTGAGCTGTGACTACCACTCCCATCATGCTATTGCCTCCACCCCACTTCCCAGCATGCCCATACTTACTTGCTTTTGGGTGGACTTCACTGTGTGTGAGTGTGAGAGCAATGGCAAGATGGCTGACAGTGGTGTCCTACTGTTAGTTGGTGGCCAGTTCCCAGCATGGCCTTGTGCTCCCCACAACAGAGCACCAGTGTCAGACATCTTTGATGGGGCTTTCCACTCTCTGTGGGGTGTGCATGCTTGAGTGTGAGCTTGCTGGGCCATGTGGGTGGGGGATGTTGAGCTGTGACTACCACTCCCATCATGCTATTGCCTCCACCCCACTTCCCAGCATGCCCATACTTACTTGCTTTTGGGTGGACTTCACTGTGTGTGAGTGTGAGAGCAATGGCAAGATGGCTGACAGTGGTGTCCTGCTGTTAGTTGGTGGCCAGTTCCCAGCATGGCCTTGTGCTCCCACAACAGAGCACCAGTGTCAGACATCTTTGATGGGGCTTTCCACTCTCTGTGGGGTGTGCATGCTTGAGTGTGAGCTTGCTGGGCCATGTGGGTGGGGGATGTTGAGCTGTGACTACCACTCCCATCATGCTATTGCCTCCACCCCCCTTCCCAGCATGCCCATGCTTCCTTCCCTTTGACTCTGCTTCCCTGTGGGGTTGTGTGCCTGTGCTGACAAGATGGCTGACAGTGTTATCCTGGGGTTAGTTTTGCTACAAGTCCCATGTGTGTCCCTGTGCTTCACTCAGCATGACCCAGGGTTGTGGTTCTTTGTGGGATATTTGATTGGAGTGTGAGGCAATGCATTCTCCCAGGTGAGTTATGTGGAGTTTGTGTTAGGGGGTGTGTGGGTGGAGCTGCTGGTGACTATGGTCAGGGCTGTGAGTCCTCCTTCCCACCCAGCCAGATATCCCACCATGGAACGTGCTTCCATTGCAGGGAGTGCAAGTTGTCTTTCAGGATGTCAGTCAGTGGTGTCCTGCTGTTGGTTGGTGCACAGTTGCCAGCAGGGCCTTGTGCTTCCCACAGCAGTAGCCAGTGTCAGTCATCTTGTCAGTTGTTTTCCACTCCCTGTGATGTGCGCATGGTTCAGGGTGGTGTTGATGGGACAGTTGTGGGGGTGACCAATATCTGTGACTACCACTCCCATGATGCTATTGGCTACACTGACTTGCCCAGCATACACAGTATTCCTTCCTTTCAGTGGGCTTCACTGTGTGGTGGTGTTGTAGTGGTGGCTACATGTCTGGATGTGTTTGTTAGTTATATTTGTGCCACTGCCCAGCTGTAGTTGTAGTTGTGTTTGTACATGTGATGACACAGTTACATGTCACTATGAGATGGCATGTGTTGTGTTTATCTGACTGACATACACATTTTGGGATGGTTCTGTTCTGGTTGGTGTGTATTTGCTAAGGGTGCATGGTTTGACTCTCCCCTTGACAGTGATGTGTGTGTATTGTGGCACAATATTGTGTACATTTGTTGTGTACTCACCAGGCTCTGGGATGTTTTCTAGTCCATATACGCTCACTGGTGGTAGGATGGCCCGCACCTTCTCCTCCCAGGGCCTGAGGTATACTGGCTTGGCAGGAGGGCCGCTGCCGGTGTGTTGGCTCAAGAGGTAGTCCTTCTTCAACAGCTCCCTGACCCTCCTGCGCACGTCATACCACCTGTTCTGGATGTCTATCTTTGTACGCAAACATGGTGATTGTGTGTTCACCCTGTCGACGATCCTCTCCCACATCTTGGTTTTCTGCGACATGGGTGTCTGTTGGACCAGTGTACCAAACAGCTGTGGCTCTACCCTGAGGATCTCATCTACCAGGACTTCCAATTCACTATCTAGGAACTTATGATTCTTCTTTGGGGGCATGGTGATGGGTGGTGATGGTGAGTGATGTGTGTGTTGGTGTGCAGGTGAAGGTGTGTGAGTGTGTGTTTTGCTGGGTGTATGTGAGGTTGGTATTTGTTGGGGTGCTGATGGTGTGTGGCTTGTGTGATGGATGAGCTGTGGGTGTGTGGTTGCTGTCTGTTGAGTGCTGGCAGGTAATTTGAATTTGCAAAGGATCATGGTAGGGATTTGTGTCCTTTATATGGGTGGAGTTGTGGGTGTGTCTTTGTTCCCTGCCCCCCCAGTATTTATTTGCTTTGTAATTGCTTGTTTGGCCTTTTTTTGTGTATTTTCCCTTTGTACTTTTTGTGCATGTAGGAGACGTTCTTGTGACTGAGTCGGACCCTGCAGTTGTCTCGTACGGGCTTCTCCGATTCGTTCACGCTGTGTTTGTGCTGTTTTCTATGCTGCGTACGCGTCGGTCGCGGTGTTTTGGGTTGCTTCGGCTCGCAGTTTTGTATGCGTGTCGGTCGTACGGCTTGTCCTCCGTGCGACTCGGTCGTGTTTTCCACGCGTTGCATCGTACTTGGCGGGTAGGAATTTGCGGGTACTTTTCGTTCGGGATTGTTCCGGGTGCGTGTCGGTCGGTTCGATTCGCGTGTTTTTCCGGCCGGATTGCTGTTTTCCGCGCGGCTCGGTCGTTCGGCTTGTGTTCCGTACGAGTCGGTCGGGTTTTGCACGCTTCTCATCGTACTTTGCGGGTCGGGCTGCACCGGTACGTGTTGGTCGGAATTTATTCCTGCTCCGAGTCGGTCGGTACGTTTTCCGGCCCGAATCGGAATCGACCCCTATATGTATTACTTATAATTTTAAACATTTTAAAATAATTTTAACTATGTTTTTTTTAATTATATGTATTATTTACTTTATTTTATATTATTTTTTATACATTAAAAAAAATGATATTTCTAACAACGATATTTTTACCAACGATATTTTTTTATCGATATTTTTGTACTTACCATTATGTAGATAGGACTTCGATATTCTTGCGTCGATATTCTTGCATCGATATTTTTGTAGCTCGATATTCTGACTGTCGATATTCTGTCAGTGATCTGGCCTTCCTAGAAAGTTAAATATGCTAATTGGGGACTAGCCAACTTTACCAAGTTTTAGGGGTCAGAGAATACATCTTGGAAACTGGTCAACAGTACCCGACAATGAACATTTAAAAACCAGCAATTCCAGACAGCAAATGATAGTATGAACATGGAAAAAGATGGATTTTGTGACAGTTTCTTCATAGTTTCTTCACAAATCCATCAATTTATCCACGCATTGATTCATTTGTGTTTTCACCCACTCAGCAATCAACAGTACCAAACACCCAAGCTCAACAACCAATGAAGAGGCTCTTGCAGTTATCTGCCACACATATTGGCTTTGTTGCTAGTTTTTGACAGGTGAGCGAGTGTTTCCGTTACTGTATGACTGTTAGTCTGTGAGGGGTGTGTAAGTGTGTTGGGTAGAGTTTGACAGGTCGGTTGATTGATTGATCAATTAATTGATTGAATGATTGACTGATTCCACCCTGAACACATCCTTTTCAGGCTTTGCCTCAAAAGTTTGAAATGGCATCTCTTTTAGACAGGAATCATTGTGCAGATCTTTAAAAAAAAACTAAAAACTTCCTACTTCTGAAAGAGCTGTAAACTACATGATCAACTCCTCTATACTTCTACAACACCTACCTTAATAACAACAAGCTCTACTGTCAAGGCCAATGAAATTCTTCCAATGACAAAATACATCAACGTCTTTGCTGATTGTTCCCCTGCTTGCACATGCCTGTTAGCCCCCCACCCTAACGCTGCTGTAAAGTACCAAATTTGCCTGATGTTTTCTTCATTCTTTTGTCCCTCCATATTCTGGTAATAATTGAAATTCCAAATTTGTTTACTGCATCATGTTCTTTTCTACCTTCCTCAAAAGTCTCCAACATACTCTTTGAACACGTCCACACTATAGAAAAAGGTGACATAAATAAATATATAATTGAATAAATAAATAAATGTGGCAGAGCAAAGATTACAGAGCAGATCATGCTGCATTGTACCAGGTGTGATGCTGCTGCAACACTCTTCAAAATGTGCTATTGCTGTTTTGTTTTTCAGCTGTGACCAAACTAAAGCTGTTGGAGCATAAGCTCGCTTTGTCTAGTTCA
This sequence comes from Calotriton arnoldi, assembly GCA_963921515.1. Lineage (NCBI taxonomy): Eukaryota > Metazoa > Chordata > Amphibia > Caudata > Salamandridae > Calotriton > Calotriton arnoldi. The sequence goes on from CAWUFW010000666.1 coordinate 1,094,849, forward strand.
GTGGGCAACAGCAATGCATCTCCAGTCCAGTTGCTGCTGGAGTGTGGTAATTGGTTCGGGGGGACCAATGACAATCATTAGTTACTGTGCTCATACTGTAACACTTGTAATCTTTTACATCTTGTGTTCTGGGGCCACCTTATCATTGCAAACACAAGGAGATGATGGACGGAGTGCTGAAACTTTTCAGACACTCACCCCCAGTCACAGATCTGGGTTGAATCCATCATCGTCCTTTAGCTCACATCGCCACCCCAGTTCAGACACAGCTATATGCAAATCAGTCTTGACCCTGTGCCCCATGGGAACAGTCCAGCCGAACTGCCAAGCCATGTCTTCCCTGGACCGGAAACAAGCATCCTGGGACCGGTTTCGGGCTAACAGTCCTCATCAGCCAGGCTAGATGAATCCAGTGGCAAAGTGAGCAAGGGACCAACGTCTGGGCAAACCCTGCCATCTGAGCGCTAAGCACACCTCTTTTGCACTTGGCCATAAGGTAGCAAGGCAGAGCAGTCCATTGCTTACTCAGGGAGGTGGCATGGATTAGAAACTCAGGACACTGCAAAGAACACAGTAGCACTTATTAAATGAATAGGAAGCAAGTGCCTTTGATGTTTAAACTTAAAAGGGTCTTTAATTAAGACACAACCAATACTAAGCATGAAATTACAAATGCACCCAATGAAACCCATGCAGGCGCCCCACCTGAACTTCAGATCTGTGTAAGAATGTCTCTCAGTACAAGGAATGAGAAGCCCCTATGGTATTTGTCAAAGAGTTCACAATGTAAAATCCATTCACACTGTATCTGTCACAAATCCCACAATGTAAAACCTCTTCCGGTTGTATTTGTTCCAGGGCTCACAATGTAAAACCCCTTTATATTGAAGTTGTCAGCGAATTTACAGTGTAAAACCCATTCCTATTGCATTTGTGAGACTTCACAATGTGAACTGTCTTCCTACTGTCTCTGTCACTAGTCTACACCATGCAAAGCCCCTTCCTACAAAGGGTCTGCATTAACAATGTCTATATCAGTTGTAAACAAAGCAGGCTAACACAACTGCTACCGAATCAAGTGCCACCGGAAAAAAACAAAGAAAGGGGCGGGGCCAAAGCCATGGACCACATTTCTATGGGACTCAAACTGAACATCAAGTACACCTCATTAGCATTTGCAACTCATGATAGTGAGGCAGTGCAGTCTCAGGCTTACTGAAGGTGGTGGTGGTGGTTAAACACTCAGAACTCCACAAACCAAACACTGGTCAGCGATTTTATTTAATTTTTTCGGGGTTTTATATAACCCGAACTCGACGCGAAGGTATCAGGGCGCTTTACATGAGCACCAGTTGGTTTACAGACGGACACATTCATTTTGTTAGGCACTGTGAGATTAAGTGATTTGCCCAGAATCACAGGATGTTGAGCTGACGCCGAGATTCGAACCTTGTTCCCCACAAGATACATTTACACATGTACTCAATGAAAACCAGGTATCTCTAGCCACTCCTAACTAGAGGATTTTTATAACAAGGTCTCTCAGTGTTAAGCAATGTAGAGACCCTTCAAAGCATCTTTCTTATGAAGTTCACAATGGACAACCCTTTTCTATTGTATTATCACAGAGTTCACAATCGAGAACTCCTTCCTATTGTCTTTGCCAGAGACATCACAAGGTGAAAGCCCACTGCACTGTGGGGCATATTCTCAAGGAACTATCGCCGAGTTAACGGCACTTTATCTCAGCCAAAGTCGCGATAAAATTATCGCCCCATTCACAAGCTGGTGCAAACAGCCGATATCACCAGTTTACCTGGGATAGCACCCGCAAAAAACATCGCCACAGATGAGCCCGGCAACTATCGCTAATGAGATACAGAGTAGGCGTTCCCGAGCAAAAAGCCGCAACAACACCACAGCGCAACATTCTCAACGACCAGCCAGATCGGCGATAAGAACACAAAACAGGCGATACGGCGCGTTAGCAGCAGGAAATTAACACCTGCTCTGACCTGGTGCAAAGTCGGACGACAACCTCACCAGAAAAGGGAGCCCAGCCGACAGCCACACCTGAAGAACAACAGATGCCATGGAGCTACTCATCATGCAGCTCGGAGCCCCAATAGGGCCACAACACCCACCGCCACCACCCCCAGGCCCGCCACCCCCCCCGGACCACCACAGAGGCAGCGCAGACAAAGACAGCGGACCTTCAGGAAACGCACCAGCCTCACAGACTTAACCCCAGAGAATGTCATTGCCCACTACAGACTCAAAAGGCCAACCATCCTCCCATCCTGAACATCATTGCCCACAGGCTGACGGTACCAACACAGCGGACAACCAACATCCCACCTCAGACAAAGCTGCTGGCTGTGCAGCACCTGTTGGCCTCTGGGACATTCCAACCAACAACCGCCAGAGTCGGAGGAGTCTCACAGCCAGCCCTATCCAAGTTCCTCAAACCTGTCCTGGATGCCATCATCAGCTTGGTACCCCAGTACCTATACTTCCTCCACACTGCGCAGGAACAGCTGGAGACCAAGCAAGGCTTCTACGCCATAGCTGGCTTCCCGCATGTGTTGGGGGCAATTGACTGCACACATGTCCTACTTGTGCCCCCTGCCGACACTGCACACAATTACCGCAACAGGAAGCACACGCATTCCATCAATTTGCAGGCAATAGTGGACCACCGGGGACTTTTCACCAATGTCGTCGCCAATTACCCAGGCAGTGTGCATGATTCATACATCTTCCGACAGTCCATCATCAACCGGTGCTTCCAGGATGGCACCTACGGAAATGAAGTGCTCGTTGGTAAGTACCAAATGAACACACCCCACACCTCAACTCCACAATCATGCAACTCACAACTCTAGGAATGCACACGTTGCAAACTCACATACAACATGCCCACCCACCATACACGACAGCACAATGTACTGCGGTAACCTGAGCTAGTCATGTACATGAGCCATCAACGGCATGGCACCTCAGCCACACAATAGCAGTATGTGGGGAGAGGTGGGAACCAGGCATGTTTGAAGGAGGCAAGTGATCCATGAATGCGAATGCACACAATGCCAAGTGTGGCATGGAAGTGCTGGACAGACTGCAGTATGCAGACCACAGACATATCCATGTCGACATATACTGCTGGTGGTGGTAGTGTTGTGGACAGTGGGCGCAACCATGTCACCCCAGCAAGTGGGGAAGATCTCGGAAATGTAGCTTGTTATGTCCCCCCTGTAAGGGTGTGCGGAGTGGGCTTGCCCGGCGTATGCCAGGCTAGCGTAGGGGTGTGAATAAAAAGCACGTAGCCCTGGGCGTGGCTCTCTTCCGGAGTGGCCAACGTGGCTGCCAGGGCGGTGCCTCTCACCCCACCACGAGGCCGACGCCGTGTGCGGCGGTGCATGCGATCCTGTGCGCCTGCCACAGCCCGGGCTGCTGGTCCCTGAACCAGTCTCGTCTGCCCCAGCGCATCCAGGCCTCACTGCTCACCTGCCGACACCGGCGTGTCTCCAAGAGGGCCCACCACGTGCCGGTGCTAGCTCAAAGCCAGAGGCCCGCGACCTTGGCAGCCTCCTCAGACCATCACGGCCTCCGCAAGCAAGGCCCGCAGTACTCCTTTCACTTGACGTACTCCACCGGCATACACAGCGGTCAAGTAGGTCACACATTTGGAACGGAGTCTTGATTACACAATGGCAGAGTACATATTTATGGCATCGTTTAAATCCCTATACTCCCTTCGATGTGGTTCCACCAACTCTGTGCATAGCATTCCGACCACACGTGTCTGTGGGCCCTTGCGGACTTCTGCCTTCGGCCTACACAGCGGTCCAGCAGGCCTCACACCAATCCAATACAGTCCGTAACAGGCAGGACACGGCATCGTCGCAGGGTGCACACCCGCTCAGCTCTGGTGCCTCCACCTCCGTCAACCATGAATCTTCTCCACATGCCATTTCAACGCCGTGTGTTAGAGATCCAGGAGGAGCTGGCTGCACAGCGGTTGCCCCGTGCTGACCGCTGCCTCCGGCACACACTGCGGTCAAGTAGGACACACAATTGGAACTGAGTCTTGATCTGTTCATTGCAGAGTTTATATCATTGTACAGGCCTCATCGCAGACTGCATCCCCTTCCAGCTCTGGGGCCACTGACTCTGTGCCACGGGAGTCATGGACACTCTCTGGTTGAACGTTGGTGGCGTCTGAGTCTATGGCCTGGGGGTTGTCTTCATCATCATGTAGCTGATACTGACATTGTGGGAAAAAGGAGACTGTAGCATTCAACTCCTCCATATTGCATGTTTCTGCTTGCTTCTGACCTCTGCATCATGCCCTGGATGGACACCTTCCACTCCACTGTCCCCCGTAACACTCCGCGACATTCTCCTTGGACATCAACGAGGACCCGCTCAGCTCTCGTGGCCCTACCTCAGTGCATCGCAAGTCACCGTCCCGTGGCGGTGTGCCTGTGCCGGCCGCTGAGCATCCGGGGCCACCGACTCTGTGCAGCTCAAGTCATGGACCCTTGCTGTTTGTACTTTGAACTCCTGATTGTCTGATCACTGTTGTAGTTGTTGCCGGCACCAACCAACCCCTGAGGGGTGGCTTACACTACCCAACACCCATCCAGCCCAGGCGTCACTGGACGTGTGACCCTGGCAAGAAAAGGTGCCGGGCGCACGTGTCCGTAGCCAGTTCCACAAATTATCTCAGTGTGTCCGTGTGGTCATTCTGTATGCATGTGGGCCCCGGGCCATACCACATTACATTGTGCTGTGTACAGCATGCGCAACCTTGTCACCTCAGGCAGTGGGGTGGACCTGGGACATGTATCTGTGTCGGACCCCCCTGTGAGCATGAGGGAGTGGACCGGCGTACGGCAGTACGGCGTAGGGGTGTGGTCATTCAACACATGGCTCTGGGCGTGGTTAAGTTTAGGCCTTGCCAAGGCAGTAATAATGCGTGTGTCTCAGGTGTAGTGTCGGCGCCACCCGTCACGCAATATACAATGTTGCTATGTAGCATGCCCCCGGAGTACGGGCTCGGCCGAGGGGTAAATGAGGGTGCGCAAGCCCGCTCGGGGTCAGGGATCAGACATGCCAACTGTTGTGTATGTCGCTATTTCCGCAGCATAAGCCAAAGGTCTACCCTCAACCGCATGGCGAGTTCAGCCAGGCATGAACTCTACATCTGTGTCCGCCCTGTCCTTACCATAGGCCTACACACACGTGTCCATCCACCTTCAGCGCACGACATCACTGTGTCGTTGTCAGGCTTGTGGACATGCGCAGACAGGCATGACAATAGTGTGCCGTAGGGGTGCAAGTGATGCAACCGCGCTGCGCACACTAGTGAATGGGCTCGGGGGAGGGAGGAGCAGCAGTGAGGCTACGTAATACACATTGATGCCGCTCATTTGCAACAAGCAGTACATGTCATGCAGGAATCACAAAGTCACACATATCACACACCAATGAACCACTGAGCCTGCCAACACATCATGCAGAACCAACTATTGACTCATGTTTTTCTGCACTGTCACAGGTGACCAAGGATATGCACTCTGCGCTTGGATGATGACACCCCTCCGAGCCCCGAACACACAGGCCCAGAGGCAGTACAATGCAGCCCACAAATGCACCAGGGGCATCGTGGAACGCACATTTGGCGTGTTGAAGTCACGTTTCAGGTGCCTGGACGTCATAGGTGGGAGGCTCCTGTACAGCCCAGACATCGTGTGCAAGATGATCGTTGCATGTTGTGTGTTGCACAACATATGTGTACGCAGCAAGGCCCCATGGATACAAGTGCCAGATGCACCGGACGATGAGGATGAGGCAGGTGGACCACACCCCACTGCAGCCGCAGCAGGACTTGCCCGTAGGAACACCATCATTGACAATTTCTTCACATGAGCACGTCACATTGTGACAGTACTTGGCAATCATGGGACAGTACAAAATGACCACAGGCATAGCAAGTGCTAATAAATGCATTCAAAATACACATTCCCTGAGTACATGTCACTCATCTGTACAGGCACATAAATCAGACAAGTGTGAGTGCGACATGTATTGCTGACAATTTTATGATTTGTTCATGGATGGTGGGTGTGTCACCTCTGTGCAGAGGGGCTGTTTAGGGTGTCACGTATTCGGACTGCCAGTTCTGTGTGTCGCAGTTAGTAGGGAATCCCACTCTTCAGCGTTTCACATGTGTCCAAAATCATTCCATTTTGGCTGCCATTTGTGTCCTACAGGTGACAACAGGGCTCCTTTTGAGGTCAGATATGTACCACCATGATGCAGGGATGCCCCCTGTGGCTCAAGTACCACAACATGGGCAACATGTACGTAAGCGGGAGTCACTGCCCCTACATTCGTCCACGCTTTCATGGTGGATTGATCATGGTCATGACACGTCTGTGTGCAGGAGGGGTTGCTTGTCCCTCTGCAATGTGAAGGGGAGATGCGGTTTCAATGTGTGTTCCATGCATGTTTCAGCATTGGCGCAGTTTACATGCAGACTGCATGTCAATGTACATTGTGACTGTGAGGAGATGCCTATTTGATGCAGGACAATGGTCATTTGTTCTACGTCACGGATGTGTGGTTGTGCTCGTACATTGTCATCTCACCGTTTTTTTACTCTGCTTTTATGGTGCATTTTCCCGCATGACGCGTGGGAATTGCATGCCTATCACTGGTTATCGCTGATTTTTGTATCGCGATTGGCATCATCGCTACTATTTTTGCGTTTGTGTTTCGCGTTTTTTCGGCGTCGCGTTGATTTTAACACGTTCATTTGACGCGTTATCGTGAGACTATCGCATGGGGCCGCCGTGTTGTGAATACTACATTAACACGGAGTTCTTTTCCCGCGATAGACTGCAATGTGAAGGGTTGCGTTAAGGTAATTTTGCGGTAGTTATCACAAGTTCTTGAGAATATGCCCCTGTATGTTTTAGGGTGTTACACTGTGAAATGCCTTTCCTAAGTGTATTTGAGGTAGGGTCTTCATTAACCATGTTTCTATCGCCAATGGAACTACTTTATAGGTAGGCTACCACAACTACTGTCCAATCAGACTGCTTAAAAATGAAGACCAACAAGGGGCAGAACTAAAAACCCTGTCTCATTATTTCTTTTTAATTATTTTTATTTGTGATTACTTCAGCCCTGGTATCCGGGAAAAGCGATTTCTAGCCATACCTAAAACCACACAATAGCAATAAGTTGACAAAAGCTGTAGATTTGAAAATAAAAACAAGCATCAAATTCCTGTGGAAAAACACACATTATCTCCACATTCCTGTACATTTCTTGAGAGTGAAAAGCAGCACAAATTAATGCATGGTCAATTATGCCAAAGCAGGAGTTTTTCACTATGGCCCTTATAATGAATTTTGGTATTTCACCCTGAGTGATAACTCTGGATTAAATTCCACATCTTGCAATTCAGAGTCTCTCGGGCCTGGAACTTTCAGGTCCACGAAATGTAAACCTGAGCACTGTAGTCCTGGCGACATCAGGCCTGTCTGTACTGCTGCAGGTGCCCGGGCTGTGGGCAGCAACCATTGCCCGCACCCTGCAGCAGTACGGTGGGGCGGGAGCAAAGAACGCCCCCCCCCGTACTGGAACAAGCCTGTCCTGCAGCCCTGTACCTCCTCGACAACCCCCCTCCATCAACTAACCTCCTTTTTGCTCAGAAAAGGTGAAAATTACAACAGTTTTCCCCTGAAATTGGGGAAAATCCAGTGGCGTAGCTAGGGGGACGGACTTTTGGGGGCGGCGGAGAGTGCAATGTAAGTTTTCTTTTTTTTTATGTTATTCTCCCACGTCGTCCGTTAACTCCCCCCCCACTCGTCGTCTGTCGCCTCCACCCCCCTCGCTCTTACCTGCACCGGCCATAACTGGGCAGCAAACTCAGGGATCGCCCCGGGCGGCAAAAGCTCTAGCGGCGCCACTGGGAATATCGCCCACAAATGCACCCAGTATTGCACTTTAAAATAATAATATATAACACTGGAGAATGTGCTTGTTCGCTGATGCTACAGCCATAAGCATCACAGAAGCCTGCAGCACAGCAGTCTCACCTTTCCAATGTAGTACAAATGGCCTCAACCCTGTCACTATAGCAATAGTTTTCCCTTTCTCAGCTCACCAGAGCAACAGCCAACCGCCCACTGCTCTTTAAGAACTTGAAAAGATGTACTTGTCCCCTTTTGTTTCATGCCACAACCTCCAACTCGTCCACATGCCTGTCACGTTGTTCTTTTGGCTCTATTGTAATTTTGCATCACATGCTGCTCTCTGAGAGCATAAAACGCTGTTAAGTACCTCTTTGTGACTCATACTAAGCATCAGCCAACGGTGGCCAAACAGCTGTCACGGGGATGATATATTCCATGGATATTAATCAAAATTTAGATCCATAGGAGCCGACACATCTTGCGCCAGTGACAAAACATTTTTTGACAGGCGCTATAGCATGCCCTCTGTGGTGCTCGGTGTAAACACCTTTCACTGCCGAATTATGAAAAACAATTTAAAGAGATGGCAATGTGTGACAATAATATTTGTGCATGTTTGTTGTGTTGCATTTTGTTGACGTGGTGGTGTCTTATGCTGTTTTTTTATGCTGCTTTGTGCTGCATTTTTAGGTTGTGTTCTTGCTGCATTGTACTGTGTTTGCTGTGTTGCATTCGGTTTTGACTGTTTTGATCCACTGTGCCTGTTATATTTTCATTATGTTGTTGTTTCCTTTGTTATATTATAGTGGCTTGTGTTCTATTAAGGACTTTAGAGATGTGAAGAAATGCTGCTGCATTTACATTCACAAGCAGTACATTCCTTTTAAGTTCTAGTGATAAACAACCACGTGATACTGTCTCAGGCAGTAAAATATCTCTACTGCAGCTCTTCAACTATTTAAGACACCAGTCAGCCTATAACTGCAGTAAGGGCCTGCCTGAAATCAGCACTTTGTGTTCTCACTTTATGTCATACGCCCAGAAAGTTGCTAATATTTCTGTCTAGACTTGCAGAATTTGGGCCTCGTTTTCCAGAGAACTGGCCCTTTTTTGTTGGGTCCAGTGAGGGCTGTAGATGGTGTTTGCTTTGGCTACTGCTGAGAATGCTCAGAATGGATCAGTCAATGTACAAAACAGCAACTCAATGATGCAGCACTAAAACACAATAGCACAAAAAGCAACACACCACCACCACAACAAAATGCAAAATACCACATTTGCATAAACATTCTGGCCAATATTAACATCTCTACAAATCTATTTTCATAATGCATGGTAAATGGTTTTTGCACCATGAAGTGCTCAAAAGGCGAGTCCAAATCTAAGCACTGGAATTAAAACATTTTTGTCAAACTCATGTTTTGCAGGAGAACGAGAATATATATTTATTTACTGTCCAATCACTTTTCATAGATAAGTTCTGAGGTGCGGAGGGATACCTCAAATATGAAATCACTCTGGGAAATTATGAATAATGTCAGTGATGACTAGATATTTGTTTTCCTACATACCAATTACCTGATTTATTTTGTATACCTTTGAAATAACGTGAAGCAAAGAAGATGAAAAACATTTGTGCTGGAATCTCCCCTCAAATAGGATATTCGACGATAATGAATAATGAATAAAAGGCATTTATATAGCGCGCAGCTACTCAGAGTGTCCCGAAACATCAAAAGGCCTAGAGTGCAACCACCTACACAACCTCAAAACAGATGAGAAGGGGAAAAAAAAAAAGAAGCAGCTAAGGGAAGATGAATTATTGATTAAAGATCAAAGTTTTAAAGAGCTTCCTAAAAGTTGCTAACTCCGTCACCGCTCTCAACGATGCAGGAAGCGCATTCCAGGCTGGCGCACCGAGGAACCTAAACGAGGTGCCGCCTGAGCGGGCATGAAATATTCTAGGGACCGCCGCCAGATTCATAGAGGAGGATCTCAGAGTTCTAGACGGAGCATAGTGGATAATCCTTCTGCAAAGGTACCTGGCACCCCTTCCGTGAAAGGCCTTAAAGAATAACACCAGGGCCTTGAATCTGATTCTGTTTTTTACTGGGAGCCAATGGAGAGCTCTGAGGTGGGGGGACATATGAGTCCTAGTTTTCAGCATGAGAATGGCTCTGGCCGCTGCATTTTGTGCCACCTGCAGGCGCTTGAGAAGTATTCTGGGAGGCCAAGGTAAAGTATATTCACGTAGTCCAATCTTGATGTAATCAATGCCTGGACCACGGATTTCCTGCAGTCCAAAGACAGGAGTGGAAGGAACTTCCTCAGCATCCTAAGGAGGCCAAAGCACGTTCCCACCACCGATTGGACTTGGGCTTTCATGGATAGGCAATTGTCTATCATGACGCCTAAGTTCTTTACCGTTTGTTGAGCGGCGAGAGGGGGAGACGTATCCTCAGGCCACCAAAGTCTCCAATCGTCAGACGGAGGGGCGCCAAAGAAAATAATTTCTGACTTTTCAGGGTTGCATTTGAGCTGGTTAATTCTTACCCATGCAAACACTTTAGAAAGGCAGGTTTTAATCTTGGGTCCCTCAAAGCTCTTACCTATGTCACACGTGAATAGGAGCTGTGTGTCGTCTGCATATGAAATAATTTTTGCTCCGTATGTCTCTGTTAAGACTGCCAGAGGGGACATATAAAGATTGAATAACGTGGGGCTCAGAATGAATATTCGACGATAGACAAGAAATAACCAATGAAAAAAGTGTCACAAATGAAAACAAAAATAAAAATATATAATAGTTATCAAGATATCAATATCTTTAGCTGCAGCTGGTAAATTTATTTTCTTCTTGCAGTAAACGTACTTCCTGCATGTTTCAACGAACAGAGTGAAGTGAAAGAAATGCAGAAAGCCAAAATATTACAATTCAATAAATATTTAATGGAAGATTATTGTCCGGGAGTGTTGCTAGTAGGTAGGAGTACAAAGGCTCAGATGACTAGATCTGCAGTTCAATATTACTTCTATTTTTCACCCTGAAATATCAACACTGCAGTGCGAATTTGCATGCCCCATGTGTAATTACACTTAGCACAGTGATGGCCGGAACAGGTAAGAGGGGTGGGGCGGTGAGACGGGGCAGGAGAGGGGGGTGGTGGGGGTCAGGGAACTAGACATACGACGGGATAAGTTAAATTACAATTTAAAAAAATAAAACCACTTACCTTGCGCTCGCCGCATCACCAAGTCGGCGATGCAGAGAGCGCAAGGTAAGTGGTTTTATTTTTTATTTTAATTTAACTTATCACATCGTATGTCGAGTTGCCCGACCCCCACCCCGCCCCGCCTCATCGGCTCACCGCTCTTATCTGTGCCGGCCGCCACTGCCTGAGCATTTGCACTCCCCCCAGGGTTGGTATTACCAGATGCAAAATGATAGCATGCATTGCTTTGGTATGTATTGTAACCACCAATAAAAGGTAAATTATTACAGTTGATAATCTTGAACGTAGTAATACTGTGGCTATGCAAAATGTGGAAGATACCTTTCAAGCATACTTAGCATAAAAGTGTCTTAGTGCCAAGCAAACACCTACATGAGCCAGGGACGATGCAGACAGACCCAGGTAAGCCCACAGGCTTTTCCTGAGCTGATACCACCTCATCTAGAAGGATATATCAATCTAGAGTTCAGCAGCAGGAGACGGAAATCTGCCATCCTCCTCCAGCAGCTGTCACCTTGTTAATCTGACTTGCCACGCCAAGTCAACAAAGCCTCCAGCAAATAGAGGAAGATTACATTTTCAAAGTGGGAGCTTGAGCTGTTGGACACAGAGGTGATGAAGTACTTCTGGGGCATCAGTTGATAAAGACCAGACCCAAGTTGCATGCCAGGTTCTAGAAACCAGTGGCCATTAAAGTAAATGAAGAGTCCTCTTTCATCAACGGGTCAAAAACGCAAAAAGTGGTTCAATGATAATAAGTAAAGGGGAGAGGGTACGTGATGTCACTTCACAGATAAAATAGCATGGCCAATGAAGGAGCCACCCACACCACGCTCCCACCCTCCCCACTGCGACCCCCACCCTGGATCTCCAATTTGTACCTAAGGCTGTACAACTTTAATCAATTCTCTGCTGAATTATATTAAATGGTATATACCCGGAGTCCTGGAAAGGTGCAGTAGAGATACACATTTTAAAAAGAGGTGACCCAACTAATCCTTTCAACTACAGTTTAATCAATCTCTTACACATAATAGAGAAAATCTATGTAAATCTGGTCTCACTCCCTCTTACTGAGTCGGTACATTAGAAAAGAGAAATTCCTATATCTATATCTACGCTCCTTATGGTTGATCTCGCTGAAGTCAGTCAAGGTTAGAGGCCTTTAATATTGAGTTTCCTTGACTTCCACACGGCTTTTGACCCGGTCGATATAGACGGGTGTTGCTGTAAGTTGAAACAGTGGGATACTCCAGGTGGAATCCTTTTGATTTTTGAGAATGTTGCAGTCGGGCAACTGGATCTGTACTGTTGTGGACTTGTGAGTTATTTATCTAGTCAGATCAGATAGTGGTGTCCAGGGCTGCGAATTGCCCTGCTGATATTTGGGATTTTTTCTCATTTCTCCTAAAATGCACAGACCCTACATACTTTGCCCACCAAATTCAGATGATTAAGTCATGCTCAATTTGATGCCCAATGAGCTACTATGAAATTTAAATTCCTTTGGGAGTATAGTGTTTTAACCCATCTTACTGGAGTCAAAATCTGAAGGAGGCCAGGTTTGTCTGGAAATTGATGAGTACTTTCCTAAAATGTTTGAATTTAACACTACGTACAGTTTAAGTGGGAAAGAAAACATTCATCGCTCAAGATGTGAATTCCTTAATCAGTTGCTGGGTTGGTGAGGTCTGGCCACATATTTGGAGACAAATGCTCTCTGGCAAACGTGAGAAAGTTGCTGTTCAAAGTCCCTTTTCAATGCACCCCCATATTCAATGATCCAAGGCATCTGAATAACACCTTGTTGGAACTAACAGCGGATATATGGACTTTGAATTAAATTTTTTGATTGCCAGAAGATTCCTCATCTCTGTTGCACAACCTTAGCCACAGTGAATTATTCTGGACATGTGGAGCTGATGGCAGAATTTAATCTATAAAACACATTTGCAGTGAACAAGGGTCTTTCACCAATTGGTCTGCTTTTCCGAACCCTATTACTCCTAGGAGTTTTGCAAGTGCTGAATCTGTAAAAACAGATACTTTATATGTTTTAGGTAAGGCTGCAATCTCTTCAACCGTGCAGTTCTTGGGGGCACAGAGACCTTCCATAATCAGATACATTACTGTTTTTTGGGCTTGGAGTCATAAGGCAAAATTTTGCAAATTGACTAGTGCTCTCGAAACTCTATCTCTGATCTGCCAACATGTTGCGATTCCGACCTCTATTGATTTCAGATCAGAGGCATCTGTACTTAAGTCCATTATTTTCAAAATATGGTACTTTTACAAGCCCTTCTGCAATCAGTCAATAGTGGCAATGGGATTTCTCGATGTGGTAAAAGTGCCGGGAAGGGTTCACTGACAGAATATTGATGTCAAAAATATAGATGTAAAAAATATTGAGGTAAAAACACAGAATGCAAAAATATCGATTAGCTATACTTAAACAGGTAAGTACAAAAATATCGGAAAAAATATATCGTTGTCCAAAATGTAGCTTGTCAAAATATCGATTTTTATATATATATATATATAAAATAAAAGAATAAATATTAAATATATTAAATAATAAAATGTATATAAAAAAATAAACTAGATTTAAAATACATTTTAACAAATATAACAAATAAACTAAATTAAAAAAGTTAAACACACACATAATAATTAATATATATATATCTTTACATTAAACAATTAATAAACTATTAATTTTAATTTTATATAAACATTTACAAATATATATATATATATATATATATATATATATATATATTATCTACTGGCGTTCGCCAGTAGATAGTTATAGTTAGGACCTATTTTCCATAGGAAATCCGCAACATTCTATTTGAAATAACGTTGGCGCCGGTTGACGAATCTTCGCGAAAGCTTCCAACTTGTTGGGGCGTTCCGGTCCGCTCCTATCCTGAAAGTCTCGGGGTGATACGTCAAGCGGGGCCGAGAAAAAAGGGGGGTCCCAAAACGTGTTTTCCCCATTCATTTTTCCATAGGAACCGTTCATCGCGGCTACAGCCCGAACTGCTGAACGGAATTACACCAAATTTGGCAAAGAGGTAGCCCTTGGTTCAGTGTCGTGCCTTTTGCTTAAATGGTGTAAATCCGTTCAGTAGTTCCTGAGAAAATCAGAAGTAAAGTCACATATATATCTATGGCCGAGTAGGGTCCGCGTACCCTCCCGATCACGAGCTGCATGCTAATTGGCTGTCAACACTCCAAATCAGGAAGTGTTGGCAGCCATTTTGTCCCTCGGTAGAACCGAGGGACAGAAACAAGTGCGCAAAGCGCAAAAAGGGGGCAGGGTAGAAACACCCTGACCCCCTAGGTCTACTCAGGGGGTCCCACAAGGACCCCCTGGGCAGAAAAAGCATTTTTTTTTTTTAAATCGTCGGGATGCGCTTAGGGTGCGCGGATCCCGCCGAGAAAAAAAAAAGAAACAAGTGCGCAAAACGCACAAAGGGGGCAGGGTAGAAACACCCTGACCCCCTAGGTCTGCTATGGGGGTCCCACAAGGACCCCCTGGGCAGAAAAAAGCAATTTTAAAGAAAAAAAATCGGCGGCATGCGCTTAGGGTGCGCGAATCCCGCCAAGTCCCGGGGGCATGCGGGGGGGGGTTATTTATAATATGTGGTGGGGCCTCTAAGGCCCCCCCAAGCCCCGACGACCACCACCCCCTGGGGCTTTAAAAATAAATGGTGCGGGAGGGCTCTCGGCCCTCCCGCAGCCCCGGGGACCGCCACCCCCGGGGCTTCTTTTTTAAAAATTAATACTACCTGTGTGGGGGGCTCAAGCCCCCCACACGCCCAGGGACCGCCACCTCCCGGGGCACTAACAAAATAAATGTGGGGGTCCGTTTCGGACCCCGAAACCCGGGGACCACTACCTCCCCGGGGCTTTAAGAGATGGGAGGGGGCCGCGCGGCCCCCTCCTGGAGCCTGTGGTGGCCCTGGGGACCGCCACCCCCAGGGCCGGCTCCTGCAGTGTCCCGGGGTGCCCACCCCCGGGACACTGCTGTTTGCAATGGCAGGACGGGAGCCTCGCGGCTCCCGTCCTGTCATTGCAAACTGCTTTGCTTCATTGAAGCGAGAGCAGGAAACCTGCTCTCGCTTCAATGAAGCAAGCAGAACTGCTTTCCATAAGGGGAGCTGCATGTCAGCAGCTCCCCTTATGGAAAAGCAATGCCGGCTCCCGTAGGACGCGGGAGCTGGCGGGACTGTGGGGGGATTGGGGACCCCCCACAGTCCCCAACCAGAGGCCAGGCCCCGGGGGATGTGGTCCCCGGGGCCATTAGTGGCCTGGGAGGGGGGCCACGCAGCCCCCCTCCCCATAAAGAAAATTTAAAAAAAAAACGTTAAGGCTGGCCCCGGGGGATGGGGTCCCCGGGGCCTTAGATGGCCTGAGGATGGGGGCCACGCAGCCCCCCTCCAAAAATATAAATTTTAAAAAAACAGTGGGCATGCTCCGGGGGATGGGGTCCCCGGGGCCAATAGAGGCCAAGGGAAGGGGGGCCACGCAGCCCCCCTCCCATACAAAAAAAAAGAAAAAAGACCGGCATCGTGCCGGAGGCCCCGCCCCCTCTCTGAAGCAGTCTGCAAACGCGCCCCCTGGCGCGTTTGCAGATGGGGAACGAATTCCCCTTGAATACTGGGGGTCCCTGGGGGCCAACTAGCCCACCAGGAACCTCCAGTATGCGCCAGGGGGCTGCGTTGCAGAGAGGTGTGCAGAGGCCACACCCCTTTTTACACCTCTCTGCAACGCAGCTCTGTGGCGCTTTTTGGAGGTACATGGTGGGCTAGTTGGACTCCAGGGACCCTCAGGATTCAAGGGGACTTAATCCCCCAACTTAAAACGCGCCACGGGGCGCGTTTGCACAGTGGTGAAGGGAGGGGCGGGGCTTCAGGTGACATGTGTGCAAACAGGCCCCGTGGTGCGTTTTAAGATGGGGAATTAAATCCTCTTCAATCCTGAGGGTCCCTGTGGGCCAACTAGCCCACCAGGTACCTCCAGTAAGCGCCACGGAGCTGCGTTGCAGAGTGTTGTAAAGGGCGTGGCCTCTGTACACCTCTCTGCAACGCAGCCCCCTGGCGCATACTGGAGGTTCCTGGTGGGCTAGTTGGCCCCTAGGGACCCTCGGGATTGAGGAGGATTTAATTCTCCAACTTAAAACGCGCCACAGGGCGTGTTTGCAAACATGTCACCTCAGCCCCACCCCCTTCCTTCACCATTGTGCAAATATTCCTCTAAAATCAGCCGAACTACGAATTCCGATTTACTCACCTGTTATCAGGAAAGACCTCAGTGCTGCATCTTTGAGCCCAGTACTGATCCTGAAAAGTAATTTTAACCGTACTTACCAGTAATTTGAATTTCCTTCCATAGGCTAACATTGACTGGTTTCACTTGAAAATTCTTCTGAGTGTGGAGTTTTGGAACTTTATAATATTCCTCTAAAATCAACCGAACTACGAATTCCGATTTACTCACCTGTTATCAGGAGAGACCTCAGTCCTGCATCTTTGAGCCCAGTACTGATCCTGATAAGTAATTCTAACCGTACTTACCAGTAACTTGAATTTCCTTCCATAGGCTAACATTGACTGGTTTCACTTGGAAATTCTTCCAAGTGTGGAGTTTTGTAACTTTATAATATTCCTCTAAAATCAGCCGAACTACGAATTCCAATTTACTCACCTGTTATCAGGAGAGACCTCAGTGCTGCATCTTTGAGCCCAGTACTGATCCTGAAAAGTAATTTTAACCGTACTTACCAGTAATTTGAATTTTCTTCCATAGGCTAACATTGACTGGTTTCACTTGAAAATTCTTCTGAGTGTGGAGTTTTGGAACTTTATAATATTCCTCTAAAATCAACCGAACTACGAATTCCGATTTACTCACCTGTTATCAGGAGAGACCTCAGTCCTGCATCTTTGAGCCCAGTACTGATCCTGAAAAGTAATTCTAACCGTACTTACCAGTAACTTGAATTTCCTTCCATAGGCTAACATTGACTGGTTTCACTTGGAAATTCTTCCAAGTGTGGAGTTTTGCAACTTTATAATATTCCTCTAAAATCAGCCGAACTACGAATTCCAATTTACTCACCTGTTATCAGGAGAGACCTCAGTGCTGCATCTTTGAGCCCAGTACTGATCCTGAAAAGTAATTCTATCCGTACTTACCAGTAACTTGAATTTCCTTACATAGGCTAACATTGACTGGTTTCACTTGGAAATTCTTCTAAGTGTGGTGTTTTTGAACTTTATAAAATTCCTCTAAAATCAGCCGAACTACGAATTCCGATTTACTCACCTGTTATTAGGAGAGAACCCAGTGCTGCATCTTTTAGCCCAGCACTGACCCTGAAAAGTAATTCTAACCGTATTTACCAGTAACTTGTATTTCCTTCCATAGGAATCCATTGTCTGGTTTTCAGCAGAAAAGTTTCAGTGTCGATTTTCACAAACTACAAATATTCCTTAAAAATCGCCTGTATGACTTAAACGCATTCTTTCAACTGTTTACAGGAGATGCACCAGTGCTGGATCCAGGATCCACCACTGAGTAAGAAAAAGTAACGATAACACTACTTACCTGCTAAGTGAATTTCCTCCCATAGGATAACATTGGTGATTCTATGTGAAAAAGTTTCTAAGTGTCAACTTTTAAAATACAATAATATTCCTTAAAAATCACTACTGTAACCAAAACGCTTTTACTCAACTGTTTACAGGAGATGTCCCATGATTGAATCTAGGATCCAGTCCTGTGGTTAGAAAAGTAATCCATAAAGTAACTAATTGCATTTAACTTGAAATTCACATTGAGCTCAATGTTGCATTGTGTTTGAAATTGTGTTGCCCATTGCAACAACTGTAACTACTGTACTTAAAAGTCTATTGCCTATTTGCAAAGTATTTAAACTAAAGTAATTCATTCTGAGAAAGTATATTTTGTAATGTAATGTTCAATGTAATTACAATGTAATTTAAAAAATAAAATATCTAAAAATAAATAGTTTTAAAAAATGTAGTAAATCAGTATCAAAAAATAAATATAACAATTAATACATTTAAAAATTGTAATTTACAAAACCTTTGAAATTCACTGAAAAAAACCATAGGTTTCAGACATGTTATAGTTAGGCATTAGCATTTAAAAACCTTTGAAATTCACTGAAAAAACCATAGGTTTCTGGCACGTTATAGTTAGAAATTAGCATTTAAAAAACCTTACAAATTCACTGAAAAAACCATAGGTTTTAGGGACAGTTATAGTTAGTTGGACATTGCACTCGTACAAAACCCGTGAAATTCCCCCGTTATAGTTAGTTCAGGTAACTATAACTCGCGCCCCCGCATTGCACTGCTGATGACGTCACATATTACATCACTCATGACATGGTCAGTGACATCACTGATGACATCACTGATGACATCTCAAATGACATCACTGATGACATCATCCAGTGACTGTGTGTTTCTGTAAAGTTTAAATAGGTTTAATATATATAGGGAAAGGCGTATTGAAGAATGAGTGGGTGTATAAGTGTCTGAATGGATGATTTAGTAGGTGCGTGACTGACTCTAAGTGAGTGATTAAACGTATCTTACTGAATGCATGGGTTAGTGACTAAACTGTTTGAATGTCTGTATCCGTCTGTCTGTTGGTGTGTAAGCGGCTGCATGGGTTTGTGAATAGCTACATGAGTGTCTACATGGGTTATTGATTGGTTGTCTGAGTATCTGTATGGGTGCCTGAGTGTTTGTGTGGGTGGGGTGTGTGTGACTCTGTGCATAGATGTGTGAGTGGGTGATTTACTGGGTGCATAGTTTCAAGTGTGCATCTGTGAAGGGCTGTATGGGTGGGTGAGTGTGAGTATAGGTTTGTTGGTGAGTGAATGTATATCTCAGTGGTACATGTGTGAGTAACTACATATGTGAAAGGCAGTATATATGTGTGTTGGAGTATTTAAATGGCTATAAGTGAGAGTGTGTGACTGTGAGAGTGGCTGTATGGATGAGTGTGTGCTTGTATCAGTGATTGTATAAGAGCGTAAGAATGTGCTAGTATTTGTATGAGTAAGTGAGCTTGTGTGTGTATAACTGTATAGGTGAGTAAATGGGCATGTGATTAATTATTTGCATGACTGACTAGGTATGTGAGTACCTCTATGGATGAGTGGCGGTGTGTGAGTGTCTATATAGGTGTATGAGTGCATATGATAGTCCTGTACTGAGTGACCGTAAGTATGAGTGACTGTACGGGTGAGTGAGTGGATGTGTGTGTAGACCTAAGAATCAGTGAGTGGGTATGTAGTTATTGGTGTTGAAGTGTCTATGGTTTTGAGAATGGCAGTCTGTAATTTAGAGTGGGTGTATGAAAGGTTATATTAGGGTGTGTGAAAATGCATCAAATTATCACATGGATGATGTCATCAGTGATGTCATTTGAGATGTCATCAGTGATGTCATCAGTGATGTCACTGACCATGTCATGAGTGATGTAATATGTGACGTCATCAGCAGTGCATTGCGGGGGCGCGAGTTATAGTTACCTGAACTAACTATAACGGGGGAATTTCACGGGTTTTGTACGAGTGCAATGTCCAACTAACTATAACTGTCCCTAAAACCTATAGTTTTTTCAGTGAATATATATATATATATACATAAATGAAGCTTCGTATTAAGTCCAATACAAAGAGACTCGCACACCAAGGACAGTTTATCAGGTAAAGTGTATTAAGTTTAGCGGCAACGCGTTTCGATCAAAAGATCTTCTTCACAAGCCAATTGCTCCATTCTCTTCAATGAAGCTGTCAACATTCCAACGTTCTAATATAGCTTTAAAGCCCGCCGCAGCGGGCTCTACCAGCCATTAAAGGCACGCTCCAGTATTAAAGGCCCGAGCCCAAGGCAAGGGCCTTTAAAAAGGGAGCGGGCCTTTAATGGCCGGTAGAGCCCGCTACGTAGGGCTGTAAGGCTATTAGAACATTCCACACTTAGAGGGCAGAATGTCCTAAATTGTAAAACAAAGGCCTCAAGGAGTCCGAGGGGGTTGAAATCCCCTCGGGCTCTGTGAGGCCTTTGTTAAACATTGGAATGTTGATGCTTCGGGCTTCTACCAGCCATTAGAAGCTCTGAGCACTCCATTGTAATCAATGGAGCTCCCAACATTCCAATGTTCTAATAATGAATAGACACATCTTGAATCCTTAGGCCAAGTCTCTTCCTAGACAGGAATACTTAGTAGAATGTTCAATAGAGGTCTTGCGTCAAACTTCTAAGCAGTGTCTCTTATGGTATATATTTCAAAAGAGACCTGTCAAACCTCTAAATAAAGTCTTATACAGAATATAAATCTCTAACCAAATCTCCTGAGGAGTTCATTGGAGGGCATGGGGAATAGATGATGTGTTCTAAGATCCACTCTTCTGCTTCACATTTCCCTTTAATAGTGATTCCAGAATCAGACAATATTCTGCTACATAGCAGCATCCCTCTAGAATTCTCTAAGCCAGAACTCTAGCTTTCTTTCAGGCACCTTTAGACTTTAACATTGGCTATGCACTAAAAAGAAGTCACCTTACCCGGCCAGGCTTTTCCTGCGGCTCAAGTTTCCTATCTACAATAACTGAAGTGCCTCTATGTTGCTGTTCTTCTAAGAGAGCAGCAGGCCATAATTAGTAATTGTGGCTCTGTCTCTGCTCTCTTTCCCGGTGCTTTGCATTACTTTGCATCAGGGGAGCATCCCAAGGATGGTGCAAAGGCATTCCCATACTAACTCCCATAGATTTTGATGGAAGGCCCTATCTACTAACGCTAAAGAAATTCTGCCTCTTTAAGGCAGACAATAACGAGAACTGTTTACATTGCTATTAACGTTTGCTGCACTGTACAACACACATCCAATGTGTAAAAAGTTTTAAAGTTAGTCTAAGCATAGTATTTTGTACTGAATGGGTACACTTCCAGTACAAATCCTGATCTAGACATCACGCACACACTTTTGTACTGTGGTGGAAAGTTGTGTGTCTGTGTGGGAGTGTGTGTGTCTGTGTGTGTGTGGAGCTATACACTCTGGATTCTCATTTAAGAGGAAATGACACAGTGCGGTGCTGCAAGCCATTTTGCTGCACCGAGACGCGTCATTTTAAAAGCACGGGGATGCACCGTATTTACAGCAATATAGCGCATCCCTGTGCTCTCCTTTGTGCCGGCACCAAAACAGCAGCAGTGCGCCAACCATGGTGCAATGGTTCCTGCGTTGAAGGGATGATTGTTGTTGTGCAGGGAGGGACACCTTTCTGCACAAAAACAATAATTGATGGCATTTTCCCCTTTCTATGTGTGCTGCGGAATGCAGCACATATAAAAAGAGAAAAAAACGAAGAGAAATAAAAGTAGTTCCCCTCATTACGCCACTCTTACGCCTCCCTGGAGGAGGCGTAGGATTCTGACACATTCCCAGGTTTACAAAACATTGTAAATCTGGGAATGCGGCAGAATCCATGGGTGTTGCGTGGGAGCGCCCACAGCAAAACCCCTGGCATGCCTCTTTCACACAAGGGTGGTTTTGCGGGGCCTTGTAAGTATGGGCCACAACACTGCACCGCCAGTGCATGAAAACAAGTGGCGCACCGGCGGCGCAAGGGGCTTGTAAATAAGCTCCTCTGTTTTTCCCCTCGTGCAATGCAGTGTAGCAACTATGTTTGCTGTGCTGTGTTGTATTGCCCACTTTTATTTTAAGAATGATGTGTAACGCCTTTAAAATAGTAAATCATAAGGCAAATGATGCAAAGCAATGTATGTAATGCTTATCTAGCTTAAACAAAAGTGAAAGATTGTAGTAAATATACCAGTCAAGGGAGTTTTGCAGACATCGGCTCTAAAAGCAAATGTGCTTAGATGCTATTTCGCTCTTTCTGTTACTATCTATCGCTAAACAGTGATCCACGCTTAACACTGCTGGACTCCTGTTACTTTAGAATTAAACTGCTTTCTGTAACTGCAGTGTTTATTGTGCCCCAAAGTCCACAGCAGTATATTTCTGCTCCCATGTTTATGCACCCCGAGGAAGTTTTGAAGTCATTTTTAGAGCAAAACATATCTTTGGTTTTATTTCTTTTTAGTTGGTAGAAACATATCTTATTGTCCAAGAGAAAGTTCAGTCCTTTAGCCTCACTGGATTCCCTGGGCTAAATATTGGGGCTACATTCTTTCCTACCTCATTTACCAAAATAACGCATGCGTGCAATCTAAGTGCTGTACATAGTTAATCAAAGGCTACAAATTAAGAGAGGTAAAATACAAATCCACATGTTAGAAAATCCCAGGAAAAGCTACAGGAATGTGATTTTTGAGACCTATAAAAACAGAGCGGGACAGTGCATGGCACAAACGATTAAAGGGGATATCAGTGTAACAAGAAGGATCACAGATGGACAGGGATTGGACAGTTGGATTTGAAAATAACCTAAATGTAGAGGATCTCTTGGGGACTTACCATTTGCAACTTTCTCATGCAGCAAAATAACTGCTCCTGTGGTGCACTAAAGTTGTCTCAGAGCTGCAAGGTATCCTACTTGCACACAGAGATGTGCACTCATCTTTCGGGAAGACCACACTTCTGCTCAGCCCTTACAGTGTGTATGCCAATGACATTTCATTAACTTATTTACATTGACTATTTGCCTTAAAGGGGGGACCTCCTGCTGTGCATTCATCTTCTTCATTATCACCCTCAATAACAAATACTATTATCCAATTTCCCCAACATGGGCTAGTTGCTTAGAGTGTGGGCTGCGAACATCGAAGATCAAATATCGACGGGCCATAATATCATCAACACAAAAATGAAGGAAAAACTATTGAAAGGTAAGTTTCTATATATTCTGTCCTGTCGAAATTTGGGATTCATCATTCCCTCCTACAATTCTGCTTAGCAGAGGCCAGGAGTGGCTGCTGTGGACCTGAAACACATGCAGTGCCTGTTGTTGGGATCACTAATTTGATCCCCAGGCTCCAATTTCCACTGGAGAAAATCTGCTGGAAAGGGAAAACTCTTCCCTTTCCAACCTATCTCTCGTGAATGGGTCAGGGATTAAGGCAGGATAACTATCTCTGAGAAGGAATCCACAAACTGGACATCCGGGGCTCGTACTGGACCTCCATAAACGAACCCACATCACCCCCTACCTCAGGGAATTCCTCTGGCTCTCTGTACAGAAAAGATGTCAGTTCAAGCTCCTGACCCATGCATACAAGGCCCTACACAACTGCGGGCCCACTTGCATGAACCACCTCCTGAATTTCCATCAGCCCACTAGACA
Source organism: Calotriton arnoldi (assembly GCA_963921515.1). NCBI lineage: Eukaryota > Metazoa > Chordata > Amphibia > Caudata > Salamandridae > Calotriton > Calotriton arnoldi. The sequence continues at coordinate 1,118,428 of CAWUFW010000666.1, forward strand.
CCTCCGCTCCACGTCCCTTTCTCTAACCCTCACCCTCTGCATCTGACTTATCAGATGGTGAGGTCTCTCCCTCTCCTACCTGGGAGCAAAGACAAGGAAGGAGCTACCCTTTCATCTACGGACCTCCCCGTCTCTTCCAGTGTTCCGAAAGTCCCTGAAGACCTGGCTATTTGACTTTGTGAATCGTGCCGTAAGTATTTTGACTCTTATAACTTTAACACTACTTACACTATTTAAACATACTACCAAAAATTTGCATTTACCCTTATAATCTATATTCTTGGAACATCAGATTTACATCCGTTCAACCACTTTCACTCTACATCTATTTCAAGTACCACACTCAACTGTACGCCGCTCCACTTTATGACACTCCAGTTTAGGCCACTCCACTATATGTTATTACACTCTACTCCACTCCACTCTGTCACTAGACTATACGCCACTGCATTCTACACTAATACACTGTACGCCACTCCACTCTACGCTAATCCACTGAACACCACTCCACTCTATGCCACTATCCTCTTAACCCCTCCAATGTATGCAATTACACTCTACATCACTCCATTCTCCAAAACAGCACTGTACCCCATTCCACTGTACACCCCTCCACTCTACGACACTTCATTCTACACTATTCCAGTCTATGCCACTCCAGCTTACGCCACTCCAGTGTATACTTCAATGTATGCCACTCCACTCTACAACACTCCACTGTATGCTATTACAGTATACACCTTTCCACACTACGCCACTCCACTCTACGGCACTCCAATGTACGCCACTCCACTGTACCCTACTGCAGTCTTTGCTATGCCACTGTACAACACTCCATGCTACACCACCCCACTCTAAGCTATACCACTATATAGCACTTGACTCTACATCACTCCATTCTACAACACTTCACTGTATGCCACTCCACTGTACGCCACTCCACTCGTATTATTCTACTCCACACAACTCCACAGTGTTCTACTCCACTGTACCACTGCATTCTACGGAACTCCACTCTATGCTACCACTGTCCATGCTATTCCACTCTACAACACATCAGACTACGCCACCTCATTTTATGACACTTCACTGTAGGCCACAGAAGTGTATGACCCTCTACTGTAAACTACTCCACTGATAGATATTCCACTATATGCCACTGTATGCCACTTCAGTCTATGCTACTACACTGAACGTCACTCCACTCAATGCTATTCCACTGTATGCTACTCCACTGTTCATCAATCCACTGCTATGCTATATCACTGTATGACAAGCCACTGTACATATTCCACTGTATGCTACTCCACTGTTCATCAATCCACTCCTATGCTATTTCACTGTATGGCAAGCCACTGTACAGTACTACACTGCACACCACTCCAGTTTACAACCCTCCATCCCGCCCTACTCTACTTAATATATTGTATGCCACTCAACAGTATGCCACTAGACTCTACGCTATTCAACTGTACTCCATTCCACTTTACACCACTACAGTGTTTGTCATTCCACTACATGATATTCCAGTGTACGCCACTACACTCTCTGGAGGTGCACTCTACAATATTCCTCTATACGCTATTCCACTGTATACCACTCCAGTCTACTCCACTCCACTCTACCCTATTCCACTGTATGCCACTCTACTCTATGCCACTGCACTGTATGCAACTGCAGTCAACACTATTCCACCTTACACCACTCCACTCTATGCTACTCCACTGTATGCCACTGCATTCTATGCTACTCCACTCTACGCCACTAAACTCTATGTTATTCCACTGTACACCACTCCACTCTATACTGTTACACTGTACGCTACTACACTCTACCCCCTGCAGTGTCCCCCACTGCACTCTATGCTATTCCACTTTACGCTACTGCACTATACGCCACTCCAGTGTTTGACACTGCAGCTTTACCACTCCACTGTTCGGCACTTCACTCTACGCTACTCCACTGTACACCATTCCACTCTATGCAATTCCAGTTTATTTCACTCCACTGTATGCCACTGTGCACCACTACACTGAATGCTATTCTACTCTACACCACTCCACTCCACTCTACGCTACTCTACTGTATGCTGCTCCACTCTACGGCAGTCCATCCTATGCCCCTAAACTCTACGCTATTCCTCTCTGAGCCACTCCACTCTGTGCCACTCAACTCTACACTATTAGACTGTATGCAACTACACCCTGCCGCACTCCACTGAAAAACACATAGCTCTATGCTATTCGACTATGCCACTCCACTCTTCATCACCCCAGTCTATGCCACTCAACTGTGCGACACTTCACTCAACTGTATACTATTCCACTGTATGCAACTGTACTGTAAGTCACTCCACCCTATGCTATTCTACTTTATGTCACTCTAGTCTACCCCACCCCACTATACGCCAATCTATTGTACCCTATTCCACTGTACACCACTCCAATATAGGCCACTCCACTCTACACAACCTCACAGTACACCACTCCACTCTACACCATTAGACTCTACAATATTCCACTTTATGCCACTCCAGTCTATGCGACTTCACTCTATGCCACTACAATCTCTGCTGCTCCAATGTACCCTCTTCCACTGTTCAGAGCTCATGGGAGCCTTAGAAGTGACTATTAGAAATGGGATTCCTCTCTGGCTGAGGTCTGCACCCAGCACAGGCAGGGACCACCACTCTAGGCAGGGTATGCTAGATACACACTAAAAGATAACCTGTGCTGACCCTCTGGCAGCTTGACAGAGCAGTCAGGCTTACCTAAAGAGGTAATGTGTAAAGTATTTGTGCAACACATACATACATACACACACGCACACAGTAACACAATGAATACACCACAAAAAGACTCCACACAGGTTTAGAAGACTAGAGAATATTTATCTGAGCAAAATAAGACCAAAATGACAAAAATCCAATAAGTAGAAGTCAGGATATTGAATTTTAAAAGAATAAATACAGTAAAGTGCTTAGAAGCAAGTTGTGCTAAAAACTTTACTTTAGGCCGTGTTGGACTGGGGCAAAGTCAAAGTTTGGGGCGACCGCGATGGAGTGCCAGGCGGCTATAGGACCTACGCAGGCCCCAGTGAACAAAGTACCTTTCCTGGTTGCAAGCAACGAAATGCGTTGATATCGAGCCCCACAGGCACAGGATGAGTTGATCTCCACGCAGTGAAGGCGATGCGTCAGTTCTGAAGACGGGTGCCGGAGTCAAGAGGTGTCAAGCAATGTGCCAGAATCTCCCACTCAGTCGAGGGGATGCTTCGATCTCACCAAGCTGCAGCGGCGGTGACACGCTGTCCGATGCGTCGATCTTTGAAGGCAAAAGAACTGGTCCTGAGGTAATGCGCTGATTTTACTCCTGCAACCGGGTCAATAAGCCGGTTCTGCTATATGCAGGCAGGAGATGATTTGATTTTGCATCAAGACAGCTGTAGCACCCCTTTCTAAGGTCCAGAACTGAAGAGCTACCTCAGGCAAGGGTAGGACTCACAGAAGGCAGAGTCCAGCAGCACCAGTAGAATTGCAGGAAGTCTTTGGTATCCCTGAGACTTCAGAAACCAGGAAGCAAGCTAGCAAACCCTTGGAGATCACTTTGGATGGAAGGCAGAGTTGAGCTCTCCTTCAACAGAGTCAGAGAGCAGTAGGCAACAGGGCAACAAGCAGGCAGCAGTCCTTCTAGAAAAGCAGCCCAGTTGAGTCCTTGCACAGCAGTTCTTCTGACAAAGGTCCAGATCAAGAACCAGAAGTGTCTGATTTGATAGGGCCAGAGCCATGGTACTTATACCTAAAAGTGCCTTTGATATAGGGTGTGACTTCAAATGAGTTCTCTGAAGTGCACAAGGATCCCTTTCAACCCAGACCAAGCTCCAGACTACCAGTGGGGGGTAAATCAGCCTTTTATGTGAGGGCAGAACACTACCCTTTGAAGTGTAAGTATGAGCCCCTTCCTCCCATCTGTCCAGGAAGACCCATCAGAATGCAGATGAGCCTCACTTTCCTGTGTTTGTGGCTGTATAGAGGGAATACACAAAGTGTAGTTGTCACCTCGCCCTGACGTGTATTGGAGACAGGCAGCAAAGTACACAGAGTTATAAGCACAGAGAAATATCCACTTTCTAAAAGTGCCATTTCTAAAACAGTAATGTGAAATCCAAGTTCACCACTAAGGAGGATTTATCATTACCATTGTAAACACATCAAACATGAAAAAGCTACTCTTTCTGAACAGAAATTACTACTTAAAATTGTATAAGGGAACTCCCAATGCTAACCTGTGATGGAGTAGGCTTCACAGTAGTGAAAGACGAACTAGGCTGTTTGTCACAAAAAGGACATGCAAAACATTAAAAGTGCATGTTCTACCTTTTACTTACACAGCACCCTACCCATAGGGCAACCTAGAGCCTACCTTAGGGGTGACCTATGTGTAATAAAAGGAGCGTTTATGGCTTGGCAAGTAGTTTACATGCCAAGTCGAAGTGCCTCCCATGTCATGGGTGTTATTTCACAGTTTTCACTGTCCCTTAACAACAGGTTTTACCTGGAAGTGACGAGCAGTGTAAACTTGCCATTTGTAAACACACTCTAAATAGGGCAGGCGGATGAATGACAAAACCTCCAATGGTCATTAATCTGTTGGTGTAGGTGTAGGACCCTCACTTGTGAACTATTAAATTGGACCATATGTTTCAGGGCAGGTCTGGTAGAGGGGTGGGAGAGCTGAGAGGGCTGTGGGAGAGCACACTGCATGGGTGTTGGTGAGGGCCCGGGTCAAGCAAGCTGCACAGGGATGATGGAGCGAGCAGGGTCAATGGAGGGTTAGAGAGGTTAACTGAATGGGTTGAAACAGGGTTCCAGGGCAGAGTGGAATGGTTTAAGGTTGCCTGGGCTGGCACATTGAAGACCAGTGTACCGCCGGTGGTGCTGCTGGATTTCACACAAACATATTGGTGTCGAATCTGAGCATTATGTGGCAGCAGGAGCTTCAGAATAGAAAATGGAGGACTGGCTGCTGAGCGGAGATGAATGCTGTTGGAAGACTGTAGTGATATCGCGTAGGCAGGAGTAAGTAAAGGTAAGTTTATTACCATAAAGCCACAGGCACGTCCTGGTGAGGTGCTGGCTAACAGGCAACTGTCATACAAAACAATATGTAACTGACATCTGTGGAATGTTAGGTATGGGGTGACAAGGTATGCCAATGGGGAGGGGTGGAATGCATTACAATATAAAGCTGTATGAGACTCACGCCACATGACATCATTACAACACATCTTCTTCCTTTACAATTGGTGGAGGAAAAGGGGGAGAAAAGGGTATAAAGTGAACAGAGAAGAAAGATGTTTTCCTATACAACTGTTATAAAGTCATCATATTTTTTTGGCTTGATAATGGGTCTACCAAACCTGCCAGTGATGCCTTGAATGTCCACAGAGTTTTCTGACAACGTGGTTGGCATGGGATCACTTCTGTGAACATACATATGATTAGAGAATCAGTCCATTGAAGATGTAGTTTCTCCAACCTCAACATTACTCTCACCATTTACATTTCAAGTATCGTCATGCAGAGTGTCCAATTCATTTTCACCATAACCAAAGTCAAACCACACTTCCCTGTTTCTATTACAAAAAATCCAAGAGTTCATTGCCTGGTGGTTTAACCTTGAATGTACATCTGGCTAGTCTACTCATGTGACAGACCTTTCCGTCACTGATTTTGATAGAATTTCGATAAATTTCACAAATGCGTAAAGGACATGTGAATCTGCTCTCACCCTTCCTGTTTTTATTTTCCAAACAAAACTTTGACCATCTAGCAACATTTGTAGGGCAAACATTTAGCACCATATTTTCTGTCATACCATTCTTTGTAACATTCTTGCGTTAATGCAATTTTTCTCCTTACAGAATCAGGTGGCCATTCAACTTGTTTGGAAACTGGCATCCAACTAAGATCTTTGCTTAAAGCTTGTCTACCCCTCATCATAACAAAAGGACTGTTGCCAGTAATTAAACTGGGAGTAATTCTGTAAGCCCAAATCAATTTGTGAATCTCTAGTTCCCAGTTCACGTTACTGTTCTTTGACAATTGTATACAATCCTTGAGCACTCTGTTAAAGCGCTCGACTAGACCATTTCCTTCGGGATGGTAAAGCGACATGGTATTATGTTTAATACAATTCCGATGAAGGAAAGCTTTGAAAGAAGATGACATTAATTGTGTCCCGTTATTAGTTATGACACATTTGGGAAGCCCTTCTCTCATGAATATCTTGTTAAGAAATTAGCACAGTCCACATTCTGAACAATTTTGATTTCAGGCCATTTAGAGAAATGATCAACAAGCACTAGAATGTACTTATACATTCCATTCTGACATGCTGGATGATTCAATGGGACTCAAAGGAGTTTTTAACTTTTTAAGGCTCTTATCGGAATCATTACAAGCCACACATTGTCTGACTAACAGCTCAATGTCTTTGTCCAGACCTGGCCACCAGTATTTACTCTCAACCTTTTGTTTAGTTTTACAATTTCGAATAGTACTCAGTTAGTCCCAGGAATGCCCTGACATCATCTTTCCCTGTGGGACTGGGTGCATTTACAATTGCATCGACGAGACCCTGTTTAGGTTTAATGCCCTCTCTGCTGATGCTATGTCCTAAATACACAACCTCCTTTTGTGCAAACTTGCATTTGTTAAGTTCAACTGTCAAACCTTTCTGTCTCAAAATTTCTAGAACTTTTCTAAGTCTGGCATTGTGTTCCTCTTTATTGCTCCCCATGATCAGGATATCATCCTGGAACTATTTCACGGCAGTCACCCTATCAAGAATATTAGTCATTAATCTTTGAAACAGGGCAGCAACAGATGCCAGACCAAAGGGTACCCTGGTAAATCAGAAGCCGCCAAATGGTGTAATAAATGTTGTATATTTTTTGCTGTCAGCATGCAAGGCTACCTGGTGGTAAGCAGATTTTAAATCAATAGTCGTGAACCAACACATATCCTTAGTGACTGAAAACTTTTTGTTGATGCGAGGTAATGGGAACTGATCAATCAATATGTTTTTGTTAAGACCGCTAAGGTCTTGCATAGTCTGACCTTACCATTGGGACGTTTCACAACTACTAATGGAGAAACCCACTCAGCAGACTCCACAGATTCAATGATGCCATCTGTCACCAACTTCTCTAATTCCCTGTGTACATCATCTCTAATGGAGATAGGCAAATGTCTGACTTTGTGTATTCATGGTATAGCATTCTGTTTCATTTCAATGTTATGCTCAAAATTATTTAATTTTCCAACCTTGTCAGAAAAAACTTCTGGAAACCTCCTGCTCAATTCTGTACAGTTTTTACCCACATTATTGATTGAGAGAACAGGCTCATTGCTATTCGGTTTAAGAATAATGCCTAGTTCACCCTGATCACTCCAACCGACTAGAGAAGGTCCTCTCTTTGCAAAGAAAAGCTTACAATGTGCTTTCCTATCCTTAAATTGGAAATCAAGATTCCTTGATCCAATAAAATCAATACTGTCTCCTGTATAGCTTTTTGCCATTACATTGGGTTTGTCAAGGTGTGAACCTAGTACGTCAACACAGTTATGTTTCCAAACCTCTTCGCATTCAATTAATTTTCTACAGTCAATCGGGCACACTCCTTTACGTATACGCTTCTATCTTCAATGACGTATCATCCTTAACATCATCATTTTTACCTGTCAATCAGCCCGGCAGCATCACTTGCGCACATGCGGCAGCTCACCTCACTTTTGTATTTTCTTGCGATTTGAGTGTCTAAGGACCGAAGCAGCCAGCAAGGCAGTCCCGTCAATCGCTGAAGTAAAACACCAGGCGTATGTGAAGTTTACGTCCTTCCACTGCACGGCATGCTTTGTCCTCCTGTCTTCAAGTGGAATGGTTCCTTAGAAAGGTGTCTGGGGCTCACGTCCAATCGTCGCCACTTTGTAGAGATGACGCAGAGGCAGGAGTAAGTAAAGGTACGTTTATTACCATAAAGCCCCAGGCAGATCCTGGTGAGGTGCTGGCTAACAGGCAACTGTCATACAAAACAATATGTAACTGACATCTGTGGAATGTTAGGTATGGGGTGACAAGGGGTGCCAATGGGGAGGGGCGGAATGCATTACATCATATAAAGCTGTGTGAGGCTCACGCCACATGACATCATCACAACAAAGACCTGCTTGAGACCCTTGGTTGGCCGGAGCCATTGCAGTAGGACACTCTAAATTTCAAACTCTGGCTCTAAAGGTTTCGTTGGGTGGGTCGAGTCCCTTTATTATTATTATTATTATTAACATTTGTTAGGCGCAAAACGAATCATCCCCAAGGGGATCTCTCGGCGCCACAATATCAGATGGACAGACAGGGGGCAGCCAGTTAGTGACTAAACAGCCAGGTTTTCAGACGCTTTTTAAACTGCCCTAGATTCGGACAAGCGCGGATGTCGTCGGGGAGCTTATTCCAATGGAAGGGAGCCAGATACGAAAACGAACGGCCTCCCATTCTGGTTTTTTTGATCTTCATGGGTCACAACAGCCGCCGACTGCTAGACCTCAGCTGCCGAGAAGGGGTATACGGTATTAGCTTTTTACTGAGGTAAGCCGGACCATGTCCCTGCAAGGTTTTAAATACCAAACAAAGAAGCTTGAAAACTGCTAGTCTTTTGACGGGCAGCCAGTGGAGTAACCGCAGGAGAGGTTTGGAAGGTGATCGCGAGGGCCGATTAAGGGCCAAACGAGCGGCTGTGTTCTGCACAACCTGCAGCCTAGAGAGCAAATCTTCCCTGATCCCTACCACTAGGGAGTTGCCATAGTCAAGTCTGCAATTAGTAGCGCCTGTTTAAGAGACTGTCTAGCTGAGAGAGGAAGCCAAGGAAAAATCTTTCTAAGCATTCGCATCAAGCCGAAACAGGTGCCCGAGATGCTTTTCACCTGTTCTTCCATGGAGAGTTTATCATCCACAATCACACCCAAGTTTTTCACCCATTTTTTTGGGGTGGGGGGTTCACCTAGCTCGGGGGGCCACCAATCGGTAGACCAATACTCCTCTGCTTTACCGAACAGCAAGATCTCGGTTTTGCCAGTGTTCAACTGCAAAAAGTTCGCCGTCATCCAAGCCGCCGTCTTTAACATGCACTTTTAAAAATTTTCTCTGGTCGTCGCGGGATCTGTATCGTTAGTGTCTATCAGTTGTGTGTCATCCGCGTACGATACGGTGTCAAATCCACAAGATCTAATAATGGAGGCCAGAGAGGACACATAGATGTTAAATAAAGTGGGGCTTAGCAAAGCTAATAAAAGCAAAGTTGTACAGAAGGGAGAGAGACACCTGTATCTTTGTCTGAGACATGTGCGCTCCTCATTGTGAGGTCACCAGAGGTTCCGCCTATCAAAATAAGGGTGAAGACAAGAGACAAGCTTCAATTGGTGCTGTGCGGTCACCAGAGGTTTCACCAATCAATCTAAGGGTGTAGGCAAGAGACTAGCTTCAATTGGTGCAGCAGGTGCAGTGGCACAGGAGCCTAGAGGCACTAGGGGCCCACAGAACTCTGATTAATGCTGTATTTTATCATTTAAATAGCAGCCAGCGACGCTTTTCCTTCCTGGCAATAAGGCTAATCATAATCAAATAGATAAATGGGAACATGCACTGGTCGTTCCAACTGCAGTTCTCCGTACTCAATTTGTAGCGTGGTGTAAAGGGTCTCACTCTCTGATCTAGAGTGTATGTAACAACATTGAATAGCAGTTATTCACTAAGGCTCATCATGACACACTGGCTACGCTTCTGGGTGTAGAGTGGCATCCAGTTTTTACTTATTTAATGGATTATACATATCCTCTTTCAGGCACGAAAATCCCATATTTGTGAGAATACAATCTGCCTTTATCAAAGTAGATTTTACTTCTGGAACGACAAGTTCGCTACATATTGTTCCCATTGTTGCTTTTCAAACAAGAATGAAACAATGACTTCACTTTTCAGATGAAAGTACCTGCCGAGAGACTTTCCCGGGCGCTCATCCACGAGGCCTGTCGACGAGCTGTTGTCAGCTTTGGCCTAATAGACGTGGTTATGAATCTGTCATTTTCACACTGCCGGGGGGGAGGAAGCGCTGGGCCAGCAGCCCAGGTAAATCTTACATTTAGGAGCCTCCGGGCTCTAATGGAACACCAGCCACAGCACACACAAACGTGTTGTTTCCCAGAGAGTGGGGGGAGCAGACAACAGCTTTCCACACCTTCCACTCCTGCCACTTAATAAGAGAACACGTTGACACTCAGCCGCATTGACTATTGTCACAGCCAGCCAACGTCTTAGGATCAGAGTTCTGAAAAAAAAGAAAGGCAAAAGGTTAAAGATAAAACATTAGGCTAAGTTGATTCTATCTCTTTTTGCCTGAAACATATTTCGAAATAAACTGCATTTTGTTTCCCAAAAAAATAGGATTGTTTCTTTAGGGCTCGTGGAGATTACGAATTGTATATCTATCTTCCTCCGTGTGTTGCTCGTTTTATTATTTCCTATTAGGACTTATTAATTATGTACCACATGCTTAAGTACTGCTTTATTGCATCTTATTGCATTGGCAATGGAGGACCTCTAACAATGCTGTACCTATTTTGGAAAATTATTGCAGAACATAAAAACTATTCTCCAGGACTAGACTCAATTGCAAGCATTTGAACGGAATAAAAGTCAGCGCAGCATGCAGCACAATCACTTTATGATAGGATCTAATGTAGCACAGCAGGGTAATCCACTTAAGCAGGAAAAACATGCTCATCATGGCTGCCGGCTTCCCAGCACTTGTGATGAAACGATGATAGACCATGGGAAGGAGAGGGCACCACGTGACCACCTACCCCCTCTTGCTTGTTTGCACATTATGAGAGGAAGCCCTCTCCTGGGATCCCTGCAGACCCATCTGCCCATTTATATTCACGTTTTTGTAACCTTTCATGCATAAACTTGTATTCAAAGTTTAAAAAAGCATAAAAGAGGCCTTCCTTCTTCCCTTGTTGATTTGTTACCCTTGCGGTGACCCGGAACAACCCTGTTTAAGTGCTGGAAATATGCAGGAGCGGCCGGTATGCTGGAGGAGTGGGGGTGTGGGGGCAAGCGGGTGAGGGGCACTAGTTGCACGGGAATTAAAAAAAAAAAATTAAAAAGTTCCTTCAGCCGGCCGCGTCACGCTCCTCTTCAGGAAGGGACAGGCTCCCACAATGCCCTGCGGCCAATCCTGAAGCTGCTCTCGTATAGTGGGCATATTACGTGCTACTCGCCCCTGCAACCTTGGCCTCACTCCAAACCCCCCTTTTGCCCCCCTTTTTCCCCCACAAAGGTACCATACAAGTGGTTGGTCTTCACTGCGTAGTCTTTATTACTTCTCACTTAACGCCATCTTTATTTGTTGACGCACTCTCAACATTAGACCAACTTTATTACATTTATTAAACAAATCCAATACACATTGATACATAGGGTTACACAGTATTCATTTCGGCCACCGGTTATAATTGTATTTACAATTCTGTATCTCCAGCGCCACACCTGATGCATGTTGTGCCGGCAGGCAGCAACACCCATCTCTATTGCTTCCATTTGGAGGTGCAACTACCGTCATCTACCCCCTAGACTTGGCCACCCAGGGCACTGCCTTGCGCCTTACACGCGCACCAACTCTCACCCAAATTGCTTCCTCCAAGCACTGGCATCTCGGGTAGGGCCGGAGAGTCCAGGATCACCAGCAGGATGGCCCCCTCTCCCGCCAGCCCGGAGCCCAATTGACTGCCCCCCTGGTCCAGTATCAGGCAGTCCCCGCCAAAAAAGGAGTCCCCGGCATTCCTCTTACCCGGGACCCCGCCACAGGACGAGGAGCCTACTGGCACTCTCGCCCTCCGCCACCGGCTGCTACATCTTCCAGATCTACAGCTATGGCCCCCAATATGTTTAATACGAACAATTCCAACCATGTGTTCGACAGACGCACCCCATCTGCCAAATACAATTCCGACTTCGAAGCCTGTATCAAGTTATGTCTGACAACACGTATTGGTGAACCTGCGAACAGTTTTCGCACCTCCTGATTCAATTTTCTCACCGACCTGTTCACTACACCCGTTGGCGCATTGTCCCCCCAAGCTTGGAGCAGGATCACTTCCGACCAAAATATGGTGGTGCCCGGCAGGGACCTCCTTAAACTTGAAAATGCCGAAAAAAGTGCCTCCTTCACCCCCCTCCTGCCTGCCGGGAGCATGTTATTACCACCCGAATGAATCACCAACACGTCGGGAACTGGCATGCCCTTATCAAGTGCTCCCTGCAACTGGCTTGCGAGATCCCCCAACCGTTGCCCCTCGACCCCTATCCAATGATGATCGATTCCTTTCAACCTTTGCGCTCTTCCTTCCCCGTATTTGCCGAAAAATTGCCCTGTTCTTTGTATAAAGGAGTCTCCACACCAGCATATCTGCGTCCGCTGCCTTGCCACCACTCTATAGAAGTCAAAAGAATAAAGAGAAAGAAACAAAAAACAGGCACTGTTAGGCCACCGCTGACCCTCGTCCGTCGCTTAAAGAAGCTGCGGTCTCACGTAACGCTCAAAACAGGACGACCTCCATCTGCCCACCCTCTTTATGGCTTCCGATGATAGCCCTAGAGTGGCTGCTGTTGTAGCCGCCCCGATGCGAAATGAATGCGACGTGAAATGTGCAGTCTCCTCCCCCAGCAATCCTAAGGAACGCTTGCATAGCCGTGTGAACTGAAATCTTGTCAGCGGTGTTCCGTCTGCATGCAATAGAAGCCTACCATCCCCCTTACCAGGCCGCTTCTGCATAAACGTCACCATCAGAGCTACCGGGCAGTAGCAAGCCCCATTCACTGCCCTCATGTGGACCCAAACCCCTTTGCCTAACGGGTCTGTCTTCGACCTCCTCACTCTGACCTGGAGCAAATCGCTTGACAATAACACATCCGTCAAGCTGATTCCCCCCTCCTTATCCGCCTTCGATGCTGGTACCAGTTCCGATATTCGGAATGCCCCAAAAAACGCCAAGGAATAAGCTACCCTCAGCAGATGCACCTCATAAAGGGATATGCAGACCTGCGGCAACACCCCCAAAATGCTTGCCAGCCTACTGGCGTCTATGGGTCTCCTGTGGTCGTTTACCCCCGGGGCCATGCGTTCCCAACCTTTCACCGCACGTCTGACTCTAGGATCCTTAGTAGGGTCCGGCACCCCTTCCAATCCCGCAAAGAAAGCAATGGCCGACAACTGCCGCCTAACCAGTGACAGTGACCTTCCGTTCTCTCTCTGGCGCACTATGAAAAGAAGCACCCCCTGCGGTGTAAATTTGTCCACACTCCCTGCACCCTTTAAGACTGCTACGTATACCTGCCATGTCCTCTCATACATACACTTAGTCTTGGGCGCAATAGAAGCTGCTATCAGGTCAGGAGCAATGGGGCACCAATCTTCCACAGGCTTTCCGGGAAGAACGTCATCTGATCGTCTGCTTGTGGCCATCGTGCTCTGAATTCTGTCAACTTAAAACGAGACAAGGCGTCAGCTACGGTGTTGTCCACCCCCGGGACATGTTTGGCACTAAAAAACACATTGAGACTGAGGCATCCCCGCACCAATTCTTTCAGCAAACGTAGCACCCACGGACATTTGGCCCTTTGACTGTTCACTGCCATCACAACCGACATACTGTCAGACCAAAACACGATGCGCTTGTTTTCCAGCAATGTGCCCCATAAATGCAATGCCACAATGATGGGGAATAGTTCTAGAAAAGTGATGTTGCGTGTCAGCCCCATATTCACCCATTCTGCTGGCCAATGCTTCATACACCACCTTGAGCCCAGCACCGCCCCAAAACCAACACTGCCAGCTGCATCTGTGTAAAGCTCTAGCTCTATGCTCGTTTGCGCTGGCTGCTGCCAAATCACTGATCCATTGAACTTCCCCAAAAATTCCTTCCATGTGCCCAAATCATCCTTCACTTCCGCCGATAGCCTAGTGTGATGATGTTTCGCCCTTAAACCTGACATTGCCCTGGCGATATTGCTAGAAAAAGCCCTGCCCATGGGTATCACCCGAAGTGCAAAATTAAGCTGCCCCACCAAGACTTGCAATTGGTGCAAGGTGACCTTGCGTGCCGCTAAACACTCATCTATTGCTGACTCAAAAGCCTTCACCTTTCCCATAGGGAGTCTGCATACTCCTCCCACAGTGTCAATCTCAATGCCCAGGAAAGTTAAGCAAGTCGTGGGGCCCTCAGTTTTATCCTCTGCCAGGGGTACCCCCAAAACCTCTGCCACCCGCTGGAAGCCCAGCAGGGCCTCCCCGCAATCTGGCGAGCTAGGTGGACCCATAAACAGGAAATCATCCAAGTAATGCACTACATCTTGTGTTGCCACCAAGTCTTTCACTGCCCATTTCAAGAAGCGACTGAAAGTTTCAAACACTGCGCACGAGATGGAACACCCCATTGGCATGCATAGATCCACAAAGAAATTCCCCTCAAACGTAAAACCTAGCAACCTAGTGTCCTCCGGGTGCACCGGCAGGAGTCGAAAGGCCGCCTCAATATCGGATTTTGCCATCAGGGCGCCCTCACCTAATCTCTGCAGTTTCTGAATAGCCGTATCAAAAGTGGTGTACCGAACTGCACATAGCTCCGGATCCAACCTGTCATTGACTGACAGTCCAGGCGGACTCGAAAGGTTGTGAATGAGTCGATATTTCCCCGCCTCTTTCTTTGGCACCAGGCCCAAAGGTGAACACACCAAGTCCTTCCTTGGTAACTGCTGGAAAGGCCCAGCCACCCTCCCTAGCGCCACTTCTTTCATGATTTTCTCCCTGGCCACCCCTGGATTCAGCAGAACCGAGCGCTGATTGCGTGGTGGCACCATGGAGGGTGGGGCAGTAGATGGGATATGGAAGCCAAATTTAAAACCTTGAAATAAGAAATGAGGCTCTTGCCGCTTGTCATATCTGCTGAGAAAGCGGGCTAGAACATGCAAGCGTATGGGAGTGGGCGGGCTGTTATGATGACTGGGCCGGACGGCCCTTGTTCTGGACACTGACAGGGGTGGGGGTGCGCTGTTCCTTAGGTTTCCCCACTTTCTTATAACATTTGCTCTCTGGGTGACCTTGCATCCCACAGAAGGAACATATATGCCGAACTTGCATGCTGCTCCCCTGCTGCATACGTTCCTATTGAACTGCCAGCACGCTTGCTTCTTATCACCTGCTCCCTTGCCCCCCCGAAAGGAATGAGTAGGCTTGCTGACTGGCGTTGCCGAATAGAATTCTGCATGCCATATATTGATCTCTCGCTGATCCTAAGCCACTTCCGGCCTTACAGCCTTCATCTGCCGGAATTTGGTATCATATTGCAGCCAAGCTGTGCCCTGGAATTCAGAGGCTGCCCCATGAATCAATGAGATGTAGCTTATTAACTGAGCCGCCAGCGCTGGGAACCGCTCTACCATAATCGCTGCGTAGATAGCGAAACCCGTCACCCAATTCTTAATTGACCAATCCACCCAAACTTTCTTTTGCTTAAATTCACCTTCCTTGCTTGTTCTGCTCTTCCCTTGCACCACTCCCGCATTGATCAGATCAAATATATCTACATACTCTCCCCTGAACATCTTCTCTCTGGTTTCCCCCGGCACGTGCCATGTAATACTCGCTGATGGAGCCACAGCGAGTGACGCGGAACCATATATTACCGGGCTCTGTGACAGGGGGGCTTGCCCTGATGCCCCCGCCCCCGGGGATACGGGCAGCACCGCTGAGGTAGACCCAACCTCCGGTGCATCCGTATTACGGACTGGACCTTGTGACGTGGCAGCAACAACCATGGGAGATTGAGCCACCACTCCTGACTGGACCCACACCTGTGCCACCCCACCACCCTGATGCGCTACTACTGGCGCAGGGACTTGCAAAGTGATTGGCGTGGCGGTCACCCCCGCCCCCTGATCTGCCGTGATTTGTTGTGTCTGTGCCGCAACCAGTGTTGGCAACACGGAGGGAGCGCAGCCTGTGAAAAGCCCCCCCCTGTGAGCAATTCTACACACATCTGACAATTCTGGGCAGCTGCACCAGAAACCGGACCAATGTCTGTACACAACAGGGGCTGGCCCAGTGCCACTGCCTCACCTGAAGTGTTCGCTTTTGATACCGCTGCCCGTTTGATCTTCTCTTGCTGCGCATCTTTAAAACGTTTGGGCGTCCGCCTTGTGCGTTTAGTTAGAGGGGCCTCCTGCTGCGAGCTTGCTCCTGGTCCCTGCGCTAACGTCTTCAGCGCCCAATCGATGCTGCCTTTTTTTGCGACCTCGCACAGCGCTGACAAGGATTGAAATTCCTCCGCCGTCGCCGGGGCCTCCTTGCCCCCCGCGCTCTCTTTGGCGGCATCCTGCCGTCTACAGAAATAAAGAAAGGAGAGTTAAAAAGCTGGCCCCTGCCATCTTCCTTGCCCTCCGTCGACTGTGGGCTTCCCGTCCTTCACATTCCATGCTTGCGTCTGCCACTTTGGCCGGGCTATAGGGATACTTACCACCCCATTGCCTTCCCTGCGACACTCCATGCATCATATACCCATGCTTACGAGAGCCACGTTGGCAGGGCAGTAGGGATACTTACTACCCCATCACCCTCCTCGCGGCACTCTCATGCCCCATAAAACCCCTGTTTGCGTGCGATACATTGGCAGGGCAATAGGGATACTTACCACCCCATTGCCCTCTCTGCGACACTCCATGCCCCATATACCCATGCTTACGTATAAAACCCCTGCCTGCGTGCGCCACATTGGCAGGGCAATAGGGATACTTACCACCCCATTGCCCTCCCTGCGACACTCCATGCATCACACAAACCCACCCCCGGGATACTCAGCCTACTTGCTAGCTGAAGTCCCGGTAGGACATGCTCTTCCCCATGCTTACGCCCTTCCCAGCCATGCTTCCCATCAGCAACCCCTTTTTTGGGCCCCCTCGGTCTACCCCCAGGTGTCATGCTCGCATGCAACACTTCCCCCATCGTCATGGTCATAAATTCATCCCCCTTGTGCCATGCATGCCTGTCTATGAAGTGGGGAGACAAACATCGTTATACACCTATAATCCTACACAGGCCCCGCTGCGCGCTACGCTTGCCCCCCCCCTCCGGTGCTTCCCAAACCCCTCACCGCTCTCGCGTCCCAAATCGCGGGCCACCCGCGTTTCTAAACGCGAACAATTTACTGCCCACTATTCCCTGATACACAACAAAGCACCCATGCGGGGCCTCGCACCCTCACTGGGCACAGCACCTACCAGTGCTGCTGCAGGGGAGCGCGAGGCTTGCGAGCTTAAAATTGCAAGATCCCGGTTGTTGCTTCTAAACTCATTGTCATGAAAAAAGCAATTCGTATTACCTGCACATGAGGGGCCTCTCCAACCCTCTTGGTTTCTCCCTTGGCGATATGCGCATATTCCCTGTACGCGCGGTGAATTTTTAAGAACCTATCCAAAAACTCACCTCCCTGCCGCTTTCATTCCGTCGCCGCCGCCCTCAAATAAACCTTGCTTGCATCGCGCTGACCGCATTTTCTCATCAGCAAGCAGCATCTATCCCGGGCCAAAGATTCCCCGGCACTTCACTACCAGTACCCTCCATCACTGATACATTGTATCAAATATATTATACGAGATTCCCCGGCACTTCACTACCAGTACCCTCCATCACCAATACATTGTATCGAATATATTATACGAGGTGAGGAGGAAATTTCAATTACCAAAGCCCATAATCTCATCTACCGCAACCTGGGATTGAACCAAGGACCTCTCGATCTTCAGTCTAACGCTCTACCCACTGAACTATTTCGACTCTGTTTATCCCTAAACTCGACATACAGGCCATTGAAGACTAACCTCGTCGGCCCGCTCTTCTCCGTCCTACGCTGTGAGGCCCCCTCACCCCGGTGCCTGCCGCAACTATCTTCAGGCTGCGACCTGCTGGGCACCCGAGGCGAGAGAACAAAGAGGGCTTCTCCCTCGTGTCCAGGGGTTTTTCAACACTCTCCCTGGGGGGTGGGGGCCGCCTGCGCACCTCGGTGATGCCACTCAGTGCCTGCCCTGCATATAGCATTTCCTGGCGGCGACCCCTCCCACTCCTCTCCACTTACACTGGACACTCACCTGCCTCGCGCCCGAAATGCCACTAAAGGCACCCCGCCCCTAGGCGCGGGGGGTGCCTCTTAGGATAGCAACTTCAGAATTTGCCTGAGCACCCTCAATTTCCGCTCCAGGACAGACTGTGAGTCTGTGCCCGTTCTGTCCAACCCAGCTGCGTTGCTATGTTGGAGAGAGCTTTCACTGCGCATGATGGTTTGGCCGGCCTGAGACGGACGGCCAAACCATCATGTGCAGTGATGGAAGTGCACTACCACTCCCCTTAGTGCCTGTCACTACCAGGCCACGACTCCAAGACTTGGCAGGAAAGGAAAAATAAAACGAGTGTTGTTTTATTTTTTCTTTCCTGCCGTTTTCGGGGATGCGACGCTCCTTTGCCAGAGCGGAGGAGCCGCCACTGGAAATATGAATTTGTGTACTTTTCACTTTTTATTTATGCAATGTTCTATTGTTTTGATTCTATTTGGCTTTCGTCTGCTGAGAAAGGTTTCTCTTGGTATGCACAGACAGAGACCTGAGTCTGGGGCGGCCCTTCATGGCTGTTACTCTTACAGGGTCCAGGATACCCTACGTTGCTTTTTAATCATCTTAGCACCAATGAGTAGCCTGATCCTAAGATGGTGGCTGCTCTATTGCTCTGTAGTAATACAAGGCACTAAAGGGTGGCACCTTCAGTTCTCCAGTAAGAGTCTAGTAGTTAGACAGGCCAAAGAATTCAGCTGATTAGTACTCAAGTATGGCTGCAGTCTGACCTTTTGGACGATTGCTGCATCTTATGTACTGCATGAGGATATATGGAATAAAGTACCCCCTGCTGTGCATTATATTACAAGTCACTGTGGAGCTCCATGACAATATAAAGAAATTATGCTGAACGACGAGGGCAGGGAACTTCAAGGTGACTTGCAATATCCTTCTAATGTACTGCAGAGGTTATTTTATTCCTTACAGTATTCCTTATAAAACATGGCCACACCATCAATCCTCACAAAAACCACTTAAATTCTTGATGTCTTGCTCTTTTATGTTCATTTCAGACAAAAAGTTTAATCTTTACTGCGCAACTGAATACACCAAAAAATTGTTATTCATTTTTGCAAAAAAAGATATTAGAATGGGTATAAAGTAAGTCAGGTTGAAAAATGTGTCTCAGAATGTAGAGAAAAATGCGGAGATTCTATCTTTTGTGTAATGACCTATTGCATGGAAAATGCTAAACATGTAGCCATAAAGATGTTTCCGCTGCCCAGTGGCAAGAAAAACAGACCAGGAGAAAGACAATCCAGTTTTAAGGTCTTGCCTGCCGACAGCACATGTGTTGTCATCGCGAGTGATATTGTTTAGTGTAAAAGGCATGGAGCCTGCCCATTGCTTATCATTAATTGGCTTCATTGTCACTCTTCTTTGTTGCCTCCTAACTGGCCAGAGAGTACTGGCTTTACTTCATTTTCTTTCGTATGGAGCATGGACCAAGCACAGAATACTTCATCTTGATTAGTGTCAGTTCGCTGATCGTGCTGTGATAGAGGCACTATTTCTTCTTAGCCACCTACTCCGCCTTGCTGGCGGTGCTTCTTCCCCCTCCCATCTACCCCCTCTCCATGTTACTTCTTCCACTCCCACCTGCTCCTTCTCTATATCACTTCTGTCCCTCCCATCCACCCTTCTCCGTGTTTTTGCTTGCACCGGCCCTCACCCCTCCCTGTTGTTGTTGGTTTCCCATGCCCCCACGCCCTTACCCCATCCTTGCTTGCCCCTCCCAGCTGGCGGCTCCGCCAGCGCTGGCCACGTCATAGGCTTTTTTTCAAATTTTATTTTCAGCCATGCTGCTGTACAACATGGCTAAAAGATATTGGCAAAGCCAATAGCTCTTGCATAGACAAGATCTATTGGCTTTGACAATACCTGGCAGTCCCACCGCCATGAAAAGGCCGTCGGAAAGGGACTTTAGGGGCCCCAAACAGGACCCCCGTCCCTCGTGGGCCACTGCAAAGTGGCCCACAGGGCACATGTAGTGCCCCCACGTACAACCATGCACCGTGTGCCATGCACAACATGGTGAGTGGAACCTGGTGCATGGATGTGACCAAAGTGCTCTCTAACACTGTGGCTTGTGCTGCGGCCCTTTTCCTCGCCTGCAGCACAAGCTGCAGTGTTAGAGAGCACTTTTCCAACTGCCTCCACGGCGGTCAAATCATAATTGGGCGGTCAGACCACCGCCTGCCTGTCGTGCGATCCCTGGACCACCGTGATTGCGGGCAGCGGTACGACCCTACGGCATCGTAATGATGCCTTTAGTTAGCTAAAAAATTAACTCCCATAAAGAGTAGTTCAGGAAACTCAACCGAGTTCCCGTAACAAGTTGCAGTAGCAACTGTTAATTAAATCAAAGAGAAGTAATCACAGCAGTAGCTATGATCAGCTGTAGGCGAGAGTGTCCTCGCAAAAAGTTCAGGATAATAGAAAATCGCTGTTAGCAGTAGCACACAGCAATCTGAACAAGAATAAGGAAGAAAATAATGCATAAAGCATCCAGGGTAAGGTGGCATGGGAAAGGGAAGTCAAATGAATGCTCTCTAACTAGGAACACATATATATGAAAACATAAAACATTTGCAACATCCAGCATGGTTCGTCCAATGGAAACGGGTCTTCCGGTGGTCTGTCTTCTCTCACATCAGTGAGCAGTTATTTAAAAGTTTCTAATATGTCTTGCACTAGATACATGATGTAAAGTTCTCATGAGAACCTTGCAGACCTATTCTGTTAGCTGTTGTCAGTATCCCATTGTGTGGACAAATGGCTAGTCTAAAGCAATGAAACATTTCTATCAGTAAGTCTTGATGAGAACATGCAAACCAATATCTTCGGAACGTTTAACATTGCTAATACTCTATTCATTATAAAATATAGCAGAATATATTGTTTAGTAAAATGAGGGAAATCATATGGTGTGAGAAAGACAATGAAATACATCATATTGTGTGAGGAAGCAAAACAAATACATTTCTCTTACAGAATCGTAGGATGTAGATTGAAGCAAGGAGGCAGGATGAGGGAGAAGTAGAGGAGAGCGGAAAGGGAGAAAGCAAAGTGGGGAAGATAAAGAGGGGGCCAATGAAACAAGACAAAAACTTTAAAAAGGGAGAAATGAGATAAAGGCAAGCGAGAGAGATAGAGAGAGAGAGAGTGGAAGTGAATAGGGATAAGCAAATGTGCGAAGTGGAGATAAGAGATTCGTAATGATAGTGAAGAGAGAGGAATGATACGTAGAATGATTAGGGCACAAGATTCAGTGTCACCGGGGCTCAGAAGTGCAAGGAGCCCACTGCGCTTCAGTAATGGGTGTCTTTTAATACCAACCCAAAGGTGATGGGTTGTCAATTTATTTCTGGCTTAGATTAAGGCTGATGGTACCCTTGCTGTGCTACTGATTTTGGTAGCTAGCACACAGCGCATACTTTATTTATTTTATTTATTTATTTAAAATGTTTTATATAGCGCTGGCTGGACCCGAGGGTATCAGAGCGCTTTACATGGGTATTCAATGCAATACAAACGGTATAAAGCAGTTAAGATATTACACAATCTAGATACAACAAGTTGTAATGGACTACAGCAAATCCTGAGAGATTGGGCTAGTGTGAGAGGGAAAGAATGGGAAAGGGGGAGGTAGGGTATAGGAATGGGGAGAGGCTAAGGCGGGGGGTAGGTTAAGGCGATATCAGACCACTATACATGGATAATTCATTGTAATGTAACAGGCTTACAATGAGGTAATACTCAAAACCATCCAGATAGTGAAAACAACTCCAGTTTTAAACAATTAAATTACATGTATTGCAAAGGGTTATAGTAGGTCCAGAGAGATTAGCCTAGTGTGGGAGGGAAAGGATGGAGAAGAGGGGGGAAGGGTATGGGAATGGGGAGAGGCTGAGGAGGGAGGGGGATGAGGCAATACCAAGTGGGACGCAGCAGGTCCTATGGGAAAGGTTAGTCGGAGGAGTTAGTGGGCGAAGGAGGATGAGAGAGGGGGAGGATAGCAGTAGGTGGTCGGGGTGGGATGAGTGCCCAGGGGAGGGGTTAAGGACCCCAGTATTTGTTGAGCAGGAGAAGTTTGAGGTCTTTTTTGAAGCTGATGTAAGAGGGGTTGCACCGAAGATCTTTAGGGAGGGAGTTCCAGATGTTAGGCGCGTTACCGGAAAAGGAGCGAGATTGTGTGGTTTGCTTGTTAAGCAGAAGAGGGACAAGAGCGAGGTGTTAGAGCTCCTCAGTGATCTAGAGCAGCCAGCTTTGTGAAGTTTGTCTGAGAGGTACTGCGGGGAGCGTTGATGCAGGGCTTTGTGCGTAATGCAGGCAGTCTTGTAGGAAGTTCTACCTTCAACGGGAAGCCACTTCAGTGCTTTAAGGGCAGGGAGATGTGATCGAACCGTTTGAGGTCAGTTATGAGCCTAGCTGCCAGGTTCAGAACAGATTTGATTGGGGCTAGGTGGGCTTTAGGGGTTCCAGCGAGGATGGCGTTACCATAGTCGATTTTTGACAGGACCAGCGATTGGACGATTAACTTAAAGTCGTCTGCAGGAATGAAAGGTTTTATTTTCTTGAGGTGATGGAGTGTGAAGAGAGCGCTTTTGGCCGAATTTTTTATGTGGGGGATAAGAGTAAGGTTTTGGTCAATGTTAAAACCGAGGGATTTAACTGAGTTTGATATAGTGAGGGAGCAGTTGAGTGCGGTAAGGTCCGAGATCCAGGATAGAATGGGGAGCAAGTTGTTCTTAGGGGAGAAAAGAATGATTTCGGTCTTTTTGGGTTGAGTTTGAGGTGGTTGTAGTGGAACCAGGATTGGATCTTACTCAAGGCATCATTGAGGTGAAGAACATCCGAGCGGGATTGAATCTTATAGTAAAGTTGGGTGTCATCGGCGTATAGGTGGTAATTGATTCCTGCTTGTTTAAGGATAAGGGTGAGGGGTTCCATGAAGAGATTAAATAGAGTGGGGGAGAGGATAGAGCCCTGTGGGACCCCTAGGGAGACGGGCAGAGGTTTGGAAAGGCATTCACGGATTTTGATTTGCTGGGTTCTGTGTTGGAAAAAGGAGGTGAACCATTTGAGGACTGAACCATTGAGGCCAAAATGGTCTTTAAGTGTGTTAAGTAGAGTAGAGTGGTTAACAGTGTCGAAAGCAGCGGAGAGATCAAGGAGAATGAGAAGGGAGGATTCGCCTTTGTCGAGGGCGTGATGTATGTCATCAATTATGTTTAGCATTGCCGTTTCTGTACTGCAGCCCTTTCTGAAGCCTGATTGGAAAGAGTCAAGAAGATTGAATGAGTCAATGTGTCTATCTAGTTGGAGCAGGGCGCATTTTTCAAGGGCTTTTGAGAGAAGAGGAAGGTTAGAGATAGGACGAAGGTTATTTAGGTCATTAGGGTCACCCGCAGGATTTTTGAGGATGGGAGTGATTTGTCCCAATTGGAGGGAAGCGGGGACGAAACCCGAGGTAAAGGAGGAGTTGATGATAGAGGTCCAATAGGGGGCAATGATATGTTTTAAATCTTGGACAAGGTTGGAAGGGAGAGGGTCTTTAGTGTGAGATGATGGTTTAAGTCTAGAGATGACGTTAAGGACATCAAGTTCAGTGACTGGTTGGAAGTCAAGCCAAGAGGCATTATTTTTTAGTTCAAGTAAGATGGGGCCGGGTTCAGGAATCGGGATGAAAGGGGGAACGGTGAGGAATCAAGAGGAGGCATAGTGAGTGAAGGAGAATTGCAGGAAATGTCCAGCGAGGGAAGTAGGTTAAGAGGGAGGGGAGTAAGGGCGAAGGATTGATCAATTTTGGAGATTTTTTTCTGAGAAGTAGTTGGCAATTTCTTCGCATCTCTCGATGGTGGCAGTCACCTTGGGGGTGCAGAGGATGTTTGGTTTTTAACAATGTTGAAGAGTTCCCTAGGTCTGTTTTTGGCCCGGTCGAGTTGGGAGCGGAAGAAGGAAGTCTTAGCATTGAGGATGTGTTTTTATAGTTGGATCTAGCGGATCTGAGGAGAGAGAGGTTGAAGGGGGAAGGGTTTTGCCTCCATATGCGTTCAGTCGATCTAAGTGTGCGTCTCTCATTGTTGAGATCAGGATTGAACCAGGATTTGGAGGAGGAGTTTTTCTGTCGTTTTAGTCTGGCTGGAGCAATTTGGTCAAGGACCTCAACGATGGATTTATTAAAGTGTTCGGTGAGGTCATTGGCATTTTGGGAGGGAGGAGAGAGTCGAAGTTGAGCTTTGACTTTGGTCTCAAGTTCGCCTGGGGGATAAGATGAAGATTCCTGGTCAGTTTCATCTGAATGGTGGTTTTGGGTAGAGGGGTAGTACGGTGTTAGTGATCGTGAAAAGGATGAGGTGGTGGTCTGACCAGTCGATGGGAACGATGGAGGAAAGGGAGGCCAGCTCATTGCTAGTAATGATAGCGTCCAGAGTGGCTCCTTTGGAGTGAGTAGGAGAGTGGCATAGTTGTTTTAGGTCATTGATGTCAAGTAGATCAGTGAGGAGGTTAACCATAGGATCGTCCTTTTTGTTCCAATGAAGGTTAAAATCTCCGAGGAAGAGGTTTTTGGAGTTGGAAAGTGAGGATTGGGTGAGAAGGTTAGACAATTCTTCTACAAAAGGAAGAGGGTCGCCGGGAGGATGATAGATATTGTGTAGTCGAATTGGAGGGGAGCCCTGCACTTTAAGTTCCGCTCCGAGGTACTCAAAAGTAGAATGATCAGAGTTTGGCACAGGGGAGAGTTGGAGTTCGTTTTTAAAAATTATTGCTAGACCGCCTCCAATTTTGATAGGTCTATCTTTTCTGAGGATGGAGTAGCCAGGGGGAGAGAGCATATCAAGAATGGAAGAAGAGTGATCTTTAAGCCAAGTTTCAGTAAGGAAGGCAATGTCAATGGATTCACTAAGGATGGTTTCCGAAATTTCAGTCGCATGTTGGACAGCCGAGCGACAGTTAACCAGCATGCAAGTCAGGGGTATAGGGTTGGTTGTGGGGGGGCAGGTGTGGATAGTAGTAAATTGCGGAGGAAGTCTAGGAGAGGCTGGGGAAGGTGGAATTCTGCTAGTCCCAAGGATCACGGGGATAGGTGCCTGAGGGGTCAGGGGTCAGTAGTCAAAGAGCAGGGGAGTAAGGATTATAGAGGTCAGGGAGTTCAGAGGCGGGGAGGAGGTTCGAGGTGAAGAATGTTCTAGGTGTGTCGTTACCGAGGGGGTAGGATCCCATTGCTGGGGGAATGTGGTGTTGTTTAGTTCAGTACACCGGGCAATAGAATGATTTGGGCGGTTAAGTGAAGAGAGGGAGTTGACATCATTTCTGAGAGAGGTGAGTTCAAACGATAGGTTAGCGAGATGGAGTTCTATATTAAAAAGCGTCTGGGGGAATAAGGGAGAAGGGGATGGAGGATGGGAGTTCATGGGGACAAGGAGGATGTTCTGCATTAGTCAAGACGAGAGGACTGGGGTGAGGGAGGGAGGGAGCCCAGGTGGGGGAGGAGAGGGGAGATCCAGTTGATGGTCGAAGGGAGGGAGGTGAGGTGGGACTGGGCAGTCACTGGGGACTGAGGCGAGTCGGGAGAAGGAAAGGGTGCTCGGGGAGATTGGGGAGTGTTGGTTTCCTGGTTAGGGAGGGGAAGGATAATTGGGGGAAGAAGTTAGAGTAAAAGATTGAGTCGTAGTGAGGTCAAATTGGGAGGGTTGGGATGAAGAAGAAGATAGAAGGGAGGAACTGATGTGAGTTGTTGGAGCCTCAAGAGGAGGAGAGAGAGTTTGGGTGGATGAGTAGGTTGTTGGTGAATCAGTAGGAGGGAGAGTTGTTAAGACGGGGGAGAGATTGAGAATCTGTGCTTGCGAGACTGCCAAGGTGTTTTCATTGTCTGTATGAGGAGGGGTTAGAGTAGGCGAAAGAGGAGGTGTAGGGTCAGATTGTGATTGGGAGGCTGATGGGTCAGAGTAAGGTATCGAGAGTAGGTAGGATAAGGTGCTGAAATGGTGTTCAAAGATGGTGAGATGTTTTTCAGAGGCTTGAATGAGGATGTTTCCAGATTTGAAAATGGAGATGTCTATTTCACCAAGAAAAGTAGGGAAGGGGTGGTAGAAAGTTTCAAGCCATATGGGATTTTATATGACTTCGTAATAGGGAGGTGGAGGAGGAAGGTGCTTTTCCATTTAGAGGGCGCTTGGAGTAGAAGATGTAGTTGGTTTTAACAATCGAGGTGAGACTTTGGTAGTTATCTACAAATAGCGTTTCTTGATGACGAATTAGTAGTTTGTGTTTAAAGTTTTTCTTAGCATTTTTGGAGAGGTTGGGGGATAAAGGATGGTCCAAGAGTTTGGGCCGTGTCTAGTGATAGGTTCATCCAGTGTAGTGACGGGGTGAGTGAGGGGGGGCATAGTTATTCCTTTAAAGGCCGGGAAGAAAGTTACTAGAGTAAACCCGGAGAGGTCTGTTCAAGTAAGAAGTCATAGATGGTGTGAGGGAGCGTTAAACCTGTTAAAAAGACAAAACGATGGGGGAGGGAACATAAAGATGCAGAGAGAATGGTAGATAAATAAACTACCCGCCCGACCAATTCCCTAGTGCACAAAGAGACGGACATGCAATGTGCTATAACGCATATTGTCTTGCTGTGGGTAGTGTCAAATAGTATATTTTAGATGATCACAAGATGCAGGACAGTTAACAGTGTATGTAGTGCAATAAGGATAAAAAGTCTTAAAACAGCTCAGCTAACAGTAACATCCCAAGACAAATTTAATACAATATGACGTCGTGCTGTGGTAGGGCCATAAAGGAGCATGTGGAGCTATAGGTTAATGAACTACAGTATCCAGCAAAGGAGGCGTATGAAAGCGTAAGTAAGCCCGACTTCAGGTCAGGAAGCTGGCTCCAGCCCAGGGGACGAAAGGTATGTCAGGAGTTAGGACAGAGGTAGGGTATTTGTCGAGGGAGTGCAGTGTAAAATCAAAACGGAGATGATCCTGGTGTGGGGTCAGGGAGAGTAGCAAAATGAATTTAGCTAGCAACGCGAACTCTGATTCATTGGGGAATATCAAGACCCATGCGACCGGAGTATCCCGGACTAAAAGACAGGAATTTAGGTCGTGATTACTTGGAGGTAGAGCTTTAGAAGGGAGTACATCTTTATATGGGATGAAGTTCAGGCAAACCTTTCACAGTCTTAAAGGAAGTAACTACCTCAAGATATGAGGACAAAAGGGCCGACTAAGCCAGGCCCCTCCAACTGTGGAGAAATTAATATGATTCCAGTAGTTAATGAGCGCCAGGCGTTTAGTGCAAGATCATGAGGGAACAAACAGATGTCAAGGGTGTATGATCTCCTGGGAGGTACATGTGCTAGGCTGAAATATTCTTATTGGCCAATAGTAATGACTTATCAGTAGCCAAAATAGCAAAAAACAAATTAAGCAAAATGGGTGTTCCTCCAGGTAAGCAAGCCCAGCAAGAGTCAAAGTATGGGCCAGGTTCGTAAGTCAACAGCAATTCGGTAGGTAGATCAGGAGCATCCGGTGACTCCTGTATGTAAGACAGTGTATTGGTATGCGACAATCATCCGGAAGTCCATTAAGCCCAGTTCTCATTAAACTGGACAGGAAACGGTATGGAGGCAGGAGGGAAACACTGGACCCAAGTATCCGATGATATTAGGTGGTTTCAGTAAACAAACATGGGAGTTATTGTCCATTAAAGGAGATCGCAATAGTCTAGTATGTGGGGATGAGGTAGGTGATCCAAACCAAGATGGCCACCACAGATTGAGGATAGACTAGTCCTCTTTCTATTTCTATAGTTAATGGTGTTAGGCTCAGAGTGATGAGTTCCTCTTCTATTTCACTTAATTCGTCGAGGCAGCACAAAATGGGTTCCAGCAACCGGGAGATTCAAAATGGGTGCTCAGCACCTATGGAGACTCCACATAAGCAATCATATGGGCACAACAGCATGAAAGTGCAACATCCAGCACTGCCTCACGCAGACGGGACGCAGCCTCCACAACCATTGGGGTCAGCGTTCAGCTCACGTCGGGGAGCGGATCCCGGTCCCCACGGAAAGCCAGCAGGACTGGCCCCGGTCCCCACAGCAAACCAGCAGGACAAGACAACCAGCACCCGAGCCCCAAACCATCACGTGCGTCCAGCCGATGGCACGCAGCAGTCCACAGCAGAAGCCCAGATCTCCCACATGTGTCCTGCTGACGGCACGCAGCAGCCCACAGCCGTAGCACACAGCAGGGCAGCGCGAGTCCAGAGGCTGAGAGCGGGGTTCACCACACATCCACCAGGCAATGAGGCTGCAACACGGAGCGATTCACACGGAGCGTTCAATTGCTCACCATCGCCCGCAGACATCCCGGGCATCAGAGGACTCCATCCCAAACTCACCAGGCAACGGTGCCAGCGGGTAGTCCCCGAGAGGAGAACGGGGCCAGTCCTCACGGGAATCCCAGCTCGACGTGGTATCCAGCACCGGAGCCCAGATCCGTCGGAAGCGTCCCGGTCGGCGACCTGCGGCAGCCCACACCAGGAACACACAGCCGGTCAACGGGGGTCCTAAGGCAGTCCCAGTGACGGAGCAGATCCCGATCAGCACGGTAAGGACAGTAGGACCCTAAGGACAGTAGGGTCATGGGCGTCAAAGATCCTTTACGATGTTTTGCAATGTTTTGAATATTAAGTTGTTGTTTGTCTTCAGTGCACACAGCCTTGACTGTAGTGCACGAAGCATCTTTAGTGCAGCACATAAAGGAAAACAATTTGAGGGAACATGGACTGCAACCCTTCTTGATACACACTAAAATTCATGTAGCGTAAAAAAGGATATATAAAACTGGATCTTAAAGTGCAGTACAGTGTGCAAAGAAGCATTAAGTGCTTTGTCAATGAAATAGAAGCTCCATCACATGTGCAAGAAGGGGTAAGGAAAAGCATGTTACTGTCTGAGGAAAAACTACTAGGTAATGTATTGTATTTAATCTTAACCTAGTCAGATAAAATCTTATTTCTGTGTTCTCTATCCATGTTAGATATGGTTCTATATGTGGAACATTAGAGAGAGGTACACATCGAGAAACAGAAATCATGTCAAGAGATATTCTAATTCTCTCTCTTGTCGTGTAGTTTCCACCCTACGGTAGGAACTGCGCATTTGTGGACGGCATAACCATTGGGTTGGTGCCAGACTGATTTTATGTACCCCATCATGATATGTTTTCCTATAGACCAGCTAGCTCACAGTGCCACCATAAGTACCCCTAAACCTAAACCTAGGCGGCTAGCAAATGGTTCTGGCAACCACTGAACATGACAACCCTGATCCCCCAGGAATCATGGTAACAGATCTAGAACCCTTTTGCCCAGTCACCTATGCCCTCTCAGAGAAATATACATGGAATGCATAGAGGGACATTTTCAATGTTTATTGAACCAATGGGATTCTTGTATAAAGTATATGTGCTGCAATGATCAATAGACAGAAGCAGATGAAAGTTATTAGAAGTACCAAGCCAGTGAACAGAATAAAAAGCTCCACCATCATGCTAATACAGTGTATATATGCAGGCATATAAAACAATCTAGAAATCTGGCATTCTCCTACTATGCACTCCATAACCTAAGTGTCTAGGGCGTGTGTGTATGTGTTCTGCCAAGAATCCCCGTACTGGATGATCCAACCCTGGTTACCTGAAGTGAAAGAATGTAAGTCCCCATCTTGGTCATGAGCGGACACTCTTGTGGAGATATCAGCAAGCTGCTGTGCCGAAGCTTCAGCTTCTAGAGACCTCGCCAATGACAGCAAAGTGCTCCTCCAAATAAACCCGGAAATGTTTTATTATTTATAATGAAAAGCATCCTTGAGATTCTGTGCAAGCCAGTATTGTTATGGGCTATAGATAGCCGTGTCGCCTCGTGGATGAAAAATAGAACAACATTTATGGGACTAAAACACATAACACTCTCTCCCTTTGTGCATGGATCCTTCATTTTACTAACTCTTTATTATGGATACGGATATTACATGGGGCATCAGAAAGTTGGCTTAGATCCAGAATACCAAGAGAATTCTTGACATATACCAGCCACAGAATAGCTGCCATATTACTTAGTTTAAGACAGTCCTCCACAATTCAGCTCAGCTCGGGGGTGACCCATATTGTAAGCCATAATAAGATGGGGGCCAGACTTGCAACATCCTGTAGGAAACCTGAGCCAAGTTCGCTATGAGAAATAAGATTGGGTTTAATTTGGGGATTGCCAAAAGTGTACACAGAAATTTATTTTCATCTGCTTGTAAAGAGCCTAGTCTTGTATGTGCCAACTGAGAGGTATGTACTCCAATATAGCTTGAGCATCTCCTTAAATGGCTTATGGCCTAGCTTTTTTGCAAAGCTATAAATTGTTTCACAAGAGGCCATCATCTTCTGTGATTATTGAGTGATTAACCAACCTCAAGTAAGTTAAGCATCAAAAAGGATACCCAAGTAACTACATTTATTATATATCTTAGCAATAGGAGACCCACCAAAGTAAAAGGTTTTAGAAGGAGTGTTAATTGGCCCACTGGTAAGGACAAAATATTTTTGGGATTAACCTGCAGATTAAGATTCCTCATAAAATCATTAAAACTGTCTAACAGAGCCAGTAATCCATTTGCTTACGTGCCAAAAGGACAGCGTCATCCGCATACAAAAGTGCGGGAACCTATTTTTGGGACTTCTATGGCTCGAGAAGTTACAAAAGAATTCAAGGCATTAATGTAAAATAAAAAGGGTGCTAATATACAGCCCTGTCTGACCCTTCGTGTGACCCTTATGGGTTGAGTGCAATCGCCAGAATGGGTGTAACAGACTTTCATGTATCCCAGTGAAATCGTTTTAATAAGTTCTTTACCATAATATCAACATTCATGTTAGTGCTGAAATAGGGACCTCACTTAAACAAACTGGATATTGAATTCCAGTTTGTTGCATGGTACAGCTCTAACCCTTAAGGCAGCTACCCTCAACTGGGCTTTCTTTTATTCTTATTATAAAGCAGGTGGATGGCCCATTTTCTCCATCCTCTAATGTTTGTAAGCCAGAGAGATTGTTTTAGAGTTGGATGGCAATGGAAAAGCCCAAAGTTTCTGAAGGAAATACGATGGAGACTACACCAGCTGAATTTCCTCCACCATACAGTCTAACAGGGGGTGGAGGAAATTACAAAGGAAGATTTTCCACTAGATATAGCATTCCCTCCTGAAATGTAAGAAGTTTAAATCTATCCCCAAAAATGAATCAGACCAAGAAGGGTCTGCACTTTTCAGTTGGACTGTTTTTGCTGGAGGTAAGCTTTGCCTGCCATCAATAAAAATAACATTCATCCCAATATATCCTGCTAAACTGAAGTGTGTGCTGAGGCATCTATTCCAAATTTTAAATTGTTGAAATATATTCATGTTTTGCGATCATAGTCCGGTCATTAAACATTGAAAATTGCAGAGTTCCATGACGAAAAGTTTTAATTGAAAGTAATTTAATTATATTTAAATATGAAATAATGTTACATTCATTTTTAAATTAAAAAAGGGTTAATTAATTATGTTAAAATAAAAATTCTTTAGGTTTTTTAACATTAAAATAAATCCATTTATATTTATGAGTATTTTAAATAATTTAATTTATCATTCATTTTTATGGAGTTTTTTTAAAGTTCCTACCTCCGTTATTTTCTATGGGAGGGTACTGCAGTATCAGGGGTTGGCCATGTGTGGTGCTGGGCTTACTACTGTTCCTTTTTGGCTGTAGTAACTTTGCACTCATACTTTTGGCTCCACCCTGTTTTTCTGAGGGGTATGGGGAGGGGGACATGTAAGTCTACACTTTTGAGTAACTTTATACTCACAAATGATGAATAGCCCAAAGTAGTGAATTTACTCAAAAGTATAAACGTAAACTTACACGTGTAGATTTACTCGTGTGTAAGTTTACATTTGTGAATAGGCCCCTCAATGGTTAAAATCAATTGCCTGAGGTTGTTCATCAGCAATTTTCTTCATGATTTTGCTCATGACTGCCAAAATTAGAGAAATCATTTTTTTGTAGTAAAGTCATCTCCACATGGTGCACAGGGACTGTTAGACCTGTCAGCCTTTGAGTAGTCTTCCCCCCAACTTTTTGCCTTCCTCTTCCATTTTTTCTGATCTCATTTTTGCTGGCATTAGGACTGTGCACACTTTACCACTGCAAACCAGTGCTAAAGTGCATGTTCTCACTCCTTAAACAGGATAATATTGGCTTATACCCAATTGGCATATTTAACTTACTTATAAGCCCCTAGTAAAGCAGTACTACACGTACTGAGGGCCTGTAAATTAAATGCTACGAGAGGTCCTGCAGCACTGATTGTGCCACCCACTTAATTAGCCCTTTAAACATGCCTCAGGCATGCCATTGCAGAGCCTGTGTGCGCAGTTTTAAACTGCCATTTCGACCTGGCAAAATAAACTTTTTAAAGGGGCCAAACCTTACTTTTTAATACTTATAAGTCACTCCTATGATAGGCCATGCACATCCAAGAGAGTAGGGTGCAATGTATTTAAAAAGTAGGACATGTACCTTTAGGTTTTACATTCCTGGTAGTGAAAAACTCTTAAATTTGTTTTTCACTGCTTCAAGGCCTTTCTTTCCCATAGGATAACATTGGAGTTGCCTTATTACATTTTGTAAGTGTAATTTCCAAATGGGAACAGGCAACCAGTTTATGTTTGGTGTCTCTGGAATTCTAATTTAAAATTCTAACATATGGTGAAGTTAGGTTTTAAATTACAGTTCTGACAATGCAACTTTTAGAAGGCTGGCATTGTCTTGCCTTAGCCATTTGCTGCCTGCAGCCTGCCTTTGGCCACACGACTGGATGTAGTTGGCAGCTGGGTGATCACTGGCAGGATGAAAGGGAGGAGCTTGGCCCAGCCTCACTTACACCTGAATAGGTTGTGTCCACACAAAGGGCTGAATATCCCTGCATTGTCACTTCAGCCGGCTTAGAGCCAGAACAGGGGAAGAAGGAAATTCCATGCGCTTCAGAGTCACTGTCTAGAAGCTTCTACCACCTTTCAGAACCAGGGCACTATGGTATAAACGAGGGACCTCAGACACCAACTCTTCAGTACACTTCTGGACCTGTGGATACTCTGCCAACAAGAAAGACTGCTGTGCTGCTACAAGGACTGCCACTTTGCTAGGCTGCTACCTGAAGGAGCTACTGCCCTGCTGTGCTGCCCTGCTGCCTGCAGCCCTCATGCCTGGGGAGGAAGAACTGGACCTGCAAACCAACTTAAACCCAGGACCCCAGAATGACTCAATGGGCTAGACTGTTGGCCTCCTGATCTGAGTCTCAGGGATATAAAAGGCTTCCCAACAGCTCCTGGACCCGTTCTTCAGCGAGTTCCTGACCCCCAAGTGGTGCCCCTCAGGTCCTGGACCCTTGGTGTGGCTCAGCGGGCTCTAAAATCAAACTTTTGGGCTCTTAGTGAACGGGCCCATTCCCGCCAGAGCTGCACTGTTCACACTGAAAATCAGCGTGAGCCGCCAGCCCATCTCTTCGCAAAGCAGCAACAGCCCTCGGGGGCCACCATTGTGCAGCTCCAGCCCGCCCGTCCGCAACGCCCGGCCTGCTCTTCACACCACGCCGACTGCCGTCTGTGATGCTCTCCTTGCTCTCGGCGACCATCTCCACCTCGAACAGGACTCTTGCCACAAAACTTAAGAAGGGAAAACTTCGGCTGGACTCTTCTTGGACTATATCTGACCAGTAATCCATCACCATTGGCCTGAACTTTTGACTTTGACCCAGTCCAATGCAACCAAATAGCCACGGTTTGCGCTTTAGGCTTTTATGCGCTATATTGCAGTTTATTCTTTAAAAATTCACAGCTCCAGTTCTACTGATTGTATTTTTGTCATTTTGGTCTTGTTTTATTTCTTAAATTCTGTTCTATTTTTCTAACCTGGTGTTGGATATTTTCACCGTTTTACTGTTTGAAGTGTTGCAGAAATACTTTACACATTGCCTCTAAGTTAAGCCTCACTGCTCTGTGCCAAGGTACCAGGGGGTTGAGCACAGGTTAATTTGGAGATTGCTAGTGCCTTACCATGACTAGGTTTGTGGTTGCTGCTTGACCAGGTCTCACACCCCAGTCAACCAGTAACCCAATTTCTGACAGGAACCTTTGGTACAATTGTTTCTATCGAGAAATGTATCCAACATAAAAATCGTGTTCTGAAAGATAGTATGGAAAACTGAAAAAAAAAATTGAGGTACCAGATTTTGGTGTACATGACTGTTCGTGTGTCAGCTTCAAAAAAGCTTTCAATTTTTGCTTTTTTCACTTCCCTTCATCGTCATACACTTCCTAGGGAGGGGACACCCCCACCTCCTTTTTTTTATTTAACCTCCCAACATTTCCTGTCAGTCATCTAAAATGCCTATCTATGCCTTGCCATGTTTGTGCCCCACTCCTCTCCAATTGTACTACCTGATTCAGATACTTTGGATAGCCCCTGCTTCCTCTTTCTCTTCATTTTCTTCACCCGTTTTTACCTCCAGCCATCTTGCCTTTTCATTTTGCCACACCAAGACTATGGGGCCGATTCCGATCTCGGCCGGTAGGGCTCCGAGTCGGATTCGGCTTAACCGGATCCGATTCGGAGCCCTATTTCCCGACCGATTCGTACGCGCGTCCGGGCGAGCGAGTACGATGCGAAATCGCCGACGACTCGTCCGGGCGTCCCGACCGCTCCGACCGACTCGTTCCCGGGTCGAACCGCACCGACCGACTCGCTCGGACTCGATTCGCACCGCACAATGGAGACGTTCCCCGGCCGGGTGAGTACGATGCGCGCCGCGAGCAGTCCGACCGAGCCGCGCACTCCGGCTCCAAAGAGCAGTCGGAGACGTACTTTGGGGGTCCGTGTCGGACCCCCTGTATGCGTAGCCGCGCGAGTCGCACACAGAGGGGACCCATGGGTCCCCCCCACCTGTGCGTGTACGGTGCGAGTCGCTTCGACGCGTACCCGCTGTAGGGGCGCCCTTGACCGCTCTCGCACCCATTGAGTCAATGGGAGCCCGCGTACGCGTTGTGCGACCGGCTCCCATTGACTTCAATGGGAGTCTGACCGACTCGAGTCCGATGGCATACGTGCGCATCGTACTCGTTCGGTCGGGCTGCCAGAGTCCGATTCGGTCGGAAATCTCTCCGAGTCCGGCTCGGTCGGAGAGATTTCCGGCCCGAATCGGAATCGGCCCCTTAGGGGGCCCCCCTGTGTGCGACTCGCGTGGCTACGCGTACAGGGGGGTCCGACACGGACCCCCAAAGTACGTCTCCGACTTCTCTTTGGAGCCGGAGTGCGCGGCTCGTCAGACTGCTCGCGCTGCGCATCGTACTCACCCGGCCGGGGAACGTCTCCATTGCGCGGTGCGAATCGAGTCCGAGCAAGTCAGTCGGTGCGGTTCGACCCAGGAACGAGTCGGTCGGAGCGGTCGGGACGCCCGGACGAGTCGGTCGGCGATTTTGCATCGTACTCGCTCGCCCGGACGCGCGTACGAATCGGTCGGGAAAAAGGGCTCCGAATCGGATCCTGTTAAGCCGAATCCGATTCGGAGCCCTAACGGCTGAGATCGGAATCGGCCCCTAAGTGTCTGCCCTGCTCCTGATGTGCTTGCTTGCTCAATCCCAGCACTCCCTAACTCTTTCAATATTTTTTTAGTCATCGCACCCCCTTCTCTAATTGCCTCACCTCGCCCTCACAGCTTCCCCAAACCTGGTTACTTATTCCAGCACCTAAATAGCTGCACTATTTTCCCTTTCTCTAACTTACCATCTTAGAATGACTCTCTGAGCCTCTCCTACCTTACATTTATGTCCCAGCCATCTTTTAATTTGTTTAACATATGTTTAATTTGTTTTATGTATTTTTTTGTATTCACAGTTGGTTCCCCTACTTTTTAAGTTTTCGACCTTCTTTCCCCTACTTTTAACCTGACATAACGTGTATTTGTGAAGGACATGTTCACCCATGGGCATCTTGGCGCTGAATAACAGATTTTTATTGTTACCCAACTTAATGGTACTCATTTTATCAACCTCAGAAGGTTGAGGATGAAAGGCTGAGTGGACCCGCTGGGATTTGAACCTGTGACCATGAGGTCAAACACAGGCCCCCACAGTGGACGCATTAGTCCACTAAGACTTTTATGTCTGCGTTTTTTACATACTTACTGCAAATCATACCAGACCTTTCTCTTCAGGAGTGGTGGACTACGACATGTGCTAAAATTTCTGTGACATGACATGAGCAGGCAGGGATCAAGTATAGCTAGATAACACCACTGGTGGCACTACTTTCTCTGTGCAAGCAGCAAAACTTTGTAACACTGAAAATCACTTAGAGGCCAGAAGGATGGTTAAAGCTTGGTTCGTTCTAATGTGATCAAACAAATAATTCATCTATTCACATTTCCTCCACCACCCAGATACTCTCCAGAACCCTCTACGACAAAGAAAGTGCTAAATCAGCAGAATCCCTTAAGAACGAAACCCTAACATCAAGAAAAACTACATCTACCTAGAAACTCAATATCCATACATCTTTTTTCGAACAAACAAATAACTGCACCTTCACTGCAAAACCTATTGATTGTCCACGCCTCAGCATCTCAATAGACATACCTAACATCCCATCATCCAGACATACCACATAACTCATCATAAGAAACAAGTAAAAAGCCAAACAATTTCAATAATGTTCAACATCTATGTGAAAAAACGTAAAACAAAAAACAAAAAAGAACAAACAGTCAAACAGATCAATCTAACCGCAACACCTTTATAGCCTCTTCTCTCAATCTTTCTTTTTCTTCCCATTCCTTCTTACTATCCCTCTCTTGTTTTTAACTCCAACTTCTTCATTCTCTCTCCCGGTATCCATGCCATGCTACAATCAATTTTTCTACTCATTCGCTCTGATTTTTCATCATTTTCACCATCATTCTGTCTCTCTTTTTCACACAGTTGCTCTGACTCCATCCTTTCTCTCTCTTTCTCTGGATACCTTCCCCTTCTCTTCCTCCCTTCGCGTCCCTCCTCATCTCCCTTTCTCATCTTACCTCCTCTTGCCTTTTACTTTCTGTTTCTGTCTCCCATTACTTCTTTCTCCTTTCTAAAAAATTAAAAGCACCAGAACTTGGCAAGAGAGGTAGTGCTTGTCAGACCTGCTCTCCAGTAAGGAAGGGTGGATTTGATGACCATGTAGAGTTTGACAATATTAACAGGCTGGACACTGGATGGCCATATTTCATATGAGAGGAATTGTATTGGAAAAATGCAAGGGTAAATCTGGAGACAAAATAACATTGGTGAGTAAATAATGGCAATGGATAGAGAGGTGAGCCATAATACCTGTTGCAAATGTTTAATGGCAAGCAGGAAAATATATAAGACAAGTTCTGCTTTCTAAATGAAAACAGCAACGAGAAACCAATAAACCCAGCAGACATCATGTGTGGGTTAAAATGCAGAAATGTTGAGGCAAGTAGACTGCAGCAACTGCTCTTTATATAGATTTGGCAGACACCATCCTTTTTGTCTCTATGTGCTTTACTTCTTTGAGGGCTTACAATTGCCTCCTAAAGCCTATACTTTCAATAAACAGGTGGTATCCGAGCTTCTCTGGAATGGCCTTTGCCTGCACCTGTCAACAATGCTGATATCTAATGGGGCAGTATTTGCATTTGCCTACAGTGAGGCTACATTTTCTATAGACATACCTCAGACTTGTCTTACAATGTTCCTGCAACTTTAATCGGTCACTATCTACAATTGTCATTTTATTTATTAAAGAGGCAGCAATAGTACCAGTTTGCAGTGTATTAAGCAGGACAGTGTCTGCACTTGTTAGCAATTGTGCTATATTATAATAGGACTGTGCTTTCACTTTTGTGTTTGATTACTGCTGCAAAGTGTATGAACATCTTAACAGAATTGTTATAATTTTAATTGGCTGGTGTATGCATTGTCAGCAATGCTTTGATATCAGTGCATTTCCTATAATAGGTAAATAACTACACTTGTAAGCACAGGTTTTAGGCAGCATACAAAATTGCACATTCCAAAATTCAGAATATGCCAAAGAGTGGACGAGCAAGCCAACAGAGACCCATGTGAAGCCCACACCAAGCAACAGGGGGCATACTTGCCAACATTCTGTGTTGACAAAAAAGAGGTACCATATTCCATGTTTTACAGCCATTGCCACTGTGATACCTAGGCCATCAGTAATAACCCAGGTTTGGACACAATCTTTCCCTGGAATGGATTTTCACAATATGGCAAGAATCATAATCCTTATTTGCCAGAAGCGTTTCCTTGGTGTGCAATAACACTGTGTCAATGTCTGCTAGTGCTGAGTAAATAAAGTAGATAAATCACTAATGTTTATATTTTAACAATTGGTAAAAAGGCATTTAATGACTGAGTGACACTTCCTCGCGAGCAAAATCAAGCAATGAAGACGAGGTAAACCATGCATGCCAACCGTCTTGAATTAGACGGGAGACTACCGATTTCAAGGCTAGTCTTCTGCCTCCCGGTTGCTGCATGCAAAAACCCGATTCTTCAAAGGTCTTCTGCCGACAGGGACTGGTCTTGTGTGACTCAGAGTATGCACTGCCAGTATCCTGCTCCAGCAGGCCAGCATTGATGCCACGTTTTCAGATTGCTTATGTGTAACATTTGCATGGTTGCAAAGTACGCATGAGTGACATTCAACTGCCAAATGTGTGACACTTAGAGTGACACTTTCTCACAAGTAAAACCAAGCAATAAAGTCCATGGAATAAGATAGGTATGAGAAATTACACCCATTTGGGTAATGAGGTCTAAAAAGATATTGAAACTGTTAGAAAACCGAAGCTACTGCCCCTTTTTTAAAATAATGAGTTGCATGTCCATAGTTCTTTCGGTTGAAGACTGGGACCTCATAGTACTACACGTCACAGTTCCCACTGCACCAACCAGGTTTCAATTCTGTTTCTCTCTGATTACACACACATTCACCTCTGCAGACACTGCATGCTTCATAACTTAAAAGAGTGCATTAATGCAAATCAAGATGACGGAGAACTGGTAAATTCTATTGTCTGAAAATGTGAAAGATCGCTTACCGCAATGGTGGGTCAGACCAAATCCCTACAGTTTTTCACCACTGCATGGAGGAACAGAGCAGTGTGCAATAAATATTAAATCGCAGATGGGGGTTAATGGTGTGTGATGTGATCCTGCCCCCCTTCAGCCCACTTCTTGCTATGTAGTAAGTCTCCCCCTACAAACGCTCCACATTAGTCTTAAAGCTCAGCCCTGTAAAATGCTGACCCTAGTGCCCTTGCTTCATATAGATAAATAGCATGCCGAATTGGTTTAGTGTAAGAAGCTTTGTGCTCTTTGAGAATTGTGCCCATTATTTGATTGAGTTTTAAAGCAGCTTTAGCAAGATGCATCATCTATGCCATATTACCACTAAATGTGATACCCAGGTAAGTGAAGCTATAAACAGTATCAAGGGGCTTTCCTCAAAAAATAAAAAATCATGGTCATGAATGGAGGCAATTGTGAGTCCCTTCTCTACACCAAGAAGCCATTGCTGGGTTGGCCGGAGCATACTAGGGTGGTGGTGCAATGCTGGAAGGATGCCAATAGACTCCTTGGGTGGGAGAGTAAATTGACCGGTAAGACCCCGCTGTGGATGGGGGACCAGCTTCGAGAGGTGACCGCTCTGACGGGATTCAAGGGGTGGAGGTTAATAGACATCGAGTATTTGGGAGACGTCTGGAAGGGTGATTCCCCCCGCTCGTTCGAGTACATGCGGAAAGAATATGACATGCACCCGTCACAACAATACCACTACACCAGATTAGTACACGCCCTTAGGGTACATGTGCAGAGGGGCGTGTCCATACCGGAGTACTCCCCACTGGAGGACCGGCTACTGCTAGACCCTATTGCGGGAAAGCCCACATCCACTATCTACCGAAAGCTGCTCAATAATAGTCCGGACCCATTGGTCTCTCTCAGAGCAGCGTGGGCTTTCGACCTGGGCAGTATCGATGATGAAAGTTGGCAAGATGCGATACAGAGCCCCAGAGAGATAGCAATACGAGCCAGATTTCGGCTGGTGCAGTTAAAAATCTTACACCGCACATACTATCCCCGCACACTCCTTCACAAATGGGGTAGAATTCAGTTGGGGCTCTGCATGAGGGGGTGCCATCAAGAGGGTTCCTTCTTCCATATCCTGTGGGAATGCCCCGAGATTGCATCATTCTGGGCAGGGGTTACGGACACTATGTCCAGGGTGATGGGGCAGGTGGTCCCAATGGACCCGAAGTGGCTGCTTTTAATGATCAAGGGCGAAGAGGCTTGGCCCAGGTATGCGGAAATCTGGCTGGTCCTGGCGGCTGGGGTGGCAAAACGAAACATTGCCCGGTGTTGGGGGGTGCAGGCACCCCCGCAATTGGAAGACTGGAAGCGAGACCTGGACTGGTGCCAAAGGGCCGAAGAAACTGTGCACAAGAGCAGGGGGTGCGCTAAAAAATGGGGAAAAGTCTGGGCACCCTGGAAGAGGTATAGGAATCCTGGAGTAACCGGAGATGGGTGAGAGGGAGTGTCATTGGCATTCTCCAGTGTGGGTCCCCCATGCTTCTATCCCTGCTGGTATATGTATTCGGTGTGATGATGAACTGTTGTTGCAATTATATGATGTATGGTCTCATGAGCTGTGTTAAAAAAGATTTAAAAAAAAAAAAAAAATCCTTTTTATAGGATTCATGGGGATTGAACATCATTAGCTTTGTTTTGTTGGTGCTGATCTCCAGTTCCCTTGCGGTACAGAACTCCTTGAAATGTTCCAAGAGCTTCTGGAGGACGCTTGGGATCTTAGAGACCAGCAGGGTATCATCTGCGAATAAAAGTATTAGAGTTTTGATGTGAGCCAGAGAGGGTGCATCAGAATCAATTTGAGTTAGAAAGGATAAAATGTAATTTATATATTACGAAAATAAAGTGGGAGCCAGCACACAACCCTGTCAGACACCTCTACCCACTGCGAGCTTGTCTGTCAGTTCATCCTGACTCCCACAAAACAAGGTAAGGTCGTTATCTACACAAGCTGCATTAAGGGTGGTCCATCATTGATCATCCCAGTTCCTTTAAGCTTTTGCAATAGCATGTTTATAAACTTTGCGGGTAAAAGTTATAATAGGCAGGTCTCGGTTTTTAATAGCCCTAACTAGAAGTCTCTGGTACTTGTGACACTCCGCGTCAAACCAGGGATTCGTCTTAGTCTTGGTAGGTTTAAAATTCATCGAAACTATAAAATATCCTGATAAGCGATCAAACAAAGCTGCATGATTTGCAACTTGTTGGTCATGTGAGTCCAGTTGTCCACCCTCTATCAGTGACATAGTGTCATTAAAATCAACATTAACAGCAGAGATGATCTCCGGACGATAGACCGATTGGTTCCATCTTAGATACCTTTTGTCAGAAGACATTTCAACATCCCTAGAAAGAAGGATGGGAACTGACACAGAAGGAATGGTGAGATAAAGTTCCTTCAAAGACAAGGAGAGAGAGGGTTGTGATTACTCTCACAACTTTCAAGAATGCACATCTCATTATCGCAAGACCACAACCTGAGATCGATCAGGATATAATCAATCCTGCTCGTGTGAAGTGGCTTATTAAAAATGTGAGCACCCATCTGGTCGGATTTTGTATGCCCATTCTCAGCCCTTGCGCCATACTCCATAGTTAAGGCCTGGAGCTGGAGAGCGGTCTGTGACCATCTTTGAATAGGAGAAACATCCACTTGAGGAATTGACCATACTTTATCTTCCTTACAAAGCAAGGAGGACCCGTCAATATCTAGCGGTTCAAAAGTAATGTTAAAATCACCTGCTAATAAAAGATTAACATTAGGAGGGGATAAATCAAGAAGCCCTTCAAGAGTATGAATTGTCCCAGATTGAGCCCCACATTTAGTACTTCTAATATATAGGTTGTAAAGGATGACCTTCAGCTTGTTTTTGCAGTTCATTTCAATAGCCAAGATATCGGGTGATCCAGAGTGTAATTGCTGTATAGCACAATTAAGGAAGGCTCTGACTTATACCGTTAAGCCTCCAGAGACTCTACCCCATTGGCTAGGAATAGCTGAGATAGAAAAATGTAGGAAACCAGGCCTGTTAATTTGGCTCAATGAACTATGTTTCCTGAAAAATACATATATTATGGTCATCCACAAGAGTGGTCCAATCCAGTAGTGAAAACTTTGACCTAAGTCCAGCACCATTCTATGAAATCAAGGATAGAGTATTAATGGCCGATTGAGGGGCCATGTCAGAAGGAGTAGTTCTTATGAATGTGCACTTAGATGAGTCATCAGAAGGTGTAAGCACCTTTAATGGGGCTGAATCGCATGAGAAATGTCTGGGAGGTTGCCATTTGCCAGAAAAAGATGCATATGTGTCCCTAGAGAAAATACCTGAAGAGATAGGCTTGTTCACAGGTAAGGAATCTGTCAGCTTTGGATGTATAAACCTTCTAGGCTGAGACTTATTATGCAAAGGTGCGTTATAATCATCAGTAATGGAGGAAATTTGATTAGTGTTCAGCTTGGTTAAAAGGAGAACAGGGCAGCAACTGAGGGAAAGAGCTGACCCGCTAATGTTTTCATCCTGGTGGACAGAATAACTACTGGCGGGGAGTGCCTGAGTTCGATGTACATGCGTTTGTGAAGTCCGTTTAAGTCAGTCGATATGATTAAGTGGTGATGTGTTGATTCCTGTGTTAGGGTAAACTAATGAACTGGTGTATTTAAACTGGTTATTAGATGGACTTGGAGGAGAGGTTCTATGATCCAAATCAACTAAGTTGTTTGCCAGGTCAGAAGTTGACAAGATTAACTCTATATTATCAAGGCCAGGGCAGGCACTTCCCGTTCTCTTGGTACTAGTTATATCTTCTCAGATAAGAGCCCCGGAGGTGGCAAATCCAGTGGATCGCCTTATTTTTGAGGGAATCTTCAGACTCAGTAGACAAGTAGCGGGTCAATTTGGTAACATTAATAATAGAAATGTATCCGCAAGTCAGGGACCTGTTCCTAGCTTGGTATGAGTTGTTAATCTGCTCGTACCTACGTGAACCTAAATAAGTGTGCATATAAGCCAAATTAACTAGATTGGCCATTTGAGATTGAGTCTGATTCGCAAGTGTGTTGGTATGCTGTCTGATCGGGGAATGCACTCTCCAAGCTAGAAGATTTTGCTTTTACAGAGAGTACGTGTTTTTGAGAAGATCTATGAGCAGATTTCAAAATTGGGTCAACTGAATTCCTATATTCACCTAGCAACTGATTAACTGTAGAGGTTAATGAAACGACCAAGGATTTTAATACACTGACCTTCTCTTTCAAAGATTAAACCAGTGAAACATAAAAGGCCTCATTAGTGGTGGAGCGCCCTGGCCCAATCAAGTCACCTTGTTGCTGGTCTTGATTACTAACATGTTCGGGATCCCCTACAGCTGGTGGTCCTCTTGTAGCTCAGGAAGTAAATCAATATGATTACTGCAAGGGAAGCCTTCAGAATGTAGCTCCTAGGTTTCAGTAACAGGAGGGACATCTGAAGAAGTGGAACGTATAACAATCTGGGCCTCACTAGGTAATACGCTGGGCTGCTCCCTGGCATTTAAAAGCATTCTAGGTATTTTACGGGGGTTTCCTGCTGCATATGAAACAGAAGGGCTTGTAACATTGGGAAGGGGATCAGCAGAAGACTAATATCTGCTTGCATTCAACCAGTAGGTTGTCGATCCTATCGATAACATAGTTGTCCCTGGTGGTTTTATAAGTTTTCTTTGGCAGCCCCAACTCCCCCCTCCGTGGCTTTGCGTTTAGCAATATAGAGCTACTAGCAGGTCGATAACAAAAAGCTCAAACATAGGCGGTCAAACAACCAGTCACTGTTTTTATAGTTGAGTGCAAGGATTAAATAGAGTCAAACGTACCTTTTTAGAAGTTCAGTCATTAGGGGAGTGGCCCAGCCCAGTTTCCTCTGGGTTCCGACAGGTGCAGACGGGCCCCCCCCCTTGGCCCGG
The DNA here is from genome assembly GCA_963921515.1 of Calotriton arnoldi. NCBI lineage: Eukaryota > Metazoa > Chordata > Amphibia > Caudata > Salamandridae > Calotriton > Calotriton arnoldi. The sequence goes on from CAWUFW010000666.1 coordinate 1,162,908, forward strand.
GCTTCACCCGGGTAAAACCCACGTGTGTCTCGTGGCGCGGTGGTGAGCAAGGCACTTTATAGTGCAGCAGCTGTTGTGGGAGGTGGCTGGCGACAGGCCCCTCCTCCGGGGGTCAAGAATGTCTGGGATGTGCAGTCCCTGGTGCAGGCTCCAATGGTGATGCCCCCTCAGCTCACAGCGTCCCTCACCGCAGTGGTGAGCAACGGGGTGTATAGAGAAGCAGCTGTTGTGGGAAGCGGCTGGCATCAGGCCCCAACCTCCTGGGGTTAAGGATGTCTGGGATGTGTAGTCCCTGGTGCAGGCCCCAATGGTGATGCCCCCTCAGCTCATATGCATTTATCATAGCAGTCAAAGTTTCAGATTGCTTATGTGTGCCCGAGGACGACTACAGGATGGGAGAGGGGCCACAGCGGGGATCCTCTACCTGAACAGTTCTACAATCAGGCCCCTCTTTTACTGCAATGTAGACTTAACCACTTCTGGGCATGTATTTAAAAGCTTTGTTTTGAGGCTGGACATCCACATCTGTTTGATACTATGGTTTGAGCAGAGGGTGCTTTTTTACATTAATTACGGGGGGTGTGGTTTTGTGTTCCGGTCTTCAAATCTCTGAAGCTCATTTGGCGTGCATATGAGTTGTGATAGCAGGATATTTCCACATCATGATATATATTGAGGTATATAGCACCATCTTGTGGCCTTTGAAAAACAAACTGAGTTTTTATGCGTCCGTCCAAGCAAAGCAAGAAACTGGAACTACACGTAATCCCAGCCCCCTGATATACCTCCGTAAAATAATTGTTGTCCATAGATGTTCATTTTTGATTTGTATTTTTGGGTCATTGGAGAAGTAATTTAGTTTGGGTAGACATTGCTGACCTGGGGCGAATTTTTCTGGACAACATTTTTAAAAATAGCAGATGTGTTGCAGTGATGATGTAATATTTCAGGAACCATGAGATCTATATACTTCATTTTGGTGTTAAACATAGGTTTTGGGGTCAATTAGTCTTATAGAGACAGAAAATAAATCCTCAGAGCAACCCTTCTGCCATTTTCCAAAATGGCGGCTATAATAGAGGAAGAAGAGACATATATAGAAATTGAACAAATAATAATGGTTTGTAATCCTTTTATGTATACATCAAACAATGTTTATGATCTGAATATGAAAAAAAATGTTTATCACTCCTGTTTTAGAAACATTTTCATAGTTCACTTTTTTATTTGTTTCGGCAGTCACTCGTGGTACCTTTGCCGAATGTGAAACATTTGAGAACAGCATATCGACAGGGACATCTTATTGTAGCACAGGTTTTGCAAGTACATGTGTAAGTTCTGTGGGTAGAGGCTTTAGAAATTTCATAGGTTTTAGCACCCCATCAATATCTTCCCAACCAAATTCACACGGATCTTTCTCTACATATGCATGATCCAAAACATTTACACATCTTCTGATCAAGTAGAATATCCTTTTATTGTGTCCAAGCACAGAATATGACGTTGGTGGAAGGTCACTTAGCGGGACTGATCTCTTGAACTCACTGTACAGTAATCGTCAAATGTGTGACAGTCAGAACTCGTTTTCCACACACGCACAAGGTACTCTTCTACATCTCTAAAGTCACATTCTTCTTCTATCTCAGCAAATCCTTTTAGAAACTTCGCAGGTTTAGCAGTGAAAGCACCAAGCTTTGTTCCAATTTTGCTCGTAGTGTCATCACCCGTAAGAATATGTGCCTTGATAAGAACACTGGGCATCTTTGGGTCAAGTTTCTTGTAGAGAATATGAAGCGGGATTAAGTGTCTTTTCTTGCCTGTTCCATAACGTATCCATAATTCTGACAATCCTTGACTTATGAACATTGTAACAAATCTGAGCAGCACAATAATAACATCTGTCATTTGACAGTACAATGACTCGAATGGAACCATTTCGTACAGCCCACTCAACATGTGGCACAAAACGAAGGTCAGCTTTCTCCAATTTGCTGTTAAGTTCTTGAACAATATGGCACGTACCTTTTGAATATATCTCTGCAGGCACCAACTCCTCATTGACAATCATTCCACTTGCAAAAATTGGAAATTCAGTGTTGACTGAAGCATCAGCAATGTTTTCGCAAGTTAACATCTCCAAGTTCATCCTGTTGGATGTTGAGGACCAGAATTTATCAAGTTGGAAAGGTATAGGTGTCTAATAGTTGATGCAGGCAAGGTCGATTGTTTCACTTGTAGACATTTGTCTGATTCTCTCACATTCTTTGACAGATATTTCAAAATAACTGTCAAAGACAATGTGCAGTTCTCGCAAGGTGCACACTGACTTTGATATCTGTAGAACAGTCTGAATTAACCCTCCGAAGTTTTGCATGGATAAAATCTTGACCATTGGCAATTGTGACATATAGTCCACAACAGCAGTTTTCAATGAGGACACCTTTTTTAATTGAAATTCTTCAGATGAAAGGTTTTTTTTCGAGCTCTTGTACGAGTTTGTGCTTCACTGGTTTGGTTGCAGCATCTCCATCAAATAATGTGTGTGTTGGAAGAAAATCATGCGACAGAATGTCCTTAATAAACTCACCCCTTTCTTTTGCTACATCCATCTCTCTATGTGCTTGCGAAAGGTGTTTATTGTGACCTGTTTTGTAGTGGCTGGTTGAACAAAACTCTTACTATGGCAATTCAAGCATGGAAGTTTAGCTTTAGTGATTATGTCAAGCAGCTTTTTCTCTTTCAATACAAATCTCTCCTGCTTCAGTTCTGCGTATAGTTTCAATCCATGTTCCAGGACATCTATTAGGAGTGTCTTTATATCACTACCCACATATTGTTTGGTCACAAAGTTGTGAAGTCGCACAGGTTCAGTCATTTCAAAGGGGTTTCCTTGCTGCTGCATGAAAAAAAGAAGGCTGTCAACATGTGTATTAAAACGTTCCCCTCTCTTTCCCACAAGTTCGTGGTGAGGAACAGTTTCACAATGGTCCATTAATTTTGAATTTGTCATATCTCTGAAAGCATTGCAAATAGAAAGGACTTCATGGTAAACTAGCTGCCATTAAGGAACATATTCACTCTTACGTGTCTGACCAAGAATTCCCTTGGAGCTTTTCTGTGATCATTAGATCATCTGTTCCAGTTTCACATCTGGAGCCACAGCATTGAACCTTACCTCTCTGTCTTTCACCACAAAATGTCTTTGGATGAATTTTCTGTAGACGTATGGTTTCTCCACCTTTAGCTTTGTCACTCTTTCCAAATACCCCGACCCATATTTCAGGTAGTTTATGCAATCGAATTCACAAAACACAGTAATCAGTGACTCGACAGTCTTCACATGCAGCTCCCAACCACCTTCCCGATCAGCATGTATCAAGTTTTCCACTAGAGCTATCATGGGTAAAAATGTTCCCCAGTACTTGCAAAGGTCTGATTTTCTTCACATTTTTTGACAAACTCTACGAACTTCGTTTTCAGATTTTCTGATTTTGCACTGTGTATTGAACATTGCCTGGCTTTGCATTATGTCTTGTGAATGAAGTGCTCCCTGTGCCTTGTTCACTTCTGAGATAAGATTTGAAAAAACCTATTTTATCATTCTTGTTCCTGAAAGCATTCAAACGTAATGTTTCTATAGCCTCAGATATGATAAGCATATGTTCTAACGAACAAACATAATGAGTTCCGCTCACTACTGGCTGGACAGTTTTGCTTCCAAAGATTTCAGCCTCAATAAGTGCATTGTCTATGCCACATCCACTGAGATAACTTCCTGCACACCGCAAGGCAACTTTTGTCATGTGGAAAATGCCCATCATTGGATAAAGATCATCAAATTCCACTGGATTGCCTCATTGCAGACAATTGGCAGGATAGGCTGGTCTTTAAGCTGAGCACGCACATTTTGGAAACTTTTATAGAGCTGTGTATACTGTTGTGTAGTTTGTGACTGGAGATGGTAATACTGGTAAAAACCCATCTTTCTTCAGTGCGGCTGTATTCTGGGAGATCAGAGCATGAATTCCAGCCCAGGAGGAACTGGCTTTTCTTGATCCTTCTGTCCACACCGAATAAGCGATATTATAAATTCAATTAAATCAGCTTTGTGGACCGCAGCATCAGGTAGAAGAAGATCCATGTCCTCAGCCACTTTGAAACTTTCTGGTAGACTGGGACGTGTTGCTGGCTTGTAGTGATTTGCACACGTTGGCAAGGCAGTTGGGTTATAAGTTTGCAGCTTTGTTTGTTTATGCCTACATCTGAGACAGAATGTTTTCCAGCAGCTACTTTATTGGTACAGTCTTGAAAAAGCACCATGGCAGTATCATGTGTGCTAGATGTTCCAGACAAAGAAGAGCTGTTTTCAAAATCAAAATTATCAAGAGCAGCAATTGTAAATCCTTTCATGGTAAAGTGACTTGGAAGTGGTGTGCTGTCAGATTCACAAGATTTTTCGGCATGAGCTGCTAACAAGTTCCTGCTCCGTACTGTGTCATAATAACTTGTTGATATACCAATCCTATTCACTGAAGTGATTAGCTCTCTACTTTTGCACTTGTCATAGATTGCATGGGCAGTCATCATGTGTAGCAGAGTTTTATTTTTGCCGTGATGTCATTTATAAAACATGATTTGGAAAAGACACTACATTTACACAGCATAAGTCTGCCGGTTCATGGGATTGTCTTCCACTTCTTCGCATATATCTTCAAAGCCATCATCAATGCTGTCGGCTTCTGTTCCGAACTCAAGAACTTTAGTTTGTAACAGTTTTGCTATGCTGACATTAAACAATGATGTAAAAAATGTTAAGTCAACATCAGGCATTCTTGTTGACTCCCATTATTATGGATCAATACAGTTTCATCAATGTTGACCGTTATTTCTCTGATCTCACTGAGTGTGAACCCGTATCCAGCACTCAAAAGTTGCTTTAAAACTTCATTTGCTTTTTCAAAGAGTGCAAACTTAACTGAAGGCTGGCGGTTACAGCGGTTACGTTGCTGCTTGGAGCTCATTGCCCATTTATATTTTGGAATATATGCATACATGCACTTCGGGTGGGCATACAAATCTGCTGCAAATACATTCACCTCGCTGTTTAGATCATCTACTCGGGCTAAAAACTTCATCTGGGAAGAAACTAGCTGCAGATAAAAATGTTTGCCCTTTGACACTCACATACCCTGAACTTTTTTCTTTGTCAATCCCTTTGGCCCTTGTTCTGGCAAGACCACAGATAAAAGATTGAAGATCCTCTGCTTTCTGATCAGTTGTTGGAGGTGGATGAGGGGTAGCCATCGATCTTCTAAGTGTATGGGGATTGGGTTTGGTTGTCGTCTATTTCTCACAAGACTCAGATTCTTGTTGTCATTTACTGGTTTCTGCTATTTTGTGACAATTTTTTTCCAGGCTTTTTTCCATTGTATACGACTTGTAGCACTTGTTTGTTACAATGATAAAATATTTGATCCTCTTCAGCCATCAGTTTCAATCTTTTGTGAACTTCGTCTTGCTGAATTTCTGCAGCATCTCGAACTCTCTTCTTACCAGCCGCAGTTGATGTTAGCTTTTCTTTCTGATTAGTTTGGCATACAACACATTTTTCTTTGTTGAAGGAGTCCTCAGATTTTGTAGTTAGCAACAGTCTGTCAGGAGGTAAAGATCCTCTGCTACCACCTGCTTTGCTCATGTTAACGAATTTGAATCAACAGAAAACTTGAAACAAAAACAATATCAAAATAAATTACTAATATGATGGGTAAAACACATCATTATAGAGCCACCATTTTGGAAAATAGCAGAAGGGTTGCTCTGAGGAGTTATTTCCTGTCTCTGTAAGACTCCTTGACCCCATAACTTATTGTTTTGACACCAAAATGAAGTATATAGGTCTCATGGTTCCTGAAATATTACATCATCACTGCAACACATCTGCCATTTTTTAAAATGTCGTCCAGAAAAATTCGGGTCGGATTAGCAATGTCTACCCAAGATAAATTACTTCTCAAATGATACAAAACCATAAATCAAAAATGAAAATCTCTGGGATAACATTTTTTTTTTACGGAGGTATATCAAGGGGCTAGGACTAATGGCTTTATCGAACTTCAGGACCCTGTTCTTTTGCGTGACAGTCGCAGGCATTGCAGTAATGCGGGAAAATTACCGGAAATTAGATATTCTAACTCGAGAAGCGTGGCACTTGGCAGGGCTGATTTATAATAAACTATGCATGCTAAAGCTTTACCTGAATAGAGGCGAGAGACACAACCAGGCATCCTGCAATCGGAGCAGCTAGCTTATAGACAGATCTTTACTAGGGTGCATGAACATTCCATGACCCGTGTTCTTTGCTTCCTTCTGCTCTCACAGAGCGACTTCACATGCATTCTGAAGTGAATTAACCCCTTCTAGCGCAGGCCTTGCTTTTCTGTACACTTTTAAGAAGCGCTCTGGGGGAATGCTGAATTCATGCCATGGCCAGCCTGGCCGGAGCCTGAGGGTCGCAGAGATAGTGCCTGGGGTCGCATGGGGCAACCTAGGGGTCGCAGCTGAGACCCCTGGCGACCCCTTAATGATGTCCATGTTAACATGATTTCTTTAAATCAAAAGTCGTTTCATGAACTCTGCCACTTTGAAGCACTGAAAATCTCCAAACATCTGGACAAGGATTCTTTAGTTTGTTGATAATACTGGCCCACTAGCAAATAATTTATCTCTAATATCCAAATGGCATACTTGCATTTCCTGCCTCATCTTTATTGATTGTTACACTTTATTTACAATTCTTTATTGGTCTTAGTTGATGTGTACTATGTTTATGTGGTTGGTTTTCTGAAGTTTGAATAGCTTCTAATTTGTCTGCAACATCTATAATCATGTGTGGATTCACTGATTTAAATTTTATTTTCACCGCAGTTAAGGTTTTTAATGGCAAATGTATATTCTTGATCAAAATATTCAACTAGAGAAACATGCAATAAAAAATAGATATGAAGGAGTCTTGTGCCTCCATATACTCTGCCTACCACGCTACAAGTTCCCATAAATAAAGGTCACTTAGGTTAGGGCCATCAAATAGTGGTAGACATTTTACACTGACAATACGCAGACTTTAAAGTTTTAATGCACAATGGTGCTAAGGTCATCAGATGGATTGCGCGCCTTAAACTACTTAGGGTATTTATTTGAAAAAGGTCAAATTAAAATGGGTAATAATTAGCTTAAAGGAGGTAACTGAGGTGGCTGCTTGCGCATAAAGCAATTTTTATTTTTGAAATTTTTAAAGAATGTGGAGTAATGGACATATTTTTAATTTTGTTAGACAACTGATTATAGGAATTCACCTACGACAGCAATATGGTTAGTATTAATGAGATAATGAAAAGGCGCATTAGACAAATGTAAGCTAAAATTTCTGAAATTACAATTCCTAGTATTACATTATCAGTAGTTTAATATTGCAAATGCACAACAAAATCATACATATGCCAAATTAATAATGGACAGTAACCTGGACCTATATCCGCAGGCGCTTCCGAATCTAAAGAATACTTATAGCAAAAACTAAATATAAAATGGTTCACTTGTGTAGGTCTAACTATTTTTCATTTCTGCAAATGAAAAATGAATACTAATTTAATGTAAGCACAATAGTTGTATTATTTTCTTCTCTGTATCAATGTACTAGCTAGGAGCTGAATATCAGAGGTGTACTTTTCCATTTACATGTGTATGTTACTTTGGGACGTTGGCACAGCTGCCAGCAAAATATAAAATATGAAAAGCATAGAAGGGTAGAGCTGAGAAAAATAATAGAAGGTGGGGGCACCCAATAGTGAGGAGAGTTATGAAAGGATGGCCATTGGTACTACTGTACTGGAAATGAGAGGCATTGAAGCTGAATTCACAAAGGACGCCAATACAAATGGTGGCAGACTCTTCAAAACAATGGGATGAAAATGTAGCTGCTTTCAGAGAATTATTCAATTATTTAAAAGTAGTACAAGAGAAATTCTTCTTTCATCTGTTCAGCACATTGGTGCCCCCTGGAGGCCCAGTGTGTATGTACACCACAAGAATATCTTGACATGAATCATGCTTTCTAAGAGGTAGCCTCTTTAGCAAGGCACATGAGAAGGGAGGAGTTACAATAAGCCCATCTCAGGAACTGGTATCATTCCAATCCATTTCATTACAGAGAAGAGCCCCAGTTGTTGCAGGCTGCCATTTTGGACTTTGAGGGAGTTTGGAAACCTAATTTGTGTTTTACTATGGTGCTTTCTCCTTACTCTACTCTTTAACTGGTTATTGCCCACGGCACACCTTTCATCTCCTGCCAAGTAACACCTTTGTCTCCTGAATATAATATACCATCTACTTCTCTGCTTTTCCTTGTTAATTTTCCATCATGTTTTCATCTGCACTCTAAAACATGCATACTCTCCCTTTCGTCCAGTTGTCAGCTCCTGCCATCTGCCTCAACTGAATACCCTACTCCCTGATCACTGGATCATAACTTGGCCAAATGTTCTCCCCTGCACCCACCACTCCCTGTTTCATCTGTCACTATTCCAGTGGTGAACCACCACCTCCTCCACTCCCATTTACACCATTCTATAACTCCTGTCCCGCTCTCCCTCTATCTCCTTTTCTCATCATGACCTTCAATCCCTCAATATTCCTGCTTTGGCCCTCTCCATTATTTCCACTCTTACTTCCTCAAACACATTAACATTCCTTCATTAAGGTCTTATGTCAACTTACCTTTGTAATGCAATCTGCTGTGGAATCACTTTATTCTTCTACTCCATTTATTCCATCTTGCAAAATTCCCCAGCCTTGGGCTACTCCTCCTTTGCCGCAAACCCGTAATTCATTCCGCAAGGCATAGACTATGGGCCCAATTCCGATCTCGTAAGGAAGGCCTCCAAACGGGATTTGTAAAGAGCAAATCCGATTCTGAGCCTATCTTTCCGCCCGAACAGTCCCCCGTTCCGAACAACCAAGTACGATGCGAGTATCCTGTACGCGCCGTGCGAATCGTTTACGAACCCGAACCTGTCCGTCTGACACGTTTGTAGCCGAATTGTGCCGCACAATGGAGACGTTTTCCGACCGAGCGAGTACGAATCGGAGAACTGTATCGCCTCGGTCTCATCGAGATGAAACGGCTGTCGGATTCGGACTTCGGGGGGCCATAGCAGTCCCCCCTTTACCCGGAGCCCTCAGATTCGGTCACGGGGGGGTGCGCATTGGTCCCCACAATCCAAGCATGCACAGTGTGGCGGGCAACATGGGGTGCCCGCCACAGGGTGTACGCTTTTCCCCGCCCACCCCGTTTTTGCTATGGGAGCCTGTGTACGCGTCTGTTCACGGGCTCCCATAGAGTTCAATGGGAGTCCGAGCGAACCGAGTCCGTAAGCATACAGCAGCATCGTACTCGCTCGTTCGGACTCCCGGAGCACGTCTCGCTCGGAAAGCCCTCCAGATCTGAGTCGTATGAAGGGCTTTTCTACGAGATCGGAATCGGGCCCTATGTGTACAAATTGTGCCTTCCTTTTGACTTTGCAAACCATCTTCCCAACACACCTACTATAGTATTGCTCACTTCCAGGTTAAGCAACGCTATTATCAACAATGTATTTCTTCTCTCTCTCCATGCCTTCGGTGGTTCTTCTCTCTGCTTCATTCTCTTCTCGTCCTTCGGCCACCTGTCATTTCTCTCTTCCCTTGCTTTCAATAATAGACTTTGCCAGTCCTTTCACTTCACATATCAACATACTAAGTTCATCCTTCTTCGATAAAGTAACAATTAAAAAGTCTGCATCCAAGGTTAGTTCTTCAAGTCCTCTTTTTTATTGAATAAACATATCAAGCAACATGTAGGGCTGGTCTACCCTACATGTTGCTTAATATGTTTATTCAATAAAAAAGGACTTGAAGAACTAACCTTGGATACAGACTTTGTAATTGTTACTTTATTGATGTGTTGGTGCACCAATTGAGCTTTATGTTGAACATTGTTGGGTCCAGTGGGACAGCACCTTGACAGTGGGTGCTCAGATTGTGTGCACACATTTTAGGGTACTTTCCCCCCATTTTTTTTATAATCTTGGGGCTAATAGGTTAGGTGCTAGCTGCTGCAGGGTTTCACTGTCAACTTTTGTATGTTTCATCCTTCTTCGGTACAGCTTCTGCTCCCCTATCACATTTAACCCCCCTTTCAATTCAGATTTTAAGGTAAACCCTGTACCACCAAATCATATGTATGTCATTTGGGTGATTTTGCTCATGTGGAGTGTCTAAGATGGTCTTACGGTTTGGCACTCCACTAATCATTTCTACCCAGGGTCTTACAAACCTTTTGGGGTAAGTCAGTGAATTTGGACATGGTTGGACAAAAGTCGTTCCTAAAAAAAATGCTCTTTCTGTCATTCTGAGCATTGTTTATAGATGGAAAATAACAACAAAAAGTCCAAAATAAACTTCATGAAGACAATCAAAATGCCTTAATAAATAAAAAAGAAATATAAACAATGAAAAAACACAGTTGCTTACATTTTGTTGTTACTGGCAATGAAATGCAGGCTCATTTTTGGCCATTATCCAAAAGGATTCCGAACATCAGATTGACTTGCAGAACATCAGGGATGCATTCCCTGGAAAGATGTAATACAAGCATATCGTGTGGGGAAAATACCAGACCTAAAAAGAAGTATTAGATGCACTAATATTCCGAGTTCTGCTGCTCGAAACAAGGAAAATCATGCATTATTTTCATGGTATGCATGCAGTGGCGGCTGGTGGAATTTGAAACTGGTGGGGCGGATGCAGAACAAATAAGCGTATGCGAGCGAGCGAGCCAGACGGCAATAAGGGGGTTCGGGGGTTCTCCCCGTGAAGAAATTTTTAAAAATTGGCATCTTTTTGGTGCGATTTTCAGCACTATTTCTGTGATAAATGGACTAAAAATTCAGGTCTTCTAGGCATTCATAAAAGAAAAGTCATACTTTATTTCAGAGAATTTCTGGGTTGCCAAGCAAGTCTCACTTCTGAAGAGGGCTAGGGTACTAAGCAAGACTGCTTTGGCTCTACCCTTTCCAATAGAAAACACTAGTTAGCGATGTGAACAAGTTCAATGGACAAATCTGGAGTCTAGGGAGAGTCCCTCTCCTGAGAAAGAAATTAAAAAGATTGGCAAATGGTGCATTTTAAAGCAAATGAATGCAGCGATAAAGCAAGGCTTATTAAGCAGTGGGAACGTATAGTCTTGAAATATTAAACATTAAAAACTGTCCCGTATCTTCTTGCATTAATTTGTTCAACAGTTACTGTAATATGTAAATTGTTCTGCATGACAACTTTAGCCCTTTAAAATGTATGCTTGCCCAGTGTCTTGCACTGCATGCAGCATTAACTTTGGAAAAATATGTTCTAACCAGACTTCGGAAGCACCCACAGCTGCTGGCTGTAACCAGTCATATAGAAATATGTGCAGACAGGTCTTTAAGTGAGATGAAAAAAGTGGGTGCTCCCTATAAAGGAACATGCCAAATACATTTCTGTGATTCCCATAGTGTGCCATCAGACCGGTATTTTGGTTTCTCTCTGAGATGTAATTTTATCCAGATAAATGGCACAGCAACTGACATACGCCTAAAGCCTGTCAGTATGATTGGCTTTGTCACTGGGTGTTAGCTGTTTAAGATAAATGAGTAACAAAAATGATTTCTTATAAATAATTAACATTGAATGTTTAAATTCTGAAATAGTGAGTCTGTGAATTAAATAGCATTGAGGCCTGTGGAAGGAGTTTTGGCCTTCAATTATGTGTGCTTTATGTTAGATATGTATCCTCTTTTTCTTTGCATATCTTGTCCATCTGCACATCTTCAAACCCCTCTCTTTCCTCTTCAGCATCCTCTTTTCACTGTTCCCAGAATGCCCTTCCTCACTGGTCAACAGCCTTGTACTGCAAGAACACAAGGGTATAACGGAGTGCAGGCATGCGCCGATTGCTAACTCCTTAGATAAGACAAGCAGGAGTTCTGTCAACTGCTCCAAACTGCAATTGACACTGAACAAGGCTTAAACCCAGAGCACTGTGTTATGGACTGCACAAGTCGAAGATGAAGACTGCAGAAAATATCCAAATAAGAGGCAGAGATGGACCCAGAGTTACAGAACAGCTTAGCAGGAAAAAAGCCATAATAGACACGTGTTGGGAGTGGGTGAAAAACAAGATGAGTATAGACCAGCCAGACACACACTCTAGGTTGCATAGAATTTACATTATGCACAAGTGTAACATTTTGCCCTCCCAGACCCATATGTCGTACTACTCAGTCACACCTTGTACACAACCTAGTCCATTATTCTGTGCTGCGGTCCCATGCTCTGTGCAGCCCATCTTTCTGTACTACAATGTGCAATGCAATGTGCTGCATAGTGAAGTCCCACTTGTTTCTTTGTGCAGTGCCGTGCCCTGCAAGGCACAGTTCCCTCCCGCTCTCTCTCTGACCTGCGTAGACTCGTATTCTGCATTGAGCATTCATGTTCACGCTGTTCTGTCCCATTTTCCAACCATGCTTACCCTACATTCCACCCAGGGCTATTTTCAATTCCATGCTGCATTCTTCACATCTGCACATAGCACATGGTGTAATCACCCAAAATCAAGTTTTTTTTAAAGGAGTCTGGTCTCTCTCGTGTGCTGACCAGCCCTATGCTCTGCCCTGCACTGTCCAACAGTCTAGTCTGTGCTTTTAAGTCCAACCCTCTGGACTGGACTATACCATGTTTAGCTCCGCACATCCCTTCATGCTGCACTATTGAATGCCACTTTTTGCACAGCGCAGGTTCATGTTCCGCACCGCCCAGTACCCATTCCACATCAGCCTTTCCGCACAGTCCACGCTGTACAAACGCTCAATCCACGCTGCACAGTAACACATCCTTAAACATTTTGTCAAACACTTAAAATTCACCTTGCTGCAATGCAACTGAATTTGCACAAAATCACTCTGTGTAATATTTCCCTAAAACAACCCTCCCTCTAAGTGCACAAAAATGCTGAAGGTAAAACACAACAATGCAACTGAATTTGCACAAAATCACTCCGTGTAATATTTCCCTAAAACAACCCTCCCTCTAAGTGCACAAAAATGCTGAAGGTAAAACACAACGATTGCCTGCTGGCTGACGAAAAGTGCCCGGAGACACAACAAAATCAGCTCCGAGGGACATATTTCCACACCTACGTCACTTACTAATTGGCACCAAGAAACAGATGCAACTTGGAGCGGTTTTCTGTTGTTTGCTGTTATATATATATAATTTATTTTTTTAAACTCTGCGCTTAAGTTTTTGCAGTCAGGTGATGAGTTTAGTCAGCAACGCCGGTTCTAGACATCATGCACAGCACAGTTGCATGCACGCGGTTTTTAGAGGTTTTTCAATGCCCCACCACACTTGCATATTTACTGCCCGCTTTTATTGCTAGTGAGCCAACAGGTCCGAGTGCTTGATAAAAATATTGCTAAAAACAAAAAACTGTTTATAGAGCAGTTCGATGACAGGGAATGAGAATCAGCGGGGTGGGGGAGGGGTGAATGAGAGCAAGCAGGTGAGGTGAACTGAAGGGTGTCTGGGGGTGCAATAACTTTGGCTCTGAGGACGAATGTCCTGTGAGAGTGGAAAAGTGACAGGTTGACTTACCCCTGAAGCTGTTCTTCGTCTTGTCTCTCTTCCACCTGGTTCCACATTGTACTGCACTGTTTGATTTTTTTGTGAGAGGAAAAATCTCAGAGAAAGAGCTCCAGATCTGTGTGGAAGGCACTAAAAATGCAAACTGGAGAAGTTGTGGGCGCTGTATGTCTTTGAGGACTTCACCAGATGCCACTTCTGGCGTAAATAAAGAGCCAGTGCCCCCACAAGCAGCGACATGAGAGCTTTGAAGTTCCCCGATTCAGTCTGATGCCTGGGATTGTTCTATAGGGGAGGAACGTACGGGTAGAAGTATTCATCAGAAAAACTTCTTTCCTAACAAGCCAATGCGATTTGATTTTCTGAGCCACAGAGCAGTGGGGAACGCAATGGAAGTCTCAACTGCCAGGCTCACGGCTGTCGGGGGTGAGGGAAAGAAATAGTTGAGTAAAAGAGGTGCGTGGAGGTGAGAGTGAACACAGGAGCATGAGAACTCTAAGGAGGGCCATGAAGAAGGGAGAGAATGAAGAGCAGCCAGTGGCGACTCGCAATACTCGCGGGTGGGGGCCGGAGGAGTTGATTTAAAATTAAAATAAAAAACTTACCGGACCCGGGTCCGTGCCGTTTTGGCGCCTTCTGCGTTCTGCCTCAACTCGGAACTGGAACAGCTGCGTCACAACCCCTCTCAGCCAACACTGACGCTGCTCCAGCAGCGCCAGGATTGGCTTGAGCAGGGATTCTCCCCGCCCATTAGGAGACCGGGGCTGCGGCAACAAGCAACCCTCGCTCTCCTAAGGGGAAGGCTACTGCGCATGTTCCGGCTGGTCGAACATGTGCACTAGTGCGCTCACCCGCTGTCAGTCTAGTCAAACCCTCAGTGCTGCCGCAGCCCCACCCCCTTCAGCGTGACAGCGTCCTGATTGGAACTAGCGTCAGAACAAGTTCTGACGCTGTAGAACGAAGAATTATGATATGTAATTAATTATAGCGATGAATGGGGCCGTGCCAGCATTAGTAGGGCAACGCCCCAGCGCCCCAATGGACGCACCGCCACTGTATGCATGGCTTCCATAGGAAGCCTCAATTGTTTACACCAGATGCTAAATCTGGACGCTCCCTGCTATGGTGTAGCAACAGCTGATAATAAAACTCTCTACCCACGGTGGCTACTTCACAAAGGCCTTCCAGGCCAGACTGACAGGGCTTTCTGAGAGTCTGTCAGCACAGCGCTGCTTGCCTGCTCTGACTGAAAGCAGAAGGTGCAGCTGCAGGACAGGCAAAGAAGGCAGGTAAGGTGGTGGGGGCTGGTTAAGGATGGCAGGTATGGTAGGCATTTATCACATTTGTGTCACGTTGAAGATGCCACTGTATGTTTGGTTCCTCCATGGTTGTATGACAGAAGCATGCATGGCTGAACCATGTGTGCCTCTACAATGCGGTCCCAACAACGAATGCGTTGGTACCACGCATTCCTTTACCACGTATGCCTTTGCGTGCATGCCTTTACAATGAATTTTGTTGTGAAGGCATATTTGCTAAAAGGATATGTGTGGTAAATTACCACTACCCTGACCACTCCCTTACCACCCTAAGCCCAAAATTCATATCCCCTACCTCGTCCCCAGCTCTGGGCCATAAAACAGACCCTGCTCTGCCCTTAAAACTACCCTTTCCCTCCCTATGGCCTAAAACCCTGCCCCTACCAAACACTATCCCGACCCCAGACCCCCCGCCCTGAGCCCTAAAACTTACCCCGCGCCACCTTTAAAACTACCCCTTCTCCTGCCTTGAAGCTTAAAACCCTGCCCCCTTTAAAATACTAGCCCGACCCCCCCACCCTGAGCCCTAAAACTGACCCCCACCCCTAAAAACTCATCCCCAAACCCGGCCCCAGCCCTTAAAACTACCCCAACACCCCCGCCCTGTGCCCTAAAACCCTGCCCCCTCTTTAAAAAGACTACCCCAATCTCACCCGAGCCCTAAAACCGACCCCAACCCTAAAAACTACCCCCCCAAACCCAGCCCCACTTACCTGTCCACGTCTGAAACTTCCTGTTCTGATGCTTCCTGTTCCTTTCACCGCCCATACAGACACTAGACCGCTGTCTGCATGGTTAAGGCAGATGCGTGGATCAGGTAAGCATTGTTACGCTTGAGGGGAAACGGCACGCGTGGCTCACCCCACGTTGTAAAGGCCGTTTCCCTTCCCCCATTATTCCTCTGCCCCTGCATAGCAATTGGTGGCAGGGGCAGGTGATTTTGGGGCCATACATAACATAAAATTATTGATGGGTAAAAAGTGGGTTACGGGGATGCTTTACTCTCATTGTCTATTTGATTCACTCAGAACTCCTTGCTTTATTCTCATTGTCTATTTAATGTCACTCAGAACTCATTGGTGAAAAACATCCCCGTAATTCACGGTTACCCATCTATAATCCTTTATGCTTCCGTCATTCTGGGATGCAGGACTCGAAATTAGTGAGATGACTGCATCCCAGCCATGTCACTAAAGAGAGGCATTGTCAATAAACTATAATGCGCCAGGGCCCGTCATACATCAGCGGCAAACTAAAATGTGTGCAGCCTCTTTGTTTAAGGCATCTTTCTTCAAAGATAAACTGCTGGATTTAACATTGCAAACCAATGCGTTGGACGTCAACATCTCCGGGGCAGGCAGGGCGAAGTTAAGGTTTCCTTGCCCCTTGTTCATTTCCCACTGCGCAGGAATTCGCCGCCAAATCCCCCTGAGCCTTCTAGGACTTCCATGTTATGTGTATTTTTTGAGCTTCGCTGAGAGCTCGGCATGGATAAATGAACACGGGATATTAAAATGTAATTTGTTCAGATCTCTGCCTCCGGGGCGAGCACTAAGATGCTGCCATCAGCCAGAAAATTTGTGATCTAATTTAGAAGCAGCGAGGCATGATGTCTTTTCTCTGAGGGCTTCAGCAACAGAGCTCAGTTCGGCTCCCGCTTTTATATGGCGCAGTAAAGCCCCAGTTTTGAACAATAAACAACATTCTCCTTTGCATTGCCGCGCGCCACCATCGTTGCGCCACCCGCGCGCCAACCTGCAGCCACGTACGCCGCGCTTTTTGCGTTCGGGATATATTTACAAGCCCCTTGCGCAGCCCGTGCGTCACTTTTGATATGGGACAAAGTGAAGTACCGGCGGCGCAGGGCTTGTAAATAAGCCCCTTCCTTTTTTGTGCCACGGGTGGCTTGTCGTTACTGGGTGGGTGGGTGGGTGGGTGGTTTCATTTTACATATTAGAGTTTATTACTGCAGAGCTGCTGTATAAGCCTGTTTGTGAGCTGGAAGTTCCCAAGCAATATTGAAGGAGAGGCATTTGCAGCAATGTTAGTTGAGTTTATGTTTTGCATGCCAAGCACAAACGTGTCAATTACCAATGTAAGTGTCCGTTCTAGCATAATTTATCTGCTATGTGCAAGATCTTGAGTATGAAGCGCTACATTCCTGCACGAGCACCGAGGCTGCTCTTTGGGGACAACCAGTGCTCGTTTGAAATGCCATTTTTTAACACTCCGGAATTAAATACCAAGCCTACTAGAAAGTATTGCTGTCTCAGCGGTTTACCCTCATAAAAGGTACGCATCTAATTTATATTCGTCTTGTTAGTGCCTTGAAATACAACTTTTTTTTCTTAAATCACATACAGCAAACATGGCTGCCTGCCCGAGACTTTCGAGCCGCACTCTAAGTTCATTGCATTCAATAGCCTCGCAGCAAAACTGCATTCGGAATACTAATTTTCTAAGAGGTTCTTAACTATACAATAAATGGTTTGTCAGGCTCTTTGAAATTCCACACTGCATCTCTGCAGTAACCGTGGCAGGAAGGCAAATATAATTCCATAGCAAATGCACTGTGATAATGCATTAAAAGGTGAGAAATAAGTGTTAGCTGATTGTATGACAGATGATGCCTGCACCTTCGACCTGCCTCTGCAGCGAGAACACGCAGCCGTCAGAAACCCCGGTAAAATTTCATTCCTCTAATGCCGGAGGCACTCTGTCAGGAAAGGTCTCTATTGCATACTTACTGCAAAAAGGGAAAAGCAATTCCGCTTAAAACAGAGGACCACTACGCCTTGCCCCTGGTTAGCATTTACTTGTCTGATATAACTATTCTAAATTGGAATGAAAGACAGGTTGTTAAAAGGGTGCCTAGAAGTGTTTTTCAATGACACGATATTTATGTTGCGAAGACGTTAGATCCATATGTTTTGTAAACCAGACCCTCATCCACCATTATCTTCATTTTTTAGAAAATGGCTACTATGGAAGGTGTTTGGCAATTGCAGTCAGAGGCCACAATTGATCAAAGACGTGGGAGGGGCAGCATTCAAGAATTTAAGGAGAAGTGCATAGTGGATGACAATATGTTTGACTGGTCAACAACTGTTCTGAACTGTCATTTTATGGAAGTCGTAGCCTTCTATGAGACTGTTTACTACAAAGTCACTATAGTGCCACAGCACGTCACATTCTGAAGTATTCCCACACAGACCTCCTACTCATCAGCATTACGTATCTTATTACGCCTGCCTTTCACAGTGGCATGTGTAATGATTTAGATTATGTAGCTCATCTATATGTAGGTTGGGTCATGCAATGGAGGTACTTAGCAGAAGAGACAGTAAGTACAGCTGGATTGCGATTGTGTTTTTTGATCTAGGTGTTTTCTCACCATTTACACCTGTACATGTTTTTTTCAGGGATGTTGTCTGTATAACCAATGTGAATAATCCCAGGAAGAGGCATCTCAGGAAGTTCCTGAGCTAAGTCATTGTGAGATGTCATCCATTGAACGTTAGATACCCAGGGCCACTGGAATTATGCAATTATGCGGCCGCAGCAATTTTCGCATAGTTATAGATTTGCCACATTCACCATATAATCCATCAACTGCCACATAATCTACAGATTGTAACAAAAAAAAAAATTCTACCTCAAACAGTTCAAAAGTGACTAAAAATGCAGTGACACTGTAGCACAGTGAAAGGCCCATTGAAAAGCTGGTTTGGTCACCTTTCAGTAACTTATTGCGATACTTGGGTGTTAAACTGGTACTTATGAAGTGCAACCAATGACCAGATAGTGTTACGAAGTTTAAAAATGATGAAATAGTGAAGTAATTCTACTACAAAATGTACTGCATTGTGCAGTTTAATTAGCCGTTTCTTGCTGCATAATTTATTCGACCTGCCGCATAATTTTCCCCTCTGCTGCTGCATAATTCCAGTGGCCCCGGTTATACCTGATAGACAACACAGGCTGCTTTCCAGTTTCTCCTGAAGAAGCCTTCATGAATGCAGTGCCAGAGTACAGTTTCATTACATTACATCTACCCGGGACCTTTACCCTGTTAGATCATGAGAAAGGACCCAGGTGTCTGAAATCCAGGCTTGGATTTTTTATTGTTGCAAGCTTTCAAAGAAGTGTTTGTGGTTCTTTCTTAAGTGTTCATTGTGGAAATGACTCCTCTGTTTTCCTTTCCAGAGCAGATGATCTCTTTGTGTTTCTCGCAATATGTGGCCAATGTGGTCAACCATGGATCGGACTCCTTCTAACGTGCCTGAAGAGCTTCAGCTGGAACGCTTTCTTCTTCTTTCTCCTCCTGAATCTGGGCCCCCCCTTTCTGCACAAGAATACTCATTTGGGTTTAAGTCACGAAGCTGCTTGATCATGCCAGTAGTCCCTGAACAAGCATCAGACAGGGTATCCTCTCTGCAGTACCTGATCACATAGTGTCTACTTCACTTTACGAGCTTCACTATTTTACTCCCCTGAAGTGGGTGAAGAATTTCGAGACAAGTGACTCTCTTGAAGGCTTGTGAACAAAAACTTGTCCTTCATCCTCAGCCAATGGTGGAAATTATGTGGTGAAGATTGTTCTGGGTGATCACTTCCTTGGACGTCTTCATTCTTGTTGAAAAGGAGATGGATGTGATACAAATTCTCTGCTCTACAGACTTAAAGTCAAAATAGTGGATTACAAAGTGTGGGCTCCACTTTTCGAGAGGGAATGGGCTCGTTTTTTGATAGTGTGGAGTGTGTAACCAATCAGATGCCTCCTTTATTTTAACGGGTACTCCTGCGCCCAACTCTCTGCAAGCAGCCAACGGCCAGGGAGTCCAGGTTTGGCGCCCCTGAGGCTTGGACTTAGGACTCGGTCTCCCTACTAGGCCTTGCTCCAAGCCTCTGCAGGCATAAACTTCTCTGTGCATGACTTTCAGCAGTGTGCATTGTGGTTGTCAACAGGGCCTACACCCACAGCTCTCCTGCTTCCACATCCTACGTATGCTAAGAAAGATCTTTAAAAGGTTGCCTCAGAACACCAGACGGACTGTCGTGTAAGTACTTGATCCAGCGCGACACTTAAACAGGGATCAATACTCATCAATATTTCATACAATAGCCCATACACATTCACCCAAATCCCTGATGCGCTGGGGGTCAAGTTTTAATGACGTGAAAAATTGTTTCCTTCACAGATTCATGTTTAACAATTCTAAATACATAAATAGACCTGTATGTCAACTCTCTTTCCTCTCGGTTGATGGACCAATTAGTTGAGAAGTTGATGGTAATAATAGGACTAACTGACTATCTAATCAGCTGAATAACTACAAACTCTCGGTAAGTTTTAAACAAAGTTTATCTCAAATAAATGGTTATGCTCTTCATACATAGGTCACAATGCAAACAAAGAATCTCACACAAGGGAGAGAAAATCAAACAGCAATGCAAACAATATCAAACTCATCACAATTAGCAATATGCATATGAGGGAGTGGATAGATGAAGAGACATAAGTTCCAGAGACAAATAATACATTTGCAATAATTATGCAAAGTGCGAGTCAGAATAATACAAACCCAAATGATCTGTGAAATACCACCCCCTTGGCCGAGGGGACAGTGGGGGTTCCCCGAACTAGAGTCAAGGAACAAAGATTTCAGGGACAGGAACAGAACAGGGACAGGAACAGCTAGGCCTCTCTGCAAACCGACGGACAGCGACGCATCTCCCTTCTCAATCTCCTACCGCTCCTTCCTCCAATCAAACCACACCCCTAAAGCCACCCCAGTTATACC
Source organism: Calotriton arnoldi (assembly GCA_963921515.1). Taxonomy (NCBI): domain Eukaryota; kingdom Metazoa; phylum Chordata; class Amphibia; order Caudata; family Salamandridae; genus Calotriton; species Calotriton arnoldi. Next base: position 1,183,744 of record CAWUFW010000666.1, read on the forward strand.
CTAAACACCTACATGTCCATCCCACATTAATTGAAACATTTCACGAAACTCGACAGTTCATTGGATGCTCGAGGAGGTGGTGCATCACACCATCGTGATTTCATTCAAAATTGTTCATATTCATTGTGCTACTTCCGTTCCCATCGCGTAATGACTGACTAGTCCATGCATTTTTATTCTTGTTACATTTCCCTAAGTTCTTAGCCACGTCTGCGAAAGGAGTCGTGGGTCCCACGGTCAGTCACATCTTTTGGCAGGCAATCAATGTATTCAGTGCTGGGCATCCTTGAACTGATGTTCATCATCCGCATCGTTCAGCACTTCTGGCTGCTCTGTCATGACATTTTCGCTCTCACTCCAGCCTCTCCTCTATCTGGCCAATTTAAGAATAATGGAGGCTCATTTCAGCTCACTACGGCAAATAGAACATAAGCATTCATTAATTACATAGAAATGCATTTTTCACTGTTTACCACCCACCTTTGCACTACCCCCTGTTACATGTTTTCCTAGTAGAAGCTTAAGACAAAAGCAATAGTATTCATTGATTTTAAAGCAAGATGCAAGATGAAATATAAAATGCAGCTTAAACAAGCATTAATTCTGTTTCTTTCTGAAACGCATTTTAGTATGTGGCCTAGTTCTTTCATGCATTAGTTTTGTTTCTTTAGAGGCGCAATGTAAAATGCAGCCTAGTTCTTCCATGCATTAGTTTACATTAGTACACACATGCACAAAGCGATTTCCCTCGTGTTCATGTAATATGTATGTTAAACTGTCACTGCACACTGTTAGTACGTGTTATGGGGGTGCTAATTCGAGCAGGTTTCCTTTTTGCGAAATCCTGCTCCATCAATCCCCCCTCTGATGGCTTCCTGGAGCCATCATAAAATACCCACTATACCAAGTGCCATCCTTATCTATCTAAAATTCAGTAATCTTTTCTCTTTTCATTAAGTTTTCGTCTAAATCTTTCATCTCATCATAGTAATCTCCTTTCATATCTTCTAGTTCTATTTCATCTCTTTTTCTCTTTCTTGCTTTTCGTTTGTTATTTGATCCTGTCATCTCTTTTCTTCCACACTTACAACATTTATATATTGTTATTATTACTAATGCTACTCCAGCTACTGAAATTATTGGCATTATTATTTTTCCTAATAAACTACTTCCAAAGGTAGAAACCCATTTGCCTACAGAAGAGAAACTCTTACCAAGTCTCTCCCATACACCGTCAACCTCCAGCTGGGTCAAGTCTTCATGTAATTTCGTAATATTCTTAATATATCCTTCAATACCTTTACTTTTGTCAGGTATATAAGTACAGCAGTGTTGAATTTTCAAAATGCCACAGACTCCACCCTATTTTGCCAATAAAATATCAAGGGCAAGTCGATTTTGCAAAACCATTGATCTGCTCGCAACCATTTCAGTGTCAATCATCAAGAAGCCACCAGCAGTATTTGTCGATAAACGATCAACCACTGTGGACAATTTTCGAATTTTATGTGAATTTAGAACGACTCCAACTGATGGTATGAGTGCACCAAAAATATCACCTACTATTTCTGAGAAACTCGCTCTCTTCCTACGTGTTAGTCCTTGTCTTATTTCATTGATTCTGTTGTGGCTTTTGTCTACGTCGTAGACCTTCGGGAAAACAACTGCAAAATAACAACTACCATACCAATGTGCAGGCAACCTATAATAGGCTTTCTTACCACACACATAATAAATTCCTGGGAAAACAGGATAAGTTCCACCCTTCAATCCCCAACCTCCAGTAATTTTGTAAGTATGTTCACATTCACTAGAACCAATAAAATAATTATTATAGTTAGTTTTCATTCTAAGCAAACAGATTTTTCCCTTTTATTACCAGTCCAGGGACATTGCAGCATATGTCTCTCCCTTCTCATAATTTCCTTCTCTAAATGCCCATGGTGGTATCTGTGACATCTGTTCAGCAGCTTTCTTTTGAAAACTTTCTCTTCTATACTCTACCATATCTATGAACAGTTTTTCTTCAAACCGTAAACTACATGTTACATTGTTTTTATAAGCATATCCTATATCTAGTGTCTTAGTAATATGGAAGAATTCTCCCATATAACGTGCATTTTTACTACTCAAAACCTTGTTTATTTCCTTTATAATAGGTATCTCTATATATTAGAATAGTGATACTCCAGTTTTCCCGTCACGTAGAATAGGCTGGATAAGACACTACAAGACACACCATATGTTAAAGGAAGGTGGTGATAAGTCACCCCTTCTGAGACAGACGAAGGTAATTGCATGCACACATAAAAATCACTCACATTCATTGTATTAACATATACATATAACAATTTAGTAAAGACATTTTTATGAGAAATCACTAATTGATTTATCATGATGGAGAATACTTCCATCCATCTGTTCTATATTAGTATTAGGGGTTTCTTCAGTAACGTCACTCATTCTTTCACTTGTTATATCATTAGTATTGTTTCCATTATTATTTACCGTTAGAATAGGTACAATGACAGTTAATAATATCCACATGAATGTCAGTAAAAAGATACTACATAAGCAAGCTTTAATACATCTATGTTTTAGGCTGGATTTTGGATGTTCAGTCACTTTTGCTTCGGCCATTTTGTATTCTACTAAAAAGATAAAAATCTAAACCTATAAAAACTCTAAATTTACTAAAAAAATAATTTTCAGAGAAATAGTGTAATCCCACACTTCAAGGCTTTTTTTCTTTACCCCTTTCTTTTATTGCCTTTTTCTTTTAAATCTTCTGAGTCTTTTCGTTCAGTTCGTCTGACAGTTTTACCTTAAAGTTTTCACAGCTCTTTTAAGGTGGTCTTAATTTGCTTTCATCCACTTGCTCAGTGTCAGTACCGTCTTTTTCTTCACTTGAATCTGAGCTTTCAATTTCTTCCAAGATCACGTACGTCCATTCTGGTGCTGTGTACTTTCTGCTTGGAATTCTTACTCTCCTTGTTTTTCGTACTGACTCTTCTTCTTACTCTTCTTGTTCTGTCTGACTTGCGACCTCATTGATTTGCTCTGGTCTTCTTTTTGACTTTCTTCTTACAAGAGTGTATTTCAGTCTTTTCACTCCACTTGGCCAATTGTCACCTTTTCTTGGCCTTTTGACTTGAACTACTTTTTCACCTTCTCCATCTGGTTCACAAGTTCTCTTGTTTGACCTTTCTTCTATCTGTTCTACTTTTTTGACTTTCAGTAACTTCTCCTTCTTCTGGTTCAACAGCAGTCTCATGAGACCCAGTAACTGGTGCCCACTCTACTTGACTTGTGCTTGGCTGTTCATCATCTGTTTGATCTTCAGAATCTGTTATTCTAGATTCTTCAGCTTCACACACTTCAGCTTCTGGTCTTTGGCTTTGGTTTACAAGTTGCTGCTCTTCTTGTCTTTCAAGGGGACTTGGGACTCGTCTGGTATGGCTGGCATGTATCCAATTTGGCAAATCACCACACTTCACTGCTGTTGTCGTAACCAGAATCACCTGGTAGGGTCCGTTCCACATGGGTTCTAAACACGATTTCCTCACGTGTTTCTTGACAAGAACCCACTCACCAGGACTCCGATCATGAGCTTGATTCGGCTGTGTTTTAGTAGCATCTTCTCCAACCTGGCGAGACACAGAACGCACCAGATCAGCTAATCCTCTGCAATAATCAAGCACTAGATCATCAGATATATTCATCAGTTTGCTCGCGGGTATAAATGATTGTCTCATTGCTCTTACCATCAGGACTTCATGTGGACTCAAACCCGTCTTTTTGTCAGGAATGCTTCTAAGACTCATTAATACAAGGGGTAAAGCATCAGGCCATTTCAGTGTTGTGGATGCACACACTTTTCTTAACCTAGATTTTATTGTGCCGTTTAACTGCTCAGCCACTCCAGATGCTTCGGGTCGATAGGCACAATGCAGCTTCTGTTCAATTTGTAACCCTGCACAGATCATCCACATTATCTCATTGTTGAAATGTGTTCCTCTATCTGTTCCTAAAGTGACTGAAATCCAAATCTAGGTATCAGTTCTCTTAGAAGCAGCTTTGCGACAGTTAGGCTGTCATTCCTTCTTGTGGGATAGGCTTCCACCCAACGAGAAAACAAGCAGGCAACAACCAACACATATTTCAGCCCATGGCACGGTGGGAGTTCAATAAAGTCCAATTGGAGTCGGGTGAATGGTCCTGCTGCTTTTCCAATTCGTCCCTAACTAACAACTGTCTTCCTGACTGGATTCTGTTGTTGGCAGGTGACACACCTCTGGCTAAGACTCTCTGCAATGACCCTGAACTTTGGGTTATACCATGATTGCTTGAAGGGTTCACTGACAGAATATCGTGTCCAAAATATCGTGTGGACAGAATATCGTGTCCAAAATATCGAGGACAAGAATATCGAGTAGGTAAGTGCAAATAGATGGGTATCAATTTACTATTCTTAACTCCAGATCTACGTTCCTTGAAGATATATATATCGTCAAAGTACATATATGTGGAGTTATATATAGTAAAACTTTACTTACCCATAGAAAATGACCTTCACGATATTCTTGTCCTCGATATTTTGACACGATATTCTGTCCGACGATATTTATGTTTTCGATATTTTGTCCACCCACCGCTTGAAGAGTCTGATCATTGCATCTCTTCCAACATGTGCAATTCCATGGTATACCCTTGCCATTTGGGATAGTAAACCGTCTGGCATGACTGGTCTTTCGTCTATATAGACCCACACTTCGTCCTCTGCTCTCTTTCTGCAGCCTGCATTTATCCAAATTTCTTTTTCCTCATCCCTTGTCTCTTCCTGTAACTGCCTAATCTCATCCCAAGTTTCAAAAGACGAAGAAAACATGAGATGGCAATTGGTAATTTGCTTTTCAATCCCTCTGTTTAGGGCAATTAAATTTCGTGCACAGAAACGCGCTACTTGATCTACATATCTGTTGGCCCTCGTCACATAGTCATCTCCTGACCTATGTGTGGAACATTTGACCACTGCAATTCTTTTGGGCATTTGTAAAGCATCCAATAAATCTTTTACAGTCTTGCTGTTTCTTATAGGGGAACCTGAAGAAGTCAGAAATCCCCTTTGCATCCATAGCTGACCGAAATCGTGGACAACCCCAAAACCATATTGACTATCAGTAAATATGGTTACCCTCAGGCTTTTGGCAATTTTGCACGCTCTAATCAGAGCTATCAATTCAGCAATTTGAGCAAAGTTTACCCCTTTTAGACAGGATGCTTCTAAAACTCCCGCTATGGTGCAAACAGCATAGGCAGAACACAATTCCCCTTTTTCGTTTCTTAAACATGATCCATCAACGAACATCTCACAATCTGATTCCTCTAGTGGAGTGTCCTCAATATCAGGCCGGTGCTTCGTACACAACTCTGTCACATCCAGACAATCATGATCCGCTTCCTCTCTCACTCCCTCACAATATGAATTCGGCAACAGAGTTGCTGGATTCACTGCAGTGCACCTTTCCACAGTCACATTTTCAGCACCCAAAATCACTCTTTCATACTTAGTCAGCCGACTAGAGGTCATGTACTGGGTCCTCGTACGTGTCAAAAGGATCTCAATTGAATGTGGCATATACACCTTGACTGGATGTCCCATCACAATTGCTTCACTCTGTTCCAGACTCACACAAGTAGCAGCTACTGCTTTTAAACAGCCTGGCAACGCTGCAGCCACTGAATCCAGAGTAGCAGAAAAATATGCTACTGGACGTCGTGCCATTCCATGTTTTTGAGTTAACACTGAAAGTGCACACCCATCTCTTTCACAACAGTATAATGCAAAATCCTTTGCATAATCTGCCATTCCCAATGCAGGTGCTCGACAAAGACTTTCGCAGTTTAGTAAAAGCTTCCATACTTTCATCATCCAACACAATCGGATCTTTCACATCTTTTCGTGTCAACCTCTGTAGAGGTTTTGCAATCAGTGAGAAACCACTGATCCACTGCCTACAGTATCCAACCATTCCCAAAAACATTCAGACTTCTTTCTGAGTGGTAGGTGGGCTCATCTGTTTGATTACACTAATTCTTTCTGGTGTCACCTTTCTGACTCCTTTTTCTATTTTGTGTCCTGGGTATTGGACTTCCTGTTTACAAAATTGTAATTTTGCTGGTGACACTTTGTGTCCTCCTTCTGCCAAATGGTTCAGTAAGGCAATGGTATCTGTCACACATTCCTCTCGGGTCTTTGATGCCACAAGTAGGTCATCAATGTACTGAACCAAAACTGAATTTCCTGGCATGACCAAAGTCTCCAGACACCTTTTCAGAATCTGATTAAAGATTGAGGGACTCTCTGTATACCCTTGAGGAACTCGGCACCATGCCAAAACACGGTCTCTGAACCGGAATGCAAACAAATACTGGCTTTCCGGATGTAAAGGAATCGAGAAAAATGCTTGGCACAGATCAATCACTGTGTACCATTCTGAATCACATGGAATTTGGTAAAGGATTACTGCCGGATTCGGTACTACTGGACAACCGGGTTCTACAATTTTATTAATCTTTCTTAAATCCTGTACTATTCTATATGTTCCGCTTGGCTTTTTAATTCCTATAATGGGCGAATTACAAGGATTGCTCATTATCTCTTTCGAAATTCCCTGTTCAATCATTTGATCAATCACAGGAGTGACTACTGCAATTACTTCTGGACTCATTTTGTACTGAGGTGTGTTTGGATACACAGCACCCTCTTTCACTGTAACCTGAATTGGGTCTACATTTGTCATTAGGCCAATCTCCTTTCCCGTAAAGTCCCATACATCCGTCCTCACAGTACTTTTTAATTCTTCAGGCAAACTCTCTTCTGTGAGAAGTGAAAACAACTCATCCACTTCTGTCCCTTGCTTCACTAACATCATCTTGAATTCAACATCATCATCAGGTGTCTGAAACGCGATACCATCTGGTGTACAATAGATGGTACAATTCATTTTGCACAATAAATCTCTTCCCAAGAGATTTACTGGACTTGAGTCACATACCACGAAACGATGCATGTCTCTGAAACTTCCAATATGAACTTCTATTGGATTTGTGACTGGTGTTCTAATATGCTTATTTGAGACTCCTACAACTTGGATAGTTTCTCCCGAGAGGGGTAAGTTTGGAAATTCTGCTGCTCTCACAGTAAAACGGGTAGCACCAGTGTCCACCAGGAATGTAATATCATTACCTTCCACCTTTCCTTCGACAAATGGACCTGACTGATCAACCGCTAAAGATGCGCCAAGTACACACTCTTCCTCCCCCCTCAGGCACCGTCATTGAGATGAGTCTGAATCATTCTCATTGCACTGCAACCAATATTGCGGGACCATTTGCACACTTTGATTCTTACCAATTTGGTCACCTCCGTGAAATCCAGTGTTCATACCGTACCTCTGCACTTGAGCATTCACATTATTGGGCATGGGAGCTTGTGGCACCTGTAACTGTGGAGTAACTACCTGCTGCTGCTGCTGTTGGTTCACAACCACCTCATTCTGCATCTGTAGATTTAAATTTTTATTCACCCCATTATTCTTTTGAGCAGATCTACACTCGTTCTTCCAATATCCAATCTTTCCGCACGCATGACAAGGAAATTTCTTCCTAGCCTCTTCTTTACTCATTTTACCTCTTCCTCTACCTCCATTGGGTACCTGACCATTTTGATTCTGACCATTCATCTGGTAACCTGTCTGAGAACTATTATTTATTTCTTGTTGCTCTGCTACCTTCACTTGTGCCCACATCATTTTCTCTTTTAACTTTTTATGCCTTGATTCAATGTCATCACTACAATACTTCGCATACCTCAAAATTTCATCAATGGTTTTGCTCTGCCAACAAATCAAATGTTGCTGAATCATATTACTTATCTCTGGTTTCAAACCAAACACAAAACAATACACAAAATGTCCCATATCCTTGTCTCCAATATTCTCAAATCTGCTATACTGTTTAAATACCTGCAACAACCTTTCATAATAGGCGTGTACTGATTCTTTCGGTTCTTGGGTCGTTCTGTCTATCTTAACACAATCTGTTTCTTTAGGGGAAATTTTCCCTTTCAAGAAAGTGATCACCTGATTGTACTTTTTCATCACCTCCTCAGATGGTGCACCTGTTTTAGGGTCTCTAGGATATTCTTCTTTTGGCCAATCGACAGTAATTTTGCATTCTGTTCACAAATCAGCTGGTACGACAATCTCAAACAAACCATCTAAATCTTTTAACAAAACCTTTGAAACTTTCACAAACCTCTCTACCTGTTTGTACCACTCAACTGGTTTCTCTCTTATTGTTCAGAATAGTTTATTACAGTTTTTAGTTAACAGATAGACAATACAAAAAATATTACAATAAAAGTACCAAATAAGAAGATATGACGATTATTAACATCAATAAAGTTATAACAGGTTCAATATAATATAATATATTATTACAAAAAATTAAAAAGGGAGGGGGAAGAAACAATTATACAAAGGCTATTAATAATCATAAGATAGAACTACTAATAATAGAAACTGTGCAAAAATATCGATAAAAACTTAACATATAGAAAAATACATTTTAAGATGATAAATAGTTATCAATAGGTTTCCAGAATAAATGAAAAGAATTACAATTATGAATAACACCATTCAAGGATAAATGAGCTCCTCTTCTAGTAAAAATGACCCATGACCACCAAACATGAACAGATAATAATGAGACATCTTTCCAACATGAGGTAATGGATTTTAAAGCTGCTGATAATAAGAAATTGAAAAGTTTACCTTCTAAGTCAATTAATTTATGAGAAAGAACGACAGATTTACAAATGAGCAAGTTAAATGATAAATCATCATAAATATTAAGTATTTTTTTTATAACATCCCAAACTTCAGTCCAAAATTTAAAAATCGAAGGACATTCAAAAAGCATATGTTTTAACGAACCAGTATGTAAATTACAATGTCAACAATTTGAAGTCGGAAGGAGTTTGGCATTAAACAATTTCAGTGGAGACCATAAACAATTATATAAAATATATGAGTTTGTTTGATAAAGCGAAACAGGTAACCATCCTGAAATGCTATTAAGCCAAATAGTTTTCCAAGTTTCGTAAGATACAGATAAAGAAAGCTCATTATTCCAAAATGTTATAAGCGTGTTCATATTGTCACCTTTAAATGTAATCATCTTTTTATATAGAATTGAAACACCATGAGGCTGAGTAGAAAGAGTTTGAATATAAGTTGATAAATCAGATTTAGCACTAGAAGGTATAAAATTAGGAAATTAATCTAAAATAGAATTGCATAAAAGTTCTTATTTGAGTAAATCAGAGGAAGATAAATTAAATTTTTCCTTTAGAACATCAAAAGAGATAAAAGCATTGTTATGATAAATATCTTTGAGACAAAAGATACCAGCCTTAATTCATGAATGCCAATATCTAACATTTTTTGTAAGTTTTATGTTTGAATTATACCATAACGACATATCTTCAGTAATGGACATAGGTGATTGAAAAATTAAATCGAAATCATGTAATATTAACTTAGTGAATTTCAAAATAGCAGATTTATAAAAAAATATTGATTTATTGGACATAGTTAACAAAGAAGGTAGGGGAAACGGATCTATTAAACTCTTTTCTATCGAAAGCCATGTAGGGGGATTAATCAAATGAGAATGATTAAACCAAAGAGAACTTTGCTTTAATATAAAAGCTTTGTGATAATAAAAACAATCTGGTATACCAAAACCTCCATTACATTTAGGTAATTTTAATTTATTATAACAAATACGAGGTGCTTTATTGCTCCAAAGAAATTTAGTAAGAAGCCGATCTATATCTTTATAAAATTTCATAGGAAATTGGGTAGGGATCATGGCAAGGGAGTAAAACATTTTGGAGCTATGGTAATTTTTATGGAGTCCATTCTCCCCCACCATGAAAGATGAAGTGAAGACCATTTAGATATTTTATCCTTAATATAACTTAAAATAGACTCACAATTTAATGATATTGTAGTTTTCATAGAAGATGAAAACAAAATGCCTAAGTATTTAAGTTTTTCTCTTTGCCAAATTATATCTTTCATGGGTAACATATCTGGGTTACAATGAATATTTATAGGAAAGAATTCAGTTTTATTAGTATTTAACTTATAACCAGAAAGTATGGAATAAGATGAAATAATCTCAAATAAAGGAGGAAGTGAGGAAATAGGATTACTAATAAATAAAAGCACATCATCTGCATATGCTAACGTTTTAACATTAACCTCCTTAATTTTAATACCATTAATATCATTACATTTCCTAATTGAAACAAGCAAAGGTTCAATTACAAGAAGAAATAGGAGCGGGGAGAGGGGGCAACCCTGTCTGGTACCTCTGAAAATAGAAAATTGGTTTGAAGTTTGGCCATTAATAAATAAACGAGCTGTAGGAGTAGAGTAAAGAGCAGATATCATACAAATAAATATGTCACCAAAATTAAATGCAAATAAAGTACGAATTAAAAACTGCCAATGAACTTTATCAAAGGCTTTTTCAGCATCCAATGCTAACATTCCTGCTGTTAAAGGTAAATTGGACCCTTGTTCTATAACATGTAATAACGTTCTTGTATTATTAGCAGAATATCTATTTCTCATAAACCCAGATTGGTCTGGATGAATGATAGAATCTAAAACAGAGGTTAACCTAGTTGCAAGTATTTTAGCATAGAGCTTACAATCTTGATTTAATAAGGAAATAGGACGGTAATTTGAAACAAGTGTAGGGTCTTTATTAGGTTTAGGTAACACAACAATTAACGCTTCAGTAAAAGAACCTGTAGTAGTCCCTGTGGAGCAAAAAAAGGTAAATAATTTAAATAAATGAGGAATAAGTTGTATTTGAAATTCCTTATAAAATTCTGCTGGAATGCCATCTGGTCCTGGAGATTTTTTTTGTTTAAGAGATTTAATAGCTAATCGAATTTCATCTTTAGTAATGGGCAGATCTAATTTATTTTTAGTTAAAGGGGAAATTTGGGGTAATCCACATGTAGATAAAAAGGAATCAATTAAAGAAGAATCATCAAAGTTAGGTTTATTATATATAGTAGTGTAATAATTTAGAAATTCATTAACAATATCATTTTGCGATATGGCAATTTTCCCATTGGGACCATGAATCAAATTTATTTGGGATTTATCTTTTTTAATACGTACGTAATTAGCTAAAAGCCGTCCAGATCTGTTAGCATTAAAACAAAATTTGGCTTTAGATTTGGAGAGTTGAATACCAGCTCTTCTACTAAGAATGGAATTAAATTCATATCTAAGTTTTTGTAATTTCAACCTATACTGAGGGTCATTAAAAGAAATAAACAGCCTTTCAAATTTTGCAATTTGTTTTTCCAATTCTTTAATTCTTACATTAAAAGTTTTATTTTCATGTACCATGAGAGAAATGGAAGCACCTCTAATATAAGCTTTACAAGCGTCCCATCTATTCACCAGGGATGTAGAACCTTCTGGGTTAAGATGAAAGTAATCCTGAATAGCATCAAAAATGTTCAATTTATTTTGTTCATTAAGAACAATATCAGTATTCATTCTCCATCTGGATTGTGATTTAAAATTTAAATTAAATTGCAAAACAAAAGAAATTAAAGCATGATCCGATATGTCAATATTACCAATGGTAGAAGTAATCGCAGAATTAATTAATTGTCTGGAAATTAGTAAATAATCAAGTCTCAAATGTGAATTATGTGGATTAGAGAAAAAGGTAAACATTTTTTCCGTAGGAAAATGTAATCGCCAAATATCAATTAATTTTGTAGTTTTAAGGAAAGCTTTAAAAGTAAAAAAGCTTTGGGAGGACGAAATTTAGTGAAAGATGTTCTATTCAATAAAAGATCAGAAATAAGGTTAAAGTCTCCTCCAACTATAAGAGGAACGTTACCTAACTTGAGTACTTCAGTAGTTAAATTAGACCAAAACAAAGGATCACCAGCAATTGGACCATAAACATTAATTAAAAACATAACAGAATCATAAATTTTAATTTTAACTATGACATATCTACCTTTTGAATCTGATGATTTACTTAAAATTTGACAATGAAGTCTTTTAGCAAAAAGAATAGCAACACCATTTTTCCTACCTTTAGCAGGAGAAGAGACAATAATATCAACCCACTTTTTTTTCATATAGTCTAATATTTTATCTTCGATATGTGTTTCCTGAATAAAACAAATATCAGCTTTACAACTTCCTAAATAATCCAAAAACTTAGTACGTTTTACCAGATGTCTTAAACCCTTAACATTTAAAGAGGTTATTTTAACATTATGAAAATTAGCCATAATGAAATAGAGAGAAAAAAGAAAGATTTAAGAAGAGGAGAAAAAGTGGAAGAAAATATAGAATATAGTAGTTCTAGTACAATGTGTAAGGAAAAGAAAGGAAAAGAAAAAAAACAAACATAAAAAAGACAACCACAAAAAAACATTAATAACAAATATGAAATGCACACGCGCTTTACAAGCATGACAACCCGTTGGAGCCCAGCATGAAGAGAACTGCAAAATTAGTCAAAAATACATGCTAGAATACTATTCAGGTAGCAGAGTCATGCGTATCCATAGAGTGCTGTGAATGCTGTGAATGCTGCTCCAGGAACAATTTTAAATCTTCCGGACGTTGGAAGGACTTAGAAAAATTATCTTTCCAGATTCGCATCGTTGAAGGATCAAATAGGCCATATTTAAATCCAAGACTTCTCAGTTGAGGACGCATGTCAGTGAATTCTTTACGAATCTTAACAGTCTCTTTGGCAAAGTCTTGGTGAATAAAGATTTTATTGCCATTAACCATTAAGGATGGAATTTGTCGTGCCGCTTTCCTTATCAAAACCAAATGATGGTGATGTAGAACCTTAAAAATCATTTGTCTTGGCTTAGTATGATGAGGATTGCGATGGGATGGATTCCTATGCGCTTTATCTATTTCAAATTTCTCTGGAAATTTAATATTTAAAAGACCAGGAATCAAATTCTCCAGATATAGGGGCCGATTCCGATTCGGGCCGGAAATCTCTCCGACCGAGCCGGACCCGGAGAGATTTCCGACCGAATCGGACCCGTGCAGCCCGACCGAACGAGTACGATGCGCACGTATGCCATCGGACTCGATTCGGTCGGACTCCCATTGAAGTCAATGGGAGCCTGTCGTACAATGCGTACGCGGGCTCCCATTGACTCCAATAAGTGCGAGGCGGACAAGGGCGCCCCTACAGCGTGTACACGGCGAGCGACTCGCGCCGTACACGCACAGGTAGGGGGACCCATGGGTCCCCCTGTGTGCGACTCGCACGGCTACGCATACAGGGGGTCCGACACGGACCCCCAAAGTACATCTCCAACTGCTCTTCCGAGCCGGAGTGCGCGGCTCGGTCGGACTGCTCGCGGCGCGCATCGTACTTACCCGGCCGGGAACGTCTCCATTGCGCGGTGCGAGTCGTGTCCGAGCCGAGTCGGTCGGTGCGGTTAGACCCGGGAACGAGTCGGTCGGAGCGGTCGGGACGCCCGGACGAGTCGGTCGGCGATTCGCGCATCGTACTTGCTCGCCCGGACGCGCGTACGAATCGGTCGGGAAATAGGACTCCGAATCGGATCCGGTTAAGCCGAATCCGATTCGGAGCCCTACCGGCCGAGATTGGAATCGGCCCCATAGTCTGCAATTAGAGCCTTCAACATCCTCTGGTAAATTAAAAATACGTAGATTGTATTGCCTGTTGCGATTTTCCATATCCAGCAGATGAGCAGACATAGGAGACATTTTTGCCACTAGTGGTGTAAAGGTGTCAATTTTAATTTTATTATCTTGTATTTTAATGGAATTATCAGAAACTTTCATTGACATACTAGCCATATCTTTACGTAGGTTTTTAATTTCTGACGCAATTGTATCAGTGTTGGCGCGCAGCGCATGAAGTTCGTCAAGAATTAATGCCAAAGAAGGCTCACTAGATTCCACCACTTTAGATTTTACAGGAGGAGGAGAAATCTGTTGTTTCCTCTTATTATTGGGGTTTTGCGCATTTTTATTCTCCATTTTCGTATTATAAAAACGCAGGAGTAAATAAATGCAAAGTACAGGGATAAAAGATAAATGTAGAAAAATGCAGCAAAGGAAAAGCTGATGCAGCAGCTAAAACAGACTGTGGGAGTGGTTAGGCCAAAGCCAGGCCCTTTCCTGAATACTTGCTCCGCCCCCCTGACAGGAAATCTGGGCAGTACCTTAGGTAGAGCTCCGAGCTGACTCAGGGGGAAGAAAAACACCTCTACCGATGTCCTCAGCGCCAGAAAAAAGCACCACAGCAGCAGGTAAGGCTTCGCAGGGCTGCTAGTACATTTTCCAGTAGATTCTGACTGGAAATCAGGAATTCGTCGATAAAAACGGGCCCCTTCAACACGGAGCTTACAGGGCGGCGGCCATCTTGTTTTTGCGCGCTCGCGCGAATCTTCAACTGGTTTCTCTCTTAATCTGGGAAAATCATTCGTAAAGGACAATATATCCTGTCTTGTCCTAGGAACGTGCACATATCCTCCACCTGGGACTTCCCTCATCGGACACGCCCTTTCAACTTGTTCTGTCTCTCTTAACGGAAACATTGACGTTCCTTTGCCAGCTGCCTCTTCTTTCTTTTTCGTCCATCTACCTTTCCACCGGTCAACATCTCCCCATTTTTTCAGAATATTCATCAACTCCTTTATCTGCAATCTTTTTCCTGATGCATTCAAACTCTCCAGATCTTTTTCAGTAAAGGCCAATCTGTACGATTTCTGCAACACCTTTGACTTCTCTATATCTATTCCATATTCACTAGCCGCCTCTGATATCTTCTCATGAAGATTCCTCGCTCTCCAAGTAATACTTTTACACAAAAACAACAGCTCTTCATCTCGGTAAGTCCCTAATCTATCTGGACTTATCGTACCAACAATCATCTCTTCCAAATCCACTTTCAATTGGCTCACATTTATACTCTGTGGTTGAGGTTTTTTCTTTTCCACTCCCTGTATCCAATCATTCAATTCCTCTGGTGAAGGACCTGCTGAACTGCCTGTCGCTGAAATAACATTCAGCCCTATTCTTCTTGGGTCTATTTGCACGCTTCTTCGAGGAGTTTCTGTTAACATCTCACAAACTGGAAGATCTAACAATGTTGTATTTTTGTCAGCCTGTCCATCCTTATTCACTACTGTCACCATTCCACTCCTGTCGCTACTCCTTGGAACTGCCAATGTATGTACTTTTGTTACATTCTGTTTTTCTCCATACAATGGAACTACAGGACCAATTGTTACCGGTACTGTCAATGCTTCTGATTTATGCTCAACTGATTTATATTCTGGATCTGCTCTACTCTTGCCTTATTTAACATGTCCAATTCTTTTTCTCGTACTATTCTAGCCATGTCCGCAATCTGTGGGGTTAATGGATTTCCCATAAAGGGTGCATTCGGAGTCACCTCAACTGAATTTTCTTGATAGGGCTGAGGTCTTTTGGTCATAATATCCTCTAATAATTCATCATCAGAATCGTTTGCATCATCTCTTAAACTTGAAGTTTCTACATTTTTCTTTTTCTCTTTGCATTTGCCTCCTGTCTGGTCATCAGCAACTAAAACTGGGTACAAACCCTCGGTTACCACAGCTCTCCTCCATCGTTCCATTGTATCTTCTCTTCTCTCAAAAGGGTATCTAGTCATTACATTTCTGTATCTCCTACCCCCTCGATATTTCTCTCTTTCCTTTGCTTCTACTTCCCATTCCTCTAACGCTTCATACTGTGTAGGTCTGGGATTTGGTTCTAATGAATTCATTTGTTTCCTCAAATTCTGTAAAATCCTCATATTAAACGAACCATGCTGTGGAAAAGCTATAACACCATCATCCTTTGTGTATTCCACCCAATTCACGTATGGTATCCTCGCTCCAACATCATATAGGAAGCAGGCGTTCCTGGAGGGGGAATAAGAATTCCCTCCCTAGTCACTATTGGTTTGTCCTTTTAAAGAAATTCTTTATTTTCTTTAACAACTTCATTTTTTCTGACTCTTTACATAAATGTATCACAACAAAACACTCAAAGAATTCTTTCCGTAATTCTTCTTATTCTATTTGCTAGTTCTCGTCCAATACCAGCGCGACTCACACCAACCGTCCAATCACGGCTCTCTACGTATCTGCTATCTCGACCAATGGTCAGCGCGGCTCGCACCAACTAACCAATCACAGCTCGGTACACGCCCGCTGCCTGACCAATGCCAGCGCGGCTTTTTCTGACGTCAGTATTACTCCTTCTACTGACCCTCCCTTTACAAAAGAATACGGCAATATTTTCAAAATTTTCTTAATCAAAAAATTCAGTTAGTAACAACACAAAACAATGCTACCTTGTCTGCTCCGCTAAATAAAGAGATAGTTCTTCACTTTTCATAGAAATTTTTCTTTCACTGCAAGTAAGAAATAACGACCAGCGCTATTTTACCTCTCTAACAAGCTCCAGGAGGCTTTGGTACTCCTCTAGGGATAAGGCCAGCGTTTCGCAAGAGGACTTTTTGGTGTAAAAGAGGTCTTGGTACTCCTCTAGGGATAAGGCCAGAGTTTCGAAAGTGGACCCTTCGCTATTTCAAATACTCTTCTCACATACGAAAATTGTCCCTAAATATAACACCTACAGCCTTCCGCCGTATAGTATTATTACAACAGACAAAGTACTTCTGCAGTGTGATTTCTTTATCCACACTCTTCTTCTGCCTACTTCAGGCTAAATTCCATGATTCCTCAGGTACCTCCGTACCTGTACTTCTAGACAACATAGAACAGGACACTAACTTTTTCTTGTTAAAACATATAATCAATAATCAATAATTATTACCAAACTAATCAATAGTTAAACCGTCCTCTGCTACCAGAAAACTGATCCAGCGCGACACTTAATCAGGGATCAATACTCATCAATATTTCATACAATGGCCCATACACAGTCACCCAAATCCCTGATGCGCTGGGGGTCAAGTTTTAATGACGTGAAAAATTGTTTCCTTCACAGATTCATGTTTAACAATTCTAAATACATAAATAGACCTGTATGTCAACTCTCTTTCCTCTCGGTCGATGGACCAATTAGTTGAGAAGTGGATGGTAATAATAGGTCTAACTGTCTATCTAATCAGCTGAATAACTACAAACTCTCTGTACGTTTTAAACAAAGTTTATCTCAAATAAATGGTTATGCTCTTCATACATAGGTCACAATGCAAACAAAGAATCTCCCACAAGGGCGAGAAAATCAAACAGCAATGCAAACAAAATCAAACTCATCACAATTAGCAATATGCATATCAGGGAGTGGATAGATGAAGAGACATAAGTTTCAGCAAAAATAATGCGATACAATATACTTATGACGGAGTGGAGATGAAGAGACATAAGTTTCAGAGACAAATAATATGTTTGCAATAATTATGCAAAGTACGAGTCAGAATAATACAAACCCAAAGGATCTGTGAAATACCACCCCCTTGGCGAGGGAACAGTGGGGTTCCCCGATCTAGAGTCAAGGAACAAAGATTTCAGGGACAGGAACAGAACAGGGACAGGAACAGCTAGGCCTCTCTGCAAACCGACGGACAGCGACGCAACTCCCTTCTCAATCTCCTACCGCTCCCTCCTCCAATCAAACCACACCCCGAAAGGCACCCCAGTTATACCCTAAACACCTACATGTCCATCCCACATTAATTGAAACATTTCACGAAACTCGACAGTTCATTGGATGCTCGAGGAGGTGGTGCATCACACCATCATGATTTCATTCAAAAATGTTCATATTCATTGTTCTACTTCCGTTCCCATCACGTATTGACTGACTAGTCCATGCATTTTTATTCTTGTTACATTTCCCTAAGTTCTCAGCCACGTCTGCGAAAGGAGTCGTGGGTCCCACGCTCAGTTACATCTTTTGGCAGGCAATCAATGTATTCAGTGCTGGGCATCCTTGAACTGATATTCATCATCTGCAGCGTTCAGCACTTCTGGCTGCTCTGTCATGACATTTTCGCTCTCACTCCAGCCCCTCCTCTATCTGGCCAATTTAAGAATAATGGAGGCTCATTTCAGCTCACTACGGCAAATAGAACATAAGCATTCATTAATTACATAGAAATGCATTTTTCACTGTTTACCACCCACCTTTGCACTATCCCCTGTTACATGTTTTCCTAGCAGAAGCTTAAGGCAAAAGCGATATTATTCATTGATTTTAAAGCAAGATGCAAGATGCAAAATATAAAATGCAGCTTAAACAAGCATTAATTCTGTTTCTTTTTAAATGCATTTTAGTATGTGACCTTGTTCTTTCATACATTAGTTTTGTTTCTTTAGAGGCGCAATGTAAAATGCGGCCTAGTTCTTCCATGCATTAGTTTACATTAGTACACACATGCGCAAAGCGATTTCCCTCGTGTTCATGTAATATGTACGTTAAACTGTCACTGCACGCTGTTAGTACGTGTTATGGGGGTGTTAATTCGAGCAGGTTTCCTTTTTGCGAAATCCTGCTCCATCACACTCATCACCAGCAGTCTGGACTATGGCAACACTCCCTATGCCGGAATGTCCACACAACTCCTACACAGACTCCAGACCATCCAGAAAACTGCAGCAAGACTCATACTCGACCTCCTACGCCGCAACCACATCACACCGAACCTCGAGAAGCTTCACTGGCTCCCCATTCACAAGCACAGTCAATTCAAACTGCTCACGCACACTTACAAAGCCCTACAAAACACAGGACCAGAATAACTTAACAGTTACATACACTTTCACCAACCCACCAGACACCTACGCTCTGCCTCACTTTCACTGGCACACATTCCCCGCATAAGCAAAAGCTAAACTGGAGGTCGCTTACTCTCCTACATCACACCCAAGACATAGAGCGACCTCCTCCAACACATCAGAGCCACCTCCTCACTTCTTGAGTTCCGCAAGAAGCTGAAGACCTGGCTCTTCGTATAAGCACCTTCAGGTCCACATACCTACACACCTGCCCAATTGCCTGGATACCCTCTCGAGTCATCAGTGCGCTATACAAATCAATATAACACATCAAGGCTCCAGGGGCGCCACCCTCTGCTGTACACAGCCTTCAGCCGTGAGCAGCTGGGATCGACCACATCCCGGTCTTTGGCCAGGTCATGAGCCCAAGCATTTGCAGTGCCAACCTGTGCTGCATAGGTCTTCAACTGTGAGCAGAGGGGTTTGTATGCAGTACCTGGCCCCTGGCCAGGCTCTGCCCCCAAGCGTCCAATGCGTGCCAACATCAGGGCAGCCATCCCCTGTAGTGCATGGCCTTCAGTCATGTGCAGCAGGAACTGGCCGCAGGGCATAGCCTCTGGCATTGAAAACAGTTTCTGCACAAGGAAAATTAGCCATAGAGAAAAAAAAGTACAGTTGTGCAGAGGGAATGCCTTTCCCTAAAGTGTAATCATAACCGGAATACTGACACAAAAAAAGCAAGGATCACGCAGAACAAATCCAAAATATGATGAAAAAAATACCTTCCCACTTGTTGAAAATAACTATTCAGAAGAGGATACTTAGGATGAACTGTAATTTCTCAAATTGGTCCAAATGCAAAGGAAGGCAATATGCAGAAAATATTGCTGAAAAAAGACACGTATATGATACTGACTCTAACAAAAACCCATCTAAGGTCTAAATATCCAGGAAGAAATTGACAAACTCTAACATACAACACCCTGTTATGGTATCAGTAGTAAACTTCAGACATATATTAACTTGTTACTTTTCTGAGAAGCATGCACCAGCACATACCTCACCATAACTCCCAACAAAACTAAATACACTTTCCACTTATAGGTCTGCCAGACTTAACATCCCACCCCTTAGATGTGTACCTTATATAAATCATATTCACACTGCCGCCCCGGTCTATAAGTTTCATGGCTCACCTCCTTTGATTTTAAACACATAGGGGCCGATTCCGATCTCGGCCGGTAGGGCTCCGAATCGGATTTGGCTTAACCGGATCCGATTCGGAGCCCTATTTCCCGACCGATTCGTACGCGCGTCTGGGCGAGCGAGTACGATGCGAAATCGCCGACCGACTCGTCCGGGCGTCCCGACCGCTCTGACCGACTCGTTCCCGGGTCTAACCGCACCCGACCAACTCGTTCGGACTCGACTCGCACCGCGCAATGGAGACGTTCCCCGGCCGGGTAAGTACGATGCGCGCCGCGAGCAGTCCGACCGAGCCGCGCACTCCGGCTCGAAAGAGCAGTCGGAGCCGTACTTTGGGGGTCAGTGTCGGACCCCCCTGTATGCGTAGCCGCGCGAGTCGCACACAGGGGGGACATATGGGTCCCCCCTACCTGTGCATGTACATCGCGACCCGCATCGACGCGCACACGCTGTAGGGGGCGCCCTTGTTCTTGTCGTGCCCATTGAGTCAATGGGAGCCCGTGTACGCGTCGTACGACTGGCTCCCATTGACTTCAATGGGAGTCCGACCGAATCGAGTCCGATAGCATACATGCGCATCGTACTCGTTCGGTCGGACTGCTAGAGTCCGATTCGGTCGGAAATCTCTCCGGGTCCGGCTCGGTCGGAGAGATTTCCGGCCCGAATCGGAATCGGCCCCTTAACTGTTAAGATATTTCCGATTATAAAAATATCTGGTCTGATTCCTCCTATAATTGAGATATGTTGTAAATCCTTTTTGTAATGATTCCACAAGACAACAATCTGTAAGTTTCAGAGAGCCTCCTTTGCATGTAGTCAGTATGGAGGAAGAAACTGCCCTGCTACTGCATTTTGTCTATAATAACACACCTACCTAAACAGTCCTGTACGCAAATAATGTTCCCAAATGTATACGGTGCCCTTTCTGACTTAGTCACCATAATTGGGATAAGTTCAACTTGCCATTCAGCTGCCTAAGACTACAAACCCCAAAATTCAGAGTGCATCTTGGGCACCCAGGAAACACAGATAAAAAAGATGCCATGACACTTTGTTGAGTTTCTATTTTATAACAACATTACATTTTCATTAATGTTTTGCACACAAAAAGAGGTGTACTGTGAGAAATTTGGATGAAGTACATCTTCTAAATTATTTGATACCAAAGTGACAAATTTCCAATCAGTAGCACAGGAGTTATGAATTTCTAAAGTTTAAAGTGGAAAAGGTGGCTAAAAGATCAAAGCTCCAACCATGGGCATATAGTTGCACGAGACCGGGGCAAAGTCAAGAGTTATGGATGATCGAGATGGAGCGCAGGTCAGATACACAAATTGGACTGAGCCCATTCTCCACTTACCTTTGGACTTAGAAGAAAATTTGGAAGAAAATATTTGCAAAGGTAAAGTTCAGCAGAGCAGGCAGCTGGCGGTGTCTGAGGAGGAGCGTCATCGTCAGGAAGCTACTGGAGGAAGCCGTGATGAGGATTCCTTGGTTTGGACTTAGGCTCTTTTTGGAGGTCAAAAATCTCCAGTGAGATGAAGCTGCAGGCTGTGGCCATTGAGGGCTCCACGAGGTCAGATAACCCTTCTGCAAGAAGTTGCTGAAAGGATTTGCTGCTGCGGAGAAAAACGTAGCAGGAGCTAACATGAAGTTAGACCAACCGGTGATGCACCTTGGACAGATCAGCGAGCCGGTAGGTCCCGGTCTCGTCTCTGTTCTCAGGGCACTTTTTTGCAGAAAGTCCCACGTTTTAGATTTTGGATATCTGGACACCTTTAGCACTGCTTCCAAGGTTCCAGGACTGGAGAGGCACCACCTTGAGGGTCAGGACTTACTGAGGCAGGGTCTAGGTGTGGGTTCAAGATGGTTGAAGCCTTTTCTGTCCCTGAGGCTCTGATCAGGAGGGCATCCAACTAGCCCTTGTAGTTACTCTGGGAGTACTGGGATCAAGTAGAAGAGTAGTTCTTAAGCAGCAGGGCAGATCTGTGGGGGCACAGCAAAGGCTACAGTCAGCAAAGCTGTCCTTCTTGGTGAAGCAAAACAGTCTTCTGAAGAACACACGCAGCCACAGCAGCAGGCAGTCCTCTGAGAAACCTTCCGCAGGTCCAGAAAGTGAACTGAAGAGTGGGCCTGAGGGTCCACATTTTACACCTGGTGCCCACTTTGAAGTGGGAGAAATGCAGGAGCCTTTCCCCCACAGATATGTCTAGAATATCCTTCCTTCCTGCCCTGGTCCCAGTCTGACTGCAGGCACAATAGGCTAGTGTGAAGTTCTGTGTGTGAGGCAGATTCTTCTGAAGTGCTAGTGGGGCTGCTAACAGCTCCGCCGCCCCCATCTTGCCTGAGATGGTCCAATCAGACACATCTGGTCCCTCTATTGTGTGGCTGTCTGGGAGAATATACAAAGGAATAAATGAAAATAGACAATCGCACTCCTGTAGGTATCCTGGAATCTCAATCAGTTTATCTAGTTTTGGGTGCTGATGGGTATCGCCTCCTGGGCTTGAGACGTTAAATCAATATCCTCTTGTGATGCATTTTCCCATAAAGGTAAAAACGTCCCCACTCTGCACTCTCTTGATTATTTTAGAAAAGAGCAGAACTGTAATCCAGATGGTGGTTTGAGTGTTTCTTTAATAGTAGTATATGCGTTGTAATGTTAGAATCACACTACATTTCATCATAGTCGCATATTGGTCCTTCAGACTTATTCTTTAATGGTGAGCCCAATGCATTTCGGGCTAGGCCCTTCATCAGGGGCTGAATCCTAAAATGTAACACCATACATTAATCTTGGATACTGAATCACCGTAATGATTAAACATTCATGGCCATTACTTAAAAAATTGTGCGTTAACTGTAAAGCTCAATAAAGTTATCCAGAACTAAAACAGAAAACGAAAACACGAAAAGAAGGAAAAAAGTTAACAGTTGAAAGGAACATTCTGCTTGACCATAATGTAACAATCCGATCCGTGTTGGTGCCAAACAAATAACTTGTAGAAAAGCAGTGTATATCCCAATAATACGAGAAACCGGTGAGACAGTATATTACCCAGTAAAGCAGGGAACCGGTGACAAAATAAAACTAATAGATCGTAAGAAGTGCACGTTACCCCCACGTCTTTGGAAAGTCGTACTCACATACATTGCAAGTTGACAGTTGAAACCGGTGACATAATCATAAGACCGTATTTAGTACATGTAACCCCCGCTTCTTTAAACACGGGGGTTACGTGTACTTTCCTATGTTCTAATGTCTCGGTCACCGGTTTCAATTATTAACTTGCTAAGCAGGTGGGAATGACTTTTTAAAGAAGCGGGGGTTACGTGTGATTAAGTATCCAAGATTAATGTATGGTGTTACATTTTAGGATTCAGCCCCTGATGAAGGGCCTAGCCCGAAATGCGTTGGGCTCACCATTAAAGAATAAGTCCTAATTACCAATATGTGACTATGATGAAATGTAGTGTGATTCTAACATTACAACACATATACTACTATTAAAGAAACACTCAAACCACCATCTGGATTACAGTTCTACTTTTTTCTAAAATAATCAAGAGAGTGCAGAGTGGGGACGTTTTTACCTTTATGGGAAAACGCATCACAAGCGGAATATACAAAGGCCACCTGCCACTCACAACTAGTCATGTGACCCAGGACTAGGCAGTAGGCACCAAATGGTTAGGGCAAAAAATTCCAACTTTCTATAAGTTGCATTTTTCAGAATTGTGATTTAAAACCTGCATTTGCCATTAAAGAGGTTTTTAAATTACAATTCCTTAGACACCAAACATTACTTTCCCACCTGCTCACAATCAAAAGTTAGCACTTATTAAATGTAATAAGGTAATCCAATGTTATTCTATGGGAGAGGTAGGCCTCTCAGTAGTGAAAAGCATGACATGTATAGCTTAAAAGTACATGTCTAACTTTTTAAATACACTGCACCCTGCCCAATGGATTGGTTAGGGTCTACATTTGGGGTGATCGATATGTATTTAAAAATGAGTTTTAGGCTTGGCATATGGGTTGTTTTGCCACATCAAATTGGCAGTTTAAAACTACATACAGGCTGCAATGGCAGATCTGGAACATGTTTTAAGGGGCTACTTAAGTGGGTAGCACAGTAAATGCTACAGACCCACTAGTAGCATTTAATTTACCAGACCTGGGAATATAGTATAACACTTTACTTGGGACTTACATGTAAATTAAATGTGTCTATCATGTTTTAAGGTGTGAGCACTAGCACCTTAGACACTTTACCACTGCTAAAAAGTACTAGAGTATTAAGACCAACAAACACAAATTAAACCAACAGGAGGGGAGAAGCAAAAAGTTTGGTGAAAGACCACTTCAAGGCTGACAGGTCTAACATTGTCCAGTCCTCCATTATTACTCTTAACATCGAGACTACTATCCCAAGCAGCCTGAGTCATACACTTAACTATCCATGTAACTTGCCTGCATGAACTATTTTATCCTAAACCAGAGATATGAGCACAGCAGTAACAGCAACTGCATTTCTGTTTCCTAAACCATGAGTCCGATGCTTGCGATCTCTACATACCCAACCAAACCATCATCCCACTACTTTCCTAAGGCATTCCCTTTTACCAACCACATTGACTACATTGTTTCCAATGACTTTCCACAGATACTGAAAGCGCCCCCCCCCTCTCCTGCTGATAACCTCTGCACTCAGACCCTAGGGTTTGAAATGTGTCAATCCACAGAAAAGAGGACCATCATAGTTCTAACTTCTTTGGATTGCTCCAGCTGAGATAAACCATCCATTTTGGGAGACTGTCCCTGTACCCTATCTTGTCCCATTACTGGAGTGATCCTAAACAAATTCATGATACGCTATCAGGTTAAGCACTAAGGAGCACATGCATCAAAGTTCCAATTTGCGATTACCAAATAGCGATTTTTAAGAAATCGCTATTTGGTAGTCGCAAATGCCCATGCATCACAAAAATCGCAAAAATTTTGCAAATTGGTAAAAATCGCAATCGCTACTTGCGATTGCCAAATACCGAATCGCAGAAAGCGAATCTGCAATTACCGAATCGAAAATAGCGATTCCGTTTTTTGATGCAGCATGATGACATCACAACCAGGAAGTGATGCAGGATATGCTGCCACCGGTGTACTGAGAGAGACAGAGGAGGAGGCAGACAGCTATAGCACAGCAGAAAGAAGCAATTTTGTAGACCAGAACACCCTGTGTAAGGACATCAGCATGGCTTCTGGAACAAGTGAGAACAAGGCAGCACAGCGGAAGAGGAAGCTGAAGTTCAGCGAGAAGGAGCTTGAAGTCCTCACCGAGGAAGTTGTACAGAGCCATGACAAACTCTTTGGGAAGCAATCACTCCATGTCCCTGAGTCAGAGAAACGCAAAATCTGGCTTGGAATCCAATCCAGAATCAATGCAGGGGGGGTCACACAGCACTCCATAGAAGACCTGCGCAAGTGCTGGTATGACCTGCAGAGCCGTGCCAAGGAGAAGGTTGCCGCCAGGCTGGCGGATGCAAAGAAAACTGGAGAGGGACCATCGAGCCAAACTGCAAATACACCCCTGGATGACCTGGTGGAGTCATCACTTCAGCCTGAAGCTGTAGTT
Source organism: Calotriton arnoldi (assembly GCA_963921515.1). Taxonomy (NCBI): domain Eukaryota; kingdom Metazoa; phylum Chordata; class Amphibia; order Caudata; family Salamandridae; genus Calotriton; species Calotriton arnoldi. Next base: position 1,209,487 of record CAWUFW010000666.1, read on the forward strand.
GGAGTCACCCAGATTGACACCTCGGCACAGCCCAGTACTTCACAAGGTAAGATGCATGCTAATTACCATTCAATGCAAAATCTAAAGAAATACCCCTCAAATTAGATCAGGCTTAGTGTTGCAAATCCTACTCCAGTCCACATTTTACTTGGTACACACAAATGCATTATGGGATCAGCAGACAGCAAACCACAATAGCAAAGGCAAGGAGGGATTAAAACTGCATTTGTGCTTTCAAGTACAACAAGCAAGTTAAAAATCAAGACACTGTGTGTCAGCAATAAACTTGTTGAACAATACCCTGTGCAATGTAACATACATGTTCAAAATATAATACTGAACTTGCACTGTTTAACATCACAGATGCAGCTGCGCAGGAGTCTGACGAAGGTGAAGGGCATGACACCCAGGAGACTCAGGCCCAGTCAGGAGGGGAGACACAAGTGGCCCTAGCAAACACAATACCTGCACCCACAAGAAGCAGGACCACAGTGGCACCACTACCTGCCTTTGAAACAGAGGATGAGAGCCAACCAGACCCGCGAACAACACAGGCTGGGCACCCCCCACAACAAGACCCCAAGTGCAGATGCGGCACATCAACGTCCACAACCGGAGGCGCAGGGCAAGGGCTCACATGGGAGCTGCTGAGGATGATGCTTCTGCCGTCTGGGATGGGCTGGAGAGCCAAATGTTGAAGGTGAAGCGCCTGCAATGCAAACATATGCGATTAATGCAGGCACAACTTGGTTCTTTGGCTACAAACATGGCAGGGATCAGGGACAGCATGAAGGAGCTCACCACAGCAGTGGTCGATGGACAGAGGGAAATGAATAACAACTTAACAAATGTCAGCCAAGCCGTCCGTGAGTTGTGCAAGGTGATACAGGAAGACCATGTGGCACAACGCAAAAGGCATCATCATTTGGTAGGGCGCTTAGATGGGTACACTAGGGCCATCAACCGCCTGAGCACAACCACAGGAATATAGCATGTTACAATGCATGCTATTACATCGCGTACTATTATAACGCGGTCGTTACAATGACTGCGTTGTTAGTACGCAATACCTTTACATCGCAAGTCATTACAACGACCTGCTGTAGGGGGTGCGCTGGACTTAGGAATAGTATTATTTACTATTCCTACTCCAGTTTGCACAACAGCAGGGAAGGTGTTGGATTTTATATCCAATACCTTAGCGCCCCCTACAGCAAGTCGTTCTAATGACTTGCGATGTAAAGGTATTGTGTACTAACAACGCAGTTGTTGTAACGACCGCGTTGTAAAAGCACTGCGTTGTAACAACAGCGTTGTAAACGCTGTTTCCCCAACCACAGCTCAGCTGTCCCGTCGTGCTGTGGGCATGCAGGTGGAAATGACCCATTGCTGTGGGGATGTGGCCAGGGGACTCATACAGGTCACCAATGCCATGGAACAATTTCAGACGGCATCAGTTGTGGGCAACAATGTACTGGGCGGAGGGGAGAGTGAGGAGGCCTCAATCCTTAGTAGTCTCTTGGCACCAGTGACCATTTGCAGGAGGCACAGTACCAGGAGCACCTCTGCATCAGACGGCTCCACAAGGGATGTGGCAGAGCCCACACAACAGCCCACTGGGTGCATGGCCACAGAAAGTAGTGTGGGCTTGGGAGACAAACTCCAATCTGGTGAGGTAACCAGTTTCATGCCATTTGTCTGGGCTGACATTTAAGTACCATGGTAATGTCATGTTGTCTAAGTTTTGACTGTCAAAATGCAAGTTTGCATATGGTATGTGTGTCTTTCCACTACCACATTTACTACAAAATAAATATCATTAAGAATTAAAGCATGTAGTGTCTCGTCTCATCATTACCCACCTTAAAAATAATGCTGTGTAATTTCTGCACGTCTCTGTCTCCCCTCTGCTGCGCTTGGCCCGTGTGCTGCTGGTGGTGGTTGTCCTGGCTGATTGTCTTCCTCAGGCTCGCTGTCTGAGAGTACCAGGGGTATGCCTCTAGAAGTTGCAATGTTGTGCAACATGGCACAAGTGGCCACAATTTTGCAGCAGGTATGTGGCCTGTACTGCAATGCCCCGCCAGTCATGTGGAGGCAGCGGAACCTACTTTTAAGTGAGCCAAAGGTACGCTCAATCACATTGCGTGTGGGAATATGCGGTGCATTTTATCGCTGCTCACTTCGGGTACTTGGATTCAGGTATGACGTCAGTATGAAGGAGCGCACAGCGTATGCGCTGTCACCTACAGGGTAGAGAGCAACAGATTACACACTCCTATTTATCACCATGACCAAAGGGTCTGCAAAACATGTCTACAAATGTTTACCAAGCAGGTATCCTTCGCCAAATTCACCACCAAGGAGACGAGTGTGTATGCCACTGTGTCTGAAGATGTATGAATCATGTGTACTGCCAGGGAAACTAGCCACTATGTCTGTGATAATGTGTTTGGAATTGCAGATGACCTGTATGTTGAATGAATGGTATGATTTCCTGTTCCTGTACATGTACTCATTCACTGAGGGGGGACAAATGGCTACTTGTGTCCCATCAATGCAACCAATTACATGTGGAAATTGGGCTATCTGATAGAAATCAGATTTTGTTTGCTGCAATTCATGTTGTGTTGTAGGGAACCTTATGTGGTGGTGCATCCTCTGCAACATGGCATCTAGGAATGAGTTGAAAAAGCGTGATAGTGCACTTTGTGAGACCCCTTCAGCTGCAGCTATTACACCTTGGAAGCTACCTGACACTAGGAGGTGCAGTGAACATAGGACCTGCATATGAGTGGAATGGCAGGTGTCCTGCGGGTCTGATCCTGCAGCTGGGGATCAAATTCAGTTATCAGATCTTAGATCATGTCTGCATTTAACCTATATTTGTCATATATCTCTTCCTCTGTCTGCCCCAGCAATGTAACGCGCACTCTAAAAATGCGCTCCTGTATCCTCCTTCTTCTCTGTGCTGCACCTCGTAGCCTCATCCTACTCGCCATGACGTAGAGCGCCGCCATTGTGAAACATTCTGAGGCCTTCTGGGACTGTTTAAATACTTTGCCAATGGTTCCCACCTGATTAGATACTTCACATGGTTAACACCTGGTTTGGATTTGTGCTATTTTGCGAATGCAAAATTGCGATTTCTGGCCCATTCGCAATTAGCGAATTTTCATGCATAGGTTTGCGATTACCAAATAGCGATTCGCTAAAACGGATTCGCAATTTTGACGTTCGCTAAATTGGTAATCGCTATATTTTGTGAATACAAGTGGAAGTCTGCGATTTTGGTTGATGCATTGGTTATGGCTTTTTTGCGATCGCAAACAGACATTTTGTGCAATTTGCACTGTTTGCGATCGCAAAATACCTTGTTGCATGTGCCCCTAAATCTCTTTCGCCATGAATAATGGCCTGGACGCCCAGCAACCCTATTTAGGGTCCTCATTGCCATGTTGAAATACTTCCACCTATTGCAAGAATTGTTGATTCTAAGTTAAGTTCTACACGTAAGTTAGCACTTCACTTTTGGTGGAGGTGTATAAATCCACAATCAACATGTGCTAGACACCCTATGTGATGGTGTTTTACTGTGCTTTTAGCAAGTTTTTCAGTGGAACTGCACTTCATACAAATCTTTTTTGTTGTCATCTATAACAGAAATGCTGTAACAGAAATTCTGTGACCAAAACAAGTATTAAAGATAACGTAAAGAAATATAGGACATACTCATACAAAGGCACGAGTGATTACCATGTTCTTGGTTGATGAAAGCACTCTTGTCTATAACTAATGCCCATATATAGTTGCATGAAAGTACCTATGGCATGCAAGGTTTAATGACATATGTGGACAGTAGTGTTTAGCTATATCATTTACATGTATGACACAATATATGTCTGACAGGATTGCTAATATGCTGGTCTACATTTTAAAAGCACAGCAGTGACACATGGCAAGGAAAAGCACATCTGGCATGTACTTCAGGCTGCCTGAGCCTGAATTGGCTTCCAACAGTTCTGCCACTCATAACATCTCCAGGCTGAGTGAGTTAATGGCTGTGACTCAGAGGACAGTAGCTCTGAGCCGTGGAAGAGCACCTGGACATTAACTGTCCACTTAGCAGGGATCAGCTATCTGGAAGTAGACAGGAACAGTTGGCAGAACAAATAGCAGCTTTAGCACTACCACGTGTGGCTGGGAGTGCATTCTTAGTAGGGGAGAGAATCAGTTTTGCCCCTATCAGGTGGAAGTAGAGCCCATTTAAATAGGGGTATGGCTAAGGAGCTAAAGGCATGCCTTCCTCGTGACAGCTGGGTTCTGCCATCTTAAAACAGGGGATCCTGGGTAATATTAAGGTAACGCAAAGAGGAAATGTTGCAAAAGGATTTTGGGGGACTGTAAAAAAATTGTCTGCTTTAGGGACACAGAAAACAAAGAGACTCCTGACCTCAAGAGGCCACAGCCAACCACAGAGTACTGGACTCTGCCGTGGACCTGGCTGGAGAGAGATCTGGTGCCTAGACGTCTGCTCTGAGGAGCTGGTGATTGAAGTGCTTACCAGGAGGAGCTTTTCCAGAATCTGGAAAAAGTTGGGAGTTATTCATTTTTTCCACCTCCGCAGGACCAACACAAAGTGCTGAAGCTTGTCCAGTGAGGTTGCACAAAAGACAAGAGAGAAAACCAGGATCATCCCACTTTTGATGCACTAAAAACTAGTTCAATGGACCTCACTGCCTACTCCTAAACAAAGGTGTTAGACTTGGCATCTTTTGGCGTGTTTCCCCTGACTTTTTGCTTTCTGACCTCCCGGTTTTGACTCTGTTTTTGCTGGTGTAATGATTCTGCGCACTTTCCTCACTGCTGTCCAGTGGGAAAGTGCAAGTGCTCCTGTATAAAATGTGTTATGGATTGGTGTTTCCATGATTGGCCTATTTGGTTTATGTGTCAGTCCCTTGTAAAGTGCACTGCGAGTGCCAGGGCCTATAGACCAAATGCTGTTGGTGGGCTGCAGCACTGGATTGTGCCACCCACGCAAACAGCCCGTAAAGTGTAACTCGGGCCTGCCATCGCAGAGCCTGTGCGCAGCCTGGGGCTACCATGTCGACTTGGCAAGTGCACACACTTGCAAGTCCCTAAACCTTCCATTTGCTACATGTTAGTCACCCCTACGGTAGGCCCAAGGTACCCCTGTGGGCAGGGTGCATTGTATGCGAAAGGTAGGACATGCCCTGGTGTGTGTGGCATGTCCTGATAGTGAATTACAGCCTAGTTCGTTTTTCACTATTGCAAGGCTACCTGTTCCCCATAGGCCAGAACGGGCAGTTTTGATTATTACAGCTTATAATCCTAACTGACCCCGGGAACATGGTAGAAATTCGAGTTTAGTATGCCTGGACTCAGAATGATAAAAATGCATCTTTTAGTGAAGTTGGTTTTAACATTCTGTGTTTGAAAATACCACTTTTAGAAAGTGGGTATTTGCTTGTCTAACCATCCAAGCCTGCCTCTGTGAGGTTGTGTATTCCTTGTCTGGAGTGTGAGTGACAGGGGCTGGGGGATGCCAGGAGACAGGGTGAGTCAGCACAGGGCTGAATAGCAAGATCTACATGTAGATGGGTGGGAGGGGTCGCACCTGGGCCCTGAATAGGACAGTGCCTTCCCTCCACAATGCTGGCTCCACCTCCTGTGGTGCGTCTGATGTCCCTGGCCCACTCACTGAAAGAAGGGACGGAGACTTGTCAACAAAGTGCTCCAGAACTGGTTTGGACTAGGCAAAGGCCTCTCTGCCTTCAGAGAACAAAGGAATTTGGGATATAAATATTGGGGCCCTGACCCCATGAATTTAGATCTTGCTGGAATCAAGGAACCTGCCAAGACGAAGAGCTGGAAGAGCTGCCAGGAGGAGTACTGCCCCTTTGCTGTGTTGTTGCTTTGTTGGGTTGGCCTGCAGTTGCTGCTTCTGTCTTGGGCAGTGAAAGGACTGGACTGCACTTTCTACAAACTTGTGCTGAGTATCTCCAAGGGCCTGGAACCGAGCTGGCCTCCTGTTAAGAAGTCTCAGGGACTGCAAAGACTTCACAAGCCTCTGGGTACCGCTTCTGGAACGCTGTTTCAGTTGCCACAGAGGAAGGGAACTGCAACCGACTCCGTCAACCGAATCCATCCCTGGCCGATGACCTGTTTGCACCGCAGACCGCATCGCCCGCTTCGCTATCGCAACCCTGGTCTCACCGTGGGCGGCGTCCAACGCCGCCAACATCAAGCCGCTGCTTGCACCGTGACCTGTGGGCACCGCAGTTCGCATCGCATCGCATCGCTTCACTGAACCAGCCGGACCCGACCGACGCGGTCGCTGCAACTGGCTCAAGAGTCGTGACCGCACCGCATTTGGGGCACCGCTCGCACATCTGCGACGCACCGCTCCGACTCGCACCGCTGTCCGACGCCAGCTCCCGCACTCCGGCTTGGTCGCCTGCATCGCAACCTGTCAGCACCGCATCGAGCATCGTCTCACCCTGCATCGCACGCCTTGGACTCACCGACTCCGTCTGCACGACGCTCATGGAGCCGCTGCCTGCACCGCATCGAGGGACACCGCACCGTGCATCGCTCCGTCTTGCACCGCAACCGCGACGAACGCCGACCGGCTCGTACACTCCGTACCAGCCACAACGAGAAAGGTACTGTAACCGAGTCTGTTCATGACTCTGCTGGCCCGTATCGACGCGGTCGGCTGGAACTGTTAGACTCTGTGGTTTTCAGCATCGCGGTAGGCTCGGACGGAGCTACCGACTCGCATCGAACTTTGCTTTTGTGCTATTCCTGCAAAGAAGAAGTTACCGTATCAAGCATTCATTCGTAAAGTATAGTATTGTGGATTTTTGTCGTAATTGGTCTTGTCTTGAGTATATAAAATATTGGTTATTTTTCTAAACTGGTGTGGTGTCCGTTTGTAGTGCTTACACTGTATTACTGTTGGTTATGTGCAAATGCTTTCACACTGCCTCTGAATTAAGCCTGACTGCTCGTGCCAAGCTACCACGAGGGTGAGCAGGGGTTACTTCACGAGTGTAACACCCTTACCCTGACTAGGAAGAAGGGTCCCTACTTGGACAAAGGTGCAAGCCCTTGCCAACTAGAGATCCCATTTCTAACAAAAGGTTTCATCAACATTCTCAAAAGTCCTCTGAGGACCCCTTCCTGTTTACAAATGGCTGAACATCAACTTTGAATTAGTGGCGAAATATTAATGTTTTGTGACCAGATTTTTTTGCAAAACATTAATACATCTCTTAGGGAATCTTTATTTGGAATGAGCGCCCTTAACACGCCCCTTCCAAATAACGGCTCTTTAATGTTTACTTAACCCATTTAACAATTCGGAAAATCTTCTCAAATCGTTAATTGGGTGTAGTAAGTAACAAAAGGTGTTTTAGCAGTTGCAAATCCTTTGATTTAATTAATATGAGGGCCTGCAACAATTAAAACATTTTGTAAATCAGACCCCAAATTACCAATACTCTGCAAATTTGCAATGGGTGTATGCTCTATAACCTGGCTGCAGACAACATGCACATCTAATAGGATTTTAAGTTGCAAGTCAGAAAAGTCAGAAAAGTATTTAATTCACGGATGCATTCAATGTCTTGACTCTGTCCAGCTAGGCAGGAACTCTGTGCAGACAGAAGGGTTGTCAGAATGACACTTATGGCACTTTAGAATATAAATGGATGTCCATTTACATAGAGCCCATGTCTGAAGATTGACAAGCAGGCCTTCAGTCACTGCAGAGTATAAAGCACCCGATTCCCAGAGTGTAATGATGAGAGGGAGGAAGGCAAAACAGTATTTCAATGCAGTAATGAACGACTTTACTGATATGTAAAGTGTAAGTATTAAACAAGTTACTTACCTTCAGTAACGCTCTTTTTGGTGCATACTCTACCTATCTATCCTCACCTTTTGAATATTCACCAGGCATCAAACTTGATATGGATACTCCTGCTAATTGGTAGGTGGCGTCATGTGGCTCTGTGTCAACAGCATTCCACTCCAGAAGTGACGAGTGGAGCCTTACATAAGTGCCACTCCTGCACGCCCCATCAGTCTCCTTCTAGGTAGTCCATGCCCCCAGACGCAGGGCCCATCAGCAGACCAGCGTGCAGATATCTAAACTTGTGACCATTTTAGATGTAAAAGAGTCCAGTTAAAGAATGGGAAGGGGGGGGGGGGGTCAATGAGGAATCTGCACCTAACTAGAGTATCCACCAGAAAAAAACATAACCAAAGGTATGTAAATTGTTTTTCTGATGGATCTTTCTACCCACAGATTCCTAACCTTTTGAACAGATACCAAAGAACAACCTCATATGCGGTCGATCTGTGAACTGGCTCAGACCAAAAAGTCCAGCAGGACAGAGTGTGCAAAATTTCTTTCTTGACTGACCTGAATGTCCAGGCAATAGTGCTTTATGAATGTGTGGACTGACAGCCATGTGGCAGCCTGGCAAATATCCAGGACAGGCGCTCTGCATGTCAACGCTGTTCTAGCAGCCTTGTTTCTTGTGGAATGAGCCAGTAAGTTTTCTGAGGGCTGCTTTTGAGTAAGTGCATAGCAAATTTTAATGCAGAGAACAAACGATCAGGAGATGGTTCTCTTTTGCACCGCCTGGCCCCTCCTTAGAGCTCAGGTCCTCAACACCAGCTTGTCTGGGAAGAATGTAGTGTAGGGCAGTTTGACAGAGAGAACCAGCAGGTCCCTTATATGCCAAACCGATGTTATGGCGAAGAGAAAGACTGTCTTGAAGGTAGGTGGTCACAATGGACACATCAAAAAGGTGAGGGCTAAATTCAAGTCCCACTGTTGTATTATGAATGGCTTTGGTGGAAACAAATGCTATAAACCTTTTAAGAAACGCATTAAAACAAGTAATTTAATTGAGGAAGGTAATTCAGCAAATGCAAAAAAAAAGCCGAAACAGCAGACAAATAACCCTTAACAGTGTCCAAAGCAAGTCCTTGCTCAGTCAGCGATAACACAAATAGCAATACTTCAGGCACCTTGGCTTGTAGTGGATCAATATGATGGGTGCCACACTAAACCACAAATGAAATACCAAAAAAGCGCACAGCTACCTCCTAAGAGGTGTCCCGGCGCTGGGGGCCCTCAGGAAGATTAAGCAAGCTATTTCTCAGAGTCACATGGTGCTGGGCTAACCTGCCGCCGGAAACAATCATCCTGGGACCGGTTTTGAGGTAACACCCCTCATCAGCCAGGCTAGCAAATTCGTCCCAATGGTTGGAGAGGATTTAGCCTTACGGCTAGAGCGGTCGACCTCAAAGCTGGGGAACCAGGTTCGAGTCTTGGCAACAATGCTCAACATCCTGTGATTCTGGGCAAATCACTTAATCTCCCCGTGCCTAACAAAAATGAATGTGTCCATCTGTAACAAAACTGGTGCTAATGGTGCTCATGTAAAGCGCTCTGATACCCGATGCCTCGGGTCTAGTTCGCCAGGGCCGGCGCTAGGCATGGGCAGTATGGGCAGCTGCCCAGGGCCCCGTAGTCAGCCCTCCAAACTTGGGGCCCCCCACCATTGAGACACAGCCAGGTTATGGCATCAAAGATGCAACCTTTCAAGTGCGCCGCCGTCACCTTAGGGGGCCCCCTCCCCTGGCCTCGTTGCTTTGGTGTAGGGAAGCGAACCCGTGAGGGGTGGGGGGCAGTCCCAGTTGCAGGGCAAACATTCCTCCAGGTTTGTCCGGCAATTTGGTCTCCACCCCCACCCACGCAGAGGCACAGCGCAATGGCTATTGTACCTCTGTTTAGCTCCCTGGCAGTCTCTGCAGATAAGCAACCCTCACACCTCCAGCCCTTTATGAGCTGTTAAGAGGCACTTAAGGAGAGGGAGGGGCTGCAGCTTCAAGGAGCAGGGGCATCTATTGAGATGCAGGCAGCCCTGAATGTGACACGTCTATGCAAATTAGAGGGGCCTCACAAATTCCCTCTCTGCCCAGGGCCCCCAGAATCCTAGAACCGGCCCTGTAGTTCGCGCTATATAAAATTCTAAAAAAATAAAAAGTGTACTGATTTTGTAAAGGGACATCTTGCCATCAATATGACATTAACAACATCGGGAGGAAGGTGGAATGCAGTCAACTGCTGCCGCTCAATCTACATGCATGGAGATGCTGATTGCGCAGGCCTGGGTGCAGGACGCTTCCCTGCTGCCTGCAACATAAGATCCTCCCAAGCTGCAGCTTGACTAGAGGACTGTTAGCCCTGGCATCCTTGGCTTAGTTTTCCCCCTAACTTTTTACCTTCAACCCTCCTGTTTGCTGAATTTATTTTTTGCTGGCTTTAGGACTCTGCACACTTTATCACTGCTAACCAGTGTTAAAGTACTTCTGCTCTCCTTAAAACATGGTAGAATTGACTTATACCAAATTGGCATATTAAATTTACTTGTACGTCCAGAGTAAAGAGGCATTTCCTGTGCCATGGCCTGTAAATGAAATGCTACTAGCGGGCCTGCAGCACTGATTGTTCCACTGACTTAAGTAGCACTTTAAACATGTCTCAGGTTGCCATTGCCATTGCCATTGCAGCCTGTGTGTGCGGTTTTTAAATTGCCATGTCGATATAGCAAAATAAGCCTTTTTCCAGGCCCAAACCTTCATTTTTAATATATTTAGGTAATCCCTAGGGTAGGCCCTGGGCAGCCTAGATGGCAGGGTACGATCTAATTAAAAAGATGGGCATGTATTTGCAAGTTTTACATGTCCTGGTAGTGACACACTCCTAAATTAGTTTTTACTACCGAAAGGCCTACCTTTACCATAGGTTTACATTGGAGTTACCTTATTATATCTAATAAGTGATCATTTCCAAATGGAAGCAGGTAACCAGTTCATGTTTGATGTCTTTGAAATTGTAATGAAAAATCCTCTCTCATGGTGATGTCGGATTTTAAATTATAATTTTAAAAATGTAACTTTTAGAAAGTTGGCATTTTCCTGCCTTAGCCATTTAGTGCCTGCAGTCTGTCTCTGGGTCACATGACTAGGTGTAGCTGACAGATGGGCTTTGTGTATTTCTCCTAGATAGCCACACACAATAGAGAGCTTGGGCATGACTGTATGGGCCATCACTGGCAGGATGGGAGGATGGAGCTGGGCACAGTCCTACATACACTTGAATAGGCTGTGTCCTGCCTCCACGCTACCCCCATGTAGACAGTCTGGAGCCAGGACAGGTAAGGCATGGCACTTGGGGACTTTAAAGGAAAACCTCTAAAAGCTTCTCCCACTTCAAAGGAAGGCCCAGGTATAAATATTGGATCCCAGACACCAAATTTTACGTACACATAAAACGCATCGCCTCTGCTTTGAGGGTTCTCCTAGTGCAAGGACTCTGCATTGACCTCGCAGCCCGCATCAGAACCACCACTGTGCGAAGCTTCACTGCTGCAGGGCCTTACATCGCAAATCTCTCACTGATGGCAGCCTCGATGATGATGCAGGCTCTCGCATCACAGTCTCCCAGCTCTTCAGAACAGACACATTGCCTCCACTGCGTAATGCATCCTCTACTCTAGACTTTGCATCGCAAGTTCTCGTCAGCAGGATTCTCGATGATGATGCAGGACCCTGCATTGCAGCTCCTTGGAACTGACACATCACCTCGGCTGCACGGCACATACTTGTCGGGGGACCTTGCAACGCTCTGCCATCAAGATTTAAGTTACTCTTTTTCAGCTGGCCTAAATGGGACCCTGTAGCCTGCCCGCGATCCATTGCGTGCAGCCAGAACTTGTGACTTTGTCTTGGTCCTGTGCCACCAGATATCCACAGTTGGCGCATTTTGTTTTGTGGCGCTCTAATCACTTAAATCTTTAAAACTGCATAACTCTGGTCCCACTGATTTACTTCTTGTTGTTTTGTTCTTGTTTTATTTATTAAAATATACTCTATTTTTCTAAGTTGGTGCAGGATTTCTCTTGTGTTGTGTTTTCACTTTATTACTGTTTAAATTACTTCATAAATACTTTACACATTACCTCTAAGTTAAGCCTGACTGCTCTGTGCCAAGCCACCAGATGGTTGAGCACAGATTAATCTGCGGTTTGCTTGTGTTTCACCCTGACAAGGATTGTGGTTCCTGCTTGAGTAGGGTTTCACTCCCCTCAACCAGTATCCCAATTTCTCACACAGACAGACAGTCATACCCACAAGTTATGGGTACCATATTCTAATCTGCCAATCTAGTGGCACTAGGATGATGTGGGCCCGGTTGTTCCTGATCATCTTCAGAACTCAGGGCAGGAGAGGTAGCAGCAGAAGGCATTCAGGAGTCCTGAGCTCTAATGTATGCGGAATGCGTCTCCAAGAGTGAGCTGTCCTGTTAACTCTAGCACACGAAGGTGCTGAAATTTGTCATTTTTGGTGGTGGTGAAGCGATCAAGTCAGGGTTCTCCCTATTCTTGGAAGATGCCTTGCACCACCTCTGGGTGTAAATGCCATGTGTGTTCCACTGGGAGTCAGCGGCTGAGTTTGACCAACTTGGTGTCTAAACATCCCGCCAGGTGGCATATCACCAACAAAATCCCCTGATGGTACAGCCACTTCCAGCGTTGTAATGCCTCCACAGCACAGGGCACAAGACATCACCCTGGCATGCTTGTTGCAGCATGACGTGATAGTGTTCTTCTTGAGCATCAGTACCAACCTCCCTCTCATGGTAGGCAGAAAGTCTTTCAAAGCCAAGCAAATTGATCTCAGCTCCAGAGGAATGATTTGGAGCTGAGCCTCCACCAGAGACAAGAGTTCTCGGAACTCCACCTCTCCCAGATAGCTTCCGCAATGCAGAAGTGATGCATCCATCACCACTGTCAACTCTGAATGGGATAAGGGGAGTGGTCTGCCATTCACCCAATCGCGGATCAGCAACAACCACTGCAGGTCTTCTGCTGTCTCCTCAGAAATCTAGACATGTTCATACAGATCCCCCAGGTGCTTTGCCCACATGGGATTTCAGATCCTACTGCGTAGGCCGTATATGCCATCTGGCATGGTTCACCAACGGTGCAGGAGGGCAGTACCCACAGAATCCTCAGACTCATCCTCACTGAGATCCAGGACAGAGGCTGAAACATTGGCATCATAGCTTAAATATCCTGGAATCTCCATTCAGGGGGAAGGCACAAAACCATACCATGTCCAGAATAGCTTTGTTGAATGGTAAAGGAGTCAGGTGTGTGTTTGGCACGTTGATGTTAGAAGGTTTACCATTCTCTGGAGGAGATTAACAACTGCCTAGGGCAAACATTCCTTCAACTGGCAGTCATCAAGGTAGGGATAAAGTGCAGCAAAAACTGCCATCACTTTTGTGAACACCTAAGGGGCACTGGTGAGGCCAAAAGGAGAACCACAAAGAGTCCTGCAGGTCCAACACGACCATACAGTTTCCGGGGTCTAGGGCAGACAGGACCTGAGCTTGCATTAGCATCTTTAATTTGTCATTTCGTAGGAAGGCATTAAGAGGACAAAGGTGTTGAATAGGACGGATGCCTCCTTTTTTCCTTGTACCAGGAAGTAACAGGCATAACATCCAGTTCCTACATCTGATGAGGGCACCCTCCAATGGCTCCTTTGGTCAAAAGAGCCTGCACTTTCTGCGGCAAAACGAACAGTGGGTCCTCTGTCAATCACCCTAGAGAAGCATATTCCCCATGGACTAATTAATGGACACACTTGTCCGAAGTGATTGCTTGCCACCCTTGGAGGAAATGTTGGATCCTGCCACTTACAGGATGGCTGTGTATCGAGAAGGACAAACTAAAGTAATGCAGCAGGGGGAGCGGAGGACTGAGCTTCACATTGTCCCTGATGTCCTTGGCATTGCTTTAGAGTGCCATTGCCTGGCCACAAAATGACTGGGAGGCTTGTTGGATTAGTGGTGTGGGCTAGCGGTGTCGATATTAATAACCCCTACCAAAGCTGTGGAGGGGTTGAAACTGCTGATGAAACTGTCTGGCTGTGATAGATAGGCTCAAGGAACATGCAGGGCCCTCCTATCCTTAAAGAATTACAGAGCCGAGTCCACTTTCTCGCTGAAAAGTCGGGAGACATGAAAGGGCATGTGAATTAAAGATGCCTCCGGAAGAACATCCATTGTCTGAGCCTTTTCCACATACACTAGATGGATCGCATTTTTGGATTAACTCCAGCTTGACCGTCCTGCTGAATTAGGGATCTTTCAGCCCAGCAAGCAATGCGTCAACCCTATTACAGATGGTGTATTTGAGGTATGGCTGAATTATAGGCCATTTTCACAGTGTCACACTCCCTTGTTATGTCCTGATGCGGCCATGATTTGATAGGCTGAAACACGTCGACCACACACTAGAAGGAGCCCGCTCTGAAGGCTGAGAAGGAAAATGTATTTGTGGACATTCATCTAAACCCATTTGGGATGTTTCACACACAGATGGTCCAAGCCATAGTGGACTATCTTTAGATAGACCACATTTGGAAATATAATATTGGTCATCTCATGATATAACTACATATTATATACAAGGGCACTGTGCTCTATTTATCAAAGCCTTTGAAACTTTGTGATTCATATATTTTTGCAAAATAAATTGGTTTGAAAGTATGTTCTGTATGCACATGAGATATTTAGGCTTTATAGGGGATCACAAAAGGAGGTATCTGTACATAAGCATCAAAGTAATGTATGGAAAAATGTGTGATATTTCCAATAATAATTCATGTGTTATTGTCCACTAAAATCATTAGGCATATCTATCCCACTAGAGTTCTTTTTCTTTTAGTTGGATACATTAAAGATGCCTGGACATCCCCAGAGAAGCCTGTAGATTTGATCTAAGAATCTCAGTGCTGCGCTAGTACCATTGCTAGGCCTATCAGTGGGGCCCAGCCCATAGCAAATGACAACTTTTGCAGCATCACAAACGTCTTGGATGGTTTCAGTCAGAGAAGCTTTTAGATCATTAAGAACTGCTGATAAGACTTGTGTCACTGTGTCCCAAAGTTCTTGGGAGTAGCATCCTAGGAGACAGCTGACGGTTACAGAGGGCAGGGCAAGGCTGGAGGAAAACATGTGCTTGCCAAATGTTTCAAAGTTCTTAGACTCCCAATCAGATGCAGTGGTGGGCAGGGCGTTAGGGCTTTCCTAACTCATTGATGCCTGTACCACCAAGCTCTCAGGCGTAGGGTGTTACGTTAAGAATTCTGAGTCACCAAGCTTTGCCCATGCATCCAAAAGAGTTAAAACCTCTTTAAAACGCAACAGAGGCTCTGTGTGTGTCTGACCCGGTTAAAGGAAATCTGTAGGACATTAGTTTTAACCTTCATTGTTCGCTATTGGAGGTCAAGAACTTCTGCCACCCTTCACATAGCCACAGTGAAGGAGGCACTTTCTTCTGTAGCGGGGCCAGGTGGAGGGCCAAAGTGGTGCCTAAGAAGGTGTCCAGGCCACTGGCATCTTGTAGTTCCTCATACCAACTGTCTTCTGTGTAATGAGGGGAAAGCTCATCCTCACCATCAAAATTATTGTTGTCCAAGTCTGTGCCAAAATATTATGGAGTTCTTGGGCTCTACTGTGAGGCAAGAACAGTGTTTCTGAGTCTGATGGGATGCAGGATAGCCTGCGGCCCAGTGGGATCTGGAGGTGACCTCAGTTAAGGATGAGATGTGTTTGGCTCGAAGTCAGAGAGCACAATGGGCAGAACTTCTTCCGCTGGTGCCAACTTCATTGGTATCAACGCGAGAGGAACCAGCACAGGTCATGAAGCTGGAATTGAAGTCAGCACCACAGTCGGCACTGAAGACAGTGCAGCACCCAAAGCAGATTCAGACATTCCAGATGGCGCCAAGGGTGGATCCGCTGGCAGATAAAATTAGAGATCCTTTTAGATCCTTGGGGACTGAATGCATACTACAGAGAGCTGGTAATGTGCCAAAAAAGTGCAGCATGGTTTCACAGAAATCCTCGATTTGTTGCAGCATTGGAAATGGACACAGGAATTCAGGTTGTATCAGGGTAAAACTCGGAACTGGCTCTGATGGAGATTGAGATTGGGAGCAAGACAGAAAGGCACGTTTATGCATTTGCTCCTTCTCTGGAGTTCAAGAGTGGTGAAAAGGATCTGAGTCCTTCTTGGACTTCTTATGTTTTTTCTTAGGCTTACCCATGGACTACGATCTGCCAGGAAATGACTTCAGGAGCGGGTATGGGACCTTCCTTTTGACTTCACCATGGTTGCAGCATGGAGTCTTTCGGTGTTTGATGATGGGACGTTTCACGTTACACTTCACAGGACTGTATGACCTTCGGATTCATCTGGGAACAGCTGTTGCAGGCCCTGGAATCATGTTCTGAAACCAAGCTCCAACAGCAGACTTTGTGGGTGTCTGTCAGAGACATCTGTTTGGACATTCCCTACAAGGTTTGAATCCTGTCTATAAGAAATTGGGCATTGGTTGAAGGGTGTGGAAGGTTCACTGAGGCAACAGCCACAACCTTGTCAGGGTAAACCACAAATAACCCTTCAATTAAGCTGTCCTTAACCCTCTGGTAGTTTGGCACAAAGCAGTCAGGCTTAACTTAGAGGAAATGTGTACAATATTGATGCAGCACAAAAACAGTAAAGTGAAAACACAACACAAGAAAAATCCCAAATTAAATTAGAAACAGGGTCAATTGTAATAGATACAATGATACCAGAATGACAAAGACCCAATCAGTTGAAAAGGAGATATGTGTTTTCAATGTTTTTTATGAAAATGGTGCCTAAAAGCAAAAAGGGCCGCTGGCGGTCATCTGGTTGTGCAAAAATGAGGGAAAGTCACAGGTGCAGGCCAACCACGATGGAGCGTGGGTCGGATACAGGGACTAAATTAGTTCGACAGCAGAGTCACTTTCTGAGTCTGGCTCAAGCAACTCCGTTCATGGTGGTGGGGGCCGCAAGGAGCAGGCAGAGTGCTGCGGATGGTTGTCGCTGTAGCATGAAGAGCAGGCCGGTAGTCGTGGACTGTTATCAGGGTAATGGGAAGAGCTGATCAGGCATTGTGGAAGGTCGTTGCTGTAGCTGAGTCGACAGTCACCGCAAGCTGTCTTGGCTCTTATGTTGCCATTCGTTGCAGATAGTCACTGTAGTGCAAAGAGCGGGTATCACTGGAGCTTCAAGTTGCGGGTCCATGCAAGCAGCAGAGTCTTGGCACAACCAGGCTTGATTGCAGTCGCGACGAGCCCAAACTTCAGGATTTTTACCTTTTCTGTTGAGGTGTACACTCTGATGCCAGCCAAGGGTCCAAGACCTGGGGAGGCACAACTTGGTGATCAGGGGCTCACTTCAGCAAAGGGCAGCAGTTGATGATAAACTGTATAAAAAAACTATACACCCTCTTCTGTATTGATTTATACATTGTGAAATTACTGAAATTTATGTTTAAAATTCATTTGACTGAGGCCACCTTTTGGGGCACTCACAAGCAATTATTTGATATAATTTTTCTTCTTTGTCAAAACAAGATCCCTAGTAGGCACTTTTTACCTAAAATAATTTTGATACCCAAGCCCACAAGGGTGTATTGTGTTACCCAACAAATATTATCACTTTTAGAAAGTGAGCATTTCCCTGCTCTTACTGCTCTGTGTGCCTGCAGCCCGTCTCCAACACACGTCTGGGTTGATTGACAGCTTAACTTTGTGCATTCCCTCTAGACAGCTACAAACACAGGACGGTTAGGTGTGTCTGAGCACTCATCTGCGTTCTGATGACTCTTCCTGGGCAGGAATGGAGGGAGGAGCTGACACTTGCACCTGAATAAGTAGTGCCCTCTCCCCATACAAAGGGCTGATTACCCCCTACTGGTAGTCTGGAGTAAGGGCAGGAAAGAAAAGACTTCTGTGCACTTCAAAGACCCTTCTTTGAAGTCACCCCCATGCACAACTGGGTATAAGTACTTGTTCTCTGACCCCACCAAGACAGTACACTACTGGAACTATGAAGAACTCTGCCACAAAGAAGGACTGCTGTGCTGACACTAGGACTGCCACTCTGCTGGACTGCTGCTCTGGAAAAAGTGCTTTTCTGCTCTGCTATGCTGCCTGTTGCCTGCAACTTGCTGCCCTCCGCCCTGATGAGGAAAGGACTGGACCCACCTCACTTGACCCAAATTGGTTCCAAGGGCTTGCTGGCTTGCCCACCGTTCTGAAGTCTCAGGGCCTTCAAAGACTTCCTTCAACAGTGCAACAGCACCTGGACTCTGCCATCTGTGAGTCCTGCCTTGCCAAGTGGTGCCAACCCAGGCCTGGGCCCTTGGAAGTGACTTTTCTGTGCTGATCCAGCAGAATCCACACACCGACGACTTTGTGCCAATCGGAACTGACGCATCTCCCTTCGATGCTAGTGCAGTTGGTGCTCGACGACAACGCATCAATGGACTGCGCAGCTCGACCACGACAGACTGCTCAGCTCAACGACGATGCATCGCCTTCATAGCAAAGGGGACATTGACGAAGTCACACTGACTGCGCGGATCGGAACCAACGCATCACCTCCATCCACGGGATCAATGATGACGCATCTCCTCCTCTGCTCCTTTCATCAGGTCTTCGACATTGACACTTTCTCCAATTCAAGGTACTTTTTCAGCAGGACATGCGTGAGTCCTGTAGCCGGCCTGCGCTCCATCGCGGTCGGCCTGAACTTTGAATTTACCCCGGTCTAGAGCGACCAGATGTCCCTGGTTGGCGCTTTGACTTAAGCACTATATTTGATTTAATTTTTAAAAATATATAATTACGGTTCTACTTATTAGATTTTTGTCGTTTTGGTCTCAAATTACTCATAATATTATTGTCTATTTTCCTTACCCTGTGTGGAGTCTTTTTGTGGTGATTTTATTGTGTTACTATGTGTGTGTGTGTGTTTTTGTGTGTGTGTTGCACAAATACTTTACACATTGTCTCTTTATATACACCTAACTGCTCTGTGCAAGCTACCAGAGGGTGAGCACAAGTTACCTATCAGTGTGTATTCAGCTTACCCTGATTAGAGTGGTGGTTCCTGCCAACCAGAAACTCCATTTTTAACGGGCATTTTCAGAATTGTGACTTACAATCTGACTTTACAGATAAAGAGGATTTAAAATGCCAATTCATTTGAGTATAAACAGCATAGCTCTATCTCCTCCCAGTCCAAGGTTATCACTTATTAAATGTAATAAGGTAACCCAGTGTTAGTCAATAGAAGAGATGGGCCTTGCAACAGTGAAAAATGGCTTTAGGGGTTTTTCACTGACAGGACATGTAGTACGTAAGTGCACATGTCCTACTTTTTATACAATGTACCCTGCCCTATGAGTCTTTAAGGCCTACCTTAGAGTGACTTATACATTTTAAAGAGGAAGGTTTTGAGCCTGGAAAAAAGTTTATTATGCCAAGTCGAAAAGTTAGTTTAAAACGGCACTACGGGCTGCAGTGGCAGGCCTTAAAAGGTTTAGAAGGCTACTTTAGTGGGTCGCACATTGAGTGCTGCTGGCCCACTAAATCATTGATGCTTGAAGAAACAAATCCGGTGTCTTCAATTGAGAAAATATTTGATTGATGGTCTTGGAGGTACTTCTCTATGATAAAGCAGGCCCACTTGTAGCATTTAATTTACAGGCCCTGGGTATATGTAGTACCATTTACTAGAGTCTTACCAGTAAATTTAATGTACCAAGCAGGTGTAGGCCAATTTTACCATGTTTAATGGAGAGCACAAGCGCTTTTTCACTGGTTAGCAGTGGTAAAGTAAACAGAGTCCTAAAGCCAACAAAGAACGAATACAGGAAAACAAGAGGAGTGCAGGAATACCACACCAATGATGTAGTATTGGTAGGTGACATTCTTCCTTGCACACTCGATTAAAGAGTAAATTTGGAGAGAAAGTGTCTCTTCAGAGATGAAGGAGTAACCAGCTGGATCTGCATCTGGAGGCGCAGAAAGAAAGGAAGTGATATCGGCATGTATGGATGGCACTTATATGCGGTTCAGCTCATCACTTCTGGGGCCGTATTATGGAAGAGCCCTGTGGTCGCAACTGGCGTTTGCGCCCACTTTGTGCGCCCCTGGGGCACTTTGGTATTACAGAAGAGGCCGCAGACGCTTGTGCGGCTCTTTCTGTAATTCGAATAGCGCTGCCGCGCATAAAGCGCTATATTCAGAGGGCGTGCCCCCATGCAAATTAGGGAATCCCTCTGCCTTTGCACCCACGCCGTATTACAGATGCGAGCGTAGAGGCAAAGAAGCTGTCCGGAGGTGCACTGACAGTGCGCCACCTAAACGGTAGCACACTGTCAGTGCGCCCCCTGGCTGCAGCCCTCTGGAGGAGGGAAAAGGGGGTCCTATGGTCACTCACTGCACCCCCCTGCAAGGGGATCTCTAATCCCCTTTAAAAGTGCAGGTGGGTTGCTGCCTGCACAATGAAACTCGGAGCGGCTTCAAAGCAGCTGCTCTGTTTTTCACCTGAACGCGCTACCCCCAGGGCAGCGCAAGTTCGTGGCTGCCCTGGGGGCAGCGCATTATATGTAATAGGGCATACTTTCCCTGTTTGCGCCCGGCGCACCTGTTTTAAGGTGCGCCAGGCACAAACTGCGAAAGTGTGCCCTTTACATAATTGGGCCACTGGAGTAGAATGAAATGGACGCGCAGCTGCACAACACCACCTACCGGTACACACAATTACTGCTCAAAAAGTTTCCAGATCCAATCTGACGCATGGGGAATATTCAAAAGGTGAGGAATCTGTGGCTAGAAGTATCCATCAGAAATGTGAATATTGGGATGATTTTATAATAAGACATTATTGAACATGTAAACTTGAGTAATACTAAATGTCTCCACTCTGTGCTCAATGTAACAACAATGTATCAACTGGTCTATCTGCAAACCCAACGCTTAACACCAACCACTCTACATCACTTTTTTACAGTTTTCTTTTGAATACATGCTTTCTTAAATATATGATTGTATTATCTCGCGGTGTGATGCTTTCTTAGTTTAAATGTATTTTTCAAGGCTTTGAAACTTTAGCAAATGTATCTTTTAAGGACCATAAATTTTGCCTTGAGCTGCATTTACCCTTCGATCACCACAACTCTTTCTTTTTAAACGTTGTTTCTGACTGAGAACACTTGTGAAAATTGATCTTTTCATGAAAGCCTTTCTGTAAAGCTCCTCTGAAATCGAAGTATGTCAGACATGATCCCATACCACCAAACTGGAATTTAATGGCTTGGTAATGTTCTGTAGTGTACTGTGTATGGGTGTCTATATTTTGTTATGTACGTTCCACCACAGCTTTCCTAAGATGGCGCTTTATAAACCATCAAAATAAATACATAAATATGGAGCACTGGGAACGTTTGCTGGCTTTCTCTTCGAGTTTGATGTATTTTCTTTAAATGTTACTTTTTACAAGAAACCAGTGCATTTCCCAGGATTCAATAGCACTATTTTTGCAAATGGTGTTATTTCTGTGTGCAGACACATGCCCAGGTAATGGAACTGTCTGTCATGTCTCACAATCCCCACTGGGCGAGCTACAATGTCATTCAGGCAAGCTGTCCGGCGTCATGCGTAATTGGCCACGCAGTCTGTAAGTACAGTAGGCAGTCTCCGCCACAAGCTACGGTAACCATAGAAACAACGCTTAAGTACGTGCTTCCGTAATACAAAACCGCTAAGGAGGGAATCACTGAACTAGCAGCAAGCGGCCCGTTGCATCCAATATTTAACATCAGTCAAGTCCTAGGGGTTAAGCAGACTAAGAAATATTGGTGAGTTTCATGTGTCTCTTTTATATTTCTCCCAGGCCTTGTTAGGATTCTGAGTGCACATTTTGGTGTGTGAAATGGACTTGCATATAAAGTTTTCATTGGATTTCTTTTTAAATGAAATAATGTTAATAACACAGATCATTTTTTAAGTTGTTTTTCTTGTTTTAAAATTGTATGTTTACATGTACGCATTCACAGGACCTGGCTACAAATCAACAGAAATCTGTACAAAGAATGGAGGAAGGGAGGTTGCTGGGAGCATAAGGAAGGGAAGTAAGAGTGGGGAATTCCAAGTAGGGTTGCAGAAGAACGGAGAACTTAATGAGGCTCTCTTCTCTTCAGGAGCGGTCTAGCATCTGGAGAGGGCTACATAAGACAGAGGTGTTGCTTGAAAAGATGGGTCTTCAGTTCCTTTTTGAAGTGAAGAATACTTGGCTATGCAGGGACTGGAACCCTCTCTGGAGACTGTGGTTGGACTGCTCAAGTATTTGATTGTTGTGTTGTATCAATAATTTTTCAGTATGCATCTAATGGAGGCTGTCATCATTGTGCTCTGAAGAAGTCCCAAATGTTTGTTCAGCAGTATCCAGAGGGTGTTTTTCCAGAGGGTCTGGTATTGGGTGTAGGGTAAGTGCTATCTTCGGCCTGGCTCTTGGTCATGTTGGTCTGGCCAGGTAGTGTGATTGGGTATTGGGCATGTTGGAGTGCTGGGTTGCACTTTTGTGTATGAGTGTGTGGTAGAGTGTGTTGTCTTTCTGGGGTTGTGTGTGTTGCTTTTGGAGGATCGAAAAAGTGTGAGATTTTATTGTGTCTGTCACCTGCGAAGTTTAGTAGTGTGATGTGGATGCCAGGTCACTGTATGAGTGTAGTTGTGAGGACAGGTTTTGTGTTGCAGACTGGTCAAGGGAGTTTTGAGTTAAGGCGATGTGTGGTTAAACTTTGATTTTGACCTGCTTGTAACTTGAATGTGTAGACTTAGGGATAATGGGGAAACACTTTGTTGAAGGAAGCCTGTGGGTTCCAGGCACTGGCTGTCGCTTGACTTTACTACTTGTCCTGTGCGCATAAATGTGGTGAGGTATCATTGGGAATGTGAAGACATGTGGTGGTAGGGCCTTATGTCTGAGAACATCGCAAGACTGACAAGTCTTGGACATTGAGCAAAGGTAGCAACGCAAAAAGATGATGGACGGAATGCTGAACATTGTCAAACATTTACCCCCAGTAACAGATCTGGGTTAAATACACATTTTTTTTTTTGCTCACCATGCCATTCCAGTTTGGACCCAGCCATATGCAAATCAGTCTTGACCCTGCTCCCCAGGGGAACAGTCCAGCCCGAACTGCCAGGCCAGGTTTTTCCTGGACCGGAAAACAAGCATCTTGGGACCGGTTTCGGGGTATCACCCCTCATCAGCCAGGCTAGCTAGAATCCAGTGGCATAGCGAGCACGGGACCCACGTCTGGGCATACCCTTCCCACTTAGGTCAGCTATAGCAACACAGAAAGATGATGGACAGAATGCTGAACATAGTCAAACATTCACCCCCAGTCACAGATCTGGGTTAAATCCATCGTTCTTTTGCTCCCTAAGCCAATTACAGTTTGGAGCCAGCCATATGCAAATCAGTCTTGACCCTTCTCCCCGTGGGAATAGTTCAGCCTAAACTGCCAGGCCAGGTCCTCCCTGGACTGTAAAACAAGCAGCCTGGAACCGGTTTCGGGGTATCACCCCTCATCAGCCAGGTTAGTGCCAAGGTATTGCAAAGGTAGTTAGAATGTTGTTGTTGTTGTCTTATTTCTTTGATCAACATGAGGAGTGGGGATCATGTCTTGATCCGTCACAAAGTCCCTGTAACTGTTATTTGTTGTTTTTTGTGTATCTTCATTGGCATTGGCGAACCCACCAAGATGTTGAATGTGTAAGCTAGACGTGTTGGAGATAGAGTGACTGTGAGTTATTATCCATGTACTTTATATTCAAGGAAATGGCTGTTCTTTGTTTTGTTGTTTGTAAGATTGTTGTTTGTAAGAAAGGGAGGTGTGTAGTATCCTGTGTGCCCCCTTTCCTGTCTGAGCTGGCGTCTGTAACACTGAGAGGGAATGATGTAATAAAATGTTTATGTGTGGTGTGGAGTGAAAGCTTGGAGATAAGGAAAATTGGTGGGAGGACCTATCCGCTGTTGCTGTAACCCAAGGGCTTAACATTAAATAAAGAACGTACCTCCTACCTGAGTGACTGCAGTGTCTTGTATGAAGCCCCTGCACTCTAACTACCATATAATCCCAACAATTACCCTTAAATAAAATCAGCATTTCCTTGCAACATTTCATAAAACAATGCAGTATTATAATCCAAGCGGAAACCAGTAAAGAGATAAATCAAAATATTATAGAGTGTTTGGGGTATAGCTGTACTTTTCACAAGGAGGTTTTGGCAGAAAAAGAGGATTTAGGGGTGGTAAATCCTAGGGATAAGTGTGCTCACAGCCAAATTCTATCAAGAACATGTTGCATTTCAGGGAGTACAACTTCCAATGGCCTTTGCAGCATGAGGCAAGGACGTCTTAGGGGGAATTTTCTCAATTTACAAATTAAACGCATTTGGCTGTAAAGTGCTAATTTCAATGCTGCCTAATACATGCACAATATCCGTGAAAATAATTTGTAGAAGGTAATCATATTTAGGCATTTTAAGCAAACACTAGAATTAACCTACATTAATTAATTAAGTTAGCCTAACTACTGATGTCAATTTAAATGTCGACTTTACACATTAGGGCTAGGAGGCCTGTTTCACGTTTAAACTGTTGTTTTGCACGAGGGCCTGATTCACAGAACTAACTTACGTCAAAAACGTAAAGTTAGTACTTTTGGTATTCACAGAATACACTTACTCATTTTGGTATTCACAGAATGAACTTACTCATTTCGGTATTCACAGAAGTTAGTAGTCCTAACTTTAGGACTCCTAAATGCCTTCTGTGAATACCGAAAGTCTTAAAGTTAGGATTTTTCTCAGTTTAGGAGTAGTAAAGTTAGGACTCCTAACTTTAGGACTCCTAAATGCCTTCTGTGAATACCGAAAGTCTTAAAGTTAGGATTTTTCTCAGTTTAGGAGTAGTAAAGTTAGGACTCCTAACTTTAGGACTCCTAAACTGAGAAAATCCTAACTTTAAGACTTTCGGTATTCACAGAAGGCATTTAGGAGTCCTAAAGTTAGGACTACGAACTTCTGTGAATACCGAAATGAGTAAGTTCATTCTGTGAATACCAAAATGAGTAAGTGTATTCTGTGAATACCAAAAGTACTAACTTTACGTTTTTGACGTAAGTTAGTTCTGTGAATCAGGCCCGAGATGTTTTTCTTTATTCCTACTTCAGATGTAATTTTTCAGAAGCCTTCTGTTAGCTAATAAATAGGCATTTGCATGTGTTAGACAACTGGTAGTGAGAGTCACACTGAGAGAAGAAGAGATGACAGAAATGCACCTTGTGGGAAGACCTCTCTCAACCACAAGATCTGTTCACAGTAGCAAACCAAGGACATGGTTGAGTAGCCCATTGTGAAGACGTGAGAAACTGGGGAGTTTACCTGCTTCCTGAGTTTGCTGAAGACTGATTTGTTCACAGGAATGGGAAGATTGCTGCCATTAATGTTTTGATTGAATTATATTAATGTGTGTTTCCTAGACTAGAGAAATACCTTTGGAGAGCTTGCTGCAGAACTTAGGAGGCACATTTTTGAGATGCCTGCTGTCTTTGAACTGAGAATATTCTTCCAGCCTCTGCTAATCTCCACTACTTGAGTGCTAAGGCTTCACGTCTATGCATTCTTATTCTTTCATCATTGCCCTTCATTTGGGTTTCTGAAACTGACACCTTACCTTGCTTACTGAATATAAATGCCCTTTTACGCCAAAAACGTCATTAATTAAGATAAGGGATTTTCCTTTATGGAACACACTTGCTGCATTTCCTCTGTTTTATTTGCAATTATTACCAATGTGGTATTCTATTTTGTTTTAAAATATCGACTTTTAGATTGTTTGAATCTGTAATAACGATGACTAAAACTTTAAATATTTAAATACTTACTGGATTATTAATTGATTTGAACTATTTTGTTAATAAACCCTTTAAACTCACTCAAAATCTCCTCCCATCTGGAGCAAGAACAAAAGCGCTGTTTAGATCTTGAGCGCTTACATGCAACAGCTATAGCTTCTAAGGATGCCGCTGAACAACCGATTTACCAGCAGGTTATTGAGGCTAGAGCTAAGATTACGAGAAGGCTAAGGGACAAAGTTGCACATAGCTATCATAAATTTCGAACAAATCAGTACGAATACGGCGAAAAAGTGGGTCGTTTGTTGGCTAATCAAATCGCTGATCGCAGGGCCAAATCATGTGTCAAATCAATTAAAGGGGTAGACGGCTTGACTTATACAAGATCTACGTATATTTTAGAACAATTTAGGTTATTTTATGCTGATCTTTATGGTGATTCTGGTCACTTTGATCAGCAAACTGCCTCAGCTTATATACAGGAGTGTGCAATGCCGGTCTTGGACTCTCTACATTCTGAGCTTCTGCAAAAAGATGTCGGGGAGGTTGAGGAAGCAATCGCGGCTTTGCCCGCTGGCAAGGCAGTCGGAGAGGATAAGATTCCGCTGGAATTTTATAAAGTCTTCAAAAGTACATTAGCCCCATTATACCTAGAGCTCTGTAATTCAATTATGGAAGGCGGTGAAGTTCCCCTCTCTTGGAACGGCACGAATATTGTTGTCTTTCCTAAAAAGGGGAAGCCTATAGATGAAATGAGTTCTTACCGGCGAATAGCATTGATAAATGCTGACGCAAAACTTTTTTCTAAAATTCTTGCCACCCGATTGGCCCCCATTATCCATCTGTTGGTCTCAGACCAACAACACGGTTTTGTTCCCGGAAGAGACACGGCGGAGCATATTAATACTGCAATTGCGGCATTCGACATCTCTGGGCAATTAGGTCAGCAGCTGGGGATGCTGATGTTAGATGCCGAGAAGGCCTTTGACCGAGTAAGTTGGGGAGCTTTATGGACAACAATGTCTTCCATGGGCCTCGGTCAAAGGTTTATCTCGGCAGTACAAAAAGTGTACAGGAGCCCAACAGCAGCAATTAAACTTAATGGTCAGTCATCTGTCTGTCTTACAATACACAGGGGTACGCGGCAGGGTTGTCCGCTATCCCCGCTGTTGTTTGCTATCTATATTGAGCCATTTATAAAACATCTATTATTTAGTGCCGACATAATCCCGGTTACCTTAAATGGGATAGATCTCAAACTAACCGCATATGCGGACGATATCGCGGTGTTCTCAAG
Organism: Calotriton arnoldi; assembly: GCA_963921515.1. Taxonomy (NCBI): domain Eukaryota; kingdom Metazoa; phylum Chordata; class Amphibia; order Caudata; family Salamandridae; genus Calotriton; species Calotriton arnoldi. The sequence goes on from CAWUFW010000666.1 coordinate 1,236,710, forward strand.
TCAGCCGGTAAATGCTCTGACTGCTATAACCATCGAGGCACAGCGATTTGGCTCTTTTTCCAGCTATAAACTCAACCTGAACAAAACACAGACACTATTGAATTTTCAACCTGATAATCTCCCAACGGCCATAGGCGCTACAAAAAATGCAGTATATTTGGGAGTTAATCTTAGTAGTCAAGTCAGGGATATTATCTCATTGAACTACGAACCTCTGTTGAGGAAAGTAGTTGCTAACTTACGGTGCTGGCACCGGCTCCCTCCAAGTATATATGGGAGATGCAACGTCGTGAAAATGAATGTCCTCCCGAAATTTTTGTATTTTTTTCGTACCATCCCACTGAAGGTGCCCCAAACTTTTTTTAAGCGCTTGGATAGCGTTGTAGGTAGTTTTATTTGGGGATATCGGCGTGCTAGGAGAGCTTTACGATACATAAAATTATAATTTAAGCATGGTGGTTTTAAATTCCCAGATTTTAAGTTATATTTTTGGGCCGCGTTCACTGGGCGAATACAGAGTTTAGTCAAAGGACCTGAAGCTGGTTCCACCTGGCTTTCATACCAGCTAGCTTGTGGATCTGACTCTGGGTACTTGCTATATAAAACATCCGATCCGAATTATTTTAAGAGGGTGCGATTTAAGATAGTAAGGGACATAACTAGTATATGGCGTGAAATCTCTAAGGCATATAAATTCCCTGATTTACACTTTTATACTGTATTATGGGGGAATCCTCTACTGCCGAGTATATCTTACGATCACGTTGGAAAAGAATGGCAACGTAAGGGCGTGACTCGGCTGGGTCATCTCTACAATGGACAGGGTTATCGATCTTTTCAGTCTTTGAAAGAGGAATTCAGCCTGCCACAAAAATACTTTTTCAAGTACTTGCAAATCAGGGATTATCTTATCCGAGGCCGAGGTTTGCTAGAGCTTGAGCTATCTGGCTCCTTTTCCGAGGTTTTGTCTGCATTTTTTGGGGCATCTAGACGAGGTGCCATCGGGAAAACTTACCAGAAACTAATAGGGGGGGTTAGTGACGATGGCACACAGATAGCGACTAAATTAAGTCGGATTTTTAACTGCAATATCACTAAGGAGGAGATTAATGAATCTCTGGAAACAATAGATTCGACAGTAACTTCAGTCAACCTGAAGCTCCAGCAAATCAGACAAATTTTTATGCTTTATTATACTCCAGAGCGAATATCTAAATGGGCCATTAGCTCAAATAATACTAAATCATAATGTCCGAAATGTCAGCAATTTGCCGCGGATCTATGCCATATGTTCTTTTTGTGTCCTAAACTGAAGGAATTTTGGGCCGGTATCACCCTCGCTCTCGCAGTTTGGGCCGGGTACGATAATGTGGTCACTGAGAAAGAGCTGGCCTTGGGAATTTTCTCAGAGTTAGGCTGTCTTACTAAATCCTTTGCTTCTATCGTATCAGCTTGTGCTCGTCTATGTATAGCTCGTTCCTGGATCCAGAGCAAGGGTCCGAGTGTTAATGAATTCTGGGGTTTATTAAGAGATATCTACGAAATGGAGATGGCATTAGCTAAAGCTAGAGGCCCTCGGTCTTGGCGTAAATTTGAAAGGACATGGTCTTGTCTTCAATGGGATTGAGAGTATAGTCTCTATTTTTTTTTAAACTACAATGTGGCTATGTCTCTGTTCTCCATGCATGCTTCTATACGTTTTTTGGCTCTGTTCTCTCTGGTCTTTTTTTTGTTTGTTTTTTTCTCTTTTTATTGTTTATGATCATTATTGGTATAATGGTATATCGTTCAAGAAATTCTCTGTCCATGTAATTTATTTCAATTTATTTTTGTTTGTGGCTATAAAATTAAAAACAAATTTAAAAAAATCACTCAAAATCTCTTTTTCAATTCACTGATCATGGTAATTGATGTAAATGGTAGGTCCTTTTCACCTTTCCTTGTCAACTAGCAGAGGTCCATACAACCAATGACGGGGGTTATTTGATGATTATACCCGATGTTTGAGATATAAGAAACCCCTCTTAGATAAACGCATAGCTGCCTAGGAAGAGCAATGGGACCATTCTCTTGTTACAAAGGTGCTTTACTATGTCCACTGGCATAGTGGGGACTAATCTAGCTTTTCCAGTTTAAGGAAAAATGACTATAGAGGTTATATTAGATCGGATGATCTGTAAACGAATAATTGAACAGTGAATACACTAGGAAGTTAAAAAGATATAATGTTGTATGTATACGTGGGAAAACAGTAGGTACATATGGCAGTATTTAGTCCATGGGCAAGGGACAGCAGATGTTCAGCTGTAGATACAAATGGCAATAAAGCATTAATCCTATCTTTGTAAAATAACATGACATCAGAGCAAGTATCAGGGCGCATGGGATAGCAGTTGGACTTAGAGCCCTAAATGCACATTTGAGATAGAATCTTCAGACCATGCATCAGTGACTTACAATGAATTAGGATTTAAAATGCCTCAGAAATCCTTGCTCTGAGAACTCCAGATGAAAAGCTTGATATTTGTTAGGAGTTTCAATAAGTGTTTCTCAAATATACAAATATTGAAATGAAAGTAAATTAAAATATGAATATTGACTGAAATGTATGGCTTTGTTGAGGGTAATTATATTCAGGGCACGAGTCGGGGGTACACGCGGTTACATGGCGTCCACCCACTCTTTTCACAGGGTGGACGCCGTCCCCCCTGCTAAGAAGTTGGGCCCCTCAGAAATATGTTGAACTTGTCCTAGTGTAATTTTGAAACACTGGGACACGTTCATCAGCTCCTGCACGTTGTCTGCTTTCGATTCCCAGCAGCAACGTGCAGGCAGGGAGGGGGCTTTTTTTTCCACCTCCAGCTGGGCAATGATAAAGACAGAAGTTGAGGGGCCATCAGGCCTCCTTTTGATCGAGTGTGGGACTGGAGGCGTCCTGGAACCTCACAAATGCAAATACACCGGGGGAGAAAACAAAAGCACACAGCTTGTTATCTCTTCACAGGTACTTACGAGATGCATGCTTTTTATTACTTTGTTGTATATAAGTGCATGCACTGTGAGAATGTCAGATGGGTTGCTCTGTCTCAGTATTTACACAAATAACAATTTAAATAGCACTTTTTTATTTCTTTTATAATGTACAAGATGTGTTACATGAGACAGTCAGGGTTACAAGGTGTAGGAGTCAAATACACTTCATAGCTCACTGTGGTCTACTAGAAGGATTACTATTTATGAACTGCAAGTAACAAAAGGATTTCTGTGTTCATAGCAGTAATCCACTTACCTATCTACATAAAATATGTCTGTGATCTGCATGTTACATGAGATGCTTTGCAGGAGACAACTTTTTAAAAAAACAATTTTATTGCATTTTCAGTTGGTATATGTTATAACACACATATCAGAGCATCACTTCCAGTGAGGTCACTTCCTGTGATACCATGTGGAATGTCACGCGTCGTGATGTCATGTGCTTTGATAGCACGCGTCATGATGTCACTTGCATACTGCCTGACTTGGTCAGTCCCCCCCCCACTTCTTTTTTTAGGACTTGAGCCCTGATTATATTTGCATTGAATGTTACAGTGTGTAAAGGAAAAGACAAGAGTACAACCACACAATGGGCTGCTAAAACAATGAATTAAAAGAAAATGCAGTTGGGAGCATTATGAAACACTGTGTTGCTGTATACTAACAATATAAAGTTAGAATAAAAGAGGGGCAAAAGATCCATGTACAGATTTTAAACTTAAGTCTGAGATCCAAACTACAAATTAACAAGCTTACAGAGTCAAATGATTTCTAGTGAACCGAAACTGGAGGAAATCATTCATTCTACCTAAAGCCACCTGTTGAGATGTGCAAGGACATCATTGGCGCAGTGTGCTATTGGAAGGCCTGGCACTAAATCACCATTCCTTTCGGCAACTTATTTTATAGTGGTGGCCAAGAAGTATAAGGCACTGCCTAAATTTTACACAGGTTGCCCCTCCAGGCATACATTGAACGTAAGCTCAGATATCTAACATCTAATGGCCTCTTTGAGTAACAACCATCCTATTTAAATGCATGTAAAGAGGTGGAGCCGATACAGGTAACGAGGAGGCAGGACCGCAATCAATTTTGCACACATCAACAGGCAACACACCTGCTAAAGGATGTACGATGGCCTCCTCATTTGGTAAGATGGTTTTTCACGAGAAGGTATGAGGTCAATGCAGAAAGAATGGCGCTGGGAGATCAGAGCATGAAAGTATGCTGGATTAAAGCATCAACAGGGTATAAACAAGCAGCAGAAAATAACAGCAAGTATGGCTGATAAATTACTTGTGAAAATGTATGAGAGGAGAGAAGGATCAGGAGAAGGCATCAGGCATTTCACTCAGTGGGTTAGTTACACAAAACACCTTGGGCACACACTAAGGAAGAGGCTAGGGCAGTGGTCTTCAAACTTTTTGATGCCAAGACCCCCATCAACATTTTTAGGCGTAAGGACCCCCTCCCGAAAAAAATTCTAGAACCCGGTAGTCCTTATCATTGACAACCATAAATGTTCTCCAGAGAAACGGTCAATCTGTGATTGCACCTCATTAGTGCCAGTCTAACACCCAAATGTAGCAATAAGCAACAAAAATGTGACCAGAGCAGCTTTACAAAGGGCCTTCTACAGAGCGGCAACACCTGTTGCTGCATTTTAGTAACTTTTAAACCTTTTTGAGTAAATACATTTTTTTGTGTTAAAATTAGCAGATTATGCAACAGATGATGGATTATGTGGCAAATGCGGCAAATCTATAATTATGCTAAAATTGCTGCGGCCGCACAATCACATAATTCCAGTGGCCCTTGGTATAATAGCTGTAATGCATGGGCTGCAACTTCATTGCACGGCATTAGAGGAAAACCATACTATATTTCATGGGATGCTGACAGCTTGGCATTTACAGCTGCATGTAACTGTAGATAGCTGAACATCATTCATCATAATTAGACCATAAGTACGTTTTTTAGGTCTTTCACCGTTAGGTAGCTACATAAAAAATAATGGGCAGCTTCAATAAATAATAAATACATTTTTTAAAGTTATTACTCAGTGGGAAATGCAATATAATAAATTAGGAAACCTCTATTAGTTAATGCATTGCAAAAGTCTGTGTGAAAGGAGAGAATCACAGAACTAAATCGTGGTTGGTGCAGTGGAGAATAGTGACTTGTGTATTTTAAGTGCTATGAGGTCACAGCCTGTGACAGAAACCACTGTGAATATTTAAGTCTTTATTTTATACTTGCATTACACACAGTATAAGATAGACCGCTACAAAATGCGCAAAATGTTTTACAATAAAATGGTGCTTCCAAAATATACAGGCTGCTTCCAAAATATAGGGGCTTATTTATAAGCCCCTTGCGCTGCCAGTGCGTCATTTTTTATGACGCTCTGGTTGTGCAGAGAGCAGACCCATATCTACAAGGTCACATAAAGTCTGTTTGCGTGGCTTTTCATGGCCTCCTAGATATGGTGTAAGGCAACGCAGCGCAAGTCGGTGCGTTGCCTTACATTGCGTGGGGGGGGCGTTCAATGGGCGTTGCAGTGGGTTTTCCCGTTGGTTTTGACACATTCCCAGATTTACAAGGATCTGTAAACCTGAGGAAGGGGCAAAACTGTACGCTGCCCCAGGGATGCCCAACGAGGAGAAATATCTTTATTTCTCTTCAATTGTTTCCACTTTCTATGTGTAGCACACATAGAATGAGGAAAAGGCCTCCATAGGTTGTTTTTGCGCAGGAAGGCGTGCCTATCTTGCACAAAAACAATGCTGCCATCAATGCAAACACTCTTGCACCATGGTGCAAGGGTGCCTGCGTTGGCGCTAGGCACCAAATTGTGCGCCGGCAGAAAGGACAGGAGTGCACCGTATCTTATAAATAAATACAGTCCATTCCTGTACTTTTGAATTGGCATAGGGCAGCGCAGCAAAAATACTTGCGGAGCTGCCCTACACCATTTCATTGGAAATGAGACCCATAGATTTTAGTAATAACCAGACCCTATGTAATGCACTTTTTTACATAACTGTCCCTTCAACACATTCTCAGGGATAGTAAGCACTATGTAAATACGACTATTAAAAGCAAGCACTTCACAGCTCAGTAAACTCTGTGCACTACCACTCAAAAAATGATTTGATCTATTAACTGCAGCAGAACTCTCTTGTCCAGAGAAATCAAAGCCAGGCAGACAGCTAAACACACCTTTCTGCCAGTGTGCTGCTGGCCTGTAAGAAATGCAAATGTGCACAACGAGTTAATCTGCAAATTCTTTACATTTGCAGATTAACTGGTTGTGCACATTTGCATTGATTTCAGGCCAGCAACACACTGGTAGAAAGGCGTGTTTAGCAGTCTGTCTGGCTTCGATTTCCCAGCACAGGAGAGTCCCTGAATAACACTCCAGGGAAAACCTGTTAACTACCGGAATCAACTGCCTGGTCCGTTTTCTTTAGCAAATGAAGAGCGCGACCCCCTTCCCATGCCTTCAGGGCCCCCCTGGGGGTCGCGCCCCACAGATTGAATACCTCTGGGCTAGGGTGTCAAACGTTTTGTAATGCGTGAGGTTTGAAAAACACAGAGGGGCAGGCACCTATAAAAGAATGCAGTCTTGTAGATGAGATGGACCGGTTGGAGGATGGAACAACTCCTTACCTAGGACCCCTTTGTTACACACACGTGTTTGGCGAAATTGTTGGAAGGAGAGGGATGGACATGGGTTGAAGGATGGTACCACTCTCTGCCTAGGATCCTTTTTCTTACAAGCAAAAGACAACCTTTCTTATTACCGGAGGAAGAAGACTGAAGATTGAAGGAGGAGGTCTTAAATATTCAGGAAATCCTACAGGATTAGAAAAACCAGAGACAAGGGCAAATTGGGATTAACAAATGGGAAGAGGAGAGTTAGCTCTTAGAAAAGACCTTTAGAAAAGTACTTATCCGGAAGATTGTGAAGCCGAACAACATTGGAGTAAGAAGAAATCAAATGACTACATTAAAGAATAAACTGATGTGACCTTGGGAAATATATATTGTCAAATACAATTTATTACACATCAATCCAGGCTCTGAGTCAGTTCTGAGAGTTTCAGAGTGGTGTCAGAAGTGGAATATTAGCAAACTAACCACCCAAGATAATGGAGATGCTGTGTGGAAGGACAAACATGTTTCTCTAGCTCATCCAGCGTGCTCAGGCCTTGGAGGACCGACAAACCCTACAGAACATTGTTCAATCGCAAGAGGATTGTCAGTAGGAGCCAAAAAAAGGAATCAGGCTGCTGCAACCCAGTTAACAGACACCATTGCAGTTACCAGGGCGCAGTCAAACATACATGCTACAGTGCTTCAGAAATACACCCCAGGGGAATACCCTAGGTGTTTTTTCACCACCTTTGAAAGAATCACTTGCAGTGCTGCTTGACCAGTAGAATGTAGGAGCCACTATATTGTTCCCTTGTTGGCTGGGGAGATGCAGGTAGCCTACAACTCTCCAAATCCCAAGGGTACCACTTCCTCTGAAGGCATCATGAGAACCATTTTGGAGCAACTGGGAAGTGATAAGGAAACATATCAACAAACTTTCTGGGGCCTCCACCTCATGTACAAAGAAAATCTGCAACAACTATATATTTTAGCCAATCAAAGGTGGATAAATGACTTGTGCCCTTGACTGTTACCAAAGAGGAAATAAGAGATGAAACATTGAAGAACCAATTCATTGAGGCCCTCCCTGGACCAATGCAGAGGTGGATACGGCAACACTACAACCTGTCACTGAATGAAACAGTGAATCTGGCTTCTGCTTGCCAGTGGAAACCCATCTAAACTCCCAGGAACACCACAGTTTCAATATGGGTCCCGTTTTCCGGAACACAGAAAAAACAGTAACAAACCAAAACCCCATTTGAAAAATCTAGCACTTGTGAGAGTGATGGGGCACGGCGTCATGATATAGGCAATGGGATTGCTGGGTCACAATTAATATCAGACCCATTGACACATAAGACACTAAGTACAGGGTGTACAGTGCCCATTCTCTATTTGTACTCTTATAGGGTGGCAGAGGTCACCGCTAAAATAATGGACATGGGGCCATGACAGAAAATAGACAACATAAAAGAAAGTGGGAATAAAACTGCAAAGGGTGTAACTGTCCAGCAATAAAACAAAAAAAATCCAGGATGGCCGGTAACATACCTGTGGAAAAGGTATGAACGGTAGCAAGGATCAGGAGGAGGCCACAGGCATCCCACTCAACAGGAAAGACACGAAGAACTCCAAGATTACACACCAGGAGAAGAGGGAAGGATTGAAACATTTTATAAGAGGAGGGGTTTGGAACCATCACACCCAAATCACAGAAAGAGGGAGGTTTCAGGGAGGGGCAAGAACCTATGAACAGAGGTTGGAGGATGGGACCATGCCTTATGTAGGACCCTTTTGGTACATGCAAAAGCTTGGGAAAGGTGTTGAGAGGAGAGGGATGGACACTGGTTGGAGGACGGGACCACTCCCTACCTGGGACCACTTTACATCAAGTGAAAGGCAATCCTCCTTATTGTCAGAGGGAGGAGGCTCAGGACTGAAGGAGGATCTACAGCAACCCATAGAGGAAGTGTATACTAGAAACTAAGGTAATACGGATTAAACACAGGGGAAGAGGAGTGTTTGCCCTTAGAAAAGGTGTTTAGGAAAGTACATGAAGGGAAGGTTGTGTGAAATAGAACTCTATGAGTGACAAGAACTCAAAGGACAAAAATAAGGACTAAACTGATGTGACCCAAGGAAACAGATATTGTTGAATAAAATTCATCACAGATCAACCCAGGCTCAGTGTCAGTTCTGAGACTTTCACACTTTATTACTGTTTTTCCCATCAGTCTCTACTGAACTTGTAGCAAATATCTAACCTGCACACTTCCAGTGAGTCTTTCTATGCAAATGGTCCCTATTGTGGAAGTTCTTACCGCCCCACACTTGTGGTTAGTTCACATATTTATTCATTTTACTGGGAACTTCAAAAACTGCTGCTTGTTAATATTTTGAATAATCATGTCTTTCTTTGCTTAGTACTTATTTGAAATGTCCTGTAACTAATTTATTACTTCATTAATTTAGTAAAAGTTTTGTATGGTGCTAAAACATGTCCTAAGTAACGTCAAAGAACTCTATGATGAAAAGGCACTGGAGACCAAACTAAAGAAGAAAAGGAGGCTAGACTCCAGGTAATACAAGAATGTTCCTAAACCTCCATTCTTTAAATGCCCCAGTTTTGGTGTTTAGACCGAATATCGGAAAGAGAAATATTGTGGGACAAAATATCATGTCAAGAATATTGAGGACAAAAATATGGTGAAGGTAAGTTTCTATAGGTGACCAAAGTTTTACTGTATATAACGCCACATATATGTACCTTGATGATATATATATCTTCAAGATACGTAGATGTGGCGTTAAGAATAGTACATCTATACTTACCTAGTTGCACCTTCTCAATATTTAGGTCCTCGATATTTTTGACACGATATTCTGTCCACACAATATTTTTGTTTCCGATATTCGGTCAGTGATCCCCAGTGTTATATCTAGTCTTAGTTGAAAGTGATCAGAATAGTTCTCTTTTCAAGAATTTCCTAAATTGAAGGTTGTCACCTGCAGCTTGGAGCCACTGTGCTAAGTGTGTGTTCCACAGTTTTGGATCCTCAAAGCCCCAGGACCTTCCATCACCGGGTCTGGTGGCTTAGTGGACTAATGCATCCACTACAGGGACCTGTGTTCAACCTCATGGTCACAGGTTCAAATCCTGGCGGGTCCACTCAGCCTTTCATCCATTTGAGGTCGATAAAATGAGTACCATTGAGTTGGGTAACAATAAACATCTGTTATTCAGCGCCTTGAGACCCATGGGTGATAAGTGCGCTTTACAAGTGTTATGTTTATGGTTAAGTATCTTTAAAAGCAGAGTTGGATCCGTTAAGAAAGTGGGCAGAACATTTCTGACTGACACCTAGTGGCAAGTCAGCTTTTGAAAGTATCCAGAAACTTTGCCCTAAGGACCATTGTGCATAGCTCAGGGAGCTTTGAATTTTATTCTGGAAAGTAAAGAGAACCAGTGCAGTGCTTTCATGGCTGCCTTGACACAGCTGCGTCTCCATAAATTAAGTACTAACTAGATAGTGTATCCCATTGTCTTGTCATTCTTTCGCGGATTTTTATGATGCCTTTGCCAGTGTCAATGGCATAATCCTATTATAGAAGCCTCTTCTTTACCACGAATGGCACTACCCTGTGTAGTTTCCCTCCTACCATTCAAATTCCACAGTCAGGGTTTCACTAAAACTATGTAAAACTTGTACAGGACAAGGACTCAGAGAGGAATCAGATTTGATGCTGGCAATAAGCGGAGTGAAGAGGCCAAAACCTCACTGCTAAAAGTGCTCTGTAGCCAAGAAGCTGTAGAAAAGTGACCTACCAAAGCATTTGACTTATTATCATGTTTTATATTAAGTACCTCAGGACAGATGTATAAATATCTGGTCGCACAATACTGGTTAGAACTGTGACCAGTATTTTTGCGACCAGTGAAGATTTTTAAGGACCAATCTATTTCTTAAAAATCTGAATTGTAGTAGGTCGGAATCCCACCTACCTCATGAATATTAATGAGTTAGGTCACAAATAGTGACTCACTAGGACTGGCGGAAATGACAAGGATGGTGGGGTCAGCAGACCACCATGTCTATGACTAAACTTTAATAAAGCAAACTTTTTTTTTTAATGTTGCTGTTTTCCTTAAAAGAAACTGGACTGCGTTTAAAAAGAAAAGATGACTTTTTTTTTTTTTAAAGACTTGGGAGTGGTCACATTGAGGTGTCGAAAAAACATTGATACATAAAATTCCGATTCAGTATTTGGAAGGGACGTCTCAAACATGCCCAGTCCAGACACTGAATCGGAATTCCATTTTAGAAGCCAGAAAAACTTTTTTGACTCCTAAAATGGGATTAGCACATAAGTGCCACAGTAGAGATCATTGGCGACCATTAAAATGCATTGTACATCTGGCCCTTCATTCATAAGCAATAAGAAATAAAGGAATATAGAGGCATGAGATTGTTCATTCATAATATTAGCATTCGCCTATTGTTTATTAGTTGCCTCCATGAATGGTGCACAGAAACAGGGATTCGCAGTACCCTCAGATCCCCCAGGAATTGCTCAGTTGCAATGCCATTCACATGTTTGTTCAGCCCACAGAACAAACATAAAATAGGGCAATGGGCCACACCCTAGTTTCATTGCCAGTGTCATTCACATAAGTCAACCCATTGCCAGCTATTTGGTGACTTAGTTGTTATTTACTGTGAGTGATGGCATTTTGCATCATTGCCTATATATAGATTTGCATCAGTATGAAGCAGCTTTGAGAGGCAAAGGACTTCCTCCTTCACCAAACACCATGGCACTATGCACAATGGCAATTCTCTGAGGTGCAGTGTGTGGAGTGTGGATTCAGGCGGTCGTGAGGAGACAACAGCCCATTCCCCACACAAACATTTAGCTGCATTGCGCACACATCCGCTCAGAGAGATTCTGCCCCCATTTGGTGCCTGCAGAGCATCACCGTCTAAGCTGCTTCCAGTGTTTACTTATTTCCCAGACAATTGTTTGATCATTAAACTATGGTAAGAAGCCAGCTCCAAACTCCAGAGGTGCTCCTCACATGATCCCAATGGCTATTCGGTAGACTCCAGAGCAGACAGCTGCATCAGGTATTGCCTGGCCGCGAGACTCTCAATGCCACCTGCCTCACACTCTTCCAAACCACCTAGCTTATCCGTTGAAAAGTACAGCCGAAAGAGTGTGTTGATTTTGCTGAGAAACAGTTTATAGTCTTCGCTTCTCATGCGCTGCTTTTTCAATGGGGGGACTTATGCAGATGTCATTACACTGGTTTATGTTCACAATATAATTTATTGAATTACAAGATTAGTGTTCACAAACAAGTAAAACGTCTTTGTTGGAGCTTGTGCAATGCGCTACGCTAAAGGCAGGCATTTAGGGGCTCATTTACAAGCCCCGTGAATGACGCTCCGGCAGCGCACACTGCAGAGCCATATTTACTAGACCATGTAAAGCCACCGTGCATGGCTTTTCATGGCCTCATAGATATGGTGGGCAGCAACGCAGCGCAAGTTGCTGCCTTGACCCACACAGCGATAGAGAGGGGTACCATGGGCATTATGGTGGGTTTCCCACTTAACACCATCTTAACAACCATGGCATTTGACACACTGGCGTAGCAAAGGGGGGCGGAGCGCCCCGGGCGGCGGCGGCCGCAAAAATCATCGCCAGCACCCCCCCCCCCCCCAGCGCGGCAGCAAAAGGCAGGAAGGCAGGGACCGCCACGGGCGGCAGAGTGCCTAGCTACGCCACTGATTTGACACATTCCCAGATTTACAACATGCTGTAAACCTTAGGAATGCATCAAACGCCTACGCCATCCCAGGGGTGGCGTAACTGTTGTTTTTGTGAAGGAAGCTGTCCCCTTCCTGCACAAAAACATCCTGATTTCAATGCAGGCACCCTTGCACCATGGTGCAAGGGTGCTTGCTATGGCACTGGGCAGCCATTTGTGTACTAGTGCAGTGTAAGAGGACAGGAATGTGTCATATCTCAGAGATACAGCACATTCCTGCCCTTTTATTTTGATGCAGGACAGCGCTGCAAATTGATGTGCACCGCTGCCCTGCGTCAAATTGTTGTAAATAAGACGAATAGTTTTCAGATGAAGACAACTCTGTGAGCATGCTTTTGAATGTGTTCTGTATGCACTGTGCTCGTCCCGTGGGTTCCAATGATAAACGTTCTCATTGTTAACTTCCAATATGTCTTTATCGTGTATGATTGAGTCACCAAATGCTTCTCTGTGCCAATAACCCATTGGTATCTGCTCTACTTTGAATCCATACATGCCAACTCAGGTGGAAGACTCCCGATTCTTCAGGCCCAAAGGTTTGTTTTAGCTGTCTCCTGCATGAAATTGCCTCTGCTTCAATATAAGCCAATGGGGAAATTACATTCCGCAGATATTGTTTTCAAACTGTCCCGGTTTCCGGTGCTGAAATGTCGGCATGTGTGTGAATCTCATAAATGTAGTGCAGACAGCCCTCCGAGGAACTCTTTGACTTACCAGATGTGTGACTCTCAGGAATAGCATTTTAATATTTACAATCACAGTTTTATTCACGGTGACAAGACGACAGCTTTACCTAGTTATGTGTCTTTGGTCAGAGGGACTGGGCTCTGAGGGGATATAATTTACATGTTTCTTGGTTGCGTGAGAACTGCCTGTTTCTAGCCGGGAAAGTGACAAGGGGACATACGCGCACTAAATAGCAAAGATCTGATGCAGTAGCATTTAAATAGTTGCCTGGCATTTGCCAATTAAACCTGAAATATTTTCAGTTTGCTTGTTTTTGGTATGTTGTCGCTTTAAAGGTTGCCCTTATGACAAGCACTCATTAGTTTCCATCTCCACGACAGGGGCCCTTTAAGCATGTGATCACATGAGTCGTACGTCAATAAATGAAACTGAAACTCCAGTCTCTGGTTAAATAGATCTTTTGACGTATCCTTGCTCTGGATCTGCGAAAATAGTCCTGAGGATTTCTGACGTGGATAGTGCTTTATTTCAAGCTCCTTCTGTTTCTGTTCAACAAGAGTCATAAAAACAGTTTTGATACTGGTGCAGCGCAATTTAAGCTCCACCCTTACATGTCACAATATCGCAATATAGATATGCAATTAGCACCATATACTCTGTGTGTCTTAACTTTATTAATGAGAAGTGAAGTATCTAAATGTATTACTGAAATGCATTCATTGTAGAAACTAGACATTCATAAATGGGTGTACACTAATGTTTAGCTTAGCCATGAATGAAATGTAGTTCTCCTACATATTTACACTTCTGTCTTGAGTTATGTTGCATTTATTTGAAAATGCACTGCATATATAAGTATGAACTCATTTACCCATGTGCGCATTTAGGATGTTGCATTTATTTTGAAGTTATACGTGCACATATAATCTTGCAGTCAAAGTGCACTTTGTAGTGTTTAACTAAGCTAATTTAAGTAGGCCTGAATGTGAAATGCATTTGTTTGCCTTGCATGTTCTCTCTTCTGCAGATGCAGTTTCAAGGCTTCAGTAGCTAGAGAAAGGAGTGATGTGTGTTAGAGACAGTAAGAGGAGAATCTTGGCAGGAAAGTGATGAGCTAATAAGCTGAAGACGCTTCCCATTCATCGCGTATCAGTAACGGTGTAGTACCCAAGGTCGTGTGAATGTCCAGATTTCGTGGGATGAGAAATTCTGGAGATGTTGCCATTGTGCAACGTGAAGTGCAACACCATTGGCCCCTGGAAGGGTGGTGTGAGGATCGGATGATGAGGATGTATCTATATGCTTTAATTAATGTATACACTGTTAGAGCTTAGAGCATACTCGTTAGGACTTTGAGAGGTACAGACCTCTCTACTTGCCCTATTCTTGAGAGTGCAAATCTATATGCTAAACAATTATTCCCTTAGTGAAGATTTCTACTGACATCTTCAATATGCGGACACCTTCCTGCTTCTGAAATCTCTCTGAGATTTTTCATTCTGAGCAATCCTCAATCTAAATGTAGAGCCCTGATTAGATGACTTTAAGATTTATATGTCATGAAAGGAGAGTTTGAGTTTCTTTAAGGAACATCAACTTCTCTTTTTCGCCATTTGTACTTATGAGGCTACGTTTGTCGCATATCTGATGCTATCAAATTGAATTTACTTTGTGACGTGTGACTTCATCAATTAGCGCTTCCTTTTCAAATTCTGTATCAAAAAGATGCTTAATTTGCATTGATTTGAATTGATTACTAATTTCTAATAAACCCACTTATGTTAGCCACTGATTCCTGGTCCTCATTGTGTGGTCAAATGTGCTACACAAACTTTAAATTGTTTTATTGAATGCTAACTCTTTTGCCTCTCAGTCAACCACAAAGGTCAGTCGAATGATAACTGTAGCCACTTGCCAACACACCATCAATACCCATTAATTGCATTTGCACTCTGTCTGAATGCAGGCATTCATGCCCACTTAAAGTCCGAATCTTGGTGGAAAGGTAGCAATTTTCAAACTGATTACTAATATTTTCGTGAACAAAACTAGTTTTTATTCAAACACAGAAAAAGTAAATATTTTTAAACTATGTGGAACTAGAAATATGGGAAAGTCCTGAGGCGTGCAGGTCAGTCTTGATGATTGACAGACTGAGACTATCAATTGAGAAATATAGTGGAATATTGCTGTAAAATATAGAATACATTGATTCACCTTATTTTTAGCATTATTTTTGTTACATTTCCTAACTTTGACTATTAAATGCATGAAAACATATATGATACATGCTGTGTTCAAAATGCTTGCAAAAAAGCCCAGAAATTGTGTGTTCCTCTGCCACACTGCGACCCCGATGATCAGACTGCACACATAGAAAGAGCAAATCGCCATTATTGATTTTTTATGTGCAGGAGGGTTTTAGGAACAGCATCACTGATGGGAAGGACAAACTGCATTGATATAGCAAGCAAAGAGAAGATAGAAACATACAAAGGTTTCATTATTTTTCAACCATCTAATGTGTAGTTCAATTTACTGACTGAAATTTCTGAAATGGAAAGCAACTGGGTAACCTTTGGGCACCACTTTGTTTGGACACAACTTCTAGGATATTCCTTTGATGAAAGTTACTTTAAAAAAAAAATGCATTTTAGATAGATGTGTGTATACGTATGTTGTGTGTATATGTTAAGCAATTTTTCCTTATTTGGCAAATAATATTCACTTTGGCACAATGTAATGATGTTCCTGTTCTTGGTTGGGAGGACAAAAGGTCAGTGGTGGAAGTATTTACATTTTATGTTGCAGTTTGTTGTCTGATATGTACTTTTCAAAGACGCTTTTTGAAATTTTCTCCACACTGCTTGGCAAAATGAAACAAGCATTTGCAATGCAATAGGTCTCGCATTCATGCGAGTTTGAGCTATTGCCATTGTAAATGACAATGCCTTTTATTTCTGTTTTGGGTTTTAAAACATAAATAAAAGGCATTGTCATTTACAATACTAATAGCTTAAACTCTTGCAAATGCAAGACCTATTGCATTGCAATAAAGGGCCTTCTCGACCGCTTGTTAGATTGTAAATATCAGAGGAAGAGACCGGCCTGTGACGTCTTCAAAGTAGTGATAAATAGTGCAGTGAAGAAGATGTGTAAGTGTTGTAAATTACACAGACACAAAGTGTGCAGTGAGAGTTACATATGATCCGAGCTATAAACACTAACAAAGCGCTCCAACACCTTTCGCACTGTGATTACACTGTCGCGGCTCAGGAGGAAGAGCGGGAGGGGGGGCTATTTCCTGCCCTCTCCGTGATTTGAGTGTGCAGTGTGGGATTGGGTAATGTCATTGCTATCTTTGGCCTAATAAACACTCCAGCTGTAGTAGGGCCCTGGCTTCACCTCCTGGTGCAGGGTGGGCTGTGCTTTATGGCATGCATGGAGAGAGGGAGGGATGGTCTCGGCTGCAGCTCCGGCCTCGTACAGTGCCCCTGCTATTACTAGTGAGCAAGAGGTGCTGAGGTGGTGGTGGTGGTATTGGTGGTCATAGTGGTATTGGTGGTGGTGGTGGTATTGGTAGTGGTGGTAGTGGTGGTGGTAGTGGTGGTGGTAGTGGTGGTGGTAGTGGTGGTGGTGGTGGTAGTGGTACTGGTAGTGGTGGTAGCGGTGGTGGTACTGGTGGTGGTACTGGTGGTATTGGTGGTGGTACTGGTACTGGTGGTAGTGGTACTGGTGGTACTGGTGGTATTGGTGGTGGTACTGGTACTTGTGGTATTGGTGGTGGTACTTGTGGTATTGGTGGTGGTGGTGGTACTGGTGGTATTGGTGGTGGTACTGGTACTGGTGGTATTGGTGGTGGTACTGATACTGGTGGTATTGGTGGTACTGGTACTGGTGGTACTGGTACTGGTGGTGGGGGTACTGGTGGTGGGGGTACTGGTGGGGGTGGTGGTGGTGGTACTGGTGGTACTAGTACTGGTGGTGGTGGTACTGGTGGTGGTGGTACTTGTGGTGGTGGTGGTACTGGTGGTGGTGGTACTGGTGGTGGTACTGGTGGTGGTACTGGTGGTGGTACTGGTGGTGGTGGTACTGGTGGTGGTACTGGTGGTGGTGGTGGTACTGGTGGAGGTACTGGTGGCGGTACTGGTACTGGTGGTGGTACTGGTGGTGGTGGTACTGGTGGTACTGGTGGTGGTAGTGGTGGTGGTGGTGGTGTTCGTACTGGTGGTGGTACTGGTGGTAGTACTAGTGGTGGTGGTACTGGTGGCAATACTGGTGGTGGTACTGGTGGTGGTGATACTGGTACTGGTGGTGTGGTACTGGTGGTGGTGGTGATACTGGTGGTGGTGGTACTGGTGATGGTACTGGTGATAGTACTGGTGGTGGTGGTACTGGTACTGGTGGTGGTGGTGGTACTGTTGGTGGTGGTGGTACTGGTACTGATGGTGATGGTACTGGTGGTGGTGGAAGTGGTACTGCTGGTGGTGGTACTACTGGTGGTAGTGGTGGTGGTGGTACTGGTAGTGGTGGTGATGGTACTGGTGGTGGTGGTGGTGGTGGTGGTAGTAGTGGTGGTGGTGGTACTGGTAGTGGTGGTGGTGATGGTACTGGTAGTGGTGGTGGTGGTACTGATAGTGGTGGTACTGGTAGTGGTGGTGGTACTGGTAGTGGTGGTGGTGGTACTGGTAGTGGTGGTGGTGGTACTGGTAGTGGCAGTGGTGGTACTGGTAGTGGTGGTGGTGGTACTGGTGGTATTGGTGGTGGTACTGGTGGTGGTACTGATACTGGTGGTATTAGTGGTGGTATTGGTGGTACTGGTGGTGTTACTGGTGGTATTGGTGGTGGTATTGGTGGTACTGGTGGTGGTGGTGGTACTGGTGGTACTGGTGGTGGTGGTACTGGTGGTGGTGGTGGTGGTACTGGTAGTAATGGTGGTGGTGGTACTGGTGGTACTGGTACTGGTGGTGGTACTGGTGGTACTGGTGCTGGTGGTGGTGGTGGTACTCGTGGTGGTACTTGTGGTGGTGGTGGTACTCGTGGTGGTACTTGTGGTGGTGGTGGTACTGGTACTGGTGGTGGTGGTACTGGTGGTGGTGGTACTGGTGGTGGTACTGGTGGTGGTAGTACTGGTGGTGATGGTACTGGTGGTGGTGGTACTGGTGGTGGTACTGGTACTGGGGGTGGTACTGGTACTGGGGGTGGTGGTACTGGTGGTGGTGGTACTGGTGGTGGTGGTAGTCGTGGTGGTGGTGGTACTAGTGGTGGTAGTGGTGGTAGTGGTGGTAGTGGTGGTGGTACTGGTGGTGGGACTGATGGTGGTGGTACTGATGGTGGTGGTACTGGTGGTGGTGGCACTGGTGGTGGTACTGGTGGTGGTACTGGTGGTACTGGTACTGATAGTGGTGGTGGTACTGGTACTGGTGGTACTGGTGGTGGTGGTACTGGTAGTGGTGATGGTGGTAGTGGTAGTGGTGGTGGTGGTACTGGTGGCAGTGGCGGTGGTGCTGGTAGTGGTGGTGGTTCTGGTAGTGGTGGTGGTACTGGTAGTGGTGGTGGTACTGGTACTGGTGGTGGTGGTGGTACTGGTGGTGGTGGTACTGGTGGTGGTGGTGGTACTGGTGGTGGTACTGGTGGTACTGGTCGTGGTGGTACTGGTGGTGGTAGTTCTTGTGGTGGTGGTACTGGTGGTGGTACTGGTGGTGGTGGGACTGGTGGTGTTGATACTGGTGGTGGTGGTGATACTGGTGGTGGTAGTTCTGGTGGTGGTACTGGTGGTGGTGGTGGTACTGGTACTGGTGGTGGTGGTGGTGGTACTGGTGGTGGTGGTGGTGGTAGTGGTGGTGGTAGTAGTACTGGTAGTGGTGGTACTGGTGGTAGTGGTGGTAGTGGTAGTGGTGGTACTGGTGGTGGTAGTGGTGGTGGTACTGGTGGTGGTGGTACTGGTAGTGGTGAAGGTATTGGTGGTGGTTGTACTGGTAGTGTTGGAGGTATTGGTGGTGGTGGTGGTGTTAATAAAATAGGCTTTTGAAAACAACCAGTCAGGTGACTTTAGTACAGATGACATGTAACACAGATGTGCTGTTGTCAGCTACAGCCCATTAGCACACGATTATGTGCTACCTGGAATTCACATGACGTAATTCGCTAATCATTTCTAATTCTATTTTACTTGGGCGGGGGAGGTTGAAAAAGACACAAGATAATGCCGGGTTAAAGTGATTGAAAGCAGGCGCCAGTGTTACGGGGCGGCCGTGCTGCTTAAAAAAACACAAGCATTTGCAATGCAATAAATTAATTAAATAAACAAGCGCGGCCGCTATAGTGAAAGCGGACCGCGCTGCAAATAAAAAAAAAATAGTGCTTACCGACTTATGAAGGAGACCGTGTAACGCCACAAGTAAATATTTAGTCCTCATGGGAGGTAACAAATGGCGACAGGTCGGTAACAAGGAGGGACTAACAAGCCTCATTATCAATCGAAAACCAGCATTTACCAAGGAAAATTACACCAGCCATTCAAAAATATGGGCGGAGAGAAGGCGAGGCTTCCACAGCATACTCGACTACTGCATGCCTCGCAGAGCGAGGAGCGTATGCGCGCTGCCGCTAGGCTCGACCTAAAAATGTAGTCATATATATATGGGTGTTTGGAAATGCTTTTTTGATAACATAAATCAAGGTCAATTCAAAGTCGATGATTTTGTGGGCTGTATTTTTTTAGTTGTTCGTACTAATCAATTTAAAAATTAATTTTATAATCTGTAAATTTGTGGTATGTTATTTTTGGGGGTTTTAGAATGCACAGCGAAAATGTGGTTGGAATTTGATGAAAAACTCTTAAATACATTGTCCATCATCCAAATTTAACTTGAGGCTTAGTTTATTTTTGGTAGTCGAGGAAATTAATACCAAATGTTTGCCGTGATAAAGGAGGAAAAGTTCATTGGTGTCTGTTATTGTTAAGGAATTAGTTATTTCAATTTCTTTGGGAGGGGTTGGGCTGGGTGTTTACTTACTTTCAGATTCCATTTTCCAGTCATTTTTTAATATCAATCATCAAAGGAAAAAATGTAGCTTTCCCACATTTTTTAAGGTTGTATGTGATGTAGTGGTTGTTTATTACTTATATTTTCATGTAACAATAAGGGATGTTGCCAGGAATTTGGGTCATAGTGTCCTAGGGGCAGTCAAGGCCTACTGAGCCCCAGGCAATGCTCCCAAGTACATTATGAATCCACTATGGCCATCTTGTCTTGGT
Organism: Calotriton arnoldi; assembly: GCA_963921515.1. Taxonomy (NCBI): domain Eukaryota; kingdom Metazoa; phylum Chordata; class Amphibia; order Caudata; family Salamandridae; genus Calotriton; species Calotriton arnoldi. The sequence continues at coordinate 1,257,190 of CAWUFW010000666.1, forward strand.
CCTGCCCCAGTGCCCAAGGACACGATCAAGAGCCTGGGTATATGGCTGGATAACACCCTCAGCTTCAATCACCAAGCAACCAAACTCGCGGCCACTTGCTATGGTCTACTGAGGCTGCTTCGGAAGGTTCTCCCCTTACTTCCATTCCAGGCGAGACAGATCATGGTCCAGGGCCTTATTCTGTCACGCCTGGACTTCGGAAATGCCCTCTATCTGGGAGCCCCACAATCCACTCTGAATAAGCTTCAGGTCATTCAAAACTGCGCCGCTCGAACGCTTCTTCAGACTCCCCGTCGATCTCCTATCAGTCCTGGGCTTAGAAGCCTACATTGGCTCCCAGTCCGGGAGAGAATTAAATTCAAGGCCCTCTGTATCACCCACAGGGCCTTCTGGAAGACAGGCCCCGCCATAAATCAACCGCTGATCACTCCCTACCGGCCGATTAGACAGCTTAGGTCATCTTCCTCTCTTCTTGCCAAAGTACCCAGGATAAAAAGAACTAGATGTGGTGGCCGCTCGTTTTCGTACAACGCGGCCAAACTATGGAATGCTCTCCCCCCGCATCTGCGATCGGAGTCTAATATACTCTCATTCCGTAAGCTCCTCAAGACTTTTCTGTTTCAATAAACCCGGACAGCCCCAAGTGTCTTTCATGCCCGTATTGTCCGCAGCGCTAGGACGCCTAAGGGTAGCTATCGCGCTCAACAAATTGTCATTCATTCATTCATTCATTCAGTGTTACCACTTGGGTCTTTTGCTCACTAGTGTTCTGATGCCCTCATTCTTTGGAGCCCTTAATTTGGAGCCATACATCTCTCTTTAGCACTTGAGCCTCAGGGTAGCCGAGGCAGCAGGCCAGTCCAGAGCTTACTCAGAGGTGATACTGTGGGTGAGAGTCTTAGCAGTCAGCAGCACAACAAACAAAAAACATAGGTATTTACCTGCCATTTGAGTATATTTTGGTAAATCTATGCACAGTATTTAATGTGTGTTTTCCATTCTATAAGAACAAGCATTGGCATAGCCAATAGGTCTCGCCGTTGGGACCTTATAAGTTTTCAGCCATGCAGTACAATATCTTGGGTGCTATAACATTTACAGGTTTTACTAGGCATAGTACTTGGTGGCTATGTGGGTGTTGTTAGGGAGATTGCAAGCAAAACAAAATTAGGCCTGTAGGCTACCTTTCATAACCTTGCAGGTGTTTAGCTGTTTACATATGTTAATTGAGGTGATGACAGGAACCTGCTTCACCAGATTTAAAGTATGCAGCAGTAACTTCAAAACCATGCCTGCTGTTGCTAACATATATGTTCTTAAATGGCAAAGAACGTGATACTATGAATGCTGCATGAATAAGAACAGGGAAAACTTCCATTTACTTTACAATATATAAAGCTTGTGTCTTCATCTGAGAAGTGGTTTCTGTTTTCAAATACACGTGTGAGGGAGCTTGTTGTTGGCAATATGCAGAAATACATTTTAAAAGGCGCACGGTCTTCCATGGCGGCCGCAATGATGAAAGATGAAGTGCGGCAGCCGTGAAGCGAGGGCCGAGCTGATTAAGTTCAGCATCAGTTGTGGGAAGTGGTCAAAACAGTGTCTGTGCGTCTTTAACAAGAAAACGCTAGCACTGCAGGTGCGTAATATCCATCTCATGGGGGCACCTGGTTTAAGACCAGGGGCAAAAGAACTTCAGTGCAGAGACACTGGACAAAAACCTTTAACTTTTTCGTATGCCCTCCTGTAGCACAAACCTCTTGTTACTATTTCCCAGTGCCACGTTGTGGCAATGTCAGAGAGGAGCCCTCTGCTGCAAAGGCAAACCACGGTATCTGTAAAAAGGAAAAACAGTATTATTTCAAAGGATGTACTGATTTGGCGAATGCTTTGGGAAATGAAATCAGCTCCAAGCTCCAAATACAGTACTGGCAGTCATTTTGACAGAAAAATGCTTTTATTTGCAGACTTTAACGATGGCCTCCCATTTCTATTGCTCACCGAATTCTCGATATATGTATTATACACAGTGCTTCTGGAGATACAGAAGTAATTCCCTCACCTCCACATAAATTAAAGAGCTAAAAGTTCCGGTTATCTTTGTCTGCTTTTGGTTTTTGAGTAATGCCGATGTAGAGCCAGACAGATGAAGAGAGGTGCTGGCGCAGTTTTTGTCACTTTATACTGCGATAAAACTGCGGCCTGCTTCCCACTACACGTATAATTAGTAAAGTTTTCTTAAACCGACTTGTTGCTGCATTTGAACGGACCCCGTTTAAGCAACAGATGGTTTCGGCTGAAAACTCTGCAGCTTGTACAGCACCGAGAACAATTCCTGGACTTTTCCATTCCACTGATCTGATTAACTGGAGTCTACCTGAGCCAGCTCTTTCTCTCAAAACTTCTCTCAAAACCTCCGATATGGCCCTCGGTCTGTAAAGAACACATTCCTTCTGGTGAGAACAGAAGGCATTATGTGTGTATGAAATAAAACGGGGAAACTGCCCGCTCGAAAAACCACTGAAAACCGTAGTATAAATCCAGCCTGCAATGTATGTTTAAGACAGCCCGAAATACATGTTCCCTAACACAGCCTCTAATCAAATGTGTCGATCATTTTAAAGATTCATTCGGGTCGATTCTTGGTTAACATCATTGTCTACATGTAATACAAACTATAATGTTAGCACAGGCAGTAACAGGGAAGCGAGAGTAAAGCGCGCGCGGCCACGCTAATTACAAACAGATGGCCCCTGCGCGCCGCTGCTTGCTCCCGCAAGGTGGATGCCGCCACATGCACGAGTGTGTGGAAAAGAGCTGACCAATTTCTAAAGGTCCATCTCCTAGAGCAGCGCATGCGCGCTGCGCTAGGCTAGACCTAAAAATCACTGACCAGATAGGAATTTTTCTTATAGAATGATAAAGTACTTTATTAGACACATACTAAATACTGTGCATATATTTACAAACATATACTCAAATGGCAGGTAAATACCTTTGGTGACACCCTCTATAGGACTTCACAACCAACAGGGGGGGGCGTACACTAAACAAAGAAACCATAGGTCAGATAACTCCATAAATGTACCTTGCACCCCCTTGCCCTGGAACCACTTCTAACATTCTGTACACAAGAAAACTATGAACCCTACTTGCACAATATCCCCGTAATGTGCTTATCATAAAATAGTGGGTGCAGTTTATAGAAGTCAGACCTACTGGCTTTGAAAGAGTGCCACCATCTGAATTACAAAAACAAAACAGCATAATTAAGATTAAAACTCTTTAAAAATGTGCTACCTTCCAATGGCATTTAACAATAAGCACAATGTGTTACTAATACTGTTAATAAAGAATTCAATGTTCAAAATGTGCACTGTAAAAGGCTTTCTTCTATCTTTCTACTTGCTGCAAGACAGCCACAGGATCTAAAAAACAAACATCTCTATGCCTCATTGACATAAGACTAAAGGTAACAGCTTTCAGGGAGCTTAGAATATGAAGAAAAGTCTCCCCAGAACACACTTTGTGCAACTGTGAGACTTAGTGCCACTGTAGGTAAATCATGTGGGGCTCCTTATGTGGGGCCTGCTGCTCTCCTTGCAAACCCCCAAGTACAATTAAAACTTACCTGGCAGTGCCACTGCCCTCCTTCAGTTGCCAGCAGGCCAATATGCAAATGTGCCTACCTGCACACAGGCTAATTGTGGTGATCTCTCAGCTGTTTTGGGACGCATCTTTTCCCATTTCACTATTTCTTAAAACATTTTTGCACATCCCCCTTTTTGTTATAATGAGCGACACGTTTCCCCCCGTGTGGGCACCTGTGTGCTGACGCATAAGCCGGCTGACTTCTGTTTTGTCCGTGACGATGTGCTGGGGCTACAAAATTGTGCACTATTGGTTGCCCCTATCACAGAAAAAGAGAACGGGGTTGGCACACCACTGCACTCCAAGGGCTTTGACCCTTCCCTGGAGTGTGCAGGCTCTGGATCACAGCGACGCACCGCTGTATACTCAGGGTGCTGGTCCTCTCCAGGAGCTAATGAAGAGTAGGGGGTGGGAAGCGCTGAGTGCTCGAGTGCATGTTCTACTCCCAGGGCTCTGACCCACCCCAGGTGTTAAAGGAACAGTAAACTGAGTAGCACCATGGGTGCCCATCTCCAAATAGTCACCAGGGGGTCTAAACCATCATGTGTTCCCTGGGTGGATTTTATACAAATCGGTGGATGCAGTTGGTTTCTTCTGGGCTACCAGCCTCGAGGATCCACTGGGCAGACCTAGAACAAAGGGCCCAAGAAATATGGCTTTGTTTGGTGCCGGTGGGGCAATTTTGGTAGCATTTGGCTTGTTGTGCTCCTTGTGAAACACTCACCACCAGGGTGCTCATTTTAGGTCTTCTGGCCTCTAACCTTTTGTTAATGTTCCTGTAGCTAATTCTGCAACTGATTAGGAATAGTTCCGGGCCAGTTTTCCTGCCTTTTTGCTCATCAGAACCTGCTGTTAAGGCTTCTTGACAACACCAGGATCTGCTCCTCTGCCTGGGCTCCTTGTACTTTTCCTTTACCAGGGGTCTTCCTCAGAAGGATCCTGCAGCCCTCAAGGCAGACTTGCTCTCCACAGGCTACAAGGTATCCTGGCCACTTGCAGGACACCTGCGAGTCCAACAGGAGTCCAGAAGTCCATCTCTAGGCGGTGCCCTCCTCGCAGAGGTCCAGTCTACAGAACTTCCATGGGAACCCTCTCATACAGTTTCCAGAGAACATCATCTCTCTACTACCCCCAGAGGATATGGGGAGGCCAGGGCACTTGCCCTGTGTACACAGGTCCACAAAGTCCAAGTGAGTACAATTCCAGCCTACCTCATCACTCCACACAGCCTTTCATCCCTGAGGGTTGCTTTCTTCCTTGGCCTCTGCAAATTCCAGTGCTTCTCCATCTCTTCCATGTGCTGCTGTTGTTAAGTGGGCACCACTGCCCAATCCAAAGATGACACATCATCACTCAACACATGTACATACCATTACACTGCACAGCATCTTAAAACTTTTCAAAATGGTGACTTAAAATGTGAATTACACAACAACAGAGCAACGGATGAGAAGGGCCGGGTGGAAGCCCCTAAAATTAGGTGCATTATATTTGTAAATTTATTAAAATCAAAAGGTGTTGGCTTACTAATGCCAAAAAACTCCTTAACTCATTCACTAGTGTGTGAAGCCCTGTACCTGGTGGTGCATTTCGATATTAACTGCTCACTCTGTGGTTATAACACAGTGAAAATCAAGAGAACCCCAAGAATTTCAAATGTGGTTAGCTCAAATGAACACGGCCTATACAAATGGTTTTTTACCTTTGGGCTTCTGTGAACCCCCACTTAATCATTACAGGAACCTGGGGACCCCCACTGAATCATTGTTGGAATCTGGGGACCCCCCACTGAGTCATTACAGGAAGACGGGCCCCACTTAATCATTTTTGATGATTTGAACCGCAAAAAAATACACAAAATATACAGAAACTAACATCCATCAAACAGATCCACAAATGATTAAATATTTTATTTAATTCAGAAGCAAATTTAAAAAAATCTAATTTTAAGGTTTGAGTTTTTCTAATACTAAAGTACTATAGTATTTTTATGCACTTGCATTGCTCCCACGAATCAATCTGAGGATATTTACTTAATTTTTAGCCTCCAATTTCAGATCCATTTACATTTACAGAACTTTTTTTAAATCTTCAATTATACATTTTGCTTCTTCATTTATGTACACTTATATATCTATTAATAATATCTCATTTTCTACACAGTCACAGACCCCTTGAGTAGGCTTCTTGGACCTCCAGGGGTCCCCCGACCATAGGTTAAGAACCGCTGGTCTATACTAAAGAAAATCTTTACGCCACTAGGGTGGGGTGCGGGAGGATGTTCCTTAAGACTGGTGGGTGGGATAAATATCAAGACACATAAGAAAGAAGAAGCTGACACAAGAGAGTAAAAGAGGAAAGGGGTGATACAAGCATTAAAGTCCTGACAGAGAGGCCAGTTGTAATTTAATCCCACATGTAGTTCAATGCAAGCACTCAATGCAGGCAAAAAGATTGGAGGGGGGGAAAGATACACCCTATTTACCAACAGAATCAGATGAAAGAGAAATACTCCTCTGAGCCAGCCAAACGTGATTGACAAACTCTCAGAAAGAGGCGGGTTAAACAAGCCAGTGGTTGAAATGGGTGGACCCAAATAGGTCTGCTTGATACAATGCAAATAGAGGCATGAAAAAGAGGCATCTGTGCATGCTTGTTTTTTCACATGTTAACATTTTAAAACCCAATCATTTGGCATTGCCAGTGCTTGTTATAATGCAAAAGAACAATTGATGGACAGAATGTTGAACAATGGCAAACATTCACCCCATTACAGAGATCTGGGCCTAAAACCATCGTTTTTGTGCTCCCCCTGTCATTCCAGTTTAAACCCAGCCATATGCAAATCACTCTTGACCCTGCTCCCCATGGGAACAGTCCAGCCCGAACTGCTAGGCCAGGTCCTCCCTGGACCGGAAACAAGCATCTTGGGACCAGTTTCATCGGCCAGGCTAGCTTGAAACCAGTGGCACAGTGAGCCCTGACCCACGTCTTGGCATACCCGGTACACTTAGGGCGAGAAAGCAAAAAACACACAACAACGGGTACTTGTGATGCATTCTCCGACATCGAGGATGTAGCAAGCAGTTGAGGCGATACACCAGTTCCGAAGAGCTGGAAGGCTGCGATACGGAGTCCGGCATCGTCGTCAATGCTGTCGTCGATGAGAGATATGAGTGCAGGGGATGTGATGCACAGTGGCGGTTCCGAAGGCGATGCAAGTCTTTGCGACAGGTCCAATTCACGCAGCAGCGGACATGCGCTGGTTCTGCTCAGGGTTGCGCCACGCAACAGAGTAGCTGCATCGGTTCCACTGGATCCACAGAGGCTGGCAAAGCACCTTAAGCCCACTTCCAGAGGACAAGGACTGGAGTGGCACCCCTTGACAGGGTAGACTCACAGATGGCAGAGTCCAGGTGCAGAAGCAAGGTTGTTAGAAGCCTGTTATGCCCCGAGGTTTCAGATCAGGAGGCCAGCAAACTAGCCCTTGGAGTCACTGTGGGTTCTGGATTCAAGAGATGCAGGTCCAGTCCTCCTCTCCCATGCCTGAGGGCAGTAGGTCAGCACAGCAAAACAGGAGTCCAGCAGAGTGCAGTCCGGCAGAGTGGCAGTCCTTCAGCAGCACAGCAGTCCTTCCTGGCAGAGTATCCACAGGTCCAGAAGTGTACTGAAGAGTTGTTGCCTGAGGTCCTTGTTGTATGCCCTGGTGCCCTAGTTCTGGATGGTGGGAGAAGCTTCTAAACAGTGTCTTTAAAGTGCATGGAATTTCCTACCTCCCCTGCCCCGGCTCCAAACTATCATAAGTGACAATGTAGGGCCATTAGGCCTTTGAGTGAAGATAGGACACAGCCTATTCAAGTGTAAGTGGGGCTGTGCCAAGATCCTCCCTCCCATCCTGCCAGTGATGTCCCATCCAGTCACACCTAAGCTCCTATTGTGTATGGCTATTTAGGAGGAATACACAAAGCCCAACTGTCAGCTACACCCAGTCATGTGCCCCAGGCAGGCTGCAGGCACCAAATGGCTAAGGCAAGAAAATACTAACTTGCTAAAAGAGGCATTTTCAGAATTGCAATTTAAAATCCGACTTCACCATAAATTAGGATTTTAAATTAGGATTCCAGAGACACCACACATTAAGTGGTCATCTCCCCATTTAGCAATTACACTTATGAAATGTAATAAGGCAACTCCAATTTTATCCTATGTAGGAGATCGGCCTTGCAGTAGTGAAAAACGAGTTTGAGAGTTTTTCACTACCAGGACATGTAAAAATTAAAAGTGCATGTCCTACTTTTTAAATACAATGCACCCTACCATATGGGCTGTCCAGGGTCTACCTTAGCGGTGATTTATATGCTAATATTGTTCAAATGTATGCCAATGCTTATAATGATACATTCATATGTAAGAGTGAAATTGCATCTCTATTATCAAATTCACCCTTCATGAACTCTCCATCAACCCGTCTCAGAAATGCGTAGTCAGGCAGGCGCTGAAACCTAGGCCTGAGGTTACTGATTGACAGGTTACAGGTGGGGTGGCACGTAGCCGGCAGACAACCACGTGAACAGGGAACTCAAGTCAGTCCCTCAGATAAGCTCAGTGGCACAACAATGGTCCAGGGAGATTGGCCCCAATAAAGCACATATGGCCTGGGGGGGGTGCTCGCATTCCCAAAAACACCATAAAGTCAGATGCCACATGGGATTTATTCTGAGGCGCAGTACCGCTAATAATTTGAGGCATCTGGCTCATGTGTGGCATTCCCTGCGGCTTCTGAAGGATGACTTTGCTCTGGCACTACAAGACATTGAGCAAGCATTTGATTCTGTGAATTTGTCCTACTTGTGGCAGGTGCTCCGAAAACTAGGGTTGGTTATTGGATTTATTCAATGGGTCCGTTTGCTTTATTCTGCTCCATATGCTAGGGTATGATCTGGGGGAGTGATTTCTGACTCATTTCAAATATACAGTGCCCGACAGGGATGCCCTCTGTCACCACTTTTGTTCGCTATGGCCATGGAGCCATTGGAGGAAACCCTGCGAAGCAGAATGTGACTATGGGACATACCCTTGGGGGCCACCAATCGTATGGTCTCCCTCTATACCGATGATGCTTTAATATATCTTCGGCAACCGGCTTACTCTGCGCCTATTATGCTTAATGTCATGAGATTGTTTAGAGAGGTCTCGGGCCTCAGGATTAACCCGGATACATCCTAGTTATTCCCTTTAGGAAGGCTGAAGGAGGTGACAGAGGTTACATTGCTTGTGGTGGGGATCCCTTGGGTGACCTCTGATGTTCGCTACTTGGTGGTTCGATTGGCTCCTATGGTTCAACTGGGTGGTGGAGGGGGTACGCGCCTCGATCAGATTCTGGAAGGAATTACCATTATCCCTCATGGGCAGGATCGCAGTAGGCAAAATGATCATTTTTCTGCGCCGTCTTTATGCCATGCAAAATACTTTTTACAAGATCCCTAGGCACTATTTACGTACGCTAGACAGTCTAGTTTTAGACCTCCTTTGGGGCTCCAAACGTAAACAGGTTGGACGTGCCACTTTACAGGAAAAGTAGGGCCGGGGGGGCGGGGCTGGAGGTTACCCGTCTGGAATTTTACTATATGGCAGCTCAGTTGCAATATCAGGTTGGACAATGACGATAATTGGGAAAATTAGCTTTTACTGGGCACCCATTGCGGGAGACCTCTACCGGCCCTTCTGATGTCTGGCACTCGATTTCCCTTAGTGCTTCCTTACATTATACGACATGTTGTTACCATATGGGAGGGTGTTGTTAAACGGGTTATCCGGCGGGCCCCTTATGCTCCAGATATGTCTTTTTGGGCAGTGCAACCATTCTCATGTATCGCTGACTCCATGTCGGTTCAGCGTTGGAAGGATGGGGGTTGTCATCTACTGGGAGACCGATATGTTAATAAAAGTTTTATCATGCAGGCAGGGACGATGGCTTCCTTTGCTCTAGGTACTGGGCAATATCTTCAATACATGAAAATTCTTAGCATCTCGAGAGATTTGGCCAGCCGAGCCCCCAAATCCAATTAAATGATGGTTATGTTGTATATGGCTCAAAGCCGCCAATTGATATCTATCGAGCCCTGAGGGATGACTTTCCACGAGCGGAGCTTCCTATACAGGCAAAATGGGACACTTTGTTGGGGGAACACTTGTCGGCAAAATAATGAGGGAATGTCCATGAGGGGGTCTGCACTGTTAGTTACATGCGCGCTTTAAACTCCTCCAATATAGCCTTGTCCATCAGACCTATCTTACACCACAAACATTACATATTATTTACCCTGCCCGTCCATAGGAATGCCCACGTTGTAAGATCTCAAGGGCAGATTTTATCCATATGGTGTGGTCCTGTCCATCCTTGGCTTCGTACTGGCAAGAGGTACTCACTCGCCTCAATGGGGCCTTGGGGTGGAATGTTCCAATGGGAATCAAACAAGTGCTACTCGGATTGCTCCCATCCCTGATGAAAAAGAAACTAACCAGAAAGTTTATCATGTTAAGTCTCGTGTTAGCAAGAGGCCACACCTCCTACTTTTAGAGTGTGGGTGAGAGATGTCTATGAGTAGGCGACTAAGGAGGAGGTACGACAAGATGAAAAACTTGAGGATAATCTGCTGGCCTGGGAGCTTATGCTGTCCGAACTGAGAGAGCCGCGGGGGTGCCTACACCAGGGGAAGCAACTGACAAGTTAAGACCCCCCACCCCGGATGTGTGAATGTGGGAACAATTAAAAGTATATAATCGCTGAGGATATGGGGATAACCAAGAATCACTTGAATGTTCTGCTCCCTTGCTTTTATTTCTTTCAATGGGCTGACCCAACACAAAAGCAGGTTATGGGAGGGGAAAGTTGAAAACTGTTATACAATGGCATGGGTATTCAAGAAGATAATGCATACAGTCTTTTGTTCTGTATAGTTAAATCATGGTTTAGGGAAGCTATATAACTTAGTGAATATCACTGAGTGTTCTAGTCCGATCTATGAACCAAAAAAAAATGTCAGATGCCACATGAAGTTAGGAACACACAGCCAATTAGGACACAGCACACACAGTACACGCCGGACATCTGGACACGTTACCCACTGGCCCCCATTATGTCCACGCAAGGTCAAGGCCCAACTGCATTTGTTATCAGGGGCCTCATTTTTTTACTCCAAAGACAAGGCCCACATTCTTTTACCAAAAAAGGATCGACGGAAGCACTTTACGATACCCAAAGTAATGTATAAAACCATGTCCAGATTGATTGTACTTTGAGACAGTCCTCACACTCGCTCTGTAACTGTGCTCCCGGCCGAAGTGTTTGATTAAACCAACTGTTCCTGTTTTGCCAAAAACCTCTTGTCTTTTGTTTTTTCAAAGGTAAATTCATATTCGAGGAACATACATATATAACGGCACTACAGCTACCATCAGGCTCAGCGAGAGCCGACGCCCACTGGGGCAGGTGGCGGGATTCAAAAAGCAGTACCGTAATGCCTTGCGCTGCGACTGAACTATGCCTTTGATAAAGTGCGAGCCAGCACGAAACGCGTCAGGCTGCTGAACTTTAGGCAAGATTTTCTGTCAAACTGTGCTGCAGCTTCCACAATTAAATGTGATTTTCAACCTACCTGCGCGTGGCTCTCCCAAATGGGTAAACTCTCGATGGATGGATGGATATATATATATATATATATATATATATATATATATATATATATATATATACATACATACATACATACATACAAGGTTTGGACCTGACAAAAGGTTTATTTTGCTAAGTCGAAATCGCAATTTAAGCTGCACAAACAGGCTCTGCAATGGCAGGCCTGAGACAAGTTTAAAGGATTTCTTAAGTGGGTGGCACAATCAGTGCTGCAGCCCCATTAGTAGCATTTAATTTACAGGCCCTGGGTACATATAGTACCACGTTACCAGGAACTTATAAGTAAATTACAGATGCCAACTAGGTATAAGCCAATATTACCATATTTAGAGGATAGAGCACATGCACTTTTGCACTGGTTAGCAGTGGTATGGTGCTCAGAGTCCTAAGGCCAGCATAAACAAAGGCAGGAAAAATGGAGGAGGAAGGCAAAAGGTTGGGGGTAAGACCACCCTAAGACTGACAGGTCCAACACTCATGAAAGTATGTGTGTAGGTACGTATGTGCAAATTCAAGTGACCAGACCAGGTATATTGATTGGGTGGGCAAGAACAGATATGCAAACTTAATCATACTTCGTCCCTTTCACAGTGCCTCCACTCGGAGCATACTGCAGCGAGGCACTAGGAATTGCAGATTTCGTGCCTTTTCTTTCTTGAAAATGTAATCAAATGTTTTTAAGACAATCGACTAAGGATAGAGACTGCCTAAGCCAAACGAAATTGGTACTTCAAACTCATCTAGAATAGATTCTGTTAGAGGCCAATAGAAGGCAAAGCAAAAAAAAGCATGCACCTCGCTGTGTGCTGTCGCGGGTCAATGAAAAATGTGAATGACGTAGCATACCAATAGATGAAGAAGGCTGGTTGAAAACCCGTGTAAGTAGGTATATTATACATATTATTTTAGTAAAATCAAAAGGTTTTGGTATGCGCCACCCGTAAAAATACAAAAGAAGCATTTCAAAAAACAAAACCTAATAGGAGACTTACATTCTCACCTGCACAGATTGTGAGTCCCATTCAAATGCACTTAATTACCCATTTCTTGATAAAACATTCAATAGCTTATGAACCACTTGCAGCGTTTTCTATTTGTGTTAACATGAAGACCAGAGAAAGTTGAAGGGAGCGCCATTGCGTGGGCAGTACATACAGCAAGCTGGAACACTTGTCTGGCTTCCTAACCTAATGAAAACCTTGATGTCAAAGGCAACGAAAGCGAAGACACCGCTGCCTCCGCTCCGTCCTAAAATACAATTAACATGTTGTCATTTATAACATTTTTACGTAATAGGACCTATAGCTAAAATCATGCTAATTAAATAATCTCCAGACACACCTCCTCAAATACAGACAATCAATTATCATACGCAAGGTTTGAAATTATTGTGTAAATTCGCGTTTGTACTTGAAGTAAAAGTTAGCATCTTTACCTCTTCTGTGTTTGGAATACAATATATGTTAGACATTACTGCCATCTAACGTCCATATGTGTAAACTTCACCTAAATATGCTGGGATCATATAAACTTTAGAAATATGCAAAGTGTATTTATTGATGATCCTTGTTTTGATCCTTGGACAATTACTTACTTAGAATTTATTGGCGAGAACCTCTATATTCCCACTGTTTTTTCTTGATATTAACATATAAGGGAAAAATTACCCCGTGAGAGCCTCCAATATTTGGAAAAAGGGTTCGAAGAATAATGCAATTATATTTACTACAATTAGTGCTAATACGGTACTAACCTCAAATATGAAGACAGTGCAAAGGTCAGGATTCTAAAAAAAAATTTTTTTAAATCAGATATTAAAAAGTATACTGTGTACTTATTCAGTCGAACCCTCAAAACCCGGGGTTAGTGGAGAGGTGCGATGTGTGTCGTCAGATCAGAAAAGGTAGTAACTAACGCTTTGAAATAGGCATGGAACCCTACCTTCTCATAAGCGTCTACCATGTACATTACAGGAAACTAAAAAGCTAAAGAGATTTATATAAAATATTTCTTTGAAGAAGAGGCAGAAGAAAGGCGCCCGACAGCTTCTTTCCTTGTATATGTTTATAGTTTGCAGTTTTAAGTAGCATGAATTTGGCCCAATAATATTAAAGCGCTTTACATGAGCACCAGATTACACTAAACGTTTTGAGGCACGGAGAGATTCTGGGGGAGATTTACTATGATTTTACGCCGTGTTTGCGTCATGCAAATCGGCGCAGTCTTTTATTCCGATTTACTTTCCAGCACTAAACGTGTTTAGCGCTGGAAATAACGTGAAAGTAACGCAAAGCAGCGCTAGCGCATAGTGCTGCTTTACATTACTTAGTGCCAAGGGGGCGTACCATGGGTGGAGCATGGGCGTTCCAATGCAACTACGCAAGGTTTCTGATGCTAAACCCTATTTACTAAATAAAGTAGACAGGGTTTACCGTCAGAAAACTGCACCCTTTTGAAGTAGGCGCAACGAAGGAGAAATGCTTTCATTTTCCTTCCTTTTCTGACTTTGTACCTGTGCTGAACTTTACTGCATACATACAAAAAAGGAAAAGGGTTAAAGTCAGCCTATGCATAGTATTTTGTACTGGAAGGGTACCCTTCCAGTACAAAACCTATGCTAGACTCTTGGAGACACCCTTGCACTATGGCGCAAAGGTGTCTCAATGGTGTACGGCAGTGGATTTCAGTGCCGGTGCTAGGGAATGGGAGAAGAGTGCCATATTTCTGTAAATATGGCGCTCTCCTCCTCTCTCCTTTTCACGCAGCGCAGCGTTTGCGACTGCTGCACTGCATGAATAAGTGGTAAATCTGGCCCCAAGTGTCCCCAGGATGTTGATCCAAGGCCAGGACTCAAACCTGGTTCCCTAGTTCAAAGGTCAGCAGCTCTGGCTGGCTAGGCCACACCCCCTCTTTCACAATGAACCTATAATTTTCAAAGCCTTGCTCTGTTGTAGTTCATGGAGCGGTGGGACTAAAGAGTGAGTACTGACTCCACCGATTCCTGCTGGTAGCTGCAGAACTCTGGCTCACCAAGGTTTGTCTATACGCCTGACGGCAGAGAAAGGTCCACACAGAGAAGTCATACATTTATGACAAGCATCTTCACCCTTTTAATCTAAATTACGAACTATCCTCCAGAGGCACTTTCCAAAACAAACTAGCACCCATAAGTAGCCTTCAAAAGTGAGTTTCAGAAATGAAACACAGTTCAATGACCAAGCCAGTGCATTATGGGCACTGGAGTTCATCCCTGTAAAGTCGTAGGAGGAGACTTAGTAAGATTTTACGCCGTGTTTGCGTCACAAAAGCGTGATGAGCAGCTCCTGCTGGTGTTTTTTATTTTTATTCTGGGACTTCTATTTCCAGTTTGAGAAAGGAATAAAAAGATAAGTCACATAATTCGAAGAAAGAAAACTGAAGCTGGCAGCTAGTAATGAATCGACCTGGGAGCCTTGGTAAAGCTGATGATAAACTTATCTGCAGCATAAAAGACAGCTGGGCTTTTAACAGGATGTCCTGCTCTGTTGCGTAGTCATTGGCCCTCGGAATCCTCTTTACAAATTAACCTCCACGTGGCTGCACTCAAAACAAAAAAGCAATTAAAAGGAATTCTGGGGTATTGTTGTGGCGTGGGACAGAACCTGGGGGCTCATTACGATGGTGGAAAAATAGCCACCGCCGGGCCGGCGGTGGCGATCGTTCCGCCATCGTCATGAGATTTACCCCCCGCCACATTATGATGGCGGTGGGTACCGCGGCGGAGGGAAAGTCCGGCCGCCGCTTTTCCGCCGGTAGCAATCGTCACGATTGTCTGGCAGAGCGGTCAGCATGCTCACAATGGAGGCGGAGCCTAGCAGGCTCCGCCGGCACAATTATGATGCCGGCGGTAGCCAGCCTTTCCGTGGCGGTCGAACCGCCAGTAAAAGGCTGGCGGAGAATGTCTTCCGGGGCCAGTTGCGGGCCCCCCTTGTGTTGGGGGGAGGTGTGGGTGCACTGGGGGGTACCCATGGTACCCCCTACATTTCACTGCACCAAGTGGCAGGCACAGTGTAATGCCTGCCACGTAGTGCAGTGAAATGCACAACATGCTCCTTTCAACATCGCGGCGGTGCTGCTGTCAGCAGCCACCGCCGCAATGTTAAAGGTGCGGAATCCGACCGCAACGGTGGCGGTCCCATCATAATTGGATAGGCAGGACCGCCGCACGCATGGCGGTCGGACCCAATCACCGCTACGGTGGCGGGCGGATCAAATCCGCCCGCCATCGTAATGAGCCCCCTTGTTCTCGGCGCACACTGTTCCCATTGTTTGCAAGTCTGTTATTAACTACCTATGAGTGCAAATTGAACGTTTAATTTCTGCAGGATCTTTACCCAGAGTGCAGTAATTATATTTTATTGCTTGATGTGCCTCAGCCTGGGATTTATTTTTCAGGACAATGTCATCCATTTTGAATTAAGAGCTAGTTCTAACAGCACTAATGCGATTAGATACAGAGACAACAACTAGGGAACCATATTATTCACAAGGGCCCTGGCTGACCTCCTGCTGCCACACACATACTTACAAAATGTACTTAAAGATTGTGAAGCAAGTCAGCTTTGATTAATAATGACGAAGCAGCTAACACAGCCATAACTTAGATGCCACCAGATACTGTCACTGTCATGCTTCTTCTTTCACTGGAGGATATTTTTAGCTATGGCCTATATTCAACTAATCTGGTTTCCCAGCCTCATGCTTTCTAATAAAAAAGTAAAAATCATAATTAAATTACATACAGAAATGTATATCTAAAGGTGCTTTCGGGGAACCCTGATTATCCATTGGTCTGTTCACGTGCCATTCACATTTTGGTTCAGCCCACTACAGCATTTATCACAGATCAAATGCACTACCAATTTCAGCCTTGTTGCAAGTGTGTACATCACGTAAAAAGTAGTCCACATCCAGGCTAGGACTGAAGGCCAGTCTTTACTTTTAATTCTGCTTTTATTTAATGTTTTTTATGTATTTTGCAATAGGACCTTCTTGCTGATTTCTTTCGGCAAACAAATGCACATCAGATGGAGAAATGTTTCCTTTTCATTACTTTACAATTGCCTACTGTAGGAAAATGTCTCTTTTGGCATGATCACCCCAATTTGTTTTGACTAATGTTGTTGTTTTTTAGACTGTGCATTAGGCCTCAGCAAACCAGGCCCCAGTGGATGTGCTCTGACCCCTTAAACATTTCAAAATTGGCTATTCTCCAATTGGCATATTTAACTTTCCTGTAAATCCCTAATATATGATACAAGGTGTGCCCAAGCCCTGTAAGTTAAATGTCACTAGTGGACTGCAACACACATTGTGTGACCACTAGAGTGACAGTGCAAAACATACCTGCAGGCCAACTAGTGTACCTTGGCTATGCAGTTTTAAAACCATAATTCAAACTCTCGAAATAACCCATTTTGACGGGCGTAAACCTTTCTTTTAAATATTAATAAGTCACCCCTAAGTAAGCCTTAAATGACCATAATGGAAGGGTGCATGATATTTGAAAGTAAGACATGTAAAGGTTTAATATTAAACATGCCCTTACAGTGAAAAGCCCCTAAAACCTATTTTCACTGCAGCAGGGTTATCCGACCTGTGCTCCATCATAATCTGCTTTAAACATTACCCCGGTCCAGACCAACCAGTTGCCCGCAGATGGCGCTTTGCGCGTTTTGGTGCTATTTTTATTTTGACTTTTAAAAATTCCTATTCCCCATACCCCTTATTGCATTTTCATTTTGTTCATTAAATTATTTTTTATTTTTATAAACTGGAGTGGGATTTTTAATGTGTTGTGGTTTCACTTTCTAACTGTTTTGTAACTGCTAAATACTTTACACATTTTTCTAAGTTACAACTTGCTCAGTCCTATAACTAGCAGTGGGTTAAGCACAGGGATAAATTATTAAAGAGGTGTTTTACCTTAATAGGTTAGTGGCCTTATTCCTTGTGGTGGGCTCCCAACTACCCCTATTAGTAATTCACTTTCTTGCACATATCACTTGCACCTATTTTGATTGATAATACTGCTTCCCTAAGAGCTGAGAATATAGATATTGTCATTATGGTTTCGCTTTGTGGGAACGTAAAGATTTAGGCTATTGAGGATCTCCCTTTATTAATCAGAGTCCTGTCAGCCTCATAGACAAGATGATATGGGGTTGATAGTCATTAACTGTTGCTGGGATGAAGTGTGGAGATTAGTAGAGATCCATATGGACAGACGTATAGTGATCATTCAAGCTTCCAGAACAAAATAATTGCCAACCCATGCATGGGAGTTTACACCAACCCAGCATTTCCTGAAAGTAGCATATATATTTCAATTGAATAAACACTTGCCAATCAGGGTCATTTATCTTAATGTTCAGTCCTGTAATATTCCCATATAAAAATATGAGGATACAAAAATCATTTTCTGGGTGCAGCTGGCAACCTGAATATGGAGAACAGGAACAAATAATGCCCACTGCCCTTGTGCAAGGATGTGAAGGAAATAATTTGGTAGGTGGTGGGGGCAATATAACCTTTCCCAGCCCAAAGGCAAGGGAGAGGTTATATGCATGGGTGAGCCTGTCACAGCCCTCACTGGCCCACTGAGGAAGGGTGTAAGATTTTGTTTCATAGCTCCCTGGCCTTTGCAAGTGGCTTATTTTTTCATTAAAGAGGGAAGGAAAAGTGAGAGAAGAGTGGGAGGGAGGCCGAAGGGAAGAAAAAGAAGAAGAAATAAAGAAAAATAAGTAGTAATAAGAATTGCTTCTAAAAAGAATTTTACAATTTTAGAATTGCTTCTAAAAACAATATTAAGAACTCTAACCCAGAGTGAGTTGGTCTTATGAGACTAAGAACTTCCCCAATTACCCTCTTATAGAACACTAGAATTTTAATAATAGACCACCCCAAGTTGAGAAAGTCAAAATTCTGATTACTGGCTAACTTCACACATTTTGAAAGAGACCATACATATTGCATTGAAATAGCTCACAGCGGGTTCCGGATTTTCCCCAATCAACAGAAGAAACTGATGACATGGTAGGAAGATGGGCCATGCCAAGACTAATTACTGAAGGCGCCTATTTAAATATAAGCTCCAAGATTGAGCAGACTAAGGATGAGGCCATACCAGAAATATCTAGAAATATAAATCATGAGCAGGAAGGAGAGAGCCACTTAAACCTGTAGTTACCTCAGAGCAAAGAGAAAAGAGGTGACAAAAGCCCAGCCTCACCCTGTACAATAGGCTTCCCCCAAATAAACTGTCTGTTCAGTTCTTTATCGAATGATCAAAGCTCTGCAAAATCATTTGCCACAGACAAAGACAAAAATAAATACCAAACTGGCATCTGAAACAGAAGCCACAGTCTTCTACTTGGAGCAAGACCTAACATATCAATTCCATAGGAGACTAGAGGGGTCAAAGAATTCTCTGCTTGTAATAAATCAATAATCTTTATATATCAACAGCAAAATCCAGCACATCATCCAAAATCTGGTTGCACCAGACATCCTTGGTGTAATTTTACCCCAACTTTTTGTCTTTAATCCTCCTGTTTTTGCTGACTTTGTTTATGCTGGCCTTAGGTCTCTGCACACTTTCCCCGGGCTAACCAGTGGTAAAGTGCATGTGCTCTTTCCTAAAACATAGTAACATTGTCTCCTACCCAATTGGCATATTTAATTTACTTGTAAGTCCATAGTAAACTGGTACTACATGTACCCAGGGCCTATAAATTAAATGCTACCAGTCTGACAACCACTTAAGTAGCTATTTACGCATGTCTCAGGCCTGCAATGGCAGGCTCTGTGTTCATTTGTAAACTACCATACTTATAAGTCACCCCTAGGGTAGGTCCTAAACAGCCCTTAGGGTAGGGTGCAGTGTATTTAAAAAAAAGTTGGTACTTTTAACTTTACATGTCCTGGTAGTGAAAAGCTCTTAAATTAGTTTTTCAATACTGTAAGGCCTCCCTTTCCATAGTGCTAACTTTCAATTGGGAGCAAGTAGGAATGTCGAGTTGGGTGTCTAACGAATTGTGGTTTAACACCCTCCTTAATGGAAAAGTTGGATTTTAGGTCACAATTCTGAAAATTACACTTTTAGACAGTTGGTATTTTCTTGTCCTAACCAAATGGTGCCTGCAGCCTGTATCCTAGGTCACAAGACAAGGTGTATCTGGAAGTTGGCCTTTGTTTATTGCTCCCAGACAGTGTGACAAAGGGGTAATAGGTGTTGGCAGGATGGGTAATCTCTGACTTGATAGGGAGGTGGAGCTGTCACATTCCATACTTGCACATTACAAAGGCTCTACCTGAGCACACTCACAAATGGTCTGACATGTCTTTTGTGCCCCAGACAAGCTGGGACCAGGGCAGAGAGACAGGAAATTCCAAACACCTCTGATGGTGGAAATCTTCAGAACCTTCTCCTTCTTCAAAGCTGGCACCAGGTATAAATATTGTACCCAACTCTTCAGTACACCTCTGGACCTGTGAAAGACTCAGAAAGACTGCTGTGCTGCTCTGCAAAAAGGACTGCTGCCTGAGTGAGAAGCCATTATAAACAAATGGGGTAACCCAATTATGTCCACGGACCTGGGTATCAAGTATTATAGAAAAACAATGGTCCCAGACCTACTTGTCACGCAATTTAGTCCAAAGAATTTAAATGATTCTTAACATTGTTTTGTGCATGAATACAATCAGCACTAAATACACCAAAAATTCTCCAAATAGCACCTTCAACTGAAAGAAAAGGAACACTGGCACCCAATGGTTTTTCAAGACAAAAGATTATCTGTTTTATTCACAGAAACATTTTCAAAAAATATATAAGCAACATTATCATATTATTTAATAGTTGTAGAGAGGTTGCTTCAAGGGGGAGAGTGAAGAAGTAGTGCTCATGTGTGATATAGATAAAGATAAATATGGGGGGGGTAAAGTTTACACAGAGTGTACACGGTTCAAAACATAGAAGTTGCAATAATTCAGATAGGCACTGGTTCTACGTCACAACAGCACCAGTTCATTATGGCCTGTCCTTAAATGAACATTTGTTGGGTTGTTTTTGGTACTTTACAAAATAATACAGAGAAATATCATCTGTTGGATAGAGCAATGGTGGCAAAAGGTACAGGCCCTCCAGGGGACGAGTGTCGACGTTTCAACCCGACTTAGTGCATAGAGGGAATTTTACATCCTCAGCGTGCGGGTCTTCTTCAGGACAAGGGGAAGGGTGAAAAGCAACCTATAGGAATAATCATAAAAATAGGAATTACTACCATATTAGAAAGTGATGATAATAAGGCCTGCAAGTGCCAGGGTTACTAACCTACTAAGGGTGCCTGTAGGTTGATGGTCCTAATCACAGCTCCCGGGGTTGGTTAGTCTGTAGAAAGTAAGGTGCAATTTAGGCTCTGAACCTGTAGGTGATCAGTTCGCAAAACAATATATAACCCAAAATCAGTTTACCCGCATCATGGTTGCGGTGTAGTATTAGTAGTCATAGCCAGCCACTGTTCTGGTTATGCAGAGGGATAGTTAAATCCAGAGGGAATCGATCACCCCCAACAGGATCTGCAATGTCAAAGATCCCAAAATTAGACTGTGCATGAGTTTCTAAAAAAGGTTCCAAAGAGATTGTCAGCCTCGTGGTTTACCTTAGACGATTTTTCCAGACTGCCCGGGGAAGTCAGTACTCTCTTCAAGCTACAGCAAAATATGTAATGGAAAATTAAAACAGCAAGAAACCCTATTGCTATTGAATTGATATTGTCCTAACACCCAAAAGCTGTTTCTCCATCGTATGTTAAGTTTTAGGTAAAGGAATAAATAGCAAGCCTGTTTTCGAATTTCAGAGATGGTTTGTATAGCATACCCTATATGCTTTCATTCTGAAATACAAAGCTAGCTATTTTCTATCATCGCTTTTTTGGAACATAAACAGCAAACCGCTGAAGGCCACTTCTCACTGTCACTTCTGTCTAAAGTTGATGCTGCAAACTGGTGTGACTTCTGCCTCGATAGCCCCTGTGGGATGTCCCTCTCTAAAACATGTTCCGATACCTTGTTTTTATAATATCTGACTAATTGATCTTATTTTATATTTTGAAAACAATGATATAGGTAGCAGACACTAAACCAGCAATAAGACAAAACAACAAGGGCAACAAAATGTGTTAACTCAAATATGATAATGACAAAGCAGATAGATGTGGTGCAAACATTTCTATCATTCTACGCAAGTTTACAACTTCACACTTTCTATGAAATAAATAGAAAAGACTGAATAAGGCAAGGAATGGAAATAGTAAAGTCTAAAAGGACAAAATGATAGACATGGAAAAGTCTGAACAGGAACTGTCACTATGTTTACGACAGACCTAAACCAGTTTTAGAAGTACATGTACAGGAGTCACAACCCGTCTACTGTGACTGTATAAAAGCTGGAGCCACTGATCCACTTATGGATCCATTTCCAAGTTCTCTTTGACCAAATAAGGTAGTGCTCTGTAGAGTATTCAGAGGGCTGCTGTGCAACCAGAGCTGGTGACTGTCTAACATTTCCCTGAGGTGAGGGGACATCACCCGTAGTCTGACCTGGAAGGAAACAGCTGTCCCCTTGTGCCAAAGCACCTGGATACCAACCAGCCTGCAGAGAGCTGGAAGGAGCATGCCAATGCTGCAGGAGGGGTGGGATTGTCCAGGCAGAGCCAGAAGCTGCGGACCCCGAAGCTTGAGGTTCCAATCCGTGCAGGAAGATAAAGAAGAGTGAACTGCATACTCCAGGGACTGAAATGCAGTTTCTCCTGGCAAGTGGCCAGCACCGTAGCATCACTGTGAAGTTGTGCCCAAGAGGACTGTGCTGCTCCAATATCATGAAGTTGTGCCTGAGCAGACTCTGCTGCTGCAACATCATGAGGATGAGCCCAAGAGTTCTGGGCTGCTGGGACTTTGAACTGTAACTGAGCAGATTGTGCCATTAACCCATCAAAACGAGCCATGATGAGGTGAGTCTGCCAGATTAAGAGAGCCTAAAGGTGGCCACATAATCCTTCACCTGTGGCCTACCACCCAACTCACCCAAAGTCCAGAAGTAGGTTTTGGGATTAGCTGGAGACCTGTAATGATGCCAGAGCCTGCACAGACTCAGGGTGGTGACCCCTGCTGGGGCCTTCCGCAGACTTGACCTGAGTGTGGAGCACTCACAGTCAGAACATCCCCTCCTGCATGTGGGAGAGTAAACCAGGTACGTGTTGCAGGACACTGCTTAGGAGCAGGTGAAATTCTGCAGTGGTGAGATAAGGACAATTGGGACTAATAAGAGTCATTCAGTACATGAACTCAATAGAGGAGATAATACTGCACCTGGAGTGAGAGAGGGGAGGCGGGAAGGGAGGGAGGGATTATGAGCCCCAAGTACAGTTGTCCCACACCAGTGAAGCATCCTTATCTATAACCGGTTGTGTGTAGTATTGAATTTTCTGTGCATTTTAAGGTACTTTCTTTTAAAAAAAGAAAAAAAGACAGGCACTGGGTTTGACATTCAGTTATTCTGCATGGGAAATGGTTGGATTTTGAGCTTGAAGTAACTCCTCACTACCACCCAGAGATTCTAGTGGCCTCTTGCCTTTGCTATCACTGAGAATAAAGTGCTGAAGGGCGTGGCCTGGTTGGTAGAGCCATAGTTGTATAGGGCCAAGGACATCAGTGGTAAATAAGCTCAGATCCACGGTTGAGGCCCAGAAGCTTCTGCTAGCCCTTGTCCCCTGAACAGGGTCTGACAGTTAGCGGTGAATGAAGTGAGACACTGCTAAGCAAGTTCCAACTTTAAGAAACACTTTAATAAGCGTAACCTGCACACTTTGAAACTTACAAAACATCATGTCGGACTCAAGGCTGGTTGGGGGAAGACCTTGACACCCTGACCCTAGACTACTTGAGAGATCTAGGTTTTGATTGAAAGTGGAGGGCTCCAAAGAACAAGGGTGGTGAGGTCCTTGTGAGTTACATTAGAAACCAGTTATTGAATGTGGAGGGAGAGAAGAAGCTGATGGGCTCTGGGGAGGTTCCTACAATAGAACACATGATGGGCTCTGGGGAGGTTACTACAATAGAACACAAGGAAGGGAGTGCTGTAGTGCCATGCTCCCTTAGCACAGGTGTTCCCTAGACACACTGCATGTTTATCATCAAATTTGCTTTCCACTGACTCCAAGAGTTATTCCCTTAAAAGTTTTGTGACTAGGTATGTGAAAGAGCAAGATATTTTGGAATGGTTTGTGACGTTTGAGGTTGCTTGTAAAGTTCAGGCTTTAAATTAGGCAGCTACTCTCATGAGTCACTTGCTCATTGAGAGTATGGCAGTCATTGAAAGGATACCTATGACTGAGCAAATTAATTATGCACAGATGAAAGATGCTCCAATAAGATAACATGAGCTGAAGCCAGCTCAGTGCCTGCATAGATAGCAGAAGAGCAGACGGGTACCATTAAAGACCCGGATCCATATTGTGTTGCATCATTGGAAGAAATAGGTGAGAAGGATCAAGGCCAATGAGTTTCATTCCCTCAACCAGTTAATGGTGACAGAGGGACTTGAGGAGGAGTCCTCTACTCCAGTTAGGCAAAACCTGTCTAATCTGACTGAGGGTGAAGCAAAGAAACTAGCCGTGCTGGCTGGCCGGTGGTTAGCAAAAAAAAGGGGGTAGAAGGGCTGGAGCAACATGCCTCTAAGTCAAAGGGAGGGGAACTCTCAACAGACTGGTTGCAAACTGGAGAGTAAGGGCCAGGGCAATTCCCAGTGTTCCAAGCAGGTACATAAGCAGAAAAATAATTGATTTCCAAAGCAGGAACAACACAAGCAGAAGGGAGAACTGTAAAGTTCCTCCAAGCACAGGGTGGTTACTTGTTTTTTTAAGTGTCACAAGGAAGGACACTACAAGAGAGATTGTCAAGTGAAAAACCCCGTAATATCAACCCGAGTGATCAACCAAGATTATCTGCCATCCTGAGTTTTTGATTTTGGCCCAAGGTTCATTATAATTTTGTGTGCACACAGGCAATGGCAATCCCTTGACATAAGTGAGAACCTGGATCTGTTCTGTGACCTGGAAGGGCACACAAAGCGTGCTTTAATTTGATTGGCAGTGAACTTCTGCCTCTGTCATTGCTTTATCATGTAAAACAGTTGTGGCGTACACTGTGTTTTGCGAATCATAGTAACAACCAGACCATTTTATCTGTGTCAATGGAGTGTCCCACTTGTGTAAAGTTCCACTTCTGAGAGCAAACTGTGGTATCCTTCTTGCCAGGTTACCCAACAACATAGTGTAATGTCAGGGTTATGATGGTTCCCTGGAAGGCAATTGAGCCAGGCAGAGCAGTGCTGAACATCTAACTCCATCTGCTCCTGGTGGGGTCATTTATGTATCCATTCAACTTACAATAAACCCTCTCCTAATCTACTGGCCTTGTCTGTGTAGTTCTACATGCCATCTTGCATCAAAACAATGGTGACAACCTTCAAGGGACCTAGCAGTGCAAAGCAGAACTGTTCTACTTGGATTTCGATGGTAAGAGTATAAATCCTATTTCTTCCTACCTTTAAAAGAGGTGCTGCTGGGGGCGTGGTCTGGCCACGAACAAGAATGGCCGCTTGAACACAGAGCTCCACCGCAAGAAGGGCACCGGACAGAGACAGTGGCCTTTAAGGTCTGACGACAGCTGTGACTTCATAGTGGCAGTGCGATGCTGCTGGGCCTTGATGCTGAAGCGAAGCCTCGGCTCTCAGTTAGCAGCTTCGCCCCTCCCACTGGAAGCAGTCCACGGCTGCCGGCGGCCTGGCCCCAACGGAGACCCTGACGTGTGCCAGAGATACGTTGAGGGAGCCGTGGCTTGCAGTAACGAATCGGACCGCGGACCCACTATGTCACAACCATGGCAGCGACGCCCACCCAGCTTGCTCCCCAGGTGGCCCCGGTGCCTGTACGGGGTCGTCCATCGGAGGCTACGGTGGCTGCGTGTCCCGCACGATAACATTTGGGCCACAGATCCAGGCCTACCCAAAACGATCCACCACAGGTAGGCGGGGCTTCCACACTTTACCCCCCTACACCTCTAGTGCCATAACGGCATTCAGGGGCCCTGTAGATAGGTGCACAAGGATACCAGAGGGAGAGCCTGGACCCAGATCCATCGTGGCATTGCGGCACCTCCCCCATCACGCGACACCCCAGCTCAACACCACTCTGACCAGCGGCGGTGCACCACAGCACGGTGGGGGCCCACTGATCACTCGGCCCCCAGCCCCATCCGCCATACCTCATAGGGAGCCTGACCAGAGGTGGACCTGCCTGACATGGGGCTGCAGATCCACGGATTGATTGTGCATCATCACCCATGAACCGTGCCCACTAGGGCCCTGCAGTTCTTACCTGCAGTAACCCACCGGACCCCCATACAACCGCTTGGCATGAAATCATGGGGCTGAGGTGCCCCGCCCTTCTCTACCTACGCAGGACAGCCGTAGCAGAACCTCAGCCAATACCTTCTCCGGCCCTCCCACCCCCGATTATTGCAGGAGGCCTCTCAGCCCATATCCTTGGGCTGACTACTCCCCTGTGGGCCATCTGCAGCCCCACGGCCTGCTTGCAAGGAGGGCAATGCATCAGACCTGGGGGCACATGGGCAAGTGTGTAATCTGCATCTTTGACTAGCTCCCCTGTTGGAACAGGTTGCCTGTTACACCAACATCAGAGACTCTGACCAAGGAAGATCACCGATGGTCGGACCCCTCACAGCCCTAATGAGTGGAGAGAGAGAGACTGAAAAAGAGTGACTTATCAGCACAGACACACCGCCCGCTCTCCCAAAAGGTCCTGGCACTGCTTCCAAACTTCCCTACCCAGGACATGATACCTGCAGGCATGACAGTGGGAAACGACTTTGCCCCTTTCTGGCTACTTTCGGGCCAATGATACAACATCAGGTTCTAGGAGCATTGCCTCGGCTCTGATTGGCCCAGAGCGGAGACTTTTCAACCATTCTCCCCCGGTCCACGCAATTGTCTCTGGAGCCACAACATCCTCCCTGGCTTCACACCACCCTAAAGGGTGACCGCGAACTCACAGCGGCCTGGGACCTGCAGATACCCAGCCAGCCTCTACCGGCGGATCATTCAGGGGCTCTCATCCTCCCTCCTACATGCCCCACAGCCACTGGAGGGCCCCAAGTACCACCAGCCCACAGCCTAGAAACGGGCGACGCTGGTCAGCAGCCACCACCCCGATTACCACCCCCAATTGCGGCTGGACCTGTACCACAGGAGAGCTGAGTGCTCCACAACGACCATAGACAAATGTCATCTGGCAAGCCCATAGGTAAAACCGCAAGGCAGCTCCTCTTCACGGAAGCTCTTAATCAGCCCCGCACCATGGTCGCGCAAAAGGGGCCCACTCCCCCTGCAACTGCCTTGTCCCTGCCTCCTGCGACTACCGCTCAGGACAGTACCATGGAGCGAATACCACAGGAAATTTCAGTGGTGGGCTGTTGACTGGAAGGCATGGACGCAAACATATCTGCCCTATCAGAGGAGACAAAATCGATCCGGCTGGATATTGCAGGATTCCAAACTTGGTGGATGGGCTTGACCAGAGGGTGACAGTGATGAAGAGCCGCCTGGATAACATACTGTACAGAGACCGAGAACTCCTTTTCCTTTGCAGCAAGTTGATTGACCTGGAGGATCGCAGCAGAAGGGACAATGTCTGCTTTTTTGGTTTTCCGGAATCAACAGAGGACCATAACGCCAAAGCCTTCCTCAGAGACTCTCCCCAGGCTCACGGGAGTCTCCTTTGAGCCTCCACTAGAGATGCAACGTGCTCACCACATCGGCCCTCCACGCAAGGATCCTGTGGCACGTTCCCGACCTCTAATTGCCTGCTTCTTGCGCCACAAGCAAGCTCGACAACTACTCTCCGCAGCTTGCTCCCAAGGTCCATTCACATTCGAGGGTCATGAAATACGGATGGCAGCGGATTTTTCCAGGGAGACCAATGACTGCCGCAAGGTTCTCTCCTTCCGGCCCCGTTTGCACCAACTGTATATCAAGTATGGCCTCTTCGAACCCGCACGTTTCGGGATAACTAAAGACAGCATCTCCAAAGAATTCTACAACCCGGAGGACCTGCGCCTTTTCTTGGACAGTTCTCAAATGTAGGACATGGACACCTCTAGCTCGTCAGCCGGGGCGACTCATACCTCGGCGCCTCCCCTCTCCACCTCTAGCAGATGGTGGCGAACCAACAGTAGGTCCCAACATCAGGGTAGAGACCCTGACAGAGCAGTCCACACCCATGGTGATAGAGTGCAGGCCCTCCAAGCAGTAGCTGTCCTCACCCAAGACCAGGACAGAGACAAATCTCGCTCCCCTCTGAAACCCACTTCTGCAACGGAGTACCGCTAAGGGACTTGTGCCGTTGTCTCACAGTTGGAGCTACCGGACCGGTCGCTGCAGGACTTAAAGGAGTGACGCCCGCCGGACAGCTGAGTATCACACCGCCAGTCTTGAACACTTTCATAACTGACTGCATTGCTTATTGTTGAGCCAGCTATTATTATTGTTATTTCTATTTGACATGTGCTGTGCGTTTAGAGCCCCAGTCTCCCTCCATTCTCATCCTTTTCCTCATGAGATAGCACTGCTCACCTCCCAAGTGTGTAGTGCCTGGAGCTAGATGACAAAGGACATCAATGGGTAATCCCTCCCCTCTGCATACCCCAGCCCCCCAGGCACATCCGTAGTCGCTGGCCACTCCCACCTGCCGCACTCTGGCCCTCGTACCCCCGTTGGTATTCACCATAGTTTAGATCCTCCACACCTGACCCATTGCCTCAGGGCTTCTGAAACAATGGAGGGCTGGGGCGATACCCGCCTCTCTACTGTCCTGTACCTCTAGGAATCTGGCTGCCTACCCTCTCCCCCTAGCTGACAGTCGGGACCTCTCCTGTCCTGCTCCCCTATTTATAGGACCCGTTCAGACCTCCTACACCGCCGCTCACCCTAACCCACCTTCGCTAGCTCATCGGTCCATCTTTCCCATCACCCTCCCGTCCTGAGGGGGGGCCTCTCAAAGCGCTATCTTCGCAAGCTTGGACCCGCGGTACACAGATCAGTGTTCCCAGTGCTGCACTCTTCAGCAGCAGTTTCCTCTAACTCCCTCCCTTCCTGCCCCCTCGTCTTCTCACTTATATACATATATATATATCCTTCTGATATTTTCATACTAGCTACTGGTGCCCACCCTCCCTCTTACACCAACTGTTGCGCTTGAGTGCCCCTCCCCTGCGTGCCCGGGGACATAGCCACCATCCCTCCCACCCATACCCCTCCCCTTTTTGTCTTTCTTTTTCCCCTTATCTTTTTTCCCTATCTCTCTCCATCTTCCTCTTTCCACTCGTGCGTCCCCTCGTCTCCCCTTCCTACACCCCCCGCCCCGACATTTGTTGTTCCCACCCACTATTACCCCTCCATATTTCTAACCTGACTTGATCCCATCCCTACTCTTGCCTAATTTGAAAGTAGGGCAGGTTTACCCCTTAGACGAAATTGCTCGGAGGTGAGAGATTACCAGGTACATGCCAAAAAAAAGACAGAAAAACTAACTGAGAAAAATTATCCATCAGAAATAATCAGGAAAGCAAATATTAATGACCCATGAAAAACAGACCTGTGAGAAGCTGATATGTTTCGACTATGTCTAACACATACTAGAAAATTATTAATAAAAAGTCTTCGATCCTCCAATCTGGGGGGCTGCACCTTGCCAAGCCCATGTACTCATTGAAGAGAGCGACAAACAAAGATCTAGTTGTACACACCAGGACAAGAAAGCCGGAATCTCAAAGTAAGCATAATCTCATATCATCCACCTCTCTATCTTGTGATAATAGTACATAACACAATATAACATAACGAAACAATACTAAAACAGTGTACAAAACCCCCAAACTACACACTAGTAAAATTCATTCACTATTCACTATTCATACAAGTAAATATACCAAAAAACCCACAAACACTATAGCAAACCTCTGCACCTCTCCCTATATCCACCCTACCCTCAAAACCCATAAGAAAAACCTTTAAAAAGGACTTACCTGTTCCAATGAAATGCAGTATCTTACAATGACCTGAAACCCAGAAAACAGACAAAAAATTATCCAAATAAACTACAAAATAGAATATAGCAGTAAAAAATAAATGCCCGCTGGATGAAACTAAAAAAAGAATATCTCCCAGTACAAATGAATGGGAAAAAATGTAAAAATGCTGAACACTCATTCAAATTTTTTTCTAAAATATTAAACATGTAAAACATGTTTAAAATGTTTTTAAAAATGTCCAAAATTTGTAAAGCATAAATTAAATAATAGTATTACATATATGAAATTAATATA
This sequence comes from Calotriton arnoldi, assembly GCA_963921515.1. Lineage (NCBI taxonomy): Eukaryota > Metazoa > Chordata > Amphibia > Caudata > Salamandridae > Calotriton > Calotriton arnoldi. Next base: position 1,287,038 of record CAWUFW010000666.1, read on the forward strand.
TACAAAAACTTTTTTTGATGAAATGATGTTGAAAATATGTATATAAGACAATTTGGAAAAAGTTTTTAAAAAAATGTTAAACAATGGGAAAAGAGTGGAAAATGTACAATATGCAATACAATTGATTTTCATTTTTTATGTAATGATAAAAATGTATTCAAAATGTTTTATTTATCTATATATAAATGCTTATTTTTCATTTGAAATATATGTTTAAAAATGTAAAAAAATAAACTGAAAACAAATAAATTTACAAAAAAGCGTTATATTTCTTTATTATATAAAACTATGCTATTAATATTATATATTACAAACAAACTATTTTTAAATTATGTTACTAAATGCCAACAATACTAATTAAATAACACAAACTGTTTCTACTACATACAAATACAATTAAAACAAAGGATTGCACACTAAAATTATAAAATTAATCACATTCCAACATAAGCTACTTTTAACAAAGTGTTGGACACTAAAGGGGTGACACACTATTCCCACTACAATCTATACCACTTAGGGGAAGGTTTTGGACACTAAAAGGGTACAATTTACTATTCCAACTCCAACTTAGACCAACTTGGGGAAATTGTTGGACACTGAAAGGGTGACATTTACTATTCCCACTCCAATCTAAACAATTTGGGAAGTTGTAGAACAATAAAGGGGCAACACTTACTAGTCCCACTCCAATCTATACCAATTTGTGGAAAGTGTTGGAGACTAAAGAGGTGACATTTTACTATTCCCACTCCAATCTATAGCAATTTGGGGATGGTGTTGGACACTAGATGGGTGCCATTTACTAATCCCACTGCAATCTACACCAGTTTGAGGAAACATTTGGGCACTAACGGGGTGACATTTATTATTCCCACTCCAATCTACATCAATTTGGGAAAGTGTTGGACTCTAAAGGGGTGACATTTAATACACTCACTCCAATCTATACCAATTTGGTTAACTTGTTGGAGATTAAAGAGGTGACATTTACTATTTTCGTTCCAATCTAAACAATTTTATGCACATATTTACACTCTATAAATGTTATATACACAATCATTACTCCATACTCACAAAAACATTTGAATATATAAAATCAATCAACTAATATTTACTTTAAAAAAACACTAACCAAAACTACAAACCTCTTTATTCATATTTAGACATTAAAATATAAAATAACTTTACACTATTAATAATTAATCTATTTTTTTTAATTATCAATACCATTCCTAAACTTGGAAAAATAAAATAAAAAATAAAACCATAATCCAAAAGTAAACATAAAATTAAAAAAGTATATAAATGTTTTTTTAGATATATATCTAAAAAGAAAAACAAAATACAAAGATAATTTTCAACATAAAAAATGTAAAATATTTTATTTATAATTCAAAGAAATTAAATATGTACATAAAAAAATCATTTTATGGATTACATTTTATGTTTATATATATTTACATTGCATATTTTTAATTATTTAATCATTAACAATACAATAGGTTTCAATTATTATAATAAATATATATTTTAATGAATTAAAAATGTATATTTATAAAATGATATTAGTGTAAAAAATGAATTTATAGATTTTACAAAATTAATTTGCATGTCATTAACATAATTAACATGAAATGTAATTTTAAATATCACCTTTATAAAAATCTCCCCATCCTTGTACCCTAAAACCAAACATTCTGATGTTAAAAAATATACATAAAACCATTATTTTTCTACATTAGTACAACTAAAAACACAAATTGCAACAATTTCATTATCAATAAATTATCTTAATAAAAACACAAATTAAAAAAATTAATAAACATATAGAACAAAACACACTACAATAAGTTACATACAAAAAAAACACAACACTCAAAATGATATTTTTACCTTAGATATTCCTGTGGATGATATTTTTGACATTCAGATATTCTTCACACAATATTTTTGTAACACAATATTGTTTTCCACGATATTTTGACCTGAGTACCAAGCTGGTGGATGAAAATACTTGTTTGTTAAAGGTTTCAACACATTTTGACTCACTATCAGGGAGAGTAGTTGGGAACGTGTTGAGGATTATTTTGCTTGCGGACGTTTGCACCACCAAACTTTTGGGGGAAGTGTACTGCAATAAAAATGCAGGCTCACCAGGGGCAGGGCGATGTCATTGTACAATTTGGCAGCTGACTGTTGAACCAGAGCAAGGTTAGGCCCATGCCACCAATAAGGCATCCGTTAGGGTCTCATTGTATGACAGAAGAGGCACAGAAGATGGTGGTCCGGCTGGAGACCTTCTATAAATACAAAAGTCTTTTCCTCCAAGGTGGGGAGCTGGAGGTCAAGGACTTCAGCCACCCTATGCATTGCCATGGTGTAGGAAGTAGGCTCCTTTGTGACTGGTCTAGGGGTGAGAGTAGGCACGTTTCAGGGGACGTATTGAGACCAGCTGAGGCATGCCTTCTCTCATCCCTCAAAAATTGGTATGAAGACTGGTCTCCTGCAAGTCATCATACCAATTATTGGCCTGATAGGCTGAGTGAACTCATCCCTCGCCTTATAATCATTGTCCAAGTCCATGCTGAAAAATGAATGTAGGGTGTGTTGTCTTCCCTGTGGAGGTAGCAGAGCAAGCGGAGGAAGTGGCATCTTAACTGTTGTCAGAAACGGTGCCATCTCAGACGGACAGTACTATGGTAGCTCTTCATCTTGTATAGTGGGTTTGGTACTGGCATCAAAGTCTGTGGACTGTGGTGCCGGAGGCAGGGTTCGGACTGGTACCAGAGGCTTCGTAATGGGCTCAGAGGGTTGAACTGGCACCGAGGGCGAACCTGCCATCGATACTGGAGCATGCCTGCGCATAACTCTACGATCAGTTGAGCAGACCAAGAGAGCCCCAGAAACTCGAGTTTTGCTGGAACAAGTTGCAGAATTGGCTCTGAAGTCGGCCAGCCCCAGGAGCATCATCGAGGTCCATGGCACCGCCCCACATGGGCTCAGGTGAATGCGAGAGGGGACAATTTCTTGTTTTTAAAAAAAAACTTACTGGTCGATTTGGATGACAATGAAGACGAGCTTCGTGAGCAACTCCTGGAGCGGGAATGGGACCGAAGCGAACCTTGGATTTGGACTGCGACCTAGAGCGGTCTCGGCGAGGAGACTTTTCATGCTAGGCAATGATAGTTTTGCATCACAGTTGTGGAAGGGCTTTGCGTTCATCAATGCGCAGTCGCTGCATACCTGGGAGTCATGACTCAACCCCAGACACTCCAGATGGGGATCTGTCACAGACATCTGTTTGTGACAGTTTCTACTGGGCTTAAAACCTGTTGTTTTAGGGGGTGACATCCCCTGTACACTGTAGGAAATTTGGAGAAATCTAAAGAGTCTCTGAGAGACGAGAGGTAGCTCCGGATCTGCGTCTGGTGATGCAGAACGAAATGACTGATGCAAAGGAGTGGCACCTATATAGGCTCTGCACTTCATTTCCGGAGTGGGACGGTGTCAGCCCATAGCCGCACTGTGCCACCTACCAGCACACGGAAGTATAACTGAAAAGTTGCCGGATCCAGTCTGACTCCCGGAGAATAGTAAAAAGGTGAGGAATCTGCAGCTAGAAGTCTCCATCAGAAAGAACAGTCAGCCGGCCTTCATTTTGGGATTCATCATCCACCACTGAAGATCACGGGCTGACTCTTCCAATATATAAATGTTGTCTGCTAGGCACACCCAGCGCTAGGCCCACTGAGCGCAAAGATTCTATTAGAGAAACATGTGCCAATTGCATGAGGCACCAGAACTGTACATGAGTCCTAGAGATCAAGGTTCCACTTGTCCAGAGCCAAGGAACAAGTTTAAAACATATACAATAGACTTAGAGCTGAACAATAAATCAAGAGACCAAATACATCACTGTCCAACCTAGTACTTGTCTTTTTAGAACAGAAAGAAAGTGCTTTTGATATCGCACAAGAAAGAAATACTAAAAATTCGATAGTCTTTAAATTTAAACAGTCTTATCCCTAGCTTATTCTGAAATCCTGCACACTTCTTGGTGCCCTCCTCTCTTCAGTACAGTGTTTTCCCCTCTTCTCTAGGGTGGTCCCCTCCTGTAAGTCAAATTTAGGCTAAATTAGGCTCAGATGTATGTATAACTAAGTTGCTCCCCCTCAGTAACTGGTGAATCCGTTCACATCGTTTTTTAGCCAAATGACTCTTATTGATAAGGATAAATCCTTTTCATTGTTCCGTTTTGCTCAAGTTTACAGGCTATGGTGGCAATGCCTTGCGGTCACCTGCTTGGCAAAGGGAGTGGCCTGACAGTGGCAGTCCGACTTCTCTCTGCCGTTTACAGACTAGGCTTTGACATGGCAGGCAAGACCGGGGAGGGCTGGCCTTCAGGAGATACAGCCTCTGGGCTGCGACAGACTTACTGCTTTGGGGGTGACTGGTCCCTTGTAGAAGCATTGCACATTTCCACAAGCAGCACCAGACATGCTGTTTGGCACAGCGCTATTAGGTTTAACTTTTTTATGCACTTCACTCATTGTACCACTCTCAGAGAGACTGGACAACCTTGCACAGCACAGGCTTGGCAATGCATCTACTGGATAGTCAGATTCTTCTGGGTGTTCCACACACGGGGGCAAATCTTGGCTGCTCCTCCTGCACAAGCAGGCTCTCCTTTCCCTCTCTGAGCAGCCATCAGTAGTTGCTGGACAGACTCAGAGCAAGATGCAGTCAAGTGTTGTTTACTCACATCTCGGCAAGTGGCTGTCATGCAGATACCAGCCTGGTCTTACAGCAGCTCTTTGAATACTCTGTGGAGCACTCCCTTGGTCAAGAGGAATTTGGATCTGGAACAAAGTGTGGTGGGGAAGAGGGTTCCACTTATTACTCAGTTTCCAGACAGAGGGTTTAGATTCATTGTAAACGGCCCTGGAACAGGTTTGAGGTGGTTCCCTAGCTTCACTGTATATGGCCCTGGAACAGGTTTCAGGTTCCCTAGCAAATGTACTTTTTCTGGCTGCAAAGCAGACACAAACTTTGGTCAAGGTGATGACTCACAGCAGGTAATGCTGATGCTTCATCCAAGCAGGAGTATCAAAATCATGAGCCCAATAAAAATTGCACCTGGCTGTCACCAGCCTTCCTAAAGTAGCCATCAGGGACATACAAAATGGAAGTCTTTCTCTAGTTACCCACCACTTTTATTAACTGAATTTAGTGACTCATCCCTCACCATCTACCAAATACCAGTGCTCAGTCTAATCTAATCAGCAATCCCTTGCTTAAAAGTCCTCATAGAAATGTCTGAGGGTAGAGCTGTCTCCATCTTACCCCACTTCAGTGCCCAGCGTTTCAATCTCTGGCTGTAGGTATTCAACCAATACATTTCCATCTGGGGGAAGCTATATCAATCAGTCCACCATCTTGTGCCATGCATTCATGTTGGAGGACCGTCACAATTACATGTTCCTCTAACTACTTTGGAGTCTTGTCAAATAATAAGTGTACTCCTTGTTGAGCCCCCCGTTTAACTCAATAGATTTTCTGTACCCAACTCCAACTTAAATATTTTAACCTGGCAGAGTACAATGTCTTCTCACATCTTTACATAACACAAATAATTGGAGAGGTCCCGGTGAGACTGGCTAGATAGCTACTTTGGAATTACCATACCTGCTCTTACCGAGCATACAAGTCAAGATTTGGTTTGTAGAGGTTGCAAATAATTTTTGGTTCAGGGTCAGCTGACCCATTTACCTTTCATTGGTCCTCCTTCATCTTTTGCCCTTGCTTTATTCTTCTTTCATCTGGAAGATGACACATGACTTATGTGAGGGTCGAAACTTCATTTGCTATTACAGCCACCAAACTTTTGAATGAAGATCAACTGTCAGCTGCTTTCAATTACCTTAATGGGACTTTTGTGGAGTACTCTTACCTAAAACAGACATTGTCAAAGTATTCACAGTATCCATGAACTACACAGATCCTTTTTCACCCTTTTAAAAAAAAAATATTTTTACCAGGTATTGTTGCTTGAATTTATGATTATAGGAACAGATTATTTTATAATGTAGGAGTTTGATTACTAAGGGCCCTATTTTGATGTCGGTTGGAAAGCCTCCGACCTGTGGTCGGAGGCTTTCCGAACGACATCTTTGGTTTTACTTTAACTGCCGCATGACAATGCCTGTGTTCGAAAGTGAAACCGGCCGGTCATTCCGGCTGGATTCCAACGGGCTCAAGAAGCCCGTCGGCCAGTCGGAGGCCCCACCGTAATCCCTGAGAGCGGCGTTTCCGCTGTCGGGATTACGATGACGGTTTCCAACATGCTTTCCATGTCGGGCTTTCCGACATGGAAAGCCTGTCGAAAAGGGCCCCCATTCTTCCACGGCCTCCGGTTGTGGGCCGAGGGGCACCGTAATGCCCCCCTGTTAATCTCTGCACCATGCGGCAGGCACCTTCAGGTGCCTGCCACACGGTGCATGGATTAATAGAATCTTCCATTTCTCCATGGGAGCTTGTGCTACAGCCGGTTTACGGCCGCAGCACAAGCTCCCATAGAGAAATGGGAGTATGCGGGCGCATCATGTGCAGTCGCATTGTAATGGTGGTGTCGTGACCGCCGAGTGGAGGTCGGTCATCCCGAGACCGTGGCGATGTCACGTCCGCCCGACATCGTAATCAGGCCCATAGTGTTCACTTTATATTCTTTCTCAGACAGGGTCACGATCTAATGAGGAATATTAGTTATATCTCCCGGACTTGCATGAATTTCTTTACTCCTTGCTGTCAATGATTACCTTCTTGGAACATTGCTAACCCAGAGGCCATCAAAAATAAATGCCACCAGTCCTATCAAACATATCAACATTGCAGTCTCATTATCGTGTATGTGCCACAGACACTGTGCAAATACACTGGATGTCAGCTCAAGGGTCTGGGCAGGGCACTACACACAAGTAGAACTTTTAATTGAGTGAGGCCAGGAGGCCATCTTCCTTGACACACGAAAAAGGTTTGGATGTTTAATTCACAGAAATTTGAATGCTGTCACCACTGCTAATGTCAACAACCCAGGTTGTAGACATGTCATTAAAAATAGGGCACTGTTAGTGCACCCCTTCAGGTCACAGACCACTTCTAAACCCGGGGATTACCAGAGAAAGGCTTAGGCCTCAGCGTATATGCTAGATTACTGCGATAATTGGGCCAGTAAAAATCAGGAAACCAAAATCTCATTCACTTTGGTCACTCAGGGCAGGGAGTCACACACACCCCCCCATATACCATGCAAAGGAGATCCTAAGCATTGGCTGAAGATGGGTTGGATGAAACCATTACTCTAATATTCCTAGACTGACTGGGCGGAGCCCACTTTCAGTAGCTAGTTGTGCTCAAACCCCACAGCAAGCAGGAAGAAAATCCTGTAGGACTGCAGGGTCAGGCGATGAAAGCATGCATCCTGCAAGTCCTAGGACACAATCCAGTCTTCGGGATCCAAGGCTGTGAGCATCTGAGCGGACGGCAGCATCTTAAAGTTGCTGTTCTTGAGAAAGGAGTTCAGAGGCGTGAGACCCAATGTCTGTCTCAACGCCCCCACCCCCCCAGTCCTTCTTGGGAACCAAGAAGTATCTAGAGCAATATCCTGTGTCTCTCTCTGCCTCAGTTGCCAATTAGATCTCACCCTTGGCAAGTAGTATCTAGACTTCTCTGTTTAGGATGGTGGAATGCTCCACCGATGTCTGGACACAAACTGGTAGAATGTGGACAGAAAGAGAAAACATAACCAGAGACCTAGAAGACTTACTGGTTCAAAGTAAATACACACCAGCCCAGTAGGAAAAATGTGATTCTGTCCTCCTGCCCCACATGACCTATGGGGAAAGAACTGAAGTAGCTGAGAGGTGGCTGCAGCTGACGAAGATGGGCATGTTGACTGCTGGAGTTGTTTGCGGCCATGTCTTCTGCCACCACCTCTCCCTCTGGAGCCATGGAATGCTGGACAGGCTGCCTCTGTCAGTAGGCAAGGCCCTTTGCGTACCCTAGGACCTTCGGGCACTGTTGGTGGAAAATAGTTCCCGGGAGCAGGCCCTAGCCTGCCTACCCTAAAAGTGCTCCATCACTACATTTACCTTTACTTCAAAAAAACGTACCTCCTTCAAATGGCATATAAATCAATAATGTTTGGAACGTCTCTGGAGAACCTAGTAGTCTACATTCAAAAACATAGTTTGACAATAATGCTAGTGCCCATGGCACCGCCAACAAAATCTATGGTGTCCAGACAATCCTTAAGTTTGTATTAGCCCACATCCTGCCCATCATGTATCCTTTGAGAAAACGAAGCTCAAAAGACTTCCGGGAGAGCGGACAAGATCTAACAAGTCTAAAAACATAGGTGTATAATGTCTTAAGAGGCATACAGCATTCAGTGAATCCAGGGTAGACAGAAAAACTATTTTGCTTGGAGCATCAATCATTTTGGATTACCTAAGCGGACCAGTATGGTTAGCCTTAGAGTTGCATGCCGAAGCCTCAAGCCACAGTCTCCTGCTAACTAATCAAAGGTAAGGCTGGAATTAGATTTGGATCCAAAATTGGAATGGGTGGTCTCTACGGAAGCATGGGATCCCAGAACCGGTACCTCTGGAGCAGAGGCCACTGTCAAGCCTGGGCACTACCAGCAGAGAATGCTGCAAAGGTGTGATGGCATGGTCTGTTACCATTTAAGGGCATGAAGGAGGCTAAAAGGGATCAGTTGGTGCCAGGGAAGCATTAATCTGAGAAAGTCCAACTGGAAGCACCTACGGTCTATGGGACCTGAAGGCACACCAGAGGAACCTGAGATTATCTATAAAAAATAAAAAAATAAAATATATATATATTTTTTTTAAAACATCGCCTCCTTAACCCCTTCGATGCTCATGACGAGCTGGACTCGTCATTGCACACAGTGGTTGTGTGCTCATGACGAGTCCAGCTCATCATAAGACCACCCACGGGGGAAGCGCTGGCGCTCCCCCCGTGGGAATCCGATCGTCGGGTTTTTTGGGGGGAAGGCAGGGGAAGGGCTTTCCCTGCCTCCCCCCACCCCCCTCCCCCCCCTCAATGACTCGCACGCTGACGTCATTGGGGGTTTCCCTTTGTTCCCCGACGCGCTGGAAGCCATTTGCTTCCAGCGCGTCGGCGGAATAAGGTTAGTTTTGGCTCCGGGGAGGGGGATTTGAAACAGAAGAGGCATCGAGGGAAAGGAAAACCCTTTCCTTTCCCTCGATGCCTCTTTGTGCATTCCTGCTGCACGATCATGCGATCGTGCAGCAGGAATGCCCACTAGACGACAGGGAATTTAAAAAAAAACGGAAAATACTGTTTTGGGAGCGGCCCCTTGGGCAAGGGTCGCTCCCCTTTTGGGGGCCTTATGTTTTTGGTGCTCTGCCCCCTGGGGGGGCAGTTTTTTTATATAGCGCGGGGCTTTACCCGAAGGTGTCAGAGCGCTTCACAATAGGAACAGTAACATTACATGATGAGAAGGTTACAAGTGAGCATAATACAAAAGCAAGCGTTACATTACATGAGGAAAAAGTGACAATTGTGCATGATACATGAGATACAAAATACAACTAGAGGTATAATACTGCAATAAGTGGCAGTCACTCAGAACACACTGGGAAGGCACTTCTATAGGCATGGAGTACAGAATTTCCTATAGTGGAAGAACTTCCTTGAGGGAGTAGAGAGGGCGTGAATTAAATGAAGGGTACACAAATCCAGCACAGCACGCAAGGGTGAGGAATGTACAGGAAAAAGTACAAATTTACAATGAAGAGCGAACTTCCTAGAGGGGGCTGAGAGTGAAAGTATTAGTTCTGAAAGTGTCTTTGGAAGAGAAGAGATTTGAGGTCAGCTTTGAAGATCCGGGTAGAGGAGGTGGCACGGAGCAATGGGGGAAGCGAGTTCCAGATTCTCACCGCATTGCCTGAGAAGGATTGCGCCATCGATCTTTCCCTTTTGAAGACGGGGGGGGGCTCAAGCAGAAGCTTTTTCGCATTGCGAGAAGGGCGAGAGCCACCGGACAATTTCAATTTATTCGCCAGGTAACGAGGGGAGGACGTGTGTAAGGCTTTGTGTGTGATGCAGGCAGTTTTGTAAATAGATCTTGCCTTGATCGGAAGCCATCAAAGAGAGGACAGGATAGGAGTGACGTGGTCGCTTCATTTAGACCCTGAAATGAAGCGAGCTGCTGAATGGAGGATGGATTTGAGAGGGGAGAGGTGGGATTTGGGTAGGCCCGTCAGAAGAGAATTGCAATAATCCAGTCTTGAGAGAACCAGAGATTGTACCAAGGTTTTTAAGTCTTTCTCCGGGAAGAACCGACGGATCCCCCATAGAAGGCGCAACTGGTAACGTGCGTTCTTAGCAATAGAGTTGATGTGGGAGATTAGGTTGAGTCTTTTGTCAAGAATGACACCTAGGGATTTAGCGCTGTCGACAATGATGGGTTTGTTGTTGAGTAGGTTCAGCTGATCCATCCAAGATTGAACAGGAGGAGGTGAGAGAGAGGTAGAGAGGAGGAGGAATTCAGTTTTGGCAGGATTCAGAATGAGTTGGTGAGCTAACATCCAGTTGTGAATAGAGTTGAGAGTAGAGTTGAGTAGTGAGAGATCGTGTGCGGAAGATAAAGGTATCTTCCCACTAGTCCACCAGGCATTTATTTGTGGAGAGTGACCCCTTGGGTGGCAGAATAGCAGTATGTTTTTAGGCCCATCTGCCCCCAAGGAGGGCAGAAGCCACTAGACACCAGGGTTTTTTAATTTTTGTGTTGGGGAGTGGCCAAAAGGGCAAGGGTTGCTCCCCTTTACGGGGGTGAATATTTTATTTATACTCTTTGGCCCACCTACCCCTTAGCTTGGCTGGTGGATTGTGTGTGGACTGGTGCATTATTTGCATATGTGATTGTAATGTTTTTTTCTCCTTTTTATTCTAGTGTAAAGCTTTTGATTCCTGTTTGCGGTTTCGGCAGTGGTTGTTCTGCAGTTTTGCGTAATTGCATTTATTTGGTAAGAAAAATATTTTTGTGGTGTGTACTCCAAAATGAGTATTATTGTCATGCATGAATGAATTTTTTTGTAAGTGGTGTCATAATGGCAGCATATTTGTTAGTGTTCAGAGCATGAAATTCTTTGCGATGTTTTGCATTGTCTTATGTGTAATTTTTTTTTTCTTCTTTTTTAGTGGGATATTGTTGATCCTTACTGTGTCTGTACAGAGTAGGTGGTGGTGAGTCTAGCTGCTTCTGTCACATGAGTGGTATAGTGTTGGAGTATATAGGTCTTTGTGATAAAGCTACATTTTGTTTATTTCTTTTTTTACAAAGGGTTTGTTGTTGTTGACTTGTTTGACACGTATCCTTTATTAGTAAGCATTATGGCTAGCCGTAGAATGACTGCTCAGCAGGTGGTTGGTTTGCTTCTTGAATCTTCCTCTGAGCAGGATTATGAGACTGACAGTGCGTCTGAGGGAGAGGAGGGAGGGGAAGATTCAGGCAGTGAGTTTTCTCTCCACATGGAATCATCGGATGATGAAGGTACTCTCAGTGCAGATGAAGTGCCTGTTTTAGAGGAGGATACTACTGTGCCGATGGTGCAAGAGGCATCTGGATTGCAGCCTGGGGCTGCTAGGCTTCCTACTGGAAGTGCTGGACTCTGGGTTGATCCAAACATGGTGCAGCCGGTGTTGCCTGCCTTTAGTGGTTATGCAGGGTGTAGAGTGGATTGTGAACATTATTTGCCTATACAGTATTTTCAGTTGTTTATGGATGATGTATTTTTGGGTGAGATTGTTGAGCAGACTAATTTGTATGCTGAACAGTTTTTGAGGGACAACAGTGCCAGACTTAGGCCCCATTCTAGAGCTACCCGGTGGAGTCCCACAAATCTGGAAGAGATGAAGAAGTTTTTGGGTTTGACTTTTTTGATGGGTTTGATAAGGAAGCCGTCCATGGGTTCATATTGGTCTACCAGTCCCTTGATGGCAACGGCCATATTTCCTGCAGTTATGACTCGTGATCGGTATTTACTTTTGCTTCGGATGCTGCATTTTGTTGATAATGGTTTGGCGTTGCCACGAGATCACCCTGAATGTGACCGTCTTTTTAAGATTCGGCATGTTCTTGATCACTTTGTAGATCGATTTTCAGAGATCTATACTCCAGGGAAAGAAATATCTATTGATGAGTCTTTGGTCCTGTTCAAGGGCCGTTTGGTTTTTAGGCAGTACATTCCTAGCAAGAGGGCACGCTATGGAATTAAGCTGTATATGTTGTCTGAGAGTAGGACAGGATATGTTTTTAATTTGCGTGTGTACACTGGTAGGGATTCCACTATTGACCCCCTGGTTGTCCGTCCACTTTTGGAGTTTCAGAGAAAATTGTGTGGGAGCTTGCTAGAGGACTGTTTAACAGAGGCCACCATTTGTACCTTGATAACTTCTACACTGCTGTGCAATTGTTTAAGGAATTGTTCAAAGTGGACACTTTTGCTTGTGGCACAATCCGCTCTAACCGTAAAGGTTATCCAAAAGAGCTTGTTTGCAAAAAACTTCAGAGGGGACAGTGCAGTTCCTTGCGTAGTGATGAACTACTAGCTGTGAAATTTGTGGACAGGAGGGATGTGTACATGCTGACTACCATCCATGATGAGAGTACTTCACCTGTGGCTGTTTGGGGTCAGATTGCTGAAGTGCGCAAACCTGTGTGCATTTTAGACTACAATAAGCACATGGGTGGTGTTGATAGAGTAGATCAGAGGTTGGAACCTTACACTGCTATTCGTAAGGCTTACATTTGGTATAAGAAGTTGGCCATCCATCTCTTCAATTTAGCAACTTTCAATGCTTTTGTTGTGTTCAAGGAGTGTTCTCCTGCGTCAAAGTTGACTTTTGTTCAGTTTCAGCAGTCTGTCATAGGCAGCCTTGTTGTTGTGGAACAGGCAAGTGTTCCTAGAGTTGGAGTGGTGGAGGATGTGGCTCGATTGAAAGATCGCCACTTTCCTGATCACATTCCTCCTACACCCTCAAAAGACTTTCCCACTAGGAGATGTAGAGTCTGTTGGCGAAGAGGTACGCGGAAGGAGACTCGTATGTACTGCCCTGAGTGTCCTTCTAACCCTGGGCTGTGTGTGCCTGCTTGTTATAGAGCGTACCCAAGCAAAAGAATTATTGGGAGCAACCATGAGTGGTAAAGTGAACTGCCTGGTCTGTAATGTTTAAGAATTGTTGTTCTGTTTCAAGGTTGGCATTAGTGCAATGTATTTAGTTTCTGATTTTGTGTTAGTAGATTTGTATCTATTTGCAATTTGTTTGTGTTTTCTTTTTGTATAAAAAAATCCTAAATGTGATGGTGGTGTGTGTAGGCTGGTGCTTGGCTGGCGGTGTGCGTGGAGTGGCTCTTGGCTGGCGGTGTGCGTGGAGTGGCTCTTGGCTGGCGGTGTGCGTGGAGTGGTGCTTGGCTGGCGGTGTGCGTGGAGTGGCGCTTGGCTGGCGGTGTGCGTGGAGTGGCGCTTGGCTGGCGGTGTGCGTGGAGTGGCTCTTGGCTGGCGGTGTGCGTGGAGTGGCGCTTGGCTGGCGGTGTGCGTGGAGTGGCACTAGGCTGGCGGTGTGCGTGGAGTGGCGCTTGACTGGCGGTGTGCGTGGAGTGGCGCTTGGCTGGCGGTGTGCGTGGAGTGGCGCTTGGCTGGCGGTGTGCGTGGAGTGGCGCTTGGCTGGCGGTGTGCGTGGAGTGGCGCTTGGCTGGCGGTGTGCGTGGAGTGGCACTTGGCTGGCGGTGTGCGTGGAGTGGCGCTCGGCTGGCAGTGTGTGAGTAGTGACTTGCTGCTGGTCACTACACACACTGCTAGCCGAGCGACACTCCACGCAATCCATCAGCTTGTGTGGTTGCTGTGTTAGGAATGTGGGCGTGTGAAAGTGATGGGCCCTTGAATGGCGCTGTCTGCTGGTGTGAGTGTTGTAATGTGATGGGCCCGCGGCTGGTGGTGTGAATGGTTTTGTATTTGTCACACGTATGAAAGGTGTATGAATGGCCTGTAAAGAGGTTGGTGCCTTGTCGTGGCTTTACAGCTCACGAGCTGTGAGTCAATGGTTCAGTTTCTCGTCCTTTCAATTATTAACAGTGCATTTCATTTTTGTGAAATCACTTGTTAATACAATTGTATATACTGAACCATCACTCACCCTCGTGCCAAATCCAACCAGTATGTGTGTGTGGAGGATTAGATGGGTGTGCAGTAATATTTTTTTTTGTCTTTCTCAAGCAGGGTGTACCTTGTCCCTTTTTGTGAATGTTGTAATGTGTTTGTTTCGTGCCTGGTGGTGTGAATGGTCTTGTGTGTATCACGTATGAAAGGTGTGTGAATGGCCTGTAAAGCGGTTGGGGCCTTGACGTGGCTTTACAGCTCACGAGCTGCGAGTCACTGGTTCAGTTTTTTGTCCTTTCAATTATTGACAGTGCATTTCATTTTTGTGAAATCTCTTGTTAATAAAATTGTATATACTGAACCATCACTTGCCCTCGTGCCAAATCCAACCAGTATGTGTGTGTGCTTGAGGAATAGATGGCTGTGCAGTAATCTTTGTCTTTTTAGTCTGTCTGCCAAGGTGTACATTCCGTCTAAGAATAACCTACCAACTGTAGATATTGTCGTAAACGAAACACCCATGGGAGTACATGGTGATATCTCTCTTGTGGATCCCAACAAGTTATGGTACCCACAATGTCCTGCAAACCTCAAAATGTCTGTCACATTTTCCTTGCAATATTGTGCCAAAATTTTCACGCTGCAGAAATAAACAACACATTATCTCAAAATGACCTGGTTTTGCAAGGGGGTCACCTGGGTTTTTGGCCCGCGGCTCGGCGGCCACCTAGGGAAACCTACCAAACCCACACATTTCTGAAAAGTAGACACCCGGGGGATTCCAGGGAGGTATGGCTTGCGTGGATCCCCCAACATTTTCTTACCCAGAATCCCCTGCAAACCTGACATTTTGCTGAAAAAATCCCTTTTTTCACACATTTTTGTGTGGTAAAGTTGTGGCATCACCGGGCTGACACAAATTTCCTACCACCCAGCGTTCCCCCCAGGTCTCCCGATAAAAATGGTGCCTCACTCGGGTGGGAGGCCCAAGTACCCGCGACAGGCAAGGGCCCACAACGTATTGAGGCGACCTCAAAATGGCCTATCACAAATAGACCTGGTTTTGCAAGGGGGGTCCCATGACGTTTTGGCCCGGGGCTCGGCGGCCACATAGGGAAACCTACCAAACCCACACATTTCTGAAAAGTAGACACCCGGGGGATTCCAGGGAGGTATGGCTTGCGTGGATCCCCCAACGTTTTCTTACCCAGAATCCCCTGCAAACCTGAAATTTTGCTGAAAAAATCCCTTTTTTCACACATTTTTGTGTGGTAAAGTTGTGGCATCACCGGGCTGACACAAATTTCCTACCACCCAGCGTCCCCCCAGGTCTCCCGATAAAAATGGTGCCTCACTCGGGTGGGAGGCCCAAGTACCCGCGACAGGCAAGGGCCCACAACGTATTGAGGCGACATTAAAATTGCCTTTCACAAAATGTTGTGGGCCCTTGCCTGTCGCGGGTACTTGGGCCTCCCACCCGAGTGAGGCACCATTTTTATCGGGAGACCTGGGGGAACGCTGGGTGGTAGGAAATTTGTGTCAGCCCGGTGATGCCACAACTTTACCACACAAAAATGTGTGAAAAAAGGGATTTTTTCAGCAAAATGTCAGGTTTGCAGGGGATTCTGGGTAAGAAAACGTTGGGGGATCCACACAAGCCATACCTCCCTGCAATCCCCCGGGTGTCTACTTTTCAGAAATGTGTGGGTTTGGTAGGTTTCCCTAGGTGGCCGCCGAGCCCTGGGCCAAAACGTCATGGGACCCCCTTGCAAAACCAGGTCGTTTTGTGATAGGCCATTTTGAGGTCGCCTCAATACGTTGTGGGCCCTGCCTGTCGCGGGTACTTGGGCCTCCCACCCGAGTGAGGCACCATTTTTATCGGGAGACCTGGGGGACGCTGGCTGGTAGGAAATTTGTGTCAGCCCGGTGATGCCACAACTTTCCCACACAAAAATGTGTGAAAAAAGGGATTTTTTCAGCAAAATGTCAGGTTTGCAGGGGATTCTGGGTAAGGAAACTTTGGGGGATCCACGCAAGCCATACCTCCCTGAAGCCCCCGGGTGTCTACTTTTCAGAAATGTGTGGGTTTGGTAGGTTTCCCTACATGGCCGCCGAACACGGGGCCAAAAACCCAGGTGACCCCCCTTGCAAAACCAGGTGGTTTTGAGATAGGCAATTTTAATGTCGCCTCACTACGTTTTGGGCCCTTGCCTGTCGCGGGTACTTGGGCCTCCCACACAAGTGAGGCACCATTTTTATCGGGAGACCAGGGGGAACGCTGGGTGGTAGGAAATTTGTGTGAGGCCAGTGATGCCACACTTTCCCACACAAAAATGTGAGAAAAAAGTGATTTTTTTCAGCTAAAATTGAGGTTTGCAGGGGATTCTGGGTAAGGAAAGGTTGGGGGATCCATGCAAGCCATACCTCCCTGGAAGCCCCCGGGTGTCTACTTTTCAGAAATGTGTGTGTTTGGTAGGTTTCCCTAGGTGCCGGCAGAGCTAGGGTTCACAAACTACAGCTAGGCACTTTTTTGCGCCGTTTCCTGTCGCGGGCACTAGGCCGACCCACAAAAGTGAGGTACCATTTTTCTCGGAAGACTTGGGGGAACGCGGGGTGGGTGGAAATTTGTGGATCCACGCAGATTCCAGAACTTTCCACCACAGAAATGTGGGGAAAATGTGGTTTTTTGGACAATTGTTTAGGTTTGCAAGGGATCCTGGGTAACAGAACCTGGTGGGAGGCAGTCAAGTCACCCCATCCTGGATTCCCCTGGGTGTCTAGCTTTCAAAAATGTATAGGTTTGCTAGGTTTCCCTAGGTTCCGGCAGAGCTAGGGTTCAAAAACTACAGCTAGGCACTTTGCCAAAAAAGGGTCATTTTTCACTGCGAAATTGAGGTGTGACCACTTTGCGTTTTGCGCCGTTTCCTGTCGCAGGCACTAGGCCGACCCACACAAGTGAGGTACCATTTTTCTCGTAAGACTTTGGGGAACGCGGGGTGGGCGGAAATTTGTGGATCCACGCAGATTCCAGAACTTTCCACCACAGAAATGTGGGGAAAATGTGTTTTTTTTTACAATTATTTAGGTTTGCAAGGGATTCTGGGTAACAGAACCTGGTGGGAGGCAGTCAAGTCACCCCATCCTGGATTCCCCTGGGTGTCTAGTTTTCAAAAATGTATAGGTTTGCTAGGTTTCCCTAGGTGCCGGCAGAGCTAGGGTTCAAAAACTACACCTAGGCACTTTGCCAAAAAGGGTCATTTTTCACTGCGAAATTGAAGTGTGACCACGTTGCGTTTTGCGTCGTTTCCTGTCGCAGGCACTAGGCCGACCCACACAAGTGAGGTACCATTTTTCTCATAAGACTTTGAGGAACACGGGGTGGGTGGAAATTTGTGGATCCACGCAGATTCCAGAACTTTCCACCACACAAATGTGGGGGAAATGTGTTTTTTGGGACAATTTTTTAGGTTTGCAAGGGATTCTGGGTAACAGAACCTGGTGGGAGGCAGTCAAGTCACTCCATCATGGATTCCCCTGGGTGTCTAGTTTTAAAAAATGTATAGGTTTGCTAGGTTTCCCTAGGTGCCGGCAGAGGTAGGGTTCAAAAACTACAGCTAGGCACTTTGCCAAAAAAGGGTCATTTTTCACTGCAAAATTGAGGTGTGACCACGTTGCGTTTTGCGCCGTTTCCTGTCGCAGGCACTAGGCCGACCCACACAAGTGAGGTACCATTTTTCTCGTAAGACTTTGGGGAACGCGGGGTGGGCGGAAATTTGTGGATCCACGCAGATTCCAGAACTTTTCACCACAGAAATGTGGGGAAAATGTGGTTTTTTTACAATTATTTAGGTTTGCAAGGGATTCTGGGTAACAGAACCTGGTGGGAGGCAGTCAAGTCACCCCATCCTGGATTCCCCTGGGTGTCTAGTTTTCAAATATGTATAGGTTTGCTAGGTTTCCCTAGGTGCCGGCAGAGCTAGGGTTCAAAAACTACACCTAGGCACTTTGCCAAAAAAGGGTCATTTTTCACTGCGAAATTGAAGTGTGACCACGTTGCGTTTTGCGTCGTTTCCTGTCGCAGGCACTAGGCCGACCCACACAAGTGAGGTACCATTTTTCTCATAAGACTTTGGGGAACACGGGGTGGGTGGAAATTTGTGGATCCACGCAGATTCCAGAACTTTCCACCACAGAAATGTGGGGAAAATGTGTTTTTTTGGAAAACATTTTAGGTTTGCAAGGGATTCTGGGTAACAGAACCTGGTGGGAGGCAGTCAAGTCACCCCATCCTGGATTCCCCTGGGTGTCTAGTTTTCAAAAATGTATAGGTTTGCTAGGTTTCCCTAGGTGCTGGCAGAGCTAGGGTTCAAAAACTACAGCTAGGCACTTTGCCAAAAAAGGGTCATTTTTCACTGCGAAATTGAGGTGTGACCATGTTGCGTTTTGCGCCGTTTCCTGTCGCAGGCACTAGGCCGACCCACACAAGTGAGGTACCATTTTTCTCGTAAGACTTTGGGCAACGAGGGGTGGGTGGAAATTTGTGGATCCACGCAGATTCCAGAACTTTCCACCACAGAAATGTGGGGAAAATGTGTTTTTTTTGACAATTGTTTAGGTTTGCAAGGGATTCTGGGTAACAGAACCTGGTGGGAGGCAGTCAAGTCACCCCATCCTGGATTCCCCTGGGTATCTAGTTTTCAAAAATGTATAGGTTTTCTAGGTTTCTCTAGGTGCCGGCAGAGCTAGGGTTCAAAAACTACAGCTAGGCACTTTGCCAAAAAAGGGTCATTTTTCACTGCAAAATTGAGGTGTGACCACGTTGCGTTTTGCGCCGTTTCCTGTCACAGGCACTAGGCCGACTCACACAAGTGAGGTACCATTTTTCTCGTAAGACTTTGGGGAACGCAGGGTGGGCGGAAATTTGTGGATCCACGCAGATTCCAGAACTTTCCACCACAGAAGTGTGGGAAAAATGTGTTTTTTTTGACAATTATTTAGGTTTGCAAGGGATTCTGGGTAACAGAACCTGGTGGGAGGCAGTCAAGTCACCCCATCCTGGATTTCCATGGGTGTCTAGTTTTAAAAAATGTATAGGTTTGCTAGGTTTCCCTAGGTGCCGGTAGAGCTAGGGTTCAAAAACTACACCTAGGCACTTTGCCAAAAAAGGGTCATTTTTCACTGCGAAATTGAAGTGTGACCACGTTGCGTTTTGCGTCGTTTCCTGTCGCAGGCACTAGGCCGACCCACACAAGTGAGGTACCATTTTTCTCATAAGACTTTGGGGAACACAGGGTGGGTGGAAATTTGTGGATCCACGCAGATTCCAGAACTTTCCACCACAGAAATGTGGGTAAAATGTGGTTTTTTTTACAATTATTTAGGTTTGCAAGGGATTCTGGGTAACAGAACCTGGTGGGAGGCAGTCAAGTCACCCCATCCTGAATTCCCCTGGGTGTCTAGTTTTCAAAAATGTATAGGTTTGCTAGGTTTCCCTAGGTGCCGGCAGAGCTAGGGTTCAAAAACTACACCTAGGCACTTTGCCAAAAAAGGGTCAATTTTCACTGCGAAATTGAAGTGTGACCACGTTGCGTTTTGCGTCGTTTCCTGTCGCAGGCACTAGGCCGACCCACACAAGTGAGGTACCATTTTTCTCATAAGACTTTGGGGAACACGGGGTGGGTGGAAATTTGTGGATCCACGCAGATTCCAGAACTTTCCACCACACAAATGTGGGGAAAATGTGTTTTTTGGACAATTTTTTAGGTTTGCAAGGGATTCTGGGTAACAGAACCTGGTGGGAGGCATTCAAGGCACTCCATCCTGGATTCCCCTGGGTGTCTAGTTTTCAAAAATGTATAGGTTTGCTAGGTTTCCCTAGGTGCCGGCAGAGGTAGGGTTCAAAAACTACAGCTAGGCACTTTGCCAAAAAAGGGTCATTTTTCACTGCAAAATTGAGGTGTGACCACGTTGCGTTTTGCGCCGTTTCCTGTCTCAGGCACTAGGCCGACCCACACAAGTGAGGTACCATTTTTCTCGTAAGACTTTGGGGAACGCGGGGTGGGCGGAAATTTGTGGATCCACGCAGATTCCAGAACTTTCCACCACAGAAATGTGGGGAAAATGTGTTTTTTGGACAATTTTTTAGGTTTGCAAGGGATTCTGGGTAACAGAACCTGGTGGGAGGCAGTCAAGTCACCCCATCCTGGATTCCCCTGGGTGTCTAGTTTTCAAAAATGTATAGGTTTGCTAGGTTTCCCTAGGTGCCGGCAGAGCTAGGGTTCAAAAACTACAGCTAGGCACTTTGCCAAAAAAGGGTCATTTTTCACTGCGAAATTGAGGTGTGACCACGTTGCGTTTTGCGCCGTTTCCTGTCGCAGGCACTAGGCCGACCCACACAAGTGAGGTACCATTTTTCTCGTAAGACTTTGGGTAACGCGCGGTGGGTGGAAATTTGTGGATCCACGCAGATTCCAGAACTTTCCACCACAGAAATGTGGGGAAAATGTGGTTTTTTTGACAATTTTTTAGGTTTGCAAGGGATTCTGGGTAACAGAACCTGGTGGGAGGCAGTCAAGGCACCCCATCCTGGATTCCCCTGGGTGTCTAGTTTTCAAAAATGTATAGGTTTGCTAGGTTTCCCTAGGTGCCGGCAGAGCTAGGGTTCAAAAACTACAGCTAGGCACTTGCCAAAAAAGGGTCATTTTTCACTGCGAAATTGAGGTGTGACCACGTTGCGTTTTGCGCCGTTTCCTGTCGCAGGCACTAGGCCGACCCACACAAGTGAGGTACCATTTTTCTCGTAAGACTTTGGGGAACGCGGGGTGGGCGGAAATTTGTGGATCCACGCAGATTCCAGAACTTTCCACCACAGAAATGTGGGGAAAATGTGTTTTTTTACAATTATTTAGGTTTGCAAGGGATTCTGGGTACCAGAACCTGGTGGGAGGCAGTCAAGTCACCCATCCTGGATTCCCCTGGGTGTCTAGTTTTCAAAAATGTATAGGTTTGCTAGGTTTCCCTAGGTGCCGGCAGAGCTAGGGTTCAAAAACTACACCTACGGTGCGGGCCCCATCGGTGGCTGCCTGGAAGAATGGATTAGATTTTTGTATGGGACTGGAGCAACCTATCTTTGTAGCCAGGGGATGCCCGCGTAAGCATTATAAGATATGGCAACGATGGGCGGAGTACCGGGGCCTATGGTTGGAACCGCCAGTGAGGGTGGAGCCATAGTTACCGGGTTGAGATTCTGGGTCTGTGAAGGTGGAGGGGAGGGGAGCTGGGAGGGCGAGTATATTGGTGTTAAGAATATTTGTACATACATCAAGGCGGTGGATAAGAGTCTGTGGTATCAGTGCAATCATTAGGGGGTGAGGGAGGGAGGGAGTTGGGGGGATTAGTATTATTGAATGTGTTTTTGTTATGCATAGTTGATTTGGCAAACCAAAAGTCGATTGTTACCATGCCTAAGCACAGTCTGATTTGGCAGATGTCTCTGGTGTGCAGAGCCCTGCGTTATATGTGCAAATTGACGAATAAAATATGTTTTCAAAAAAAAAAAACTACACCTAGGCACTTTGCCAAAAAAGGGTCATTTTTCACTGCGAAATTGAAGTGTGACCACGTTGCGTTTTGCGTCGTTTCCTGTCACAGGCACTAGGCCGACCCACACAAGTGAGGTACCATTTTTCTCGTAAGACTTTGGGGAACGCGGGGTGGGCAGAAATTTGTGGATCCACGCAGATTCCAGAACTTTCCACCACAGAAATGTGGGGAAAATGTGTTTTTTTTGGACAATTTTTTAGGTTTGCAAGGGATTCTGGGTAACAGAACCTGGTGGGAGGCAGTCAAGTCACCCCATCCTGGATTCCCCTGTGTGTCTAGTTTTCAAATATGTATAGGTTTGCTAGGTTTCCCTAGGTGCCGGCAGAGCTAGGGTTCAAAAACTACACCTAGGCACTTTGCCAAAAAAGGGTCATTTTTCACTGCGAAATTGAAGTGTGACCACGTTGCGTTTTGCGTCGTTTCCTGTCGCAGGCACTAGGACGACCCACACAAGTGAGGTACCATTTTTCTCATAAGACTTTGGGGAACACGGGGTGGGTGGAAATTTGTGGATCCACGCAGATTCCAGAACTTTCCACCACAGAAATGTGGGGAAACAGTGTTTTTTTGGACAATTTTTTAGGTTTGCAAGGGATTCTGGGTAACAGAACCTGGTGGGAGGCAGTCAAGTCACCCCATCCTGGATTCCCCTGGGTGTCTAGTTTTCAAAAATGTATAGGTTTGCTAGGTTTCCCTAGGTGCCGGCAGAGCTAGGGTTCAAAAACTACAGCTAGGCACTTTGCCAAAAAAGGGTCATTTTTCACTGCGAAATTGAGGTGTGACCACGTTGCGTTATGCGCCGTTTCCTGTCGCAGGCACTAGGCCGACCCACACAAGTGAGGTACCATTTTTCTCGTAAGACTTTGGGGAACGCGGGGTGGGTGGAAATTTGTGGATCCACGCAGATTCCAGAACTTTCCACCACAGAAATGTGGGGAAAATGTGTTTTTTTTGACAATTATTTAGGTTTGCAAGGGATTCTGGGTAACAGAACCTGGTGGGAGGCAGTCAAGTCACCCCATCCTGGATTTCCCTGGGTGTCTAGTTTTCAAACATGTATAGGTTTGCTAGGTTTCCCTAGGTGCCGGTAGAGCTAGGGTTCAAAAACTACACCTAGGCACTTTGCCAAAAAAGGGTCATTTTTCACTGCGAAATTGAAGTGTGACCACGTGACGGTTTTGCGTCGTTTCCTGTCGCAGGCACTAGGCCGACCCACACAAGTGAGGTACCATTTTTCTCATAAGA
Organism: Calotriton arnoldi; assembly: GCA_963921515.1. Taxonomy (NCBI): domain Eukaryota; kingdom Metazoa; phylum Chordata; class Amphibia; order Caudata; family Salamandridae; genus Calotriton; species Calotriton arnoldi. The sequence goes on from CAWUFW010000666.1 coordinate 1,310,092, forward strand.
CTTTGGGGAACACGGGGTGGGTGGAAATTTGTGGATCCACGCAGATTCCAGAACTTTCCACCACAGAAATGTGGGGAAACAGTGTTTTTTTGGACAATTTTTTAGGTTTGCAAGGGATTCTGGGTAACAGAACCTGGTGGGAGGCACTCAAGTCACCCCATCCTGGATTCCCCTGGGTGTCTAGTTTTCAAAAATGTATAGGTTTGCTAGGTTTCCCTAGGTGCCGGCAGAGCTAGGGTTCAAAAACTACAGCTAGGCACTTTGCCAAAAAAGGGTCATTTTTCACTGCGAAATTGAGGTGTGACCACGTTGCGTTTTGCGCCGTTTCCTGTCGCAGGCACTAGGCCGACCCACACAAGTGAGGTACCATTTTTCTCGTAAGACTTTGGGGAACGCGGGGTGGGTGGAAATTTGTGGATCCGCGCAGATTCCAGAACTTTCCACCACAGAAATGTGGGGGAAATGTGTGTTTTTTTGACAATTATTTAGGTTTGCAAGGGATTCTGGGTAACAGAACCTGGTGGGAGGCAGTCAAGTCACCCCATCCTGGATTCCCCTGGGTGTCTAGTTTTCAAATATGTATAGGTTTGCTAGGTTTCCCTAGGTGCCGGCAGAGCTAGGGTTCAAAAACTACACCTAGGCACTTTGCCAAAAAAGGGTCATTTTTCACTGCGAAATTGAAGTGTGACCACGTTGCGTTTTGCGTCGTTTCCGGTCGCAGGCACTAGGCCGACCCACACAAGTGAGGTACCATTTTTCTCATAAGACTTTGGGGAACACGGGGTGGGTGGAAATTTGTGGATCCACGCAGATTCCAGAACTTTCCACCACAGAAATGTGGGGAAAATGTGTTTTTTGGGACAATTTTTTAGGTTTGCAAGGGATTCTGGGTAACAGAACCTGGTGGGAGGCAGTCAAGTCACCCCATCCTGGATTCCCCTGGGTGTCTAGTTTTCAAAAATGTATAGGTTTGCTAAGTTTCCCTAGGTGCCGGCAGAGCTAGGGTTCAAAAACTACAGCTAGGCACTTTGCCAAAAAAGGGTCATTTTTCACTGCAAAATTGCCATGTGACCACGTTGCGTTTTGCGCCGTTTCCTGTCGCAGGCACTAGGCCGACCCACACAAGTGAGGTACCATTTTTCTCGTAAGACTTTGGGGAACACGGGGTGGGTGGAAATTTGTGGATCCACGCAGATTCCAGAACTTTCCACCACACAAATGTGGGGAAAATGTGTTTTTTTGGACAATGTTTTAGGTTTGCAAGGGATTCTGGGTAACAGAACCTGGTGGGAGGCAGTCAAGTCACTCCATCCTGGATTCCCCTGGATGTCTAGTTTTCAAAAATGTATAGGATTGCTAGGTTTCCCTAGGTGCCGGCAGAGGTAGGGTTCAAAAACTACAGCTAGGCACTTTGCCAAAAAAGGGTCATTTTTCACTGCAAAATTGAGGTGTGACCACGTTGCGTTTTGCGCCGTTTCCTGTCGCAGGCACTAGGCCGACCCACACAAGTGAGGTACCATTTTTCTCGTAAGACTTTGGGGAACGCGGGGTGGGCGGAAATTTGTGGATGAACGCAGATTCCAGAACTTTCCACCACAGAAATGTGGGGAAAATGTGTTTATTTGGATAATATTTTAGGTTTGCAAGGGATTCTGGGTAACAGAACCTGGTGGGAGGCAGTCAAGTCACCCCATTCTGGATTCCCCTGGGTGTCTAGTTTTCAAAAATGTATAGGTTTGCTAGGTTTCCCTAGGTGCCGGCAGAGCTAGGGTTCAAAAACTACAGCTAGGCACTTTGCCAAAAAAGGGTCATTTTTCACTGCAAAATTGCCGTGTGACCACGTTGCGTTTTGCGCCGTTTCCTGTCGCAGGCACTAGGCCGACCCACACAAGTGAGGTTCCATTTTTCTCGTAAGACTTTGGGGAACGCGGGGTGGGTGGAAATTTGTGGATCCACGCAGATTCCAGAACTTTCCACCACAGAAATGTGGGGAAAATGTGGTTTTTTTTACAATTATTTAGGTTTGCAAGGGATTCTGGGTAACAGAACCTGGTGGGAGGCAGTCAAGTCACCCCATCCTGGATTCCCCTGGGTGTCTAGTTTTCAAAAATGTATAGGTTTGCTAGGTTTCCCTAGGTGCCGGCAGAGCTAGGGTTCAAAAACTACACCTAGGCACTTTGCCAAAAAAGGGTCATTTTTCACTGCGAAATTGAAGTGTGACCACGTTGCGTTTTGCGTCGTTTCCTGTCGCAGGCACTAGGCCGACCCACACAAGTGAGGTACCATTTTTCTCATAAGACGTTGGGGAACACGGGGTGGGCGGAAATTTGTGGATCCACGCAGATTCCAGAACTTTCCACCACAGAAATGTGGGGAAAATGTGTTTTTTTGGACAATTTTTTAGGTTTGCAAGGGATTCTGGGTAACAGAACCTGGTGGGAGGCAGTCAAGTCACCCCATCCTGGATTCCCCTGGTTGTCTAGTTTTCAAATATGTATAGGTTTGCTAGGTTTCCCTAGGTGCCGGCAGAGCTAGGGTTCAAAAACTACACCTAGGCACTTTGCCAAAAAAGGGTCATTTTTCACTGCGAAATTGAAGTGTGACCACGTTGCGTTTTGCGTCGTTTCCTGTCGCAGGCACTAGGCCGACCCACACAAGTGAGGTACCATTTTTCTCATAAGACTTTGGGGAACACGGGGTGGGTGGAAATTTGTGGATCCACGCAGATTCCAGAACTTTCCACCACAGAAATGTGGGGAAAATGTGTTTTTTTGGACAATGTTTTAGGTTTGCAAGGGATTCTGGGTAACAGAATCTGGTGGGAGGCAGTCAAGTCACCCCATCCTGGATTCCCCTGGGTGCCTAGTTTTCAAAAATGTATAGGTTTGCTAGGTTTCCCTAGGTGCCGGCAGAGCTAGGGTTCAAAAACTACACCTAGGCACTTTGCCAAAAAAGGGTAATTTTTCACTGCGAAATTGAAGTGTGACCACGTTGCGTTTTGCGTCGTTTCCTGTCGCAGGCACTAGGCTGACCCACACAAGTGAGGTACCATTTTTCTCATAAGACGTTGGGGAACACGGGGTGGGTGGAAATTTGTGGATCCACGCAGATTCCAGAACTTTCCACCACACAAATGTGGGGAAAATGTGTTTTTTTGGACAATTTTTTAGTTTTGCAAAGGATTCTGGGTAACAGAACCTGGTGGGAGGCAGTCAAGTCACTCCATCCTGGATTCCCCTGGGTGTCTAGTTTTCAAAAATGTATAGGTTTGCTAGGTTTCCCTAGGTGCCGGCAGAGGTAGGGTTCAAAAACTACAGCTAGGCACTTTGCCAAAAAAGGGTCATTTTTCACTGCAAAATTGAGGTGTGACCACGTTGCGTTTTGCGCCGTTTCCTGTCGCAGGCACTAGGCCGACCCACACAAGTGAGGTACCATTTTTCTCGTAAGACTTTGGGGAACGCGGGGTGGGCGGAAATTTGTGGATCCACGCAGATTCCAGAACTTTCCACCACAGAAATGTGGGGAAAATGTGTTTTTTTGACAATTATTTAGGTTTGCAAGGGATTCTGGGTAACAGAACCTGGTGGGAGGCAGTCAAGTCACCCCATCCTGGATTCCCCTGGGTGTCTAGTTTTCAAATATGTATAGGTTTGCTAGGTTTCCCTAGGTGCCGGCAGAGCTAGGGTTCAAAAACTACACCTAGGCACTTTGCCAAAAAAGGGTCATTTTTCACTGCGAAATTGAAGTGTGACCACGTTGCGTTTTGCGTCGTTTCCTGTCGCAGGCACTAGGCCGACCCACACAAGTGAGGTACCATTTTTCTCATAAGACTTTGGGGAACACGGGGTGGGTGGAAATTTGTGGATCCACGCAGATTCCAGAACTTTCCACAACAGAAATGTGGGGAAAATGTGTTTTTTTGGACAATGTTTTAGGTTTGCAAGGGATTCTGGGTAACAGAACCTGGTGGGAGGCAGTCAAGTCACCCCATCTTGGATTCCCCTGGTTGTCTAGTTTTCAAAAATGTATAGGTTTGCTAGGTTTCCCTAGGTGCCGGCAGAGCTAGGGTTCAAAAACTACAGCTAGGCACTTTGCCAAAAAAGGGTCATTTTTCACTGCAAAATTGAGGTGTGACCACGTTGCGTATTGCGCCGTTTCCTGTCGCAGGCACTAGGCCGACCCACACAAGTGAGGTACCATTTTTCTCGTAAGACTTTGGGGAACGCGGGGTGGGCGGAAATTTGTGGATCCACGCAGATTCCAGAACTTTCCACCACAGAAATGTGGGGAAAATGTGGTTTTTTTGACAATTATTTAGGTTTGCAAGGGATTCTGGGTAACAGAACCTGGTGGGAGGCAGTCAAGTCACCCCATCCTGGATTTCCTGGGTGTCTAGTTTTCAAAAATGTATAGGTTTGCTAGGTTTCCCTAGGTGCCGGTAGAGCTAGGGTTCAAAACCTACACCTAGGCACTTTGCCAAAAAAGGGTCATTTTTCACTGCGAAATTGAAGTGTGACCAGGTTGCGTTTTGCGTCGTTTCCTGTCGCAGGCACTAGGCCGATCCACACAAGTGAGGTACCATTTTTCTCATAAGACTTTGGGGAACACGGGGTGGGTGGAAATTTGTGGATCCACGCAGATTCCAGAACTTTCCACCACACAAATGTGGGGAAAATGTGTTTTTTTGGACAATTTTTTAGGTTTGCAAGGGATTCTGGGTAACAGAACCTGGTGGGAGGCAGACAAGTCACCCCATCCTGGATTCCCCTGGGTGTCTAGTTTTCAAAAATGTATAGGTTTTCTAGGTTTCCCTAGGTGCCGGCAAAGGTAGGGTTCAAAAACTACAGCTTGGCACTTTGCCAAAAAAGGGTCATTTTTCACTGCGAAATTGAGGTGTGACCACGTTGCGTTTTGCGCCGTTTCCTGTCGCAGGCACTAGGCCGACCCACACAAGTGAGGTACCATTTTTCTCGTAAGACTTTGGGTAACGCGCAGTGGGTGGAAATTTGTGGATCCACGCAGATTGCAGAACTTTCCACCACAGAAATGTGGGGAAAATGTGGTTTTTTGGACAATTTTTTAGGTTTGCAAGGGATTCTGGGTAACAGAACCTGGTGGGAGGCAGTCAAGTCACCCCATCCTGGATTCCCCTAGGTGTCTAGTTTTCAAAAATGTATAGGTTTGCTAGGTTTCCCTAGGTGCCGGCAGAGCTAGGGTTCAAAAACTACAGCTAGGCACTTTGCCAAAAAAGGGTCATTTTTCACTGCGAAATTGAGGTGTGACCACGTTGCGTTTTGCGCCGTTTCCTGTCGCAGGCACTAGGCCGACCCACACAAGTGAGGTACCATTTTTCTCGTAAGACTTTGGGGAACGCGGGGTGGGCGGAAATTTGTGGATCCACGCAGATTCCAGAACTTTCCACCACAGAAATGTGGGGAAAATGTGGTTTTTTGGACAATTTTTTAGGTTTGCAAGGGATTCTGGGTAACAGAACCTGGTGGGAGGCAGTCAAGTCACCCCATCCTGGATTCCCCTGGGTGTCTAGTTTTCAAAAATGTATAGGTTTGCTAGGTTTCCCTAGGTGCCGGCAGAGCTAGGGTTCAAAAACTACAGCCTAGGCACTTTGCCAAAAAAGGGTCATTTTTCACTGCGAAATTGAGGTGTGACCACGTTGCGTTTTGCGCCGTTTCCTGTCGCAGGCACTAGGCCGACCCACACAAGTGAGGTACCATTTTTCTCATAAGACTTTGGGGAACACGGGGTGGGTGGAAATTTGTGGATCCACGCAGATTCCAGAACTTTCCACCACACAAATGTGGGGAAAATGTGTTTTTTTGGACAATTTTTTAGGTTTGCAAGGGATTCTGGGTAACAGAACCTGGTGGGAGGCAGTCAAGTCACTCCATCCTGGATTCCCCTGGATGTCTAGTTTTCAAAAATGTATAGGATTGCTAGGTTTCCCTAGGTGCCGGCAGAGGTAGGGTTCAAAAACTACAGCTAGGCACTTTGCCAAAAAAGGGTCATTTTTCACTGCAAAATTGAGGTGTGACCACGTTGCGTTTTGCGCCGTTTCCTGTCGCAGGCACTAGGCCGACCCACACAAGTGAGGTACCATTTTTCTCGTAAGACTTTGGGGAACGCGGGGTGGGCGGAAATTTGTGGATCCACGCAGATTCCAGAACTTTCCACCACAGAAATGTGGGGAAAATGTGTTTATTTGGACAATATTTTAGGTTTGCAAGGGATTCTGGGTAACAGAACCTGGTGGGAGGCAGTCAAGTCACCCCATTCTGGATTCCCCTGGGTGTCTAGTTTTCAAAAATGTATAGGTTTGCTAGGTTTCCCTAGGTGCCGGCAGAGCTAGGGTTCAAAAACTACAGCTAGGCACTTTGCCAAAAAAGGGTCATTTTTCACTGCAAAATTGCCGTGTGACCACGTTGCGTTTTGCGCCGTTTCCTGTCGCAGGCACTAGGCCGACCCACACAAGTGAGGTACCATTTTTCTCGTAAGACTTTGGGGAACGCGGGGTGGGTGGAAATTTGTGGATCCACGCAGATTCCAGAACTTTCCACCACAGAAATGTGGGGAAAATGTGTTTTTTTTTACAATTATTTAGGTTTGCAAGGGATTCTGGGTAACAGAACCTGGTGGGAGGCAGTCAAGTCACCCCATCCTGGATTCCCCTGGGTGTCTAGTTTTCAAAAATGTATAGGTTTGCTAGGTTTCCCTAGGTGCCGGCAGAGCTAGGGTTCAAAAACTACACCTAGGCACTTTGCCAAAAAAGGGTCATTTTTCACTGCGAAATTGAAGTGTGACCACGTTGCGTTTTGCGTCGTTTCCTGTCGCAGGCACTAGGCCGACCCACACAAGTGAGGTACCATTTTTCTCATAAGACGTTGGGGAACACGGGGTGGGCGGAAATTTGTGGATCCACGCAGATTCCAGAACTTTCCACCACAGAAATGTGGGGAAAATGTGTTTTTTGGACAATTTTTTAGGTTTGCAAGGGATTCTGGGTAACAGAACCTGGTGGGAGGCAGTCAAGTCACCCGATCTTGGATTCCTCTGGGTGTCTAGTTTTCAAAAATTTATAGGTTTGCTAGGTTTCCCTAGGTGCCGGCAGAGCTAGGGTTCAAAAACTACAGCTAGGCACTTTGCCAAAAAAGGGTCATTTTTCACTGCGAAATTGAGGTGTGACCACGTTGCGTATTGCGCCGTTTCCTGTCGCAGGCACTAGGCTGACCCACACAAGTGAGGTACCATTTTTCTCGTAAGACTTTGGGGAACGCGAGGTGGGTGGAAATTTGTGGATCCACGCAGATTCCAGAACTTTCCACCACAGAAATGTGGGGAAAATGTGTTTTTTGGACAATTTTTTAGGTTTGCAAGGGATTCTGGGTAACAGAACCTGGTGGGAGGCAGTCAAGTCACCCCATCCTGGATTCCCTGGGTGCCTAGTTTTCAAAAATGTATAGGTTTGCTAGGTTTCCCTAGGTGCCGGCAGAGCTAGGGTTCAAAAACTACAGCTAGGCACTTTGCCAAAAAGGGTCATTTTTCACTGCGAAATTGAGTTGTGACCACGTTGCGTTTTGCGCCGTTTCCTGTCGCAGGCACTAGGCCGACCCACACAAGTGAGGTACCATTTTTCTCGTAAGACTTTGGGGAACGCGGGGTGGGCGGAAATTTGTGGATCCACGCAGATTCCAGAACTTTCCACCACAGAAATGTGGGGAAAATGTGTTTTTTTTGACAATTATTTAGGTTTGCAAGGGATTCTGGGTAACAGAACCTGGTGGGAGGCAGTCAAGTCACCCCATCCTGGATTTCCCTGGGTGTCTAGTTTTCAAAAATGTATAGGTTTGCTAGGTTTCCCTAGGTGCCGGTAGAGCTAGGGTTCAAAAACTACACCTAGGCACTTTGCCAAAAAAGGGTCATTTTTCACTGCGAAATTGAAGTGTGACCACGTTGCGTTTTGCGTCGTTTCCTGCCGCAGGCACTACGCCGACCCACACAAGTGAGGTACCATTTTTCTCATAAGACTTTGGGGAACACGGGGTGGGTGGAAATTTGTGGATCCACGCAGATTCCAGAACTTTCCACCACATAAATGTGGGGAAAATGTGTTTTTTTGGACAATTTTTTAGGTTTGCAAGGGATTCTGGGTAACAGAACCTGGTGGGAGGCAGTCAAGTCACCCCATCCTGGATTCCCCTGGGTGTCTAGTTTTCAAAAATGTATAGGTTTGCTAGGTTCCCCTAGGTGCCGGTAGAGCTAGGGTTCAAAAACTACAGCTAGGCACTTTGCCAAAAAAGGGTCATTTTTCACTGCAAAATTGAGGTGTGACCACGTTGCGTTTTGCGCCGTTTCCTGTCGCAGGCACTAGGCCGACCCACACAAGTGAGGTACCATTTTTCTCGTAAGACTTTGGGGAACGCGGGGTGGGCGGAAATTTGTGGATCCACGCAGATTCCAGAACTTTCCACCACAGAAATGTGGGGAAAATGTGGTTTTTTTGACAATTATTTAGGTTTGCAAGGGATTCTGGGTAACAGAACCTGGTGGGAGGCAGTCAAGTCACCCCATCCTGGATTTCCCTGGGTGTCTAGTTTTCAAAAATGTATAGGTTTGCTAGGTTTCCCTAGGTGCCGGTAGAGCTAGGGTTCAAAACCTACACCTAGGCACTTTGCCAAAAAAGGGTCATTTTTCACTGCGAATTTGAAGTGTGACCACGTTGCGTTTTGCGTCGTTTCCTGTCGCAGGCACTAGGCCGACCCACACAAGTGAGGTACCATTTTTCTCATAGGACTTTGGGGAACACGGGGTGCGTGGAAATTTGTGGATCCACGCAGATTCCAGAACTTTCCACCACAGAAATGTGGGGAAAATGTGTTTTTTTGGACAATTTTTAGGGTTTCAAGGGATTCTGGGTAACAGAACCTGGTGGGAGGCAGTCAAGTCACCCCATCCTGGATTCCCCTGGGTGTCTAGTTTTCAAAAATGTATAGGTTTGCTAGGTTTCCCTAGGTGCCGGCAGAGCTAGGGTTCAAAAACTACAGCTAGGCACTTTGCCAAAAAAGGGTCATTTTTCACTGCGAAATTGAGGTGTGACCACGTTGCGTTTTGCGCCGTTTCCTGTCGCAGGCACTAGGCCGACCCACACAAGTGAGGTACCATTTTTCTCGTAAGACTTTGGGGAACGCGGGGTGGGTGGAAATTTGTGGATCCACGCAGATTCCAGAACTTTCCACCACAGAAATGTGGGGAAAATGTGTGTTTTTTTGACAATTATTTAGGTTTGCAAGGGATTCTGGGTAACAGAACCTGGTGGGAGGCAGTCAAGTCACCCCATCCTGGATTCCCCTGGGTGTCTAGTTTTCAAATATGTATAGGTTTGCTAGGTTTCCCTAGGTGCCGGCAGAGCTAGGGTTCAAAAACTACAGCTAGGCACTTTGCCAAAAAAGGGTCATTTTTCACTCGAAATTGCCGTGTGACCACGTTGCGTTTTGCGCCGTTTCCTGTCGCAGGCACTAGGCCGACCCACACAAGTGAGGTACCATTTTTCTCGTAAGACTTTGGGGAACGCGGGGTGGGTGGAAATTTGTGGATCCACGCAGATTCCAGAACTTTCCACCACAGAAAAGTGAGGAAAATATGTTTTTTTTACCAATTTTTTAGGTTTGCAAGGGATTCTGGGTAACAGAACCTGGTGAGAGCCAGTCAAGTCACCCCGTCCTGAATTCCCCTGGGTGTCTAGTTTTCAAAAATGTATAGGTTTGCTAGGTTTCCCTAAGTGCCCGCAGAGCTAGGGTTCAAAAACTACAGCTAGGCACTTTGCAAAAAAGGGTAATTTTTCATTGTGAAAATGTGGTACGTCCACGTTGCATTTTGAGCCATTTCCTGTTGCAGGCACTAAGGGCTACCCACACAAGTGAGGTACCATTTTTATCGGGAGACTTCGGGTAACACAGAATTGTAGAGCAACTGTTATTACCTATTGACTTTCGATGCATTTCTGCCTTCCAAATGAAAGACAATGTGTAAAAATAAGTCATTTTGAAAAATGACCTATAATTCTCATGCTAGTATGGGTACTCCCAATTTCGGAAATGTGAAAATATCTACTGTTTCTAAAATCTACATTTTGTTCCCATTTCAGAAATACATAGGTGTCTTTCATAACAATTTTTCCATGTATACATTTTCCCAAAATAATTGCTATATACCCGGTACATAATAAAAAACCATTGCAAGATGCTGCTCAGTTATTGGCTCTGGGTTCGTCGGGTTCTTGGTGAACCTACTAAGTCCTATATATCCCCACAACCAGAAAGGTCCAGCGGATATAACGGTATATTGCTTTCAAATAGCTGTCATAATTAGAAGAAGTTACAGGTGAAAACGTTGACACAAATGGCTGTTTTTTTCAACTAATTTTCAATTTTTCCTTCATTTAACTGTTAGTTTCTATAAGGAAAACTTTAAGGCTCTACACAAATGACCCCTTGCTGAATTCAGAATTTTGTCTACTTTTCAGAAATGTATGGCTTTTCAGGATCCATTATTGGTTTCATACCCATTTCTACCATTAACTGGAAGGAGGTTGAAAGCACAAAAATAGCAAAAATAGGCTATGTCCCAGAAAAATGGCAAAACTGTGTAAAAAAAGTTGGTTTTCTGACAAAAGTCTGCTTGTCCCTGAAAGCTGGGAAGATGGTGATTTCAGCACCACAACCCCTTTTGATGCCATTTGCAGGGAAAAACAAGACGCTTTCATCTGTAGCCCTTTTTCGCATTTTTCCCCAAAAAACAAAACTTTGCTGTATTTTGGCTAATTTCTGGGTCCCCTCCAGGGGAATCCACAAACCCTGGGTACCTTTACAATCCCCATGATGTTAGAAAAAAGGACGCAAATTTGGCGTGGATACCTTATGTGGTCAAAAGTTACAGGGGCCTAAGCGCGCACTACCCCAAATAGCCAAAAAAAGGCTTAGCACAGGGGGGGGAAAAGGCCTAGCAGCGAAGGGGTTAAGAATCTCAACTTTCTAGAGAGTCAACAATAGCCTGGGAAATTCCCAACACTTAAGTTGCAGCTTCAGAATTTGGACCAAAATCAGACGATGCTGCAAGAGTCAGCTTTTGAGTGTCGACTGTGCAACTTCTCCTTGGACATTTTGGACATCTCATGCTTGCGTCTGGATAGGACCTTCTACTTAGTCTTGGACTTGTCAGAGAATGGTGTGCAGGAAAAGGCTAGAGACAAATGGACCAACCCCTCTTCTTGGCATCATGGAGCTTGTGGCCTTCATGTGCACCAGTGTGCATTTATCGACTGCCATCTAGTTGTTTCTGGAGTCAAGAACCCATGACCGGCATCATGTGGGTCAATGACATCTGTTTCCTACAGATTCATCTTAAACCCTGTGGTTTTAGGGGAAGACATCCTTGTACTGTCAAAAAAAATTATTTTGGAAAAACTCTAAAAACACCCTAAAAATGTGGGAGCAGATCTGCATAGAAGAGTGTGGATAAAGGGGTACTGGTGTCAACAAGTAGAGGTGATGCATAGATGCAGCTCTATTTTATCACTTCCAGAGGTGGGACAGAGTTACCACAGAGTCTGAAAGCACACAATCTAATGCAGAAAATGTTCTGGATCCAGTCTGGCACCTTGGAGGATTCGTAAAGGGAGGAATCTGTAGTTAGAAGTAGTCTTCATAATTGAAAACACTTTATGTTCTAGGCTATGGTGAAGGAGTCCATACATGGGGAAGAACAAGTCTGTCACTTCAGGATGTAGTTCCAACTTGTGGCCCCCCCACCAAGAGGCAAGAGTGTCCATCCATAAGTTGAAGAAAACTGTCAGATGAACTGCTACCCAGGAAAACCTCTCATTGCAGTGAATACCTAATTCCACAGGCAAATCACCTTCCAATATGAATAAGTCATGCACCAAAACCAAATACCAGAGGCAGACCTTGTGGGGACCAGCCACGGATATCTGTTTGCGACAGTCCCTACAAGTTTTAAACCATATAGTTTTAGAAGGGCACATAGTCCTTGCACACTGAAAAAGACTTTGGAGACAAAAACTCATGAAAAGGAAGAAAAAGTTGGGAGCAAGCTCCGGATCCACATACAAAGGAACAGAAAGACAGGAACTCACATCAGCGCACAGGGACTGAACTTGTATTTGGCTCCGTTCGTCAATTCATGGGCAGAAGGAAGTCAGCATTGAGCCTCACAATGGCATCTACTGGCTTATGGGAGCAATGCAATTAAAATCTTTTAGATCTGGCCTGGAGACATTCTAAAGGTAAAAAATCTGCAATTAGATATATCCGTCAAAAACTCAAAATAGCATGTAAATCTAAAAACAAATAGTTGGGCACTGTTCTAGTCTTACTGAAGATTTCATGGGATCCTCTTTATTTTGAGATATGAAAAATGATCCAACTGGTTTCAGACATCAATCTGGTAGGAAACAACCCTCTGTCAAGGTATTATGGCGATAGGCCTAAACTAACCGTGAGCTACAGTGGTAGTCAACCGGGTACTAACAAGCAAATTGTGTATATATGCCCTTTTATTTCATATCTTGGAACCAGTGGTAGATGAGATTGGTAACCACTCTTTCATTGTGCCAAAGAAAATATATATAAGGTTATGAGGTTGGACACAATCTGCTACTCACCATATGGAAAAGCTTGTACTCCAATATTTGTGAATAGGAACTTGGGAGTTATTTTCGATGACAAACTCCACTTTGACCATCAAGTAAAAGCACTTTCTTCTTCTGTTTTTTACAAACTAAAATGAATCCAAAAGATCGGTCCTTACATTCCGAATGATCTTCAAAAAACAGTTGTCATATCACTGATCTTGGCCAAGTTGGACTACGGAAATGCTCTCCTTATCGGCATCCGGAAAAAGTCGTTACAAAAACTTCAAACACTGCAAAATGCGGCAGCGTGACTTCTTTCTGGAATTTCCAAACATAAGTTAGCGGCGCAAGCGCTGGTCAATCTGCACTGGCTACCTATAGCAAAACGAATAGAGTTTAAGACCTGATGCATAACCTTTAAAGCACTGCATAATTCAGGTCCTAGCTACTTTCGTGCAAAATATTCCCCAGGGAGAAAGCTCAGATCCTCAGACGCAATGCTGTTATCCCCTCCAAGAGCAAAGCGTGCTACTATGGTGGTAGGAGCTTTCCACTGAAGGCAGCTACACTCTGGAAATGCCTACCGACGGACGTAAGGAGATGCTCTGACTTCCTGGCTTTCAGGAAGGTAATAAAAACCTGGATGTTCACACGCTAGTAATCGGCAGCAATAAGGTCCCTTTAGCACCGTTCAAGACAGCAGCAGCGCCAAGACACCTCCGGGCATTTGAGCGCTATACAAAACCAAAATCAAATCAATACTTATTACATAAGATATGAAGTTAGTTATGGAACCTAAAGATGTAGGCTATCCCCTGTATGCAAATTAAGTTTTATGTACAAGTATTACAATCACTGATAGATATGCTTCAAAAAGGTTTAGGAAGCTGCTGAGGAAGAAGCTCTGCAGATTAATGCTAACAAGCATGCTGCATGCTACCTGATCTGCAAACGTATTGCTGATTCATTTACCATATGCATGTGAGCCATCTCTAAAGGATGTGATCTTTTCTAAACTATCAATACTGCCAAGGGAAGAGATGGTTACAAAAAATAAAGTATGCCAAACTTTGCCAATCCATTTCAAGATTTTATGTTCTTATTTACAGTTCAGAGAAAATGTTTAACATTCTATTCATATTTTAAGCCATTAAGGACTTCTGTGCCTCTTTGCCTCATCAAAGTACAGGCCTGAGAGAATGAGGCATTTCCTTCATTGCAGATGTTACATACTCTGGGCACTGTACTGCAGGACTGAAAGAACTTGTGGTCAGGTAATGAAAGAAGGCTAACAGGATTTGAGTGTGCTCACTTTCCCCATGAATGAACAGTTCATGGCTTTATCAGAGACTTTGTAGAGCCTGGAAAAATGAGTCTGAAGACTTGGCCTGTTCAAGATCAATGTCAAACACAAAACTGCTGGCATTATAAAAAGCACAAAGGAAATCTCCCCCAGGCTGAGTAAGTGTGCGACCCCCCCACCCCCTTCCCCCCAGTGGTTTCTGCAGCTTGTGCTCCCGGCGCCTAATGAATGACGCGCTTCCACATGTTGGAAGGCCCTGAGATCTGGAAATCGGCGGTAGGGTGGTAGATGGGTGGGCCCGCTCTGATGTGCAGTGTGGTGGCCCGATAAAATCTATTAAATAGTTCAAGTGCTTTAATTTTAATATCAGAAACTCTTTCGAAAGAAATTATGCAAAGTAATGTGGCTAGTTTGATGGATATCTGTTTAAGAGAAAGCAGAGAATTGTCTTGCCAGGCTATGAAAAGTTTGAATATTAAGCTGACGTCCCACATGGATTCATATCGTGCTTTGGGTGGTCTTTTTAGTCTAACACCCTTCATTACTCTTTTGATTGAAGAATTGCTACCAATTGCTAGGTTTTTCACTAAAGCATGACCAGAGGAAATAGCGGATCTATAGTAATTAATTGTCCTATAAGAGAGGTCAGAATCAAAGAGAGTCGCTATATAATTGGCTACTTGTTGTAGAGGGACCTCCACGGGTTCCACATTTCTCTCCATGCACCAACTACACCACTTATTCCAGATCCCTCTATATCTCCTCCTTGTACCTGGTGCCCAAGATTCGTCCAATAGACTTTTAGCTTCTGATGAAAGGTCCGAATATCTATTAGGTCCCCTGATATCCTCCAAACAAGAAGGTTCATATTCCCCTCTAGGACCAAAGGGTGTTCCTCACCGTCTGGGCCCTGAAGAAGACCTAAGGATACCGGAATTAGTCGTGGAATGTCTATCGCTAGTTCCATCACTCCTGGGAACCACACTTGGGATCTCCAAAAGGGAGTCACTAGTATGATACTGCAGGATTCTACTCTCACCTTCCACAGAATTCTTTGGATCAGGGAGAAGGGGGGGAAAGGCATAAGCTATGTTCTTGCCCCATGATTGTAGGAATGCATCCACAGCCAATGCTCCTGAATCCGGTTTCCAACTGAAGCCGGAACTTGGAAATTTTACCTGATTGTAAAGAGATCTATCTGAATTGGCCCCCAAAGATCTTGTATCAAGGAGAAGGCCTCTGGATGCAATTTCCAATCGCTAGAGTCCCTGAGGAAACGAGAGTTCCAGTCCGCTCTTACATTTTGGACCCCTGGAATAAATTCTGCTCTTAGAATTATTTTGTGTTCCCAACAAAAATACCAAATTTGTTTAGCTAAATCTGAAAGCATCTTAGATTTTGCACCCCCCAATCTGTTTATATAAGATACTGCAGAGAAACTGTCTAAATGAATTAGTGTGTTTGAGTTCTTTAGAATCTCCTTGAAGCTCATAATGGCATTCAGTGCCGCTAACATCTGCAGGCAATTTATATGGAGTGATTGTTCCTCTAGGGAACATCTTCCCCCCGGACTCCGAGTTCCCGATCCAGGCTCCCCATCCTCTGTTGCTTGCATCTGACTCTATTACGAAGTCTGGGACATTCCCGAAGATGGCTCTGCCATTCCATGCTTCGAGGTTTTTTTAACCACCAAGTTAAGTCCTCTCATGCATCCTGTGATAGAGTTATCGAGTCTCCGTACCATAGTCCTTTCCTTAGACCTAGGGCCTTTAGTCTCTGTAAACCTCTGTAATGTAGAGGACCCGGGGAGATGGCTTGAATAGAGGAAGAAAGGAGTCCTAGAACCCTTGCCAGATCCCTGAGTAGAATTGAGTCCTTGGATAAAACCATTCTGACGTCTTTCTTGATCTTTACCACCTTTTTGTGGGGTAAAATTAATTGGGATAGTGTGGAATCTACTTGGAAACCCAGGAAGTCTATTATTTGAGTAGGTATTAAGACTGACCTCTGTATTTATAATGAAACCCAGGCTTTCTAGGAGTTCCATTGTAATTAATAAGTGTTTCTGAGCTTCCAGTCTGTCTTGAGACATGATGAGGATGTCATCTAGGTATGTTATTAGGCGCACTCCTCTTTCCCTGAGGTAAGTTACTACTGGTCGGAGTACTTTTGTGAAACACCATGGGGCCGAGGCAGGCCGAAGGGGAGGCAAAGGAATTGATACAGCACTCCCCTCCAAGTGAAGCGGAGATAATTTGGGCTGTCCTCGTCCATGGGAATCGTAAAGTAGGCGTCTTTGAGGTCTAGCTTCACTAGCCAATCCTTGGCTTGAAGAATGTCCCTCAAGGGGTGTATACCCTCCATTTTGAAATGCCTGTAAACTAAGAATTTGTTTAGGTCTCTCAGGTTTATGACTGGACGCCAGCCTTTGTCTTTCTTTTTTACTAAAAAGATTGTACTTACGAAGGCTTGTGACCTTGCTTGAATTTTCACTACTCTCAAAGCTCTTTTGTCTAGCATTTGTCTCACCTCCACGTCTATAAGGGTCATCTTTTCTGAGTCTAGGATCAATTCTTTGGGTTCTTTTAATTGGAATGGGGTCTTCCAAAAATCTATTTTGAAACCTGAAACTGTTTCTAAAACCCAGGGGTCTTGAGTTATCCTTTTCCAGTTTTGTACAAACGGTTTTAATCTTCCCCCTACCTTTAAAACTGAAGAAGAAGGGTTGCTCACCTTGATATTCTGATGGTCTTGACCTTCCCCCACGGTTCCTTGGGGTTCTTCCCCTTTGAGGGTAGAAACTTGCATTCTGTCGGTAAGCTCTCCCATAGTTCGAGGGGTTTCAGTGCTCTTGAGGGTAGAATTGGGACCTGAAGGTTCCACAGCTGACAGCCAGTCCCCTCCTGTCACCCCTTCTAAAAAGGGAGCGGGAGCCAAAAACTCTGCGCATGTTAGATAGCGCTTTACTGAAGGCTGTGAAAGTGGACACGTAGTTGCCCAGGGTCTTAATAAAGTTGTCCCCAAATAGGAGACCTTTGATGTCGCCCATGTCTTCCTTAGAAGATAGATCAGCCAACTTGGGGTTCATTCTCATCAGTACGGCTTTGCACCTCTCTGCAACTAGGTTGGCGTTGGCATTACCTACCAAGCACAATGCCCTTTGCGCCCAACCTCTCAGAAGTTCCACATTAACAGGGATGTTCTTCCCCCTGGCGTCTTCCGCCATGTCCAGTAGACGTGTGAGTGGGCCAAGAACGTAGAGTAATTTATCTTGAGATTGCTTAATGCATCTTTCGATACCCTTTCTAGGATCTTTTCTGAACTTGAAAAGAAAGGTAATTAGCTTGGGATCTAGATTAGAGGTATTACATATTTTGTCCCCAGTGGAGGGCCTTGAGCACTCATTTCTAAGAAGGTTGCGCACATCTTTATCTAGGGGTTTTCTAACCCAATGGCTTAAATATTTAGATACATGTTCTAGAGGCCACCACTCAGAACTGCGGGGGTGTTTAATGGTGGTAGGATTGAACATTTCGCCCCCGAATGGGTCCTTGATCTGTTGAGAGGTAGTGGGTTGTTCCAGGGCCTCCTCAAAATCATCTCGAAAATGAAACTTATCCTGTTGATCAAAGATGAATTCATCTAAGTCCAAATCATAAGTAGCATTTTCTGCCAAAGAATTAAGGTTATTCCCATGATCTATTGTACCATTAAGGTCACTCATTCTGCTCATGCCGCTGAGGGCAACTTTTTTTGTGCACCGTTTAGGTGGACGTCTTCTATTGTGCTGCTACGAGCACCATTGTCTATTGCAGTGTGGGGGCTGCCAGTGCCATAAGCATGCTCAGCTTTCTTCTCCAAGTGTTTCCTTTTTTGGGAAACTTTGCCGCCTTCATGTTGTTTAGAGGTGGAGGCGAGTTCCTCATCTGAAAGGGAGTAATAATCCTCTTCTGAGGGTAATCTCCTCTTTCGTTTGCCAATTGCGGCGTCCACAGCCTCTTTAACGGAGGATCTTCGTTCCTCCTGAAGGAATTTCCTTATATTATCCCCGCAAAAGCCCAGATTCTTCCTGGGTATTATTCATTTCTATGTATTTTATTTAATTATTAAATATATATATATATATATATATCACCCAACTCCTCATAAAAAGGAACAGGATCGCTCTCCGCAATGCCGAATATCAAGATTTATTTGCTTAGGTTGCTTAGGTTCACGATCGTGAGCAAGGTCTCGGGAGGAGACCGAAACGTTGATCATGAACTTTGTTTGAAACCTAAGCAAATAAATCTTGATATTCGGCATTGCGGAGAGCGATCCTGTTCCTTTTATGAGTTGGGTGATATGTAGCGGTTGGGCTCGACCGCGAGGATTCCGCACTAACCACAGAGCGCCTGAACCCGACGGAAATTGAGCCTACGGAGTTGAATATATATAATGTACCAGCCGTTTTATCCCCAAGGTATATTTGTCCTGTTTTCCAGAAAAAATAAATTAGGTGGGGGGTTTTGTCACAAATTAACCCTTGAAAATTCTCTTTTTAAATTTTTTTTTTATTTTCTGTTTATTTTAACAGTTAACAGTCCATCAAAAAATACAAAAGTAAGACAGTAACATTGACCCACCCATCCCTGTTATAAGGCCGAAGACATTAGGAGCTGACTAACAATAGATCCACCTACAACAGTTCACTAAATATACATAAATCCAGTAAGAATAAGCAATTTCTTAATGACCATAGCACAGATTTCAATGACTCGATTGTGGTACTTGATTAAGCCAAACCACCAAGGGATCCCATATGATTAAGCCCTTCCTTTTTCCACAAATACCTTTTTTGGCATAAATTGCCCTCTCTAGATGACATATCATGACAAGTCGATCTAGCCATTGGGAGAAGGAAGGAGGGTTTAAATCTATCCAAACAGAGGCTATACATAACCGCAGGACTGTCATGGCTACGAATATAAAGGCACCTCCGTTTACCCTATCAACCTGGTCTTGAGTCCCTAACAGAATGGTCATGGGAGTTAACTCAATTTCCCCGGGAAGAACCTTTCTTAGGAAATCCTGGATTTTAACAAGAAGTGGAGTAAGTTTCGGGCAAGTGGCAAACATGTGTATTAGATCTGCGCTAAACTCCAAGCATCTGGGGCACACCGTGCCTTTGCCAATTGTCCATTTGGCAACTCTGCTAGGTGTTATATAGAGAAATAAAGCGGTTTTAAAAAACTGCGCTTGTAGTTTAGCTGAAAGCAAATCATTTTGGGCAGACCTGCAAGCTCTAAAAAAGATGTTATGAGGGACCTCAAGTTTCAGAAACCATTTATCAGCTATTTTCAGCAGATCATCGGGCATTTGGCTATTCAATGCTACATAGATCGAACCAATACGGGGTAGAATTGAGGCTTGTAGCTTATCAATGATATCTATCTGCGCAAACCCCGACGAACCACCAACTTTCCGGGTCAAAAAATCTCTTATGGCAATATACCTGAAAGCGTCTTGATCCCGTAAGCCATATTGCGTTTTAAGATCAGTAAAGGGTTTAATTCCATCAAAGGTAATTAAATCTCCTAACTTTAAAATTCCCACTTTATACCAGTCTTGTAGATAAAATCCTCCAAAAATAGCTGGCAAATTGGAATTTAGTTTAATGGGAGAGTAGTAGTTCAATCTGCCCAACCCATATATCCTACGAACGTTAGAAAAAACTCTAAATACATTCAAAAGGGTATTGAATCTGACTCGTTTATAATAGCCAAAGGTCACTTGCCGCCAGAGACAACCACGAACCTCTTCCCCAAGCAATAATAGATAGGGAGATGGGAGCCCAGTAGTTGAAGTGTAGGACTGGTCGTATAACAATTCGGAGCTACATTGTAAAACCGAAGCCCAATAGTATAACCTTATATTGGGAAGTGCCCATCCACCCCTCTCCCTGGGGAGGGAAAGTTGTTTGAAAGCCCGCCGCGGTTGAGAATATGCCCAAATAAATTGCGAGAAAAGTTGTTCGAATCTCTGGAGCATAATCTTATTGAACTCAAGCGGAATGGCCCTGAAAAAGTAGAGTAATTTCGGAAAATAAGTCATCTTAATGACGTTACATCGCCCTACTATAGTCAGATGCAAGTTATTCATTCGGTTAAGCCCTCTTTTAGTGTCAACAGCCATTGCAATTAAATTTTCTGCCACAATCATATCCGTGTTTGCAACCACCGTTACCCCCAGGTATTTGGCTTTCAAGACCACCCGACTATCCACCCAGTTGATTTTGTTTTGAATAATCTGGGTTTTGTTTTTATTAAGAGCATACCCCGATATATTCCCAAACTCCTGAGCCTCCTCCTCCAGCGCAGCAATAGCACTCTCGGGATCCGGAGTTGTTATAGCTAGGTCATCGGCATAGGCCATAATTTTTGTATCCCAGCCAAATCTGCTCACTGCCTGTATAGCTTGGTTGTTTTCTATTTTCTTGATCAAGGGATCTATATAAAGAGCAAAGAGCAGTGGGGAGCAAGGGCACCCCTGACGAGTACCCCGTAAGATTTTGAACTGTTCTGTTAGTTTCCCATGTATTATTACTCTTGCCGTAGGGTTAGTATAGAGAGTTTGAATGGCTTGTATTAGCTTAGGCCCAAAACCCATCCTCCGCATAACACTCCAGAGGAACTGCCAGGAGACCCAGTCGAATGCTTTCTCAGCATCTAATAAAATTTGCGACATCGGGTCTCCTGTTACCTGAGCTGCGTCAAATAATGTAGTAGTTCGCCGGATGTGCTCAGTGGTGCCTTTTCCAGGGATGAACCCATGCTGCCAATTAGATACCAAAGGTTCAATTCTAGAAGAGATCCTGGTGGCAAGTATTTTGGAGAATATTTTCGAATCACAATTAATAAGAGTTATTGGTCTATACGAACCCATTTCAAGTGGTGACTTATCTTTTTTGAGAAAGTTTACAATTTTGGCATTCGACCAGGAAATTGGTGGAGAAGCCCCATCAAATATAGAAGCTACCAGTTGAATAAAGATAGTCTTTATTTGAGGAGCAAAACTTTTATAAAACTCACCCTGAATACAATCGGCCCCAGCCGCTTTACCATCTGGCAGACTGGCTAGAGCTGCAGCAAAATCTTCCCCGGTTGGAGATTCCTCAAGCTGGTCGCGATCTTCAACATTAAGTTGAGATAAGGTAATTTCCTCCAAATAGTTAGTAATTTCATCCTCTCTCAGATCTGAAGTACAGGAGTTCTCCTCTAAATAGAGATTCTGGTAGAACTCTCGGAAAGCATTTTGAATTTTTATAGGGTCATTTGTAACCTCCCCATTTGAGAGTTGGATCGAAAGTATTTCATTAGCAGATGCCTGCTGTCTGGTTTTTAGAGCCAGTTGATGGCCGATGAGTTCACTGCACTCGTAATTTTTTTCCTGTGAAGAGGCCCATTTAGCAGCTATCTTTTCTGCGAAGATTGACCCTATCTCAGCCTTAAGGACCGTGACTTCAGATTGCACAGTTTCTATTTCCGCCCCAATTTGAATAATATAAGTTAGTTTTTCCTCTGTTTTTTAAATTTATCTTGGAGTACGACCAACTGCATCTTTTCTTTTTCTTTTTCCATATAGAAAACCTAAGAGTCTCCCCATGTATACCTGCCTTTAAAGCATCCCATACCATCGTTATTGATGCTGACCCTGTATTTAACTCGAGGAACTCTTGGATCCAACCCTGCATGTGCTTACAATATTGGTCATCATACAACAGCGCTCTTTCAAAGCTCCATAACAGAGTTTCTCTACAGTTTCCAAGTCCACCAATGTTTAAAATAAGTGGATTATGATCTGACATAAAACGCGGGGCGAGATCTATAGAGCAATCTCGAAGCAGAGAGGATGACACCAGAAAATAATCTAGCCTAGCTAGAGAGTGATGTGGGGGATGAGAAGTAGGTGTAACCCGGCAGGGTAGAGTTTAAGCTGGCCCAGACATCACTTAACCCATGAGTTTGCATTAAATTTACAATTGCTTGATATACATGTGGTTTCCTACCCATATAGTCACATTTATCATTGGCTTTCCAGTTACAAGGTAAATTAATATTAAAATCGCCGCAAATAATAATAGGAGAGGGCCAATGGACAAGTTCTCCATTAATCCAATTAAAAACCCCGGGATCATCCAGTATTACTCCCGTAAATTGAACACAAAGTAAAGGAGGAATTTGGAGATACAAGACATTCTGCAATAAGCCATCTTCCCAAAGGATCCGATTTCACACAAGTTGATCTTAACGGGTGTATGTTCTCAACCAAGACCCCAACGCCTTTTATTTTAGCCCCTTGTGTAGTTCCACCGATAACTCTATATCCTAATGTATTCAGTAGATGTTTTTGAGATCCTTCAATATGCGTTTCTTGGAGGCTGGCAATGACAGCCCCCAATGAACGCAACCCCAATGCCACTTTCTGTCTCTTCTGGGGATCATTCAGACCGCAAATATTAACTGACACAATTCTAAGCGTGCTAGAATAATTCATTTGACCATTTAAAAAAATAAGACCCTATATAAAAAAAAGGTGCAAATTGTGCTCTCCCATGAACAAAAGAGTACTCTCCATATTATCCTGTATCCACAAACCACAAGGAGCGATTAAACAGTCCTTCAGCCTAGCTGACCCATTCTGTACATTTTTAATCAATTTATCAATTTTTAAACCCAACAAGAACCCTTAACAATAAAAATAAATTTACTTTAACCAATAATAGTGCAATAGCAGACGGTAACTTTAGTCTCTCCATTTCAAAACAATTTCCCACCCAACCCTCCCCGACCCACCCCCCGACCGACCCACCCCCTAACTTTGAGCAATCAGGAAGGCCCTGAATGATGGTAGGCAAAAATGGGTCTCCACCGCTAGGTCTCGCTTTTAGATCACATATACAAAATTTCGGCTACATCATTTTGTGGACAATATGTGGCAAAAGATAAAACAGTTCAAGATCAAAAAGGAGAAAAAAAAAAAAAATAATGGAAAAAAGAGAAAAAGAGAGATTAATCTAGCTTAACCTTCTTTGTGGCCCCCTGGAGCAACAAGCAGTAAACAGCCACAAAAAGCCGAGCGAATCAATAAAGAAAGAGGATCAAGAGAAAAGCTAGGAATAGAAAAAACATTTTATCCTTTACGTTTCAGCTTTAACTCTTTTTCCCTTTTATTTCCTCCAAATATTCCCCAGCCTTGATCTCAGACAAGAAAATTCGGGAAACCCCATTAAAGATTACTTTCAATCTGGCAGGGTTCATTAAGTATACTTGGGCTCCCAGCTACTGAAACGGGGAGATCAGTTGACGTAACCGCCACCTCCGCTCCACTGTGGAATGGCAGAAGTCAGGCTTAGCAAAAAACATAACCCCGTTAGAGCCCTTCTGAGAGTTCTGGCGAGCTTGATCATATACCAGCTGTCTGAGAAGAAAGTTCCCAAAATATACCAGAAACACTCTTGGTTTGCCTCCGGAAAGGTTGCTTCCGTCGCGTCGTTGTTTTAGATTGAATGGAAAGCGATGTGCTCGTTGCACTTCACGATCCCAGTCCCACGTTGATTGGTCAGGGAAGGATTCCTGCAAGAGTTTCACAATGTAGCGTCTTGAGTCATCCCCTTCCACCCCTTCAGGTATTCCAAGTAGGCGGAGGTTGTTTCTTCGCTGGCGATTTTCCTGCTCTTCTATCTTAGTCATTAAGTCCAACAAGCACGCAGCATTAGAGGAACCCTGATCTTTTACAACGGAGACTTCCGTCTCTAGGCTCTCTGTACGGCCTTCCACCATCGTAACACGATCGCATATGTCCGTGCAAATTTTGCTTAACTTTCTCATACCTCCTTGTAGTTTTTTAGCAGCTCCTTTAGCCAAACGACTATCAGAGCGGGCCTCCTCCTGGAATTCTTTGATAGAAGTCAGAATAGAAGCTAAAGAGGGTTCATCCATAGCCATGGCATCTGAGGTAGTTTTTCTATTTTCCCAAGATGTTGCCTGATCGGTAACCTCCTCATGATAAGACAACTGAGTCTGAGTAATCCCATTTGAGTTGGCTATGCCTTTTACCCTTGCTTCTAATTTTCTTCAGATGTTGCACTGTGCCAGTGTCCTTTGAAGAGTCATTACTATCATCTTCATTTGTGCTAAAAACTCCTTCGCCAGAGGTAGAGCCAGAACCATCTGAAACTGAATAGAAATTTTCCACCACAGGTTCCGGGGTCCAGGGAATTATAGGGCCCAAACTGGCTTCCAGATTGCAGATATACTTGTCAGTACCAACTACAGTAGAATCTGAGCCTTCTTCTAAACCGCCGGTTGCAGTGGCTATATCGAACGTTGGAATAGCGACGGCCATAGGAGTAAGGGCTCCCGCACCACCGGAGCCTTTGTTGTTCCCTTCTATGGGGGCTAAGGAAATGAGAGAGTTAGTGGCCAGTGACAATGTTGGTTCTTCTGACCCATCACGTTTCCCCTTAGGAGTCACTGTATCCATAAAATCGGCTGAAATACAGGTTAGCTCCTGGGTGATTATCTGATGCTGTTGCTGCGAGTTTAAATCAACCAGATTAACCAGAGATAAGTTTGCTGAGGCATTCTCAGGGGGGAGTGTGGAATCAAGCGCGGTGTCGCTAGCTGAAGACAGCGCTTTAATTCCTGAAAAAAGCTTAGCAACTGAAGGCTGGAGACCAGCTCCCTCTTTTACATGCCCCCCCCCCCCCGAGTTTTCCCATTGTCTTCCTGGGGGCACTGGCCTCTCTTTTGGCTTTGGGAGGATTCTCCATCAAACGGACCTCTCCCGTCACAGCATTACTTTGGAGTATTTTCGCTTTGTTACCTTTATTGGTTTTACCTCCCCTAGTCGACATGGTCCTCTTCCTGCTCTGCAGTTGCTCTTCCTTCAGCAGGACGACCAAATCGAAGGATACAGGCGAGAGAACACAAGCAACAATGTTGCTGATCAGCCACTGCGTGAAGATCCTCTGGAAAGCTCTAACGAAGGTAAACAGTCCGCGCTCGCGAGCGTTTCCGGCAACAATGTAGCAAATCCTCCGGTAGGGAATTATGCTCCTGAGCGCGCCGACAGTAACAGGCACTCCACAACCATTTCCAGCTTCAGGCTCAGACTCGGCGGTTTTAGCAGAAGGCAGGTGGAGACCGGATCCGAACACTTCAGCCACACTCTGGTTTCTGGTTTCTGATTTCGCGGCGAAAGGCAGTCCGCATAGCCGATGACCGATGAATGATGCGAAAAGCGAGAGCAGCTGAGCGGCGTGAACTCACTCTGCCTCCATCTTGCTCCGGGCAGAGCAGACTTCTCTTCTAGAGTTAAAACGGGCTATATTGAGTAAAAGAACCACTAGGTGATGTAAACAAGCTAATTTTAAGCTCTTGCTATTTGTTTTTGGAGAGATTTCCTCCATCGCGGTGGCTTGCTACAGTGTAACTCTAACCGTCAGCCTTGTTGCCAGGGTTACGAGAGAGAGACGGCAAGCAAAGAGGGACTATTCCCCTCAAGGACGACGGGTACTCAGACGGGACGCGATTAGAGGATTCGGGTTGTACTGTTGCAGAGACATTGCGACGTCATGGAGACCGGGAAAAAAGGTTTCATAGCGACATTGCGATGTCATGGAGACCATCTTTGAAGGCTTCTGTGAGAGCGCGGGTCGTCATGGAGACCAGTAAGTGTTTAATAAATGCTATATGAGGTGCGTGGCTAACGGGGGTGCCGATGCCAGTAGAATCAAGGAAAAAAGAAAAATATATACCTTAATTTAAGGGGGCGCTGGTTTGTGAATTTGGCTTAAGTTAATGTTAATAATCAAACCACTCGGCAGTATAAAGATTGCACTCGCTAAAGAAAGGGCTTTTCTTTCTTTGATTGTTTCGATAGGTGAACGTTCTTGGTTGAAAGGTACTGGTTGTGCTAAATGAGATCTAAGCCAACCGTAAATTGGAAGGCATGCTTGACAAAGTAATTACGCTCAAGGAATAACATTATGTGAAAAAACACAACATAATAGTAAAGTATGACAATAACGCCTTGTAAATTAATATTAGTAATCTTAACTACAAGATAAAACATTGTTAGTTCATTTTTGGTAATAAGACTGACGTTAAGAATTATTCAGTAAAAACTGATGTTAATAAGAATTATTCAATATAAAAGAATGGTAAATGTATACTTATCTTGTTGAGGAGCAGCTAATAAAGAGGAAGATAAGCCTGTGCACTGGATACTTATACTCCTTGTGAACATTCTAAATGTTTATGATGTATTAATGTTCTTTAAAGGGCTGCATGTTGGGGCAGCAATAAAAGTATATTGCATAATGGTAGCCTCCGGTCTTGTAATTAATTATTATTATTTTTTGTACTAATAGAGGCTCAGTGACATCTGCTGAGACCCTCTGGGAGGCATTTAAAGTTACTGTACAAGGCAAGTGCATGCCTAACACTTATGGGATGGGTCAGTCATTAACACGTACAGTCATGAACTTGGAGCATCAAATTGGGGATATAGATCGACAGGCACCACACTCAAAAGCGATCTGGGAGGATGAGGCATGTGACACTAAGTCATCATAATTACAAAACATACACGGAGATCCAATATGAACAGGGTGACACACTGGGTCAGTTATTGGTGTGGTTGGTCAATAGAGGAAGGGAATGCGGTTGTTACAATTTAAGTGGCACAGGGAGCGGCTCTTACACTGCATGAAGGTATCCTAGGCCCCTTTGCAGAGCTTTACTCTACTCTGTATGCCAAACAAGAAGGGTATGATGAAGCAGGTATTGACACCATACTAGATGAAGCGCAGCTGCCAGAGGCAGGTGATGAGACGAGAGAAATACTGAAAGCCCCAATTGACTAATCTGATATAAGACGGGCTATCAAACAAATGAATACAGGAAAAACACAAAGGAATGATGGCTCGACGTTTGAATTTTATAAGGAATATGTAGACTTATTCTGTACACCGCTGTTAGTCACGTATCATGAGGCATTCAAACAGGGAGTGCTACCTGCCACGCTGAGAGAAGCATAAATAGTGATATTGCTTAAACCAGGGAGGGATGCAACTGAATGTGAATCATTTCGCCCCTTATCTATGATTAATGTAGATGCAAAGATCCTGGGGAAGATATTAGCTCACCGTTTGGCTAAGGTAGCGAGGGACCTGATACACCTTGATCAGGCGGGGTTCGTGGGAGGCCGGACCACTACCACTAATATCAGGAAGGCATTTCTAATAATAGAACAGATTCTGACAGGGGAGAAGCCTTTCACGCTTGCCAGTCTGGATACCCACAAGGCATCTGATACTGTAAATTGGCAGTAAACAACATTTATTAAAACGGTATATCCTAGATGACACCTACTTAAAGTGGATACAGTTACTTTATATAGACAGTAAAGCCAGGGTGAGGGTGGGAAATAGGCTCTCGAATAGCTGGTTGGTGGAAAGAGACTAGACAAGGATGCCCCCTAGAACCGTAGATTTTTGCATTCGTTTTTGAGGCCCTGGCAAGACTGCTAAGATATAGGCTTGCAGAGGAGGGAGTGATGGTTGGGAACAAGGGGGAGATTGTCTCCCTATATGCAGATGATATCTTGCTGACCCTACAACATCCTGAATGCTTGTGGCCTGTAATACACAACACAATCAAGGAGGTGGGGATTCATTCGGAATTTACACTTAATGCAGATAAGTCTGTACAAATGCCTGACCTGAGGGAGGGCTCTTTCTCCAGCACACATATACAGAGGACCCCCATTAAATACCTCGGTGTGCATTTGAGTTCCAAAATGACAGAAACATACAATACCAATGTGTGGGCATTACTGGGCAGTGTGGATTGCAGTCTCAGTCGCTGGTTGAAATTCCCGCTATTGCTCATGGGACGGATAGCGATTAGTCAAATGATTATTCTGCCCCATGTCATGTATGTTTTGCAACATATGCCTATGCGGGTACTGGATGCTTGCTTCAGAATATTAGATGTGCTACTTTGCTTATTATATTGGGGCACTGGGAGAGCGTGCATTAGTCTTAGGGTGTTGCAGTTGCCCTGGGATGCCAGAGGGTTACAGGCCCCACTTTCCAAAGTTATTAACAAGCCTCCCATTTGCAGTACGCAGTTGACTAGTATATGGAACAGTATACTGACCCAATGACAAATATACAAGCCCGACTGTTGAAACCACGTAAACTCTTAGCCTTGCCATTGGTACACAGGAAGAAAAGAGGGCTGCTACAGATAAAGATCCAGACATTACTAGATGCATGGGAGCAGGTTTTGAAAGATGAAGCGGATATGCATTCCAACATTTTATACCTTGGTTAATGAGACTTAAACCTCGATTACTGCCATCTTTGAGGCGAGGGAGGGGAAAATTCTCCACACATGCTAGGAGACCTATATGAGGATGGACGGCTAATGAGCTACGTCACTATTTGTGCTAAATGGGAACCGACAGGCGGATGCTTCTTGGCTTATGCAGGGTTGGCTGCGGCAATTTGCAAAGCCTGGGTGGGGTTCCCGCAGGAACTAGATACACATTATTAATCAAACACTACCGAACATGGGAGGAGAGGGTAAACTAACGACTAGATTATATACTTTGATTTCACCAAAAGACGCACCACGTATGAGTGCATTGAGACTACAATGGGAAACTGATCTGAGTGAAGAATTGCAGGATCGATATTGGGTGCATGTACTCTGCAACTGTAGGAAAGTATCATGCAGTGCAAGACTCAAACTTATCTATTATAAATGTATCCACAGAGATTAGGTCACATCGAGCTGGTTATATAAGATAGACCCTTCTAAATCAGACAATTTCCTTAAATGCAGGCATCTTGCAGGGACATTTATACACATTTGGTAGGAATGTCCAGGGATACAAGACTTTTGGGAGGTAGTTATTAAGACACTGAAAGACTTGACTGACTTGTGCCTGCTGGGTTTGGTGCATCAAACTAAGTACTAAATATGCAGAAAAAATTGCTGAGCGGGGACTAATGGGTGCAGAAAGATGTATAGCAAGATGTTGGATTACACCCAGGCTGTCTACCAGTAGGCACTGGCTGCGAGAAAATGTGCGTTGGGTACAAGCTGAATGCAGGGTGAAGCACAAATTGGTTTGTACCAGACGGGGTCAAGATGGTAAGATGATATGGGAATTAGCGTAGATACAGTTGCAACAGACCATGGGTGAGACAGCAATGGAACCAAATGACAACAATGTGAGACCTTAGGTGTGTGATGTTACTCCACCGCTTGTGATACTCATAATGCACATAATGTTTTTTAAAACACATGTCTTGAGATACTGCTGGAATTTGACGGATGTTAACAGATTGTATTGTAACTTGCTCCTTTCTGATTGGGGGTGGGGAGGGGGAAATCGGGGAACAGTTGAGATGTAACTGAATCTATTGAAAAATCATAATATATATATATATATATATATATTCACTGAAAAAACCATAGGTTTCAGGGACGTTATAGTTAGTTGGACATTTCACTCAGTACAAAACCATAGAAATTCCGCAGTTATAGTTAGTTCAGCTAACTATAACTCGCGCCCGCAATGCACTGCTGATGACGTCACATATTACATCATTCATGACATGGTCAGTGACATCACTGATGACATCATCCAGTGACTGTGTGTTTTTGTAAAGTTTAAATGTTTTATATATATGCCAAGGTGTATTGAAGAATGAGTGGGTGTATAAGTGTCTGGATGGAGGATTTAGTAGGTGCGTGACTGACTGTATAAGTGAGTGATTAAATGTGTCTTACTGAATGCATGGGTTAGTGACTAAACTGGGTGAATGTCTGTATCAGTCTGTCTGTTGTTGTGTAAGCTGCTGCATGGGTTGGTCAGTAGCTACATGAGTGTCTATATGGGTTATTGATTGGTTGCCTGAGTATTTGTATGGGAGACTGTGTGTGTGTGTGTGGGGGGGGAGGTGTGTGACTCTGTGCATAGATGTGTGAGTGGTTGATTCACTGGGTGTATGGGTTCAAGAGTGCATGTGGAAACAGCTGTATGGGTGGGTGTGTGTATGGATGTGTTGGTGAGTGAATGGATGTCTCAGTGGTACATGTCCAAGGAACTACATATGTAAAAGGCAGTGTATGTGAGAGTTGGAGTATATGAATGACTATACATGAGAGTCAGTGATTGTGAGAGTGGCTGTATGGATGAGTGATTGTATAAGAGAGTAAGTATGCGTTAGTATCTGTATGAATAAGTGAGGTGGTGTGTGTATAACTGTATAGGTGAGTAAATGGGAGTGTGATTGATTCTTTGCATGACTGGCTAGGTGTGTGAGTAACTCCATGGATGAGTGGCGGTGTGTGAGTGTCTGTATAGGTGTATGAGTGCATATGATAGTGTTGTATTGATGAGTGACTGCATGTATGAGTGATTGTATGGGTGAATGAGTGGATGTGTGTGTACACCTAGGAATCAGTGAGTGCGTATGTAGGAACTGGTATTGGTGTGTCGATGGTTTCGAAAATGGTAGTCTGTATTTTACAGTGGGTGTATCAAAGGTTATATTAGAGTGTGAGGAGGTGCATCAGATTTTCACGTGGATGATGTCATCAGTGATGTCATTTGAGATGTCATCAGTGATGTCACTGCATGTCATGAATGATGTAATATGTGACGTTATCAGCAGTGCATTGCGGGGGCGCGAGTTATAGTTAGCTGAACTAACTATAACGGCAGAATTTCTATGGTTTTGTACGAGTGAAATGTCCAACTAACTATAACATCCCTGAAACCTATGGTTTTTTCAGTGAATTTCTAAGGTTTTTTAAATGCTAATTTCTAACTATAACGTGCCTGAAACCTATGGTTTTTTCAGTGAATTTCAATGGTTTTTTAAATGCTAATTTCTAACTATAACATCCCTGAAACCTATGGTTTTTTCAATGAATTTCAATGGGTTTTTTTAAACGAAAATTTCTAATTATAATGTGCCTCAATCCTATGGTTTTTTTAGTTAAATTCTAAGGTTTTATAAATGCTAATTTCTGAGAGGCGCGCGGCTGCGGCGGACCAAGATGGCCGCTCTGTGAGACGCTCGGCGGCACCGAGCTCCGTTCGGCGCAGGGGGTAACGATTACAGGATGCGGTTCCGACTTTAGAGCACCGCTTCATGTGTCGGAAGCTGACGGGCATGCCGAGGCAAATTTGTAGACCGATGTAAGGTCTCTACGGCGCTTTTCTTTGGCCCCGTCTGTTTCCCCTCACAGCGCCCGTTTTATACGGCCGCCATTTTGTGTCGCCTTTCACTGCGGAGCCTGGCAGAGGGTGGTGATTGTCCATGTGTCAGTCCATTGTACTGCAGCGGTGACGCTACAGAGAGGAACAGTTCGCCGCTGGGTTTCATGTCTTCCCTCACGAGGAGGCTGGTGGAGTGGCTGCGGATTGGAGCATCGAGCACCGTGTCTTGGGAGCGCTTGGCAGTGGTGCACTACGATGGTTGCTTCTTGAGGTGATGTACAGCCCCAAACTCCAATGCAGTTCTGGTTTTCGGGCACCTGCTTCTTGTGTCGGAGGATACAGGGCATGTTGAGGCAAGTTTATTAGACCAATGTAAGGTCTTTTTGGCGCTTTTTTCTACTCTGTCTGCCCCTCTCACGGCGCTCGTATTTATGGCCGCCATTTTGTGAATCTATGGCCGCCATTCTGTGAAAAAGATTTTTCCCTTCTTCTGTGGCCTATTTCAGCAAAGGCGTGTTGTGCACTCCCTCCGAGCTCCTCTACATGGTGCCTTCTTTTCTGCTACTGCTTGTGTTGTTGTCATCAGAAGAATTTTAATCCCACTTTGGATGCCTGAATACTTTATTTTGCAGTTACGAACCTTCCAAGACTGGCTTTGTATTTATGTTCAGGTATTTCTCCTCAGAGTCTATACTTTTTGCTGCAGCCATTTTGTGTGATTTTGGTCATTTAAAGCAAACAAAAAGCCTTACAGAATATGGATTATAAAAATCTTATTTAACATCACTCAGCTACGTGGTTGCCCTACGCATTTTGGTGGGCTCATTTCTCCTAACCATTAGTCTATTGTGAGGCACCTCTTCCTCTTTCTTTCTGGAAAACTGTTGCTACTTAATTTTTATTGATTTTTTGCTGTGTGCGCAACACGCTCTACCATGGATACCCCACACTCAAACAAGTCGACTGGTGTCTCGGGGTCTGGTATTGGAGGTCGTAAGGACCCCGCTGCTTCCACTAACAAGCGCGTCAAAAAAGACCCATCTTCTCCATCGAAATCGCCTCTACCTCTGACACTGGAGGACATTATGGAGGAACTACGCCATATCAGACCTTTCATGTCAGACACTACTGCTACCCTTCAGAGAATAGAGGAGAAATGGTCTGGACTTGATTCGAGACTTTCGGATGTGGAACAAAAAATAAGCGATGCTCAGGATGTTGTCGCCAGAGTCGATTCCCTCAATAAAGAAGTTACTCAATTAAAGAAGACTACAGAGGATTTAGAAAATCGCAATAGGCGCAACAACCTTCGTATTTATGGTATTCCGGAAGGTTCTGAAGGCTCAGACATGATCTCCTTTTGAAGTCCCAAGTTCTGCAGATAGTTGGCCTTCCGAAGTCCATGGACTTCAATATTCAAAGGGCACACAGATTGGGCTCTCAGAGTGCTTCTTCTCCGTCTAGACCTAGAGGTATTATCGCCTACTTCCTCCTTTATTCTGATCTCATTGCTATTCTTAATGCTGCCAAGCGACACAAGCAGATGCTCTGGTCCGGTCACAAAGTCTTTTTTTCCCAGGATGTCTCTAAGCCAACTGCAAGTCGACGCAAGGAATTTCTTGACCTCAGACCTTCTTTGAGGTCCATGAATGCCCGATACGGTCTAATACATCCCTGCTTTTTAAGGTGACTTACAAGGACAGAACTTTCTCTTTTGATGATCCAGCTGACCTTCGGAAGTTCATTCATGCCCACAAGGGAGAAGATATGGAACTAAGCAAACCTTAAAAAAAAAATAAATCTCTGGTTACTCTCCTGTTTCTCCCTAGATGCTTCTGATGCAGGTGTACTTATCTTGTGTCCTCAATGTTGCGTAATATATGTTTCTTTCCGTTAGTTAGTTTCCTTAATGTTTGATGCAAACCCTAATGGTTTCCTCTGTTGGTTTATTTCTTATATTTTAGGTCTTCCTTGTGCTGTTCCTGATGCAAGTTTTCCTTTCCCCACTCTCTCCGTGTCTTGTCATATATGAACTACCACGTAATACAGTTCCCTTAATGTTTGGTAAGTTTCCCTCCACTTTGTTTCATATGTTTGCCAACTTGTCTTATTTCTTTACTTTTCCCTGGTTGTTCTTATGGTAATCCTTTCCTATCTCGGTGCCCTTCCCTCGTTTCTTGTGGTGGTTGTCTGTTTCCGCCCCCTCTCCCACATTATTGTTCTTCTTGTCTTGTTTACCATGACTAAAGCCTGCTGGCTTTTTGTCATCTCCGATGTGCTAACCTTTTCTGGGTTGCTAAGCTCCCTCTTCTCTCTTCTCTTCTTTTTCCCTCTTCCTCCTTCTCTCCCTCCTTCCTTACTTCGTCTTTTGGCTCTATTTTATTCCATATTTCCATATTGTTATTCTTCTTCTATGGTACTTAATTGTTCGTGTATTCTCTTTCCTATAAGCCCAACTCACATGATTAATGATATTCTATTTCTTCTCTGCCATCTCTTAACTTTAATGCCTTCCGCAAGTATATATTTTCTTTTCTTCTGTGTCCTTAACTTTCTTTCACCCATATGTCTATCACTTTTTAGTTTTTGTTGATGACTGGGCTCCGTGTAATTTCATGGAATGTTAAAGGTATTCGAAACCCTGTTAAAAAACAGCGTGTGTTATCTCATCTCGCAAGATTGAAATGTCATATTGCATTGTTACAAGAAACGCACCTCAAGCTACACAATATATCTTCACAGCGTAAACAGTGGGTAGGAGTAATTTCCTGCTCCCCTGCTGTGAACAATAAGAATGGTGTGATCATTCTGTTTCACAAATCTTTAAATGTTCAGTTACAAAATGAACTTCATGATACCAATGGTAGATGGCTGCTTTCAAATGTTAAAGTTAATAATATTCAATTTTCCTTTTGCAATGTTTATGGCCCAAATGGCATTGACTTAACTTTTTGGAATGAATTTTCCACTCTATTATCCTCCCAGGTTGCAGACAATTTGATTGTGGGTGGCGATTGTAATCAACTTATGGATCCCTTCCTTGACCGACGATCTCAAACTAAATACATCCCTAATAAGATGCAGAAAACCTTCCACAAAGCCATCACCTCGAGAGGTTTGGTCGACTCATGGAGAATCTCTCATCCTGACACATTAGAATTTTCTTTCTTTTCCTCTGTACATAAATCCCACTCTCGTATAGATTACATTTTCCTTACTACACACGCTCTTCAATTTATGAGTAATTCAGAAATTGGCTCCATTCTTATTTCAGATCACGCCCCCATCATTCTAGACATGGATTATCCCACTCCTTCCCCTACATCCCGTCGCTGGCGTTTTAACAATTCTTTACTCCTGGATTCCCAATTTGTTGAACAATTCACACTTTTCATTCAGGAATTTTTTCACAATAATCTCTCCTCTGATTCTGAAGTTCATTATATTTGGGATGCTTTCAAAGCCACTGCCAGAGGCTTTATTATTGATTTTGTTTCTCGGAAGAAAAAAAAGGCCCTTATGGAGTCCTCTCTTGTTTTAAAACAAATAAAAGCTCTTGAACATCAATACTTCACTTCCAATTGCCCTGATGTTTTGTCCTCTCTTATTAAAGCTAAACTGCAATACAACAAACACTCTTGGGATTCCGCCTGCAATAATCTTCTTAAATTTAATGCAAAAATGTATGGTGGACGGAATAAAGCAGGCAAATCCTTGGCTAATTATCTTAAAATTAAAAAGCAAAAATCTAAAATCGTTGCTATCACAGATAGTTCCGGAACACGTCATATTACAGATGCGGAGATTCTTGAATGTTTTACTCAATACTATGTTACTTTATACACTCCAGAATCCGTCCCTTCGCCTGAACAAATTGACTCCTTTTTCAAACGATCCCTAAATCCCTTGATAACTCCATAGATTTATCGTCCTTAGACACACCTATCCTGGAAAGTGAAATTTCTAGTGCTATGAATTTATTACCCAAGGACAAAACGCCTGGCCCGGATGGTTTCACCGTTAGATTTTTTCTACACTTTAAACAATTTCTAGTCCCCCAATTACTCATATTGATTAACCACTTCCTCACTACTGGCGAGTCGAGAGGATCATTTACTCAAGCTATGTTGTGTCTGATTCCTAAAAAGGATAAAGACCCCTCCCTTTGCAAAAACTATAGGCCCATTTCCCTCATCAATACAGACTGTAAAATATTTGCTAAATTATTAGCCATTCGTCTTAATAAGGTAATCCCTGACCTCATTAATGTTTATCAATCAGGGTTTGTCAAAGGCAGATCTATTACGGATAACTCTAGAACCTTCCTTAATATTATTCACCTTGCCTCCAAGATGGACTCTCCAGTCGCTGCCATTACATTAGATGCGGAGAAAGCATTTGATAGGGTCAACTGGGATTTTATTTTTGGTGCGTTGAGATGGCATGGCTTTAGCCCCTCTATTATTAAGTATATTCAATTGTTATACTCTGCCCCCTCTACTTCTATTTGGATTAATGGTTGTCAGTCTAAATATTTTCCACTCCTTAGGGGCACTAGACAAGGATGTCCCCTTTCCCCACTTCTATTTATTCTTGCCTTGGAACCCTTTTTAGAGAAAATTAGACGATCTTCACAGTACACTGGTTTTCAATTTAAAAATAATGATATTAAATTCACCGCTTATGCGGATGACATTTTATTATATATTTCCAATCCGTCTACTTCTTTGCCTGCTCTTTTCTCTTTATTACAGGAGTACTCAATAGTTTCTGGATATAGATTGAACATTGAAAAGTCTGAAGTTTTACCCCTGAACAAGTTCTGCTTTTCTCATATGTTCCATGGATCTGGTTTTGAGTGGAATCCCAAGAGCATCAAATGCTTGGGTATTTTATATGCCAACAACATCAAAGAGACTATTAAAATTAACCTTGAGGAAATACTCAAAAAACTTTCCAACCTTATTGAAAGCTGGTCTCCTCTCTTCATATCCTGGTGGGGTAGATTGGCTACAATTAAAATGATGCTCCTACCCATTATAAATTTTTATCTCTCAATGCTCCCGGTATCTCTTCCGCTCTCCTTTTTAACAATATCAATCGCTCCTTAACCAAATTTCTTTGGAACAATCGTAAAGCCAGAATTTCACTCTCTCGTCTTCAACAACCCAAGGCCTTAGGTGGAGTTAATTTTCCTAACCTCAGATGTTATCACTCCTCATTTACCTTGAAGCAAATCTGGACTTTTTAAAGGATTCGCCTCTCACTCCTATAACGGCTTGGAGTTCATTAGAACAAGCTCAAATCAAACCTTTTACACTTTGTACGGCTTTTCGTTTATCTCAACCTCCGAAGCGCTTTTCCACACCTATTTTTCCCATTCTAAAGCCCTTGCATCTTTTCTGTTTCGAAGTCACTTACCCTTCGAGGATCAAATTTTACATACTCCTATTTGGTATAATACATTTTTGAAGATCAACAATAGAGCGCTATTCTGGAAGGAATGGATTGATAAAGGTATTATCACTTTAGATCATTTGTTGAAGGACGGAACCCCTAGGGACTTTACTGATATTTGCACATCTTTTGACACCACTTCCACGCATGCCTCTCAGTATCCCCAACTGAAGGCTTCACTGACTCACTTCCTTTCTCAGACTATTTCCCCTAAGACACCTGAACAGGTCTCCTCTTCCCCACCTGATTTTTCTATCCCGTCTAAAGCAGCGACTATATACAAACTTTTATCCCGCTCTATGGCTGTTAGAACAAAGTCTAAATTGGAACTTCTATGGGAGAAAGATTTGGCCCAAGATTTTTCCTTTCAAACTTGGGATTCTATTTGGTCAAAAATACATATGTCTTCTCGCTCAGCCAGCACTACACAAACTCTATATTTCTTCTATAACAGACTTTTTTCACTCCCTCTGATATGTACAAATTTAATCTGTTAGACTCCAAGAAATGCTGGTCCTGCCCGTGTGAGAATAGTGATTTTATCCATATGTTTTTCCAATGCCCTTTAGTTAAATCCTTTTGGTCCCGTATCTGGTTAAAGCTCAATGAAATTCTATCTACAAATTTTTCTTTTGAAATTGTTAATGTATTTTTGGGCAGTTTCTCGCCCCTATGGGATGTGCAGAGCAATGTTGGTAA